>OY728142.1:1554374123-1556874123 GCA_963277665.1 Viscum album
CCCCATTTATGTGGGGAGAACCCTTGAACATACTTCTTTAAGTGCCAACCCCCCCCTAAATTAATTAATTTAACCCTTTAAATTAATTAATTAGACCTATTTTAATTCTTTTGAATTTTTGGGGCCACCAATTAAATACTCGATTAAATAAATCCATTAATTTTTGTTGGCAATTCCATTGGGTGGAGCTTGGGGAAAGCGGGATCTTGGGAGAGAAAGAACTCACAAACGAAGAACGAACTTCAACCGTGTCAAAAGAGTAGGACATGACCATGAAGAACGCTGTCCTAGAATTTGTCACCTATGAATTCTCATCCTCCAATGATGGAAGTCCTCTTTTTTTCGACATTGATGAATTGACGCATGCCTTTCCGCGACTTAGTCAACTAACAACAATATGAGGTAGGGGAATTTATGTTCGATTCTTGTTCCTATTCTTCATCATCCAAATATTGGTCCTCATGTTAACAACTGTTATCATCATAACACAGAGGGTCCGGGATGAACTAACGTGGCCCAAACCCTCCCCTCCATTTTTCTTGCCTTGATGACGACAACGGCGATGCAACTATACCGCCAGAGGAGTGGACTACGACAGACAGACAATGGTGGAGAAACGAGACCGGCGTCGGGCCGGCCGCGGAGAAAACGGTGGTGCAAGGCCTCCTGGTCACCAGAAGAGCGTGGAACCATCACGTCTCATGGAGGAGAAGGGGGCCGCGGCCATGCTGGGCCCCAGCCATGCCAGGTCGCGGTGGAAGGGCGTGGCGTTGTCGCGCCATGTGGAGGAGAAGAGTCGCGGCCAGGGCGGAAGAGCAAGGGTGGCTGGCGTCGGGCCGGTCATCGACGGTGTGGAGTGGCTGGCTGCTCGGCCATCCAGGAGGAGTGGGACCACACTGGGTCCCACATGATAAGGACTGGCACAACCTGGCGCTGGTTCGGTAGCCACCCAAATGGTTCATCCATTCAGGATTACCAAGGGGTGCACGGTACCCCCTGGACGCGGCTTAGGCAGACCCCCCGCGGGCCGCCGGACCAGCAATACAGACTGGGTCGCCCTCAGGCTAGGCCAATCTGGGCCAGGCTGCCCCCTCGGGCCAGGCCGCCCTCTCAGGCTTGGTCAGACCCACGGACCGGGTCAGACCCCATTCCAAACCCGTTTGACCCGAATACAGGTTTTCGCCCATAACAAGGGCTACGGGTGTCCAAACGACAAACCGTCTACAGCGACGGAAATCATAGAGTAAGGCGGTTCATTGGGCATACCCCACTTGAGTTTTAGAGACAGTTGGGGTATACTTGGGTTGGTTTGAACATAAAATTAAACCGGGCCCCTGGAACAAAAATGCTGATAACTCAGTGACCGGTCATCCGTTTGACGCGCTGTCTATTGCGTTGAGACCCCTATGAAGAGGCAGACCTTTTGAGATACTTCTACTTGGGACTTTGTGACAGTTGGAGGATTGGCATGTATCTCATGGAGTGGATCCTCCGGGAGATGAGCGAGCAGAGTACGGAGGCCTAGTAACTGGAAGAGGCCTGACGACTGCTGACATATTGACTCAGAGTGTTTCAACTAGCCCAGTGGGAAGCGCCTATTTGTGCACACGGCAGACCCACAGTGGGGAGTGCCTCTGTGTGACGCAAAAGACCCATGATACTCAATAGGATTTTTACCTCAACAGGCTACGAGGGGGAGTTCCTTTGTGTGAGCGCTACAGACCCATAGTGGGGAGTGCCTCTGTGTGAGCACAAAAGACCCACAATACTAAACAAGAGGAGTGTCAAAATAGTCTAGGATAGTGGGATGCACCTCTGTGTGGCATGATAGGACCACTTTACTTGATAGAGGTTGAGTACACCATCATCCAAGGTTCTGACAGTGTAACATAGGTTGTTTCTTGATACTACACCTAGAATAAAATCCTTGTTTTAGCCGAGTCAATGAATTTTGTGTTTTCTTCATGTTTGAGATGGGTTACTAGATAACTTAGGTATATATATGGGCATATACTTAAGTAATGGTTATCTATTGAATCCATTCATTGTGGTTTGTCCTTGTTGGATTTTGTGAGATCTTGAGGGTCTTGGGGCCCTACTGAGTATCGTTATACTCACCCCTACACTGGCTATGCTCACACCTTATTTTGTTGGTTACAGATGAAGAACAACGCTGACTGAGGCAGAGAGTAGTAGTATTGGATGGTACCCGGAGGTGGACGACTTGGCGTGACAGTACACGGAGCGGATAGATGAATGTGGAGTGCTGAGGAGGCCATCTATACCTACCCTTCAGGCAGGAACCCCGGAAGATAACCTAGTAGCTACTTTACTTTTCTTTAGTTGTACTTGTACTTTCCTGTTGGGCTTGTATTTCCATCCCCCATTACTTTTCGGCACACTTTTGTATATAGATTTGTTTAGTATTTTACATCTAACACATACTCTTTTGTGTGTGTTCCAATTTATAAAGGCAATGCCTTCCTAGTTTATGGATTTATGCCTTTGGTTCTAGTCGTCAGGCCCTGGCCAATGAAAGGCGGCTTGGGGTAGTCACGATACTAGCCCCGGGGGTTGGGTCGTGACATGAATGTTGATTAATTTGAAATGAGATGATTTTGCATTTTAATATTGATTGACTGAGAACACATGATCCTTAATAGATAATTGGATATTTGGGACAAGAACATTATGATTTTAATTACATTGCAATGGATAGAATATGAGAACTCAAAAAACATATTTAGGTATATCTTATTCTGTATGAGATATTGATGAGTCGTTTATGTCATGATCCTGATGAATTTTTATACATATATTTCCATGATCACTGATTTTAAATTGTGAGTATCCTATTACAATAAACTATTTTACCATAGAAAATATGACCATGATGCTTATTTTGACTGATTTGATGATAAATTTTATTTTTTGGGAAACTACATTACACATGCCTTGTGATTTATATATAATGATTTATATAAACCTTATATAATCCAATTTTTAAATGTTTTTCATCATTGTGAAATGAATTGTTTTTTCCAAAAAAAATGATCTGACATGATTATTTTGTATAAAATTCAATGAATGATTATTTTAATTATTATGGAATATTCTTATGGAACAGTTCGTGATACCGTATTTGGATTACTAACTCACACACCGCCCTTTTCATTATCTTTTTTTAGACTTTTCCTTCAATGTTTGATTAAAGGGAATGTTCCTCAAATAGTAGATGTATTTTAATGATCCGATAGGGAATATAATTTCATTTATATGAGGATTTTGTGTTCTTCTTCCCAAAAAATAAGTATCGTGATGATGTGTATTTTGGGATCTTTTTCAACCCATTCTAGTTTCTGGTATTTTCTTTTTTTAGAGTATTTGAGAATATTGATATGTATCATTATCTTCTTCTATTTTATAGAAATTTCAATCACACATTTATATTCCTTGAATCTAGTTTCTAATCACTAACACATGAGGATCAATAATTCTATTCATTATATGTATAAATAGGCTTGGTTATTAGGGTATCGTGGTATTCAGGACGATTCATGAAAAAGTTGTCTCAAAGGTGAATCTTGAGCAAATTTCATTAATGTTCGTATGCAATTTGGAATATATTTTCTGGACGTAGCAAGTAGTTTGGACTGCGTTCATGGTTATATCTCATTGTAATGAGCCTTACATACCTATGGGTGGTTTTATAATGGATTATTGAGGATTATTTCTAGTGATTTCCCTACATTATATTTGGATAGGCAAATATCCAAATATTTTAATCTTATATAATGGGATTAGTTTTATTATTGATCAGTGTACACTTATGACATCTTAAATGATGTTTGATAATGTTTTGTTGAATAATTATTATATGAAGATGTGTGAAGAGGATCTAAGAGGAAGCAGTAGCTGAACCACATGGATTTTATCCTCTAGTGGATCATAACCTCATTGATATTTTCCTACGTGTCATACAAGCTATGGATAAAAACCTACACCCATTCGCGTTTAGTCTTTAGTAGTGTAAACTCAAAGGGTTGAATATTGGAGTCATTATTACATGTTCATTTTAATGAATCTACCCACGTTACTTGGTTATAAATATCCTCAATAGGATGAGGATTACTTGAGAAAGATAGTGCTGTTATTTGAGATCCTGGAAATTATGAGACAATCAAAGTTAAATGTGCCACCATCTTGTTGGAAGGACCTGGAGGGATATGGTTGGACATGATAGTGATGATAAAAAACCTGATGGTTTAGAGCTTTAGGACTTCAAGGTTATGTTCACTGACTAGTTATATCCATAATCTACTATACTAGTTACAGATATATTGTTTTTCAATCTCATTCAGCCTGATAGGAACATGTAAAGATATGAAAATCACATTGTTGATCTTCTGTAGTTTTAAATGATATTTTATCGACCAATATTAAAAATAATTTATGTTTCAATTTTTTAATTTGATCAGGTATTCATTCATAGGGTTTCTTGAAAAATATCTCTCTCTATGTCTATCTCTCTCTGTGCAGATGTTCTAGATTGGGATTTTATGGTTGAACATGATCTGGCTGGTATGGTAGGATTAATGAGAGTTCATTTTTATCCTAGTGGTAGTTCAATGAGTTAAATTTAAGGGAATAGAAATAATGATAATTCTCATGGATCATTTTGATAGAAAGGTGCTTCTATACCTCATATAGTTCATGGAGGTTGAACTTTGACTCTCATCCAATGTGGTATTCATGGAAATTTGAGATGGGTTTACATTGAGGTAACTAAGATATGTGGTTCTTATTTTCATTTGGGAAACATTCAAAAAAATTGTTATATCATCCATTCACCATGTAGTGGCATGGACTCATCATAACAAACAATTACTGTAGTGAAATCCATGCTTTAATATCTTTGTGGTTCAATCCAACGGTTTTAGAAATGAAGCTTCTTCACATAGTGGAAGTGTCTCCAGAGGAAATAGATATTGGACTAGTGATTATGAAAGGTACCAAAATTATAGATTTTTCTTTACTAATTAAATTCTGTGATACATTTTCATATCATCCATTTATATTGACTTGTATTATGAATCAGCTAAATCTTCATGCATAGATTCCATCTTATGTGATTGATATTGCTACACCCCTTATAAAGAATAGAATCTAGGGTATTTATTTTATTTCATGTATTTTCAAACTATCATAAATTTATGATTGGTGGGATTTAGGGTTCACTAAATCCTCATAATGATGTTATTTTCAGAACATATTTTATATTTGCTAATAAATCGTGAAATGATTGTTATGTTCATCGAGTCCCCTTTGCAATGTCTAATGGGGTGTTCTATGCATTTCAAGGATAATGGGACTTAAATTTAGGTAGATTCAAACCATCTTATCCAAAGTTTCAGACATTAATATCAGGGTTTTATTTTGATTTGAGGAGGTAATCCTTGAGTTGTGGTCTCGCTCTAGTTTTCATTATGTTTACTGATGTTTTTTCTTATGAATTTTTTATTTTACCCCTTATTAGGGGGGTATATTTTTTCCTTGATTTAGTTCCTAGTACAAAAATGTTATATTTTAATTATTAATGCATAGAACCGGCTTGAATAAAATAGTTTAAGACATAGTTGGATGATCTGTTATATAAGCGATTAATATGCCTGAGTGTATCCCATTGGGTGGGGTTAGTTATCTTTTCTAAAAAGTCTGATAGAACACTTCACTTATATAATGATTACTGGAAGATAAACACAATTATGAAAAGGAACAATTATCCATTACTAGTGATTAATGAACTATTTTTCTAGTTTAGAGGGGTGAAAAGATTCTTGAATATTGATCGTTGATATGGTTACAAAAAATTCAGAATAATGGAATCTGAAATTTAGAAAACATCATTTAGGAGTAGTCATCGCCATTATGAGTACCTTATCAATCCATTTAGTAAAACCAATTCTAATGTGGTTTTTATGGATTTGATTAATAGTATTTTACATGATTATTTTGATACATTCATAGTATACATTGTGGATGAAATTATGGTTTACACTATATCTGAGGAGGATCATGTGCATTATTTGAGAGAAGATTTTGAATTATTATATAAATCATATACATTATTTCAAGGTATCAAAATTTTATTTTTGGATTCAGGATGTGATTTTATTTTGTAAAACATTGTCTTAGAACATGGTATTTTAGTAGATCCAAATATGGGAAAAAAAAATTATGATATGGGAGAAACCACATAATGTTATATAGATATATGGATTCTTGGGTTATACTATATATTATCACATATTTCAAAAGGATTTCATGAACATGGATTCTCCGATGATTGATCTATCTATAAAGAGGGTAATGTTCATTTGCGATGAGAAATGAAAATGTTAATTATTTTGAGCTAAAACACCTTTGGAATTCAATGTTGGTGTTGACTCTTCAATTTTCCAGGAATATATTTGTGGTTTTCTATGATGCATCAAGTTCATATTTGGGGTGATTTCTTATTTAGGGTGATCACATCATTACTTATGGATATGAAAATCACAAAAAACATAAATATAAATACCTTACCCTAGAACTTGAACTTGAATCTCTCATGCATACACTTAATAGTTGTTGACAAGAACATTTCTGAGAAATTTTTACCATGTATTTTGACCGAAATATTTTGAATTATATCTTTTCTTGTAAATATTTGAATAACATCGATAGGCATTTGTTGGAGAATCTTGAGTAATACAATTTTGACATCACCTATGCCCCAGGGAAAGGTAATTCCATCTCTAATGCATTGAGAAATAAATATAAAATCCATTTTATGAAATATTCATCATGAAAGATGAACTTTATAAAAGTTGTTTTACTATCATATATTGGTGTTCCGGAAATGAGGACTATGGTTTTAATTCCCAATGCTTATTTGATATCCTCTCTTCTTGTGATTCATCTTCCAAAATAGAAACTTGATTAAGAATTACGTTGAATAAGAGACTCTATTTATGGTTTGGAGACAATTAAAAAAATTTTCTTTCTCTATGGAGGATATTCTATGTGTTTAGAATTGGATTTTTCATAGTATTACATGTGAGAAAATTTATGATGGGGGATTTACATAATTCCCAGTGCTCCATAAACCTAGGAAGCACAAAGATATTCAATGACATTCAGTGAGGATTATACTAGATAGGTATGAGAGAAGACATATATCGATCCATTTTATGATACTATACTTTTCAACATGTCATGTATGGGAACCATAATCCTTCATGTGTTCCTATCCAACTTCTAGTTTTGTCATAGAAGTGGGAGAAACTTCTGTTGATTTGGTGGTCAGTTTTCTACGTACCTAGTGGAATAAGAATTTGATATGGGTGGTGATAAATATGATAACCAAATTGGATCAATTTATATCCATTCAAGATACAACCAAATATTATGTGGTGGGAAATACTTATGTTAGAAAAATTGTTTATTTTTATAATGTTCTATCAGCTATAGTCTCTTATAAGATACCCATTTTACTTCTTGATTTTGGAGAAGTCTTTATAAGGCACTAGGATATTAGGTTCATTTGAGTTTGATATACCAGCAATAGACTTATTTCAAGATATATAAGACGATACCAATCCTTGAGGATATGCTTCGTTACCACATCCATGATTTTGGTGGAGCATGGGATGACCAATTGGGATTGGTTGTGTTTTTTATAATAATAATTATCATTCTATGGTCATATTGTCTCATTTTTAGGTATTGTATGATAGGCTATGTAAATATATGTTGTTTTGGTCATAGATTAGTAAATGATTCTTCCTTGGACTGAGTTTTGTTCAAGATATAAAAAAAAGATACAGTTCATTCGATTTAATATTTTGATAGCAGAAAATAGGTTTAAATATTATTCTTCTCAACAGTATAAAACTTTTTATTTTCTAATTAGGGACTAGGATTTATGGATATTTATATTTCGTTTATGTCATTTATGTACTGGGTGGAAATGGAACATTTCACCTCATTTTTTGTGACCTATTGAGGTTATTGAGAAGGTTGATCGTTTCTTACTATTTATCACATCCTTTATAGTTGATTTTGACTCATAATGTGTTTCATGTAAATCATCATTGAACATATCTTTCTGATCTATCTCATCTATTGAGATTGAATAATCTTGATGTTCATCTTCATTTATATATGATTGAGAAACAGTCGGGAAAGTTGATTATGATAGCATGGTACGTCAGGGGAGGATGATGAATTTTCCATGTTCTCTATAGAATCATGTTTCTCATTATCATGAGATATGTGATAATGAAAAAATAATGAGAATGAAGTATAATAACCATTTTTATATGAAATATTCTTGAAATAAATTCTGGGGATCAAAAAATTTTATGTAATGTAGGATACAAACTCTATTACCTTTTGGTCTGCTATGTTTTAACCTCTGTTTTGGTTTTGTTTTTTCATTAGATGATTAATGCTATGATGGAATTGGAAGGATATATGTAAAGGTTAATTCAATTAATTTTTTAAATTTTTAGTATAAAACCTATCATTTTTCAGTCTTTTGGGGATTTATATACAATGCAGCAGGGGTTACATGGTGTGTAATCATCTCCTAGAAGATTACTTGAAATGGTTACACAACATGAAATGTTATATTCTCTGTAAAGATTAAATTTATTATAGTAATTAATTTTTTTATATAATAGTCATTGGGATTTCAGTGTTAGTGGGACTCAACTATTACATGACATTTAATTGGGTTATCCACATATTAAATCCTGAGTTTTGGGTTTTTCAAATAGTGTCAGCTGAAATTATTATTTCATTACTGTAGGATATATTTATATAGACTATATTCTATTCTTATGCTATTTTTGGGATCTTTAATACATATATATCATCAATTCATTGAATTTCCATCGTTTTGATTGTATTGTATCTCTTTAAGTAAGAGTTATTCTTGTAAATTCCATCTCCCTCATTATCCTCTTTGGAGTATGATATAATTTATTGGGATTGATAGATCTAAACTATATTTTGATGAATTTTTAATATAGATTGTGTTCTAAGATCTTCCATGCCATTATTTTCTATTGGAGATTCACATTTCGGGTATTGATTTCTATGATAAAAGGTAGTTGGTTCTGTTTGAGATTTTCCATTTAATTAACCATTTATTTTTTTATTGGTTTTAAATTGCATTCAATTGTCTTCTAAAAACCAAATTTGATTAAAATTGGAATTGTTAATTCAATTTTTATATTTTCTATAGAAAACCCACAATTATAATAGAATTTTAGTTTTTGTGTGAATTTTGATGTTTGTTTAAATGAATTGTGAATTAATTATTCTGAAAAAATGGTTAAAATTGATTTGATGAAAACCTATGAAGGGTTTCATTTTGAAAAGGCGGGAATTCCTGAAAACCTTGTGTTTGGGTTTGAAAATGAAATTTCATTTTTGGAAAGGAATAGTGAGAAACTGAACTATTAATGGTGAATGATTTGAAATGAATTTATTTTCTATTTTTCTATTGATTTACTGACCACATGTGATCATGGGATGTCATTGGGTTATTTGGGATGTGAATTTTAAGCATGGTAATTCCATACCAATGCATTGATGATAAAAAATCTAACAAAAATTTAGTTAAGAATATATTATCATCAAGGGGATGTTGATGATACCAATTTGTTCTAGGCCTGTGGGACATGTGTACAGATATTTCCTAGATCACAAATATGAGATTGTGAGTATTCTATAACTAGGCTCAATAATACTACAATCTAGATACCCATAGTTCTTTTTCTAAGTGTTTTGATTACAAATTCCATTGATTTTGAAATTTCTTCTCTCATGCCTAGTAATTTTAAAAAACAATTTTATATAAAGTGTTTATTTAATCCATGTTTGAAATTTTTTCCATCATTTTAAAATTAACCGTGTTTTGTTTTAAATATGATAATGTACATTTATTTATATTTTTTAATTGAAATAATAATTATTATTATTATTATGTAATCTTGTTATGTAATAAATGGTGACACCATATGGATCTTTTTTACGTCACACAACACATTTTACATTGGGTGATTTTATATTTTACCCGAACTAGTCTATGTAAAGGGAATACGCCTCTTAGAGGATTTAGATATTCTTGATCCCTTGGGCCTGGAGTAACGTGTCCTTTGGGATGTTGCATTTGACTTGTCAAATTATTATTACATTTATGATGTAATATTATTGATTTTATCATATCTATCCTATTTTTGGTATTGTATCCTTTATGATTTTTTTATAAAACTAATGTGGATTATTATCATCAACTATTTTTTATAAAATTCATTCCCACTTTTATGTTGTATGACTCCAGGTTCTAGTCACCAACCCATGGGGATTCTGAATGCCGATCAAGCTATGTCTGGGTCGGCTTGATTATTTGGTAACCATGGTATCCATGACAATTCATGACAGAAATCATGAATCAATATATTATATTGTATAATAAATTATGTTTTTATATATAATAAAATATTATTATACTTATATCCAACAATGAAATATTTTTATTTGAGGATAAATTTAAAAAATACTTCATATACACTAATGTAAAATATACATAGTTCTTCTTCAATTTTGTTAAATCATACATAATATGTTATAAAACCATATCCAAACTCTTATTAATAAAAACCTATATTTTCCCTATCAAATTTTTGTTATGTATTTTTGACCAAGATAAATCATCATTATATTTAGTTATGTATAAAGGTTTTTGTCATTTAATTATAAAAAATTGTTAAAAATTAATAACTACTAGTCATAGGTAAAGAATGCTATCTAATAACACATAATTGTTATTCAGACTCTGAAATTTTCTGGATGGATATATATCATCTCCACATATCACCATTCTTGACATGTATACCAATAAATTCCACATTTCATTGAAATAGAGTATATCCAAAAAATAATAATACACTTAATTATTTTGAAAATCAACTAATCAATGATCAAAATCTAATAAGGATAATAAATATTGGGGAATACATTTCATGTCATTCATCCTTTTAAATGAACATATCTTATATAACTCAACTAATCCGGTTAATACATTTTTTGGTTTTACTCGATTATGGACTCAAATTTCATTCATGTCTTACAAAGGATAAAAAATTATTCTACTTCATCTATATCATCAACAACCTACCAAATCATCATCTATTTTTATCATTTTGAGGAATTACATAAATGAGTATCAAATTTATATGGTTGACATATGGGGAAACGAGTGAACCTCGGTCCATGGTCATTACAATGTAGTATATAAACATTGTATTCCAATGATATATATAAATATATGTGTCTATTATTACATATGATCTACTCAAAGTGGAATGTTTCAAACAATAATTCTATTTATTGTCTCATAATGGATCTGTATATCATCATACAAGTTTATACATACATTAATTAAATCATGTCATAAAAAATTATGACATTCAATTATGATCATTATTTATAGATAATTCATGGGTTTTCCAACAAATGGTTAATTATAATTTCAACTCTCATATTTCGAATTCTATATAAACGAATGAATGATAATTTTGATATAATAAATAATGAAAATAATTTTGATATAATATAAGTTACAAATAATTAAATTTCATTAATTACTTCATGAAACATATATTGGGAATCCCATATAAACTATAACTGGTTCCATGTGTATATAATAACTAATTACACTACATTGCCTTAATTATTCCATTGTTTTAATGGTTTTGAAAAAAAGATATACAATATTATCATTTATATCCTATTAAAAATGTTCCTATCAATAATTTTAATAATATATTTAATGATATTTTTATATGAATGATATGAATAGACATACAGTGAGAATAAGATTCCATAGCATAATCAATAATCCATTTTAAACATATTTAAGCTCTGTAGAATTTTTAACGCTATGAATAATTTCTACATGAATTGAAAACTCATTTATCCCAATATTTTAATTCTTCACATCATATTTTATGACTAATTAATTTTGTATTGTATAATTTTCCATTTTTAAAAATATAATACCTTTTATTTCGTTAATTCGTTATTAGGGAAAAATAAAACCCTATGTGAGATATAAAAACATTTCTTCAAGTTAAAAAATTGGAATAGTGTAACCCATTACTATTAGCTCATCCATTCCACTGAATATCAAGATTAAATCCTTAGTATTTCTAATGTACTTAATATTATTTTGAATTTATGATTTATGTACATAAATTCAATGTAATATATATGCATTCTAGAAATCATAATTGTTAAAATATAGTTATTTTATGTGAATGTTAAATAAAATAGTGTTTTTAGTAATTGATATTTTATAATGAATATTTAAATGAGATTCATTACATTATAAAACCATAAAACTACCATTGAAATTGTAACATTTAGTTCCCAAATGAATTATTTAATTCATTAAATAAGTTTGTGCTATTTAAATGAACATAATATAATTACAAAATTATATATTTATACATATAATTATTTATTCTTATTTAGGGCATATTTTTTCTCTATTTTTCATGGGATAAATACATATCATATATGATGTCATTTGATACCAATGTGGGCATGTAATATTGAAAAAATTAATGATGTTAGTTTTTCAGGGAAATAATGCATGTGAAATTATGATTCATGATTATAAAAGAATTTTTTTGAGGAACATAAAAGGAGTGTTCTACAAATAGTGATTTCACGACCTCAAACATAAAGATAATAATTAATTAATATATTGGTTCATTATATATCATAAATAGATGTTTTTTATAATTCACCATATAAAATTACACAATAGTATCCTAACCAGTGTGTCAAATGACCTCAAACAAGACTCCCTATATGTTAGATACATCTAACTTGAAATGAAGCCCTAAATCAAATGATAGGGATACTATAGTCTCAATATCATAACCATAAATAAAAAATAAAAAATAAAACATGATCAAAAATATATAATTATAGTATACAAAAACCAACAAGATGACCATGAAATAACAAAAATACAATATAGTAATGCATACTAATTGACTACACACATAGAGGATCTAAAAAAATAAGTAAGGAAAGAGGTAAAATTATGATTCATTATAACCTACAGCATCACCTCAACCACATATTTAATGCCCATTGAGCTACTCTATCTTGATTTATTATACAACCTCTTCTTAGACCCACATAATGTACATAAGATCTGTTTGTTCACAATGATTCAAATTAAATGTGTGAGTAATACAAAATTATAGGATCTAACTATGTTACCCAAATATTTGGGTTCATATACCTATTTATGCATGTGTAAAGTAAATTATAAAACATGCAAAAACATATAAATATAAAAATCAGGGCATCATGTGTTTACTAGGTTACCATGGTAACCAAGTATACTTCGCTCGAACAATACATGAATAAGAAGACACATCATGCCCCAAATCCCAACCCAATATTTATCAATTAGTGTAGGGTGGAATACCGTGTACTGAAAACCACCATATTATAAAGGATAGGTCCTATAACAAGCCTTAACCTTGTCACCCCATGTTGACCATTACTACATCACATAAGGTTAGTTACCACAATAAATCTCAAACTCATAACCCATCTCATACCAAAACTCATGAAACCATCCTATTATCTATGGTGATGTATATACCATAAATCATATCACAAAACAATGATAGTTGGTCTTATAATAACATCCTAGAGAAATACCCTCTTTCTTAGGGATTTTCATGTTAGAAACCTCTCAATCACTGTGATTCCAAACACCCTTATCCTAGGCACATTGCATCGACCAATCCCCATTCAGTCAAGGTGGGTAACACAAAAACTCATTAAAAATAACATCTTGGAATAGATCCCTCTTACTGAGTTTAGAATATTTAAACACTCTTTTACTCATAGATACACCCCAATGAAGTCTCATATAATGTGACATCGATAACTACCTTCTCATTCAGGTGGTTCATATATCCTTTTAAATATAAATTCTAATATAGAGAAATATCATCCCATGTAGGGCGAGGGTTATCATCTACTTAGGTCATATAGTATATAAAAATAAAGGCACACACACCCAACTATATATATGAAATCATGTCCCATCTCACAAAATCACTATAACTCGCGTGTCCTGCCCTATTTTTCAGAAAGCCTCTCATACCATTATCACATCTCATACCCATCCATCTTTTCCAGACTATATACAAATTCCCAAACCATCACTCCACTTTTATCTGTCAAATCCATTAGAATTTATATCTCTCTCATAAGGGAATTCATTATAATCCATAACCAATCCTAATCAGTACTCATTGACACAAAATCAAAATTGTCACCCCATAAAGACCTCATGATCTGTATGACCTACATAGATCGGTCCTCAATATTACAGGTCCACTGCTCTTCTAATTTAAAAATCAACATCCTAATCTCAATTCCTACAGACTATGAAATTCCCATTCTTTCAAGACCTATTGGAAGATAGTTACCAAATAATAAAGATATTATCATTCTTCGACCAACACAAATAACCTCGTACACTGGTGCATGATATAGTAATGACACTTCCTTAAGGGTAATCACTATCCTAACAGGCTAGAAACTAGAACCTGAGAATCATTAAATTTTCAAAGGGAATGATTTCACCCTGAGAAAAATCAATATATATGAGATAGAATAAGATAAAATAGATTACATTTTCTATACCAAACACTCTTCAAGGAGAAAAAAACAATAATAGGTCATATAAAAAATTCCAAAATGGTGCATTATCCAATAGAGGAAACAAAATGAAACATGGAAAAGACCCAGCATAATTGTGTAATGAGTGGATCATAGATCCAATGGTCACTACCATCACCCAACGTCCTGATAGTTAAGAACACCCACCATATCCAAGTGGGGAATTCAATTTTCTTCAATCTAATATAACATAATATAAAAAATACCCAATGAAATTTTTAGGGTTTGTAAAAACATTCTAGTATGATATCAAAAATTATTTGTTAATTAATCCCGAAACAAATATCTAGTTATGATTGTATTTGAATAAAAATTATTTATGGAAAATAATTATCATCATTTCTGTCAAAGAATAATTAAAATTAAGTATATCATTAGTATATAAGAAATTATTTTAAAATAAAGATTATCTTTTAAGGAATTAACTTTATAAAAACCTATGAATTTGTTTTTAAAGTTAAAATGGAATAATGAAAATTGAAATAAGTAATTTAAACTATGAATGAAAAATTGAATTGAAAATAAAAATTTCCCCAAGATTGATTGATTGATTGATTTAAATCACATGGGTTATTGAGTTGTTAATTGGTGACTAGGACAATCATGTTAGGTATCTAGACACATAGTAATGGATTGATAATGAAAACTCGATCTACACAATATCTATAAGATTTTACCCAATGAGTGTTTTGATTGATTATATCCTAATGTACTATGCCATTAGAATGTTTCCACACACTTATACATCATTTTTTACTGAGCAGTGTGAGGATATTTTATCCAAGAACTAATTTGCAGTGTTCTATATAATTTTGTTTCTTTGATTTTATTTGATTAAAACCTGGTACAAATTTTTTTTACAAGTTTATTCATGTAATTTTGCTTTATGAAAATGTTCAATTAATCGTTCTTTTTATATTCCATAAATCTACTTGGTTTGAAATATTATTGGGCTTAAATGATGAAAATGATTTTATATTCCTTTCTAAATTTAAATAGATGCATCAAAGGTAAAGCATCAGATTTTGGTGGTGGGTGTGATTGAATAGTAGTACCATTGGTGATGGTGGTGACTGATGGATTTGTGACCCAATTATTACATATAGATTATGATTCATTATCTTGATGGTTTTGGTGTCTTCTGTTGTATTAAGAATAATTTTAGGATGTTTATTTTTTTATTTTTTCTATTTTTATCTTTAAGGTGTGTTTGGAAGACAAATTGTTCACTATTTAATCTAATACAATTCTATATTTGTTGGTAATTAATATGGATAAATCATTCTTTTGATCATTTTTTTATGCCAAATTAGCTATTTATAGACCATGAGTATAAGGACTTCTCCAGGTATCATGTATTTTTCTTCTTAGGAATCGGTTTACTAGGATATTTGGGTTGGTTCATAACAAATTGGTTTTAGAGGAGGAACTATGTTTTATGTGTGATGGCACTTCCAAGGTTGAGATATAGGGTTGACAATGATGATGTTCTGCTTGAAATTAGGGGAGGGTGAATGTAACACTGAAGAAAGTTATTTATATTAAAACAGGCATGGTATTATCATTTTAAATACATTGAACCATTATTTTTTGGAGCATGAATAAATATAAATTCATATTTAATGTGTTTGGACTGGAGTAGTGGAGGAGAGGGGATACGTCATGTAACAAATCCTAGTATATGTTTGAGCTGGGAACAAACACACTATTGAAAATATGTGTTTCCTATTGGATACATTCATTAGTTTAATAACCTATTTGGGCATGTGGGCGGGCCATGGAGTGAAGATAGCACTTGTCTATGGGAATACTAGGGCACCTGTGAGCCCTATTTGTTAATATATCTACTACCCATACCTAGGTCACAAGTCACATATCCCGTAGAATATCACTTCTTCACTTATCCATTAGAAATCCATCCCTATCACACAATCACAATCCCAAAAGGGATTATCAACAACAATCCATATACCAAGACTCTCCACCACCCACAATAGGGTGTTCCCCACCAGGTTTGAGACATATGACCGTCTCCCATAGCATCCCAATAGCTAAATCTCTCATGCATGCCAAACCATCCCCACGAAACCAACCTAGGATACCCACATATCATCTCAAGAACAAAATTCAATCTTAAACAACTCAAAACCTAAATGTAATCCTATCCCACATCAAAAATTATATTTTTGGATATTTATTTTTCACGAAAATAATGGGATCACATTATACAAAATTAATAGGCTCCAAACCACCTAAATCCTTCAAAAATGGACCTCTCTATCACAAACCATTATAAGAAAAATCATAATTTCGAGAATTCATAAATAGTATTGTATAAACATGAAAATGATTATGTGTTATAGTGACCTCCTACCATAAACATGGAGTTATTCACTATACATGATATGTTCATCCTTGTAAATTCACACACCATGCCATGAAAATTCTGGAAGCCCTATCTTAAGATACACCACAGAAAATTAATAATAATAAATTAATTACAAATTGAAAAATAATATAAAATGTGTAGTAAATTCAGAAAAACATGGGGAATGGACTCAATTTTCCCAAACATTAAAAAACAATTATTCCATACAAAATGGAATTCTTCAAGAATAACTATGAATAAAATCCCCACCATTCAATCATAAACCATTTTCTACATCCATTGTAAATTAGTTAAACCCATGAAGAAATAGTTAATAATGCAACTCTAAAAAATTAATTGTAAATGTATAATATTTGGAACCCCTATATCTATGAAATTGGGAGTCCTTTTAAATTTTGTAGGATTACACCATTCTCCAGTGGATTAAAAATAAAACCACAACCAAAATCATTTTATATGAGTAGTAAAAAATATGCACAATGAAATAAACATGAATGAGAAAAACATACCTTATTTGAAGATGAATTCTACACTCAATCACTATTGATCAAGGAGGAAAAAAAATAGAAAATAATAAACTAAGTATCCTGACCTCTAACTCTTCATATATAAAGTAAAATGAACAAATCTCTAATGTGGGTATATTATTTAAGGAAAATATGGAATATTTCCCCTAGATAAAATAAAAAAGAATAGAAACCAATAACAAAATGACCCATAGGTCTAAAAAAATTCTTCAAACATAATCTACTCATATACTATACCTTCATTCATTTCATACAAAAACACTCCTAATAAGAATTATAAAAAATTGTCCTTAAAACCTAGGGTCACATTGCAGTATGACCATATTCCTCATGATGCATCCAACTTCCTTGAGTATCCTTGATGTGACTACAACACACGATCCCTCCTGGGTGTGTCATATCCACTATGTCATGATCCTCCCCCTTCCCTCTCCCTCATGTGATCCTCATGTTTTATCCCTTATCATCATAGTGTACATTCCATCATACTCAATTTTGTAAATTCTATAGCACTTACATATAAATTAAGCCTTAAATATAACCCTTATACATGAAATAAACACTTACATATCATATTTTAACCCCTACGTGTCATGTTGTTTACTATTTTCATACCATTTCATATTTGACTAAACATTACATACCGTATAGATAAATAATTAGGTATTAAAGAAATCATTAATTTATGGCCTATAGAAATCCTTGGATCACCTAGATTTAACTTTTATGTATCCTTGGGAGTAACTTACATACCACATATTTAAACCTAAAAATTTTTGGAAGACAATAATGAATGAAAGGGTAACCCCTGCACATAATAGGATTAACCCTTAAACATAACCATGATTCTCAAAACATATCTAGTATCACAATTTAGGAAATTGAGTGGCCTTTAAGTATTATTTATTTACCTTAATGTATTTCTGTTTCTAATTTCTAGTCTACATGGTCTGTCATCCCTTATATTTCAAATGTCATAGACTTCACCGCATTAAATTTTACACACAAAACATTAAATGTCACATTCCCACTGGTTGTGGAGTGACCTACCACCCAAAATAAGGATTCATAAAAGGTCCAACAAAACCATACTCCAGATCTCACATGAGCACATGATCACATTATTCACATCACTGGACCCTATACATATTAAAAAATAACATATAGTGATGTTCGACGCCTAAGATTTTTTTCTAGGATTCGTATTTTCAAAACATCCATTAATTTAGGAATCATAAATTCAAATCTTCATCAAATTTAACAATTCCTAATGATTGAAGTAATTACATGGAGATATGTTTTTATAAGATATATAATTTTTAGTTATTTCTTCATAAAATCCACAATTTAGGAAATTTTGGTTCGGTGGAGGGGATATTTAAGTGTTTTTATGATCAGACTATGTACAGACCCATCCCAAGTTAGGTGGAAATATCAGTTATGGATGTTGATGCTCATGTACAATATACTAAGAGTTAAAAAATACAGTTGAGTGACTAAATATATCTATTTAGAGTCATATAATTCTAAAAAAACATAACATAGTACTATAAAAGAATATAAAATTACTACATAATGAATATAAATGAATTAAAATCTAATAATATCCAAGAAATTTATAATCCATGAATTTCATAGAAAAAGTAAATTAAATATAACTACCAAGATCCAAACAAACATAGACCCTGCCATATTGGAAACCATTGAAATTCTATATAACATAGTAGTACGAAAAACATTAATTAAATTCCATGATCCTTTTATGAGCACTGGTAATCACACTATTTCTTCTATAAACTCCACCAAAAAATCCCCCAAACCTTTATATAAAATTATGTGGGGGTATATCTCCTTTCTCAATAGGTTATCCCCTATGAAAAAAATAACCATATTACTAATGGGCATGTAAAACAATCAAAGTAGTAAAATCAAACTTCATATTCCTATAATCATATCTCTATACCATCGAATTGTAAATGAAGCAAATAATAACAAGTGATATCATAATATCCAAGCCCAAATAAAAAAATGGTAGGAAAAATGGTAGTTCCATAATACCTTTGTAATTTCTCCCTATGTGGAAGAGGCCTCCAAATAGCAGTGAGGTTCGACGTAAAACAAATTGGGAAAGTATAAAATCATGTACAGATTTCAATATATCATTTTGGAAAAAATAAAAAATGTCAATCAATCACAATAAGCAGTATACATGGAATTATATCTACATGAAAATTTTTGGAGAATGAAATTGGGATAAAACCTCATTTAACACATTTAATTTAAATTTATTTTTTAATTCATTTTTTTTGTTACAATAAAATTCAAAGGAACCCACTATGTATCTAACCACACACAACTATGTAGCTAGTTCCAAACATATTACTCTCTTTATAGTCATTGTGTACCTAGGGTCCCACCATAAACTACATACACTTAGCCTATTTTCACCAGGTACCCATATCTCGTATATTGGGTACATGATGGTATCTTTCAAAATGAAATTATCATGTTACAATAAATAATTCTCTATATTAACTTTAACCCCTTTGATGAACTATAATATTTAAAAAATTAAAAATATAGGAGTTGTAGAAATGATATCAAATAAGTACCTCAAAATAGGCATGGTATTACATCCAATCAACTATACAATACCTCAACCCTATACTGAATTATTTATAATTAATAGGGAAAATGTCAACCAACTGTGATCATATGTCAAAATTCCATTCCCAAGTCCCTCTTTGATTTTCATGTAGGGTAACTACAAGACCCCCAAATGCACTGAATTTCAACAAAGGACCTTCTTACTCCATGTCATGATAAGAACAATTGATTCTTCATAATATTTATCAAACAACATATTCAAAAAACAATTGTTGATCATTTTTAGAGTGTTGGATGGTATATTTTAATTATATGTACATTGAATTCATAAGGAAAAAAATATTTGAAGAAGAACTGACTAATATGATACAATATTCTTCCTCCCAAAAACCACAAATATTCCAATGAACTCGAGTGCCTACAAACCTTGCCTTTAAATATATTTGCATCATATCCAAGGATACACTTGTAAAACAACTCAATTAACTACCACAAACAGCAAATTAAAAATACAATTCTCTACATAATATTACAACATGCTCCATATAGTCACTAACTACTTCTTTATCAAGTGATATTTATGTGTAACATCCTATAAGAGACTTATTCTAAAGATGGATGATTCATAATACACTAGAAATCAGAGTGGATATCGAAAAAAACATCCATATAAATCCTAAAAATGTTTTATTTTAATTGAATATTAATAACTATATTTTTATGGAACATCATTGAGTGTGAGATAGTTCCCCATAAACTCTGAAAATCATGGATGTTTGTTCATAACATATCTTACAATAACAAGATAGTATGTTTAGATAGAATGCATGTCTTGGGAAGTTATTTACTGCTCATATAAACCTACATATCATGTTACTTCTTCATTCCCCATTAGAAACATGATGTAAAATTGGTATCTTGGTCCAAATTGATTCTCTTATATAACACATAAAGATACATTGTCTCATGGAAAAACAACTCTATAGACTCTTTGACTAAATAGGTCTTTTGAATTAACATGAAATGTGTGATATTTGATAATTCATCAATGATAATCCAAAATACTTTTGTTGATCTTGAAAATATAATTGTGAAGTTCATTATTATGTTATCCACTTCTACTAAAAATTAGAGAGACGATAAATGTAACACCCTAATATTTTTGAATATATATTTTTTAACAAATACTTTTTTCAAATACTTGCTACAAATGAACCATCGAACAAAAATGGTCTGGTATATATTATATAAACACTATTATAAAATTATAATTACCATAAAACCATTATTAAATAATGATATAGTAAACTAAATATATTTCTTACTTTAAGAGGATACATAATTATTATTATTTAATAATCAAGAAGTGATTTATCATTCTCAAATAACAATTTAAAGTGATAATAAATTTAATAATCCATTTTAAAATGTTTATTGTTATAATTTATAATATGAAAATACAGAACATAATATTTTAAAATTAATCAAACAATAAATTTATATAAAATAATATAAAAATTATTTTTATTCCAAAATTACATATTTTAAAAAAGGTTGTTTTTTATAAATATTGTGTAATTAATTTAACAACTAAATCGATAATTTTTAAAATTTTATGTAGAGAAAGATAATATAATTTTAAAATATAAAATTTAAATATAATATTATTGTTTTTTTTATAATTTTTATAAAATATTTTATTACTATGTGTATAATGAAAAATAAAATGTTAACTAACATTATTGATTTTATGACTATTTAAATATATAATTGTCACAAAAAACATAAAAAAATTATTGATATACTAAGTATTATAAATTCAATCTATAATCATAAAAATAATATAATGAATTAATGAAATTAATTTTTATAATCATAAATATTGAATCTAAAAAAAGGAAACGTTTATCCATTTATTTTAATTAAGTATTTTGGAAAAAGTTATTTTTCTCTTTTGATGAAAGTCAAATAAAATTTCATTATGATATAATAAACCAACTTATATAATTCTATTCATATAAAATGATAATTTTATCATACACATATATTTTAAGCTTAAAAACACATTTCTAAAATGGGTTTTCACCCATAACATGTGCAAATTTTAAAATTGATTTTTCTTACATAATGAAATTCCATATAATAAAAAATACTTGTAATTATTTGGTAAATTTATTTGATATTTTAAATTTAATTTTAAGTAATTAAAATTAAAACAAATTGGTAGAAATTATTTTCAATAATAAAAACATAAAATGTTAAAGATAAAATTACATCAATATAAGAGTTAAAAACATGTTTAAAATTGTGTTAAAATGAATGAAGGAGATATTAATGACATTATCTCCTATCCCCTCTCTAATATTTTTGATTTTTGGAGCCACATGAAATGTTACACATGTGCTCTGTTTATATAAATTTGAAATATTTACAAAACATCCATTCTCATCAAATATAAAAGTGATCTCTCACTACCCCTTCAACATCACTAAAATTATTCAGTTACCTATTAAATATATACCCCTTTTCCTTCCCCTATAATCGCATTTCAATTAATTTATCTAATAGTGAAATGAACTTTGATTAATCCCAACATTTAAAAGTATCCCTCCAAGGTAAAACAAATGTTTTAAATGTCAGAACTATTTTCCCCTAACTTCTCTTCTTTTACTTCTTACATTTTAAATTATAATTTCTAATTATAAATATTATTACAAAAATATTTTTTTATACTGAAATTTATTAAACTATGGAATTAATATTAACCATATTTAACCTTTTACATTAATATTAATGAATTGGTCATTTATTGATTGTACATCGTACCGCCTCCATGAAGCAATGACTTATATTTTCACCACCACTATCTCCACTTATTATAAGTGTTAAAATTAATAATATATATACAATATATAATATATCTATTATTGTTAATATAAAAATTATAATCCATAGTCTTTTCCTCTATTTAATTGTGAAATGAAACTATCAATCATGAATTTTGTGGACTATCACCTCCATCAAGTTATGTATTTTTCATATAGATTCATTATTATTTATTAAAATATGTTTTAATATAGTTCACCGCATTATAATTTTGTAAATTATATTATTATTCATTTTTAATAATTATATTATTCAAAAATAATCTACATTCATTTTTTAATCATTATTTAATAATGGGTTATTCTCGTTTGGGTCAATCAAACCACCAACCAAAAAAATGATAAAAAATAATTAATAACAATGCCGCAATTATGAAACTTGTTTAAAATGACCAGGATTACACACACCTGATATCAAGAATAGATAATAATTAAAAATAAAAATATAATGAATGGTTATATATTAATTTTATAAAACTTCATGGATATAAATAATATTATGAAATATATTATTATGATATTAATATTTTAATTTAAAATATTCAATCACTTTAGTGGATGTTGAGAATCTTAGTAAGCGTGTTCTTTGTCCGAAATTTAATTTCATGAGAAATATTTCATATTTTAATCCATGAAATAATTGATATTTTGTGATTACTAACTAATGAATTTATTTTATCGTATTAAAGTTATTCATTAGGTTTTAATATCCATATAATGTTCTTTTTTTAAATTTCCATTGATTCAAAATATATTAATGATGCAAGGTTTTTGTTAACACACCTCGCTTCATTGAGTTATAATGCTTCATCTTGAACTTATTTCATTCATGGTTTGTTTATACAACAATAATATTTCATTTAATGGTACATTATTTTTATAACTAGGTAAAATGAGTATTTTTATTCAAATAAACTTCCGCAATTAATTACTTCCCCATAAAATGTATATCTTTATTGAGAATAATTCCCATCTTATTTAATGATGGTTTCCCATCCATGTCAATATTTTTACATTAAATTAATGTTATAATTTATATTTTGAAATAAAATAATGTTTTTACAATATATCCTTCATATTTACCATATCCTATTTTCTATAGAAAGATTTATTACACTATTGTTTTTTGTGTTTTCAACATCGGTTATTCAAAACATTTTATCCAGCCTTTTAAAATAAATTTTTTTACCTTCCACTCCATATTTATTTTAATATCCTTTTATTCATTTTAATAAAATATTATTAAATTTATTTTTCAACGTAAGTGACTTACAAATAATTAAAATAACCTTATAAAGAATTTATTTCCTTTTTAATGATCCCTTATTGAATTTTTTTTTAAAATAAACGATTTCGAAATGTTTTCAAATAATCTTTTAGAAACTATCAGGAATTTTCATGGATACATTATTGATACTTCATTTCATATATTTACTTTTATAATTTATTCCTTTTAACTTCTAAAAATGGATATTTTTTAAAATGAATTTCAAAGTTACTATGAATTCATCTTTTATGGAAGAGATATAAATTATTCTTAAAAAATATTTTATACTCTCTTTAATATTTCCTATTCATTTATAAAGGATCTATTCTATTGGGATTTTTCTCTAAACCACAATTTAAATGTTCTCATGATATACTATTTTTTGGGATTGATTCTTTTCAATCAACTTTTTATATTTTTGAAGAGAATTTTGTTGATATCATCAAATTTTTTAACTATACATTTTTTTTCATTTATACTGTAATAATGGTTAATTTCAAGTGGCACAAATATATATTAATGATTATTTTTTGGGTCAAATATATCTCCCCAATTCATTTTTTATGAATTTATATCTCTTGATATAATTATAGGTTTCAATTATTGATTCTTTCTCTACTGTGGGAATCTGAAAGTCATACTAACCTATATTTGTTAGGGGAATCATGTAGTGATGAATGCTTCACAATGTTAATTAGAATTAGGTAGTGAATCTTACTTCACTATGTAAAATAGTTAGGCATTCAGTCTCCACCATGTTTTGGGGAATTGATAATGATTCCTAATTACCTATTTTATGATTCATACACCTATGTTATACTAATGGGTTACTTTTTTCATTACGTTACATGATAATACATATTTATATTCCTATGATTATAGTCAATGGATAATGTGTATTATATCAGGTTTCTATAAAATTATTCCAGGGTGTCTATTTGATATTTTTTTATTTCAATTCTTTTTATCATGGGTTATAAATAACTTTTATTATTCCACCTTTTTTATATAATATTTATCTTTGATCAATATCTCTAGTAAACTTACGATTCAACCCTTGATGAAATGTTTATGAGGGTTTCACTTATTGTGAATTCAAATCAATTATTTCATATGCATCTATTACTTATGTTTATAAATATGTGTATATCATATCATAAGTCTATAATGGAATCTATAGTAGTTTAAATATAAAATGTGATTGTATGTTTTGTAAACTGCATTCTATACATACATAATATTATCTGAAACTAAACCTTTTATCCCTTGAGTGGTGTAACTATTTATATATTTATTATTCTAATCATTCAGTTAATACATTATTTTATTTTATTTTTAGGTTGGTTCTCTTTACTGAAGGTTTCCAATGAGTTAATAATTATCATTCGTTACATGCGAAACAAGTGAAGTACAACAAATTTAATCATTTTTTTCTTCTTTACCCTATACCAAAAATACTTCATTCATATGTTATAAACCATCTTAGTAACCCCTAGATGAATATCATATCTCAATGTGTGAGATTCATACATCAATTAATCATACATAACAAATGGTAATACCATATGATCCCAATAATAAAGCATATCATCAATTTTTGGGCTAAATCAAATGGAAAATTCCCACCTTATATATCAATACTCATCAACAGATAATAAAAAATAGATAGATATCTATAATTTTACATTAGATGAAGTGAGCTGATAATTATAATTGTTTAATGATCAACCCATCAATGATACTTAAATATATCTAGGTGTATCTATGTGAAGAGGCTAATAAGTTAAACACTTTATACATTCTATCTCCACCACCTGAGCATGAGTTTCTTATTTAGTATATCAGTAAAAAATCCCCCTCACTTTAATGTATTCAATATACATGTCAACGGATTGTAGTTATCTAACCCAACATCTTTTCGAATGTGTCACACTATTCTATGAAATGATATATCTCAATATGTTATAGTAATAATAGACCAAAAAAATTATTAAAAGTAAATGACACCAACACCTAATAATGTGTTCCACCACTTCTAACCCTTGATCATGAGTTTTCTATTTCATCTCTTATATTCCAAAATTTTTCTACCCATATGTGACTATGTTCCCATATGTTGTTATAAATATTTTAATACTAACTATTCATACCATAGAATATAATTTTTGTATCGTACTCAAATCATTAAAAGTTATTGGTGGTTATCACTTAACCCTCCTTTTCAATACCTGATAGAATATCTTATCAACTTAATCTTCTTCTCTATCTTATTTTGGTTCATTATTGGTGTCTATATTCAAAATTAGTTTTAACTAAATATTATTTAGTATCATTCCACGTATAAAAATGTATATCTATATAAATTTCATTGTCCTCCACCAAAATATAATCCTCAACCATTAAAATATTTACAAATATTCCATCCCCAAATATCAGAATCCCTAAGAAGCTCACCTCAATGATCCTAAAGTAAAACCTCATGAGCGTGGCATATAGTCAGTACTCTATTTGAGTAATGAAGTATATCCATTGATAAAGTTCACTATATTCTCATAATAAAAATTATTCCAAAATTTCATATTGAACATGAATTTGAATTATTCTAAATATAGACGGAAAACCCAGTTTATTGGATCCATGAAAAATGATGACAAGTTCATCAATCCAAATAATATCATGAGACACTCATACAAACCTTACATACTCTAAAAATTGGGTTTGATGAATATTATAAGGTCTCACAAAGAAATCGTTAAAACTATATATCTTATCAGTCTTAGTGAACCATTTTTTACATTTATTGAAATTAAAAAAAACAATTTATAAAAGTAAGAGGATACTGGTTCATGACTACCAAATAGTTATGATTATATTAATACACACACAAGTGTACTGAAACATTTAGTATCCTATAAAATAACCCTGGATCATCCAAAGTCAAAGTGTTCAATGAAATGAACCGTTTTGTGTGATAGTCCTCTAACAGGTCCTTGAAATATATAATCCCTTAATGAGACATCCTTAATGGAAGAATGGATCTGGGTTATTTACCTGGAATTTTTTAAATCACAAACTCAATATCTCTATATCTAGTAGATACTAATAAAAATTACTAGGAAATACAACTTGACACTGATCTACAGAGGGAGTAAAGACTAATTTCATGACTCTTATAGCAACCCAGTCCTAACATACAAGGATATTATATAATTTTATATGAATAATTAGTATATTGAAAAAATAAATGTTTGAGTACCATAATATTTTTTTTCTTTAGAATCATCGAAACAAATTATTCTATCCTATTGAATGATCTTAAGCATCTCCCATAAATATGTAAACCTTTAGTACTTCTACATAAAACCATTCTTCATAACCTATAGAAAATAAAATGTGACAAAGGGGTGATCTCAGATTCTCAGTATGGGTAAATAAAAATTCATAAACATGACATGAAAAAGGGTATAAAACATTACTATAACATTTTAAGATCATACTCTGTATATTATAGATCAAAATATTTATCGGAAGTTTATAATACATGATTCATAAAGAAATAAACAATATAATCCATGAAATAATAATAAAGAAATAGAACATGGAATTATTTCAAACACATAATCATATAAAAAATCTATGTTAAGGAATCCTAAAAAGTCCTATGTAACAAATTAGTCTTGGGTTAATAACATTTGTACCAACTTCGGGCTTGGTATACCCTCATGTGTACCATATTGTTTCGAGATTGGGATGTCCTCTCATGTACCCTCCTGTTTTGGGCTTGGGATGCCATCCCACTTAACATCTTATTTTAAACATGGGATGTCCTCCCACGTACATTTTATTTTGGGATTGGATTCCTCCCATTTACCCTCTTACTTCAGTCATTGTATTTCCTCTTATTTACACTCTATTTTTAGCCTTCAAATTCCACCTGTTTACACTCTTATATAGTGATTTGGATTTCCTCCCATTTATCCTCTTGTTTTGGGCTTGGTATTCCTTCTTGTGTACCCTTTGAGCTCATAAATCATTTATAATTATGTAATTAATTGGGGGAATATATTGGTCATACACATCATATGATTAAATCAAACTTGATTTTTCCACAAAACATTCATCATATAATGACCCCTGAAAATAGATGGGTTCTATAGCATCATATCATTACCCATGAAATTAAATGGGTGTCAATAACATTTAAACTCATCATAAAATATGAAAAATAGATATTTTCATAATCATTTCATCAATGCATAACCTATTAAATGAAGCGGTTTTCAAAATAATATAACCTATTAAAAAAATTGATTTCATAAACACATAACCCATTGAAGAGAAATATATGTCCTAATTATATAACCTTGGAAGAAAAAAAGGATTCAAACTGAACATTACATTAATCATAATCCATTCATATAAAGGTTATGAATATAATTTTTTTTTCATCTCTTATAAGTGAATCATTATCATTAATATATGTCATATTTTATGGAAAATAATTTTGAAACATCTTTCAAAACAATTTCTCTAGGAAAATATCTTTATTTTTAGAAAAAGTATTTTTAATACATGAAATCATAAAATAATTTTCATATAAAATACCATGAATGAATATAAATAATACATGAAATAATATTGAAAAAACATGTCCTTGAAAGCATATAAAATATTCTTCAAAATATTTAAAAAACATTTTACTTGAACACAGCTTGATAACATATAAATAAATATTGAAAATGTTATCAAAACCATTTAGTTATAAATACAGTTAAAGATTATAAAGAAATCATGAAAACATTTTTAAAGCCATTTATTTCAAAATAAAATTAAATCGTACAAATAAGGCTCTTTAACATTTGGAAAACCATTTTCATTGAAAATTTATAAAATTAGTTCAAAAAATTTTGAAAACCATTTTCCATGAAAATTTATAAAATTTTCTTCTAAACATTTTGAAAACCAATTTCCATGAAAAGATAAATTAAAAATTTTTCTCAAAAATTAACAGTTAAACATGAAAATAATTTCTGAATGTATTAAAGACAGATAAATGCATACATTTTGTACTAGGTAAAAATAATAATTCTTTTTCTTTGTAATTTTTTTTTCTAAAATATTCCTCATTCGGAAAGTGAATTGAATATTCATTTGAAAACATTAATAAATTAAAAAAGTATAAAAATATATTTTCATGATCATAAGGGATGAGTATAATATTCTTGGAAACCACTTTTTAGAAAACATGGTTTTATAGGAACACATATATTCGACAGAAGAGATGGTAAAATCGATATTCCATAAAAACACTTTCATAACATTATTCTATAAAAAAAAGTGGAATGGAATTTACCAATATATGAATAAATAAATAATAACCATAGGAGAATAAAATTATTGAATATTATTGAGATATGGACCATAATATTTCATCAATTTAAGCATAAACATAATCAATATCAAAAATCAATGATATTGTCTCAATAAACTCATATAATGTGGTAACATGGGATCAAGATCTCCTTGTGCAAAACAAAAATTACAAGATACTCAAAATACCAAGAAAGAAATAAAATTCATTATATAAGATGTAAAATAGAAGCATATAATCCTTTAAAGATAGTTTATCTGCATAATAATGCAAGAGCCTCAATGATGGAAAATTGAAACAAAACTATTCTACCGATTTGGTAACTTTGGAAACATATGACCAACTAAAAGAAAGATCATAGAATGGATATGTTAATAACGATAAATTTATGTAAATGATACATACAATAAAATCATGAGAAGTAAATAAAACACACAATATGATATATTGGTGAATATAGAATTTATCTCATGGAAATAAAATGTGATATGAAATCCTCTTACCGTGTGTCTTGACTCTCATCGTACGCATTCAAACCACCTCTTAATCAGGTAAATTATTTTGATTTGTTCCAAAATTATTACTTCAATTTTCTTATTAAAACATTAAGGCTTCTAAGAGTATTGTATATATTTTGAGAGATTAATTGTTCAATGATTTGTTGAGACAAGGGGCTTTAGCGTTGTATGTAAGTGGGTAGAGGTGGTGGCTTTTACAGGAAATGAAAGGGAATTAGTTATAATTTTTTAAAAAAAGCTTGGTGTACACAAATTATTTCCTAAAAAAGTCATAACAAACAAACATAAATAATGAATTCAAGTTTTATGGGTGTTTTATGGCCATGTAATGGGTTTTGGACAAGTTTCTAGGACATTTTGGCCTATAAGATTTTAATTTAGTCCCTAAATATGATTAATTTAACCTTAATCTTCATGATTAATTTTAATCATATTTAATAATATTTTTGGTAAAAATTAATAATGATATAATTATAATATAAATATAATTACGATTAAAATGGTGTATGTTAGTATTTTGAAATTCAGTTCATAGAAGCAGAAAAATTAAGAATAATTATAATCTTGTTGATGGGAAGATAATATGAGTCTTCAAAGTATAAATATGTTCAAAATTTTATTGTGTTTTTATATTAAATTTGAAATATAAATTTATTATAGTGACATAAATTTAATTAATATATGTAAAATATATCTAATGATACCCTAAAACAAATTTAATGTATATTTTATCATTAATAATTATTTAAATGAAAAGGTATTTGTTAACTAAAACGTAGTATTTTTATTTTTTCATCAAAAAATGATGTTTCTCATAAATATCACAAAAATTGAATGTAAAATAATTTCTGAATTAAAATTAAAAAATGAATTTTATTTCATCAAATTATATATGTAAATTTTTTTAATATAAATTTTATTAATAAAAGTGGTTCATTCTTGAAAAAGGTATTTTTAAAAGTAGAAAAACCTTACCAAAAATCATATATTACATTATAAATATGTCATTACTTGTGAAAAAAATTATATAGACTATTTTATAATTAGTTATTATTATTCATATATATTTTTATAATGTCTAGTCTGTAATTATCTCAATTAAAAAATATATCAATTAAATGGTGTTTTGTAAAAACATCGGTGTTGTGTGCAACATACACCAAGTCAGTGTTGTAGGTAACATAAACCAAGTTGGCATTGTATGTAGCACAGGTCAAATAGGTATTGAGTGTGAAAGGAATGTTTGACTTAGTGTTTCAATATATTAATATATATAATGAACTATTCCTAGTGTCATGTAAAATTAAAAATATTGAAAAGATAAATTATTTTTAAAAAATCATTTCATAAAATCTCTGGGTGTTATATTAAACCCACCCCCCCCCCCATAAAATGAATTTTACCCTCAGAATTCATATTGGTTATCAAAGGTTTAATACATGAATTGTTCATTCCAAGAAACCCACATTGGTAAAATGAATACTAAAAATTCCCTTAATATGGAATGTTGGAACTATAAAGGTCACTCAAACTAAAATATAATTGGGTTTCCACATAGGATAACATAGGTTGGGTGTAAGGATTTGAGATGGAGGAAAAGCGTAAATATTTATTGTGAGTGACTAGGTTATTAAATCACAAACAAGTAAATTATCAAAAAAAATATGAGGTCCTCAATGTTATAAATATATGATGATTTATAGGGCCATTTGTTCAACAAAACCTATGGTATTAGGAAAATACATTTTATAGATCATTATCTTATATTTTAGTAATTCTTCTATTGACCCAGAATTTAATGAAATATTCACACATGATATTTTTCTATAAATAAACTATCATTCTTTTCTTGTGTTTTTATGTATTTCGAATTCCTCTACTAATTCATGAAATAGATGTCTAGAAAATATCGTTAATACTTGAAGAACTGGAATAAAATTTTAACAGATCCAAAGGCCCATAAAATATGTATAAATATTTATTTATAAAAATCATTAAAAGAAAATCGATATGGTTAATACATTAATCTCAGAACATAAAAAGTAACACTAAAATTTCAACATATATATTTATTCATTAGAAATAAATATAAATTAACTAAGACATCATGTAATCCAGTGTTTGGCATGAAACCCTCATCATCTTTTGGTCATGGGTTCATAAACTACAACCTTACTGGACGTCATTGGTTTCACCTACCAGATATGATTTAATTTTCTGAAATGAAACTCATATAGTTTCCAAAATATATAAGATGAACATCCTTAAAATATTTTTAGTCATGATATATCCTTTGAAAAATGGTTTTTAATACAATCTGAGTGCATAAATACATCCTGTAGAGATTAACTTTAACTATTCATGAATGGTTAACCTTCTAACCCTTATTAAAGAAAAAATCATACACTTTATAAAGAGACACAAGAATTAATCTGAACATTGATTCCACCATAGATCACAAAGTATCTATTGGTTGTCAAATTTCAAACTTGTGAATACCCTCATCTTACATTCCCTTGAGAAATGGTAATAAAATGAATTACAATAAATCCTTTAGGAAAACATGCATACTTATTTATTCCAATGATTACTGGATATATTCTAAACATCTAATAAATTGTAAAAACCATCATTGATGACATAGAACATATTATCAATAATCAGTTCTAGGTTAATTTGTTTTTTCCAATTTACTTGTCCATACCCAATATATCTTTATCCCAACATCATTTTCTAAATGTGAAGTATTAATTAAGGGGGAACTTACCTTAATCAAAATGTCACCTTTACATGAAAACATAATTCCATTTCTCCAACACCATTCAACATTTCCTTTTCAACCGATAATGAAAAAATATATAGAAAACACTTATATATTTCATGATTCATAATCTATAAATTTGAAAACATAAATAATTCATTCATACAACATTATTCTTAAACCATTACAATGGATTCATCATCATATTCCTTAATACACACTTCCTAGAATGTGAAATATAAATCATTATTAAGTTTCATCAACCTCAATGGTATAAAGCTTCTAATGTTTAATGTAACTATTAAGGGAACAACATCACATATCTTTCACATATTTTTTTCATTCCCTTTCTCGTAAAAAGTATAACAAACACTCAAAAAACCATCCAGGTTCTCTTTATGGGTTTTCATCATGAGAAATAGATTGTCATAAATCTCATTCATTACACATATAAATCCTTAAATTTTTACCATATTCCCTCTTGTTCTCTCTATTGATGAAAACCAAAATAAATTTAATAAGATATAATTATTATATTGAGGTGTCACATAATCAAGAAAAATCACTTGTAGAATGTCCAACTAAAGACATCTTACTTAATTTGTTATAACCTAGGTTCATACTAGGTTATTCAATGGTGAAATGTACATAAATCATTTATAATGGTACATGATGAATCAGGATGATTTTGTGAATTACAAAAGATTATCCCATGGGAGTGTCAATCTAGGTGTGCAACAAAGCCCATTGTCATATACCATATTACTTCATGTTAGGCCTGAAACATATTTTTGGAGTTGTTACACCATTGTAGATCAAAACTAGGGATTCATCAACTTGTTGTATCTAAAGTGGTATGTAATTCTAGGAAACCACTCACTCTACCATTTACCAAAATCCTAGGACAATTTCCAAAAACATTAACTCATCCTCATAATTATCCTTAATGAAATAACTTGATATATCAGTAGAAATATACACAAGGATCACACTAAATATTTCTCATCTGAGTTTCCAAAGTATGACTAAACAATTTTGTTGATACCAAATACTGTGAACCAGGATTAACATACAAAGATACTACATCATTTAGTATTAATATTTAGTACATTGAAAAAAAACGTGTCTCAGGACCGTAATTGTTTAGTAACTTTTGAAACATGGAATTAAAATATTCTATCCTTGTAAAAGATCTTAAACACATCCCATAAATATATACCCCTTTAGTATATATACCTAGAACCATTCTTCATATTCTGTATAATGGAAACATAAAAAAGGGGTGAGCAGATATGCTTATTAAGGGTAAATAAAGGAAATATATAAAAATAATATGGTCAAAAGGGTATGGGACTTGAAAACAACATTTTAAAAACATAGCCTACATATTAGTGAATATAATATTAATAGGTAGTTCATATGAAATGAATCATAAGGAAATAAAGATCATAAACTATAAAAGACTAATATAGGAATAGATCGTGAAATTTTGGAAAATACAAAAGCATATAAAAACAATCTATCAAGGATTCCAACCAAGGCCTTTGTAACATGTTTTTGTTGGGTTAATAACTCATGTACTAGCTTTAGTTTTGGATTCCCTCATGTGTACCCTCTAGTTCTTGATTACCCTGTTATTTAGAGCATAGGATATCATCCAACTTACCTTGTTGTTTCATTCCTGGGATGTCCTCACATTAACCCTCTCATTTCAGGATTATTATTTACTCTCATTTACCATCTTGTTTTAGGGTTGGGATTTCCTCCCATTTATTCTCTTATTTTGGGATTGGTATTTCCTCCAGTTTACCCACTTGTTTCAGGATTGGGATACCATCTCGTGTACCCTATGATCTTATAAAACATTTATCACTTCCAAATGAATTTGAGGGAGATATAGGTCCCATCATCCACATAATTTTCTCTTATATGAATGTGCCACAAAATACACATCATATCATGACCAAAGAAAAAAATATGGGTTCAATAAAATTGAATCATATCCCATGAAATGTAGTGAGTATCAATAACATTTTATTAAATCAAAACCTATGAAAAATATAAAGGTTTCATAATAATTTAATCCAAGCATAACCAATGGAAGGAATCGAGTTTCAAGATAATATAAAATGTGTAAAAGAAATGAATTTCCTAGACATATAACTTATTGAAGAGAAACTGATTTCAGAAACATATAATGCATAGAAGAGAAACATGTTTCATATAGACCATGAAATTAAAAATATCCCATTCATATAAAGGTTTTGAATGGATTATTTAGATCATTTCTTAGAAGGGAATGAGTAACATCAACAGATTTCATCTGATATGGAAAATAATTTTGAGAAATATTTCAAATACATTTCTTGTGGAAATTATCCTTTCATATTCAAAAATTAAATTTTAATACTCAAAACCATAAAATGATTTTCAAATAAAATTCCTTGAAAACATAAATGGAAAACTAGAAATCATTTTTAAATACATTTTCCATGAAAACATATAAAATAAGCTTAAAACCATTGAAAACCTTTTTCATTGAAAACAACTTGAAATGTTATAAATGAATATTGAAAATGTTTTGAAACCCATTTAATTGAATACAATTTAAAACATAATAAGAAATCTTCAAAATGATTTGAAAATAACTTTAATGAAAATTATATTAGAATACATAAATAAGGATTTTAATCATTTGGAAAACAAGTTTATTTGAAAATATATTAAACTAGATTGAAAACAATTTGAAAAACATTTTCCTTGAAAACAATGAAAATAATCTTGAAAACATTTTGAAATCCATTTTCCTTGAATATATATTTTATAAAAAAATTCTTAAAAAGAAAGAATTATACATGAAAATAAAGATTAAAAATATTTATGGTGGATAAATGTTTACCTATCATATAAGTTAAGAAGAATATTAACTTTTCATGGTAAAATGGTTGTAAAACTCCTTGTTTGGAATGAAATAATGAGATTCCATTGAAAAAAATGGAAAATGTAAAAAGGGTAAATTATTTTAATAATCATAAGAGATTAGTATAGTATTCATGGTAATTAATATTCAAAATATATTGTTTTAAAGTAAATCATATTTTCAGCAGAAGAAACGGTAACGTCGGGCTTCCTTAAGACACTTTCTTAACTATATTATATTCCTATGAGTGGAAAAATGGTACCAATATATTAAAAAATAATTAATCACCATTTTATGATAAAATAAATAAGTGGTCCTGAGATGTGGATCATAATATTTCATAAAATAATCATAAACATAAACATTCTCTAAATGTAATCAGATTGTTGTAACAAACTCTTATAACATGGTAACATGGGATCATACTATTTATTTAAGAAACATAAATCACGTGAAGCTTAAAATATAAATAAAGAATGAAAATTCATGATATAATATATTATATAGAAGTATATAAATAATGAATGAAACCTTATATGAATAGAAAAACCTGATTCACGAAGATGGAAAATTGAGACAAAACTATTTTACCAATTTGGTAACATTTAAAACATAAACCCCATGAAATAAATATCATAGAATTTATATATTAATACCCATAAATATAACTATAATATGCATAGAAAATTATCATAGTAATTATATGCACCACGAAAAATTAAATATTTGATAAAATAGAATGTGTCTTGTAGAAATAAAAAGCGACATGAATTCCCCTTACCTTTTGTCTTGGCTCTCTTAATATACGATAAAACCACCTCTTAATAAAGTTTCATGTTTTAGTTTATTCCAAAATGATTCCTTGTGTTTTCCTTATGTAACAACCTGAGATTTTATGAGATCTATTATTTTTAATTTCATTGATGTCTTCTATTATACACTACACCAATATTAGCTTGTACTATACACAACAGTGTATTAGCTTGCAGTATATGAAACACTATTCTTAGCTCGTGTTACACACAATTTCAAGTTTGTTTTGTTGAAATTATTTTACGCAACATTAAATATTGATTTTGTTTAATGTACAAATGAAATATTTTTTGATTATGTTATACGAAACACCAAACAAATCTTTCACTACATGCATACCTGACATGGCTTTCTTTACACGCAATCAAAACCTTATTCATTAGCGTGTGTAGTACGCAATACCGAGTTTCAGTAAATGGTATATTATTATACTATTATCATGAACTAGCCATTATGAATAGTAATACCAAATTATTTAAATTTTATAAATTTTATCTATCAAAATGGACTTCATTTTTGGATTCAGAATATCAAAATTAGCCTATGGTAAATTTTTGGTATTTTTCTAAAAACATTCAATTTTTCATGAATAGTGACAACACTAGGTTACTATTTAAAAACCGAATTTTTATATAAATAATTATTTATTTTTATTTAAACTTATTTTAGTTCAAAATTGATACATAATACTTATATAAGTTCAATGTAATTCATTAGAGCCATTTTATAATAATTTTAGACATATAAAAATTTTATTTCACTTCTCATCATCTTTTGCCCACCTCCTAGGAGAATTTAAAAATCTACATAAAACATAATTTTACTGCTTCTATGAGTGGAATTTTGAAAATCAGAGAGACACAGTTAATATGATGGAGTAAAATGTGGTTCAATAAGATAAAAATAATTTTGGTGAATAGTAACTTTTTTTACTTTTATTTACCACGGTTAAAAGTAAATATGGTAATTAAGGGTAAAATGATATTATTATTACCCTAACACATGTAATAATTCTATTGGATAATTTTAGTTCTAAAAAAACAACCATAGGTATAAAATATTACCCTATAGGTCCACATAGATTATATTAGGACATTTATTATTATTTTATTTAATGAAGAAATAAAATAGTTAAAATCAAAGATTAATAACTTAAACATTTTTAATATAGGGTTATACATAAGATAAACTCAACAATAAATATTCATTAGAAAGGTAAAAATATTTTCTACATAATTTTATTTTATTTATAATTTTTAGACATTAAATAATTTAATTTTTTAATGACACAATGACGATGCAGTAATAACCTTATTAATGAAATATTAACATAATTGATGTTATAAATACCCACATAAATGTAATTTTAGACTTTTTATAAATTACACTAATTTTATTGGTTAATATGACATGTTAGTATTGATTCTATTAACTTTTTTCGAACTAATGAAGATTATATGATTTTCACAAAAATAAATTACCAAATATTGTCAAAATTGACATAATTTAGTTTTTAAAACAAATATTATATTATTAATTATTATTTTACTTATTAAAATATAAGGTTCGGTCATATAACTTATATAAGGTTATATATATTAATAATTAACCTCTTTGGGTTCTTTTTTATTTTTATAGTAAGCTTATTAACCATATAGTGTAAGAAAACAAGAAGACACGGTAAAAGTAAAATTATTTAACTTAATGTTAAATCTAAATGAAAGGCTAAAATATTTACCTAAACTGGTATAAAACATATTATTTGAGATGATTTCGACCCATACCCACCTTATTTTAGAAATAAATCAATTTGGAGCTATTAAAAATTGAATATTACTTTATTACTAAATAATATTTTATGTTTTCTTAAGGTGCCCCTCTCCTCCCTTATAAAAAGGGCACCCCTTTCCTCTTTTCTTCACACCCTTTTGGGCATTGAAGCTCGTCCAACCCCTTAAAATTCCTCTTCTCAACCTCTCTAGATATATCCTAGAGGTTATGGTCTTCTAAAATGACCAACTGTAGTGCCCTAAGAAGAAGTTTAAAGGAGGTGTGTCGAGGAACAGGTAATCTCTTCTACTGATTCGTTCAAGTTTTCTTTCTTCTTCAAATTATTCTTATTTAGTTATTTCATTATAAAGTAATAACATAAGTATCACTAATATACTGATGTTTCATTATAAATATGAAACAATCCAATTTCACCTTCTATCCTTCCTATGGAAAACGAATCATCACGCATGCGTACGAACGGAATACCGTCTCCATGCCATGGTGTAATCCGTTTTTACACAACCACCTTACATGGATGGGTATGACGGTGTAAAGAATAATTATATATGGTTATTATAACATCATACTGATTCTGAGGTATTATATCATCCACTCCAATTCCATCCAATAATTAAGGGAATGATATCATCACTCGTGCGTACGTACGGATTACCTTCTCCATGACGTGATGAGATTCATTATCCATGTTAACCATTCAAGAATGATTATAAAGTATATATAATGAATAATAATGAAATATATGACATAATTAATCTACTGAATTTATGTACATATATAAATATATTTCATCTTCTTACTTCCATTCAAGTCAATAAGAAAAGGAAAACAACGTTCATGCGTACGTACGGCCTACCGTCTCCATGAACGGTGTATTTCATTTCATTCATCTATGTATTATATATATATATACTAAATATATATGATATATAAATCATTATTTACATTATTTAAGTAAATAAATCATGATATAATTAATAATATTATCAAGAACAACAAGTCCAAACAAGTACGATAAATAAAATGATTTTACCCAAAACGCTGCATTAACATGGATTTTACAAAAGAATGGGTAATATATAGTCATAAGTGAACTATATATGATATAATAACAAATGAATATGATTCTGTAATAAGTAAATTAAATTATTTAAATCATTATATAGGAGTATTGGATACGTACGAAGCATTTCTGACCTAAGGTAAGGGATAATCATTCCAATCTCATTCTTATCCGAGATTGTTTATTCATAAGTATTTACTGGGGTTATATTTATCAACAATGTCCATGTTTCCTCAAAATGAATTCATAAAATTTTTACTATTCTTACATATGTGTTTAAAGTCATTTTTACCCCTTTTTGACTTTTACTACGATGAATGGATGGAATCTTTCTTTTTTTTACCATACGATGTACTTTTTGACTTTTTCAACAAAGGTATAAGGAGAACATGAATGGATTTTTACGGTTTTCATAACGCCTTATTTTATTGAAGAAAAATCTACTAGATTTCTTGACTATTTTCAACAAAATCCTTTTCTTTTAAAATTACATTTCATTTTATGAAAAGAAAATTATTTTGAAGAAGAAATGATATTTTCCTCCATAATTCATTTCAAGTGTTTTATCAAATCCATATTCCATATAAGATGGCATTATTTCATATGTGTATGTTTCAAGTATAATTTCTCTATGATTTACATGGTTTCAAATTTATTATGATGAAATGATATCCATCTATTTTGTATGGATTATGTTATGATGGGATGATGTTTATAGAACCCATTTTATTCATTGGGTTATGATGGATGATTTATGTGTATGTTGTGGCACACGTAAGAATGATTTCATTATGAGATGGGTGAGACCTATATCTCCCTCCAATTCATTGGTTAAAGGTTTATATCTCATGAGATAGACATGGATTGAACTGTAAGTTAATCTGGTTCTGTGTTACAGGACTGGAATGAGGAGTGAACTCGATTTAGAAAGGGACTTTGTCCACTAAGATGGTCTTGGCAGTAATTCCTTTGCTACTATAAAAATAATATCAAGTTCTTAAATGTTTTCCACAATTACTTTTTTTATTCCCATGTTATTTTATCATGATTAATGTTTCTTTATGATCTATGCCTTACGTACTACCATGTTTTATGTCATTGCTCAAGATTTCGATGTTTAAACATTATGTTCATGTTTTTATGTTCAAATGTATATGGTTTGTTTTATTTTCTCCATGTATACCCTTACTGAGCATTTGAGATCACCCTTTATATGTTTTCTTTTTCCCAATATATAAATAAAGGTTTTAGGTATGAAAACAAAAGGGGAATATATTTATGGGAGATATTGAAGATATTTCACCATCATTAGAAGATTATGTTCTGAGTTTCCAAAGACACTAATCTTTTATGGTCCTTTGGTGGTTGTTTTTGTTATGTATTAATTATTCTGAAAAAGTAATGTAATGTCCATGTATGTCAAGCTTCGGGTCTCTATAGTTGGTATCAGAGGTTCTGTTTAGTCAACCTCTAGAAACTACGATGCGAGAAATTTAGTGAGATCCCTAGAGATATTTCTAAAGTATGTCTAGGGATGTCCCTAAGGTTAAGTATAAGTATAGGTTATAGTCATAGAATTATGGTTAGATATTATAATTGAACCTAAGATGTTAGATATTGAATTCACTCCCCCTTGATTATGTTTTTTTCCTCTCACACTATTATTTTTGGGTTTTAGATGATGGATGGAACCCGAAGGAACCGTGTTAATCAATGTAATGGACAATGAAATGATTTTCCTCTTGAACCAACCAATTTTATGGGAGATGGAGTGAAAAATATTATTTCTATACATACACAAGCTATGAATTATTTTGGACATCTAAATGAACATAGAAGGGAACAATATTCTATTGAGTCATTAATGGGGAAACACCCACCTTCTTTCAGTGGGTCTTCTGATCCACTTGTTGCTGAACAATGGATCAGTACCATTGAAAAAATATTTTCCATAATTCGCTATTCGAAACATGAAAAAGACATTCTGGATATTTACTGTTTAGAGGGTGGATCAGATCAATGGTGGACTCTAATTAACAATATGTGGCTGTTTTGTTTGGTTTCTGGTTTTCGGCCTCAAAACACCCAACAAATCCATATCTGATGATGCGCGGACTTGCATTCCAAAGGCAGGTTTTCACCAGATGGTCTGACCGGTGACGCTTTAGAACTCACATTGGTGGAGAGGATTAATAGTCGGGCTCATCGCACCCTTTTGAGGGGAATTATTTCCTATTATGGGACTCTCTCATACATTTAAGATGCATTCATATGATCGTAAATCTTTGGTTTATATCCAAACCTGGAATCCATTGATTTAACCCTTGATTGGTGATGGTCAACTGGACGTGAGGGATTTGTAATCATTTAGGCCTGAGGTTTACCATCCCTCATTGGATTAATGACCTCGTGGAGTCAGAACTCATTGAGGCGTCACTAGGAGTGACTCGGTGAACCAATGTGAAGATAGTCGGATCAACCGGTTGTTGGGCTTGAACCTCGGGGAGGCTTCCGACGTACCATGCCTAGGAGACAGCGATCAATGTCAACATAGTTCAAATTTTATTGGGACTTATGCTCTCAAAAAACCCATGGCGATGGATTGGGGCTTATACTCTGAGGAGGCCCAAGATGTTGGTAAACCAACGTGAAAGGGGATCAGAATGACCCGTTATTGGGATTGAACCTTGGAGAGGCTTCCTACATTCCCTGCCTAGGAGACAGGGATCAAAGTCCATGTAGTTTGGATTGGCTTGGGACTTATGCTATGAGGTGGCCCGAGATGTTGGTAAACCGATGTGAAAGGGGGTCGGAATGACCTGTTGTTGGGGTTGAACCTCTGGGAGGCTTCCTACGTACCCTGCCTTGGAGACAGGGATCAAATTCCATGTAGTTCGGATAATAGATCAGGGCTTACTCTGTGAGGAGGCCCAGGGTAATGGATTGTGGTTTACACTCTGAGAAGGCCCATAAGAGGATTTCATGGTCTATTCTTACTCTAAGCCCATGTGAGTCATGCTCGGTGTGAGAAAAAAGAGCAGTAGGGACTAGAGGATCATGTCGCGAAAGGTGCGTCCGTGAGAAGTGGATTGGGGCTTATGCATAAGGTGGCCCATAAGATCGGGGCTTACTCTGGGATGGACCCCTAGAGTACCTTCCTCATGTCTTTCCATGAGGGTATCCCAACCCATTGATGGGTTGAGGAATTTACCTATACGCTTGTGCACAAGCGGGATAACGCCAAGGGCATTGGATTCAGTCCAAACAACGGGATATGAAACGTGTGAATTACATGCCCGACATTCGGAACACAATGACGGTGGCATGGTGATGGAGGATAACTGTTGAACATGTCCGAAACATAGCATCCATATCATGTAAGCCAGAAATGGGGACGAACAAATGAGGGTCAACTGCTGACCGTGTTCGAAACACAGGACCCGACCTGAAGTGTTTCCCAAAGTCATCTGGGGCGTTGGCCCAGGACAGTAGGTGAGCGGATGCGGCATGGGACCGGTCTATTAGGGGGTCCCTTCAGACATGGAAGAGTATGAAGATCCGAATGAAGGACACACAAAGCGTGGGGTGGATTGATGGAATTTTTGAATGGATTCCAACACTCTTGAAATTAGGCCATTGTGATCGTGGCATGATGCATCTTATAAGGTTGGGGCTTACTTTGAGATGGATGCCCATGTGATGCTAAGGAGAGGCACTGGTGAATGGGGCTTACACAAGGAAGCTGTCCAGGTGCCTTCCTCATGTCTGACCATGAGGGAATCCCAACTCATTGTGGGTTGAGGAATATAATTGAGGTGTACACCTATGCGCAAGTGCACAAGCAAGATAAAACCAAGGGAATTGGAATCAGTCCGAACAAAGGGAGATGAAATGTGTGAATTACATGTCTGACATTCGGAACACAATGAGGGTGGCATGGAAATGGAGGATAACTGTTGACCATGTTCGAAACACATCATCCATATCACGTTAGCCTGAAATGGGGACAGACAAATGAGGGTCGACTGCTGACCGTGTTCGAAACCCAGGGCCTGACTCGATGTGTTGTCAAATGTCTTCTAGGGCATTGGCCCTGGATGGTAGGTGAGACGATGCGACATGAGACCAGGCCATTAGGGGGTCCCTTCAGACATGCATGGGAATGAATATCCGAATTAAGGATGTTCAAATCATGAGGTGGAGTGATGGAATGTTTGAATGGATTGCAGCACTCTTGAAGATATGCCACTGTAAATATAGTGTAAGGAATCTCTTGCGTGGAGAAAGAGGCATGCAATTATTGAATGATAGGGAATTCTATAGGTTATAGTCATGTAGAGGGGACTATTTCTATATAGTTTAGCATCATATGGATAGGATGAGGGCCATATAGTTTAATGTAATGTGGTCAAGATGATGGCCATACAGTTTAACTTCATGTGGTTAGGACGATGGCCATACAGTTTAACGTCATGAGATCAGGATGACAAGGTAGGAGATTCCTAGCAATGGTTTGTGTGGGACATATGCAATGGCGTCCATTTCTGGATAAACCTAGCAAAAGGAGCTGGGAAATGAGGTTATACGAGAGTCATGAGGAGTACCTCAACTCATGGAATGTATAGGACGGTTTTTGGGGCGTCACAAAGCTGAAATGTGAGATACTGTTGACCCGGCCCGAAAAGTTCACAGTGTAACTCTCCATTTTTTATGAGGGTCAGGGACGGTAGCGAAGGGACCAGCCTAGAGGGGCGGGACTGCAGCTTGGCCCTGATCCCGAGCAGGGGTGCGGGGGCGCAGCTGCCAAGGTATGGCCCAGTGAGTGCATGGGGTTTTCCGCATGGGGATGGCCGCGAAGGACTGGCCGTGAGGGACTGGCCGCGGAGGAGCTGTCTGCGACAGATGGCTGTGAAGGAGGCTATCTGTGAAGGTTGATGTCCACGAAGGGTCTTTCTGCAAGGGATGATTTCCGTAGAGGAGGCTATCCGTGAAGGATGATGTCCGTGAAGGGAGCAGGCTACGAAGGATGGCCGCAAAGGACACTTTCCACAGAAGTGGTCGTCCGTGAAGGATGATTTCCTCAAAGGAGGCTGTCCGCAAAGGTGGTTGTCCGTGAAGGGAGCAGGCCACAAAGGATGTCTGCAAAGTGGCTGGCGCTCGTCCTACTTCACACCCGCGGAGGGGTTCCTCCTCCATTTTGTGAACGACAGTGGTCTGTGGAAGGGGTGGTTGTAGAGGGACTATTCGCAAAGGAAATGGCCACTATGGGTTGGTCGTAGGGGAGGTGGCCCCACGTGGTTCACGGACTGGTTTCTCCTCTCCGTGGAAGAGTTCAACCACGGATGATATGGGGTCCGCGGATGGCCGCGGAACACTGCTGGGAGTGATTCCTCCAGCGTCTCCCCACAGATGTTCACCCATCCTTCCTCTCCTCTTTTTTGATTCCCCTCAGTGATTATTTATAGAGCCGTGAATAGGATGGGAACATGGCCTTTGCAGAAGCCCATTATGGAATCCTCATCCGCGGATGACTCGGTCAACCAGGTATTTTTGGATCCGAGACCAGCGGAATTTCTCCACGGTTGTGCACCTCTCCGCTTCGACATCGGTCTGCGGAGGGGGTGGCTCGTGGCGGTGCACCGGCATGGCACACATCCTACTTCTCTCTCGCAGAGGTCCCCACCTCTATTTCGCGGATGACAATGGTTTGCGGATTTTCGAGAGGGCGGTCTGCTGAACTGGATGCATGCTGTTTTAGGGAGCTGGTGTGCACACCAGTTTGGTCCTCTTCCAAGTCTAGGGGTAATTGGATTTCTCCCTTACCAAATTTTCAGGACCCTACAAATTCCCCCCATCGGAATGGGGTCCGATCGGAATGAAGAGGAGGCTATTCCGATGCAGAGTGGTCCTGAAACTTGATGAGTGATTTGACAATGCTCTAAATTATGCCTGAGCCAATGGAATCAGCAATCACAGTTTGACTTTCTCAAGGTTTTTATAGAAAAACCCCCCACAAACTTTTTGTATTTTCTTTTTTAATGCCCTGATTTTTCCTAGGCCCATTTAGTGTGGACCCAGCAGGTATGGCCTGACTTTTTCTTAGGTCTCCCTTTTCGGGTTTTCGGCCTAACAGGCTCTGTGCCTCTTTTTTTTTTTTGAGTGGTTTAAAGTCCCACTGACAAGACTATCATTACTGATGTTTTAGGTCAAACATCTTTGACCAATCATGGTGGGGCAAGGGCCCCAATGTGGTTTGGCTGATTAAAAGATGTCTAAATACTCTTCATATGCACGTGGGGGGAGCATGTTTAAATGTGAACGGCATGCAGGGCATGCCTCAAGGCATGGGAGATGTGTCGGCGTACAGAGGTTAGAAGAGCATTGCCTAAGGAAAACTTTCCTTTGGTAGATGGGCCAGGGGTGATCAATATGCATAGCCGCTGAGGGCATGGTATGCATAGTCGTACAAAGGTGTCCTTAAGTCAATGACTATCCATTTCTGATGGCATGGGGACTTCATGGAATCCTGGCCAAAGGAGACCACCATGGGTATCTTGGAAAATGAATGTGGAATCTGAAAGGGTTTTGATAACATCTGTACTAATCAAGAGTGTGTTCGGGAGCCCAATTCCCTATGCATTTTAGTTAGCGTAACGGATGGTTGAGGGTTGGCGCAGTTTAAAGTCATGTAGTTGGGACATCATTTAAAATGGAACAACTTCTCTTGGTTCTCAATAATATTTTCAAATACATTCCACCATATCAGGCAGGTCTATGAAAGAAGTTGGTAAACTGTAGCTCAGAGGGTTTCCGAATCCCAGGATAGACCTGGGGGCTCAGGGTCCAAGAGGCGTACGGAGAGAAGCATTGCCTAAGGAAATTTTGCCTTTTGTAGATGGGCTAGTGGTGATCAATATGTAGATCTGATGAGGGTATGGTATGCATAGTCATGAAAAGGTGTCCTTAGGTCAATGATTGTATTCCCCCGATAGCCAAGAAACTTCAGGGAAGTTGAGATTTGGGACCACTGGGGGCGGCTTATGAGAATTCGGCTTTTTCTGAGTGCAGATTATGGTTTATGATGAGACTGTTCCTGGATACAGGGGAAACATCTAGACTAAACATCCCGAGAATGGGTGAATTAATCCCTTCTCACGAGTGTGTGAGACGGTGACTTGTGTTAGTATTACCCATGCACTAAAGGATAGAGAAAATCCTTCGTTCCATACTGAACCTGTGGAAGGTTTGACCATGCAGTTTATCGTCATGTGGTTAGGACATATTTTGTGCAGTTTAGCGTCATGCAGTAAGGACAAGGGGCATTATTTATAGGTTGATGTGCAGTTTAACGTCATGCAGTGAGGATGGGGGGTATTTTTTAAGCCAGTGAAAACACTTGTGGTTGGAGGCATTTCCCTGGATGGTTAATACTTGGACTTTGCAGTTTTATGCCAAGCGGCCAAGATGTCCCATGTAGTTTAACATCATGCGGTAAGGACGCAGTTCCAAAGGCCTCTCTTCATCACAATGTAACTAGGCTTGAATATCTCAACATGCCCCAGACGTGGGGGGGGGGGGTTTGATCGGTGTAAATCATGGTTCCGGGGCTTCTTGGATTTGGAAAGATGACATGGTGTCTCTGAGGCCGGTAGGCGTACGGAGCTAGGAAGAGTGTCGCCCAAGGATTTAATGCCTTTGGTGGATGAGCCAGGGGCTATCATTATGCAGAGCCACTGACAGAAAGGTATGTATAGTCATACAAAGGTGTCCTCGGGTCGATTCCTTTCCACTTCTGATGGCCATGCATGGTTATGAAGATCTGCAATTATCCGGCCCACGAATTCTTTCATTTGGTAGGAAAAATTTCTGGATATGTTGAGAATACTCGGCCCCAGTTGATGTCAAGTCATAGAGAGATCCCGGTGCTGATTTATTTTTCTCGTGGGTGCGTGCCTTCATACCATGTAGTTTAACATCATGCGGGAAGGAAGAGGTACTCCTAGATTAGCGGTCATAGAGCTCCGACCATTGGATGACTATTGCTGCAGTCACTCAAAGGATAACTGGTTCAACATGTTCTAATAGACATGGAACAAGGTGGGGGATGAGGGTTGTAAAGTGCAACATTGAGTTTTCCTTGATCAGGAGGTATGGTGTGGGGGCTCTGAGGTCGGTAAGCATATGGGACTAGGAAGAGTACTGCCCAAGGAAATCATGCCTTTGACGGACGGGCTAGGGGATATCATTATGTAGAGCCGATGAGGGCATGGTATGCATAGTCATACAAAGGTTTCCCTGGGTTAATGACTTTCCAGTTCCGATGGCCATGAATGGTTATGAGAATCCGCGATTTCTCACAGTGCAGTGTTCAGTATGTGGGGATAAAGGTGTCTGGGTATACAAGAAACATCTTCACCACAATTTTCTGTTGAGTCAAAGTAGCCTTCTCCTAGCATGATTTTCGTTGATGCAGGTCACTATGTGAACCACTGACAGACACATAGGCTAGCCAGATATGATACCCTGACAACACCTGGATGTGAAAAGGGGGAATAAACTTGTAAACCACTTCGCTATAAACTTATGGATCATGAGGTATGGCATGGGGGCTCTGAGGTCGGTAAGCGTACGGAGCTAGGAAGAGTGTAGCCTGTAGAAATATTGCCTTTGGTAGATGAGCTCGGGGATATCATTATGCAGAGCCGCTGAGGGCATGGTATGCATAGTCAAGCAATGGTGTCCAAGAGTTGATGATTTTCCACTTTAGATGGCCATGAGTGGTTATGAAGATCCAAAATTATACGGGTCGTGGAGTCTGATGTATAGAGAATATGCATCCAAATTTTCAAGGAGTATCTCCATCTCGTATCGCTATGTGTCTTGGGTGGGTCGTGAGGAAGTCCATGCAGTTTAACGTCATGCATTGAGGACGAAGTCTGTGCAGTTTAACATCATTTAGTGGGGACGATGTCCGTGAAGTTTAACGTCATGCGGTGTGGATGAAGTCCGTGCAGTTTAACATCTTGTGGTGAGGACAAAGTCCTTGTAGTTTAATGTCATGCGGTGTGGATGAAGCCTGTGCAGTTTAACGTCATGCGGTGAGGAAGAGGTAAGCACCCCGTGCAGGTCTGGTCTGTATACGGGGGAAGGGGAATTTTTTAACATTATCATCCGTGCAGTTTATCGTCATGTGACAAGGACACAAATAAACTCCCCGTGCAGGTCTATCCCATACACGGGGACAAGGGAGCATTTTTAAATCTTACAATCCGTGCAGTTTTACGTCATGTGGTAAGGACGAGAAGTACACCCCGTGTTGGTCTGGTTCGTACACGGGGGGGAAAGGGTCTTTTTATCTTTTATTCATGGGGCTGGGCCAGGATGGGGAACCCTGGCGTCACTATGTATCCTGCGAGGACAGGAATCAAGTTGCACGTAGTTCTCTGAAACAAGTACACCCCGTGCAGGGCTGTTCCATACACAGGGGAAGGAATGCATTTTTAACTTTTATTCCATTTAATTTGGAGGTGGCTAGTCTAGGACAGGGAATCCTAGAATCACTACGTATCCTAGAAGGGCAGGAATCAAGACATACATAGTTCTTTGAAATAAGTACACCCTGTGCAGGGTTGGTTCGTACACGGGGGAAGGGGCATTGTTAAAACTCGATGTCTTCACAGTTTAACGTCATATGGTGAGGACGAGGGATACACCCCATGAAGGTCTCGTCCATACACTGGGGGAATAATTCATTTATTAGGGAGTGGCTGGGCTAGGATAGGGGATCTCAGTGTCACTACGTATCCTGCGAGGGTAGGAATCAAGCCGTATGTAGTTCTCTGAAATCCGTGCAGTTTAACGTCATGCGGTGAGGATGAGGTCCGTACATTTTAACGTCATTTGGTTAGGATGAGGGGTATTATTGGATTCGATGCAGTTTAACATCATGCGGTGAGGATGTGAATACACCTCGTGCAAGTCTGGTCCATATACGGGGGAAGGGGAATTTTTTTGAGACGGCTGGGCAAGGGTGAGGAATTCTAGCGTCACTACGAATCCTGTGAGGGCAGGAATCAAGCTTCACATAGTTCTCTGAAAGACGATAAACCCCATGCATATCTGGCCTATACACGTGGGAAGATGGAATTTTTTAATCATCTTTTCCGTTCAGTTTAATGTCGTGTGGTGAGGATGTAGGTGACCTGACGTGAAAAGAAAAAAGGGGGGTTTGTGCAGTTTAACGTCGTGCAGCGAGGATGAGTTCCGTGCAGTTTAACGTCATGTGGTGAGGATGATGAATACACCCCGTGCAGGTCTGGTCCATACAAGGGGTAAGGGAGCATTCTTGACTCTTATTATCCGCGCAGTTTAACGTCGTGCGGTAAGAACAAACTCCATGTAGTTTAACATCATGCGGTGAAGAAGTAAAGCACACTTGGTCTCTATGTGAAATATTTCTTTAGGAATCTCGCATTTTAGGAGTGGTTGTGAATTTTCCATCCATGGAGATCAGGGTATATGCTCCGTTGGAGTAGACCTTATGTACAACGTATGGTCACTCCCAGTTGGGTTCCAGCTTTGGAGGTTTCCTCCCATGCATCATTGGGGTCCGGAGGACCAATACCTACTCTCCATCCAAGAAAGACTAGAGGAGAACCTTTTTATTGAAGGCTCATCCAATCTGATTCTGGTATACCTCCAGATGGTGCAAAGTTTGCAACTGCTTCTCGTCTAGATATTCCAATTCACCTAGCTGCTTTTCTGACTGCTCATCATCAGATAATTGATCACATATGGCAACATGGAGTGAGGGAAGTTGGAGTTCAATGGGAAGGACTGCCTCTATTCCGTACACCAATGAGTACGGGGTGGCCCGAGTAGTGGTTCTGATTGTGGTTCAATAAGCCCACAACACATGGAGGAGTTTATCTGACCATGACTTCTTGTCTTTTTCCACCATCTTCTAGAGAATATCATAAAGGGTCTTGTTGAAATCCTCTATTTTTCCGTTGGCCACTACATGGTTGCGGGATAAGTGGCTAGCCTTAATACCATACTCATGGTATAGTTTCTCCAATTCAGCAGAGGAGAAGTTGGTGTCGTTGTCCGACATTATGGTTTGAGGGACACCAAATCTAGTGATGATATTGGTCTTCACAAAGCTGACAATATTTCTCGCCCTGACTTCCTTGAGGGGTATGGCTTCTTCCCATTTGTAAAAGAAGTCGGTTACTATGAGGATATACTTCAACGTTTTGGCCGTGGCGGGCGGATATGGTCCCACGACGTCCTTTCCCCAAACGGAAAATTGCCAAGAGTACTTGGCTTGATGAAGTAACTCCGGGGGTTGGTGTATGATGTTGGCATAAATTTGGAATGAGTGGAATTTTGCAGTAAAACACTCGCAGTCTCTTACCACTATAGGCCAGTAGTACCCAAGCCCTCGAACCTGATGGGAAAGCTTGGTCCCTGGTTGATGTGCTCTACATGCTCCTGCATGTACATCATTCATTACGGCAGCGGTTTCTTCTCTATCAATGCATTTTAGGAGCACTCCGTCGAGGACCAGTTTGTAGGGGACCTCTTGTTGACTCACGCCGCCATATAGGACAATGTTGATTACCCTCCTCCGTGTTTTCTCTCGTTCAGTCCTGTCCGATGGAAGTTCTCCCCATTTAAGGTAGTTCGCAATGCGGGTCATCCAGCTGATGGAAGGAGCGTATGGCTCAGAGACAAGACTAACTTCATGTATTTCTTCTATCTTGGCTTGAAAAAATGGCGATACCATTCGACGGTGAGCAATAATGATGACTGTTTCATCACAGTCTGGGTCAGCTAGGGTTGTGGCCGCGTTGGCTAGTGCATCAGCCTGAGTGTTCTAGGACCAGGGAATATATGTTAATGTTGGTTCTGTGGAGAATTCCGCCATTAACCCTCGAGCATGGTTAAACAAGGGGATCCGCTCCTCCTTTTTAATAACATAGTCACCATTGACTTTCTTGATGACCCGTTATGAGTCACATTTTACCTTAAGGTGATGTACTTGTGCTTGGAGTGCGAGTTCCAGGCCTTCAATGAGGGCTTGATATTGCGCTTCATTGTTCGTACATCCCTCTAACAAGAGGAAGGAATATGGAATGACTGCCTTTCCTGGGGACATGAGTATTATTCTCAAACCCACTTTGTTGAATCTGGGATCCTCCATCCTCTTCCCAGTTGGGATTTGTGATGCGACGTCGAATTACATTTCCCATACTGGGAAGATGTCTTCATCAGGTAGCTCGGTGTCCATTGCAGTGGTCCCTGTCAAAGGGTGTTCTACCAGAAAGACTACTAATTCCTGACCCTTGGTGGCTTTCTGAGGCACAATCCGGATGTCAAACTGTTGCAGGATGACCGCCCATCGGGATAGGCATCTGGTTAGCATCGGGCGGATGAGGATGTACTTGAGCGGGATACGTCGTGAAATCAAGTGGACTTCATGATGCTGTAGGTAATGTCGCAGCTTTTTAACTACGAAGACCATGTCCAAACAGTTCTTCTCGATATTTGAGTATCAAGTCCCAGCATCAATCATAGTTCGACTGAGGTAATAGAGACTGTTTTCATTGCCGACGTCATTCTTTTGTGCGAGGAAGGCTCCTGATGATCGCTCTAAGGCTGTCACGTACAGGATGAGAGGTTTTCCTTCAACCGGGGGAATTTGTACTGGTGGGATTAAGAGGTACTTCTTCATGTTTTCTAACGCCTCTTGGCAGTCATCCGGCCATTGGTACGTGACCCCCTTCATCATTAACCTGGTGAAGGGAAAACATTTTCCTGTCAGGTTGGCTATGAAATGCCTAATATAGGCTAGGTGTCCTTGGAATCCCCTCAACTTGGTGAGATTGTGGGGAGGTGAAATCCAAGGATAGCCTTTGTCTTCTCAGGGTCGACTTTGATGCCACAATGGCGTATAATGAAGCCCAGGAATTTACTGGAGGTAACCCCGAAGGCGCATTTAATGGGGATGATCTTCAAGATATGCTCTCAGAGCTTGCTGAAGACGGCCTCAAGGTCCAACAGGTGATCCGAGCGTTGTTAGGACTTTACCACTAGGACATCCACGTAACATTCAATGAATTTCCCCCGTAATGATTTAAAGATATGATGCATGGCACATTGATATGTGGCGACAACATTCTTGAGAACAAAGGGCATGACCCTATAACAGAATACCCCTTGAGGGGACCTGAAGGCAGTGGATTCTTCGTCTTCTCAGGCCATCCTGATTTTGTTATAGCCGAAATAGTCGTACATGAAGGATAGAGCCTCGTACCCGGCCGTCGCATCGATTAACAACTCGATGATTGGAACCGGTAAGTCTTCTTTTGGGAAATGTCGATTGAGATCTCTGAAATCGATACAGACACAGATTTGTCTGTTCTTTTTCTTTACAAGGACGATGTTGGCCAACCAGATGGGGTATTGGACCTCCCGAATGAAGCCTTCTTTAATGATCTTATCGACTTTAGCCTCTTTTTTGGCGGTGTGTGAGGGACGCGTCCTTCTGGCGGCCTGTTTATATACCTGGTGGTCTTCTGGAAGACCCAGTTGATGCGTCGCCACTTCGGGATTTAGTCACATGATTTCTTTGTAATTCCATGCAAAAACATCTCGATGTTGCCTCAGGAAAGAGGTATATTCCTCATTCTCCTTCAGGGGACATGGCTGCACTAATGAGAGTAGGCCTCAGATCTTCCTCGGTACCTAGGTTTATTTCCCTGAGCTCGTCCACCGTGGTGGAGATTCCCTCCTCAAATTTAAGAGGTGCATCCCGGAGATCTTCCTCTTCTTCTTCTCCCAAGTACTCATCTTCTTGATCCGACGAGGAGGGAGAACCTAACACGAGTTCATGGGGGTTTGAAGGAGACGCATCGTGGGCATCCCCGCTTGAGTATTTGTCCCCAGAGAAAGGGTTGGAAGATGTTCCCGCATTTTCATGCTCGACCATCATGGCTGAAGTATTGAGGACATTTGAGTGCGTGTCCATACTTGAACTCCTACTTTCAACATGGTTGATGGGCAAGACATAATCTCTGCCAAGATACCTTAGGGGTCATCAGGGACCATCTCCAGGCCATTTGGAGCGGGGATCCAGTCGACACCATCGACTGAAAGATTCTTTTTCTTTTTCTCATAGAACCTGGCGTCAATGTAATGTGACTCAGAGAGCTCTAAAGGGGCCTTGTCGGTGTGCAATGTTCCACTATGTCCATTGACGCAGTACTTGATACACTGGTGGTAGGATGAAGGAAAGGCCATGTGCTTGTGGAGCCATGTCCTTCCCAGGCGGGAATTGAATGTTGTACTCTGCCGGACCACCAGGATTTCGGTGTAGGCTACCAGGTCACCAAAATGGGTCTTTAGCTTAATTTGTTCCATTGGCTTCTACTCGCTCTTGTCATATCCTAAAAAAGTTGTGGCCAAGGGACTTAGGTCATCCTCACTGTATCCCAACTTACACAGAGTCCATAGAGGAAGGAGGATAACTCCAGAGCCATTTTCTATAAAGACTTTCTGGATCTCAATACCATTCAGTGTGCCGAACACGTATAGTGGTCTGATGTGTCCTTTCATCATAGCATCTTCATCCTGATCGGTGAAGGAAATCACCGCATTGCATTCAGCCGGGTTAGTCTCCATCTGGTAAATTTTAGTGGCAGATACCTCGGCTTGAAACTCATGGGGGCTGATCAAAGCTTCTATAAGCGCCTCCCTGAGGTCTGCTGATAGACTTAGGACATCCAGGATGGATATCTTGGTTGGTACTGATGCCAGCTACTTAAGGATATCATATTTCTTCTCTAGTGGCCGACGCTTCTCCATTGGCTGGGGAGTCTTAGCTGGTTCTTTAATTACAGGAGAATTTGACGAGGAGGGACTGGTCACGGGTTCGGATATTGATGGCACTCCCACGTTTTGAGGACTTGGCCAGGCCGGACTGTTTGTGTGCACTAGGCGGCCAAACACTTGTTCCTCCTCTGGTGGGTATCACAGAACAACATGGGAAGAGTGGCTGCCTGTGGAGGTGGAGGGTCACTCTTTCTCCTGTTGAGTCTGTTGAAGGGATCTCCCTTGGGTTTCCATGATATTAATGGTTTCAGTCGGGGTCCAATCGTAGGGTTGGTTTGGGCCGCGGTTGCGCCTCCCCTAGTATCCCCTACCTCTGCGATTCTTCCTCTCACCTCCTTGTGTAGAGAACACAGGTTCGTAACCATAGCTTTCATCAGGGAATGATTCTATAAGATGGATGAGGTTAATATAAACAAAGATTGGCTCTTCATCCTCTGACAGGTCAACCGGGTCGGTTGTCCCTGATGGTGCCGTTTGGTGGGTCAGTGCCCGTGGCGCCAAATTCGAGGACATATAATTCTCGAGGGTAGGGACTAACTTCGGCACCATCGCGGACTGATCCTCTTGTGATTGTTTACTCCTTCTTCGATTACGCCCAGATGACCAGACCATGGAGGTTTGTGAGGTCGATACTGTCAGCTCTGCAGCTTCATGGGCTATTGGTGGCAACACCGGCTACCGTAGTTGAGCTCGAAGTATGCCCTGGGCTCGGTTGATATTCTTCCGAGTCATCGAGTTGTCAAATTTCATCCCCTGCTTGCTGGTGACTTTCTTCCACCCCTCCTCTTTGTCGGAGTTGGTGGTAGAGATACATGCCACATGTGATGGGGGTGGTCCTAGATCGACCTGTCCAGATTCTACCATCCTCTGCATAAGGTCATTGAAGACGAAGCATTCTCGGATACTGTTTCACAACATCAGATGGTAGGGGCAATAATCTGGCCTGTCATCGCGGCCGACCTCTTCAGGTTTCCTCGGCTCCAGGAGGTGGAGCAAGTGGCAGTTCATGGAGCAATGAAGTAGCCATAGACTTGATCGTATCAGAACGAGTATACTTTTTGTCTACATTCCTCGAAATGGTTCCGCTTTGGTCCTCACTGATCATCCCGTTTAGGTGGAGGCGGCCGCTAATATGCAGGAGGCTCTTGACTATTTGGTGGAGGCTTGAGCGGTGGGGCAAGCACAGGGGCGGACTTGAGTGTGACAGTGGATGCTTCAGCTCTAGGTACTCTCTTCACAGGAGCCTACTAGGCTATTCAGGACATCGAATTTGTCCATTGCAGGGAGTCCTCAATTCACTGGGCAATGGCTGAGAGATTGCAGAAGCCAGTGGTGCAATCCACTGGTATGAGTGGTGTTCGTAGTTCACCTTAAAGATTATCGAGGAATGTGGCTAGCATCTCATCTTGAGGCATTGGCCTGTTCAGGGAATAAGTCAGACCATTCCATCTGGCGATTAAATATAAGACCATCCCGTTCTCCCTCTTCTTGATGTTCATGAGATCACTAACTATTGTTTTAGGCAACGTTGAGCTGATGTGGAACAGTAAATGCTGTCGAAGGTCTTCCCAACACTTGATTGACTGGGCTGGAAGACTCGTATACCAAACGAAGGCGTATCCTTGCATGGTCCATACAAAACATCTAAGTTTCACTGCTTCTTGTTGATATGGAGGACCCATCATATGGTCGCAATAGGATTTTTAGTGCATAAAATGTTGTTCCATATCGCCTGATCAATTGAAGATAGTGAATAAAGGGCTCCCAAAATTGGGCAGAGGCGGTGTGTTGGTCACCCAATCTGGGGAGGGTTTCCGCTCTGGCTGTATCGGAGTGCTTCACCCTTCCATTGCTTCTTGTTGGGCCCGGTCATAGGCAGGCGTAGCCCGAGGCATTGCCTGAGGATCCGGATTGGCCAGCACTAGGTGTGCATGTGCTGTTTGTGGAACCTTTGGAGGGTTTAGGTGTACTCGCTCTGGTAGCTTCCTGAGTGGAGGGAAGTTTTGGTATTCATCCGAATCTACGTTTAGGTAGTTTTACGGGGCTGGCGCCTTGTTGGACTAGATCCTGGACCTTCTTTCATTTGCCGGGGCAAAACATAGCCTTTGAGGTGTACTTGCTGGGTGTGCATGATGCAGCTCCTCTTTTGATTGTCCTCCCTAGACGAGATAATACTAACTCCCTTGGGGGAGGTTGTTATTGAGGTAGTAATAATTCCCCCAGCCCTGAGGGCTGGGGTTGGCTCCGTTCTTTGGACATTGAGTCTCTTCCCAGTTTTTTTGGTTTTAAGGGGGAATTTGTTATTAAAAATGCCCACATCCCTGCAGGCTGGGGTTGACCCTAGATTGCGGTAGTGTCTGCGGCTATCGCTACCTGCCTGATCTCGCGTTCCCCCATTCAGGGGTGAACTGGGTTTGGTGCCGAGTTCTTTTGTGAATAAATCCCTTTTGGGGAGGCAGGAAGAGATCTCTGATTGGCCTCTGTTAGGTGAGAGGCATGTCGTATGCTCTCAGTGGCCTGATTCAGGAGATCTTGAATGGCTCATTCCCAACGGGCCTGACGCTTCTTGGACTTACTCAAGGCCTGACTCTATTGGGTGTTCTGCCTTTCCTGAACAGGGAGACCACCCGATTTCCGTCTTGACGTGACGACATTGCAAGACACCACACTGAATGGATTCTTCTAAGCGGGGAGCGGAGTGAAATGTAGAGCTCCATGTTCTCCCCATCCCCTGATATGGACTCCAGTCGGAGCGTCACCGATGAGGTGGCGCAGCTAGTGCAGCGTACGGAGGCAGGATATCTCCATGTTTCCTTTATGCCTCTCGGGTCATTGTTGTCGTGTTGAAGGAAGAGCTTAATTGTTGATATGATGCAAGAGGTCCCCTATTGTCTTGATGTGGTCTACATACCCATCATTGGGCAGGAAGCTTGATTTCAATCGGTGGAGTGTTGTCTATATATTATGGCGGATGCTGTGCACACATTCTTCCAACAACTCTCTTGGTATGTCAAACTGAGAGGTGGTTGTAGGCTCAAAAATAACTGGTATATCATCCATGGCCAGTCATTTCCTCAGGTAAAGCATATCGGCATACACCTCCGCTAGTGAATATTCTACCTGGTCAGCCCAACTGAGATGCTCGCTGCCAGTATGGTCGGAGGCAGTGGGACCGGTAGGTGCTGAATCATTATGTGGGAGAGTCCGAGGTGGTTCAGAGGATGAACGTGGACATGGACCGTATCCTAATTGCATAAGTATGTCGTCAGTGACTAACTAGGGATCTGACATGCTTGATACCGTCCTTCTGAGTTCCCCGGCATATGAGGGACTTTCTTGGGCTTCATTCGGCAGGAGGAGGACCTTCATGTCGATACGATACGTCATCGCTAGGAGGACCTCCACAATGACGGCTGTAAAGGCAAGGACTACCATTACTGCTTGATGCTTCACCGCATAGAGTACTTTTGCAGTGCACACCCTGGGGAGGACCTCCAAGGTGTGTCTCTGCAAGGGGAGGACCTTCTGGCTGTGTAGCATCATTACGGGGACGACCTTCTCAACAACTGCCATCATGGTGAGGATGTCCATCATGGATTGATGTTTCACGTGCATCTGGGGGAGGTCCTTCAGGACACACCGCGACAAGGGGAGGACCTTCTTGTTGCTTGGGGACAATGCAGGGAGGACCTTTGCAATGCTGGTTGTGGGGGTAAGTACTGCCATCACAGTTGCGTCAATGGCAAGGACTACCATTACTGCTGCCGTAGGGAGAATATATGTGGGATACATCCTGAGGAGGGCTTCCAGAATGTACCGCAACGAGGGGAGGGACTTCCCATTTCTTGGCGTCTCTACGGGGAGGACCTCCATTATCAGGGTGGAGAGGACTACCACCGTGATCCGATGCCCGGCTACACGGAGTTCTGTTGCAGCGTAACCCCTGGGGAGGACCTTCAAGGAAGGCTACGACAAAGGGAGGATCTTCTTGTCATGATGAGACGTCACTACGGGGAGGGCCTCCAAAGTTGTGACTATGATAGTGAGGACTACTATCGTAGTCTGTGGTCCCACTGCATGAAGAGTGATTGCAGTGTATACCCCGGGGAGGACCTTCAGGGTGGACTGCAGCAAGTGGATGACCTTCTTGTTTCTCAATATTTTGGTCACGTGGGGGGTTTCTGTGACTCACACAAAAAGAGTATCTCTCGTGATCGATCGTTATATGCCCTCGGGGGAGGCCCCCATGGGTGCTCTATGGAGGACCATCAGAGCTGCTGGTGGAAATATTGTAGGGAGGACCTTCGCAACTAATTATGCCACTCCCAAAATATGGTAATAGTTGGGCAAGGCTCTGAGACTTTGATGTATGCTTAGCGGCATTGGGAACCCCAGCTTCCAGCAGAGCAGAGTCATGAAATACCTATTTATTTTCCGGCTACCTTCAGCGCGTTCGAGGCACTTTCTTATGGGTAGTCAGGACTGTCTGTTGTTGACAACGACCTTCACCTTTGGGTCCCTGTCTAATTGGGTCCTGTGATGCTGCCGAGATATGCCTATGAACATCTTGAATTTTAGTAGGGATATATGCCTGCTCTGGAGAATCCACCATGATGGACGAGTGTCCCTTAGTTGGAACGAGTAAAGCTGCTCGATCCGGTTCCCCTTGCATCGTGGAATATGGACGGCGACCCTCATGGGCTGAAGTAGGGATGTAGATCTGCTCCGAGGCGGCTATATCATCTCTTAGATGAGTCGCCTCAATTAGGGAGAAGGGCTCACGGGCCCGATTCCATGCGGTTGCCACTGATGCAATTACATTCTGGAAAGTCTGCAAGATATGATATGAGATCGATACATGCTCCTCGAACATTTTTAGGATATGTGGAGAGACATCTTTGGCTAGAACGGGTATGAAGGAACATTCCCTATCGGAGTAGGAATATCCTGCTCTGATCCTTCGGTGGTTAGTGGGTACCGACAATTCTCTTATATCGGGGCAGGTGAACGAATCTGCCCCAATACTAGGATACGCCGATTTTTATCTCTGTTTGCCGCCACATCGGGGTGGCGGAATTTACATGCATCCACAGGGAGTAGGCTCTCTATATATTGGTTTCCCACCATATCGAGTTGGTGGCCTTCGTTGGCGGGGAGATGTGCCCGCCTATGATTTGCTGCCACATATGGGGGGTTGGCTTTGTCAATCGCCACTATATCGGGATGGAGGGCATCAGAAGCAACTTCTAGGAGCTGGTCCTGCAGGTGACGGGTCGCCACCACGTCAAACTGGTGGGCCTCACAACCGTGGGCAGGAAGAGGTGCATGCTTGGTAAGTGCTGTCCTTTGTGAGAGATGGGCTTGATGGACCTCGACGGGGATACGCACCAGCTCGTATGACGCCGCCATGTCTAGATGGAGGGCTTGGGAGGATCGAATAGGTGTAGGTGCTTGTTTGTGGTACGTCTCCATGGCTGGGTAGGGGAGCTCTTCCTCTAGATCCAGGGTGATGACTGGTCCCCAATTGTACGTCTGTCGCCCTCATCGGGTAGTCTGAGGGGCCGGAGCTTGGGGAGCGTGGGACTGAATCCTCGGGGAGACATCCTCCTCGGCATGAGGATTTTGAATCATGGAATGATCGTAATGACTTATTCCAGTGTGGGCCTCAGAGTGGAACCCCCATTCGGTAGGGATGAAGTCCTCAGCGTCAACCTCATCCACCTCCCTAAGATAAGGGAGGTACACATTGTCCCGTTTCGGGGATAGACTCCTGAAACAGTTGGAGATAGAAATAGGGGTTTTCTGGATCTGCCTTTGTGACCAATGATGGTCGGGCGACCAGTGAGTTCTGGCGTATTGGAGGGCGTGCATGGCCGCCTCCACAGTTGGGAGAGTACCATTCATGTTGTACTCTCAGATCAGTGTGTCCAAGACCCAGTGTTGAAGACGTTGGGTGGGTGACAGGGTCCTCCATATATGAGGATGCCTGGTCGTCGCGTAGCCTGTAGTGTGAAATCGCGAGTTCTTTCGGGATGTCATTGGATCGAAGGGAGTTCTGTGTAGTACCTGTAAAACATTTTACTAAATACTAGTAGCAAACCCGTCAAAGCAGCATCTCATGATCCCATGCATAGTAAATGACCTTGCTTGGCCCTCCTTGTGAGTCAAAGGGGGAACATGGTGGGATTAAGTTAAATCAGTCATGATTGGTTAAAGATTCACGTCGTGTTCAATATTTTTGTTTTGTTTGGTTTCTGGTTTTCAGCCTCGAAACACACAATGGCTCCGTATCAGATTATACACGAACCTGCTTTCCAAAGGAAGGCGTTCGCCATATGGTCTGACCAGCGATGCTTGAGAACTCACATTGGTCGAGAGGATGGAAAGTCCGGCTCATCGCACCCTTTTGGGGGGAATTATTGCATGTTCTGGGACTCTCTTATAGATTTAAGACATATTCATATGTTCGTGAATCTTTGGTTTATACCAAAACATAGTATCCATGGATTTAACCCTTGATTGGCAATGGTCAGCTGGATGCGAGGGATTCAGAATCATTTTGGCCTAAGGATTACCATCCCTCATTGGATTAATGACCCCGTGGAGTCGGAACTCATTGAGGCGGCACTAGGAGTGACTCGATGAACCGATGTGAAGATAGTTGGATCAACCTGTTGTTGGGTTTGAACCTCGGGGAGGCTTCCTAAGTACCCTTCCTGGGAGACAGGGATCAAAGTCCACGTAGTTCGGATCGACTTGGGACTTATGCTCTATGGCGTCCTGGAATGATGGATTAGGGCTTACACTCTGAGGAGGCCCATAGGGTGGATTGGGGCTTACACTATGAAGAGGCCCATAAGAGGATGTCATGGTCAATGATTACTCTAAGACCACATGATTCATGCTCATTGTGAGAAACAAGTGGTAGCAGGGACCAGATGATCACGTCGTGAAAGGTGCGACCATGAGAAGTGGAGTGGGGCTTACGCATGAGGGCATCCCATAGTCATAAAGCGCAGCGGGAGAGGGAAAGGGGGTGCTCTTGTCCCCATATCCTCTCTTGCAGTGCCTGAGGTATTCCTTCTTATGGGTATTTTACCATCCCCGGGAAGCCCTTGACAAGTGTAGAGGTATAAAAGGGATTCCCGAGCTCAGACCCCGCATTAGAGTGGGAATGTGAACCCAGGAATGCTTCCAGAATCTGATCAAGGGTCAGGTAAACCCCTTCAACTCAATTTATTGTGGTTATGTGAACTCAAAACGGTGCACTGATGCGCCTGAGGGTTACAACACATGGGTCCGGTGGCCCTGGTGGAGGCCTCAGCTCAGGGCCGATGGGTAGGCCCATGAGGAGGTCGTGGAGGATTGGATCAGATCAGGAAGATCCTATGTGGCTCGAAGAATGGGAACTCCAGATGTTTTGGTGCCCTTCGCGTAGGGAAGTGCTACATGGCTAGAGGGGTCATCCACGAACTAGGCTGGTCCACGGACTGAGAGACCTTCCACGATCCAGGAGGTTCCACGGACTGATTGGCTATCCGTGAACCAGGAGTGTCCGCGGACTGATTGGCACCCCCACAAACCAAGATGGTTCGCAGCTCCAGGTTTGATATGTGAACCAGGGTGGTCTGCAGAGGGTTCCATGAAGGCAGTGGCGGCCAAGGGCGGCGCAGACTGGAGGCTCGTCGGTTAGGGCTTTGCCCGCATAAGAGGGTGATACGTGGTGCGACAGATCGGAAAAGAGTCATAAACTCCCTGGTCCACGGGGAGTGCATCTATGAAGGGGTTATGGTTCGCGGTCTTCTCTTTTTATGTTATTTTGAGTTCGTGGCTCACAAAATTATTATGCGTTTTCAGTTCCTTATTAGTCTGTTCCCATGTTCATACCTACTGTGGTTCGCGAACTGAAACTTCATTGTTTGCGAAATCCTATGCCTTCCGTCGATGTCCCTCCACCCGATCTTGATCACGCTTCTCTTCTTCCTCCTTAGAATCGTCCGAATCCGAATCTCTGATCCCCCCTCATTTACCCCTCAGTATCCTTTAATAGAGTGGGGAAATAGATGTATCTGCGGTCACATGACACCTTTTGCGGAGGCCCATCACTGAATACCCAGCTTACAGCTGACTTGGTCAATCCACAGTTCACGGTGTGAATTGAACGCTTATCTCCCCCCCCCCTCGAACCAAACACAGGAAGTGATTCACGACTACGGAGGGTTCCGCCTCCATTTTTCGAACGATAGCAGATGCAGCATGAACTGATCAACGCGGTCCACAGTTGGGGTGGATCATGACGGTGAACCGGATCGGCACCCACCCTGCCTCACGACTGTGGAGGATCTCCACCTCCATTTCACGAATGACGATGGTTCGTGGAGGGGTTTCTTTGCGGGGCCTGGCCACGTAGTGTTTTCATGGGACCGGTTCGCGGACCGGTCCAACTTTTTTCTTCATTGATTTTTCCCCATTCTTTTCCCCAATTCCTTGGGGGATTTGGGTAGAATATCCTTTGCAGATTTTTTAGGACCCTATAGAGGCCCCGAAATGAAATTGAATCCATGGAATGGGATGAGTTCAAGAACTTATTTTTCAATAATTACATCCCTCGTATTCTTCGAACAAATATGGAAAAGGATTTCCTTGAGCTTAAGAAAAAGGATGGTGAATTTGTTGGTACATACGAAGTGAATTTTACAAGGCTTGAAAGGTATGCATCTGGCTTTATCATCCAACAAGAAAGTAAAGTTGATCGATTTTTCAGTGGCCTAAAACCATGTTTTCGAAGGGGATTAACTATAAGAGACTTCAGTAGATATAAAGAAATTGTGCGTTGTGCTATCAAGGTAGAAATGGAATTTGGTGTTACATATCCATCTCATGGTTTTGACAAGAAACGAAAGATGGAGTTCATAGAGAAATCTCAGAATAATGGTGAAAAAAGATGAATGTTTCTTTATGCTCAAAGTGTGGAAAGAAGCATGGTGGAGATTGTCTTAAAGGGACTAGAAAATGTTGTAAGTGTGGAAAAGAAGGTAATCGAGCATCTGAGTGTCGAAGTAATGGAAAAAGGGTTGCTAATGATGTGAATAAAGAAAAGACTGCTGAGAACGGACCACCAACACTTCAATGCTTCAAGTGAAAGCAAATGGGGAATTATGCTAATCAATGCCCAAATCCAAGGGTAAATGATGATCAACGTGAGAAACCTCTTAAGGGAATGGATAAAGGGAAGTCACATGCGATCACTATTTGTGATGTTTATTATGACAATGATGTTGTGTAATGATTAAGTGTTTATGTAATTGGATTTCAAAATAGTATCATCGAATCTCATTTATGGTATCGTGGAATTTTGGAATATATATGTATTGGTTTTCAATAATTATATGGTACCGGTAACCATGAAAAGTGATTCAAATAATTTGGATTGAAGATGATATTCGCATAATGAAGGGATAAGGAGAAAATAAATTGTTTGATAGTATTCATGAGCTCATGAATGATATAAAGACAATTTGATATCATGGTTTGAGTATATAGAAATTTTGGGATTTTGGTATGTGGAAATAGTTAACTTTTGACAGCATTCATGTTTTCACTAAGGTTCAATGTGTATTCTTTTTCAAGAGAATACTCAATTAATGTATTCACATGTTTCTAATGTGACAAACAAGATATATCTTGTGATATCTGAGGGATAAATGATAGTATTCACATGCTGGTCATTTGACCATTCCAGAAATATTTTTATTTATACCTAGAGATTGGAAAGAAGTATTTTGGATAAGCCTAAAGATTGGAATGGATTATGTTTGACAAAAGGCAGTATTGTTTAAGGCTAGAACATTTTTTAATATCATTTATGGAATGTTGTAATAATGTAGTTTTAAATAAAAGGAAAACCTGCAGGACGTGTGACAACCCATCACGTCAGACAAGGCTGTGGGAATCGAACCCACAACTGAAGTGCGAGAGGCCTTTATCACCTACCACTGGCCTACAAGAAGTTCCTAGTTAGTAGAAACTAGATTTATTATGTTAAGCAGTATGATATTTGTAGTATAAGTCCATTTTAGGATCCATATATGATTAATCTCACTATATATGGACTTATGTATTTTTGATAACTTTTTCTAACCTTTAGTTTGAGACAGATGGAATAACCCATCATTCTATCACATGATCCGCTAACACTTCACGAATGACAAATTCAACTTCATTTCTTTAAGAGATGAAGTGGAAATTGTCCAAGGAACGACCAACGGTGATATTGTACCACAATCAAGAAAGCATTTCTTCTAATTCCAATTTCTTCAACTTTATGGAAATGATCTTGAAAACCCAAAATGGTTTCCTAGTGCCTATATATCTAATGAATTAGATGGTACCTTAGATCATCACAAATTTATGGCTTTGTAATTGTAGGCTTTTTCATAGACATTTCCTCTACCACTCTTCATCAGAAGATCATGGTTATATTTTTATTCCATGTCCATATTTTCTCCTATGTTGTCCTATGTGGAAACCCAGTGCTGAGTTACATTGGGTGACTATTATGATTCTAACTTCCTTTTTAAAAATGAAGTTTTAGTATTCCTTTTTACTATGTGGGTTTATAAGAATCTTTCATGTAGTAAACCATTTATAACCCGGATGAATTTTGAGGGCGAAATTCATTTTAAAGGGGGGTAGAATGTAACAACCAGAGATTTTATGAGATATATTATTTTTAATTTCTTTGATGTATTCTATTATACACTACACCAAGATTAGATTGTACTATACGCAACACCATATTATCTTGCAGTATACACAACCCTATTCTCGGCTCGTGTTACACAAAATATCAAGTTTGTTTTGTGGAAATTATTTTACAAAATGTGAAGTATAGATTTTGTTTAATGTATAAATGAAATATGTTTTGATTATGTAATACACAACACCAAATGTATATTTCACTACACGCATCCCTAACTTGGATTGTATTACACGCAATCAAGACCTTCCTCGATAGCATGTGTAGTAGGCAATACCGAGTTTCACTAAACGATATATTATTATAATATTATTATGAACTAGCTGTTATGAATAGTAATACCCACTTTTTGAAATTTTATAAATTTTATCTTTCAAAATGGAATTTATTATTGGATTTGGAATATCGAAATTAGAATTGGGTGAATTTTTGGTATTTTTCTAAAAACGTTCAATTTTTGATGAATAGTAAAAACACTGGGTTACTATTTAAAAACAGACTTTTTATATAAATAACTATTTATTTATATATAAATTTATTTTAGTTCAAAATTGATACATAATACCTATATAAGTTCAATTTAATTCATTGGATTCATTTTATATTAATTTTAGACATATAAAAATTTTATTGAACTATTCACCATCTTTTACCCACCTCCTATGAGAATTTGAAAATATACATAAAACTTAATTTTACAGCTTCTGTGAGTGGAATTTTGAAAATTAGAGAGACACAGTTAATATAAATAAGTAAAATTTGGTTCAATAAGATAAAAATAATTTTGTTGAATAGAAACTTTTTACTTTTATTTACCACGGCTAAAAATAAATAGGGTAATTAAGGGTTAAAATGATATTATTTTACCCTAACACATGTCCTAATTCTATTAGATAAGTGTAGTTAGACCAAAAACAACCTTAGGGATTAAATATTACAATTAATTCCATTTTTATTATATTAGGACATTTATTATTATTTTATTTAAAGAAGAATTAAAATAGTTAAAATCAATGTTCAATAACTAAAACATTTTTAATATTGGGTAATACATAAGATAAGTTCGACTATAAATATTCATTACAAATAAAAAAATATTTCCTACATAAAGGTATTTTATTTATAATTTTTAGACATTATATAATTTAGTTTATTTATGACACACTGATGATGTAGTAATTACCTGATTGATGAAATATTAACATAATTGATGTTATAAATACCCAAATAAATGTAATTTTAGACTATTTATGAATTCCACTAATTTTATAGGTTAATATGACATGTTAGTATTGATTGTATTAAATGTTTTCGAACTAAATATGCTGTTATGATTTTCAAAAAAATCAATTACCCAATAGTGTCAAAATTGACATAAATTAGTTTTTGAAACAAATATTATATTATTAATTGTTATTTTATTCATAAAAATCTATGGTTCGGCCAAAAAACATAGATATGGTTATATATATAAATAATTAACAACTTGGGGTTCTTTTGGCTTGTTATAGTAAGTTTATTACCCATATAGTGTAAGAAAACAAGAAGACACGGTAAAAGTAAAATTATTTAACTTAAAGATAAATCTAAATGATAAGGTTAAAATAGTAACCTAAACTTGTCTAAAACCTATTGGTTGAGAGTTGATAGACCCATACCCACCTTAGCTTCTAAATAAATCAATTTTGATCTATTAAAAACCGAATATGACTTTATTATAATATAATATTTTATGTTTTCTTGTGGGGCCCCTCTCCTCCCTTATAAAAAGGGCACCCCTTCCCTCCTCTCTTCACACACTTTTGAGCCTTGATGCTCGGCCAAACCCTGCCAATTACTCTTATAAACATCTCTATTTATATCATATATTTACTGGTCTTCTCAAAAGGCCAACTCTAGTGCCCTATGAAGAAGTTTAAAGGAGGTGCGTCGAGGAAGATGTAATCTCTTATACCGATTCTTTCATGTTTTTTTTCTTCTTCAACTTCTTCTTCTTTAGTTGTTTCATTATAAAGTAATAAAATAAGTATCACTAATATTCTGATTTGTTATTATAAATATGGAACAACCCCATTTCTCCTTCTATCTGTCCTACGGAAAATGAAATCACTACGCATGCGTACGTACTGGATATTGTCTCCACACCGTGGTGTAATCAGTTTTTCCACCACCACCTTATATGGATGGATATAATGGTGTAAAGAATAACTATATATGGTTATTATAGAATCATACTGATTCTGAGATATTATATCAGCCACTCCAATTCCATTCAATAATTATGGGAACAATATCATCGCTCGTGCGTCCGTACCGATTACCGTCTCCACGATGCGATGAGATTCATTTTCCATGTTAACCATTCAAGAATGACAATAATGTATATATAATGAATAATAATAAAATATATTACATAATAAAGATAATTAATTTATGTACATATGTTGAGTCAATAAGGTTTTTCTTATGACTTTTCTATTCCTTCTTGTTTTGAAAATCACAAACACCGTATTTTTAAGAAATTGCTTATCTTAAGGAAAATTGCTTATCTTAAGGAAAATTGCTTTTATAAGGAAAATTGATTTTATAAGGAAAATTTCTTTCTTAAGGAAAATCGCTTTTATAAGAAAAATTACCCTTATCATATTTTCATCCATATTTTTCTTAAGTATGAAATTCGGATTCATTTCTATTTTCTCGGAATCATTGAAACTTTGATATAAAGCATTATGTTTTAGGATTCGGATTCTGGACAAGAACTATAAGAAAGTTTCATTCCGAATTCCGGATATGAACTCTGACTAAGTTCTATTCCAGATTCAGGATACGAATTCTGAAGAAGAATTCTCATTACGAATTCTAATGAAGAAATCCCATTCTGAATTCTCATTACGAATTCTGATGAAGAGTTCTCATTACGAATTCTGTTGACGAATTCTCATTACGAATTCTGATGACGAATTCTCATTACGAATCCTGATGATGAATTCTCATTACGAATTCTGATGACAAATTCCTATTCCGAATTCTCATTCCGAATTCACCTATTAAACAGAATTTGAGTATCTTTGTTTTATACAATCTGAATTAATTCAGACTCCAAAAAATATTTTTGTTTCACTCCGAACTTTTATATTGCTTACACTTCTAAAATTTGGCTACTCTTTACTATTGTTCCTTACACTCCGAACCTTCACTCCGAATTTTTCATTCTGAACCTTTATGTTAGAGTTTAAAACGATGTCGTACATTCTGTTACATTTTTTTTGTTATAAAACGATGTCGTCTGTTTTTTTATAAACTAACCGTTGTCTAAGTGACACATGTACATGTCCCTCCGATCTTTAAGGAAAATATGACCGTTGGAGAAGGAGCCGACCTTACCTATAAATAGGAGCTCATTTGAAAGAGCTCGTAACTACTGATGGATGAATGTGCTGAAAGGCTGACAAATTTGCTTGAAGTGATTTCTAGAGAGAGAGGCTCTTATTAACTCTCAAAGCTTCTTGCGACTCCGAATGTTGGTGATTAAATTCGAGGGATTCCGGGGATAGGAAGACAGAGGTGCCGACTACCTTAAAGTTCGAGGGCTTTCTTGCTGAGGAAGACAAAGGTTTCCAACTACCTTGAAGTTGAGGGCTTGCGGGGATAGCAAGACAGAGACTACGATCTTCGTATCGAGGGCTTACCCTGGTGTGGGTAAGACAGACTTGCTTGAAAGTATAAATCAAGGGACCTTTATCCAAGGTTGTTGGATACCCTTCTCTTTGGGTTAAAAGACTATTATCTTGTTACTTGTAGTTTAACTACATGTTTTATTTCCGCTGCAATTTGTATCTTAAGGAAAGTATATCTTTCTTATACTTCCTTACTCTGATTCATTTAGATTCTATACGCTTTAAGGTAGAATCTCACATTGTAATTGTTTGTTAAGTTTCAATCTCCGGAACCATATTTCCGAAACCTACTTTCGGAATCTCTTTCCTAGTTTACTTTTGGTGTTAGAGGTGTTGTCAATTTTCTTAGTTTAATCTTTGTTAAACTTAGCCCTTTCCTTTTCTTAAGAAAACTATAGTTATTCATAACTAACTTTAAATGTTCCAAAGGAATTTTTTAATGTATACAATTCACCCCCCCCCCTCTTGTATATTGAGCATCTCATACTATAGTTCAATCTTACAATTGGTATTAGAGGTTGGAAACCTCTTACTCTATAGCAATCTTACAATTGGTATCAGAGCTTGGAAACCTCTTACTCTATACCAATCTTACAATTGTTATAAGAGGAGGTCTCTGAAATACTTGTACTCACATACAAGTTTTTCTTGCTCACTTTTCTCATTCTGAACTTTTCCCATTCCGAACTTTGTTATTACGATTCTTTGCTACTAACAAGTTTGTTTGCAATGTTATTTATAGTATGGCAGGAATTCATGTTGGATATATTGACAATCAAAATCCTATAAGACCACCTATATTTGATGGTAATGACTATGAATACTGGAGAGATCGTATGAAAACTTTTTTTATCAATACTGGAGTAGACAACTTTGTCATGCTTACTGGGGATTATAAAATTCCTGACAAGGAGGTCAAAACATTTACTAACCAGGAAAAGCAAGAATATCAACTCAACTATAAGGTACGAAACACTTTACTATGTTCAATGACTAGAAATATATATAGCCAAATTTCTTCTTGTGAAGCAGCTAATTTTATATGGAAGAAGTTAGAGGTTACACACTTTGGGTCTTCTAAAGTGATTGAGACTAGAAGAGCTATGCTTAGAGCTTAATATCATGGCTTCAATTTTTCTTATGGGGAACCTATCTGTAAAGTTCAACAAATATTTATGACTATTGTCAACAGTCTACAATCTATGGGAGAGAAAATCTTAGATGATGAAGCTCTTGTGGACAAGATAATTTATATTATTCCCAATGAGTGAGAATCCAAGAGAACAGCTATAGATGAGAATAGGAAGGTCACTCAAATTACTCTTGATGAATTATTTGGAACTCTTCTACAACATGAAACTAGAATGAAGAGAGATGCTGACAACATCAAGAAGAAGAATGGAAATGGTACTGTTGCTTTTACTAAAACTTCAAATCAGATGAAAGCTAAGACTCCCGAGAGAGTTACCAGATCCAAGTCTAAGAAAGTAATTTTCCAATCCGAATCTAGTGAGAGTGAAGTCTTAGAAAATGAATTAGCCAATCTTGCTCGAAGGATGAACAAGATAGCTGGGCAGAGAAACTTTCAATCCAAGTATTAGAAAAAGGAAAGGAAAGGAAAGATAAGAAAGATGGAGAAGTTACTTGTTATGAATGCAAAAGAGCTGGACATATAAGACCAGATTGCCCTATGCTAAAAAAGAAAGAAAGGAAGGAAAGACATTCAGATAGGAACAGAAAGAAGTATTATAAAGTCAAAGCTAAGAAAGTTCTGAAAGCTAATGACACCTGGAGTGCCAGTGGTGGTGACTCTTCAGATGAATCTTCTGATTATGAATCTTCAGGACAGAAGAATCATGGTCTTATAGCCAGATTACCTATTGATAATCATTGTCTTATGGCTAAGGTACAAAATGCTGAATCATTGACCAATGTTTCTTTAAATTCTAATGATAGTAAGTATTATAACTCTTCTGATGAATAATCATCTTCTGATGAAGAAAATACTTTACCTACATATGAAGATGTCTCTAGGTTTGCTGAACTTCTTGAGATTGAGAATTCGAAACTCAACAAGAAACTTGACAAAGCAAACTCTAGGAATTCTATTCTTACAAAAGAGATATCAGATCTTTCTAAAGATCTTGATAAGAAAAATGCTGATTTTGAAAGTATTTCAAAAAATCTTGTGGAAGTATGTTCTGAGAAGAACAAACTTTCTAAAGAGTTAGAAAAATTAATTTCTAATAAAAATATTTTCGAGCCTAACTCTAGTTCTAAAACTAATGATTTTGAGGATAAAAACTTGGTTGTAAGACTCAAGTCCTAAATTTTTTCCTTAAAGAAGTGTTTATCAAACTTTACCCATGGTAAGGAAAATTTTGATAAGATGTATTCCCAAATACGACCTTTAAGAAATAAATCCGGATTTGGTTATACCCATGCAAAACCTATTTTCAGTAACAATTATTTTGTTCCTCAAAGTGCCCCATTTTGTACCAAGTGTCAATGTGGAGGTAACTGGGCAAAAAGTTGTTCCTTAAATAAAACCCAATCTTTAGGATTTCACAAAGCTTACTTTTCTAAGAAAATGTGGGTTCCTAAAATTTTATTGTCTGGAAATCTCAGATCCAAACAAGTTTGGATTCCGAAAGTCTAATTTTCTTCTTGATTTCAGGAAAATAAAGAAAGTACCAGCAACAAAACATGGTACATGGATAGTGGATGTTCCCGGCACATGACTGGTAACAAAAGCTTTTTTGAAAATATTATCAAAACGAAAGGAGGAAAGGTAACTTTCGGAGATAATGCTAAGGGAGAGATTGTTGGTATTGGTAATATTGTTCTTTTAGGTAAAACCTTGATTTCAAATGTTCTTTTTGTTAAAGGTCTTAAGCACAACCTCATTAGCATAAGTCAGTTATGTGATGAAGGTTACCTTGTGAATTTTAGGAATGATAAGTGTTTAGCACACAATTCCAAGGAAGAATTTATTCTCTCAGCCAATAGGCAAGAGAATGTCTACACTTTGAACCTAGAAGACCTCAGGAGCCAAGATTTACCTTGCCTAAGTGCAATGGAAGATCATTCTTGGTTGTGACATAGAAGATTAGGACACTGTAATATGAGAAACCTATGTAAACTCTCTAAGAAGAAACTAGTTAAGGATCTACCGGAGCTTAGATTTGATTCTTCTAAAGTTTGTGATCCTTGTCAATATGGAAAGCAACATAAATCTAGTTTTAATTCAATCGGTGAAGTCTCAACAACCGATGCATTATAGTTAGTGCACATGGATCTTTTTGGTCCAACACAAACTGGAAGTATTGGAGGCAAATACTATCTGTTTGTTCTAGTTGATGATTACACTAGATTTACTTGGGTTTATTTTCTAGCAAAGAAATCTGAAGATTTTTCTTATTTAAAAAGTTTTAGAGCTCAAGTTAAAAATGAGAAAAACCTTCCATTGAAAACTATTCATAGTGATCATGGAGGAGAATTTCAAAATTCATATTTTGAAACTTTTTGTAGTAAAAAAGGTATTACTCAGAATTTTTCAGCACCTAGAACTCCTCAACAGAATGGTGTAGTTAAAAGAAGAAATAGAATTCTTCAACAGATAACTAGAACCATGTTGAGTGAATATTCTATTGCTAGACATTTCTGGGCTGAAGCTGTAAGTACTGCTTGTTATACTATAAATCGAGTTTTGATTAGACCTTTTCTTAATAAAACTCCTTATGAGTTATGGAATGGTAGAAAACCAAGACTTTCCTACTTCAAGGTTTTTGGTTGCAAAGTATTCATTTTGAATACTAAAGATAACTTACATAAATTCGCACCAAAGTCTGATGAAGGAATTTTCTTAGGATATTCCACAAGCTCTAAGGCTTATAGAGTTTTTAATAAAAATACTTGCACTGTTGAGGAAACAGTACATGTACAATTTGATGATTCTGATCCTTTTGTTTTTAAACCATGTCAACTTACATCTTCGGATGTGTTTTCAAAAATTGTTTTTCAACCTTTGATAGAAGAACCTTATGATAAGGAAATTGTTCTAGAAGATACTTATGAAACATTTACCCCATAAGACTTTCTACCCTATGTTGATAAACAGGTTTTACAAAACCCAAATCAGGTGTTTCTTAAGAATCATCCTAGTGATAGTATCATTGGTGATGTAAACCAACCTGTAAGGACTAGAAGTTCCTTATGAAATGAAGTAGAACATCTAGCATTTCTTTCCCAATTAGAACCTAAAAGCACTGATGAATCTTTAGGTGATAATGATTGGATCAAAGCAATGCAAGATGAACTAAATGAATTCGAAAGGAATAAAGTCTGGACCTTGGTTAAAAGACCTAAGGAAACTTCTGTTATTGGAGTAAAATGGGTTTTCAGAAATAGATGTGATGAAAATGGCGACATTGTTAGAAATAAAGCTAGACTTGTTTCTAAAGGCTATAATCAACAAGAAGGAATAGACTATGAAGAAACCTATGCTCCAGTAGCTAGACTTGAATCTATCCGTATTCTACTTTCCTTTGCAGCATTCTTTAATTTCAAACTTTTCCAAATGGATGTGAAATGTGCTTTTCTTAACGGTTATGTTCAAGAGGAAGTTTTTGTTGAACAACCTCCTGGCTTTGAAGACACAAAACATCCTGATCATGTTTTTAGACATACCAAAGCTTTGTATGGCCTTAAACAAGCCCCACGAGCATGGTATGATAGACTCACTGGATTTTTTCTTCAAAACAACTATGTTAAGGGAAATGCAGATCCAACCCTTTTTATAAAGAAAGATAAGAAAAACGTTTTGATTGTTCAAATTTATGTTGATGACATTATATTTGGTTCAACTCAGCAATCTATGACTGACTCTTTTGCATGTCTAATGAAATCTGAGTTTGAAATGAGTATGATGGGTGAGTTAACATTTTTCCTTGGTTTTCAAATTTCTCAAAAACCAAAAGGTACCTATATATCTCAACATAAGTATATTAAAGATATTCTTAAAAAGTATGGTTATGACAACACTAAGAGTATAAGTACTTCCATTGGTACCTCAAACTCTTTAGATCTTGACGAAGCTGGGAAACCAGTAGATCAAACATATTTTAGTGGTATGATTGGATGTCTACTTTACTTAACAGCTAGTCGACTAGACTTAATGTTTTCAATATGCTTATGTGCAAGATATCAATCCAATCCTAAGGAATCTCACTTAAAGGCAGTAAAAAGAATTTTTCGCTACCTTAAGGGAACCATGGATCTAGGATTATTTTATACTTCTGGAAATGACATTGTTCTAAAAAGCTTTTCTGATGCTGACTTTGGTGGATGTATAATGGATAGAAAAAGTACATCCGAAACTTTTCATTTCTTAGGAGATTCTTTAGTTTCTTGGTCATGCAAGAAGAAACATTCTGTATCACTCTCCACTACTGAAGCTGAATATGTAGCAGCTGGAAGTTGTTGTGATCAAGTGTTGTGGATGCAACACACACTCACAGACTATGGGTTGAGTTTTACTAAAAATCAAATTTTGTGTGATAACACAAGTTCCATTTCCCTTAGTAAAAACCCTGCACATCATTCTCATGCAAAACACATAGATATTAGGCATCCCTTTCTTAGGGATCACACGCTCAAAGGAGATATTATTCTTCAGTTTATTGGAATGAAAGATCAACTTGCTGATATTATCACAAAATCTTTGCCTTCTGATAGATTTGAATATATTAAACAGAAGTTAGGAATGATAACTGTAAGGTAATCTTTCTTAATTAACTTTCTGTTGAAAAAATCTCCTTACAGTAATAAACTCCTTTTCATAGGGGGAGTACATTTGATTGTTTGTTTAACAAAGATTTTCAAAATTTGTTTTCAAACTTTTCGGAACGAAGATTTCCAGAATGGAACTTCCGGAACTACAATTTTTCAGAATGGATATTTTCGTACAGAATATTTCTGGAATGGAGGTATTCATATTGAAAACATCCGGAATGGAAGATTTCGTACTGGTATTTTCATAATCGTATTTTCGTACAGAACCTTCTAAGTTTTTCGTACTAAGTTTTTCGTACTAAGTTTTTCGTACTAAGTTTTTCGTATTAAGTTTTCCGTACTAAGTATTTCGTACTAAGTTTTTCGTCCTAAGTTTTTTATACTATGTTTTTTTTCGTAGTGAGTTTTTCGTAATAAAATTTTTCGAACTATGTCTTTTCGTAATAAAGTTTTTTTTCGTAGTCATCTTTGTATTACCCATTACGAATAACTTTCCTAAGCCAATCCAAAAGGTATAATTTCCTTACTCAACATTTCGTAGTCATATTTTTCTTGCTGGAAGTTTCATATATTTTGTTTTCAGATTATAGTTTTCTTAAATCTTTACTTTAATAAAAACCTCGAAAAGATCGGATTCAAGTTTTCAACCGTCAGATCTAATCTCATCTCATACCAATCGTTAGATCAACTGAGGAAGTTGAACCGTCGCCTCATTGCCTATATAAAGGACACCCAATTTCTCGTCCCACATCGGTTTCAAGCACTTGTGTCCTGAAGCTCTGACCCTCTGTTTTAAGGCCGTTCCGAACTTCAGACTTCTCTGTTCTGTACTTTCCAGAGGATTTAGATCCGAATGTCTGCGGAGTTAGCGTCTCAAGAAATGTCTTCAACCAAGCCTATTTCTCAGTGGTTAGTTTACAGAGAAAGGTTACTCCATCCGGATTTCTTCAACAACTATGATTCCCTTATCTCAAAGAACATTAATTTGAATAGCTGGGAAGATGTTTCGGTCTCAAAAACCGGGAACCAAGATGAAGTATATTCAGACTTACTTGTCGAGTTTTATGAGTCAGTTTCTTTCTTCAAGGAAGATAATAGGGAGAAGTTCTCTTTTATGTCTTATGGAAACACTTACAAGCTTTCTCACACCAAGGATGCAAGCTTGGTAGGGCTATCTTATGAAGGAGAAGCCGAGTTTATTTCACATGTGTTTCCAGACTCTAAGTGTAGCTTCAACAAGGAAAAAGCCTTAGAAACTCTCGGACTGGTTGATGACAAGGCTCCGAAGAATGCAAGTCTATCTGCAAATTTCCGGATTCTGGAGTTATGGGTGCAAGGACTTATCGTACTGAGGAAAGGTGATAAAGATAGCTTGAAGAAAAGTGAGATCTATATCTTAGATTTCCTGATAAATATAAGGAAGTTTAACTTGATGAAGCATATTCTTCTTACTCTTGAAAATTTGAAGAATGGAAATCTGAGAGCTCAGATTATTATTTATCCAGCAATCCACTCCAAGTTAATTGTTTGGTGCCTTGAGTCTTTCAAGGAGGCTTGAAAATCTAATCCAAGAGTTTGCAAGATCATGCTGGTCAGCGATGGTACTCTGAAAAGGATGGATGTGGCTTTCAACAAGGAAACGGGTGAGTTCTTCGATTTTCCATGTCAAGAAGAAGCAGCTCCGAAAGCTGCTGAACCGGAATCATCTAAGCCAGTAAGGAAGAGAAAGCTGAAAGAAGTGGAAGTACAAGTAGAGAATCCTAAGTCTAAGGAAGTCCATTCTGCACCTCCAAAGCCTAAGAAGAAGAAAGCCTATCCTGAGGAGGTTGTTACGAAGTGGAGAGCTGATAAAGAGAAAAGGAAACAAGGGGATCCGCAGTTTGGATTGGACCCTACGGAGGCTAAGGCTTTGAAGGAGAAAACTGCTGATGAGCATGAAAAACAAGAAAAACAAAAGAAGCTCAAGAAGAAGATGTCTGAGGCTGAGGTAGCTCAGGCCTTGTTAAAATTCAATGAAATGGTTTCAGCAACTATTCCAGTTCCGAGATCTTTCTCCCTGGAATCTCTACCTGAGACTCCAGGAAGGATTTTCGCTGCTCTGGAAGTGGATGTTGCTAAGAATACTGAGGAAGTTGAGCAAGTGGAACAAGTAGAAGAGGCTGCTGAAGGAAGTGGTGAAACCGGAGATGTGTTGAAACAAGTAGATGATTACAAGGGAACACCTTCGGAACACTTATCGCTCCGAACTTCAGAAGCTGAATCCTAGAAACTAGTTACTCCAGCAATGGAAGAAGAGAAAGGAGAAGAAGAAGTTACCTATCATGGAGAAGAAGAACAACTTTTACATGATATTGCTCAGATGAAAAACGTAGAGGTTGGTGTTCAGGAAGTTGCTGATGAGGAATATTTTGTTGTTCAAGTTTCTGATAGTGAGAAGAAAAATCCGGAACATGATTCTATTCCGAAGAAAGACAAGGGAAAGCAACTTTTTGTTGAAACTCCGAAATCAGTGGCTAGCAAGAAAAGATAATATGGTGATTCATCTAAAAGGAAGTTGGATCTTATTGATGAAGAAAACTCTCCAAGCAAGATTTCAGATTCGGAGTCATCATCGTTGGGGCATGATTTTGTTGTCCAGTCTTTAAAGAAGTTGGTGGGAACCATTCCGACCTTCTCTAGTATTGACTCAAGATGCCAGATTCTCCAACATGCGTTGAATCAGAAAACCAAATCCGTATCTATGGTTATGGACAAGTGCGTTGAGATTGAAGCTCAGTTCAAAACATTCTTTGTTGGTTACAAATCTCATAAAAGATCTTGCAAGAGGATGACAAGTTGGTCGAAGAAGACTGTGGAAGAGATGAGGTTTCTTGATGAGTTTCAAGACAATGTTAAAGATGCCTTTGAGACCGAGGATAAGAAGATAAATGAGCTGACTTACTCCTTTGAAGAAAAGCTGACTGAAGAAACGAACTTCCGGATTCAAGAAGTCAGGGATCTGAATGGGAAACTGAATTCTGTTTCTCAGAACTGGAAATTTGAAAGGGATCATCAGATCGATTTTGAACAAAGGATGAAGGCTCAGGACGAAAAGATCAAAGCTCAGGAAGAAAAGCTGAAAGCCCAGGAAGAAAAAATTGAAGCTCAATCCGCAAAAATAGTGGTCATAGAGAAGAAAACTGAAGAAGATCATAAAGACTTGAAGAAGATCAAGACTATTCTTAAGGGGCTCTTGTCGAAGGAGAAAGATCCGAAATAACCAAATCTGATCTTTTTGTTGAATTCCTTTTGTTACTGACTTTCCAAATCTAATGAAAATTGTGTATCTCGTTTCCATTATTGTCATTACTAATCTTTCAGGTACTTTGTTATTTTTTTTCCATTCCCTCCAAATCTTTTTGAAAATCACAAAGGGGGAGAAGGAAAAGATCCTTAAGAAAAAGAGGAACTCTAATAAGAGTTTATCAAAGGGGAGAAAGAAAAAATACCCAAGGAAAAAGAACTCTAATAAGAGTTTGTTTAAGAGGGAGTTTTTCTTAAAGAATACCTTCTTATGAAATATCACTCTGAAAATATGAATACAATCCTTAGAGTTTCAAAGCCTAAGGGGGAGTTAGTCGTATTCATCTATATCCTTAAAGCAAGGGAGATAAGCATTAATATGTTTCTTTCTTCTTAGAATTTTTTTTCCGTAAGGATGTTTGTGCTTTCCAAAAAGGGGGAGATTGTTGAGTCAATAAGGTTTTTCTTATGACTTTTCCATTCCTTCTTGTTTTGAAAATCACAAACACCTTATTTTTAAGAAATTGCTTATCTTAAGGAAAATTGCTTATCTTAAGGAAAATTGCTTTTATAAGGAAAATTGATTTCTTAAGGAAAATCGCTTTTATAAGAAAAATTATCCTTATCATATTTTCATCCATATTTTTCTTAAGTATGAAATTCGGATTCATTTTTATTTTCTCGGAATCATTGAAACATTGATATAAATCATTCTTTTTTAGGATTCGGATTCTGGACAAGAACTATAAGGAAGTTTCATTCTGAATTCCGGATATGAACTCTGACTAAGTTCTATTCTAGATTCAGTATACGAATTCTGAAGAAGAATTCTCATTACGAATTATAATGAAGAAATCCCATTCCAAATTCTCATTACGAATTCTCATGAAGAGTTCTCATTATGAATTCTGTTGACGAATTCTCATTACGAATTCTGATGACGAATTCTCATTACGAATCCTGATGATGAATTCTCATTACGAATTATGATGACGAATTCCTATTCCGAATTCTCATTCCGAATTCACCTATTAAACAGAATTTGAGTATCATTGTTTTATACACTCTGAATTAATTCAGACTCCGAAAAATATTTTTGTTTGACTCCGAAATTTTATATTGCTTACACTTCTAAAATTTGTCTACTCTTTACTATTGTTCCTTACACTCCGAACCTTCACTCCGAAGTTTTCATTCCGAACCTTTATGTTAGAGTTTAAAACGATGTCGTACATTCTGTTACATTTGTTATGTTATAAAACGATGTCGTCTATTTTGTTATAAACTAACCGTTGTCTAAGTGACATGTGTACAGGTCCCTCCGATCTTTAAGGAAAATATGACCGTTGGAGAAGGAGCCGACCTTACCTATAAATAGGAGCTCATTTGAAAGAGCTCGTAACTACTGATGGATGAAAGTGCTGAAGGGCTGACAAATTTTCATGAAGTGATTTATAGAGAGAGAGGCTCTTATTAACTCTCAAAGCTTCGTGTGATTCCGAATGTTGGTGATTACATTCGAGGGCTTCCGGGGATAGGAAGACAGAGGTGCCGACTACCTTAAAGTTCGAGGGATTTCTTGCTGAGGAAGACAGAGGTTTCCAACTACCTTGAAGTTGAGGGCTTGCGGGGATAGCAAGACAGAGACTCCGATCTTCGTATCGAGGGCTTACCCTGGTGTGGGTAAGACAGACTTGCTTGAAAGTATAACTCAAGGGACCTTTATCCAAGGTTGTTGGATACCCTTCTCTTTGGGTTAAAAGACTATTATCTTGTTACTTGTAGTTTAACTACTTGTTTTATTTCCACTGCAATTTGTATCTTAAGGAAAGTATAACTTTCTTATACTTCCTTACTTACTCTGATTCATTTAGATTCTATACGCTTTAAGGTAGAATCTCACATTGTAATTGTTTGTTAAGTTTCAATCTCCAGAACCATATTTCCGGAACCTACTTTCGGAATCTCTTTCCAAGTTTACTTTCGGTGTTAGAGGTGTTGTGAATTTTCTTAGATTAATCTTTGTTAAACTTATCCCTTTCCTTTTCTTAAGGGAACTATAGCTATTCATAACTAACTTTAAAGGTTCCAAAGGAATTTTTTAAAGTATACAATTCACCCCCCCTCTTGTATATTGAGCATCTCATACTATATTTCGATCTTAAAACATAAATATATATATATATATATGACATCTACTTACTTCCATTCAAGTCAATAAGGAAAGGAAAACATCATTCATGCATACGTAGGGCCTACCGTCTCCATGAACGGTGTATTTCATATCATTCGTCTATCTATTATATATATATATTGAATATTTATGATATATAAATCATGATATAAGTAATAATAATATCAAGAACAAAAAGTCATGACATGTACGACAAATAAAACGATTTTACCCAGAACACTGCTTTATCATGGAATTTACAAAAGAACGGGTAATATAAAGTCATAAGTGAACCATATATGATATAATAAAAATGTATTTGATTATTTAATAAGTAAATGAAATTATCTAAATCATTATACAGGAGGTTCGGATATGTGTGAAGCATATCGGACCTATGGTAAGGGACAATTAGTCCAATCTCAATCTTATCTGAGATTGTTTATTCGTAAGTATTTATTGGGGTTATATTTATCATCCATGTCCATGTTTTCTCAAAATGTTTTCATTAAATGTTTATTATTCTAACATATATGTTTAAAGTAGTTTTTACCCCTTTTTGACTTTTACTACGATGAATGGATGGAATCATTCTTTTGTTTACCATACAATGTACTTTTTTGACTTTTCTGACAAAATTACGAGGAGAACATGAACAGATTTTTATGGTTTTCATAACGCCTTATTTTCATGAAGTTTACTCTACAAGATTTCATGACTATTTTAAACAAATAAAATTCTTTTAATATTACATGGAAATTCTTGAAAAGAAAATTATTTTGAAGAAGAAATTATATTTTCCTCATGAATTCATTTCAAGTGTTTTATCAAAACCATTTTCCATATAAGATGGAATTATTTCATATGTGTATTTTTAAAGTATAATTTCTCTATGATTTACATGGTTTGGCTTTTTTTATGATGAAAAGATATGCATCTGTTTTATATGGATTATGTTATAATGTGATGATGTTTATGGAACCCATTTTATTATTTGGGTTATGATGAATGATTTATGTTTATGTTGTGGCACACGTAAGAATGATTTAATTATGAGATGGGTGGGACCTATATCTCCGTCCAATGCATTGGGTAAAGATTTATATCTCACGAGATAAACATGGCTGGAATGGTAAGTTAATCTGGTTCAGTGTTACAGGATTCGAATAAGGGGTGAACACGATTCAGAAAGGGACTTTGTCCACTAATATGGTCTTGGCAGAAATGCCTTGGCTACTATGTAAATCATATCATGTTCTTAATGGTTTTCCAAAATTACATGTTTTATTCTCATGTTATGTTATCATGATTAATGTTTCTTTATGATCTATGCCTTACGCACTGCCATGTTTTATGTCATTGCTTATGATTTCGATGTTTAAACATTATGTTCATGTTTTTATGTTCAAATGTATATGGTTTGTTCTATTTTCTCTATGCTTACCCTTATTGAGCATTTGAGATCCCCTTTATATGTTTTCTTATCCCTATGATATAAAGAAAGGTTTTAGGTAAGAAAACAAAAGGGGAAGATCTTTATGGGAGATGTTGAATATCTTTCACCATGATTAGAAGATTATGTTCCGAGTTTCTAAAGACACTAAACTATTATGGTCCGTCGGTGTTTGTTTTTGATATGTATTAAGTATTCCACAAAAGTAATGTAATGTCCATGTACGTTAAGCTTCGGGACTCTACACTTTATTCTCATGGGAAGGAATATAGGTGGATGGGAGGAAATTTTATAGCTTATTTTTTTAGTGTATTGGCATGCTAAAGGGATTGAGTGGTTTGTGGAAGTGTGTAGAGGTGGTGACCTTTTATTTGGAAGGAAAAGTAGTCACTTGTAATTTTATAAAATAATTTAGGTTTACACATGTTCTTACCTAGAAAAGTCATTAAAAACAAACCAAAATCAATAACAGAAGGTGTATAGCCAAATAATTCCCATAAAATATGTTTTTTACAACTTTATATGTGATATGGGCCTCAAATGTAGTGATTTACTCCCTAACTAATCTTAATTTGACCTTAATCGCTATTATTAATTCAAATCACTTTTAATAATATTTTTTTTCAAAAATAATCATGATATATTTAGAATATAAATATTATTCTTATTATAATGGTGTATGTTTGATTATCAAAATTCAGTTCACTGAAGCTGAAAAAATAAGATTAATGATATTCCCGCAGACGACATGAAATTACACAGATTTAAAGTTGAAGGATGTTCAAATTTTTATTATGTTTTTATATTAAATTTGAATGTAAAATTAATTCTAATGACCTAAATTGTATTAATAGATATAAAACTGGTCTAATGTTACCCTAAAATAAATTTAAAATAACATTTATCATTAATAAATATTTCAACGATAAAGAAGTTATTAACTAAAACGTAGTATTTTCACAATTCATCAAAAAATAATGTTTCTTAGAAAAATCCAAAAAATTCACCATAATATAATTTAAAAATTAAAAATTCTAATATTGCATTTATTTTATGAAATAAAATTTCTAAATTTTTATAAAATTTATTTTGTTGTTAAATGATTTTTATTATGGAAACAATATTTTTAAACATAGATTGTTTTTACAAAAAATCATTCCATTCATTATAAATACGTTCTATTAATATAAAAAAATTATAAATTGAATTTTTAAATTATTTATTACTATCCATATAACTATTTTTAGTGTAAAGGTTATAATTATTACATTTAAAACCAATATAACAATAAAATGATGTTTCTTACAGACATCAATGTCGAATGAAACAAACGCCAAGTCAGTATGATGGGTAACGCAAGCCAGGTTGGTATAGTGTGTAGAAGAAGTCATGTAATTATTTTAGGTTAAAGGAATGTTTGACTTAATTTTTTAATATATATATATATATATATTGAACTATTTCTAGTGTCACATCAAATGTAAAATATCTAAAAGATAAAATAAATCAAAAAATATATATTTCTGTAAATATCATAATGATATATCTCTTCACCTATAATGATAACACTATAAAACCAGACTATGATTACCCCAAGATACCAATATGCATATCCAAAAATCAACTCTTGTAAAATATACTCCCAAAAAATAATATTATAGTGACACTTTGAAAATATAAAGTATAACATCCCATGATTGATTAATAATTTTAATTTTAATTTTTAAATTTATTGATTAATTATAATGAAACAAAATATATATAAGGAATGAATAATATATGAATTGAATAATATTAACAATAATTTAGTCACTCCTAATGATAGGTTATAAAAAAAATTGAAACCATGTATTATATATAGTGGGAAAGTATATATCAATGATGATTAACATACATTGATGTTTATAATCCAAATTTAAAAAATAAATAGAAATAAATAATATATTTACAACTATAAATTCTCATGTATCATCTTTACACTTGAGAATCCCTATCAAAAACACTAAACCTATAAAGTGGAAACAATATGAATGGGGAAATAACTTTTAAAACACTAAGAAACGTAAATTAATGATATGTGTGATTTATAATGTTGGAATGGATTTAATTAATAATATTTAAAGTGTTAATATATCTATTATTTGAAAATTATAAAAGGGTATATAGCCACATGGTATGGTAATAATAATCATGATACCAGTTTATAATTACTTTTATGTAGTTAACAAATTTAATGATTATTTATATCGTAAAAAAATGTTCATATTACTTATATTATTATAAATAAAAAATAATATTTAATAAAATTATAATATAATATTCATTTGGGAAAATAATTTTCATTTAAAAAAATTGCATTTTTTTGAAATATGAATTTTTTAAATTTTACATTTAAAAATGATAAAAATAAAATATATTGATAATATTTATGGACTAATTTTGAAAAAATAATTTCATAAAAAAAATAATATACTAAATATAAAGAAGAATTATTTATTTACTCTTGGATAAATAAAAAAAATTGTTTCCAAAAAATGTTTTTTTGAAAATCATAATTCTTTATACATATCGTGTGAAATTTAATGAGAAATAATTTTTATTTACATAAAAAACAGAATAATTATTCTGGGATGGATTATTAATTAGTAATTAATAATTAAAATATTATTTATATTTCAAAAGTATTTTTTTCAAAGATTTATCTATATATTGAGTATTTTTTATGATAATAATTTAAAATTATCTCTATTAATGAATTATTTGAATGAAAAAAGAGTTAGATTTCATCCTATTATGAATCATATAATGGTAACTAAATGGTAAGGTATAATAATAAATAAATTTTATTAATAAACATAAATTTCTATAAAAAAATTATCCATGATGTATTCTTATAAAAAATAATTTTTATCACTTTTTGAAATTGAACCTAATAAATTATAATTTTTTAATATGTATAATTTATATTTTGGGCATAAAAAATTGTTATCGATGTAAAATTCAATTTCCATTATTAATGTAAAGGGTTTAAATCAAGGGATAAACTCATAAAATATAAATAAATGTCTCTAAAGGAGAATAAGAGGGAATTATCAACTTTATATAAACCATTTTCTATTATATTTTTATCATTTTATCCTCTTTCCTTGAAAATAATATTCCTTTAATATTAATTAATATGTATTTACTAAAATTTTATACCTTTTCAACAATAAATGGACACATACTATACACACTATATCCCATATCATTCCTTTGGATTAATCATAAATACATTCCCAAAAATCAGTCATTATTAATCATCTCCCATAGTGGTTCTGGTCTCATGATATGTCCCCAGTTCTATTAAAACTGATAATAATTCAATGAGGAAAAAAATTCATCTTTTAATCTCCTATGAATCATAAAAATGGGGACTCCATTGTAAGGGTTTTACTTACTAAATCATCTTTCATTAGTTCATACTCTTTTTTCATCGAATATTTTTTTGTAATATTATTTTATTTTATCCTATTATTATATTTTATTGTATAGCAGTTTTACTTCAAATTCCAGGGATTAAAATTTCATACTCATGACTTCCATTTTAAATGATTCCCAATTCATATATTATAATTCACATGAAGTCAATTTCCAAACTAATTTCATAATTCGGATTTTAATATAAAAACATATATCAGGTGGATATTTTATGTCATTTTCCTATAAAATAACCCCATTTATTATTTTCACATCTAGTAATTTTTATTCTTTTCATGTATTCCTTCCATTTATCACATCATTAGATTATAATTCCCACAAAATTATTCCTATAAGTGAAACCAGACGTATCAATTATTTTTGGTTGGGAACCATTCTTATTCATGTCAATGTCTTTATTTGTTTCTTTATATTTTCTTATGCAAATTTATATGATTACATAAATTCGTTTTCCATTGACATTTACTTTATTTTACATAAATTGGAAAGGAATCATTTATAATAATTTCTAAATGGTCAATTTCTATCATTTTTTATTGGTTTTATTTAGAAATAACATCTTCCCCATTTTCATGGGCACACAAATTATTTTTATTTACTTTATTATTGTTTTTCTAAAAATATTATTTTTTAAATTAAATCCAATTAAATGTTATTAAATTATATAAGGTTATTATTTTTATATTTAAATATATATTTCACATGATACTATAATGTTATTTCCATAAAATAATTTCCTTTAATATTTTTTATTAATTACCAGGGATATGCCATAATGATATCATGCCCCTACTATCTATGAATATCCTATAGTTATGTCCTGCCGTTGTTTATAGGAAACTAATTTTTTACAAGGTTTAATTAATTTATGATGGAGTTATGATTGTTTCCATGTTTATATAGAACATATATTTATTTATTCATTATCATATGGGTGGGACTAAAATTGAATATCCACATAAAAAATAATAAATTATTTAAATCTCTTTATATAGAGTTTAATAGAGTAGGAAATAAACCCAATCAACAATATGACACTATCCCCTATGTTTATGGGAATATAGAGAGAACTCAACCCCATATGAAAATTTATCTACTATGTTTATTTCAATGGTAAGTGACCTAATCCACTATGTATTCATATTTTTTCCACTATTATTGATGGTCATGGAATTGATCCTTGAGAAAAAAATTATTTCTTTTGTTATGTATATTCTATATTCATATGCCATATTTCATTACTATAAAACATATCTATGATATAATTATATGATAGATAATAATTTCTTCATTATATACCATTCTAATGAATCATATTTTTATACATAAATCCTTATATTAGGATTCATGTTTTATGATTCATGTTTTTATTTGGTATAATTTCATTATGTTATATTCATGCAACTTGATTATGTTTTTATACAAAATTTTCCATCTTATTATTACTTATTTTCATCTATTTATATCCCTTATACTCGCACCTTATTCAGAATATGATATCACCCTTTTTTATATTTCTATTCCTGATGTAATGAATAAGAGTATTGTATTTCATATATCTAGAATGGTATTGTGTGTGATGATTATTTATAAGATTTATTAAAGAATATACTTCAAATAAGTGTGTTATATAGATAATATAAAATGAAATAAAACATATTGGTTATTTGTAAGGATTATTTTAATATTTAATGAATATTAATGTAAAATGATGTAATATGAATATTAATTAGGGTTGGGTGGTCTCATTTGGAATTTCTGTATGCGGGTAGATTATCAATTTCTTGATCAAGATTCAAAACTATGGATTAAAGGCACGTCACGTTCATTACAGTTGAGGTTTAATATTTTCATGGATTAAGTTATTCACTATAATAAGTTAATGGTTATAGAAAACAATTTCAAACTAAAAAGTTTATATGTTGGTATAATTATTTCACAGTTGTATTGACGCTTTTATAGGTTTAAAATTTTTCAGAATAGGGTTAGACACATTTGGAGGGTTATTTCATATTAATATGATGGTTTAATTTTATTTCATAAATTATTATCAGTATATTAAATAACCATTCAATATTTAGTATTTGGTAAGAAACAGGTTCATTAAATTTAATATATGAAAGGAATGTATCTAAAAACGCCTAATTTTTATAACAAACTATAGAGAAGTATATAAAAAAATTTGATAAAATAAATTTTAAAAAAATGACTATTATGAAGGAAAATTTGTGTTTATTAGTATTACCCATGGTGGTGAGGTATATTTTTCTTTATAAATTATATCTTTTGTTTTGAATATGATTATTTTAATTGGTTAAAGAAGTTAATTTTCTAAGGTCATAATTTGTATAAAGAGGGTGGGGGATGCAACATCATATAAAATAGTATACATGTTGTTTATCTATTTTACATACATTATAATTTACAATAAATCAAGACATAAGTAGGATAAAAATCCTAAAACAAAAAAATTAAATTAACAATAATTTATTTCATACATAATAAAACATTAAATAAATTATACAAAAAATAATGTGTAACAAACCATGAATGATTTCACCCATAAAATGTAAATAAATTAACATGAATAAATAAATAGAAAATAATATCATCTTTAAAAATCATAAATCATCTTGATTATCTTCGACCATTAAAATCACATTCAATTAAACTAAACCTAAAATGTGTAAATAACAACAATGGAGAATAAATTATGAAAATTCCTAAAATAAGATTAAAGGATTGAGAAATGTGATTTTTGAATTTTGAAAGGAATGTATTAATTACTATAAAGGGGTAAAATAATTATTATTTTACCATAATAAATGGGTATATATCGATTGGGTATATTACCAATAAACCTATCACCAATTTGTATTTATAAATATGTAGTAAATATATATCATGTTTATTTAGATGTTAAAAATGTAAATTTTAAATTCTAAAAAATTTATTTTAAGTATGAAATATTATATTTTAATCATATTAAAATATAATAATTCACTTGAGAAAATTCTATAGATTTTAAAGAAACAATTTTTATAAGTTACATATTTTTTGTAAAATATATGAAATTTATTGAATTATATTAGTAAAATACAACGATAAAATTAATGGAACTACAGTAAAATAAATTAATAACTTCATAGTAATATTTAACTATTAGGAATTATAATTTATTATTCCTAGTGAAACAAAAAATATTTCATTAATAAATTATTTTTATTATATAATATATGTTTTTACATTAAAGTTAAATTTATCATTTTTTAGAGAATGAATTATAATGTAATGTATTAATATATATATATAATTAATAAATAATAACTCAATTATTTTTATTTATTTAGTAAAAAATAAAAAATCATTTCATGTTTAAAAGACAATTGTTTCAATAAATTTTTTTATTTATGATGTGTATTTTTTTAATAAATTTAATTGATATCTATTAAAGAATTATTTCAAATAAATGAATCATATATACATGAAAACAACTTACCAACCATATAAGTATTATTAATTTTTATATACTAAAAATAAATTCAATTTTATGCATATAAATACATTTTAAAAAAATAATTTGTTATGAATTATGTGATCTTATAATAAAATAATTTTTACCAATTTTATAAATTCAATCTTGTAAAATGGATCTTATATTTGGGAATCAGCATGTAAAAATTAGTTAAAAGTTTAATTTCATTTTATGTATATAAATAATATATCGAGGTAAAAATTAGTTTCCATTATAAAGTTGTATGTCTTTGAATAATGTATAAAATCATAAAATATCATAAAATATTTTAAATAAATTTATGTATGGAGGGATGCATTTCCTACATTTATTAATTTTAAATCATTTTTCAACATTTCATCTACTCTCCTTATAAATAAATATCCTTTTATTGTAGAGAATGAGTATTTAAAAAAAATTCATGCATTCTGTATAAAAACCCACGGTTTGTAAAAATAAAATTCATGAAACATTATTTTATGTAGATATTTATAGCTGGCCTTTAAACATAATTTTTCTTCTTCGCTGTTTTGAATTTTGAAAAACAATCATATACAATTATGTTCAGTAAGTTATTTGGAGTCTGATAGAACCAACTTGTTTGTTTGGTGAATAGTAACATACCATTATGAATAGTAATACTAATAGTAATATGACCCTAATGATTATTAAATATTATTATTATTATTATTATTTCTTAAAGCTTTAAGATAATGAAATATTGGTTAATTTTTCAATGTGATATAAAAGCAGTTATATAATTGAAATTGTTAAATTTTGAATTAAATATGGTTTTATTTAAAAATTAAATTAATAATATGTATATTTGTTTGTAAAAAATTAGTGTTTATTTTTTAATTCTAAACATCAATAAATTGTTTTGTTGATTTTTTATGAAATTCAAAAAAAATTGATGAATAGTGAAATACAGTAAAATATCGTACATTTAAATTATTAGTAAAATACACTATTTATGACATCATAAGTGATGTAAGAACACTTTGATCGAACTCACAATCCATTATTACTATTTTGGGGCACATGAATTAAGTTTATTCTTAATTTTGGGGAAAAATATTATAATATTGATTAAAATAATGTTAAATACCTCCTATCCTCCACTATAAATACCTCCCTCATTCCTCTCTTCCTCCCACACCTCTAAATCCTTGAACATCACCTATGTTCTACCAATACTCATTCAAAGGCTCATCATCAAGTCCTATAGGTACTGGTCTCTCCAAAATCCCAAAACTAAAGGCCATAAGAAGGATCTCATGGAGAAGATATCCAGTGGTGAACATCCTCTTTTGTTTTCTTTGTTTTCATTCATTTTATGGAATACTTTCAATTTCATCAGTCTTATGATGGAATATGTCATTCCATATTTTTATTAATTCCCATATTATATAAAAATTACGATCAACCCATTTTCTTTCATGAAATTATTTTATTAAATTTTAAACAAAGCCATTAAGTAGAAAAAATATCATAAGGAATTTATCAACTTTTCTTTTGTTTCGAGATACCATTATTTTATTTTACATTACTCACCTCCCCATATCTAAGAGGAATGAATGATCCAGTATCTTACATATTATGGATTTCATCATGCTTATAGAAATATCATAACTATATTTCTTCTTCCCTCTCACTTATTCAGGAAATTAAAACACCGTTAGTGATGTGTCGATTTACAGACATCGTGGATTATTGATTTCAATTTACTTTACTTTTCTCAAGGCTGCACATGAAACTATTTTTATAGTTTAATAGTATTTTATTTTATCTATTATATCTTATATAAGGTTCTAGAATCATTTTTTATACATGTGAATAATTTTTAATACAAAATGATTTCATTATGATCGAAGAATCGCTAAAATGACTTAACAAATATCAATAATGTTTTAACTCATGAATCATCCTCATAAAAAAACTAAAAATGAAAAATTTTATAATTTATTTTTCATTAAATATTTAATTACTACTCCAATCCAATTCTATAGTTTCACTACCAATCGATAAGAATATCCATCATTAACCAATCATGGAAACCATGTGATGAACGCATCTGAAAACAATGGAATTGACAAAATACTCTTAATGAATGGGTGAAATGATGTTATAAAATGCTCATTACATGTGGTATAAAAATGAATATATTTTTTAAATATTAATAACACTATTTTCTCCTTCATAGTGGGAATTTAATCACGTTTGATGGAAGTCGAACCAGACGTAAGGGATCCTCTCTTTCTCACTTTTATTCCAGAATCATCCCTTTGTTATACTCATTAATTATTCAATTTTTAATGATTTAGTATGTTTTCCCACATTCTATGTAATTACCCTATGATATATTAACTATTAGATAACCCATTTTATCTCATTACTCCCCCATGTATATCCATTAACATGCATAAATTTTGTAAGTTATTTCTTAACCCAATTTCCATTCGTGGGGTTAGCCTTCTTCTTTATTAATTATGTTCTATTAAGATTATTGGTGGGACAATTTTTTGTTTATATTAGGTTTAAATATGCGAATTTAAAGTGTATACACATATCCATTCCATTCTATTAATTATCACACAAATTATATTTTAAGGGACATTCTTTTTAAAATCCTTTAAAACACGCTTTAATAAATTTCAAAAGGATTGTTTTTTCATATGTATATGGAGTGAGGGGTTTCATATCTTTATTAAGATACTTTTTTACAATGATATGTTCCTTATAAATTATTTATGTTGGGTTGATCCCATTATAGGGTAATATATGTTGGGTTGATCCAATTATAGCTCAGGATATGTTGGGATGAGCCCATTATAGGTCATGATATAATGGGTGAGCCCCATTATAGATCTCCAATGCCTTGGGTACTCCAGAGATGGAAGATTACCAAAAGGTTATTCCATGTGTTAGGGTAAATCTAAGATTCATATGTTAAATATTTCCCAAGGAAAATACATGATTATTCGATGCATGTGATTTATTTATGATAATAGGGTTTATTGGGTTTTATGTTATCCCTTGACTAATGCTTTCTTTATTTATATCTCCTAATAATTTTTATACTCATAAAATTTTGTTAATTATTTTTCATGGAATATAATAATGGGGAAAAGAATCAATGGAGTTGTGATGTTGGATGTGAAGTGTTGTTTTAGAAATCATGTTTTACGTTTCAATGTTTTATATTTTGAAAAAAATGGATACAGTTTTAATAGATTAATCTTGTATGAAAGTGGTATGAAATGTATGTAAGATGTCCTAATTATTTAATAATATAATCCCCAAAAGATCCTCAATGTGAATTAATTTATGGTCTTGTGTAAAATTCATGATTCATTATGTTTTACGGTTATGTACTTATTGGTCATATCAAATGATGGTTTAGATAACTTTAGGGGTTTGGATGATATTTAAAAATACCATAAATGGTATTTATTCTATGGTAATTTGAAATGTTATTAAATTTAAGGATTTACATGTTGCTTTATCTATGTTATGTTTGAACAGAATGGTATTTCATAGAAGATACAAGGAAGATGAAGTATGTAGGCACCAAGAGAATGATGTTTGTTTGAATCTACAGCATGAAATAGTGGTAATTAGAATCGAGAAGTTTGTGATATAAATGGATGCATCGAATAATGAAATAAATGGGGTGGTATCCATGCTTGATAGAAACACAATATGTCGTAAATAAACATGTCTTTGGTGGAACATTTTATGAGGAAACATCCTCCAGTGTTCAGTAGAACCACATATACTATGATAGACTAAGGACGAATCAATTATCTAGAAAAGATATTTGATGTCATGCGATGTTCAAAACATAAAAATTTAATACTATCCATTTATCATTTAGATTTAAAAGTCATTCAACGGTGGTATCTGGTTAAGAATACGAGAGAAGGAGATGATCTTGGGAGTCTGGAATGGGAAGATTTTAAGAGTTTTTTATGGAAAATATTTTCCCAAAACTGCTCGACATAGAATAAAGAAACAATTGCAAGAAGTGAAGCAGAAAGATGATGATTTTGGAGAAGCATTTAAATACAATTTTATAAGACTATCCAGGTATGTACCAGATTTTACATAGGATTTTGAAAGAAAAATTGATAGATCTTACAATGGTTTGAAACCATTTTTGCGAAGAGTGTTGGCTTCAAGAGAGTTTAAAAAATTTGAGATGGAGTTTTATAACACATATATTCCTCATGATGACAAGAATAAGAAGTAGTCTGGTTGGCAGTGAATGGGGTATAACGTTCCAAAGTAGCTTAGAAGTAAGAAAATGAATTTTTCTTTCTTGTGAAAAGTGTGGTAAAAGGAATCCTGGTGAATGTCTTGTATATTCTGGGAAATGACTCCAATGTGGAATGTTTGGATACATGTCTCAATAGCACAAGTAAAATGATACCAATATTTATGGGAATTCGATGGTGAGATGATTTAATTCTATGGAATTGGGTTATTTTGATAATATTTGTCCGAAGCTAGTTACATAGGTAGAGAATTAGAAAGATTGGAAGAAGAAGTGTTTGGTAAAATCATTTTCAACCACATCAGTAGATGGTGATCTATGAGATGAGTTGGTATTACTTACATTTCTCTATTTATAGATTTTTCAAATGTTTTGTTTGATTCTAGGTCTACACATTCTTTCATTTCTATGAAATGTTCGAAAAAATTAATAATTAAACCTCATGAAATGAAACCATATCTCTTGGTAAAAACACCCAGATGAAATATTGTGGAAAAAATAAATTATAAGAATATTTTTATTCATGTATTTAGAAATTGTTTACCTAAAAACCTTATTGTTTTCCCTATAGTATAGTTTGGTGTTATTCTGGGTATGGACTGGCTTTCTTTTTATAATGTTATGATATATTTTAGAGAAAAATAAGTAGTTTTTCAAAAATAATTTTTTTATGTTTACAAGAATGAACCCATTCCATTAATAACATATCAAAACACTATGAAACTGATAATGTATGGAAATGAATGTTATCTTGCAAAATTTTTTAATGATATGGGAACTATAAAGCTTAATAAAGTAATTTTGGTAAATGAATACCTGGATGTTTTTTTCGATGATTTACTCGGTGTTATTCCTAATCGAGAGGTTGAGTTTACTATTGAATTAGTTCATGATGAGAAGAAAATTTCCAATCACCCTTATCGAATAGACCAAATGGAGATTCTAGAATTAAAAATTCAGTTGCAGGTATTATTAAATAAAGGATTCATCTGACCTAGAACTTCACCATGGGGTGATCCTGTCTTGTTTGTTAAGAAATAAGATAGTTCAATGAGTATTTTCATTGATTATTGGTCCTTGAATACCATTACTATTAAAACCAAGTTTCATTTTACTCATATCGATGATTTATTTGATTAGATCTTAGGAGCACAGTATTTTTTGGATGTTAACCTAAGGTTGGCATACCATAAATTAAAAGTAAAGGATGAAGCATCCCAAAGACCTCCTTCCGTACTAGATATGGTCATTATGAATTTTTAGTTATGTATTTTGGGTAAACTAATGCACCTGTAGAAATCATGGATCTTATGAATAGGATATTTCATTATTTCATGGATATGTTTGTGCTTGTGTTTATTGATGACATTCTGGTATATTCTAGAAGTGAAAAGGATCTGGAAAAACATCTAAGGGTTTTTTTGAAACCATAAAAGAAAAGAAACTATATGTAAAAGTTTGTTAGTGAGCATTTTGGTTGAAACAGATTTCTTATCATGGGATAATTATAAATAAATATGGAATAAAAGTTTATCTTGCCAAAAATATTGGTTAACGAATGTCCAAGACCTAAAAATGATATATATTTTTGTAGTTTTCTTGGATTTATAGGTTATTACCGACATTTTGTTAAAATATTTTCATGGTTATCTATATTTCTAACTCAGTTAACATGAAAAGGGGCTAAATATTATTTGGATGAAAGAATGTGATGTTTTTTTTTCAGGAACTGAAGATGAGATTGGTGAATGATATTGTTTTGGACTTTCCTTCCCAAAATTGTGAGTTTATCATCTAAAGAGATTCTTCATTGAAGGATCATGGTTGTGTTTTGATGCAGAATGATCGGGGAATTTCTTATTATTCTATACAACAAAAACCACATTAGTTAAGTTTTCCCAAACGTGATTTTGAATTGGTAGCTATGGTTTTGTCTTTGAAAATTTAGAGGCAGCATTTGTATGAAGCCAAATTTCAAATATATACTGACTATAAAAGTATAAAGTATATATTCACTCATAAGGAATTAAACATGAGTAAAATATTATGGATTGAACTAATAAATTATTATGATTACACGACCATTTACCGTCCATAAAAAGAAATAAAGTGGAGGAGGAATTGATTTAAATACATCATGCATCATTAACCTTGTTATATTTGTAACATTATCCCTTGATTAATGATTTGATGAATTACAGATTAGAAGTTTTCAGTGTCGGTAAAACATCTATTTTGTTTTAGGTTTTAGTTTTTTCATCATTATCATAAATAATTAAGCGATCACATAAGGAAGAATGTGAGCTATAGAAAAAGGTATAGATTGTTAAAATGGGTATGTTTCTAGAATTTATCCTTGACGAAGACTATGTTTGCATATTTCGAAAAAGGTTGTGTGTTCCTTGTGGTTCCCAGTTAAAAAATGATTTATCGTGTGATGCCCATAGTTCTCCATTTTCAGTTCATCCTGGAAGTACTATGATGTATAGAGTCCTCCATGAGTATTACTGATGGGGTGGAATAAAAAGGGATATTGAATAATTTACTATTAAATATTTGACATGTCAATAGGTTAAAGAAGAGTGGTAGTTACCGAAGGGGTTTCTTCAGACTTTTCTACTGCCAGAGTGAAAATGGGATAATATTTCCATGGTCTTCATGGTGAGACTATCAAAGACTTCTCAAGGATACAATGAGAATTGGTTTATTGTTGATCGCCTGACGAACAATTCACATTTCCTTTCTATTTAAGATATAATGTCATTGGATCTAATTTTTTTATTATACCTCAAAGAGATTGTCAGATTACATGGATTTACTCCTTCCATTTTATTTTATTGGGATCCTACTTTCATAAAAAACTTTTGTAAAGGGCTACATAAGTCATTGGGAACAAAATAAAATTTCAGTATAGCTTTTAATCCTAAATTAGATGGGCTTCTAGAATGAGTGATTTAGACTGTGGAGGATATGCTTTGAGAATCTTCAATGTAAAACCAAGGAAGTTGATATCATTATATTTCTTTAGTTTTGTTTTTTTATAATAACTATTTTTATTCCAGTATAAATATGGCACCTTTTGAGGAATTGTATGGGAAGAGTTGTCGAACTTCATATTTCTGGGATGACATCAGGGAAAGGAAGTTGATGGGAATAGAATTAGTAGAGGAAGTAGTTGAGAATGTGAATATGACCCAACATCACATGAGGAAAACTCTGATCAGGAAGAATAGTTGTGCAGATAACAGAAGGAAATACATCTCTTTTGAAATAGTTTATCATGTTTTCATTAAAAACTCCTTGGAAAAACTGTGATGCATTCTGGTAAGAAAGGAAAGCTAAGTATGTGATTAATCATTACTTTTTTAAATCCTAGATAATGTTGATCAAATTGAATACCAATTAGCTTTTCTTCTGAGTTTATCTTAGGTATATAATTTTTTCTTGTTTTGATGTTGAGAAAGTATGTGTCTGATTCATCACATGTCTTGAGCCCAGAATCAGTCCAGCTGGAAGAAAACCTTTTTTATAAAGAGAAAATAGTTCAAATTATTCATCGAAGGGAAGAGGTAGTGTAGAATAAGGTAATCCACTGGGTAATGGTTTTGTGGAGAAACTACATGGTTGATGAAGCAACATGGGTATCTGAATATTTTATGAGGGAAAGGTACCTTCACTTGTTTAATGAGAATATAAAATTGTGAGAATGCAATTTCAAGAAGGTGGGGATATTGTAACACCCCAAGGTTTTTAAAAAAAATAAATGAAATGAAAGAAACTCTTATTTATGTAGATATTTATAACTATCCTTTAAAAATAATTTTTCTACTTCTATTCATTGAATTTTGAAAAACAACCATCTACAATTGAGTTTAGTAAGTTATTTAGAGTCTAAAGGAACCAAATTGTTTTTTGATGAATATTATCATACCCTTTTGAATATTAATATGACCCTAATGTATAGTAAATTTTATTACTATTTTATTTTATTAATTCTCTAATATAATTACATCTGTCATAATTTTTCAATGTGATAAAATGCAGTTATAGAATTAAAATTGTTAATTTTTGAATTAAGTTTGATTTTATTTAAAAATAAATTAATTATATTAATTAAATTATATTAAAAAAAATAGAGTTCATTTTTGAATTCCACACATTGAAAAATTGTAAGGGTGAATATTTGGGATTTTTTTGAAATTCTAGAATTTTTGATGAATAGTAAAATACGGTAAAATACTGTATATTCAAATTTTCATTAAAATATACTATTTATGACATCATAAGTGATGTAAGAAAACTTGGTTAGAACTCAAATTCCATTATTACAATTTGTGGTCACATAAACTAATACTATTCATAGTATTGTGAATAAATATTATAATAATGACAAAAATAATGTTAAATACCTCCTCTCTTCCACTACAAATAAAACCCACATTCCCCTTTTCCTCCCACACATATCAAGCTTTGAGCCTCACCTAATATCTACTGATACTCTTCCCATTACTTTTACTTATGTCGTAGACTTTTTGTTCTCTCAAAAAGGTAAAAACCAAAGTCCTTAAGAAGGATCTGAAGGAGAAGAGATCAAGAGGTAAATATCCTCTTTTGTTTTCTTTATTTTCTTTCATTTTATGTATTATTTTTAAATTATATTAGAATATTTTGTGATATTTCATTCCATATTCCACGTACATCACATATTATGTAGTAATGATGAGTTACCCCTTTTCTCTCATCAAAATAGTTTTTGATATTTTAAGCGGCGTTGTTAGGTTTCCAAATTTTCATAAGTGATTTCTCAACATTTATTTTATTTTGAGATTCCTTTATTTTCTTTTTATTTCCACACATAACCTTATACAAGTGGAAATAATGATTAATTATATTTTATATTATGTATTTTATCATGTTTATGGAATACTCACCATTACATTTCTCATCCTCTCCACGTTATTCATGAAATTAAAACACTATCTGTGATGTGTCGATTTACTGACATCATGGACGATGTGATTAAAATTTCTTTTGATTATATTAAAAAAGTCCATGAAAACATTTTTATGGTTTAAATAGATTATAATTTATGTTTTATATCTTATATATAGTTCTCGAATCATTTTTTACACATGTGATTATTTTATAATACAAAACGAGTTTATTATAATAGAATAATTACCCAAAAGACTTAAACATATATCAATAATTATTTAACTCATGAATCATCATCATTATTGAACTCAAAATTATAAACGGTATAATTTATGGTTATTTAAATAACTAAATTATAATCCCTCTAAATTTTGCAGTTTCACTCCAAATCGATCTGAATATCCATCATTAACCAATCATGGAAACCACATGAAGAACGCACCCGAAAACAATGGAATTAAGAAAATTTTATTAATGAATTTGTGGAATTATGTTATAAAATGATCATTAGATGTGTTATAAATATGAATATCTTTCTTTAAAATAATATTAACATCATTTTAAAGATTTTTAATTATTTTTTAGGAATGTCTAAACAGAGGTAAGGGATCTTCTCTTTCTCACATTAATTCAAGATTCATACCTTTGTTATGCTCATCATTCTTTCAAATCCTAAAGGTGGTGTATGTTTTATCACCTTTTCCATAGTTATGTTATGATATATTAATGATCATATTCCCTATATCTATCTCTTTAATCCCCCATGTATATCAATTACAATGATGAAATTTTATAAGGGAATTCTTAACCCAATTTCCATTCCTTGGGTTAACCTTCTTCATTATTCATTATGTGGTATTAATATTATTGGTGTGATGATTTTTTTATATTATGTTACACAAAATGTATGTAATGTGTATACAAATATCCATTCCATTCTATTAAATCTCACCCAAATTATAATTTAAAGGAATTGCTTTTTAAAATCAATTTAAAACTCTCTTTAATGAATTTTAGAAGGATTGTTTTTTATGTATATGGAATGAGTCGTTTATTTTGATTTTCCCGAAACATTATTACCATGATACTCTCCTTGGTCATTATTTATGTTGGTTTGAGCCAATTTTAGCTTAATATATGTTGGGTTTATCCAATTATATTTTAATATATGTTGGGTTGAGCCCATTATTGGTCAAGATATGACGGGTGAGACCCATTATAACTGTCCAATTCATAGGGTACTTAGGATATGGAAGATTACCAAAAGGTTAATCCATGTGTAAGGGTGAATGTATGTGTGATATGGTAAATATTTCACAATTCAACATCATGATGATTCAATGCATTTGAGTTTTTTATTATTATGTTTTTTATTGGTTTTTATGTTATCACTTAACTAATGATTTATTTATTTATATCCCTTAATGGTTTGTATTAACATATAATGTTTTTAAAAAGTTTTTCACATGATATAAGGATGGATAATAGATAGAATAGATTCATGATTTATGATAGAGAGTGTTGTTATAGAAATCATGTTTTTATTTTTAATGTTTTATATTTTGAAAAAATAGATATTGTCTTAATAGTATCCTCTTGTATAAAAGTGGTATGACATTTATGTAAGATATGACAATTCTTTACAAATATAAACTCGAAATTATCCTTAATGTGGATTAATATATGGTCTTGTGTAAAATTAGTGATTATGTTACATTTTAAGTTCGAGTCCTTATATTCTCAACTATAAAGGGACCCTCATCTACCACCTTCATCCAACACCTTTTAATTAGCATTATTATTAATATCATCCCAAATACTATTCTAAATTATCCTCCCCAAAATTGGTAATCCTCTAGTCTCAATTTAATTCCTCAATTATTTCAAAAACAAGAAGGGTTATAAGAGTAGAAAAAATTTATTCTTTTAAGCTATAATATGTTTAAGCATCCGAGAATAGAACATAAGAATTTTTTTTGACTTAATAATTATTAATTTATTTTTACTCAATATTCCTTATATATTTTTTTCTAAATTTCATTTTTTCTTTACTATGATTTTATTTTGTTTTATTTCCAATTTCTTTTCTAAGGATTTATGCTTCATTCTCATAACCTCTTTTTTAATGATTCTCACTTTAAAGATTATGATTTCCATGTTATATTCTTTATAAATAACTATTTTAAGTGTATAAAAATTATTTTTAAACATCCATTAAAGAAATTTATATGTTCTTATTTTTAGAAATAACATTTATTTATTCTAGTTTATTAATGTTTTAGGTTTATATATTCATACAATTTCACATCTCATTGGATAATAATTATCCTGAAATAATTCTTATATGTTAAACATACCTTATCTATTATTTTTAAGAAGGAATGTTTCTCCTCCATTTCCATTTTTCTAATATATTCTTATTTATATCCTTATTACTACAAATATGATATAATATGGTCATTTTATATTTACATTTTCTTTCTTTTAATTTTTTTTATTTTTTTAAAATTTTACGTATGGTCATTATATCGTTCAGTTTTATATTATTTTCGTCGAAGATCATTATTTAGAAAATTTCATCGTCTTAAAATGTATTTATTTTCCTAATTTTCATTATTATTTAAATTTTTTTTATAAACTATATCATTTTAAAAAAAATCAATAGGTACAGGGTATTTCTTTTAATTTTTTTAAAGTAATTTTTAATTCACATATAATGTTTTTGTATCAATATCGATGACCATTATCATTTCTTCTATTTAACTAGGGTAATATTTAAGGACACAAACATCCCTCTCTCTCTATGAATAAATTATTACCATTCCTGGTGGATTTTTTCTTGAAACTAATTTAATTTATAGGTCTGACGCAATTATGAATTTTTTTATATTCACATGTCACACATATGTTATTTTTTCACAATGTTATGGATCGAAAGGTAATTATATATCCCTATAATAATTTAAGTAATGATTTATATCTTATTATACGAGATGTAAAATATTGGATATTATTCTAAATCCACTATAGGACACTATCAACAATATTTATATGAAAGGGGTTTGAATATAATCCAATTTTTTATAAGACTATATCCACTAAATGATGGAGGTTTTAGTAGTGATCATTGATAAAAGAACTAATTTTCCATATTTATGTAAATTATATATTATTTTTATAATTTATTTTCTAGGATACATTTTTATATTATGTTTGTATGATTATTAATAATTTTCCCATTATTTATCATTCATATGACTCTTTTCTCATGTTATATCAATATACTTATGTCGTTATTCATTATTTATGTTCATATTTTCATTAGGATTTATTTACATATGTTTTGTTAATGTACCTTGATTATTTTATTATGCCTAAATGGTCAATATTTTCCCAGTTTTGATCTTAGATTGATATCACTTGTATTCACCACATACTCTGAGAATAAAGTCATCCATTTTTTTGTTTACATTCCATGATAAATTAAGAGGATTATTATGTATGATATGTTTACATGGTTATCATGTGATGAAATTATTTATAAGAGATATTTAAAAATTCTTCAAAAATATGTTGTTTATGCATCCAATATATATGAAACCAAACATGTATGTACTTGGGGTGTGATTTATTAGGATACATAACTAATATTTATGTAAGATTATGTGATACATATGTATTTTATGGTTGGTTAATCTCTTATGGTGTGAGAGTAAGTTTCAATAGTGTTTGTTTTTAGTAATGGATATGGGTTTGTATGTTTATGGTCCTTCATTAAGGGTACTCGTGACTGATAACAGTTAATGCATTCCCAATAATGAGATAGACATTGAATTAAAAGGGTGAAATAAAAATAATATATATATATATATAGTATATCAAAATTTAAGAGGAACCTAAACCCATTTATTTTGACAATACACTATGGAAATCAACAAATAACCCCCTATTTCACACCAATGTGAGTATCGAATGACCATGCCTTATATCGATACATTATAGTCTTTACCAGATCACTAACAAAGTGATATGGTATAAATTATTCAAAAAAATAAATATCAAATAACGAAAATTCTTGGGTAGATTCCACAAGTATCATAACTCAATCAATTCATGGATATATCCCCTATATGGAAGGAGTTTTCTCAATTCCATTATGTTGATTTTAACCCAACCAATCAGATACTATATCTTAACTCTTTTTAGGTATTTTATCTTATGGAATTATTTAATTAGCCTTTGGGAACCACATCTTATTATATAAGTTTTAATGTCTTGATAATCCTTAACTACCATACTACTACACTGAAATGAGCAGTAAAATAGACATCGTGTTTAGCTAGAGAAATTCCCCGATTGACCTTGGTGTAATAAAACGGTCAAGGGGTCGATTTGGGACATAAACCAAGTTTGTGGTTTGAGTATATGTTGGAGAACTTAAATACAATTTATTGTTTTTTCACTTTTATATTTACCTCAATCACTGGTTAAATATAATTATTCTCTTTGTTCCTTCATCTCACACTCATCATTTCTCATATCACAACCAAATACAAAAAAACAAGCAGAAAAATAGTTAACCAGGGTTTCCTTTCAATATTAGAAGGCAAGTACTAGGTGAAATATGGAAAAAATGAGGTCACACAACCCATTAGTAAAACCCTGTGACTGGTATAATATTGTCTTTTAACATATAGAGTGTGAGTTTTACACACTTTTTTGATTATCTCTCACTATGGTGCATCTTGAACCTTTAAAATGAATGTAGCAATAATAATTAGAGATTATATCACTAATTTAGAACTCCAAATTACTTTTGATGTGTTTTATTCAATTTTTTCGTCACATTCATAGTATATGTTTAGTCCATTAATTTATGTTTAATACACTGCATTCAACCTCTTATTATTCCTTATAAAAGAAAACTGATATGTTTTCTCTCTTCTATATATGGTGAACTTCACGACCAACTCGGCTTGTTCGTATTCTCCTTCTTCAAATTATCTATTTATTTTTTCATCCTTAGTTTAACACTAACATCATTGGACCTTATTATTTTTTCTACATCAACACATGTTGTTTATTGGTATTAGAATCTTTGTTAGTAATTTTCATAAATTTTATTTCCACAAAAAATATTCATTATGATATAATTATTTATAACATTCACTACATTCTTAGTCCAATATTATAAATGTATAGAAATTTTAATAAATTTATGAGCATTAGTTTCTTCATATTTATTTTCTTTTTCATTCCAATATTAATAATACCATGTAAACAATTTTTATTTCAAATCTCCTAGAATTATTCAACCTAGAAGACTCAAATATATCTGTTCCTTCATAATTTAATTAAAACACATATATTTATGCATGAACCATGATAATTTATAAAATAATATTCCCTTATAATTCATTATTATTTTAAATAATTATATCCACTTGTATTTAAAATACATTGAATGCATGATACCATTGATTTAAAATTGAAACGATCTTTCTTTATTCTCATCTTCTCCTTTATCTTTCTAATTGTTCTCACCTATTTAATCTTGGAATTATTCCCCATTAATATCACCAAATGTAATTTCTCCATGATTTAGGAACAATTAAATTATATATTTTAAATAAATTGATTTCATTTGACATGTTCCATTATGGATTCCATTCCAATAAAAAATATTCCACTAATCATAAACATTATTATATAGAAAACCAATAAAATATGAAATCCAATTATTCTGATAAAATCAAATTTCTTATGACTATTATTACTTTATAAAACTGTATATCATATTATAGAAAATGTGAAATAATCATTAAAACATTAATTGTCTCATTCAATCTTCAAACCTCATATATATTTAAAATTATATAAAAATATTCATGCATGCAATAACATCAGTCAGGATAGACTCATTCATTGTATATCCTTATCTATGATTTTATCATCCTTCCATCATCATTATATAGCTAGATAAATGATAGAATGGATTATTATATCAATCAATGAATAAGAACTATCATAACACTATCACATTGCATCGACTAAAACAAGAATCTCAACCAACGTGATCCAATATGTGACATGTTGTCACATGATCTACCATGAGACATATGGTTATCGGATCTAAAGAAATTCATAAAGAAACTCATTATGTGGTATTTCATCCAACTATATGAAAATTTTATGATGTAGTCAATACTGTGTGTTCTATCATCCTTACTGCCAGCCAACATAATAAGAGTCCCATGGTTTCTCTTCCTACCAAGTGAATTACATAGTCTATGTATCCCATATTCTTCTTCCAATGAGAAAATCATTTATCATGTCCTTATTCTTCATGATCCATATATAAACACGTGGATTACAATTCAGGAATTTCCTCTTTTATCATAAATAAATCAACTAATCATAGATACGTTCTTCATCATCATATTATTCTAGGTATTCATTGAAAAGTTCTCTATATATTAGTTAAAAATCATGCCAAATATGAATATTCCATAGTGTTACAAGGTTAAGCTTCATTTGTGTTATAATGTATTGATCCCTCTTCATCTAGTCTTTAAAAATACATTAAAAACATACATTGATGTAGTGAGATCATAGAGTGAGCTACCTTATTCTTCAATGTAGATAAAACAAATTTGTGTTGTTAGTTAGGGATAAACATTTTATCCCTAAAGAATATCTACATTACATGACATGATTGTGTGAATGATATCCAAATATTATTAAATTACGAAAAATAATACTTTTAAAGTTCCCCAAATAAATAACTAATTCAAAAGGAAACTAATTTGTATTACCTGATCCTCTATCATTATTTATAAAAAGACATACTTGGTGTTAATGTTTTTCTTATGGCTCCTTATTCCGGCCACATGTGATAGGTTAAGTGCCTTCAATGAACCTATGTGAAAATCTGGAATCCTTTATGCTTGAACACAAGGCGTTGTACATGACCTATCCATTTTGATAGAAACTAATGAATGGATCCACCCCTGTGAGATTAAATAGGATTTCTCTATGGAGTCATGGATAGTGGACTATTGAATTATCCTTGTTTAGGAAATTTTTTTCTAACTCTATAAAAATTTCAACTTTAGAATATTAATGTCAAACATAATAAAAATAAATCACCTAATTCTATGAATCTCCATCAAATATCCATTTAAATAATACAAACAGAATATTACATGGTATCTCTTGACCAAACATATAATCCATATTAGAATTCCATGAAAAAAATATTACTCACAGATAGAAACTTCAATAGACTTCCACTTTCTATTTATTAAAAAACCTCTTCTATAATATATCAATATATATACTTCCAATTTATTCTTTCTCTATCCCTTATCTATATTTCATTTCAATTTATCTCCCCATTATTTAAAATAAATACAATTAACTAAGGAAATATGTATCAATTTATACATTACCAAAGTTCTAATAACCATTCCACTATATGTATTATTTATTCATACATTGTTTTAAAAACAAGAGTTTTTTATATAGATAATAAAATTTTCACCTAAAATGATTCTGAATAAACTTTTTAACAATTTTACAACATTTATTTTAGTAATTATACAACAAATTTAAGATTTATAACTTTGATGATACTAATTGATACTCTGACTTTTCATGATATTTAACAACCATAAATTCTGACACTCACTTTATCAAAAAGATAAATGAGAATCTAGTACAAATCGTTGGATTTAAGATGGTTTGAACTATTTGTAAAACATTAGCTTTTATATCATTTATTTAAAATAATATATCCTCCTTAATTTTTGGATTTGATTATTTCAACCTGGGATGAGTGATTAAGGATTTATACCATATCAATGACACCTCTCATTATCACTTTCAATTATATTTACATTTATATGAAATAATAATTGACACAATTTCATTAATATATTTCACATGTACCCCCAATAAACGAGACACTCTACACAAATTATTGTGGACTTCTATACTTCAATACATCCATATAAATATCAAGAATTTTTTATTCATTTTATTTATTTTTAGGATACCAATTTAGAAGAAATCCAAATATAGTTTATTCTTAATATTTATTTTACATCTTCTAAAATCCTCCTCATTTTCTCAGATTTCCCCTTAAGACCGGGGTTCTTTTTTAAATCTCCAAATTATATGTATATATAAATTCCAAAATTAATTAAACTATACACATATATCTTAATTCCCATTATTATAAAGAGAATGTTTGGTATTATTTACAAATTTATGTATATCACTCATCAAGATTCCACATATATTGTTTAAATATTTTTTTTTCAGGAGGCATCATGGAACTATTCACATCATTTTCTTATATTTATATGGATTTTTTATTCCATAATATTTTATACATGATGAGTTATTGATTATTTTAAGAACTACATCTTGTATAAGAAAAATGGTTAAACAACATCTCTCATTATGTTTTTTTTCTTTCCATCTACCACATTATTCTTATTTGATATAACCATTTTCATTTTTTTGAAAACCTCTTTTGAAATTATACTTGTTCATGTGTAATTTAGTAATCCACTTTTTAACTAGATATTTCATGTGTTCCAACCATCAAACATACTATTTCCAAATATCATAGATAAATTATGAAAATATATATGGGTGCATTTATTAGAGCCTCTACATAAAAACTGTTGAGTTTCCATAATATCATTAGTTCTTTTAGATGAATATTTTTCTTTATCTTCTTGGTTTTATTACCCATGTTTGAACTATGATATTTATTTTTAATTTTATTGGGATTATTTAGCTTAGAATATACCATTATTTAATTTTACATGGCTGGGTATTCATTCTTCTCTTTTGGTTTTATCTTTTATTTTTAATTTTGTTATATTTTGAGATGATCATGACCCACTATTATGAACAATACATTTATCAACATCATATAAATATTCACATTCTTTGGATCTTTTGGAACCTGGTAGATTTTTCTTTATCTATGGATATTGAAAATTATCATTCGTTCTTCCTCTTGAAATGGTATTTCTTTAAACATAATCATTTAAATTATTGACTAAAAATCAATATCATAGTTCCCAAACCATTTAAAACACAAAAATTTCAGTGTAAACCATGATATTATCTTAAAAACTATTAATTTTATATATTTTACAACAATATATTTTTTGGATTATTTCACCACTTGTTGTAATATTCATTTGGAAACAACACATATACATTTTTTCCAACCATCATATATATGATCACTGGATCCTATTACAGTCTCGTAATATATGATAATGTTGATTTTATTTTTTAGCCTATACCATCCTTGTAAAAATATTTATAAAATTAATTAAAATTGTACATGGATTATTCCTCATTTTTGATATATTTTTTTTAGAAATATAAAAAACTATTTAATGTATTTTTTTTGTGAAAAATATTTTCTCTTTGTAAATTAAAAATTCCTTTGATTTATTTGTTTATAGTAACTAATGTTTGAAAATCATCTTTTGAATAAAAACATTATGAAATTCAATATCTTCAAATGTAATTTTTTCAAAGGTAACCTCATAGAATGTATTATTAATTTTGAAAATACTATTTTCATCATCAATTACCATTATCTTATCTTAGTCTTTATTATTAATCATGTCTACGTATTCAGCTTGGATTTTAATATTTTCTTGTAAAAATTTTATATTCCCTTTTATTATATTGTATTCAATTTAAAATTTTACATTCCTAATATATATAAAAAATTAAAACATTCCCCTGATGCATGGATCATCCTTTCAAATTATTTAGTGATCACAACCATTTTGTGGATTGTAATTCTCCCCTACTCTTTAAACATAGATAATATCTCATTAATCTCCCTATGCATATCATCATTGCAGTTATATTTTTTAGAGAGCCTTATACATGTCAGTGATCAATATTAAAAAGCTTTATCCATGTTAAATCCATGTCATTGAGTATTGGTGATGTTTTCTTATATGTTTTCAAGGATCTTGAAAATATATAAACTAATTAATTAGGTAATCCGTGAATCAAACAATCTAATTAATCGAAAATAACATCAGTTAACATATAATCACTTTCTCTTGATAAATTCTCATTTGTAAATTTTTCATAAGAACATTCATATACCTCATAATAATTCGGATTATTCAATCCTATTATGATTTAATTATTTTATAATAACATATTGGTATACCAAACTAACAATTCTTTTATGAATATCCTAGATCTATATTCTTTTCCAACATGTAATTGTAAAACCTCTTCTTTTCTGATAATATAGTTAACCTCCCCATCTTCCTTTTCAATTTATTTCCCTTGTTTATCAAGGTCCTATTTGAAATTTACTCTTTATAATTAAATAGACTATTATACTTCAAAAAAAATTTATTACAAATCCTGACATAAAATTTAAAATATTAAAACTAGAGAAAAATACAATAATAAGAATCAAATTAGAGATGGGTCAGGCTCTAATACAAATTGAAGGGATTAGTTTTGGATATGAACCAGACTTAATGGGGGTGAATATGTTTTGGTAATAATTAATCAAAATTATAATTCTTATCCACATTCTATTTACCTATATTATTTTCTAATGTTAATGGGTATCCTTATTGTTTTTTCTCACTTTCCTTCTTTTTTACAGTATATCCAAACACACTCACACACATGTGTCACAACTATTAAATTGTTCAACTCTAATTATGATAAGGATCATCACTAGTGTAACACAGTAAAATCTAATGTCACACTAACCACTAATAAAATAGTATGATCCTTACACTATTATCTCCTAGACTGGTATAGTGTTCATCTTACACACTTCATTATTTCATTCCATACTTAGGCATAGCTTGCAACACTTCCATGAATACATGGTTAACAAATAGAGAGTGTATAACAAATTTTTAACTCTACCTTGTCATTTATGTGTTTCAAAATCCTTCTCCATATTCAATTTCATAATAGATATTCACATGTTATATTTTTTACATAGAACCACATACAACCATTTCTTATTATTCATAGTATCAAGATGATATGTTGTTGTCTATTCATCATCTTGTGATCTTCACAACCAACGTAGTTTCTTATTATTCTTCCTCTTTTATCTTCATTAACCCTTATTTGGGGTAATCAAAAGAACTATATATCATACACTTCTTATTAAATTGACACATACATGGCCTTACCATAATAATCCGACTCACATGTTGTCACAAATTTTTTTAGCATGATTACAAATTTTTCTCGATGAAATAATTTCGTTTAGAATTCACACCTTAATTGAAATAAAATAATATATGTGTGTGTGTGTGTGGGTGCAAATTTGATAACACATACAGTATCATCAATTACTTTATCTTTCATTCATTTTTCATACATGTATTTAAAAACCCCTACAAATACTCTTTAATTCAAATATCCTATAATTTTAGATCCAGTGGACTCAAAGACAACTCATCCTTCATTACAGCCTTAAACCATGTGAAATTATGAATGACCAGGTGTAACTAAGACATTTGAAGTTATCTCAACATTGCATATTATTTCTATCCAAGAAATATTATAATATTTCACTCTCTGTATATTCAAAGAACATTCTTTTATTGTTGTGATCATCTATCTACATTCATAGCTTCCCCGTCATCTCATTAAATTGCATCCCATCTTTAATTTTGGCATTATTCCTCATTAATACCATCAAATTTATTATCTCCATGATCCATGCATGATTAAATGTTTTATTTGAAATAAATTTATGAATATGATATATTTTGTAATGTACATTATTTCAAATCAAATTAACTCAAAATTCATATTCATCTTTATATAGTAAACATATAAAATTTTAAATCATATTATTCCTGGTATTTAAAATTTCCATAAACTATTGTATCTACATGCATTTTATTGATGATAAATATAAATAAGAACCTATAATTTCAAACCATCATCTTTTCTTTACGTCCAAAAACCTCATGTTTATTGAAAATTGCTTACAAATATGCATACATACAATTACCTTTATCATAAAATAAAAATTCATAAAATATTTTTATCTATGAGATTCTCATTTTTCTTTATTCATTATATATAAAAAACCAAATAAAATAAAGAAACATTTTTTCCCTTAAAAAAATAAACCTATAATAATATTAGTTTAGATCTTCTCCACATAATCATCATTTTCAGAAAATTTTAGGTTTATGATATCCCATTTATTCCTTTATTTAAAAACAAATATTATCATCTTTTCTATCCATTATTTTATTATATTAACAGTTTCGTGTCATTAAGTTCTCAAAAATCATTGAGTCTCCTCACACCTTCTAATCCTTCATGATTACAAAGATCAAAATAATAGTGATATATATTTCATTTAATAACAACTCACGTTTTCGTTGACTAAATCAAGAATGTGAACCCTCTAGGAAAGTCATGTGATGTGAAGTCTCTTGATAAACCATAATAAATGCATTTAAATGATCTATTTTAATGATTTTTGTCACTCATTAGGTGGTTGGCCATTCTACCATGTGAATATTTTTTCATTTTGCTGATACAATGTGATGAGTCAGACTTATGGCTAGTCAACCTATTGTGAGACCCACATTCAGACTTCCTACGATTTGGAACCCATGGTTGACAAAACCCATATTCTCCATCTTACAAATAAATATTCTATCATGAATTTCCATTTCAATTATAATTAATAATCAATTATACTAGAGTCCTTTTATTTTATCCTTATTCATCTCAAGTATCAGTTGTACATATATCTCCTCTTTATTAACTTCTATCCCTACAATACTAATAATCCGACTCCATGAATGCATGTAATTTCTGGTGGGCATAAATAATTCATATGTTTTAATTTTTAAAAATAATTTGGGTTATAGAGACTTTATTTCTCAATATATAATCTTCAAAAAAACCTATATGAAATATATTACATGACATAAGATTTTTCTCAATATCTTGACATGATTTCATTATGATGAATAACCCTTTTAATGTTTTCCACATCAAACCTATTTTGAAATACTAATCCAATATATTTCTACCTACTCCATCATTTATATAGAACAAGACAAACTATTTGTCGTTTCTTTCCCTATGGACACCCATTCCACCACACGTGTGGTTAGCTAAATACCCTCCATGCTCTTATTCTCCAATCCACGATCTTTTATGAATGTACACTAGACCCTTCACATTCGCTACTTCTATTTACATCAAATATTGTTTGGATCCACTTCTAGGAGCTCAGTTGAGTATCCCCAATAAAGGACTAGCTACACAAGTGTTTAATTGGCCATTAGTTAAAAAATTTCTATCTCCATAAATATTTTCATTCTAAAATATTAATAAAGAACTCATGATCCAATTTTAACCTTCCATTATCTTCTCCATTTTTTGGAAAACATCAATGGAAATAACTCCCATATTTTATATAAATTATTATAAGAACCTTAACACATCTAACTTTAATGATTTTTAATTTATGTATAAATATATATAATAAAAAGAGAAAAAATTATTGATAATTCTTAACAAAACATACAAGACATATAGATATTAACTGAAAATAAATATAAAAGAAGAAAAGTGGGACCAGGACCCAAAACCACTGAAAAATACCCATTTATCAACAATAGTTACACTATATATAATTATTACCATAATAAGTAAATATATATTACATAGATGTTCATATTACTATAAAACAACATCAAGGACGATGCGACAAACCCCTACTGTTCTAGAATACCAATATCCACTTTGGAGAGTCTCATCATACCTTCATTTCTTATACCATGGTGACTCACTTTAAATTTTAACTAAATATATGAATTACCCAAATGATCCACCCTTAGAATAGTTCCAATATTTGATGAGTTATTGAATCAAGACCTATTGAAAATATTTCAGTTAGAATATATTCACATAGGATCTAATAAAATTACATTGGAAATCCTAAAAATAGCTCACCCTAGAAATCATAACCCCTAATAGCATACATAAAAAATATGATGAATTGATAAAATTTGAGTAATATTTTATAATATACCAACCTCCAAAAATAATATGAAAAAATCTATTGATATATTATCCCCCATGATTTTAGAGAAAAATTTATCAAAGAGGTGATATTATAAGTCCATCCCATAACATCCCATATGTTTGTCCATATGAAGTAAAATTTCCCACTAACATAAGGATAAAATATGTAATATATAGGTTTAATGAATCAAACTCCACTATATGGGTATCTAAAATTTTTCAATGATGGTAAACATAGACTCTATTGTGAACACCATATTCTATGGTCCTCATTCACATGAAAGTAGTGGTAGATAATGTGGACAAAATTACCTTATATAAGATGATATTAATGATATTTACTTTAATGAACCATGCTTTATTGAATAATAATACTAATATATGTCCTCATAGATCCACTTATCAATAGTAAGTACATGTGAAATTTGGTGTGTTAACTCCACTTTTGAAATTATTGTATTATACCCTACTTATATATCTCTAATAAATGTTAGTGGGGAGTTATATCATTTAAAAAAATTCATGTCTTTAGACATTGATATCATCGCCATTATGTAACAATTTGAGTAAAATAGTAATATTATTATTGATCTAATTCCCAATAAATTAACCCTATGACATATAGATCTCACAATATCATTTCGAGTATATCCTAACCTGCCATATCTCCTAGTTCAGGTGTACTCACACAACTTGAGAGGATCATTGAATCCATTAAGGCTTTTATAATTTAAAATAATTATTTTTTATATATATTAAATTATTTATTTATTTTAATTTTATATTTAATAATGTATAGTTAACTTTGATCATATCATAATATTTCATTTCATAATATATATTTATATGGTATGTTTTGATTGTTCAAAAAATGTTCTAAAACATTCATAAAGTGTGGCACAGATAGAAAAACACTTGGGGCCTTCAAATTTTACATAAACAAGAATTTAACTATTCTCATATATAAAAAAATCGTAAACCATGAATCCAATTTTTATTCTATATAGATTTATTTTTATTCAAATAGATAATTTCTGAATCACATTGTTGGTTTTCCTGAGATATCTACTTAGTGTAATTTAATCATATCATTATATTTAGATCTCCAAATTAAGTGATACATTTTTTATAAATATAAGATATTTTTATACAATTCAATGTAATAAATAATATTATAAACATAATTATACCATTTATGAAATTAGGTTAGAATATACTGTATGTTTTCAAACTTATTGTTGTATTTTTCAGAATCTTTTTCTACTATTCTTAATCATAAAATGAGCTTCAAAAATTCATTTAAGGTAATTATTGAATTTCTAGAAACATAATTTAATTTCATAATATTATTTCAAAATTACACAAATCTTATTATAAAATTTATTTGGAATGTATTAGGAATTAAATTTGAAATGTCAATTTGTTCATAGTTTTTAGGAATTTGGATACATGAATCACCAACATGATGAATTTTCTTATGCAAATAACCTATATAGAATCACCTATTGAATATCATATGTAATTATTATTTCATTACTAACTTAAAACTAATTGTATAAATCTATTATCTTGTGAGAATTATTCTATGTGGAAAAAATATATGAAATTTCTTTAGGTGATTTTGTTATTTTCTATAGGGTTTTATAAAATGTTGAAAAATATCTAATTTACATAATGATTAAGATTTAATTTTTTTGAATGTTTGTATAAAATATTTAATTTTTTTAATTGAATTTATAGATCCATATTGATTATTTATATCATATTTAATTTTTTGATTGTATTAAACATTTTCTTATGAAGATCAAAGAGTGTTTTATTTTCACGCATGAAACAAAAAACATCAAACTCAAAAATTGTTTTTATTATTTTATATTGTTTTTAATTATTATATCATTTATAAATTAAAATTATTTATAAATTAATATTATTTTATATATAACTAAATTATTTTTTTATTATATCTATTGTGGTGTTATTAATTTTGAAATATATCTGCAAATTTAGTACTTATTTTAAATTGAATGTTTTTGAATTTTGTATTTCAAATTAAAACATTAAATTATTGGGGTATTTTTCATTTGCCTATTATTAAGGAGACTATTTTAATTATTTAATTAGTGATTTCCAATCTTTTTAATTAGTATATAATTTTTTTGATAATTGGATGTCAGTTGAGAAATTATTATGTTTCGATAATATCCCATTCCCTCAATATTAAGGAAAATATAATTTTATAAAATTTGATCTTTGTATATTTTTACATATATTGGGTATATTGAGATTATTTTTTTATAATTTATTTTAGGAAATATGTTTCTATACTATCTATAAAATACTCATTTTAAACTTATTCTACATGATCATTCGTATTTTCAAGTGATATAGTGTTAAGAGTGTCATGACGTTGACACTGTGAAGTGTTGTACATTTTGATTATGTGGAAAATTTAAAATTACTGTAGGCAAATATTTTAAGGGATAAATAAAAATTCTTGGACATTTATATTACCATTATGAGATAATAATAATTATTAAATACTTAAGAACCAATAATTTTATTTTACTCTTATATTACTCGTTCTGTTTTGGTAATTTAATTAGATAATATTTTAACACCCGAACCTCAATTATAGTAAGGGAAAATTATATTTGAAATATAACTATAATAAAATACACATTATAAAATTTCATATGAAAATAATTATATTTCAATAAAATGAATATCAATTTTTAAATTACTACTTCTAAATAAATTTATAATGAATTTTAGAAATTTTGCCTAAAAATAATATTTTTTAATTATTGTAAATAAAGTATTTTAACATTAAATGTTTCATTAATAGTAATGTATAACAATTTTAGTAATTGAAAATGTATTAAATATCAAATTTATAGAGCAAAATTAAGATCATTTTAAAATAATACATGTCTTTTTATTAAATCTATTTTTATCAGAAAACTGTTTTGGTTCAAAAATGCATATTGTCTTACCATATTAATTAATTAAAATAATATTTAATGATAAATGATTGAAAATAAATGTTCAGATTATATATATACAATTATAACTCAAATAAATCTTATAATTATTTTTATTAATATAGTTAATATAAAATCATTTTGTACATGAAAAATACACTACTTGAAAACCAAATTTTTCTATACAAGTTTCATGTTTTTTTAAAATAAATTATGAAAATTTAGTGAATTTAATTTAATAAAATTTATCACATTATTGTAATAAAAATAATTTATATCAGTTAACATGTTCAATTATTTTTTTATTGATAATGATTAGTAAAAACTGTTAAAAATAATTCACACATTTAAAGTTGAAACAGGGTTTTTCGTGTCACAAGAATCTGTAATAAGATTATGATTAAAAATATTGAATTTTTAGTTGATAAATTTTAATTAATATTTATAATAATTAGATCCAAAATATATTATAAGGCACATTTTTTAAGGATTGATTACTTAGGTTAAAAAACAGTTACCGTGGTGAAAGAAAAAATATAAAACCAATTAAACATATGGGATAAGGGACTAAAAGATTTAAAAAATTATTTTTATGTGGTCGAGGTGAAGAGTGTTATTATTTTCAACCAATTAATTAATTATTAGTTTTTTTTCACTTATGATGATATTTATATCCCATTATTGAATAGATTTGGGTATTTTAAAACTTCCACTCCTCCTCAATTATAAATGTGAGCTCCTAATCCTCATTCATTTAGAACTCTAAAACAATTTTTCATATACAAAAAACCACCATAATATCTCCCAAATATCCATCAACAAATTATAACTGCCTTATTTCTACTAAAATACCAATCCTCGGATGCATAAGAAGTGATCCGATGAAGGTTTTTCTAAGAAAAGATAACTGTCTTAAAGAATCTCATCCATTTTCTTTCTTATTTTATGACATTGAATTATGTACTAAAAATTATAATATAATAAATATAGTATCTAATATAAAATTATATGATATTTTATTTATGTAATAATATTTACCCATCCTATTCTCCATCAAATGGGAAATAAAGTCATCACTCATGTGTACGACGGACTATACCCTCGTGAAACGATTTAATTTTATTCCATCACCAACTCAAAAGGATAGTAATAATGATATATATAATAAATATATTGAATTATTATGAAGTAAATTTAATAGAAAATGTTACTATATACTCCAGTTACCAACCCTTTCATTCATTAATGGAAGCATATCATCGCTTGTTCATACGTTTGACCTACCATCTCTATCAAGTGATGCGATTAATTTTCCAAGTCCAACAGTTATGAATGGTTATAAAAATATATATAATGGGTAAATATGGAATTTGTTAAAATAATATATTGATTTAGATAATGTAACTATATCATATAAGATGAACCAGAACATTCATGACAAAACATTCATAAGAAAAAAAGTAAATTTACAATCAAAATAATAATAAAAAATTATTTTTAACAAATACGGGATAAAATGTTATAGGAGGACCTTATATGATATCATAAATCTGTATATTTTTTTGGGAGAAATTATTTATAATTGTAAAAACATTATACATGAGTTTAAATCATGTTCAACTAAAAGGAAGTGTGAGGTTAGGTATTTCATCTCGATTTCCATAGATATATTTTCCAATAAGCACCTATTTACTTTTATGAGGTGTATGTAATGAAAATTTGATGTATTTAACAGGACTAATTTTTAATCCAAGATATTTATAATTTTAATTAATTTTTATTCTATCAAGGGGTTACAATTTGAATTTTTTCAAAGTGGAAAGCATCTATTTTACAATCTCACTTTCATCATGGATTTCAATTACGTTTTTTTGGGAATGATATCATTTATAATTTATAAGATCCAATAATTTTTTTAACGATTGGATTTTTATGAATTTTATATATTTACTTCCATATTTTCGTTTTTTTGTTTGTTAGTCAGGAAAAGAAATTTTTAAAACTATAATTGTTTATTTCCCATTAAATGGATTATTTTTTATACACATCAATGTTTCCAAAATTATTTTACAAAATTCCAATGATTTTTTCAATTGAAATTTTAAATAAATTTTGGGTTAACCATGACTTATATAAAAAATTTTATTGTAATATTTTTATTATTTTTCAATTGAGGAATTTTAAACAATAATTCAAAAGGAATGATTTCTTAATATGAAAGGTAATAAATAACTTCCCTACTACTATAATTGTTTAACAAAATGTAGCTTCTTCCACACATTTTCAATGGTAATGAATATGAATTTCATTAATGACCACTTTTTTATATTTTCATTTCATTCTATTAATTATTCCAATGGAAATGATTTAATTGTAAAAAACATCTATTTATGATAAAAATATGGTCACCTCTCATCTCATGATTCATATTATGATTGAGAACATTATCGTGAGGAGATCAATTTAATTTTTTCATTTTTCATTAGATATTAACAATCTCATAAATATAAATATTCATTGTATAATTTATATCATTATTTCTAAAACAATATACCATTTTTATGTATGTTTATTGTTTGAATGTTATTTTATTAACAGGGAAATATTGAGAAATCTATATTCTTCACATGGTGAGGATATTTTTCATAAGGTATATTTTACAAGAATTATAGAATCCATTCAATTTATACAAAATGTGGTACACATATTGTTAACTAGTTGGACTATAAATATATATCCCCTTGATAAATCGGTAGGTCTCATGTGGAAAATATATATGATAAATGAATTGAGTTTTACCCATAGTTTTAATCCATGTGTGAAATGTATTTACTGTATATATATATATATCACATTGTCTAAGATAATAAAATATATTATTAATCATTTCATTCATAATGTATTTTGTTATACTTTTACATGAGATTATTTCACTAATAGTATGCATGGATTCATTTTTTTCACAATTTATTTATTAAATGGAATGTGTTTTTAGATTTTTGGATTTCTGTATTAATTATCTTTTATATAATCAGGATCACCATTTTATTGATTAAATGGAACGTGTGTTGAAATATATACCATTGAAAATTGATAATGGATTACTGAATATTTTTTTCTTCATCCGTACATAACATTTACTGAGCATTTGAGAACACCCTTATTTTTCCCCTTCCATGGGATATGAAGATAAATTAATTAAACAAGTTCATGTATGATAAATGACTTCTATTTCTATGTTTTATATTTTTGACCCAATGTAAAATGGTCATAATGTATTTATTTATATCTACCATGCTGATAAACTGATTGATATTTTAGTATTTTTCCCTTATATCTATGATAATGTAACAAAGTAGGCACAAGCTCATGGCTATTAGAGTTTGGGTCATTACCAATACTTCTTCCCATATCTCTTGTTCCTTCACACTCTATTAATTCTTTTACGTATGAAGTCATTCAGTATAAATTTGGTTGTGAATAATACCTTCTACATTGAGGACCATTTAGTTTTTTACTACCTAAATCTAAATTCTAGTTTAGAATTTGGTTTTGAATCCCCATAAAAATGGCATGTGTCGAGTTATTCATTCACTATATAAAGTAGTTTTTCATCTGGTTATAATTTCCCTTTAAAAATGAGGCAGCGTTCAATGTATCTATCACCTAGTAGAGAGGTATAAGGGTAAATCATGTCCACATTGTACTGAACTACTGTAAAACATCCTTGTAATCATTCATTTTTTATGCTTCTAAATAACATTGATATTTCATTTAGTTAAATTAAACCATTTAATTAAATTCATATAATCATGTCTATTTACACAACTTTTAGTCCATCTATCATCACTATATTTGACCTAAAAACACATATTTCCACAAGACTAATCATCATATGGTTGTGGAGGAATTAATTACATATGGTTCTATTATATATATATCACAAATATATTGTATAGAAAAACTCTATAACATTTTTCAATGATATTTCACATAAAAACCCTACATTATAACCATGATATCAATCACATGAAATTATATTAATTCATGTGACTCATAAATTCCTTGATGATGAGCCATCTTATCTGACCCACCCCATGCAATGATTATAAGAAATAAACCATAATTGACATATTTCATTGTCAAAATTGAAAAACCACAACACTGAAAATTTAAAAACAACAATCTCATCCATGGAAGCCTAAAATATATATAAGTGTGGGTCAGATACTTCAGTGAGTAGGGTTCATCTATACCCTTTTAATAATCCATCCACAAACTGACATTCCCAAATAGTAATATAAATATAACAAGGCTCTTGTAACACATTTTAGTGTCCATTTCAAACTCACCAAAATAGTATATAGAACAATTACTACACATGGCCTCGATAACACCCCTCCAAATTTCATAAAATGTAGAATAACATAGAGGGTTGATGTACAATATGTGGAGGGACTATACCATAATGTATAAATATCCATTTCTTATAGAATAAGAAATATTATTCAATGAATATAAGTTTAGTATATATAATTATATACACAAGCAACTATGAATAAATAATTAACACATTCTATAGTAGAGTGATATTTATTGTATTATCACTAGAAAATTCCATGAATATAAGAACACCCATGGGTCGATCATGTATAACTTGTCAGAATGTAATAAAATATAGGGCACCACTACAAAACCAGTTCTTGAGTCCATGTATGATAATGAATTTTAACTCCATCCCTGATTCACCTTCTCACTAATATGAAATATGGACCTTTCCCTTATCTATTCTGTCAAACAGGAATTATTAATGGGTACTGTGGAACCGAATCATGTTGTTAGTGTATCTCAGTAGTTTAGCACAAATGGATTCTCTAAAAATCTAGTAAATATGAATGAATTATTGTTTGAAATTCATAATAAGAAAGTAAATAAATAAAACATAACATCATAAAGTATTTAATAACCAAACCAAGTGCAGAAACATTTATTATGGCTAATAATAAATTGTAAGATTCAAATAAGGTCTAAATACACCATTGAATTTAATGATCTATCACCTTATGTTTTAAAATTTATGTTAAATGACATATGAAATTCACATCACAGCAGTTAAGATGATATTACCACTACCAATCCGCGATGAATGAGATATTAGTATGGAATAATCATGGAGGATGATGTAAAACCTTATCGTACTTTAATTGAATGAAGTATTATAAACATAAAAATTTTGGTGAACAAGGTAACTCTTGGTGAATAATTCTTCACTACTAAAATACACTTATGTGAATGATCTGATACCAACTCATGACATCTAGAATAATGATCTACTATCACAATAGGTATCTAAGTAGAATGATTCATCATTGATTAAAAACTAAGAGGAATAAATCATACAAATAATTTATGGGGTATTGTTGATTTTTCACCACGAAAATAATTTCCATGACACCTATTGGTGTAGTTAACACAACACCAATCCAGAATCATTTGTGACATTTGTTTCCACATCTCCAAAGAAATTGATGGTCAGTAATTCATCACCGAATAAATAATTTTGGTTAATGATGTATCACTATAAATAATATATGTATATTGATTAATTAATATTTCGGAAAATTTATAATGTGTGGATGGAAAACATTTATCATAGGTTTCCATCAAAATTCTTCCCCTAAATAATTACTCAAGGACACTCTCTTTATTCAAAATGTTAATATTCTCACCTATCATAACACAGTAATAATTTTTTCTACATAATACGCATATGCATAAGTGATTATGTTATTTATGAATAGCATATATGTGAGCACTCATAGAACTAAGGGTTCTTACTTATTCCACATGAATACATGAAATTAATTTAAATTAGTTATAGTAATTAAAACCATCAATATTTATCCATAAATGGTCTTTTTTAAAATACATATATATATATATATCATGATATATGTGAAATAAAAAAAAATATAATTATTTTTAAAAATGTATATATTAGGATGAAATATCATATTTATTATAATATTAAAACATACACACACAAACATACTGATTGAGACACAGAGACACACACACTAAAATGGAAAAACATGAATAGTTCTGATGCATTGAGTGTGGGGTTGGGTGAATCTTTGAATGCTCTTTCATTTTTTTTATCCTATAGAAATCATTTTTTACGTATTAATTTTATTGACATGATCATTATCTAGTAAAAAATAAAAACACCCCGCAAAAAACAAAAACAATATAATATTAACCTTGAACTGAAGATATATCATTCTCCTCTTAACATTAATAATATTCCACCAAAATATTAATATATATAATAATAAATAAAATTATATGTGATAATTTACTCAGTATAAAATAATACCAAGTTATTATTGTAATTCATTATCTTTATCTTTTACTTCTTATCATATTCTTCTTCCACTTGTTTTTTTATTACCTATGTATCGAACTTGATATGGTTCTCTATACCTATTTTCATTAAAAAAAATTAAACATTTTTATCAATTATTTATTATATATACATACAAAAACACATCCCACCATTATTTTTTAATAATATTTTAATCTATTACACTAAAGTAAGGTATATCCCTCTATTTCCCTAAAATATGAATTCCAAACTGTATTTTTTGAATGTAACTTCTGTAGAATTATTACCTCTTATTTTCCAAACACTATATCTACTTATACATTATATTCAACCCAAAAATAATTTAGGGGACTTTAGAATTTGAGTTGGAGAGTCTCTTGAATCCCAAATATGTCCACATTCCCAAACAACTAGAATTATTATTTTTAGGAAGAATCATTTCATGATAATATATCTTGTATATGGATAATAACATTCACACCATTTCTTATTTTTTTATATAATGACCAAACTGTCTCCTTTTTAAAAATTCATTAACTGACTCTTCATTTTGATATGGTGTATGCATTTCAGCATGGACTCCTATGACATACATAATATTGGAAAATAAAAATAATTCATTTTTTTTAGAATTATGGAATGGTATAAATATTTATTATTTAATACTATTATTTATGGTAAAAATATTCCTCATTGGATCCACTCTATTTTCACATTTATATTCATTATAATGGCATGTGTACCACTATACTAAGACCCATAAAACCTACATATCATAGAGTCTAAAATTTTTCCTGAACTCCTCACTATTGAGTGATATTTGGAATCCAAAAACCATTAATTCTCAATTTTAGTGTGATTTACATAACATAAAAAATTATTTGAAAGATCATAAAATATAAACATCAAGAAAATAAAAATAATAAGTTTTTGAAATGACTTGATCTTTTTTCAAAATATTTTTGTATTACACATCATGCATTTTGTAATAACCTCTTACAATGTGACATGATATTTCCTTCATCTCCAAAATATCACATCTCATATCTAAAAATGAACTATGATTTTACAATTTATAAAAAATCATCTCAATTGAAAAAATATACATCACATGGAATTGGACATGATTTCTTCATTAAATAATTAGGTTAATCTGTTGACACCCAAAGGTAACACCTATAACATCCACTTCCCTACTGATTTTCTATAACAAACCCCACATTGATATAAATAATTCTATGGGGTTCCATCATCATAACACTAAATTTTTGACTCAGAAATTGTCCCTAACATCTGATTCTCAACAATATATCAGTTAAATTTATATATATTAAACATGTTCTTGGATAAAATTTTACCCTACATATTATCCATTTGATATAAGTTATATTAATAATCATTAATATCATACTATAATTTTATTTTATTTATTATAGAATAAAGGTAAGAGGTATCAGAATTTAATAGACCCATAACCACACTGTCATCCTATTTATAACTAAAAATTTATATATTTATGTTTCACCAAAACACTACATAGATACCCCTGCCAATTGCCCATTTCCTGATTTTACTCATAAGGAATTCATCTCAACATTTCAATGTGATATACCATGAAATCAACCAATCTCATTCACTATTTTATATAAAACAACCCAAGATGAGGCCTCAAATCTGTACACACATTTCATTTTACATCCCACATTACACTATCTATGTTCCAAATACTTTTCTTCGACCATGATTTTGTTGAACCATTTTTTTTCATGAAAATCCCCCCAAGATAAATTGTATAATTATCATGCCACATAGCCGTAGAGGATATATCTCCACCATATTCCAAATAACTAAGGTGGATGGAATTTATCTGGACACCATGAATGGAACTAAATAATTGTATTATTAATTTTTAACGAATTTTATAATAGTTAATTAAAATACTCTATATTTTATAATAAACCATAATGATTTAAGTTATATAAATTGGATTGAAATAGTAATTTTATTGATACAAATATCATTGGGGGACCATTAATTCCCAAATTGATTTTTTTAATTCCTCAACTTCATCTTTGTGAAAATGTGAAACTAAGAGAAATAATAACTGTTTAGTAAAAACTATGATGAATACCACTACAAATTTTTATTAGTGATATGTAAAAAAAATGTGTAATGAAATTATATATTTAATGAGTTGTTTTCCTTGTTATGGTTTATAAGATATTGTTATATTCTATCATAATGATGAAGAATGGTTTGTGTGATAATTAATTATTTAATTAATTAATTATGTTATAAAAATCAATACTCTTCCAACACACTCAAAAAATCCTAAAAAATGTATAAATGACATTATAAGATCAATAAGACAATAAATATTTTTATTGAATTTGTTTAATTTCATCAAATAATTGTTTTACCACTCATGTATTAAATTAATAAAATATACCTTAAATTTTTTAAATGAAAAAAAATTCATTATCCAAATTATTATGGATTAGTTAAACATTAATTTAACCATGTATCATATAAAAAAATTAATATTTTGGAATACATGATTTAGTGCACAATTTCGGTAACCGTGCATTTGAATAAAATTTATTTCTTTTAAAATATCAATTTGTCCTATATTATCCCCCATTAATATCCCAAATAAACCACAAAGAGTTTTAGAGTGTGTCAATGATAATGTTATAGAATTTTTACCATTTGTTGATGGATCTCACTCGTGATATGTGTATATTTACACCCAATCAAAGGTAATATAAATTTAGTCTCTATTTTTCATAAATAAATATTTTTTTTATATCTCTTATATCTCATTAAAATATTTATATTAGGATATTTTATAGAGATTATCATATATCCCATAATTGATTGTGTATTATTATTTATTGGTGTTAAAAGACCAACTATCTATCAAGATCTAATTTTTTGGAATTTGGGGTGTTGTTAGTGAAAAAAGTCTACACCGAAGAATTCATTTTTTTGTAAATTAAATCATATATAATTGGGATATTATCTATTATTATAATAATTATTTGTATTCTGGTAATTGGTTTAACTATCCACATCATTATAGGTTGCTGAATATAAGTGGATGCTTTGAGAATCGTGGTTTGAATCATATTTTTCAGTATTGGAATCTATTTTAGAGGTATTTTGGGATTTGATTCGAGTCTATAATGTTATCTTAGGATCTTCTGTCTATATTTCAACAAATATTTGTGTCTCTGATATGAATCTCTACAGCATGAATATGGTAATTCTGTAATAAGTCTGTGTTATAGTGTGGCAGGCTTTTTAAAATTATTAATATTTTTAAAGATAATATTTTGTTACACCATGAAGGGATAAGACCTAAATATGAAACCATTTCATGAGATTGAATTTATGTATCTTGTTATGTAATAAATAATATCCTATAAATTTCACTATTTTTTGATATATTCTAATGTGTGGAATAATGATCCATAAATGAAGTGTTATTATATGAAGTTCATTTTGTAGCTATATTTTATTGAGATATATGGGATTTCTTGGGTCTTATTCTAAGTTGTGTGATTCATAAGGGTCACCTTATGAATCATGTGTAACCATTTGTTGAGTAAGGGTCAATATGGAATGCATAAGAATCACTCTATAATGTATAAATTCCATTCAATAATGAATAATGGATACCCTATTATATATAGGAATAAATCTGAATATTAATTTAGTATGTAATGTTTTATCAATGTCAAATTAAATAAATAACAGGTTCCCTATAGTTAAGGTAAAATGATAGGGTTTCCATATATAAAAGGAAATATGTAATGGTTACCCTTCAAAAATGTCAATTTATAATGTTTTCCAATCGATAAAGGAAGCATATGTGGGTTTCCTTAAGGAAATACAATACATGAAGGTTGAAATTTGGAAAAGGATATATGTAATGGATTTTATATAATAAATAAAATTGGTAAGGTGTTTCCCAATGAAAATTAAAAGTTATAATTATTATTAATAGGAAATATAAGGGTATTAAAAATATAATTATATTTGGAAAAAGTATCCAGGTAACATTGTGTCATGTAAATGATATTTTTTGATACATACATGTTAACATATTGTTCAAAGGGGTATATAAGAGTACTTAGAAGGCTGATGAGTTAAAATTTAACCAATTCACATTGTGATACATATGGGTTCTCCAGTATAGGCATAAGGGTAATTTATCTTGTATTTATGGTTTAAAAAATATTAATGTATCTAATATATAGGTTTTATTATTTGATGCATGAGGGTTTCATATATAGGTAGGTAAATATCTAGAATCCACAAAAATATATTTGTGGGATAGGACATTGATCATGCCACTATGGGAATGTTACTCTATTTTCTAATCATGGGAAATACTAACTTTTCAAAAATTTAAAATCAACCCCCTTTAGGGTTTCCTCGTTTATGGGATGTATAAATATAGGTAATTAAAGATTCTATTTTTGTTATCCTCCCATATTAACTTCCTTTATTAGTGAATGTTATATATGGGTCTTCCTATTTTTTTATGTTATCGTTTCCTCCTTCTACCTTTTCTATTTATCCCTTATATTTTCCACCAAATTATTACATTTTACGTTAGAGTTTTTTTTTTGAATCAATAATATCATGGTCGAATTCAGCGTGTATTATGAAGTTTCATGACCCCCGACCACAAAATATATCAAAATGAAAGAAGAGATAAAACTAACCATGATTCTCACCTCTAGTAGTCCCCAACAAGGATACTAGAAACTTGGGTATTAAAAACTCATAGTATGGAAGGTATTACCCAATATAAATGAAATAGGATCAGGATATAGAATACATAACCACCAAGAATCTCTATCAGATAATATAAATGTAATAAAAAATACCTCTCAAAATGCATGAAAAATATAAACAGATGCATTACAGGTCTCTAACTTAAATACAAAAAAAAATTCTATGGGATTTACATAATTAAAACTCTATCAAATATTTTAATTTCATGTTCAATTTCCCAAAATTCCTCCTCAATACCTAAAAATAGTTCATATACATGGGTTGAGAATAACATATGTACTCACTGGGGAAATAAGTATGTTCTCATGTGAAGATGTGAAAATATCATGCTAATACACTAGTGAATAAATAGTAGAACTCAGAAGCACCTATATAGGTCATCAAAACAAACCGTGCCTTAGCATGGATAGCCCACCAAATCAACCATACAATATAATACTGTAACATATAGATCATAAAAAATCACGGAACCTTGAAATAACTTCCCCACTGATTTCATTCTCTCGCACCATAATATTGAACGTTCAGTGCATCATCCCTTTTCTACATGACACATCACATAACGGACAATCATCTATCTCTAATGTTTTTTGTGATTAATCCAAACCTAATCCCACTATTGCAAGGTCTAGAATCTCATCATGACATCTTGTATGATCACACCACATCCCAGCCGATGAAAATTAAAACATCACACTACATCTCACCTGTATTTACATGTCCCCACACATGACGTCACATCACACACATAACAAAACTATCTCCCTCAAAGACACCTGGTCCATCACTTCACATATAACCCATAGACATTAGGGCCATCTATGATAATGGAAGATATGGGAAGTTCTGGAATTCATCCATACATATCAATAATAACCTACATTTTGTGGAAACCACTTGTTGCCCAAAACATGTTGTCATTTCTAAGGTTATTAAAATCTTTTTGGGTATGTAATAAATAACATTACCATAATTGGTATATAAATATCACAAAAAATCGTAATATATGGGTTAATATCAAACTCACTAACATATTCCACATCACTTTCTTACCACACATCTATCATCACAACCACTACAACCACTATGTGAAACACATCACACAACCACAAGTAACATCACAAAAATCATACAATAAATTACACACTCCACCAATTTTATTCATTAATCCATTAAACACACTAGAAATTATTTGATTGATAACTAAAACCAAAACACAACAATGCCAGGTAAAAACAATCCAAAATAATAAAACTATCACCCAACACAACACATCCACCATCATTTCAGTGCAACGTCAAACAAGACAGCTCACCACAATAACCAAAAAACCACATCTCACCAATGCCGGCCACAACCACATCACACAACTACCACACAACAAAAACACGTTAAACCACATTGGGAAACTACACACATCACATCCAAGTCATGTAACTACCACATCACAACCCCACACATTAAAAGCCTAATTGATCATCTCCACCTCCACACAATATACCAAACCATATAGAAAAACACAAATATCATAAAAACACATCATTGAAATATGTTATGGATTACAAAAATTATTCAAGGTATTTCATTACATTAATTACATAATTTATTCATAGGTATTATCACTCAAACTAATTACCAGGTAAAACTAGTTATCTTTTCACATATATATTATTTATACATTTATTCTAGACGATATCACACAACAACGTAGCAGTGGTCTCAATACATAACATCTATAGTGAAAACAAGTCTTCAAATTACCATTATTTTTAGTATTGGAAACAAGAATACTCGATATCATCAATATATATCAATGGAGTAAAGCATGTGATGACTCCTTATCCCGTTAAATATTAGTTTTCTAATTGTTAACATATTATGAAAACCCTCACTATACTCCCAAAAGAAAAAAACCATTCATGACTCACTCATAGAATGTAAAAGGAGTGAGAATGAGCATTGCCTACCTTGATGATTCTTTCTAATATCAATGTGCACCACCGGGTGAAGACGAAAAACCCAAAAACTCAACTGCACATAGACACCCTAGATCTAAAATAACCACATAAAATTTTCATCAAGAACATATCCCAAACACATCTAGAAAAAAAAACACTAAAGTGAATCCCCAATAGAAGAATGGTGGAAGACAAGTGTATAATGGAGTAGAACTCATCATCGATCTCCAACTACCAACCAATAAAACCCAAGATCAATGGAGGAGAAACTAGGAATGGAAGACCTATAAAAAATTATCTAGGGTTTTCCAATAGTGATAAAAGTCATCGATGACATGATGAATAAAAATTAAGACAAAAATGGTTTATAAAAACAAGAATACCACCAAATGTAGGGTGTAAACCACACTCTTATATCGTTAAAAACAATCTATTATCTTCACCTCAACCACATGAAAGTCGTAAACAGCCAGCCACTCAAGATGTAATCTACTATATAATACCATAATCATATTTCTATAGTATAAAAAGTTTGTTATGGTTCATTTCTAGTTCCAACAAGCAATGAACCTCCTCTATCCTCCTACAAAGAAAATCCAACCTAAAACTAGAAATGAAATGGGTGAGGATGGTATATAATGTTATATTAGATTCCAAAACATGATTCTCACCTCATGAATCCAATACAAACTAGAATGTAATAAGGCTTGAACAACCACCCCATAATATATATATATATATATATATATATATATAAAGGATCTCACAACACAACCAATTCCACCAAAAAAACATTCCTATTGAAACACCCACGAAACATCCCCTGAAATGACATCATGACACAACCACAATAGAGTCACTCATAAGGCACCACAATGCACTTTAAATACCAGAAACATGACACAACTCTCCATAGAGCCATCAAAATATACATCTCAACCTCTTTGAAATCCAAACAATCCACGGCAAAACCAACAAACTTCACTTCATAAATCAAAAAAATAATGGAATTCTTTCTTCCAAGTCATATTATTATCTACTATGTGTTTCACTAACTCACCCATAGGGTCTAGATATTTTTATAGTATAGCACATTTTTTATTATGATTTAGGTCCTCCAAATTTAATTTTTTGTTTGATTTAACACACATCACACATTAAAAAATAGAAAATCTCACAAAATAGCAATATCTAAACATCACATCTTTATAAAAAATAGGAATTAGAAATACACTATTCAACCCTGGGTACTGTACACACAAATGCGTCTCTTACTCAGATGTACTCTCCTCTTGGACATCGTACCTCCACAACACATGAAACAAGGTTATGGTATTTATATAAAGCACTGGATCTATAAAATCATAGATCCCTGATGGTTACTCCATGAACATCCCATCATCCTTTTTATCAAAATATCCTCAAATGATGATGTGGGATTCATCATGAAGATAATGAAAAGATAGATACGCAAGGATTTGATTGTGGATCTACTCCAGATACCATTTAAATTAAAAACAATATCGATCCTCGAAAACTTTACCATAACACCTCAAGGATACCATAATAATGATGAGAAGCCTTACTCTCTCTATTAAACCTATGATGCCCATGTTGAGGAGATACTTTCAAGAACACATGGTCCCCAACCTCCAATATGAAGGACCTTTTCATTTAATTAAAATGATATTTATAATGGTCGTACACAACCCTCATTCACTCTCTAACACACTAAGAGTTCCTAACCATGATTTCTACTACACTAGGAACAATAACTACTCATTTAACAACCATCATCCATCTTAAAGAGTAAAGAAACAACTCCACATAAAACGCATCAAACAGAGTGAATCTAATGGAAAATTGATATTTTTGTTGTAGAAAAACACAACCATGGGAAATTTTTGTAACCATGATCCCCGAAAGTCTATTATTTAATATCACAACATATCCCCATGAATTTGGATGTCCCAAGAAACCTTCCCATCTAGTTGAGTGTGGAAATAAGTGCTACCAAAAAATTAGGATCCAAAATCATCCATCAAACCCATATATAGTCATGAAGAAAACCAAGGATCCCAATCATAGATGATGTTCTTTCGACCCTATGAAGTATAACCACATCATTGACATACATCCATTCCAAAACATCGAAAACACTCTACTCAATGCTTTTTATATTTTTAGCAGATTTTTCAGCTAGTCTACTACCACCCATACTGTATAATAGACTCCCTGGCATCAGGGTAACCCCATGTCAAATTAAATTGTATTCCATACCATTACACTAAATAACATCAATGGAAAACAACAAAACACCTGGAATACGATGACCTAATTTCTACAAATTACTATCCAAGACCATCACCACAAACTATACCACTGAAAGTTTCATCATTGTTTACCAAAGTTATCTCATCAAGGCATAATAAATATTTTTTACTTAGGAATTAACAACTAAATGTTAGGTATAAAACTCACATAGAAATCTGAATTTATTCTCTTGTTGAATGAATGGCTTATTCTGGAATAAAATGTTATTTTTTCTTTCCTCCGAAAATCCCTTTGGAGCATCACCCTGGAAAACATGATCAAGCATTAACTCTTCCTCTATGTCACCCAACTAAGACTCATCCACCTAGAACATCTAGGGTTACTCCATGATCATCTAAAAAATTAAAACCTTAACCACTCCTCTCTCTAAAATCAATATGAATCACTATAAACTCCTCCATTTCCTTTCTATACACATGTAGATTCCAAATACAAATCTCCTCCATACTTATAACTCAAAGAAACATAAACCAAATTCCCCTACCAAGGGGTGTAGTAGATCTAAAAATAAAAATACTAGAGATAATACATACACTGACACTATCTTATATTCATACCCAACTAGGAGAAAACTTATTTAAATACATTATGGACAATGAAACCCAAAAAGTGCTCAGTGATAATGTAATACCACCCCATATTTAGTGGAAACACAAATTCCACCAACTCTAAATCATGGGGGGAATAGTTCATCTCATGGGGAAGTAACATCCTAGACCTATAAGATATCAATTCTCTACTCTAAAATAAAATTCATCCCAATCAAAAATGGGATGCATCACAAAAAATAAAATAACACAACCTTTTTTAGGAAACCAATGCACTAGAGAACCGATCATACTATAATATAGAAAATCGATTACTACCTACCACTGATCAGTTCTTCAAAATCCTAGTCAAACCTACTATTTTTTTTTGTGATTCTATAACTCAATATAAAATCGGTAGAAATATATTATAATATCCTATGAGGCCATGGAAACTAAAAACCTCTACCATATTCAAGAATTATTCCCAAGAAACTACTATCTAAATCATTTATGGGACCACTGATATATCAGAATTAGACACTACATGTCCATGTAAATGTAACTATCACATACATAATTCCTTGTGGTAAAAAGTTTCATATAGATATTGGAATATAAGGACATGAAAAAGAACTATGAGATTCTCAACATGCTCATCTTATAACCTCTTGAAGATAAATATATCATCAATGAATATGATGATGAACTAATATCTAAACACACATAACATATATTTTATGAGCATCATGATCACGCATTATGGGTACATAATACCAATCTACGGGACTACAAAATCATTTTCATGTTACCTACATATAAAGGATGCCTTTAGGATGTCCTCATCCTTTACCCTCATGTAGTGATATTCTTGTTTTTCATCAATTTTAGAGAACCAACTAACTCATATCAATGATTCATGTAGATAATTAATCCCCTGAAGGGGGTAATGGTCCTTTACATTCTTCTAATTCAACCTCTTGTATTCAGTGAAGAACCATAGAATACCATATTCCTCTATATATTACCAAACAAAAGTACCCCAAGGAGAAACATGGGCATAAGAAACCCATCTACATTATATCATCCACATTTATCCTCAACACATGGAACTCTGTAGGCACCATTTGATAAGGATCCTTCTAAATCAAAGACTACCAGTTTTAGATATATAAAAAACAAAGAATCATGTAAAGAGGGTAGTGTCATGACATAAACTATAAAAATATCATGAAACTCCTTCTAAACACTAAGAACATCCTCTACATGGAACTCCTATAGAATCTCTACAAGTTAATATAGAAGACACTATGATTTCCAACCACACAACTAATAACCTCACATTACAATGAATTCCACTTAATTGACCTCAACAGAAGAAAAAAATAATCCTATCAAAATATTCAATAAATTCATGAACATAACACTTCCATCCCATTACAGGAATCATATCATATTTTTTTTATTAATAATAATACTAAATATCCCACTGACTAGTTATTCCCCACCACCATTCTACATCCCAATCATATATCAAACATTGAATCATTTCCTCTAATAATCATAGATTAAATTAGGGGAACTAGATTTCTCTCCACTTCCATTACAAAAATATGGACCAAATAAGGTGAAACATTGTATTTTAAGGACCCTAAATCAAAAAAACAATAAACAATGGAAGATGACAAACTAATAATTCCTTGAATAACTCTAGGCTATGTCGTCACTACTTCCACTAATGTATGAATATAATCAATCTCAGGTCCTCTACCACACTATTGTTTTCTCCAAATCCATGCTACGGTTTAGGTACTATTATAAATTGCCATAATGAGGTTTTCCTCTCCCAAACCCACCTTACCTTGGATTCTAAATAATCATATGTTCTTTCAGCTTCTGAAACTACCTTGTAAGAAACTAATTCTATAGTTGGAAATGGGGCTGAACACCCTCCCAGAACTGGCCTCCCTGAGCGTTCGGACACTAGGTGTGATGGTTCCCATTCCCCCCACTAATGTTACACAAAAAAATCTGAATCCTCTATAATGTTATTGGGATTTTCCTTCATTGAAATAATGAAAAGATATATTCTCTGGTCGGCTCCCAAGTGGTCGGAATCCAGAATTCTTAAACACCCTTATTCCACTATTTAATAAACTAATCCTCATGATACCCTTATAGGCACTATCTCGACGCGCAACCCTAAGAGAAACCATACAATAAATAACCTGCACCTTTTATGTACCTCCACATAGGTATTGACCATAAAAAAACTGACGACATAACAAATCATAGGGGAAAAAGTATCCTATAGAATTTGTGGTCTTGACTCGTCAGCTAGAAAAACATATAGAGATCGGTATAGGATGTCCTTGAACATGATATAAAGCTCCCACACACCCATGATCCTCTATATAAGGGAGAGTTGATATTACCACTTTTTCCCTCATCATTAATGAACAAACTCCAAATTGAACTCCATATGAATTCTGGGCCACAGAAAATATTATTCATTTTCATCACCAAGAAAAAACTTCCACCAATATCATGAATATCCCCCGAAATTAAAAACTTCCAATGGCACCTAAAATTAATCCCATGCTCTGATTTGCCTCTATGATATCTTGATATACTCCATTATATGATCAGTCTCATGATTATAGATTCTCCCATTTTATTATATTAAACACTACCACTATATGGAATGTAATGAATATTTACAAACCCCATCCCCCCTATCATTTTGATCCATCGAATATTGACCAAATAAAAATATTGAACTTCAACTGTCCTATCTATTAACAGATGACGAAGAAGATCCATTCATGAAAATCATGGAGAATATCTTTATACATATATAATGAAATTTTAACAAATATTATTTGATTAATGCATTTTATTTTCTTGCAAAACCCCAATTCAAAAATAAAAATAATGAATCCTAATAAATTTACCCCTCCTTGGTCCCATCACAGAAAATATATTTACCACACATTTTCTTTAATTAAGCCCAGATTCCATGAACCATATCACAAGGGCCGTAAAATCCTATGTACTAGCTGGTCCCCTTCGTATATGTCCTGCACTGTGATCAACTAGTGCATTGCACTACCTACCCATGCAATCATCACCTTTTCTATTTTCAATATTCATTATATCCTCAACCATGATATTCTAATACCACATAGTAATGATTCACTCCCATAATTGTTACCATAATAAAAGTAGATATATAAGGACCCAAATATCCAACTTCTAGTTGTCACTAGTTTGGAAACTTGCTCTGAGTGAATAAAAATATCCCAGTTGGGAGGAATTACCCTTTATAAATGAAATAAAAACATGAGAAAGTATAAAAACTAACCAAGAAATAGTAGTAGAGAATATGAAGGTGAATAAAAAAATATCCCACAATTCATTAATAAATTAAATCGATACAAAAAAGTCTCAAAAGTAAATACCAGAGGACTATTCTATGACAATGACTCCAAAATAGCTCCAATATAGATTGTAATGTCAAGATTGATCCCCAATGTCCACCTAATTATCAAAAATAATTGTTTATATATGTATGGGGAGCATAACATGTATACTCGGTAGGGACATAACCTTGGTCTCAAGTGAACATGTGAAAATAGAATTATGTGGAGCTAATAGAAAAATAGTATAACAAAAGAGAATAAATATAGGTCATATTTGAAATCCCAACCTCACCATGGTTGTCCCACCAAATCACTCATCGAATATAAAAATATAGAATTGAGATCATAACAAAACATATCTCAATACTGCCATCTCCCCTCTAATTTTATTCTCCCATGCCTTAATATTGAACGCCATGTTACCTCATCCCTTTCATACATATAAAAACAATGTCACAAAGAAACCGTGCATATCTAATGATGTTTGGGATGAATCTCTACCTACCCCACGCTAGAATCCTCTTCAATTTTGTGCTATAATTATATATCATGACACCATGTCTCTCCCACCTAAGTCATCTCACTATAGACACCTCAGATCTCAAAAAATATATCATCATAGCTATAATATTCACATATCACCCAAAAAACATGGCCCATTACTTCAAATCTAACATGTATAAACCTGGTTCATCACTACTACAAGAAGATTCAAGAAGATGGTGTAGTCATATATAAATATATAACCACCAACCTTTACATTTGGGAAAATACCCAAAACCCAAATCCTTTGGGCATTGGAAAGGTTATTAATCTTGGATAAGAGAAAAAGGAAATAACATAAGCATACATGGTATTTCGAAAGGACACAAATCCCAGCCTATGTGTTTATATCAACTGCACTAATGTATACCACATCACCACAAATATACCACACATCTACCATCACAACTGCTTCCACCACAATATGTGACACATAACACCACTCCACATAACCACACAATTAGTGAAAGAAATAAATTGCACACTCGAATACATTTATTCATTAATCCATAAAGCACAAAACAATTTATTCCATTTCTAACCGAGAAACTAACATAACCACACCATACCACAACTAGCCATGAGCACAATTTTCTCACCACAAAACCACACATATAGAATCATCACCATGCCAGATCAACCTATCCATCTAAAAACAACAACCCCACAACCACGTCACACCGCCATGCCCTAAGAACACATCACACAACCACCGCATACCACAACCACATTGCACAAGATTTCCCAACATCCCAAATCTTATCCATGCCATCGAACCATCACATATCAACACTACTCATTAGAAATCCCAATTGGTTCTCTCCACCAATTCACAATATCACATACCTCATAAGAAAACATAAAATACATAATCATGCATCCAAGAAACACATTATATCTTATAAAAATTAATCAAGTAAATTAATCACCTTACTTATTAAATTTAGTATTGGTATTATCACAAAAACCATTTACTTCATAATATAGTAATATATGCATGTATACATTTTTATCTTATTTTTTAGGGTGTGATCACACCAAAATTAAGCATGGGTCTCAGGGCATAACATCTACTGCATAATGAATGTTTGAAACATCTATTATTGTCAGTAAAGTTTACTAGAATTCATAATATCATCAAAATATTTAAAATCAGTAATGATAGTGAAAACACCCCATTTCTAGAAGATTCAGTTATTCCAACTATTATCTTATAATTCAAGCCTTATTTTCTACCAAAAGAAACGTACAACCATGTAGATCTCACACATAGCACATAAAAAGATTGAGAATGAGGATCCCAAACCTCAAAAAAAAGTTTCCAATCTCATTGTGCATCGTTGGATGATGAAGAATCCAACCAAAATCCAAAACTGCCAGAGGAAACCTTGGTTTGACATTAATTGCATCAGAGGTTCATAAAAAAAACCCAATAATATCCCAAATAAAACCAAAAAAACTACAATGAATACCTTATGGAATAATAGGGATAGATAATGGAATAAATTATAATAACTCACTATTTATTTCATATTTCCAACAACTAGAACCTGATCTCCAAGAAAGAGATAGCAAGTCTCTACGACCACCAAAAAATTACAAGGGGTTTTCCACAATGAGATAAGAGAGTGGTAGTCAAATGAATGAAATTTCAGCTAAATATTGATTATAATCATCTTATAAGACACATAGTATGTGGAATAAACTACACTATTGTGGAGTAAAAACCATTTTATGATCTTCACATGAACCACACAAAATATGTAAACCAATATACACACATGTTGTAAACCCCAAACATACATCTTAAACCCCTCTTTTATAGCAAAAAAAAAGACTACTATTATTCTTTATCAGCCCCATCCCCCTTGAACCTAATCTAAAATCTTATGAGAACTCTCTAACGCAAAACCAGAAACGTAACTAACTAATATGGAAGAGACCATTACATATATGATTTATTTTTTTACAATAAATATGTGATATGAGAAGGAATTATTAATTATGTATCATACACAATCACTGAGGTATGTAACTTCCATATTTTTTATCAAATTGATTATTAATTAATAAATGAGATGATGTTGGGTTCTAAGGAATTTTTGGACCATGGGTTTAGTGGTGAGATAATGATGATTATGTAACAAGCTAATATTATAAATTTATTTTCATTGTAAAAATTAAGTATTTTATATCTACATTTGCACGTGACCCCCATGATATAGAATGCATTAATATTCATGAATTTATATTAGTTGGTATGAATAATATTAACCACATTATGAAATATAAGTTTATTGGTTCTATATAATTACACAGTATTAGAAAGAATCATATTTTAATAAAATCATTTAATAATTATAAAACCTGTTTTTTGATGAAATGTATTTTTTAACATGTTATGTATTTTTATCTATACATGTATATGTCACCATTAAAATATTATATCAAATAAAATTTATTGCTAATAAATATGAATAAATGAATAATAATCAATACATTATTTATTGAATGGTTAGGATTGTAGATAAAATCACATAAAAGAAAAATACTTAATTTTGACAAAACTGTTTTTATGTGTGAAATGTGTTTTTATTATTAATAATTAATTAAATAATTATTTATTAATATTTTTAATGAGATATATATTTATATCCTTTATTCTATAAAATATATTAAGATTCATTTGATAATTTTTACTATGCAGGGAATGAATGTAATTTCAGTTTTATGTTTAAAAATAAATAATTCTTAAACGATTTTATTTTGTTTTGCGCACTACTTCTACATTAAATTTTTGAAAATTAAAAAAATAATGTATTTTAAAATAGATATCATATTTTCAATCATAATTAATTTTATGAAATAAGTTCAACCTAATTTTTCCTCATTGTGGATACTATCATTGGTAAAAAAATTACTATTAAGACAGTGAGGTAAAATCAAGATAAATTTGATAAAATTATAATTATAATGAATACATAACCATGAAAACTTGTAAAAAACAAAATTCATGGACATATGTAGACCATATATCTTATAATATTAGATTATCAGTCTGTTTTTTCATTTTTATTGAATAATACATTGATATATTTTTATTATTTTGAAAATTTCAAAGTGTGTCCTCTCCCACCCTTTTAAAAAGACAACACATCTCATCTTCTACTCACACATCAAGAGCCTATTATCTCAGCCTATAACTACCCAAATACGTCCCCAAAATACCTCCCCTTTCCATAGAGATATTTTACGGATCAAAATATGGTCATTTCAAGACATAATATGTCTGTAAAAGAAGGTTTTCCAAAAATTAGGTATAACTATTCATCATGTACAGTCAATTTTATTTCTTCTATATCCTTAAATAAACCTGTAATATTAATAATAATATGATTAATATATTTTAATAATTTTATTGAGGTTTTATACTTTTTTATTTCATAACTATCTTCTATGCCCATTCAATCAAATTGAAAATGAATGTATCACTCATGCATACATGTAAACTACCAACTTCACATAGTTATATGATTCATTTTCAATACTCATCATTCAAGGTTGGTTATTATGATTGATTTAATATTTATATATTATATTTATTAAACAATTATATTTCTGTTATCATAGTATAATATTTACTATATTTCATATCAACTAGTTAGATTCTTATAACAATGCTCATTTGTATATGTAGACAACCACATACATAAAGTGATGTGATTTTTTTCTTTTCACCTTTACTTGATAGGAGATAATGTTATATTTAATTAATATATTATATATATTATATTATAATTATTTTTCAAGATGAATTATAATTTATCTTTATTTTATTTCAAATATTAAAGAGTGAATACATCACTTGTACGTGGAGACTTTCATATTCATGAAAAATGTAATTCATTTTTCATTATTAATTTATATGAATGGTTATAAAAAGTGTATATAATGAATTTAAACGATTATTATTTCATGGTTAATATTTTATATATGATTAAACCATAAATATGGTGATAGTACCAAAAAAATAAAACCAAAACAAATAAAAAAAATAAAAAAAAAATCACCCAAATGTTCCTTTTAATGAAGAAATTATTAATAAAATGTAATTGGAAAATATAAATGAATAATACCAAGTAATATATAAATTAATTTGGATGTTTAATATATGAACCACAAAAATATTTTTATTATACCTTGTGTATGAATTTGTAATAAGTAATAATGGACATGATGTAAGGTATTTATGATAAAATATAATTTATTTTGTGGATGTTTTATGATAAATTTCCATTAAATTATATTATATGTATATTATCGTTTAAATCCCATTTATTTTACTCCCTATGTTTATTAATGAAATTTCCTTGTAATGTCACCATTTTCCTCAATTTGGTAGTTGCGACCCAAACCCCATAAGCCCGATACCGGTGCGTAATACCACTACATTGATATAATATAAAAGGAAATCATATCCTAAAGAAATAAATAGTTTATCAGTAATGGTAAACTACTAACATACATAATTATTTAAATAAAATTGAATACATAAATTGTGACATAATGTTTTTATGAGAATAGCTTTATTCTAATTTGCATATCCTTCCATATCATTCTAAGTAAACTTCTTGGAATACAGAGGAATTTAAACCCATAATAGTGATCTCAAATGATCTATAAGGGTAAATTACTATACAAGAAATAATAAATCAATGAGAATAATAAATATGGAAGGTAAAATAAATAACACATATACCATTAAATCAATAAACCAGGAATGATGATCATAAACAATATGTCTAGGTAAATAATTGGAAAAAGGAATTTAATCAATAACATTAATTTAATAATTGGATAATGCATAACAGATATTTAAATGTAAATAAATAAAAATTCTTTTCATTTAACCAAATTAAAAAGAATGAATTTCATCCATTGATATATTCATAGTTAAAATCTAATGGATTGTAAAAACTGAATTATGAATGAATGAAAATTCTTAATTATTGGAAATCATATATCCTAGTTACATAAAACCATAGAATAAGTACCATTCCAAAGATTATATAAAATATATCACTATCAAAATCATTCAAAACATTGTTGAAAATGCTTTGTTATGAACAAAAAAGGTGTGTTTCTAATTATTTTTCTCCCATTAGACTATAAATGCTTTGAGAGTATTATATTAAATGGTCCACATACCATTACATACTAGTCCAAATAATTACCCATATATTTAATATTCTATTTAATTAATAAATTATATCCAATATAAAATTTTTGTATTAAGAAAAGAATACCGATTTTTCAATATTATCTGAGATAATAAAATAACATTAAAGAAAAAACTATTTATAAAAATGGAATATGGTTCTTGAAAATATAATATCCAAGATATATAATGTGTATATTTAAAAAAAATTAATTACTAGTGGAAAGTGAATAATTTAAGGGAATGTTACTGACTACAATAATGAATCATGAAATTTAATGTCAATACCCTCCTTAGTTCAAATGATTTTAGAAAATCTTGGAGATGATTAAGGATTATATAAAGAAAATATATACCCATTAGGGAAATAAAATGGGTTTTTTTAATTGATGAATTAAAAAAACATAAAAAAAATATCACTAAAAAATCTTCAAGAAAATATCCCTTTCATTTGGAAAAACATTTTGAAATTCATTTTATTGAAAGTAAATATTAAAAACTAAAATTTCAGGAAAAAATATCAATTTTTCCTTATCGGAAAAGAAACATTGATGAAAATAATGTAATCATGAATTTTTTTTGCGTGGATGTGATTTTTTAAAATTTCATTCCATTCGTACACCTTAAAATAATGATTCTTTTGACATTTTTGGTAAAATCTAAAAAGAATAGTTTTTTATAATTTAGAAGATTCTTTTGAAAAGAAAATTAAGAGTCAAAATGGTTGAATATTACATTAATAATTAATTTTGAAAAAGATAAAACCTTTTTAAAAGTCATTTTTATAAAGCATGGTTTTTGAAGAAAACATATTTTTTCCCGAAAAGAAAAATGATGTTATATTTTCTTGAAAATTATTATAAACAATTTCGAGTGCCATAGAGTTGTAAAATGGTAAAATTACATTAAATAATTCATTAATACCCAAATTATAATAAAATTAATTTTTTTACTAGTAATTGTCATGAGATGTTCTTTAACTAATATTTAATAATAAATAACCTCAATTATAGTGAGAGTGTGATACAAACCATTAAAATGATCCTAACATGGATGTGATAATTAGTAAATGAATAAATTATGTGTATTAAGGGTAAATAAACATATAAAGAGTGGAAATGGATATTGGATAATAAAAATTCATTACACATATTATCATAGCATTTATAATCAACGTTGTATAATTTTATCCCAATGAGTGAAAAATGAGTTATGAAATACCTTAAATTACATATACTATTATTTTAACACTCCTTAACCTCATGTATATTGGCTTTAAGAACGTTATTACAATATAATAGAACAATATATTTATTTATAATATCATATATTATTCTATTATAGTATATTATCACCTTGTTATTAAAAATATTTCATTATTTTAATTGTTTTCGGTGATAATTGCCATATTGTTCGTGTATGTTTTGACTTGTTATTTTTTATTCATCTTTAATTTATCAAAATTTATCCATATATATTAATGTTAAATGTGTTTTAAATATCATATCTATTCATTATATATTTATTTAGATTAATCCATAAAATTTGGTTATAGGGAATGAAATACACTGTTCATGGTGACAGTAGGTCGTATGTACGGATGAACATAGTTTCTATTTTCATGTAATATTGACTAAAATAAAACACACACATATATATTATCATTAAAGTGTTATTTTTTTGTCATATATGTCCCATATTACTATTTCAATCATCTTTAATGAATTCCTTGTATATCATGAATGAATCACATTGCTTTGTGAGGTCTTAGTCCATTGTACACATGAATGATGTTATCATATTCCCAAAAAATGGAAATCAAGAATTTATGTGTTATATAATAATTCAATAAGTATAAAGGCATCATAAATATATAAATCATAATTTATAAATTTTATTTCCATTATTATTCACAACTATGAAATATGTTATTGAAAAAACAAACGATATCTGTTCGCGAGGCGGTTGTCTTCCATACACACGAATGATGATTTTCTAACCCATTTTATAGAAGTACGTGATATTTTGGGTCATAAAAAGAAAAAACATCCTCTAATTATATCTAATATAAAAATTTTATTATATAATCATGAAATAAAAAATTATTTATAGCGGTGTATGTGGAAATAAAATAAAAATGTTTTGGAAAAACATTACTTCTTTTTTGGGTATACACATTAGGTTAGAACTAATGCCTTCAATAGGCAGATTTATTCAAAAGATAATTATTATAGGATTAGGTAGTGAATATTTGGGATTATTTTTTTTAGGACTTCCCCAAAACAATGTTTTTGAAGGTGTGAAGTGAGGAGAAAAGTTGGAGGCATTTTATATGTGAGTGAGAGGACACAATTGGAAATTTTTAAAAGAAGTAAGGTGAGACACTTTTATACCTATTAAAATTCATTAATTATTCAGAAAGGTTTATCCATGAACGTTTAAGGTCTAAATATGGACATAAAATGGTCTTCAAACAAGTTTTTGATCATTATTACACCTTATATTCTATGTTTAACCACTAAATGAATTCATTTTTACCATAAAAACTCTAATAAATTTTAACTATTTTCACTAATTAAATTCATCAAAAATTACTTTTACCTTACTATAAATTGCAAATTATGATGATAAAAATAATTAATCGATTTTTAAAAATAAAAATTTCATAATTGGAAAATTTTTATTTAAAAATAATCTCGCAGATCGAATGAGAAATCATTTATTTAATGTCAAAAGGGTGAAAAGTTTACTGAGTTTTTATATCATAATTCAACATTAAAATGATGAAAATGACCTATATTCGATTTATAAATCTATAATGGATTTAATTTTTATTTAAAAAAAATTAATAAAAAAATATAATTATTTATTATTTAGATGACATTTTAGTTTGGAATTAAAATTAAGAATTTTTCCCTATTCAACAAAAAATAAGATTTTCAGAAAAAATTTAAAAAAAAACATCCAATGATAATTTTGAAATTCCACTTTCAAAATAAACTTTTCTTCCAAAATATAATTAATCATTTTGCAATAATTTATTTTGAAATAAATTACACCATTAAAAGTCGACGAAACTGAGTTTAGAAAAATACGTGTTTTTATGTGTAAATTTGGATTTTTTTTCTTATCTCATGCCTATCGAAAATATTCGTGTAATGTTAAAAAAATTAATAATATATAAATATCATTAATATGAACAAATAAAAGTAATTGATTTAATTTATATGTTAAAACATTTTTGGTGCATAAAAATAATTTTTTTAAATAAGATTTCCATTATGTTCAAAGTTTTTATATTAATTTCTTAATAATATGTAATAAATGAATTCAAATATATATTTTAATAGAGTAGCTAATAATAATCTCAAATTTAGTGTGTTGGATATCATTTTCATTTTATATAATAATATTAATATTATTAGGTAATACTAAATCTTATATTTAACACAACTTATCGAAAAATGATAGTGTGGCCTGTAACACAAGCTATCTCAGTGTAGTATGAAGTGAAAGATATATTATAGATTGATATTATTTAAAATGGTAAATATATTTTAAATTATTGGGATATTATATTAGATATATTCCATTTTTATATACATGCTGTCAAATATTATATTCATATTTTAAAATATAAGGTTGATACATTAATAATTAAAATGATCCAAAATTATTTTTATAGGAAAAAATAACCTTATTTCATCATTGGTTTTGGAATATTTTTATACCATGTTTATATATTTCTAAAATATTTATAATAATGCCTTTAATATTCCTCAATGATCAAATAAATTCATTTTTTCTCACATTTTTCTTTCCATTAAATTTTTTTAAAATAATATTCTTATCATTTTTTGAATGAGGTACTTTTTTATAATGTTTTCAATAAAATATTTTTTAATTTATGTGATATGAATGTATTTTCACCCAATCATGAATAATCCTCTTGTTGATGATAAAATTACAATATTTCATATTTTTTTCAATGGAAATTTCATTCTTAACATTTTGGATATTTTTATGCTTCCAAAAAGTAATTTCAAAATTAAAATGATATTTTATTTAATAATTATTCCTCTGGTATTTATGAAGTATTTTAATGTATCAAACAAATCATTGAGTGTTACTTATACATCAATGGGTTCATGATCCAATGATAATATTTTATTTCTTTCTCTAAATGTTTGTTGACATTGGTGCTGAAATCTTAATAAAACAAATTTTATTTTTTAGAGGATATGCTATGATATAATGATAAATGTTTTCATTACCATGGTATACATATTAGAATTAATTATGATTATCTAATGCTAGGGATCATTATAGACCTCAAATCCATTAGGTAATATGATATTAATATGTCCTGAGATAATTAGTAATATTCTATGAGATGGTTGAAAATAGGTTTGTTCACATTTTGATGTTCCAATATGATTTATTCTAACATTAATCACAATGTTATGATTATTATTAGTCATCATCTCATTTTTATGCATGGGTATGAATAATCTTAGATATAAACACAAGATGATGACTGAACATGTTTTTGAATATATATTCCCCCAATATTTTTATTTCTTATGATTATGATTCCACAAGGATCGGTTAAAAATCATTATTAAGAATAATTGGTTTCACAACCTTAAGTGATTATGATTAGGAAAATGAATTGATTTAGGAAATTATGAAAAATTATTTTCTTGGAATGAATCTATTAGGACGAAAATATGAACTTTATTAGGTATGAATACCTATATGATCATATTATGTTATCTTATTGTTGTTATAACCCAGGTTTACCCTTACTAGGTATCTAAGATAGCCTTATCTTATGTTTTCATTTCCTATGATTTTATGGGGGGTGTAAGTGTCATATGTATATAAGTGTTCTAATATGAAGATATTTATAAAATTTATTAAATATCATTTATGAAATATTTTAATTATCTATATTGACTCCAAAGACACCAAACCATTATTGTCCTCAATGTGTATAAATGTGATTCATATAGAATATTCTTCTAAAATAATTTAATTTTTATGTATGTTATTATTCGGCCACATTAATTACTTTCAAATTAAAGATTAGTTATTTTATATTATTAGGATTAGAGAACCCTATTGAAATACTTTTGGACAAATTTTAGAATGTGATAAGATTCCAATGATTTGTTTAATTAGAGATTTTGAGGTTTTGCTATAAAATACATCCTTATATAGAAATTGGAAAAACAATTCTGATGTGGTATAGAAGGACGTAAGGGTAAAAAAAATTGAATGGGGGAAGATCATGTATTAACTTCTTCATCACATGTGTCTGATGAGTGGACCTAGGACTACACACCCTGATAGACACTCCTAGGTTATATTGTTTGGGATATTTAACCTTTTACATTTGAACCATTGTCATGAGTTTAATTCCCATAATAACTGGTAGAAATCGATATTGATATGAGATGAACTTAAACATTCATGGGTTGAAATAATGATTCATAATTTAAGAAGTAATTATAATTATTTTCATAATCATGTGAATTTTTATTATGATTATTGATGTTTGATGGTCGCACTAAACCTCCGTTAGATGTTTGTGGGAATTTCCTTCAAGAAAATATTGTGACTGTAACTCTTGATGAGTTTAATGTTATTTTTTAAAATGAGTTGTATCTCTCAGTATATAAACCATATTAATTGTTACGTTATGGAATTTACATTCGATATTCTGAATCAACCTTTGATCGTCTATTGCTGTGAGGAAGAACCTAATCTCCTAATGAAATTACTTAAATAGTATGGATTTTACAACCAATGCATGAGATAATTTTATCTCATATGGTTTGAGAGAAAATAAATATAGAAAAAAAATATTGGATAAGAGTATTTTTATATATTTCCTAGGTAATTTTATAGAATTCCCAGAAATCATGATGTAGAGTTTTTAGAAGAACACAAACATGATACGACACAAATTTTAAAGACTCTATATTGAATATACCTAATTTAATTGTAGGAATTGATGAATAGAATCTACAATAACGTTGAAAAAGTATTCTTACCCACTAGTACAACACCATTGGGCATAATTTCACTTTTTGTTAGGAAGAATGATTGTTCAGTGCATATTTTCATATTATATCATGAAACTAAAAATATCACTATCAAGAAATAATATCCTTTACCTTATATTAAGGGATTGATTGATCAAATATGAAGAGATAAATATATATAAAATATTTACTTTCTTTCAATATATATTAAATTGAGGTTTAAGAATAAGGTTATAATGTATAAAACCATTTTTATGAGTTATAGACATTATAAATTTAATGTAATTCCATTTGAATATACCAATGATCCATCCAACATCCTGGATCTAACTAATCGAGTCCTTAGATATTACCTACATCATTTCATGATGGTTTTTATATATGATATTACTATATATTATATGATCATGGAAGAGAAAGGAGACCATTTGAAGATTAGGTTTAAGATCATGAGTAAGGAGAACTTGTATAAAAAATTTACCAAGTGATAGTTTTGTAAATATAAGGATTCATTATTGGGTAACATAATGACAATGGCCGAGGCCAACCATGGAAGAAATATCTATAGTTCTCATGTTTTGGCTATATACTACAAAAAATTCGTCATGAAATTATTGTGGTTATCTAATCTAATAACCAAGTTGACATGGAAGGGGTACAACTTCCTTTAGATATATTAATGTGATGAAATTTTCAAGGAGATGAAATTAAGGATGGTTAGTGAACCTATGTTTACATTACCATAGACTGGATGTGGTTTTTTATATATAATGTGGCATCAAATAATAGAATGGGGTGTGTCCTTAGAAATAATGAAATAGTTTTAACTTATCCATGTGATAGTTGAATGTTCAAGAGTAAACATGCATGACTCATGATTTAGAGTTTAAAGAAAAAAGATTATCATTTAAAATATGGGTGCATTATATTTAGGTGAAAAGTATCATATATATATTAATCATAAAATCTGAAAGTATACATTCATGTACAAAGGAATAAATATGATCTAAAAGAGATGGTTTGAGTTTTTAATATTTATTACCACTCCAAACATTACTAACATTAGAAGGGGAACAAGGTGGATGATTCTTTGAGTTGGAATGGAAATTCTAGATTTCCTAGGATGAGGATTTAAAGAGATATAATATTTTTTTATTTAAATATTATGGATCAGAAATATTAAGGAAAGGGTGTAGATCATATCATTCTCAGATGGATGTTTAACCATCCATTCATTTAAGGATTAAAGAGGCATATAATGAGGATGATTAACTCTATAAGATAGTATGAAATGATACTACGTTAAATGTTGAATATAATTGAATGTTTTGATACAAATATTGAGTATGTTCTATATCAATACTGGACATAATTATGGAGTGGTTGGATGAATCTCATAGTTCATCACTATATATTCATCATTAAAGTATGAAGATATATATATATATAAGATTATATATTGTGGGATAAAATGGAATAGTATATTGAATAGTATTTCTCTCAATTTTTTCTATGTTAAAAATGTAATGGATGATAGAAACATGTATAAGGGAATGCTACAATAATTACCCATACTAGAATGTAAATTGGAAAACAATACCATTGATTTCATCATTGGACACCCAAAAACAGCTAAAGGGGAAAATTATGTATGATTTATAGTAAAAAACATTATAAAATTAGCATAATTAATTATAATTAGATATCATTTCTTCCATGATTAGCTTTACATGATATATGTAAAATAAGTTTTAATGTTGCATGGAGTTCAACATTTTATTGTTTCTGATCAGGATTCACGGTTTAACTCAATGTTCTAGAGAAGTATTTAACTAAAATTGAATATGTTTTTGAATAATTAATTTCATAAAATATTTAGAAATATGTTGAACCATATAGGAACATTTATTCCCTTTAATAAAGAAGAGATAATTCAATGTGTATTTCAAATGTGGTTGGGATCAACATCATTCTTTGGTAAAGTTTTTGAAAAATAATAAATTTCACTCTTGCATTTAGATGGCTTCTTATGAATCCCTATATGGTAAGAGGCTCAAAAATCCAATGTACTATGATGATTTTGGATAATGAAATATATTGGAACCTATGATATCATAGGAAATCTCAAACAAGGTTAAAGCCATTCATCAGTGCATCATGGTTTCTCATTGTCGAAAAAATAGTTTTACTGAAAGTCAATAGTGAAATTACCAATTCAATGTTGGAAAGAAAGTCTTAATGGGAATTTATTTATATAGTTTGTTTTTTAGATTTATAAAAAATTAAAAATATATCCATAGATATATCTTCCCATTAATGACCCACAATCAGTTTGGTATGATTTCATATTTCTTGGAAACTAAACCGAACATCACTCAAGTTCATGATATGTTCCAAAAATATCATATAAGGAAATAAATACCTAATACTTTACATGTAATTAACACATAATTTGTAGTAAATGATAATGATATTTTCTATGAAAAACAACTAGTATGAATCCTGGATCGTTCCGGTAATTTTATATCGAAAAAAGAGAACTCTCATGGCTAAAGTTCTCTGGACGAATAAGAAATTCAAAGAAGCTAAATGGGAACCCAGGGATGTAATGAAGAATAGATACACATTTTTTTTATAAGTTTGATGAAATTTATAGTTTGAAATTCATTTAAAGAGGGTTTAATATTACCCCCCAGGATTATAAATGTGTTTCCATTGAAATAAACTTATTGTATTTGATTTCATGCTTTACATGAAAACCTGAGTCTAAATAAACAATGGTGTAGTGTATATCTATAGACTAGTAATTGTTTTGGTGGTTATGAATAAGTTTGACCACATTATTAAATAATTTTATAAAATTTTTTGACGGTAAATATTTATTGGTAATCACTTATTTTTTCTAAAATTAATTAATGATTAAAAGAACAATTTTCTGAACAAATGAATTTTTCTGATGATATATATGTATATCTAAAAAAAGTGGATCAATATTGATTAAAAAATGATTCCAATTAAATATATTGAAAAAAATATTAATAAATTAATAATAATTTATACATTAATTGTCTAAAGTTATGAAATGTAGTTAAAGAAAATTAATTGTAAAAAAATAGTTATTTTTAACAAAACCGATTTTTTGTGTGAAAATATTTTATCAAAATAATCTCAATAATTATTAAATATTAATGGGTTTATTTATATTTATTTTTTATATTTAAAATTAAATATTTTAAAATTTATTTTATTTATTTTACAATGAATGAAATGAATGTAAATTCATTTTTATGCTTAAAAATGAATTTTGTTAAAATGGTTTTGATATTTATTGTGAACTTGTTTTAAAATTAATTTCCACTAATTTAATAAATTTAAACATTAAAAAAGAATTAAATATTTAAAATAATAAAAAAATATTATATTGACTGTTCATATTTGTTTTTCTTCCTTATGAATAATAACTTTTCTGAGAAACATAGTTACCATAGCGAGATTTAAAATGTGTTGAAAGGTTAAAACTAAAATGAAAAAGGTAAAATTGAAATAAATCCATTTCTAAAACCTATTTTAAGTTATCATATATTATTTTTAGGATTATAATTTTTTGAGTCATAATACATTAAAATATTCTAATCTTTCGAAACATTCCCTGTCGGTCATCTCACTCCCTTATAAACGGAAACTACCACTCCTCTCTTCCTCACACTTCATCATCCTCGTATTTCATCCAACATAATCCCAAAATATTTTTCAAAAGTATATCCACAACAAATTGGTTTTTATTTGATCATAATACCATCCTTTCAAGGCTAAGGTTTGTGCTAATGGAGGTTTCTCAATGAATATGTATGAATCATAACCAAGTAATTTCCATTTGATTTCACATATATTTATTATTATGATTATTTAACATTAATTTTCTACACATGATCCATCAAATAGATATTAAAGTGTAGCTCATGTGTATATCGAGAATACCACCACACATGGAAATATGATTCATTTTCCATCACCATCATTCATCGTTTATTATTATCATGGATTTATTGATTAATTATGAAATTTATAACCTAATTACACTCCTATTGTTATAATATTATAACTACCTTATTACCATAATATCCATTATGAAATTATATCATTCCCCATGTGTACATGTGGAACACACCTCCAAGAAGTGATGTGATTCATGTTTTATTTCCTATTTACATGGTTGGTAATGAAGTCCACTTTATTGAATATAAGTATGACAACTATTATATAATAATGATCATGTAACAGGGAATTATTCTTTTTAATTTCTTTCATTATAATCAGAAATAATTGGAAACATCGCTCATGTGTCCATATAGACTATTGTCTCTGTTACATGATGTAATTAATTCTTTAACACCGCTTTAGATGAGTGGTTATATAAGTGTGTATATTAAGTAAATATAAAAAATATTTCATTATAAATATTATGGATTTGGTGAATCATTGAATAAGGTACACATACTGGAACCATTAAACAGAAACATTCATAGAAAACATACCATTTTTCACCCAAATTATATTTTAATGAAGAAATTCTAATAAATAGATAATTGAACATTTTGAATGAATGATAAATAAAATTTTATTAATTAAAATGGTTCAATAATATATGTATAATAAAATTATATTTATTATAAAATATGTTTTAATTTATAAAAATCCATATGAGACTTGAGAAAAGGGATTTACATTAGAATCACATTTAATTTCAATATTGTATATGCTAAATTTCCATTGAAGGAAATTATACAGATATTAACCTTTAAACTGGATTTATTTTATTCTAGTATGGTTATTCAATGATTTATCAATACTTATTACCATTTTCCTCACTCTCGTACATAGAAAGATCAAGAAAATGCCTATAAAAATACAATTTTCATTTTACCTTATTTCGAGAACCATTTTCTTCATATCTTATATTTTCATTAAAATATATTCTTGAATGTTTATACATTTCGACAATAATTGATTAAGTAATTTTAAATCTTATTTATCATTATATAATTGGGTTTTATAGGATTGTTTATATCAATTTATCGAAAGATGAACATTTAACAATGGTATGAATTAAATTTTTATTTGGACATATACTGCATGAAGAAAATTTCCCACCCCTATGACAATATAATAATTTCATGATTAAATTAAAATATTTCATGGTAATTTTAAAAAAACCAATTTCCTATCATTAGGATAATATTTTTAATTTAATTAAGTGATTTGAAAATGAAAATGGCATTTCACTCAAGACATGTTCCAATTATCTTTTAAAGGAACTTATGGTCTATGAAAACGTTCCATTAATGTTAGTTATCAATCACTATTCATATGATCCAATGATACTACCCTTATTATTTATTTGTATGGTCACTACTTTTGATGATGACATTTTGATGAAACACATATTCTTTTTCACTTGGTAAGCTATGTGATAATAAGAAATGTTTTTATGACCTTGGGAAATATAAATGAATATAATTAGATTATCTGATTCCAATATCTGTTATAGACATCCAATGCATTTTTAAATGGTATATTGATATAATAAATTATCTTCTATGCTAAATCTATGAACAATAGCTAGATCAGTTCACTATATGACCTAAATAACACCTCCTTCAATGATATAATTTATTGACTATCAGAAGGTGACTGTGGTGATATTATTGTGTGACTATTCCCCTATATCAGAGTCAACAAATAATTAAATAAAAAACCAAATATAATCCATGAAAAACAACAAATGTATAATAAATAAATATAAATTGGGATCTGCTAAATTAAATGTAGTAAAGTCCTAAATAGTCAATCCAAATATACAACTGGCAACCTAAGGGGCTTGTTAAAGATACATAAAGGAAAGAAATAAATGAAAAATAAAGAATACTATATGAAATATGTATGATGAAACCTCTCCCATGATATCTTTTTTCATTTTATTTATCCCACTCATTCAAACCTTAAGCCTCACCCTGACATGTGCTTAAACCAAGTTAACATATGCTCATGTATCCATGTGAAGTAGGTTCTCAAGCCGGTTGTGATTAAAATAATCCTTAGGGAACCAAAAAAAATTTCCTGAAATAACCACAATTTTCAATAATATATATATTTATATATATATTCATGTGAAAAGATCAGATTAAAGTAATTTAATAATCACAATGGAAATAAATTAATAAACCACCTTGGTCAATTATTAGGTCTGTGAATGTAACACCATGAGTTTTTATGAAAATTTTTTCAAAAAAATTAAATTTTATATTATGTATCTTGTTTCATGATGCACCAATTTATGATTGGGTTTTTAATTACACCAATTTAATATTGTAATACATGCAACACCGACTTTTCTTATGTAACATGCAATTTTATGTTTCTAGAAAACAATATTTTATTGTTATATTTATTTAAACCACACAATTATAACATAGCCATTATACAAAGTAATACGAATAGTAATAAATAATTTTTAAATATTACTTTTAATGGATTTATATAAAAAATATATTGATACTGAAATTTATAATTTTTGATAAAGTCTATTTGATTTGTAAAATAATATTTTCCCAAAGCATGTCTTTTTAGGTCCTTCTATGAATAATAATAAAATTACATTTTTTAAAAATTTATAAATATAATTTTATCAAATAAATTTTTTTTTTAATTCAAGACAGAAAAATTATCATCAGTTTATTTTTTGGTATTTTTTAAAAAAGTTCATTTTAGAATGATTGGAGACAAATAATGAATTTTAATTGAAAACTACATTTTTCATCTAATTTATTTATATATTTAAATTAAATTTTACTTTGTTTTAAAGTATATTTTGGTTAATATTATATCTATTAATCCAATTTCTGTAATTAGTATAAATTTTTCATTGAAACTGAATATAAAAAAATATTTTAAATATTTGAACATTTTCACATTGGAAACATGTTGTCTACTGCCATCTGTAAGATTATTTTTTAATTATATTATGCCACATTTCTAAATTGAATTTAGAATAATGGATTCTATATTTCAATTAATCATTATTTATAATTTCTAATAATGTCAACATAATTTTTTACCAATGTGATTAGTGAAGGAAATTAAAATTAATTGAAATTATTAAGGTAAAAACATGATAACTTGTTGGTTAAAATTAAAACATAAGGTATAAAAATGACCCTACATTTGAGAAAAACTAAATGTATAGAAATATATATACCATATCCTATGCTTTATAAAAAATAATCCTTATTCTAGATACATTATATACCTTTTTAAATTTACAAGAATGTCACTCCTCCTTCACTATAAACGATCACTAACTCTACTATGTTATTCACACTTTTAAATTGGTTTTGATATTCCAAAAACATTCCAAAAATAATACCTACATAAGTACCCTAATCATATAATAATTCCATTTTGTTGAAATCCAAACAAGGAATTCCTTTTCTAAAATCCAACTGGTGATACCTGGAGAAGAGTTCGTGTTCAATGATGAACATTTATGTTTTATTTGTTCCTCAAAACCCTTAAATTATTTTTATGTAATTTTAATTTGAAAAGCACAATTTCTTAAATACAAGTATATTTTATTATATTAATATTATGACCTATAACTTCAAACACTTCTATAAAATGAAATTTACAGTCATCGTTTGTGTGTGTGGTGGATTACCACGTCATGAAGCGATATTGTTCGTTCTTCCACTACTGCATTTCAATGTTGGGAACAATGATGTATTTATAGTTTATATATGATATTCATTATTTTTATGATTTTATTATTATTCATTAATTGTTATATCACATATGATTTTATGATTTTCATTTTATTATTATATAGGAGGATTAAATAAGTACGATGAGTGTTAAGACATAAGGTAAGGGATTCTCATCTCACTTTTGTTTTTTAGGAGGCACATTCCATTTTCTCTACCTATTTCATTGTATGTGGTGTGTATAATACACATGTATGTATTTTCTGATCATTATAATGAGAATTTCATTCAATTACATAGCCATTTTTAGATCTCTTTCTTGGATTTTATTGTTAAAATGTTACCAAAGAGGTAAGAGACTTTTCTGTAAATTTTTATTCTTTAAGACACAAGTTATCTTATTCACCAATATTATTTTATGAGTTTTATATAATGACCCCTTTAAATGTTATATCATGACTCTCATAATTTAAATTTCATTTTTAGATTCATTTAATGTTTTTCTCTAATGGGGTTTATGATTCAATGTTACCAATGTGGTAAGCATTTATTGCTAAAATATCATCGTTTATCATGATAGTTTACTGTCACAACTCTGATTTAGATATCAGGTATTTTTCATTATTTATTAGTTCTACAATTTTACATTTTATTTCATATATTTTTTTGGATAAAAATGGAGATTATTGGGTGGATAACCATTGGAACAAGGTTTGCGCATTGTTAGTAATAACTGTGCACCCTGGTTAGGTAACCATTCGGTAGGTGTCTGGGTGAGACAGAACCTACCGCATAGCCATCTAACAAATGTGTGCCATGGAAAAGGTACTCGTGTGGTAGATGAATATTTGAGGCAATTTCTACCACACATGTAGAACAAATAATGATATATTGTGTGAGGTAGTTGTGATTTTGGACCTCTTTCAACAAAGCGTTTAGCACGGTTCTCTCTTGGTTTATCAAAATGTGTGGACTAACAATGTGAACTAGATAGTCCATTCAAAATTGGGTTTTAGTTTTTATCTCTTTTATTTTAAACCAAATATACTCATTTTTCTACACACCCAAGATCTCCCTCCCTGTGCATGCCTCCATGTGGATCCTCCTCCATTGGGGCTCTAATTGTTGTTCGTATTTGGGTTATTCTTCCTCATTTCATCAAGTAAGCCTCCTCCTTCCATCGATTATTCCTCTGTTCTAGGGTTTCCTTTTCTTTTCATTAGTCTTCTCTTATCCAGTAGTTAGGGTTATTATTTTTTTATTCGATCATGAATATTTGGGTTTGATATTCATGTTTAGGGATTGATTTGGCTTCCTTGTGGTGCATTTGAGATGTGAATGGAGTTTCGCACCGACTTTTGGGGATTTATACACCAAAGTTAAGATATTCCATGAATAACCATTATTTTATGAATTAAATATGATTTTCAGGAGTAATACGGCATGTTATATGATTTCTATATTTGGTAAAAAGGTGGTTTTTGGAATGATTAGATATTTATATTTATTAAAAGATATTTTCCATGTGAATTTTGTTGAATTTATTGTGTAAATTTTATTTTTCCTCTTGGTTATGATTTAAAATTGAGAAAGTGGTTTATTAAATTTTGCAAGCTGTCTAAATTATAATTTAATGTGGTTTTGTAGGGCGTTGGACTTTAGAAAGTGATTTTGGGTGTGAAAGTGATGGAATTTTTGGGGTGCGGCAACGTCTGGCATAAGTATTGTGAATGTTGTGTGTTATGTGACATTAAAAAAATACTAGAGCTTAAAGGGAAACTTATTAAACTAGGTGGGAGAACTAGGAATAATTTGATAAATTTTACAGATGTTCTTCATCATAGTTTCTTCTAGAATGATTGAAACTACACCTATACCTAAAAATTGTGATGATTGGAGACCACAAGGCCCCCAAGGTGTCCCGTCCTAGTGGATCTTGTAAGGGTGCTCTCACTATAATGGTTTTTTTCACATTTTACAAAGATACGTGCTACCTAGAGTCCCATTAATAGTTAGTGCCTAGTGATTTTTCCAATGACTATTTATTTTTTGTTATATTACACTTACCATCATCATTTGGTATGATTTTTTGGTTATTTCAAAAGCAATAATGGTTTCTTTTAAAGAAATTTTCCTTGGAAATTGTTTCCCTTATACATGTTTTTAGTCTTTCATTATTAAAAAATTTATGTAATTTATCTTTTAATTCTTATATAATTGAATATATTATTGGTTCGAATCCTACTAGGCTTATGCTCAAACCCTACCTACACCTTTGGGTGTACATAGAGTTGGAAATTTTTGACACTGGTAAGGGAAAGGATTTTGGTGATGCTGGTTCAGGATTCTAGAGGATCTCCTTGGTGTGGTGTTGTGGAGTTAGCCTGAGGGAATTCCTCCTCTTTCCATGTGGTGGTTCATGAGATTTTTTTGTTTCCTTTTTGATTGTATCCTTTTGGGATTTTCTATAAATATTTTAACTAAAATATGAAAAAAAATTAGGTCTTGGTTTGTTTCGGATTCTTATTATCAATTTAATGAATTATTGATCATTGGATATTTATATTTTTAGGTAAATTGTTCAGTAGTTTCATTATTGATACCTGAGCACATTTTTTTAGCCATTTGGGATTAAGAATACCCATTAGGTTATGCCACAAATTGGGTTGGGTGCCGGATTTGATAATGACCTAGCTTGGTTTTTGAAACAATGGTATCATATGGTGGTTAAGCGCCTTGGGTTATGTTATTTGGTATGTGTACGGATATAATGGAGCTAATATTGTTGGGTCATGCTGTTTTGGTTTTGATTTGGGTTCCTAGCCAGCACACACTTCGATATATTTTGAGTCTCCATGAGATGTTCAGATATCTATTTGGATTGTTCTCCAGGTGGGACATGATTGCTAAAAAATGTACATGGGCACTGGGTGGGGGTAAAGTGGTTTAGTTGTCACATTATCATGAAATTTCTAGTTAGTTTTTATTTATTTTTTTCTTGAGGACATTCATATATAATTTATTTATGGTTTTTCTTGTGACTATTGGTTTTTGTAAAAATATTCCTCCCCATAGATTTTCTTTGAAACTACGGGAAGATGTTGAAGAGAGTTCTCTATCAATGCATGAAAAAGGGTTAGTAGAAGCTATGATCCAGACTATTTAGGCTTTTAGATAGGTTGAAGGTCCTGGTACTCTTCAATTCATGGATGATTAACCTAGCCCTAAGAAGGAAAAATCACAAGAGTCTCTCAAGAACAAACCTAACAATTTCCAAGGTAACATATAGACTTAGGAAAAGATGTGTGGCTTGAGTAGATAGAGTGCATGTTTCAATTCATTGATAGTCTTAATAAAGTCAGTGAAAATGTTCATCGTTTCTGCTAAAAGGGGCCAGCCAGATATGGTAGGACTCAATGATTGTTGCTATGAATCTTGAGAATATGATCTGGAAGGACTTCATGGCAGACTTAAGTGACCATTATTTCCATGGGGTCCTATACTATCCTAGATCCTTTGAGTCTTCAGATATCATTTAGGGGAACCAGTCAGTAATATAGTATGCCAACCACATATTGATATAGCTTGGTATGCAATATAAATAGTATCCAATGAGCACTTGAAGGCTCATAGGATCGAAAGGGGTTTCTATCTGCAAATTTATTCTCAAGTATTCATGATCAATCAAAAAACCTATATTGATGTGGTTGATTGAATATGCATGATAGATATTGAAAAAAAGGGAAGGTTTGGATCCTCTATGGTTATGTCAGTGATGGGTAGTGGTAGTTCATTTGATAAGGAGAAGAAGTGATATGATTTGGGGATAAAGGGAGGTGGTAGTTCAGTCCATCTATCCTGACAGTCTTCATATATGGATTCTCATGCAAGGTCTATTGTCTTCCATCAGTGCAAGAAGGTCAGGAAGATCCAAACATCATCTCTAAACCCACCTATATCATTCTATCGATGTGGATATAGGGGGAACCTATAGTGTTTTATCAATTTCAGGTGCCCTCATCAAATGTATGTGGGATATCTGGATTATAGGGGAATGTCAGCTCAGTCAAAGACATCTTGGTAAGTGGGATCTCAGTTTAGTAGTCATCAAAGTGGGAGTCAAGATTTTTCTGGTTAGATTCAGTTGAGGATAGAGCCATAGGTTAGTGTTAATGTTCAGACTCAAGTATATGCTAGGCATCCTCATGATGTGGATTAATCACCAGCGGGACCAAATGAGGGGCCCTTGAGAGTCACGGTACCATTATGATATCAGTATTTAGAGAGTATATTTTTTATACTAGTGATTTTATTTTTTATTTATCTCTACCCTCTTTATTAACCTTTTGAAAATTTAAACTGAGCTTATGTATTTTGTAATGTAGTTGGTAAATCCAAAGGGTAAGAAGATGGAGTGGGGTTTGAAGTGCCCATCTTGATCACTCATCATGTTATGGGTTGATTTGGAATGGGATTTCATGATCATGAATAAGAATCTATATGATGTAAATTGTTTCATGGATTGGATGGTTCACTTCCATGTATATATTAATTGTTATATGTGGTGGGTTAGTTTCATGGTACCTAATGGGAGTGATTAGGTTTTTCTTTGGGGGAATGGGATACACAGTTAGGTCATGATGGACCTCCAATCCCACAATTGGGTAATGTTGTTTTTAATTATCATCATTTTTGCTAGAGGATGATGGCGGAACAACTATGGGTGGATTACCTCATGTAGTGGATTATTTCCCAGAGGTATTCCCATATGACTTTCTAGGTGTACCCAAGGAGTAAAATGGGGAGTTTTCAACTGATTTGGTGAATAGAACACATTCAATATCTCTTGAATCATATATTATGGCCCCCACATAGCAGAGATAATTAAATATATATCTAGATGACATAGAATCTGTAGGTTTTATTTTCTTGAGTGTCTCTCCTTGTGTGGCCCCATTATTTTTCCTAAGGAAGGATGAAGGGTCTCCCCAGTTGTGTATCAATTAAAAAAATAACTAAGGAAACCATCAAGAAAAAATATTGTTTGACCAAAATTGAGTACTTATTTGACCATCTAAAAGGGTAAAGTGGTTCTCCATGATAGAATTGCATTTTGGATACCACCATGTTTGGGTGAAAGGTGAATATATTCCGAAAATGGCTTCCCAAATTAGGTACAACCACTTTGAGTACATGGTCATGCCTTTTGTATTTAAGAATGATCCAGAAATAATCATATAAATCATGAATAGGGTATTCAACCAGTATCTTGGCTCTCTTTTTTTGTAATTCGTTGATGAAATCCTAGTTTATTTTGAATCTGATGAAGACCTTGAGTGTTATTTGTGGTATGTGTTGAGCACTCTTCGAGATCACTAAGTCTATACAATGTTTTCAAAGTGAACATTCTGAATCAGGAAAATGATGATTATAGGAAATGTGGTCTCATAGCATGGGGTTTCAGTTGACTCTTATAAGATGAGTGAAGTTATGTCCAAGGAGCAGCTAAAGAATGTGTTTGAGATTTAAGGTTTCCTATGACTGGTCAGTTATTACATGTGCTTTGTTTGGGATTTCTATTTTCTTTCTTAATCCATGAGAGTGCTAACTTAAAAATGGAGGGATGTTTGAATGGAGCCTATAATGTTCGGTTTACTCTGAATAGTTGAACCCAGAGTTGATTACCACACTTTTTTTATCTTTCCAGAGCTTGGAAATGGCTACGTGGTTTATTGTGATTCCTCAGGTATGGGTCTCGGTGTGTTGTTATAAAAGATGATCATGTGGAAGAGTATGTATCTCGCGAAATCTAACCATAGGAAAATAATTATCTGATCCATTACATTGAGTTTGTAGTGGTGATGTATTCTTTGAAGACATGGAATCATTTTTTTGTTGAGAAATTTATGCTCTATTATAATCATAATAGATTAGAATACATTTTCTCCAAAAGGGATTTGAATTTGAGGTAGTGTCATTGGATTGAGTATTTGAAGAGGTTTGATATTGATATTGACTATACCCCAGGAAAGGGTAATGTGGTGGATGATGTATTGAGTTGAAAAGTTCCAGTGTAGAAATTGAGGAAGTCTATTGAGAAGTTGACTTTGATGTGGATATATTCCTAGATGAAATTAAAGACCAAGGATAACAGTAGAGATGCGTTATTGGATAGTGATCAGTTAGATCCTTCTCTTCTAGAGATAATTCATTGAGAGTATTCTGGTGATGGGTTATTCCAGTAGTTTAGGTAGTTCCTTCATGGTGGGTAGACACCTGGTGATTGGTTGTTGTCCCTCGAGTGAATCTTGTGTTTCAAGAATTGATTCATGGTGTTTTTGTGTTTTAGGAAGGTGGTAATTCATGATATACACCCGTATCAATGGTTTATTCATCCTTGTGATACCAAGATGTAATATGATGTATTTCATCAGTTTTGGTGGTCATCTATGAGGAAAGATATAGTTGAATTCATATCATGGTGTTATATGTGTCAGCAGGTGAAACAAAAGAATCAAAGACAGTCCAATTTTATTCATCTTTTACCCATTCATAACTAGAAATGGATCAAGGTCCCCATGGATTTCGTTATTTACATTCATCATACACATCGGGGAATGAACCCCATTTTGGTGGTAATTGAGCATATGGCCAAATTATCCCATTTCTTTTTGATGAAAGACTCTGCAAAAGTGTAGGATTTGGTCCAATTATTTTTTCAAGAAGTTGTAATCCATCATGGTGTGATATCAGTATTTCTAATAGTGAAACGCATTTTACCTCTCGGTTTTGGGATGGAATTACAAAGGCATTATGGTTTCAAATCAAGATGATTATGGCATACCACCCACCAATAGATGGTCAAACAGAGCTGGAAAATCATATTTGGTAAGACATTCTTCATTCATGGGTTTTGTATTTCAGGAGATCATGGGATAGCCATTTGGGATTTTTCAAGTTTTATTATAATAAAATTTATCTATATTCAATTTTAATTGATACCTTTGAAGTTCTATATTGTCTTTTTTGTCAGTTCCCATTATGTTAGGTTGGGGTAGGGGATACTTCACTGTTGGGACATAGCCTTGTGCAAGAGACATCCGATAAATTCAAGGTGATTAGGTTGTTTTTATTGACAACTCAGAGTCTTTATAAATCATATAATAATTAGAGGCACTGAGATCTGAATATTTATTTGGGTTAGAGGGTGTTCATGAAAGTTGGACCCCATTTTGGTCATCATCATTGGGGAAAGTAGGGAATGCTAATGTCGATGTGTGTTAGAACTTTTGAAATCACCAAGAAAATTGGAAATGTGGAATATATATTAGAATTTTATTCTCATTCGACATCAATTCAGGACATATTCCATGTATCCCAATTGAAGAGGAATAATCTAGATCTTCCCCATGTGTTGAATTGTGAAGAATCTGTGTTGGAGCCTGACTTATCTTTGTTTGTATAGCTAGTGGTGATATTAAATTCCCAAGAGAAGGTTCTTCATGGGATGTCGATTACATTGTTATGTATTCATGGAAACATGTTTTTGATATTTATGGGACTTAGGATGAGATGTTAGGGGTTGATAAAGTGTACTTTTTCATTTTTTCTGATCATGTTTTGAGATAACATTCTAGGGACGGAAATTTTTCATTGTGGGGATAATTGTCCCATCCATGATTTTCATTTTAGTTATATTTATTTCTATTTTTAGTCTATATTTTCCCCTTATACTTCCTTTAATATTTTAGGGAACATGGAAAAATATTGGTGGAAAACCCATGGCTATTATTTAGTAGTAACCATGAACCCTTCCAGGATTACATTTTGGTAGGTGTCTAGGTGAGAAAGAACTTACTGCATAGAAATTTCATGGTCGTACACCTCGGCCCAAGTACTCATGTGGTTGTTGGTCGTTTATGGAAGTAGCTATACTGTGGATAGAAAAATGTTTGACAGACCATGAAAGGTAGTCGTGTGGTAGGACGTACTTGGATAGAGCATGACACATGGTTTCCACATAGTTTATAAAACCATGTGGAATAATAACGAACCCAATCCAACTCATTAAAATTGGGTTTTATTTTCATTCTCCCTATGATTTTAACCCAAAACCCCTCATTTCCTCTCCCCTATCGATATCTACCTCCCTAGGCATGCCACCATCTACATCCTCCTCCTTTGGGTCTCTATTTATTTATTGAATTTGGGTGGTTTGTCCTCCATTCATCAAGTATGTCTTCTACTTCCATCGATTCAATCCCTACAATAGGGTATCCTTTAATTTTTCATGGTGTTTCTCTATTCTAGTGTCTAGGGATATGATTTTTGGGATCCATCTATAATTTTTGGATTCTATCATCATTTTTGGGGTTCGGTCTTGCTTTTTTGTGGTGTAGTTGAGGTGTTGATGGAGATCGCACCAGTGTTTGGGGATTTCTACAGTAAATTTGGGTGATTCCTTACTTATCCATTATTTGATGAATTAATTATTCTTTATTGAGTAATATTTCATGTTATATGATTTATTTTTGTTGTGGGAAAGTGTTTTTTGGAATGATTTGATATGAATTTTGTATAAAATGTATTTTTCATGTGACCTTTGGTGGATTTCATGTGTAAAACATGGTGACCCTCTTATTATTATATTATAAATTGATTATGTGGTTTATAAAATTGAAATGTGGTATAAATTTTTATTTGAAATGGTTTGGGAGTGTGTTTTTTTTAGAAATAGATTTTGGGAGTGCAAGTGTTGGAATTTGTTTTTGTGTTATTGTTGGACTTGAATAATGTGAAAGTGGTGTTTTATGTGACATGTGAAACATGCTTTAGAATAAGGGATCATGGGTAACTAGTTGGATGGACAAGGACTAGTTACCTAGATGATATGGAAGTGGTTCATCCCAATTTCATCTTGCAAGATTGATAATACAACTATAACTAATGTTTATGATGATTGGAAACCACTAGGTCCATGGGGTGTTCCCTCTTAGTGGCGCATGCATGAGAACACTGTTTGTCCTTGTTTTAATACCATATTTCACTAAGATACAGTGTACCTAGTATCGAATTTCTAGATAGTTACTATAGGTTCATTTCATGACTAGTAATTTTTGGTTATATCACAATTACAATTTTAATTTGATATTCTTTATTGGTTATTTCAAAATAGAGAATGTATTCTTTTGAGGTTGTTTTCATTGAATGTTGATTCTCATAAAAATGTTTCCCATATTTCATTATTAATTAATCAAAGTTATTTCTCATATAATTTTTATAGAATGGAAATTATTTTTGTGTGGCATCCTACTGGGCTTACTTTCCCACCCTACATACACTATGGCATGTCATTAGAATTGTATGTATTTGACATAGGTAAGGGATAGGATTTTGGTGAAGGTGTTTCGAGTTACTCAAGGTTCGCTGTTGTTCAACATTGAGAAGGTTTCTTGAGAAAATTACTCATCTTACAATGTTATGGTTCTTGAGATTTTTTTTTATTCATTTTTTATTATAGCTTTTTTGTTTTTATATAAACCTTCTAACACAAATCTATAAATTTTTTATTTCTTGTTTGGTAATTGAATTTAGTTTTTAATTTATTGAATTGTCAGTTTTTTGTTCTTTAAAAATTTGTGTAAATCATTCCCATGTTTAGTCAGGGATACTCGAGACCTTGTTTCCAGCCAATCGGGATCGAGAATGCCCTTCGAGCCAAGCCATAGACTGATTCGAGCACCATTCTGGATGATTACCGTACTTGTTTTGTGAAATTTATGATTATTCTTTAATTGATGAAATATTATGATCCAACTATCAATAACTCAATTGAATTATCTTCAACATTCTTTAATCATGATATCATCTTGTAATGGTAAAATATTTCCACTCTTTTGTACTTAAAATAACTTATAAACAATTTTTAATAATATATGACTTAATTTCCCTCATTGGTTATAAATGCTCTTTCTACCCAAACCATGAATTCTTAAAATCTTTTCACAAATGTTCAATATTTCTTCTATTATTTTCAATATAAATTTCTAACCACTATTTACCTTTTTTTAAAGTAAATTAATATTATTTTTTCTGATTAAGGCTCTTTTTTACTTCTAATGATTATATGAAAGGAATAATTATTTTAATGTGAATGGCATGGATTAAATTCACTACCATGTTGGCCGATCACAAATTTTTTAGCTTTATTTATAAATATTCAAAAAAAATTAAAGAAAAATATTTTCAATATGTATTATGTTTTTAAAATAATTTTAAAAACTAAAAACATTATTTTTGTCATTAAATGTTTTTAAAATAACATTCAAAATTATTCTCCATCTAAGATTACATATGTTGGTTTTATCTTTTTATTATAGAGTATATGATCCAAAAATTCATTCATATTACTTCTTTTAATGGTTTATGTTTTTATGGCATTATGTTTATGAAACTCATTTCTCTTATATGGGTTATACCATTATAAATCTATCATGAAACCTGCTTCTTTTCACATGTTATATTATGATGAAATTATTATAAAACGTTTCTATTTTTAATGGATTGTTATATGATTAATTGTTTATGATACCAATTTTATTTATTAGGTTATGATATGTTTCTCTTTGTTATATTTTGGCATATATATGTATGATTTCATTTAGTGATGGGTTGAACCAATATCCCCATCCAATACATTGTGTACTGATTTATATCTCCTGAGATAGAGTGAAACCAATATATTAAAACAAATTGCTAGCTATGATTGTCTTGGGGTGAACCTAGACTACTAATATTATTTAGGGAGTGATCCCATTTTCATAATATGGCCTTGGTAGTGAGCCTTGTCAACAATGGAAATCATATTACTTGTTTATGTGTGTACTGCAATTCCATGTCGACTTCCTATTTTACTAATTCTTGTATTATGATCTTGATTTCCTTGTGAATGATGTCATCTGAACTATCAATATTTATGCCATGACTCATGTATATCATCATTGATATGTATGGTATGATATGAAAATAATTTATTTATGTTTTCATACTCTTATATTCAAGTTATGCGTATGTATTTACTTTGTTTACCCATATTGAGCATATGAGCCCACCATTTTTTATGATTCCATTCACCATGTTTTGAAGATATGTATTATGTATGATGTGTCTAAAAAGGGATCCAATTATGAATAACATAGTGTGAGATGATGTAGTTCACTTATGTTCCATTTTTTATGTTTCCAAGTTTCTAAAAGAAATAAACTAATACAACATAGTGTGTCTATTAATGAAATGTATTAAATATTCCAAAAAATGAATTATTTTATATGAATGAGAATCATGGGTTTCCATATTTTTTATCACATTAAAAATTTAGTTAACCAATAGAAACAAGGATGAGAAAAACATTATTATATCTCTGAGGAAATTTCTGTACTGATAAGTCTAAGGATGATTCAAAACATTGAAAACATAATATTAATTTTTGTAAGGGGTAGAGAGAGTGTCTTCATAGAAATAAATATAAATATAGATACTTCAAGTGGATATGGTTCTGGAATAGATGTACCTAAGAAGAAACAATATTGAAAATATTTTACTGATCTATACTTGGTTTGGAACATTTCCATTATAACAGGCCTTACTACACACCTAGTTTTACCCTCCAGGGGGATATGATTTGGGAATTCCCAAACTATTTATGAACCAAAATGAACGGTTTAAATTGATTTTGGATATGAATGACCCATTATAACCCTAATGTTTCATTTAACGATTCAAAATTTTGACATATTATAAATGATTTCCATGATTATGGGGTTTCTCCACTACTTGTAAGGAACGATATAAGTACCCCCCATGTGATAGGAAAAAAATGATATAGTGAGGAAAAGGAATTATTTATTTTTTATCTTGTGATGGAGATGTCATATTTAAATGATTTTACATCTGTTTTCTCACTTTTTCTTCATCATAAAGGTGTGACTGGATTGACCTAGTTGTTTCATATGGAGGGGGCAGGGCCAATGCCTTGTATATCCATTCTAGTCATGTTTTCCTTTTTATCTCTAATTAATACTTGTAATGACTCCCAAATCAAAAATTGTGTACGAATATTCTTTAAAAAGGTAGTATTCCATTAGGGTTCCCGACCCACTAATGCTTAAGAACCCACATTGGTTGAGAGGATGGAATTTCATGCTCATTAAACCATTTTGGGTGGAATTATTTCTTTATCAAGGACTCTCTTCTAGATTAAAGATATGTTTGTGAATATCTTATTAATCCTAACATGTGACCGGTTACCCTAAAAATTTTATCATAGTATAAACCATTTTACATGAAAAAGGGAATTGTTTTAAGTGAATTCATCAATATGTATTTGATGTTCCCTATCCATTTACCATTGGAGGGATATTTTTATATATTGAATATATATACCCATGAATATTACAGTTTATTGTCATATAGGGAGGTTATTAAAATTTATTGGATGAGATAGAGCCATTATGAGGCATCTTACATATCCTATTTTAAAATAGGAATCAAAAAACCACATAGTTTTCTAAACCTACCCAGTTTAAATTTATATTCTAATAATATATATGGGGGTACATGGGCCTCTAATACTTATTCTCAGAACTCGAGGTGGTGCCCTCCGTATCTTGGGTAGATTAGGGATCAGATATCTCATTGTGCAATCACTCCCTTGGGAGTCCACCTGAGGTAGATACCCTTATATGGGGGAATTAATATCATTCCACTGATTAGGGATTAGACACTAATGCTTCTCTGGATAGTGGATATTCATGATGAAAATGATGTGATCATTGAAACTCTATAATACCTTGTGATCTACACTCTATGTGAGTATCAAGGGATAGAAATTAATTAGTTATATTGCATATGGACACAATGATTATGTATTGGAACAAACCATTGGATTTTCATGTAGATATTTAGACATAGAAAGGAGTCATACATATACAAGTTATAATTGTAATTTAATTCATCATAGTTAAGTTTAGTCACTCAATACACTAGTGTATGAGTAAGTATTCCCAATCCATATGAGAGATTGGATCCTGATGGTAATAATGTTGAAGACATGAATTGACTTACATTGAGGAGGATTCTTATTTTAGCTTGAAACCATTCCAAAGTCAACCTTCGTATCTTGGTTATGAAAGGAGCCGTATTTCCCATTGTTTAGATATAGTTTCCCTACCTTTTCTCACATTGATATGACATCAATATAAAGATAAATAACATAATAGTATTACACCACAAGGATATAAAGGTTTAGTGTATTGGGAAAATTTGGACCAAACATAACATTTACAACATCAATCATAAACATTTATTTAATTCATTGTTCTCTAGAATATTATTGTCCCTTGTAATCTCTTTAGTACATATATTCACCTGATGATATAAATCAAAAATTTGTGAGCTAAAATCACAATTAGAGGGTAGATAAGAAAAAATAACAATGGGTGAGCATAACCATAACATTGGGAAAGGATCATGAACATTAGAGGAATCATTAATAAAATACATGAATTGTGGAAATGCATAAAATGAAATTTCATGTATTAGTGGTCATCTAAAACACATATTTGTGAACAAATATAGAATATTTTTCCCACATAATTTCACTTTATCTTAGGAGATTCATCACTATACCCAATGCATTGGAGCGCTGTATAATTCTTTGCGTACCAGTCACATCATAACATTATCATTATCATACATTACACATATATCATATATAAAAAATGTAAATAAATAACCCATGGATTGGAATGGCTTTCATCTCATAAGAACGCATTCATAAAAATTGGGTTCCCAAAATAAATCGGGAATAACATAATTGATACAAGAACCCTCAACCTTGAGTGGGATGTAAAATGTGTGTCTTTACAGAAGATTTCTTTTGGAAGACATTTTTCTGACATAAAATCAAGTGGAAACCACGAATATACCATAAAAGGTAATATAATGATTAAAAAATTATTATTAAGGAGTGACTGTACCAAAAATGAAGTGAAATAGGGAGAACCTGAAGAAAGAATGTTGTGTTCAAGAATTTCCACATACCATGTATCTGAACGTTCTATTCACTTTAATGTCCAATATAAACACATTAGAATGATTAATAATCAAATCCAGAACCATTTGTAAATAAATATGGATAATTTTGGTTTCATTATGTTATATTATGGGCCTTTTATAAGTTTTATTGTTTAAATACATTGTTTGGGAATGTTTGTTTTTATGGTTTTCTTTATAGGTTCAAGTGTTTTGATAAATGGAAGTTCATATAGATCATGGATAAACATAAATGGATGATATTTCATGTTATTAAGGATATTACAGGAGTTTAAATTATCTTCTAATGAATTATGTTATAAACTATGTGGATGAATCATTAGATCATAATTTAATGATGATCGTTTGGGTTAATTAGTGCGGTTTTTTGACCACAAGGAACTTGTTTTGTATAATAATGTAGTATTATGTACATAAGTTATATCCAGAACATTAAATAGTATATAATACATATAAAATAATCTAGTTAAACCATAAAAAATGGTTTCATCACCAAATGTGAATGTAGTAATGGAAAATTAAAACATGTGGTTCATGAGGGTGAAAAATTAACACTACACGAAAAATGTTTTCCTTTCTAAAATAAAAAAAAAGAGGAAATAGAGATTGGATCCTAAAAAATCCCATTATTTTCATAAAATTCAATTATATGTATGATAACTATGTTATCAAACCATTTGGACAATTATAGGTGGGGATATATTAAGAAAATAACATGAAATTGAGAGGAAATTAAAGGAAGAGATAAAGAGAGATGGAGAAGAATTACCTGATGAATCCTCCTATTGAGGTCCTCCTTAATAAACATAGGATTGGTATTTTGATGAGACCAGAAGCACTTGGAAATGGTAGAGGGTATTGGGGTGATGTTTGCGCAGAGTTTATACAAGGATTAAAGCATGAGAGGTGTGAGGAAATGAGGGTGTTAAGGGTGTTTTTTATAGTTGAGGGGAGAGGGGTTTTCAATATAATATTCATTAATTTATTATTTCTCCAGAAGAAAATTAATAGTCAGTATTTTATCAATATTTAAAGTGATTTTTTATGTGAATAATAACCATATGTTCTTTTATCCTAAGAACAACACCCATGACCATATAATTCATGGATTTTACTTAATTTGTAAATTATCAAATTTCACTATGCATCTAAAATTCATGTATTTCAGAAAAATAAAAAAATTAACCCTAACCATTTTTTGATGTGTAGAATCCAAAAAAAATCAATTTTTCATAAATAATTTTCTTATTATTTTTAATTTAACTTTTAATTAAAATCATAATTTACTTGAAAAATACATATTTTAAAATTAAAACTGGTTTCATAATGTTTTCAAAATTTACATATAGTCTTATAAAATTACCTTAAAACCATAAGACATAGAATATTTAATTTATGAAACCATTTTAAGAAAATAAATTTTCTTGTAATTTAATTAATTAATTATGAATAAATATTTTTTTACTACAAAAATAACAATTTATTTACTATTGTAAAATTGTCACATATTAGACGCTTCAGTTTTATTTAATCATTCATGGGTAAGGTTACTATCTTCTTAAAGGATCAGGGTCATATTACTATTCATAAGGTTAGGATAGTCTTCATAAGGGTATGTTAATATTCTCCAAAAATTAAGTTTGTCCTATCGGACTCCAAACATCTTCTTTATCGCAACTTTGTATGTCATATTTTTGAAATTCAAAACACAAAAGTGAAAAATATATGTTTAAAATTCTCTAAGTAGATCAGTAATGAATGATGTGGAATTTTGTTTCCTAATTTTATTATAAATTAATGCATGATTATAATAAGTTAATTCCATTGATAAAACTTTGTTTTGTTACATTCTTCTCCGATTATGAAATTTTTCCCTCGAAATTTCGTTTTATATAAATAGGTAATAGTACTTATCCTTCACCACCTCCTCCAGTTCCCAAGTTTTATCATCAAACTAATGGTTCTGCCACAACACTTTGAAAGGGTGGGTTGTCTTGTTTCGTAGAACCTTATCTCTCAAGTACAAAATATTCATTGGAAGATCCTCATTAGATAGATCATCTTCCAGTTGTACCACCTCTGAGTTTAGTACATGGAAGGGATTTTTTATTTACTTCCTCGGGAGTGATACCTATGAAACATCATGAACATGATCCATATTCGGTGGATAGGCAAGACGATATACCACAACCTCTATAGATTCAAGGATCTCAAAGGGGTCATTCTACCTTGGTCTTAGCTTCCCTTTCATTCCAAACTGCATGACTCTCTTGTTATGTGATATTCGAAGGAAGTGTTTATCTCCAATATCGTACTCCAAGTCCCTTCAACGGTTTTCAGCATACATATATTATTGACTATGATAATATTTGATATGTTTCTATATTTTTTTATCTTTCTCTATCATCTCATTCACAAGTGTAGGTCCAAGTAGTTTTCTTTCTTCAACATCATCTGCAAAGGTTGGAGTTTTTCCTTCCATTCCAAACAGAGCTTCATATGGATCCATTTGAATACTCGAGTGGAAGATACAATTGTATGAGAACTAAACCAATTGGAGCTACTGATCCAATCAACATTTAAATTCTAAAGGAAAGTCTCTCGTCATGTCTTCAATTTTCTGAATATTCATTTTATAGTGTCTATTAGTTTGGGGGTGATATTTCGTGAAGAAATTTCATTCAGTAATGAAAGCACGTTGAAGACTTCTCAAGAATTTATATGTGAAACTTGGATCACGATCTGAGACAATTGATAGTGGAACATAACGAAGTCTCACCAATTCCATCACAAAAATCTTGGCATGATTTTCAAGTGAAAAATCAACCCAAAAAGTGATAAAATTGGTAGTATTAGTGAGTCATTAAACCACAACACATGTCACATTTTTTGCCTTGGATGTCTTCAAGAGGCTCGTGACAAAGTCCATAGTGATATTCTCTAATATCCACAAGGGTAAATGTAATGGATGCATCATCCCTTTGGAATTTTTTGGATTTTCATTAACATTATGACATAGCAATAAACTTGATATATATTCTACAATCTCCATCTTCCTGTTGTCCGACCAGAAGTGTTCTTAGAGGTCTCGGAACATCTTGGTGAAACCAGGATGGATAGAGAAGGTTGAGTTATGTTCATTGTTCAATATATCATTCTTAGTCCTAGGTAATGAAGGTACCTAAATCTACATTCCAATCAGAATCACACAATCATCGTCGATATGTAACTCTTGTAGCTTCCCTTCCTTCGCTACATTATCCTTATTTTGTATCTCCATATAATCCCTTTCTACCTCTTAATTCGTATCTTGGATAGATGGTTGCACAATCATTTGGGTAAGGTCGGATGTATTCCCTAACCTTATGATTTCCAAATTCATCCATTTTATTTCCAAGAAGATAAGGTATTGCTCAATCCGCAGCATAGATAGAGAAACATGTTCTTTTGTTCTTAGAGCATCAGCTACCTTGTTCGCCATTCCAAGATGATAGTGAATAGAGAAATCAGAAGACTTGTTTAGCTCTAACCATATCCTTTGATGCATGTTGATATCCTTTTTTGTGAATATATACTTTAATCTCTTGTGGTTGGTTTATATTTCACACTTCTCACCATAAAGGCAGTGCCACCATATTTTCAAGGCAAAAATCATGGTTGTTATCTCAATATCATGTTTCGGTCAGTTCTACTCATGGATCTTCAACTTCTGTGAGGTGTAGGCTATCACATTATCATTTTACATGAAAAACCATCCCAAGCCTTTCTTTAAAGCTTCATTGTATAGCAGAAATCATTCTAAACTATCCAGTATTGTGTGTACAGGTGTAGTGATCAACCTTATCTTTAGATACTTGAAGCTTCCCTTACATTATTCCTTCTAGACATACATTACCCCTTTTCTTGTTAGCTCGGTTAGCGGGCTTGACAATCATGAGAAATTTCTCAGAAAATGTCGGTAGTACCCAGCTAATTCATGAAAACTACAGATTTCTTTGACACTATAGGTTCTGATTCATTCCGTAATCACATATAATTTTTTAAGGAAACATATAAATTCCCTCTCTTGTGATCACGTGTCCAAAAGACATGACTTTTTTCAACCAATAGCACACTTTCGGAACAAGGGGTTCACCTTCTCCTTTATTATTATCACCAAAAATCCTCTTATATGTTCTTCATGTTACTCCTTGATCTTGGATTATATTAGAATATCATAAATACACACTACCAAAAATTTGTCAAGCTAATGTCTAAAGTCACTATTCATCAAATCCATGAAGATTACAGGGGAATTAATTAGTCCTAAGGGAATCACCAAAAACTCATTGTGACCATACCTTGTATGGAACGATGTCATATAAATATATTCCTTATTAACCTTTAGTTGATGATATCGAGAATAAAAATCCACCTTTGAGTAGTATTCATCTCCTCATAACTAATAAAAAATGTCTTCAATCCTTTGAATAGGATACTTTCTCTTTATGGTGATCTTTTTGAGTTATAGATAATCATTACATAGTCACATTGTTCTATCCTTCTTCACAAAGAGCACTGGCTCACCCCAAGGTGATGCACTAAGTTGTATGAACCCTTTATCCAAATGATCTTGTAGCGACTTCTTTAACTTCCCCAGTTCGATAGGAGCCATCCTATATGGACACTTTGAGATTGGAGTAGCTCTGGGTGTGGGTTATATAGAGAAATATACCTCACAATCATGGGGAATTCTGGGTAACAATTCATGAAAATACAACACTGTATTCCCTCATGATTGGAATTTCCATAACTTGGCTCTTTCCTTTATTTAAAACATATGGGCGAGGTATGATTCTTTATAGGATATCAACACACATACTGTTGAAGGATTTTTCAAAGGAGATTCTCGGTCTTATTTTCATTTGCAGAGAAACATGGGATGTTTTGGAACATGAAAGGATAATTTTTTTCCAAAAGTTGATATGTTATCTATATAATGAGAGCCAATCCATTCCCATTATAGCATCTAATTCCACCAACGGAAGTATTATGAGATTCTATAGGAGATTAATATCACATACACCAAGAAGATAAGTTTCAAACACTTAGGTTCCAATGATTCCACACCTTGGTGTTTCTACAGATATCACTACATCATGGTTTTGGGGCTTTGATTCTATAGTTCTAGTAAATTTTCATGATATAAAATAATGATTAGAACCAAAATCGAGTAGCAATTTTTTTCATTCTTGAGTGAATAATAAGTGTAACGTGTATAATTTCATTATCTTGATCCACTTCTTCAGTAGTGATGGAATAATCCTTCCCCTGTTCCTTTCTCTTTGGTGGTTGCGGATGCTGATTACCCTCAAGGACTAAATGTTTAGTATACTAGGTTTCATAATTCCCTTTCTCCCTACAGTTATAGCATTAGACCATGGGTGGTGCTACCCTTCCTCATACTACATTCTCCTTCCTTATCATTACTTTTCAACACTCGTGCGCATGGTGTTATTATTACCCACAATAGAAGCATTTACCCATCCCTTTAAGGAAGTTCCCATTATAAAACTGCCACATTTTTGGCATGTGGGACATTGAGTTTTCTTCCGACCAATATCATTAGATCCCATATCTTGAAACTCCATCTTTTGTTTCTTATCACCATAGCCATGGTACCATTACTCAAACTGCATCTCCAAATTGAGTGCACATCGAAGAACTTATTTATAAATACCAAATTCTCATATTAAAAGAGCCTTTTTTAGGTGTGGTTTTAATCCACTAATGAATCTATCAATTTGGTTATCCTTATTGATAAGAAACCCCAAAGAGTACCTCGCATTCCTTGTGAAATATGTTTCATAGGTTATGAAGGATTCTCTTTCCTTTTTATTGATCTCTATGAATCCTCTATCCATCTTTATATAAAGTGTTCATGGGAAATACTTGTTACGAAATGTGATCTTAATGTCTTCCCACTGAATCACGTCAACTACGTTGATTGTCTTGCTATTATTAATTGACGAAATCCATTGATCGACCTCTCTATCTAGATGATAAAAGGATAATGTCACCTTCTTCATCTCAGAATAGTGAATCATATAAAATATCTTCTCCATGGAGTTAAACCACTATTCCATAACTAGTGGATCAGAAGATCCATTAAACATCGGTGGTCATTGCTGCATAAAACACTATATAACCAGTTTCACCAAATTTGGTGGAGGTGGTAGTTCTGCATTATTTCGTTGATTTTTTATAACCTAATCTAGTTGGGTTAGCATCACAATGAAATTTTTAACATCACCACTCAAATCATTTGGGATGTCATTTAGGAAATCGTTGCATTGGACTTCACAACGGTTGTTGTCCTGGTTTCCCCAAGTTCCCACCATTTTCTAAAATATAAAAGGTTAGAACAAAACATAATTCAACATGTATTGAATAACATATTCATTTGTATGATTTACACTAAAATCATAACTTTTTGGGTCCCTATGTAATGCTTCTTGTGTGTATATTTGTACTTAGTCTCATGTTAGAGATTTTCTCTATGGTTCACCTATCCTAATTACCGAATTATCTAAACCATGAATATGATACCAAATATAGAGACCCTTAATTTTATTACATTACTATTAAATCGTTATAATTATAAAAAACATAATTTTATTAGACCAAGAATTTCCTGAGGTTTAGTATCTTGGGAAAACTAGGACAAAACATAACATTTACAAAATCAAGCATAATGATTAATTTATTTAATTCTATTCCAACCTGTTACTTTCCCTTTCAATAACCTTAGTACACAAATTCACCTAAGGATATACATCAAAAAGGGGATTTCTAAAATCCAAGTAAGAGGGTATATAAGGATAATATAAAAATGGGTGAGCATAACCATAACCTAGGAAAATAATCATGAACATGAGATGAATCATTAATAAGAGACTTGAAATATGGTGTAACACCCTGAGATTTTATGAGAAATATTATTAATTTCATTGATGTCTTGTGTTGTACGCTACACCAAGATTATATTGCACTATACACAACACTGTATGAGCTTGTCGTATATGCAACACTATTATTTTCTTGTGTTACACGCTAGAGAAACCTCCATCGATAGCTTGCGTTGTACGCAATACTGAGTTTCACTAAACAACGATATGTTATTAAAATATTATATTAACTAGCCGTTATGAATAGGTCCACCCAATTTTTGAAATTTTATAAATTTTATCATTCAAAATGGACTTCATTTTTGGATTCGGAATATCAAAATTTTCCTAGGGTGAATTTTTGGTATTTTTCTGAAAAATTTCAATTTTTGATGAATAGTGAAAACACTAAGTTATTGGTTAAAACAACATTTTTATTTAAATAATAATTTATTTTATTTAAATTTATTTTAGGTCAAAATAGATACATAATACCTATATATGTTCAATGTAATTAATTTGATAAATTTTAAAATAATTTTAGATATATATAAATTCTATTGAACTTTTTAACGTCTTTTACATACCTCTTAGGAGCATTTCTGAAGTTACATAAAACTTAATTTTACCACTTCTATGAGTTTAATTTCAAAAATCTGAGATACATGGTTGATATCAGTAAGAAAAATGTTGTTCAATGAGATGAAAATAATTTTTGGTGAATAGTAGTTTTTAACTTTTATTTACCACGGTTAAAAGTAAACAGGGTGATTAAGGGTAAAAATGATATTATTTTTCCATAAAACATGTCCTAATTATATTGGATAAGTTTAATTAGACCAAAAACATACTTAGTAATAAAATATTACCATTTATGTCCACTTGGTTAGATTAGGACATTTATTATTATTTTATTTAAAGAAGAGTGAAAATAGTTAAAATCAAAGTTTAATAACTAAAACATTTTTAATATAGGTCTATACATATGATAAATTCGACTATAAATATTCATTATAAATCTAAAAATATTTCTTAAAAAATGGTGGTTTATTAATATTATTTAGACATTAAATATGTTTAATTTATTTGTGACAGAATGATGATGCAGTAATTACCTTTTTAATGAAATATTAATATATTTGATATTATAAGTACCCAAATAACTGTAATTTGAGACTTTTTAGGAATTAAACTAATTTTATATGTTAATATAACATATTAGGGATGGTTATATGAATTTTCATTGATTTAATAATGCTGTTATAAATTTAGAAATAACAAAATACCAAATAGTGTTAAAATTGAAATAAAAGAGTTTTTAAAACAAAAATTATTTTATTAATTGATATAATTGTCTTAAAAATCTAATGATCTTCCCAAAGACTTATATAATAATATATATGACCTTAATGAACCAATATGGGTTATATTGTAAGTTTATAGTACAATTATTTACCATATAGTTTTATAAGACAAGAAGACACAATAAAAGTTAAATTAATTAACTTTGAGTTAAATCTAAATGATAAGGTTAAAATGGTAACATAAACTTGTATAAAACCAGTTGGATGATAGGATTTAGACCCATCCCCACCATAGCCTCGAGATAAGTCACTTTGGAGCCATTATAAACCGAATATGAATTTATTATAAAATAATATTTTATTTTTTTTCTAAGGTGCCCCTCACCCCTCTTATAAAAGGGCACTCCCACTTCACTCTAATTCACACCACCAAAGCAATTTTTCTCGGCCAAACCCTGACCAAATACCCTCTCAACTATCCTTACTTCATCCTAGAGTCCATTGTTTAGTAATAAAGCCAACATATGGAGCCATTTTGATCAAATCAAAATTAAAAACTTGAAGAAGAGGTAAATATCTCACCACCTATTTCAAGTTCCTTTCTTCTTCCACATCCCCCTTATTTGTTGTTTCCATTAAAAAATAATAAATCTAGTATCTTCTATATACTATGATGTTATTATAAAATTTTTACAACCATATTAGTTATTTTATCCATCATATGAAGGAAAAAGTCACCACGCGTGCGTACGTACGGCTTACCGTCTCCACGTCGTAGTGTAGTTTGTTATTCAAACATTTAATCATTTGGATGGGTCTAATAATGAGTATAAATGATATAAATAATAAATATATAATTATTATGATTATTTATATATGATATAACATCCAATTATATACGATTTTGATATCAAAAGAATGATATTGTTGCTGAAGTGTACGTACGGACTACCATCTCCACGAACATGATGAGATTCATTTTCTATAATTAACCATTCAAGTATGATTATAAAGTATATACAATAAATAATCATGAAATATATTAAATAATAAATATACTATATTTATGTATATATATGTTTCATTAACTTAATTACATTTAATTCAAAAAGGGAAATGAAATCAGCGTTCATGCATATGTACGACCTACCGTCTCCATGAATGGTGTATTTCATTCCATTTATCGATCTATCATATATATTTATATTCAGAATATATAATATATATAAATCATGTTTTAAATTATGGAATTAATTAAATATGGATATAATTAATAATATCAAGATGAACAAGTCGAAACATGTACGATAAATGAAATGATTTTCCCCAAAATGATGCTTTAACATAGAGTTTACAAAAGAACGGGTAATATAAAGTAATAAATTAATCATATATGATATCATAAATATTATTATGGTTATTTTACAAGTTAATAATATGTTTAAATAGACTATACAGGAGTCTTAGAGACATACAGAAGAAATTGGACATAAGGTAAAGGATAATTTTTCAAATCTCATTTTTATCTGAGATTTCTTATACGTATGTATTTACTGGGATATATTTTTCATCCATGTCCATTAAAATGGTTTTCATAAAGTGATTAATATTCTTACATGTATTTTTAAAGTCATTTTACCCCTCATTTATTTTTACATCGTGTTTTGGAAAGAATCTTTCTTTTGTTTACCATACGAGGAACTTTTTGAATTTTCCAGCAAAAGTACGAGGAGAATAATTGTTTAACTTATATGATGTGAACGAATTTTTACTGTTTCATAATGCCTTATTTTCATAAATCTTCCTCTACAAGATTCCATGATTTTTTAAAAAATAATTTTCTTTTAAAATTTCATAACATTTTGTGAAAATAAAATGATTTTGAAGAAGAAATGATATTTTCCTCCAGAATTCATTTCAAGTGTTATATCAAAACTATTTTCCATCTAAAATGACAGTATTTAATATTCTTATGATTAAATTATAATTTCTCTATTATTTACATGGTTTTATTTTTCTTATGATGAAATGATATCCATTTGTGATATATGGATTATTTTATAATGGGATCATGTTAATGAAACCCATTTTGTTTTTCGGGTTGTGATGAATGATTTATGTTTATTTTGTGGCACACGGAAGAATTATTTCATTATGAGGTGGATATGACCTATATCTACCTCCAATTCATTGGGTAAAGATATATATCTCATGTGATAGACACGGCTGGAATGGAAAGTGAATCTGGTTCAGTAATACAGGGCTGGAACGGCAAGTAAACCCTATTCAGTAATTTACATTCTCCACTATGATGGTCTTGGAAGAAATGTCTTGGATACTATGGAAATCATATCATATGATTAATTTTTTCCACAATTATATGTTTCATTACCATGCTATTTTATCATAATTTATGTTACTTTATGATATATGCCTTAAGTACTTCCATGTTTTATGTCATTGCTCAAAATTTTGATGTTTAGATTTTATGTTCAAGTTTTGGCATTCAAATGTTTATGGATTGTTTTGTGTTCTATATGTTTACCCTTACTAACCATTTTAGCTCACCCTTTTTATGTTTTCTTTTCCACAGGATATAAGGAATTATTTTAGGTAAGAAAACAAAATGGGATGATCTTAATGGGAGATGTTGAAGATCATTCACCGTGATCAGAAGATTATGTTCAGAATTTCCAATGACACTAAACTATTACGGTCCTTGGGTGTTTATTTTTGTTATGTATTATTTATTCTGAAAAAGAAATTAAATGTCCATTTATGTCTAGTATGGTTCTATACAATTGGTATCAGAGTAATGTTTTATTTAACCGTGGGAAACATGGATGCAAAAACGTTATTGAAATCCCAAGTGAGATTTCTAAGGTATGTCTAGGGATGTCTCTAAGGTTATGTATAAGTATAGGTTATAGTCCTAGAATTACGGTAACGATCTAAGAATTAATCCTAAGATGTTACATATTAAAAGTACTCCCCGTGATTATGTTGTTTTCCTAGTATGATTTTTTCCACTCACACTATTTTTTTTGGGTTTTAGATAATGGTTGGAACCTGATGGAATCATGTTGATCAATGTAATAGATGATGCAGTGATTGTCCTCCTGTAAAAACCAATGTTATGGGAGAGGGAGTGAAAAATCTTATTTCTATACTTACACAGGCTATGAATCATTCTGGACTTCTAAATGAGCAGAGAAGGAAACAATATTCTATTGAGTACTTCATGAGGCAACATCCCCCTTCTTTTAGGGGGTCTTCTGATCCACTTGTTGCTGAACAATGGATCGGTTCCATTGAAATGATATTTTTCATACTTCGTTTTTTAGATCATGAAAAACTCATTTTAGCTGTTTACCGTTTAGAAGGTGAAGCAAACCAGGGGTGGACTCTAATTAAGAATACAAGGCCCCAAAATGAAATTGAATCCATGGATTGGGAAGAGTTCAAGAACTTGTTTTTCAATAAGTTCTTCCCTCATATTCTTCGAACAAAGATTGAAAAGTAGTTCAGTGAGCTTAAGGAAAGGATGATGAATCTATTAGTATATATGAGGTGAATTTTACAAGGATTTAAATGTATTCATTTGGCTTTATCATCCAACCTAAAAGTAATGTTGATCAATTATTCAGTGGATTAAATCCAAGTCTTCGAAGGGAATTGTCTATGAGAGACTTCAGTAGCTATGAAGAAATTGTGCATTGTGCTGTCAAGGTAGAACTGGAAGTTGGTGTAACATATCCATCTCATGGTTTTTACAAGAAATAAAAGATGTAGTTCAAGGAAAAATTTCAAAACTATGGTGAAAATAAGACAAATGTTTTGTTATGCTGAAAGTGTGGAAAGAAGCAGGGTAGAGATTGTCTTGAAGGGACTAAGAAATGTTTTAAGTGTGGAAAATAAGGTCATCGAGAAGTTGAGTTCCAATGTAATGGAAAAAAGGTAACTAATGATGTGAATATAGAGAAGACTAAAGAGAACTCACCACCAACACTTCAATGCTTCAAGAGCAAGGAAATGGGTAATTATGCTAACAAATGCCATAATCTATGGGTTAATGATGATCGACATTAACAACCTCTCAAGGGAAAGGACAAAGGGACGTCACATGCAATCACTATTGGAGGTGTTGAATATTAAAACAAAGTGGTGGAATGATTAAGTGTTTATGTAATGGGAATTCCATAATAGTGTTGTGGAATCTCATTTTTAGTATTGTGGAATATTGGAATATCTATGTATTGGTTTGTTGTAGTTTTCAATAATTATATGGTACCGGTAACCATGAAATGTGATTGAAATATTTTTGGAATGTAGATTACATGCACAAAATTAAGGGATAAATAGATAATGAAATGTTCGATAGTATTAATGAGCTCATGACTGATATAAGGACAAAGTGATATCATGGTTTGAGTATATAGAAATTTTCGGAATTTGGTATGTGGAAAGAGTTGAATTTTGACAGCATTCATGTTTTCACAAAGATTCTATGGTAATTCATGTTTCAAGGGAATAAATGATTAAGGTATTCACATGTTTGGAATGTGACCAACAAGATATATCATATTATATATGTGGGTAAATGATGGTATTAATATGATCGGTAGATGACCTTTCTAGTAATCGTTTTCTTTATACTATGAGCTTGGACAGAAGTATTTTGGATAAGCCTAAAGATTAGAATGAATTAAGTTAGACATCATATAGTATTGTTTATGGCTAAAACTTTTTCAAAATTATTGTTGGAATGTTATTATAGTATAGTTTTTGAAAAAGGACAACCCGTAGGATGGGCGACAACCCTTCGCGTCGGACAAGGATGTTGGAATTGAACCCACAGCTGAAGTGCGATAGGCCTTTACCGCCTACCACTGGCCTATAAGAACTCCCTGTTTAGTATAAATTAGTTTTATTTTATTAATCGGTATGAAATATGAAGTATAAGTCCATTTTTTGAACCATATACGATTAATATCACCATCAATGGACTTATGTATATTTAATAACTTTTGCAAACCTTTTGTTTGAGATAGATGGAGTGACCTATCATTCTATCACATGATCTACTAACAAATCACGAATGACAAATTCAACTTCATTTCATTAAGAGATGAAGTTTAAATTGTTCAAGGAATGACCAATGGTGAGATTTTACCAAAATCAATTAAGTATTTCTTCTAATTCCAAATTTTTCATCTTTAGGGAAACGATCTTGAATACCCAAAACGTTTTCCTAGATGGTACATTAGATCATCACAAATTTATGGCTGTGTGATTGTTTTCTTTTTCATAGCCATGTTCTCTACCACTCTCCATCAGAATTGGATGGTTAGATTTCTCTTCCATATCCATATTTTCACCTATGTTATTCTGTGTGGAAACCCAATGATGAGTTAATTTGGGAAGCCATTACGTTTATTTTTTTAAAATTAAGTTAAATATTCCTTCTAATTATATGGATTTCTATGAATGAAACTTTCAACTAGTAAACCATTTATAACCCTGACGAATTTCGAGGGCGAAATTCATTTTAAGGTGGGTAGAATGTAACACCACGAGATTTTATGAGAAATATTATTAATTTCCTTGATGTATTGTTTTCTACACTACAGCAAGATTATTTTGTGCTATATGCAACACCGTATTAGCTTGTAGTATATGCATCACTATTCTTGGCTTGCGCTACACGGAATATCAACCTTCCTCAATAGTGTGCGTTGTACATAATAACGAGTTTCATTAAACAATGGTATGTTATTAAAATATTATATAAACTAGCCAGTACGAATAGTAATACCCACATATTGAAATTTTATAAATTTTATCTTTCAAAATGGACTTCATTTTTGGATTTGGAATATCGATATTAGCCTAGGGTGAATTTTTGGTATTTTTTCTGAAAACATTCAATTTTGGATGAATAGTGAAAACACTGAGTTATTGGTTAAAACCAATTTTTTATTTAAATAATAATTTATTTTATTTCAAAATATTTTAGGTCAAAATAGATACATAATACCTATATAAGTTCAATGTAACTCATTGGAGACATTTTACGATAATTATAGATATATAAAAGTTGTATTGAACTTTTTACCGTCTTTTACTCACCTCCTAAAAGAATTTGATAATTTAAATAAAACATAATTTTACCGCTTCTGTGAGTTGAATTTCAAAAATCTGAGAGACACGGTTGAAATTATTATGTAAAATATGGTCCAATGAGATGAAAATAATTTTTGGTGAATAGAAACTTTTAACTTTTATTTACCACGGTTAAAAGTAAACAAGGTAATTATGGGTAAAAATGATATTATTGTTAGCCTAACACATGTACTAATTCAATTGGATAAATTTAATTCGACAAAAAAGAACCTTAAGAATAAAATATTACCCTTTAGGTCCACTTGGATTAGATTAGGACATTTATTATTATTTTATTTAAAGAAGAGTTAAAATAGTTAAAATCAATGTTTAATATGTAAAACATTTTTAATATAGAGTTATACATAAGATAAATTCAACTAAAAATATTAATTAGGAATCTAAGAATATTTCCTAAATAATTGTGTTTTATTTATATTTTTTAGTCATTAAATATTTTAATATATGTATGACACAATGATGATGCAGTAATTACCTTATTAATGAAATATTAACATAATTGATATTATAAATACCCAAAAAACGTAATATGAGACGTTTTATGAATTACACTAATTTTATAAGTTAATATAACATATTTGGGTTGGTTATATGAATTATGTTCTGAGTAATAATGCTTTTATGAGTTTAGAAAAAAACAATATACCAAATACTGTCAAAATTGACATAAAAGGGTTTTTAAAACAAGTATTATAATATTAATTGATATAATGATCCAAAAATTCTACGGTTCGTCCAAAAGACTTATATGAAAGTATTTATGACATTAATGAACCAATTTTGGTTCTATTGGCAGTTTATAGTATGTTTATTAACCATATATTTTAAGAATACAAGAATACATGGTAAAAGTTAAACTATTTAACATAGAGTTAAATCTATATGATAAGGTTAAAATGGTAACCTAAATTTGTCTAAAACCTATTGGTTGAGAGGATTTCAACCCATACCCATGATATACTCTAAATAAGTCACTTTTGAGCCATTATAAACCGAATATGAATTTATTATAAAATAATATTTTATGTTTTTTCTAAGGTCCCCCTCACCCCTCTTATAGAAGGGCACTCATCCTTCTCTCTAATTCACACCTCCAAATCCATTTGGATTGGACAAAACCTACCCAAATACCCTATAAACTATCCTTAATTCATCCTAGAGGCCTTCCTTTAGTCATAAAGCCAACCTAAAGAGCCATTTTGATCAAATCAAAAGTAATAACCCGAAGAAGCGGTAAATATATCACCACCTATTCCAAGTTCTGTTCTTCTTCTCCTTCCTCCTTCTTTTTCGTTTCCATTATAAAATAATAAATCCGGTATCTTATATATATTGTGATGTTATTATAAAAATTTTACAACCATATTAGTTATTTTATCCATCCTATGAATGAAAAAGTCCCCACACGTGCGTATGTATGGCTTACCGTCTCCACGTCGTGGTGTAGTTTGTTATTCAAACATTTCATCATTTGGAAGGGTATAATAATAACTATAAATGATATAAATAATAAACATAAAATTATTATTATTCTGTATATATGATATAACATCCAATTATATACGATTTTAATATCAAAAGAATGATATTGTCACTCGTGCGTACGTACGGACTACCATCTCCACGAACGCGATGAGATTCCTTTTCCATAATTAACCATTCAAGTATGATTATAAAGTATATATAATAAATAATCATGAAAAATATTAAATAATAATTATACTGTATTTATGCACATATATGTTTCATTTACTTAATTACATTCAATTGAATAAGGAAACGGAAATAGTGTTCATGCGTACGTACGACCTACTGTCGCCATGAACAGTGTATTTCATTCCATTTATTGATTTATTGTATATATTTATATACTGAATAATTATTATATATAAATATATTTTTTTCATTATTTAATTATGTAAATCAGGATATAATTAATAATATCAAGAACAAAACGTCGAAACACGTATGATAAATGAAACGATTTTACCCAAAACATTGCTTTAACATGAAATTTACAAAAGAAAGGGTAATATAAATTCATAAGGGAATCATATATGATGTCATAAATATTATTATGGTTATGTTACAAGTTAATAATATTTTTAAACCCACTATACAGGAGTTTCGGAGACATATAGAAGAAATTGGACATAAGGTAAGGGAAAATTTAGCAAATCTCATTTTTATCCGAGATTGCTTATACATAAGTATTTACAGGGAGATATTTTTCATCCATGACCAAAAAAATGATTTTCATAAAGTGTATAATATTCATAAATGTATTTTTAATGTCATTTTTAACTCTATTTTACTTTTATATTTTTTGATGGGAAGAATCTTTCTTTGTCTTACCATACGAGATACATTTTGACTTTTCCGATAAAAGTACGAGGTGAATGTTTTTTTTAACTTATACAGTGTTAATGGATTTTTACTATTTCATAATGCCTTATTTTCATAATGCGTACTCTACAATATTTTATGATTATTTTCAAGAAAATATTTTTCATTAAAAATTTCATGACAATTTTTGAAAAAAAATGATTTTTGAAGAAGAAAGGATATTTTCCTCCAGAATTCTTTTCAAGTGTTTCATCAATACTATTTTTCATATAAAGTTACAGTATCTAACATGTTTATGTTTCAAGTATAATGTATCTATTATTTACATGGTGCTATTTTTCCTATGATGAAATGATATCCATTTGTTTTATATGGATTATGTTATGATGATATGATGTTTATGAAACCCATTTTATTCTTTGGGTTGTGATTAATGATTTATGTTTATTTTGTGGCACACGTAAGAATGATTTAATTATGAGATGGGTGGGACCTATATCTTTCTCCAATGGATTGGGTAAAAATTTATATCTAATGAGATAGACATGGATGAAATATCAAGTAAATATGGTTTAGTAATATAGGGCTGGATTGGAAAGTAAACCCGGTTCAGTAATTGACATTGTCCATTATGATGGTCTTCAAAGAAATGTCTTGGCTACTATGGAAATCATATCATGTGCTTAATGTTCTTCCACGATTACATTTTTTATTACCATGATATTTTGTCATGATTTATTTTCCTCTAGGATATATGCCTTACGTACTTCCAAGTTTTATGCCATTGCTCCGGATATTGATGTTTAGATTTTATGGTCATGTATTAGCATTCAAATGTTGATGGATTGTTTTATGTTCTCTATGTTTACCCTTACTGAGCATTTGAGCTCACTCTTTTGATTTTTTCTTTTCACCAGAATACAAGGAAAGGTTTTAGGTAAGAAAACAAAAGGGGAAGATCTTTATGGGAGATGTTGAAGATCTTTCACCATGATTAGGAGATTATGTTTCTAGTTTCTAAAGACACAAAACTATTATGGTCCTTGGGTGATTGTTTTTTTATGTATTAAGTATTCTGAAAAAGTAATGAAATTTCCATGTACGTAAATTATGGGTATTTACATAGGGAAATTCATAAAAATGAAACATCATGTCTTGGTTGTAATATTACACATATATTTTTGAAGAAAACTAGAATCATGTTCAAAAATCATTTCACATTAACTCATATGATTCATCCCTTTACCCAGTGTAATAGAGCACTGTATAATTCCACATGCACCCATAAATTCATTACAATACCACTATCATGCATGTAACATAGATCATATATCAAAAATAAACATAAACAACCCATGGAATGGAATGGTTTTCATCTCATACTTACACATTCATAAACATTGGGTTCCCAAAAGAAAGAGGGAATATCATACCTGGTACAAGAACCGTCAACCTTGAGTGGGACGTAAAAGTTGTGTTTTTGAAGGAAGGGTTCTTTTGGAAAACATCTGTTTGACATAAAAACATTTGGAAAACATATATATCCTTGAAAAGTTAATATAATGATGAAAAAATTATTTTTATGGAGTTAACATACTAATAATGGATTGAAATAGGGAGAACTCGAAGAAAGAAAGTTGGTTTTGGGAATTTTCTCTTTACCTTGTATCAGAACGCTTTCTTCACATTAATGTCCTATATAACCACATTAGATTCATTAATTAAAAATTCCAGAAACTTTTTTAAATTAATATGGTATCTTTTTATTTCATTAAAAAAATTTATGGTCCTTTTGATGATTTGTATAGTTTAAATACATTGTTTAGGAATGTTTGTTTTTAGATTTTTCTCGATAGGTTCACGTGTTTTCATAAATAGAAGTTCATGTCAAACATGGATAAACATCCAGAATAGATATTTATTATTATTAATGATATTATAAGATTTTAAATTATATTATAATGAATTATATTTTATACTATCTGGAAGAATCATTAGAGAAGAATTTAATGTTGACCGTTTGGGTTAATTTGAGAGGGTTTTCAACCACAAAAAACTTGTTTTTTTAATCATTATGTAATATGCACATAAGTTAGATATAAAACATTAAATAGGACATAACTTATATAAAATAATATGGTTCAACCATAATATTGGTATCATGAAAAGATCTGCAGGTTTTAAAGGAAAATGAAAACATGTCGTTCTTGAAGGTGAAAAATTAACACCTCACGAACAATGTTTATCTTTCTATAAAAAAGAGGAGAAGAGGATTGGATTATATATAATCCCATTAGTGTAATAAAATTCAATTTTGTTTATTGTAATATAATTACAATAACATTTTTATGAGTATAATTGGGTATTGATTAAGTAAATAACATTAAATTGAAAGGAAATTAAATGAAGAGAGAGAGAGAGAGGAATTTCCTCTTATATCCTCCTATTGAGATCCTCCTTAAGAAACCAAGGATGCATATTTTTATGACACCGTACACACTTGAACTTGGGTTATGGGATAGGTAAGAATTTTGGGAAGAGTTTAGACATGTTTTGAATCATGGGAGGTGTGAGGAAAAGAGGGTGTGAACGGTGGTATTTATTGTAGAGGGGAGGGATTTTCTCAATATAATATCATTAAATTATTATTTATCCCCAAAAAATTAATAGTGATTCTTAAATGACTAGTTAAAGTACATTTATCATGTTAATCTGAAGTATATGTGGTTACATCTGCATAACATCACCCATGACACTATAATTCATGAATTTAACTTATTTCGTAAATTATTAGATTTCACAATTCATAAAAATTCAAGTATTTCATAAAAATCCTGAAAATTTACCCTAACCATTTATTTATTTGTTGAATAAAAAAATTAACTCAATTATTCAAAAATAAGTTTTTAAATATGATTATTTTAATTTTTCATTGATATCATAATTTACTTGAAAAATACAGATATTAAAATTAGAACTGATTTCATAATGTTTTCAAATATTACATAAGGTCTTATAAAATTATGTTAAAACTAGAAAAAATATAATTTCGTATTTATTAAAACATTTTTGGAAAATTCAATTTCTTTAAATTAATTAATTAATGATGACGAATTATTTATTACTTACAAAAATACCAATTCTTTTTCTATGGTCAAACCATCACTTATAAGATGCCTAATTTTTTTAAATAATTCTTGGGTAAGGTTACTATTATTTTATAGGATAAGGGTAATATTAAAATTTATAATGTTATTTTATTATTCATAAGGATAAGATAATATTACCAAAAAAATATGTTTGTCTAATCGAACTCCAAACAACATACTGATCATAACCATGTGTGTCAGATTTTCGAAATTCAAAACACAATAGTGGAAAATTTATGTTTAAAGGTCACATAGTAGTTCATTTAAGTATGATGTAGAATTTCTTTTCTTAATTTTATTATAATTTAAGGCATGATTATAATAAGTGAATTCCATTCATAAAACATTGGGTGATTACATCAGTTGATTAGGGATGACACACTGATGTTTCCCTAATGTTGGGGAAATATAATATTATGCCATTGAATGGGCCTTAAACATTATAGATTCCCTATTATAACGATATGATCATTGAAACTCCATAAGGTAATGTGACTTTTACTCAGTGTGAGAAATAATTGATAGAAAGTAGTCAATGTCACTGTATATGGACGTGGGGATTACTTTCTAGGAAATCCCATCGGATACTTAATATGGATCTTAAGACTTTGGGAGGCATCCTATGTACCATTTTTATGGCAGGAATTAGTATCTTGGGAAGCACATAGACTTCTAGGTTACATTTGGTATTTTTTGTAGGGCTCTATAATAAGGGGAATGGCGTATGGATTATGAAACTACTACCCACCTTTCAATGCTATAGTTATCTTCCTTCAATGCATGACCCTTTCTCAAGACCTCCCATAACAAATGATCAGTAAATATTTTAGTGAGGTTGTTTCATGATAAAAACATCAAAAAACCTTATTTTCCATGGATTTTTTTGATTAAAGAACAACTATATATTTTTTAATTGGTTAGACCATATATTGTTATATATTATGGTATTTTTGATTGATCCTTCAATTACAATAGTTTAGGGTATTTTACCTTAGACCCTCTATTTGTGATGTTTTTAATGTTATTTTTTCTTAGACCATATATTGTATTACTTGAGGTCCTTTTAGCTCAGAACACCTTTCACTATAGTTTAGGTTTATTTAGCATGGATCTTATCTTGCTATAGTTTAGTGTCATTTTACTTGGACCTTTTATTGTGCTAGTTTAGGATCTTTTAGCTCAAGCCTTCAATTTATGTACTTGGGGGTTTTTATATTACTCCTTCTATTGGTATAGTCTATGGTATTTTAGCTCATACTCTATATGGATTTATTTTAGGTTATTTTACATGTAGAATTATATGGATATTTCTTAAGTTATTTTAGCTCATACATTCTATTAATATAGTTTATGGTATTTTATCTCAATCCTTCTATCATTATATACTACATTATTTTAGCTCAAACCAACTACTACTATCGTTTTTGGTTTTATCTCAAACTTTATATTATTGATTATGGAACAGGGGGAAGACTTGCTCGGGCAAACAGAAGACACCCTAAGGTTATGAGTTCCACCTTGTTGTTTTTAGGGGCTCACCAGGGAAATAGATCCATTTCAATAAGGAGGAAATGTCTCTGGATTGTAGGTTAAAGGCCTTCTTTGACAATAAAATGGTCAAAAAGATGTTCCATGTAATGCCCCGACCCCACTTACCCAGAGTCGGTGCATTATTTTAATACATTGGAATGATTACAAGGAATCAAGTCCCGAAGGACCGATTCGTTTAGCAGTCTTGGAAAATAGATTACATACATGAATGTTACATTACACATTATAACATATAAAAAAATAATACTTTATGAATGTCATTATTCCCTTGGCTTAACCCTGCATATCAATCACAATACACTTCTTGGAATCCTGGGGAAAATAAAACATAGAAAGGGGTGAGCTCAAACGCTCAGTACGGGTAAGAAATACAGCGGAAACATTCATAAATAAGCATAAACATTTAAGGAAATGTATAACTAAAACAAAAGTATTTTAAACTTGAACTTAAGAATAATATGGAAAAACTAAAATGAAATAATTCCATTTACTTATTCACATGGATATTCTACTAGTCGAATAATCATATGCAATATCAATAACCACATTCATAACGATGGAATGCATAATGACAGACTATCATAACAAGATAGTCAAGGCCTTGTACTAAGACTACAAATAATATTTTGTGAAGGCCTTATGACAAGACACTAGTTTGTCTCATTATACCTACCGATGCATCGAGGAGCTATAGCAGGCTCCACCTGTCACTTATTAAGTCCAATGAATTCCTTATATGAAATTTTTTAAACATGACATAAACATTTATATTAAAACTATCATACGAAATGTCGATACTTTATCCATAAACCATGAATGGTGTAAAAATAACACATCCATAGTTAAACATATCACAAAACCTTCAATAAAATATGGTTGTTTTGTATCATAATAAATCAACTTCAAATAAGCTTAAAATCCATAAAATGATGTTGACATAGATGAAAATGTTTTGTAAAACTCTTTGAGATAAATATACGTTTTTCGTGAAAACATTTAAAAGTTACACAATTTAGAAAGGAATATATTTAAAAAAATATTCTTGAATCAATGTGTCCCATTCCACTTTGAAAATTTTGAAAGGAATTAACATTTTTAGAACATTCATGTCCATATAAATAAATCCCTAAAAACCATTTTGAAGACATGGACATTAATGAGAATGATTTAGAAGAATAAATATTTAAAACATTTAAAATGATTTTTAGTAAAAAGTACCTTAAAATAATACCTTTGAAAACTCTTTTATAAAACATGGGAATGAATAATAAATATTTCCCAGTACATATTTATTAAAAACAACCTCGGATAATAAAGAGATTGTGAAATTAACCCTTACTAATTCGGTAACTTATGAACCATACAACCCATGAAAGAGGTATCATACAATGAATATGTAAATACACATAAATTAAAGTGTATTACACAAAGAATACAATTTTGGGCAGTATATACACCACACAAAAGGTAATATTTGCAATATGGCATGAATCTCACGGGAATAAGGAGTGAGATGAAAACCCCTTACCTTGCACTTTACTTTAGTAGAGGGTACGTTTAACCTCATATATTAAAATTGTAGTATGTTTTTAAAGTATACCAGAACCATATTAATATTTATGATATCATACATGATTAATTTATTACTTTACACTAGCCATTTAATAATAATTTCTATGTTAAATTATCATTTTGGGTTATAATCGTTTTCTTTATCATACATGTTTTAACTTGTTACTCTTGATTGTATCACTTAGATCATGATTTAATTTCCTCCAGAATATAAAACATGATTTATATATCATATATATTTAGAAAAAAAATTGTATAATAGATATATATGAAATTAAAAACACCATTTATGGAGACGGTAGTCCGTACATACGCATAAACGATGTTTATGTTTTCTTCTCGTATTGAACGGAACTAAGTGAATAAGATATATGTAATTACATATATATATATATATTTATATATATAAATTAGAATTATTATGTCATATATTATATACTTATTAGTAATATATATATTTTTATAATCGTCGATTAATGGTGAACATGGAAATGAATCCCATCGCATCATGGAGACGGTAATCCGTACATACACATGAGCGACAATATAATTTCCTTAAAGTTGTTTAATTGGATGGTATATTAATTTTACAGAGACATTAGAAAGTTATTTTCAATATTTATATACATATTACTCATCATTATATCCATCAAAATAACATAGTATTGAATAACAAATTACACCACGGTGTGGAGACGGTATGTCGTACGTATGCACGCATGGTGACATTATCATTCATAAGATGGATAGAATAATGAATATAGTTGTTCGATATTTTTAATAACATCACAGTATATAGAAGATACTGGGTTTATTATTTTATAATTTAAACAACAACGAAAGAGTTAGTGGATGAATAAGAGAACTTGAAAGAAGGTGGTGAAATCATTACCTCTTATTCGGGTTCTTCCTTTGGATTTGATCAAAAGGGAGCCTTATGTTGGATTTATATCCAATGTAGGTACGCTAGGATGAATTGAGGGAAGTTGAGAAGATATTTGGGCAGGGTTTGGCCGAGCCAAATGTCTTAGAATATGTGAAATAGAATGAATGGGGAGTGCCCTTTTATAAGAGGGGTGAGGGGCACCCTAGCAAAAAATTAAAATATTATTTTAAAATAAATTAATATTATCCTTATAATGGTTCAAAAATTAATTATTTAGAGGATAAGGTGGCGATGGGTCGAAAAAATCTCAACCAATAGGTTTTAGATAGGTTTAGGTCACCATATTAACATTAACATTTAGATTTAACTCTTAGTTAAATAGTTTATCTTTTATTGTGTCTTCTTCTATTCTTACACTATATGGTTAATAAATTTTCTCTAAACGTCCAAGAGAACATCAAGTGTCTCATTAATGAAATATATAATATTATTTAAACCTTTTATTTGAACCTTACATTTTTAAGAATATTATATCCACTAATAATATAGTATTTGTTTTAAATATTAATTTATGTCAATTTTGACACTATTTGGTATTTTGTTTTTGAGAAAGTCATCAAAACTTGATTACATCGAACAAGATACATTGAATAATCCCTAACATGTCATATTCATCTATAAAATTCTTTTATTTCATAAATACTTTGAAATTTTATTTATTTAAATATTTTTAATACCATTTATTTGATTCTTTCATGAATAAGGTAATTAATGCATCATCATTGTTTAATAAATAAATTTATTTATTTAATGTCTAAAATTTATAAATAAAATACCATGATGTAGGAAATATTTTTATATTACTAATGAATATTTATAATAGAATTTATCTTCTGTATAACCCTATATTAAAAATATTTTATTTATTAAACGTTGATTTTTACTCTTTTAACTCTTCTTTGAATTAAATAACAATAAATGTCCTAATCAAATCCAATTGGACTTAAATGATATTATTTTATTCCTAAGGTTGTTTCTGGTCAATATACACTTGTCCAATAGAATTTGGACATGTGTTATGGTAATATCAATATCATTTTTACCCTTAATTACCCTATTAACTTTTAACTGTGGTAAATAAAAGTTAAAAGTTTCTATACACCAAAAATTATTTTCATCTCATTGAACCACATTTTACTTACTGATATCAACCATGTCTCGTGGAATTTTTGAAATTCCACTCATAGAAGCGGTAAAATTATGTTTTATGAAAATTTTCAATAGCTCATAGGATGTGTGTAAAAAACTGTAAACAGTTCAATAAAATGTTGTATATCTAAAATTAATATAAAATGACTCCAATGAATTAAATTGAACATATATAGGTATTATGTATCTATTTTGACCTAAAATAAATTTAAATAAAATAAAAAATTATTTAAAAAAATTTGGTTTTAACCAATAACTCAGTGTTTTTCACTATACATCAAAAATTGAAAGTTTTAAGAAAAATACAAAAAAAATATTAAGACTAAATTCTTATGTCCCTATTATAATGAAAAAGTTTATTTTGTGAAATTTGATATATAAAAGATTCAAATATTTTATTTAAAAATGGTTCTCCATTAAAAGGTGGTAAAATTGAATTTTTTTAAAAATACTTCTTTTATCTGAAAAAAATAAATTTCTTCTTATATTATGTCTATGAAACTCATAATATGCATTTAAAAATTATAAGGATTATATGAAATTCAAATTTTAGTTAATACTATTTATAACCACTTTTGAACGACTAGTTTGGTAAGTCGTGATGCGCTTGAACTCGGTGTTGTGTGTAGTGGAAGTTATTGAATTACTTTGAAGAAATAACGTACTATGAAGTCTTGGGGTGTTACATGTCCCCTCTATTCCCTAATGGAAATTGATGATTTATTGGGTAGCATTTTTGGATGTAAAAATACTAGGGAATTTAAGTCTATCTATATAGTTGGATTAAGGATTGAATAATTCATTACCCCATGGTTTGAGTCAGAGAATAATGGGTGGGGAAGGCATTCCATTAGTGACCCATAACACCCCAATGTGTCGGGTTCCTCCATAGTTAAACCAGGGCTCATAGGTATCATAGTTCTTTTATTCTAATGAGGTGATTCCTATGGTTTCTAGTTTTAAGCCCTTATAAATTGATATCATGCTCAAAAATGGGTTTCCCATGAATTATTAGTGGAAAATTATTTATAAGGGCTCAAAAATCTATATGATGAAGTTGGGTATGGATTAAAGGTTATCCCGGAAGGGTTCTAGAACCCTAAGGCAATTCACCTCTTATTTGAGGCCTAGTCACTACGCCTTATAGTTTTGGAATCACAGGGTGTGGGCTATAAATGGTTTAGTAATAGTTTTCTTATCCTTAATTGAGAATACATACTAAAATGGTGATGTAGTGTCATTTATTTCTAATCCACTTGAATTTTCTTGTTATGGTGACTTTAAATCATGGTTCAATGTGTTAGTGTAATTAGGGTGGTATGGTATAATAATACTAGTAATGGATCAGACCACTCTAAAGAGCTCGGCTCTTCCATGGTAAAAATATGGATCACAAGAACCATAAATCCCATTTTCAAACTGGACCATTTTTTCTAAATCCCATGGTTCATATGTACGGTCCATACACATACATGAATATTCAGAAAAAAGATATATTAATCTGAGTTTCTTTTTCAAGGGTCATGGAATTTTTATGGTGACCCAACAAACATAAATTTTTATGTGTGATTTAGGGAAAACATATTATTCACATAAGGTTCATATAGAATTATGCCTTATTATTACATAACATTTCATTACATTTTACAAACAGAGGATCATTAAAGTCTAGTGTCTTGGAAATCAAGAAAAATAAAACATGAAAACATAAAATATTAATTTAAATACCCTTGAAAATCTTCATGAAAATATCATCCTCTATACAATTACTGCATCTCATAACCTAGAGACATACATCAACAAAAAGGGTGAGCTGAAGGTCCAGTAAGGCAAGCAAGGGAATCAGTTTACTTGTGATATAATTTAGAACATGATGAAAACCACAAGACCTAAGAAATTGAAAAAGAAGCATATAATAAGAAAAATAATGGGAATCAAAACATGAATTTGTGGCTAAAACCTTTCATTTAGACATTCATGAACATATCACTGAGGTTCATCCCCAAGGTGTCATAAATATAATTACCAAGGTTATTCACTAAGGTATCATGAAACTTGTCATCTCCAGAGATTAATTCATTACCCAATGAATTGGTGTACTATTAGGGTGAAATCTTAATATGTCTTTATTTTCATGTGATCCACATACATCATAATCAAACAGTTCATAAATAACCCATAGATAATAAAATAAATGGCTTTAATTCCCAAATCGTGACGTTTTAAAAGTGCTTAAAAATAAGATCATTGTGTCATTTATAACCCATGTAAAGGGAGTTAGGGTTATATGTATGTCAAAATCCAGAATCAAATATATATATTTTTTGTATTTATGAACACCCATAGAAACAAAATAGGTTCGGGTATTCACATAAATAAAAAAAGATAATTTCTCGAGAGAAAGAGAGAGAAATTTTGAGAAGAATTTCTACAGCATAACAGATATATAATAATAAAAAGAGAGGAGAACGGGGTATCCCATCAATAAATTAATCATTTTACTATTGGGAAATAGAATAAAAAAGAAATAATATCATGGTGTAGACATTTTAAGGACATACCACATGAAAAGGAAAATTGAAAAGAATGAAAATGTGATTTCTTTTACCAAAATTCAGATGTCTAACGGCGTCTCCTATAATTCAAAAAAATAATTTGCTAAGAGAGGAAAGGGTATCTAATTAATTATATAGTAAATGGACTGTAATAAGGATATAGAATAACATATCCCCACAATATAAGTTGGAAACTAGAAGACATAACATAAATGACATCATAACTAAAAGAGGAGGGTGAAAGGTTCCCTTACCTTGAAGAGTGGCTTTGAAAGGAGAAAGGTTGGGACCATGGGGGATTGAGGGCACCTTGGGAGGACTCAATGGGTGGTAAAATAGACCAGATATTCTTTGATGAGGAATTTAGCATGAAATGAATGAGGTAATGGCTTGGTATTTATAGGAAAAGTGAAGAAATATTTAATTAATTTCCAAGGGACACCTCATTGTTGGTATTTGAAAAACCATGGACTTTCCCATGATATTTTCCCATGGTATTGGCCACATGGGAAACCTCATATAATATATTATTACTCAAAAGTTGACCATAATGACTACATAATTATTACATCATTAATGATGTCAGTAAACACCCAAAACATAAAGCTGTATTGTCACTATTCACTGAAAACAAAACGTTTTATAAAATTCTCATAAATTCACACTAATCTAAAATAAATTCTTGGAATTCATTAATGAACTCCATTTTATGAAAAAAAAATTATGAATTATTTTTAATTTAATTTTTAAATAAAATAATTATTTATTTAAACAAAACCACTCTGAAACTATAACTTGTTTTGTAACACATTGAAAATCTAATTAGGGTCCCATAAAATTATCGTATAACTATAAGACATTCAAGTAAAAATTTATGTTTACACATTATTAAAATAAATTTTTATTTTAGATTATTAAATTAATTATAAAATTGTAAATAAAATATTTATGACATACCAAAATACAAAAACATATACTATGATTTTTTTCCACTTTTAATATGTCTAAATTATATTTATACCTTCATGGGTGACGTTTTTATTCTTTTGGATGATTGACAATTCATTACTATTCATTTCAAATCATAAGGTTATGATAATATTCATACTTTACTATTTACTAAAATTCAAGTTGGTCTTGTTAGACTTTAAATTTTTTACTAATCACAACTAAAGAAGACCATTTTTAAAAAATCATTTCACATTATTAATTATTTAAAGTATAAAAAAATATTATAAAATATCCCATTTTCCAAAATTTATCAATTATATGAATCTTCTATAAATTCATCCTATATTTATCTAGGCATTTTACATACAAAAATTTTATAATAAGAATAAATAACAATTATATTTATAAAAAAATATTAGACAATGTAACTAAGGCCTTGTTACATATCCCCTTATAACACCTGCATAGGACATAAGTGTAACATGTTCTATGGTGACAGAATCTTGGGGCAACATAGACAAAATTTCCCGAGTGGTTATTTAGTTCATCTTGAACATCTCCCTTAGGTGATTTCGTTCAACCTTCACATATTGAAGCTCAGTTTTGGCTTGTTCCAGAGCAAAGCCCAGAGGTGAAACCTCATTCACAGGCTCTGACAGATGGGCTTCATACAGCACAAGTATAATAGATTAGGCCATCCAAAATTATTTCAGTATTAATTAACCAAGGTGTTTTTTATTTATAAACAATAATTATAAAGTTAATATTACTGTTTCCAATGGTCATATTAATAGTAAAAACCCAATAGTTTTATTTTAATTATACTCATTTCATTAATTAAAGGATATAGTTTTTTTGAGTATAAAATAAAAACACACAAATTTAAAAAATAAATATAATTACAATGTTTGGGTCATTATAGCTCAAGAACACTAAAAGTTGTGTAACCACCTAGAAAAAAATTTCTCATGGTTAGGAGATGTGAAAAATCATTACTCTAACTTTTTCTGAGACTAGGGCTATAATAATAATAGCTAGGTATTTACTATCACTACAATGTAGGCCCTATGATATTTATGACATATTTATTTAGGACCTAATTTTTTTCTAAACTCTCAAGTAGAAGAATTTTTTCAGTGAAGACATGACTTTTTCTATGGTCTGCCTCTGTAGGTTTTCAACATTGTATGTTTTGTGTAACTTTTGTTACGACATTAAGGTCATCTAATTTGGACCAAAAAGGATAGAATCTAATATCATGAAACAGTTAACAATGTCTTGCATGTTTATTTTCATGACACAAATAGCCATATCATAAAGGGGTTGTTACACAAGAGCCTAATTTGAATACCAAGTGTTAATATCACTACAACTTCCTTCCGATAAAGGGATAAAAAACTTATAATTCACATCTCAAGGTTATCATGTTATGAGTAATGTTATATAACAATAATACTTGGGTTGACCCAAAACACCCTATGGTTTTGAGTTCATACATGGTTATTTTAGGAACCTAATGATTAGAAATCCCACATTATAGAGCCAATATATCACTAGTTACTAGGTCTTATTCCTTATTCATTTACAACAAGGTCAAGAATAAATATTTTCTATCATTTTCAAGGTACATGAATGGTTGTGGAAACCCATGGCACTCCTTAAATGATGTGTGATTTATGGTATGAGGTTCATAAATTATAGTGGAAGAATTCCATACTCTGGTTGATATGGGAAAGGATCTTGTTGTCCATTTATAAGGGACAATAATTGGTGATGGCCTGAAAACATTAAATTTCATTTAGTAGAGACATATTTGTTGTCATGTTTTAATTTTATGTAGCCGGGTCATTTACCTTTTCGTTTAATATCATTTGGTAAGGACATACCGATTTAATTTAAATTTAATGTAACACAGTAAGGATGTGGGAACTGATGATAATTTTTTTGAATGATATATTATATGAAAAGTAATTGATAAAAATATCTGACTCATACATTTCGAAAATGACTGTGTATAACTCAGCCCTTGTATAGTTAGGGTACATTTTTTTATTTGGTTGTGGTAGTTGCACCTAACATTGTAGATCCATGCATCACTATTTATCCTGTAATGATAAAAATAATTCTACACGTTGTTATTGAGAATTCATGTAGATTCATGTTATGTGGTAATGACATAGGATTCTATATTTTTTAAAGTGAGTGTTGAGGCTGAGCCTAAGAATGGGGGTCTGAAAATCACTATGTTTCTTATGGGGATAAGAATCAAGCCATGTGTAGTTATTAAATATTAATCTCTCTACATAGGTCTGACCCATATATAGAGGGGGGGAGGAATTTTTCCCATTTATTGATGTAGATAGACCCATAATTGGATATCTGAATGTTATTATGTATCATGTGATTATAGGAATCAAGAAACACACAATTCTTAGATGAAGTATCCTAGTGCATGTTAAAATCATACATAGTGGGATTTATATATTTATTTTTTTCATGGGACTCAGAGTTTTAGATATTTTTTTCACTACATTTCCTATGATGGAAAGAATCAAATCACACGTTTTTCTTGAATGAGAATCTCTCTACGCAGCTCTGACCCATACAAAAAGGGTGGAATTGTTCCCGTGGATGGTCATAGATGGACCCATAAAGTGATATATGGGCATCGCTACATATCATATGATGGTAGGACTCATGAAACAAATAGTTCATGATATCCCATTCACTCTAATGTCATTCCAAAAGGACATGGGTGCCTAAATGTGATAGAAGTAGAATATTGAGACTTGTCCCCAAAATGGAGGTCTAGGAATCACTACATATCGTGTTATGGTAAGAGTAAAGATTGACATAGTTCATGGAAACATCATCCTTTATTTTCATGCATAGAGGACATAAACCATACAGTTTGATGTCTTGTAGTAAGGATATCGGTTAGTCAATGTCGATGGAAATTAATATTGTGAATGGGCCCCATATTAGAGGTTCTTGTGCCACTACTTATCCTATTATGGCATGAATCAAGACACACAAAGTTCATGGATGATGAAATTACTTATATGGATATTTCTCTTGACATGAGAAGAATCTAGTTTCCATTAAAACTGACACCATGTCCAGCCCATGACAAGGCCCGAAAGGCATTATCTATCCCCATGGCCTGACCCATGTTCCAGGGTATCAATAAATTTGGTTTGGGAATTATTTACCATAGTATGAAATCATACAACATTAAAAACAATCAATAATGCGAATCTGAAATTTTCATGCCAAATTAGCTTTAACAAAAAGAAGATATGAATACATGGTTTTAAATAAAGTACAAGAGGTACAAATATAAATATATCCAAAGTAAACCAGCCTTAGATACTCCACATGATAAGGTTTCATCACCCCCGAGTCGTCTCCACAATACTGCACCATAAGAGTGGACTAACAACCCGAACCGCCTTCACTCGAGGCTTTTCCTTTAACTGAATCAAACATAACCAAGTCTACATACATCCAAGGGGTGTTAGTAGGGTGTGATCCTAATCCCAAAAGGATACCACCCAATGATTCTAATAAGTATTTAGTACAATGGGAAAAGGTTGGCATTTTAATATATAAATAAAAATGGTGATAAATTCCAAGAAATACAAATTTCAATTGTAAATTTTGTTTTTTAAATAAAACATTCATAATTTTAACAAATTTTAATAAAAAAATATTATCTACTATAATGTACATCCAATAACACCCTATGAAAAGGGTAAATAACACAAATCCAATGAGCGACAAAACAGGGAACACCCCTAGGCCCTAGATAGTCATGAGACCTTTGTACATCGTTTATCGGTGTAAAGTATCCATGTCAAAATACTTTCCTATGCATGAGACACTATTAGGGAACATACCCATAACCTAGTGGTCCTCAAAAATCATCAACATAGAGTATTTAGAGTTATCTTTATCCATTCTCTCAGTGAAATAGGGACAAAACTCAACCAGATCACTAGCTGTACTAGTACATATCTTCCACCTAGGTACCTGGGATTCCCCATTTCTGCTCAAACAATTTCAACAATCAACACACATCCCTTTTTTCTTCTTGTTATGGAAATAACTAAGATGATCACATCTGATCATATGTATCTGATGATAATTGATATTCTTCAGACATGGTGGGACACAAAGAGAACTTTGCTCTATATTGCCCACAATATAGAGGTGATATGCTTATAGATGTTCCAGAATGTAGTGATGATGGATGAAGGTTAGTCTCACACAGTAGGTATGGCATTGAGATTATCTTGGTGATGGCTCTTGAAAACAAGATGATGATTTTGGGGTGAACGAAGATGGCACCGAAGGCAGAGAGAAGGCTTGAGCGGCTGGTGGTATAGGGTGATAGGATGATATGGGTTTCCAAGGGATCGAATTATAAATTTTGAAATAGTTAGAAGAAGAAGGCGAGGAGTGTGGACAAGATTTCCACCTTCAAATCCCTTGATGTAAAGTTGGAACCAGAGGATTCATGGATTGTGCGACACGTGAAGGCTGACTGTGATCATCAGCGAGGGGTTTGGGACCCAAGACATGGTCCCCTACTTGGCAGGCATGGACACATAAGTCATGATGTAGGATTGGTGACATCTTTAGTGTTGCATGAATCACTGTAGTGATGCACGAGGTGCATGGGATGGGGTTCTGGTGACTTTCTTTTCTGGTCAGAGCCCATGATCCTAGATGCTCGGTTGGTGAGGATCAGAGATCATTAGAGATTGTGGCTAGTGTTGGTCATGGGATATAGGAACATGAGGATGACCAGTGATCCTTGTGAAGCGGGCTTGACTTTGGGATGCATAATGGTGGGAGATGTTGTAATCTGGCACTATCAGGACGGGGACATGGTGTCGATATTATGATGGTGATAGGATGGTAACGAAGAGCTCGAGCATTGTGAGGCTACGCGTATACAGACAACTTTGAAAATGCATATACATGTCTTTTGTGGGCTGGAATGCAGTCTTATTTGGGTGATTGAGCCTTGGACATTGGTGTTTATGAATGGGATTTTGAGCTTTGTGTGTTTGGGTGGTCTATTGCCACTTCTCTAATTTGATGGTGCTTTGTTGGCCATTTGATTGTTGGTGTGTGTCTTTGTACTGTTTTTTTCATTAATATTTTTAGGGACGAATTCATTCGGTACATGAACCTTCTAGTATATAAACCCCACTACTAGTCACATACAAATAATATAGTTTCTACACACACTTTACACCTCTTAACACAGAAAACAAAACATTTTTATTTTCAATTAACCACTTCACAAAATCTAACAATGTTTTCCACACAAAAATCCTGTTAAAACACCACTTTGAACACCACGTGAATACCCATATTCACCAAAATACAATTATTCAGCACCAAAACATTTTTATAAATCCATGACATGAGTTCTAAAACTAACTCAATTGGCATGTCATGATATAGACATGTAAAACACCCAATTTAGCACAAAATTGGTATGTTAATATCATTTAATTAACAAACGTCACCCAAGACAATTTTTTCAGAAACAACCAATAGATATGGACATTCAAAACATTATTTTCTACCCTAATATATTTAAATAAAAGAAAAATTTTATTTATAGGGAATCCCGCAATGAAACAATAAATGATTTCTATGAAAACCCCACAATTTCACATAGAAATGGCACATAAAATTCATTTGCTTTATAAATGTCACTAAAACAAATTTTTCCACCAATAATCTGATTAAATAAACATGAAAATGTTATAAACACAACAATATAAGCCACAAGGATTTCATACACAATTGAGTCACCTATCACAAGTGTCAAAAACATCAAATCATTGTGCGAAAGTTCAACCACACCACTTACACAACAAAAAAGAGTTAAAAAACCTAAAACTAGTTTTTTAGACCATGAAACACAATATCAAAACCTAATTTAAATGAAATAATTTCTTGAAATTAGGAACATCAAGAATAATGGAAGAAACCCTAATCAAATAGGGGGAAGAAGGATGGAATCCTACATACTTGAGAGATGTTGAATAAATCTCCCACAATACTCCAGAAACTGATTTTCCAAACAGCCAAAAATTCAAGTGAGGTTCTAAAAATGATGAGGAGGTCATGTAAGAACTGTAATGGTGGAAAATATTTAGAAATTAAGGAGTTCATATGAAAACTAATTACCTCTTTTAATTTGGATGATTTCAGAAATCTTGAGAGGATATTCCCTAATCCGTGATGGAAATGAGCTCTAAATGGGGATAAGAGTATCTGGGGTCATCCCTAGGGATATTTTTTTTGTGTGGGCGGTGGAATCCCTTAAAAAGAGTAAAACATTAATAGGTTATGAAATAAACAATATTTATTTTAAAAACTGGTAATGGGCTTGCAGGCTGGCCCAATTCCTTAAATAAAAACTCAAATCCCACTTGATTATGGATTCCTAAAGGGTCCAAATTAATATGGTGGTGTTAATAGGTCATGGGAGGCCTTTTTAGAAGTTTAATGGATGCAAAATATTGAAAAATTAAAGAGTTATAAAATAAATAAATTGGTTTTTAAATCTGGAAATTGGCTCAGAGTTTGGCACAAATCATGAAAACTCACCTATTCCTCCAAAAATGCATGGGAAACCCCCAAAAAAAATAAAAAAGTTAATTAAACGAAAAATACATTTAAAATAAGTCATGGATATGAAAATTCTCCCCACTATGAATGACTTTCCACCCTAGAAAGTCAACCTGGAGCTTGATCAGAAAACAAGAACGGGTACTCTTCCTCAACACATGACTTATGTTCCCATGTCTCATGTGTATCATTCCCATGCTTCCAAAGAACTCATACTAGTGGAATTGACTTTCCCCCCAAATCTCATTTTCTTATAATTCGACTATTCGCATCGGCTTCTCAACAACAAATAAATCAGGATCTATATCCAACTCCTCCCAATTCAGGACATGGGATGGATCCGCAGGGTCAGCTTCCCTTGTATTCACAATCGATGATGACCTAAGCGAGAGGCCACCTTCAACATTACCCTATGACCAATAGAAAACTCTAGGTCTCTATGACTCTAGTCATCATAAAATTAAGGGCTACTCTTAGCTATCAATAAGAAATTCTTTCTCAACTTGACCTTCCCAGATGTCTATTACACTAGACTCGGCCCCAGTAGTGAGGTCTCACCTACCTCAGCCCAACACGTGGGGGACCAACAAGTCTATCCATATATCACCTCAAAAATATTCATTTGAATCAATAATTGGTAATTATTATTATAATAAAACTCAACCAATCCCAAATAGCTAGCCCATGAACCTCAAAAGTCTTGAACACATGCACAGAGCATGTCCTCCAAAATCTGATTCGCCCGCTCAATCGGACCATTTGTCTTAGGATGGTGTGTTGATCTCATCTTAATCTAAAACCCCAAGTCCATAAAAAGGCCTTCCCAAAACCAAGAATTGAATTGGGGGTCTCTATCTGACACAATTACTGGTGACCCACCATGGAGTCTCACTACCTCCTGATGATACAAACGACCCAACTCATCCACTTTAGCAATATAATTTATCCAAATTATGTGGGTTGATTAGGTCAAAAAATCAATCACCAATTAAATATCATTATTACCCCAACATGTATGAGGAAATACAACAAATGAAGTCCATTTATACCTCATACCAGTTCCGGCTAAGAATAGGTAATGACTAGAGAAAACCGGAGGGCCACTGATTCTATGATTTCACATGCTGCCATGTGTAGCATCTCGACACGAAGTCCGCTATGTCATGTCGCATACATGGACACCAGAATTGTCATCACACATCATAATACATCTTGGTGGCACCTTGATGTATGGAGCACCGATACTAGTTACTATCCTGCTTCACCACCTTCCACAGAGATAACGATACTATTGAACGACCATTAAAGCACAAGATACCCTCGAGAGTCGATGACTAATTAGAGGATGTCTCCCCACCATAAGAAAATTCCTTTACCACTGAAAAGTCCCATCACTAGGCTGTTACCACCAAATAAACTCCATGATAGAAGGATCCAACTGAACACTCGGCAAGAACGCTCTCCCATTTTTCTCTTTCATCTCCACATACATATGAGAAAACAGTCCCATCAAATTCCACTCATCAGCAGACATCCTCGATACCTTCACTGTTACTCTTCTACTAATGGCATTGGCCACCACATTACCCTTTCATCTGTTATAGAAAATGTAAAATTTAAACCCCTATAATTACTTGATCCAGTGACACTACCTCATATAGAGGTCCTTCTGTGAGAAGATATAGTCCAAGATTTTTTTATTATAGTAGACCAAAATCTTCTCCGCATAGAGTTAGTGACACCAAGTCTTCAAATAATTTATCATAGATTCTAACTACAAGTCATGGGTCAGGTAATTATTTTCATGTGGTGTGTGTTAGCGAGATCCATATGCCCACATGTGATCAACCTACATAAACACGCACCCAATACCCACACTTGAAGAGTTTCAACAGACCACATACCCCTTCCCGGCTGCTTTATTAATCAGCATGGGGTGGTAGTCAACCACCACATCAGCTCCCCACAGCATGCCTAATATTCTATTCCACATAAAAACTTCACCCCTTTTTGGGTGACTGTGCTCATCAGTGAAGCACGTAGAGAGAAATCCTTAATGAATCGGTTGTAATAACTAACCTGACTAAGGAAAATCCTGATCTCGAACACATTCTTCAGATACTCCCATGAAATAATTGCAGACATCATCTCGAGGTCCACTAAAACCCCTTACTTCAAGATCACATTTCCTAAAAAATTAACCTCTCTGATCCATAAAGTGAACATTGAAAACTTTTTATAGAGGCAGTTATCCCACAATGTGCCCAAAATGATCCTCAAGTGATGTTTCTATTTCTCCTTATAGCTAGAGTGTTCTATAATGTTATCCAGAAACACCACAATGAAGGAATCTAGATACAGGTGGAATAACTTGTTCTTGAGTGACATTACGACCGCTGGAGAATTGGTCAATCTGAAGGGCCTGACCAAAAACTCAAAGTGGTCGTACATGCTTCAAAAGGCTGTCTTCAAGATATCTGCCTCTCTCACCATGAGTTGATGGTATCATAAACACAAGTATATTTTTGAGAACCACTTTTTCCCCTTCAACCGATCTAAAAAATCATCTATTCTTGGACAAGGTTATTTTTTCTTAACTTTTACCTTATTTATCTTTTGTTAGTCAATGCACAACTGAAGAGATCTTTCATCCAATTTCACGAACAACACATGAGAGGCCCTTGGAGAGACACTCGGGAAAATGAATCCTTTGGATTATAAGTTGTCCAACTATATTTTTTATTTCCTCATCTTAGTGGGGGCCATAGGATATAATGGAAGAGATATCAGATGTGTTCTGTATTCCAGATCAGTCAAAAACTCCACATCCTACTCTAGGATCTAAATAGAAAAATCATCCAGGATACCTCTAGAAACTCATTCACTACCTGAGTTAGTTATCTTTCAGGGGAAATAACATCATCCAACATCACGAGAGATGATTACTGGAAGATAATACTTCCCAACTCTGGTAGTGGAGATCCTACACAACCTGACCGAGGATCCCATTCTCCACAAAAAACATTATAACTACCATCAGGTGTTGTGAAACTCACTCACCGCCTATTGAAATTGATGAGTGCCTAGAAGTTTAGTACCCAATACATGACAATAATAACATAAAAATGATCAATATATAAGACCAAGTGGTCCCACTCCATCTTAATCCCTGACACAGAGAGAGCGCACACGACATGCACCTAAGACCCTACTCCTTCTTTTCGAGTGGCGTCACCAACTCCATCGCAGAAGTCAATAACTCGGATGGAAAATTCAGCGTGTCAAAAAAATGGGATGAAATTAAAGAAACAGAGGCACATGTATCAAAAATGGCAGTAGATATAGAAGATTTGATCTAAAACATACCTTGAACTCTCAAAGATCTCACCTCTGATCTTGCTGGTGCATAATCCACCGCATGGAGTTCTCTAGTCTCTACCTGAAGACAACCCCTAGCCTATGGTTGTTCCCTAATCTTGATCTACCAAAAAGATGACCCAAACCTAAAACCATGTCCAAAAAATCAAGATCCTTTCATCCTTGATGTCTTTGTCTGTGATAGCAAACCTTTTGAATCAACTGAAATTTCCCCACTCTGAAGTGGATGTGCCACTTCTTAAAAGCCATGCAAGTGACCCATACCTTCACATTGGTAAAAAGTATTCTAATGAAGTGGGAATGCTAGTTGGATGATCCCCAGACTCCCACATTGGTGGCACATGACCGTTCTCACATCAAGGGCCATAGAAGTGAACTGCCTGGAAGAGTGTCCTGAACTACCACTTCCTTTCTTCACCTGTTCATCCCGCTTCATTTTATTCTATAATGTGATGCCACTACCAAAAATTGATACTGACACATAGAATCCATCCCTCCCTTCCTGATCAATATCCACCATACACAGCCAGTTAATGACCATATCATAGGTCCTCATCTTGAATAAGAAAACTAGGGAGTATATCTTTGGTTTCAATCCTTTCTCAAACCTCTAGGCCTTTGCTTTCTCATTGGAGACTATTTCAGGAGCATACTAAACCAAATCAGTTAAATGGTTGGCGTACTCCATCATAGATATATTCCCCTAAAAAATTTCCATGAACACTTGGGACCTAGCATAATCCATCACCTTAGGGAAGTAATGTTTTTTAAAGACAGCATTGAAATCTCTCCTGTGCATCTGCTCAGTCTTCCCAATATGAAGTACTGATTCCCACCACCTGTGGTTGGGACCCTCTAATATAAAAGAGGAACATTTCACCATGATATCCTCAGATGTATCCAATTAATCAAACATGTACTCGATCTTTTCATGTATTTCTTCTACTTCCTAGGGTTCTATGCTGCATCGGAAGGTATGAGGTATATTTTTCAAGAAATCCTCATCCATTTCCTGTCTACTAATAGTATCATCCTCTCTAACATGAGTTGGAATAGGATTTGTTTCCTTTTACTAGAGCCTCTATTGATTGTACCATGTCCTCGACTAGCCTCTGATCAATTGGTGCGGGAGAAATCTCCCTCGCTTTCTACCTTGGGTTCATGGGAGCTTTGCTGGGAGGCATGTTGCTACAAAATGAAAAAGTCACAAAAAAAATATTTGATGCCACAATACTCAAACTTTTAATAAAATAAATCAAATATAAACAATCTAAACACATTAAAGTAATAAAATAATCAACTACTCTGCCCCTACCGATGTCCACGTGCGGTTTGTATCCCACACGTCTCACCTGGAAGTGAAGTCAATCAGACATTTCCAAAATCCCCTTATGGCTCAAGGTCTGCCATGAGAGGTGCATGCCAGGCACCCTACTCATGACATAAACCCTGAGACCCGACAATCCAAGCATCTATCTAACCTGACTCATCCCAAAATAGTAATATATTCCAAAAACATCAACCTGCTCTGATACAATTTTTTCACGAACCAAATGTGGTCACCGCTAATACAAGAACCAAATTCATCCCATGATAAGTCCCGAATGGCTGTCCCTATCCTCACAGGTAGGAAAATGTGCCCATGTATCAATAAATTTTGATTGGGAATGATTTACTTGAGTATGAAATCATAAAATATTAAAAACAATCAATAATACGAATCTAAAATTTTCATGCCAAAAAAGCCTTAACAAAAATCATATCTGAATACAAGGTTTTATATAAAGTACAAGAGGTCCATAAATAAATTAAAATCAAATCAAATAAACCAAAAATACTCCACACATCAAGGGTTCATCACCCTCGAGCCGTCTCTACAACACCGCACCATAGGAGGGGACTAACAACCTAAACCGTCTTCGCCTGAGGCTTTTCCTTTACCTAATTCAACCATAACCAAGTATACGTACAACCAAGGGGTGTAAGTAGGGTGTGAGACTAATACCAATGAGATAACACCCAAATATTCCAAATATTATGTATTACAAGGTGAAAATGTAGGCAGTTTTAATATGTAAGGAAAAGTAGTGATAAATTCCAAGGAATGCAACATTCAATTATAAATAGTTCTCAAAATAAAACATTCATAATTTTAACACATTTTAATAAGAAATATTATATAATATAATGTATATCTAACATACACATTAATAAAAGGGTAAATACCACAAATCCAATGAGTACCAAAACAGGGAACACTCCTAGGAACTACATAGTCTTGGGCCCTATATACCTCTTACCTCGGATTAAAGTATCCATGCACAATCCTTTACCAAGCAGGATCCACAAGTATGGAGCATACCTATATCCTAGTGGTCCCCAAACATCATCCACATAGTTTATTAGATTTTTTGTAATTCGTTTTCTCAGGGAAGCAGGGAAAAAACCCATCTGGATCACTAGTCGTACTAGTACACATCTTCCTACCTAGGTACCGAGGCTTTCCCCATTGTGATGAAACAATTTCATCAATCAACACACATGACCTTTAATATAAAAACAACACTAGTAGTCACATAAAAACAATAAAATGTCTATACACTCTTCAAACCACTTAAAACATACAATATAACATTTTGATTTTCAATAAAACGACTTCACAAAAGCTAAAAAGGTTTTGCACCCAAAAATCCTTTTAAAATACCACTTTGAACATCATGTTCATACCCATATTCAGCAGAATAAAATTTTTCAGCCCCAATTTTTTTTAAATATGTAACATGAGTTATAAAACAAAACCAATTGGCATGACTTGTAATAGTCATGTAAATCACCAAATTTAGCACATAATTGATACCTAAAAATCATTTACATAACAAACATCACCCAATACAAATTTCACAGAAACAACTAAATAATATCAACTTTAAAAAAAATATTTTCATAACTAATAAATTTATATAAAATCAACAATGTAGTTATAGGTAATCCATAAATTAACCGATAAATTATTTCTATAGAAAACCCCCAATTTCAAATAAAAATTTCACTTAAAATAAATTTTATTTATAAACATCACTGAAACAATGTTTTTCACCAATAATTAGTCCATATAAACAAGAAAATGTTATAAAAACAAGAAGATAATCTACAAGGATTGCATGCACAATGGAATGACCTATCACAAGTGTCAAAACCCTCAAATCTTGGTGAGAATGTTCAACTGCACCACCTCTACACAAAAAAAGGAGTTAAAAAAGACCTAAAACTAGAATTTCACACCATGAAACACAATATCAAACACATATTTAGAAACCTTACTTGGATGACATTAGGAACTTCAACAATAATGGATGAAACCCTAAGAAAATGGGAGCAAGAAGGATGGAAACCCACTTACTGAAGGGATCTTGAAGAAATCTCCCAAAATATACTGGTAGGTGAATTTCCAAATGGCCAAAAAATCAAGTGAGGTTAAAAAAGGATGATTAGGTCCTATAGTTACTTGAATGGGGGGGAATGTGTGAGAAATAAATTATTTAATATGGACACAAATTACCTCTTCGAATATGGATGATTTAAGAAAACATGAGAGGATTTTCCCTATTCTACGTTGGAGGTGAACTCCAAAGAGGGGGAGGGAAATATGTGGACGTGCCTATGGATTTTATCCTTAAGTGGGAGGTGTAATAACTAACATATAGTAAAAATTAATAAGTTTTTACATAAACAAATTTTATTTTTAAAAACTGGAAATGGGCTTCCGGGCTGGCCCAATTCCTTAAATAAAAACTCAAATCCACCATTATTATGGATTCATAAAAGGTCCAAATATAAATTGTGGTGTTAATCGGTTAGGGGATGACATTTTGGAAGTGTAATGGGTGAAAAATATTGAAAAATTAATGAGTAATAAATGAATAAAAATTGGTTTTTATATTAGTAAATGGGCCCACGGTTTGACCCAAATCATGAAAACTCACCGATTTCTCAAAAAATGCATGTGAAACCCCCAAAAAAATCAAGAATAGAAATTAAATGAAAACTACAATTAAATTATTTAATGTATGTGTCATATATCACAAGGGTGAGGGTTAATTTCTTCCTTCATTCTCACTGATCATGCTTGTTTGTGTTGAATCATTGGTGAGATGATGCATCACATATAGTTTAATATCATGTGGTGATGACATATCCCTTAGAGTGTAATGTTATGTTGTAATGAAAAAGGATGTTGTGTTATTTATCATCTTTCTTCAATGATGAGCATTGTATAGTTTAATTCCATGTGGTTAGGAAATGATATTCCATGTAGTTTAACATCTTTATTCTAGAACAAAAGGATTTTGTGCATTTTAATATATTTCATCATGGACATATTATATATAGAATAATATCATGAAGTGATGATTATTTAGTTCATTTTAAGGTCATATGACTAGGTTTAGATCCAAAAATTTAAACACCATGTGGTCATGATAACCTCTGCACAGTTGAACATCAAGTGTTCATGACAAAATATGCTTCATGGGGGATTATGAAAATTATTTATTAAATTTTTTTGCGTTGATAGGGGAGTGGAACATTCCCTATCTATTTTTTCCAGTGATGGATCTCAATTTTTATTGAAAATATATTTTATATAAGTACCTTCACATTAGGTCTTCATATTTTGTGGATTATTTCCTTGTGTCATTGGGGTTCTAAGAGATAATTCCAACTCTACCTAAAGGAACAAAAATATGAAAACATTTTTTTGATGGCCCTTGTGATCTGATTCTTATGGACATAAAGGATGTCAAATGTAAGTAGCATGTTCTCATCAATCCTCTCTATATCATCTAGCCACATCTATGATTTATCTTTACATGTGAGTTGTCTAAAAATGTCTATTTGAACTGTGTGTAACTGGAATTATATGGGAATCACTCTTTCAGTCTTATACACTCATTAATATTGATTTTCTTCTGTATTAGTTCATGCAGTGGTATACTTGGACCATAAATCATTGATGATCTTGTCTGGATATTACTTCTTGTATTTATTCACCATCTTCTATAGTATATTTGAAAAAGTCTTATTGAAGTCCTCTATATATCCATTAACCAATGCAGGTTAGTTGGTTGAGTGATTTGACTTGATGTTTTACTATTGGAATAGTTTCTTGAACTCCCTAGAATAGAAGTTTGTCTCATTGTATGTCCAAATTGTGTGAAGGCCTCCAAACCTAGTAATGATATGTGACTTTATGAATTTGATTATATTTTACTTCTAGACTTCCTTGAGGGGTACTTCCTTATCCAATTTGTATAAGAATCTAATAGTATTAAGGATGTACATAATGTTCTTAACTATTGATGGGATACATTCCCCCATGAAATACATTTCATATAAGGAAAATGAATAGGAATCTTTAGTGTATGTATAAATTTTGAAGGTTTATAGGTGAATTTCTCATTGAAATGGCTTGAATGAAATTTCATTATTAATTCCACATAGTTTCGTATCATGGTCTACCATTAGTATCAGATATTCCTGATTTTTTTTGATATCTTGGTCTCAGAATAATGAAAGTTATAAGATCCCACATGGACCTCATCCATGATGGTTTTAATATCTCTTTATACTATAACTCTATGGAAGATTCAATTGAACCCTCGCCTTTAGATGTATTTTTTCTCATTTGTGTTATCTTATAAGGTAAATTGTTTTGCTCGATATCAAAGTTTTTCCCTTATAGATCATGTTTTCAGGAGATTCACATTTTAGATATAACCAATTATAGGATCCATCAATGTAAGGATGGATATTAGTTCATCATGATTTGAGGAACTATTGACCTGATTGATTTGTTCTATATCACATATGATGATCTATGATAACATTATTAGGTTCATGAGGTGGAAGATCACATCCTCCTAATAAGGGTCGACCAGGACTATGGAAATATTATCCAATGTGTTAGTGTTATCATTATATGATCAGGAAACATGATGTAATTTGGGATCAAAATGGAAATATCCTGTTAATACCATGATGTTTCTAGTGATATGGATCATTTCTTCCTTTTTTATGGAATATTATTCATTGATATATTTTATAAATTTCTCTAAATTTCATTTGATAATCATCTAGGATATATGCATATATAGCTATACTTCTATACCAATGACGAGGGATTGGAATTCTGCCTCATTATTCATGCATCCTTCTGAGGGAGAGAAAGAGGAAGGAAAATTTTCATTTTCCATAGAAAAAACTACTAAACCAAAGAGAATGATATTTGGATTTTCCATCCTTCTGCTGATAGGACATCATTTCATGCCATCCAAATACATCTCCCATGCCTAGGGGGTGTCATGGGCATAGAAAACCTCCTCGTCTAGGAGTTTGAATTCTACTAGTGTTCTTTTCATGGAATGATGTGTCGTGAGGAAATACAAAAGGGCTTTCCCATTCATCATATTATGTGACACGAAATGAATGTTTTATTATTGAAGAATGACATCTCATCATTCCATATGAAAAATTAGTATAGGATGACCAAGGTTTTATATGAGTTGGTCAATACAAAAGACAATATAGACATCGTGTTTCTTCTTCTAATGCCTTTGTTTTTTGTTGAAAATATGAGTGTGAGGAACAAATTCTTGACCTCAGAGTATCTGGTCTCAATAAATAATCATTATTCGGATAAGGTATTAGAGACTCTTATCAGTCCTCACATTGTAATCCCAGGTGAGGATGGTTCCAGATGATCATTCCATGGTGGCCACATATAATATGAATGGTTTTAATGCCATCAATTTCATTAGGAATGGTGGGTGTAGTAGGAACAACCTGATACTCTTAAAGTCTTCTTGACCATCCACAACCCATCGATAAGTGTTTCTATTCTTCATCATCCTAGTGAATGGGAAATATTTTATACTCAGGTTCTCTATGAAAGGACAATTTAATGTGAGGTTTCATTGGGATCCTCTAATATATGTGACATTTATGTGGGGTGACATTACTAAAATAGAACTATTACATTCTAGGTCAGCCTCAATTACATAATAGAATTCAGAAAAACTAGGGAACATCATTTACATTACTCTGAAACTCATTTCATCAAATTTTTGTTTAGACTATGTTGTCAAAGATTTTCAATGACCGTTTAAAGATCCATGAAGTGATAACATCACTATGGGGATTTGAACACTAGGTCATTGACATAACATTCATCCATTATCTCTAGGATGGGATTGAATATTTGATCTATGGTGCATTGATAATTACGACCAACATTCTTCAAGAAAATGTACATGACCAGATTGATGAAGATACATTGGGGTTCCCTGAAGGTAGTGGATTCTTTATCTTTTGGGGTCATCATTATTTGATTGTACCATGAATACCTATCCATGAAGGAAAGTGCAAGGAAGTGAGCAGGTGCATTGATCAAGAGTTATGTGATCAAAAATGAGAAATAATCCTTTAGAAAGTTTCAATTTTGGTCTATGAAATTGATGTAGACCATAATTTGTCCATTCTTTTTCATAAAAGGGACAATGATGGTGAACCATATTGGTTATTTCACTTCTTGGGCAAATATGGATTTGATAATTTTGTCATATTCCTATTTTACATTGCTACCATGAGAGGGGTGAATCATTCTAGATTCCTTCTAGGGTCCTTAATGGTCATCGAGTAAGACAATATGGTGTGTATATACATCTGGGATCAGTGATGGGATTTATTTATCATTACAATTGAACACATATCATTATTTCTTTAGAAATATGATAGACATCTCATGATCCTTGAGATGCATGGAATAACTATTCATTATAGTCCATGGGTCTTCATTTGTTTCTATATGTACCTGTATGAGCTCAAAAATGGTGGTAGAGATTCTTTCCACAAATTCAAAAGGGAATTTCCTGATGTCATCCTCTTATTCTTCGACCTCTTAGTCTGAGGAGGCATTTTTAGATGATAATGTCAATCTAGGGGGGATATCTATCACTATATAATTGAATGATTTTATGAGAAAAGATATTATAATCCTCTCATATTAAATTAATTGTAGGGATATTCCATAGATGTTATTCCTTTACACATTTTCTGGGGAAAATTGGGTATAAAAATCTTGGATAAGGTCTACATCCACAACTACGTTTTTGTTGAGCATATAGTCGTTTTCGGGCATACTCTAGGAAATCATGGGGGTGGTCCCCAATCAATTGTGGGTTGGAACCTATATATTATAATCCACCAATAGTTGTTTTACTTCCCTTTTATATGATCCTTCCTCATTATTTGTGGCTTTTCATGTCTAGAATGGGGCACTATCACCATGTATTATGTGGACATTCCCATTGATGGGGCACTTCAAAAATTAATGGAACGTTAAAGGTTCCACCACATGGCAATGGAGCCAGGTCCTTCAAAGAGGGACATTGTATGAGGTATATTATTGGATAAAAATAAAATTGAAATCATATATGATATACCCTAATAAGAATTTGATCTTTATCTTCCCTAAAGTCTATTTCTCATACCTATCATACATTTGAATGGTTATCTTTGTTGGTGAAAAATATCATTCGCTGTACAAAAAATGTTGTAGGGTTTAAATAGTGGTGAGGTTGATCCTATAACCATTTTTCAACTAGATCCCTTCAAATATCAACATTATTGATTATACCTAAATCATATAGGGGTTTGATGTGTCCCTAGATAAACTCCTTATTATCCTTATCTATGAACGAGAAGCTAACATGGTATTCATATGGAATGGTATCCACTCAATAGTTATCAACTATTGTGAGTTCTATCTCAAACTCTTATGGGATATAGAGGAATTCAATGAGTTCCTCCTGGATTTGTTTTCAAAATATTGAGTGCATATAAGAATTATATCTTCTCTAAGACTACTTCAATCCATCTCACAGTTTTTTACATTTGTGCCAGAGGTAAGTAATTTTTGAGGTGGTGTTTCTATTTATTGTATTTCTCATGAGATAAGGCATTTGAATTGGATGACACTATTTCTTATACATTGGTAAATGAATAATCATATACCAGTGAAGTTGGTCATTCATACCTTCCTCGTTTTTTAGGATGATTAGACAATTGTATCCCTGCTAGGAGGTCATTCCAATCATCTAGGCATAGAAAAATGCTAAAGGATTTTGAGAAAGAACCATGTATCTACTGGTATTTTTGAAGTGCTTTACCCCATTTATCAGTTGAAAATATGTAATCTATAGGGATATAAATGAGATACTGGTTCCAACCAAGCCTTTGATCTCTACTATATCTTCAGTTCATGTGCATGCACCCTCCAATTCTCTTGTTAGGTTTAGTAAACTCATACTCAGAGGAATACTCATCATCTGAGAAGGGTTTTTCCAACTATATCATAGTACCGAACAAATTGATCACATAAACCAATTAGGGTTCCAATGGGGGGGGTGCCCATGATTTCGATGTTACAATGAATAAATATTCAAGAGTTAAATAATCTATTTGAGAAGAAAATGACTCTTTCTATTATGTGTCTTCTTGTGTCCAATAGGTGTATCCTCCATTGGGAGATAAATATGATGTCACCTCCCTAAGTGGAGGATCTATTGTGGGCCTGTGAAGCTATGCTCTCAAGGTGTCATGATCATAGTAAACTATTTTCTGAGTCATCCTATTGTTATAATTCTTTCCATTCTTGGGCGGGATATTATTTGAATCACCATCTTCTTCTATCGAAGAAATTTTTATGTTGGTTACCTTCATCAGGGAGTCATAAAACATCATATTCATGGAATCAACCATTCCTTAGAGATGATATTTAAAGAATGTGAAATCTGGGATGTTGTGAACCAAACTTCAATGGAAAGGGATTTATTCAGGAAGATAGGTGAGGCTGAACTCATTCAGATTCTTGAGCTATGGTAGATTGAGAAGGTTATTATCCTTGGATGTAATGAAATAATCAGGGACTTGTTAAATTCATAACAAGTATTCCATATTTATTTTTCCCTCAAATATTGACCTACCATGATATCTCAATGCTCTTGATTGAGGGAAATTTTGTGGTTGTTACCCCTTGAAAAGAATAATTGGTTGTCTTGGAACTTTCCTAAGTTCTTGGATAGGTGCTACTACTAGTTTTAGAGTAAAAATGTTAGTCTCTACCTTGTTGAGCCTTTTCTCTTTTCATGAAGGTGTGAGATTTTTTTTAGCTTGGTTTTGATGAATTGTGTCTTCCAAATGTTTTCCCATTTTTGAAAACACATGAAACCAACCTGGATACATCATTGGGATCTAAAGTGTTTACAGCTCATCCTAGATATTTTCAACATACAGTTCCAGAAACGTTTCCTATGAGGGAGGCTTTATGAGTGAATGGGTTAAACTTTTCCATATGGATATGAAATCAAACACCATTTCAATTTATTTTTTCATAAAATTTTTCAGGTTAGTGATTTTTATTTTCATTTTCAGGGAGGTAAACTAGTAATGTAATTGATGGAGAAGGTATTCCCATCCTGTAATGGATCCTACTAGAAGGTTACTATACTACCCAATTTGTGGCCCTATCATAATAAAAAACAAACACCTCATAATGTTTGACTCTTATTGATATCAACGTCACATCATCAGACCACATTGGGATTCAAGGTTATTGAGGTGTTTTTTCAGGGTATCTTACACCATCAAAGGTGGAGAAGGTAGGATTACTGAAATTGGTTGTGGAAAATGTATCATTCATCCATTGATAATATAACTTCTTCTTAGTCTGTGTTGGTGTGCGTTGCACTTCCATGAATTCTATTTGAGTATCCATAGTTTCAATGAAGTTAATAAGTTTTAGAAGGATTGTTGTCTAAGAGACCTCATCCCTACAGGGAGTTAGCGAGTCTAGATAAGGAGGCCATGTTTTCATCTCCTTCTTATTGTCAATTTGTGTCAAGATTGAATGATTTTCCTACTAAGGGAGAGGATATCTACTTAATGGATGGTATTCAAGACCACTTTTGACATACTCATTTATGTGGACAAACATACTAGATGCAGAACCAGTTTGAAACTAAAATAATACTTATGTATGAAGATTTACAATTTCCAGATTTATGGGAGGAGGAGTATCCCCTATATCTAAAGGTGATACCCATTAGTAATGTTTCCCTTGAGTATCTCCAGTGTGATCTATCTAATATTTTTAATATCATTCTCATATTGATCCATTCGTTCCTCCACATCTGACTCTTTAGGGTGGTGAATGGGATTTATCTACACATTTTCCTTTATCATTGATAGTGTTCCAAAATAGGGGTCGATACCAAATATTTGGAAGTTCCATGGTTTGTATCCTGCTCTAGTTCTGGATATGTGCAGCCTCAAAGGTTGCTTCTATATCCTTCTCTCAAGTTATGATTTCCACATTACATCGACCTTCATCCTAATCCACATTATATGTTGTGTTTATGGCAACAAAATTAACATAGGTTTATTGGGAAATGGTAGTTGTTCTATTACTTTAAACATAACAATATGATTCGTCATTTCCTAAATATGGGTCATTTCTGGATCCCTTTTCCATTATGGGTAGTTTGGGATTGCATCCTTGTTAGGGTTTGATTGAATTCATTATACGATCTTCCTATATTGTCCTATGAGTGGGGAACATGATGGATATTCTATTCAATGATTTCTAATGAGCTCTGAATCATAGATTTTTTTCTTGTATTGAAAGGAATTGATGGGATGAAGACCGATGATATTTACCACCCATTAGGGAGAAGAATGATTCTATCTGTGGTGATTATGATAAGGAAGATACACCCATTCATGTAGGCTCGGAACATTCTAGGGACAAAATTGGTATTGAATGGTCATTTTATAGCTAATCTTGTAAGATCCCGGTTTTTAGAAAGGTATGTTTTCGTTATGTTTTGGTGGAATCCCTTGTTTTGTGCATCAAGGGATGTCTTCTAAACGTATGATAGGCCTTGGGGGTGTTTTGAGGGCTTGGGCATGATAGAATGGAAAACTGGGCAAGACCATCCAGGGCGCATGGCATGCGCACGGCCAGGCCAAACCGTGTGGCCTACCCAGGTAAACTGTGCTACCCTCCACTTCCAGACAGTACCATACGCACAGTTTTTCAAACCGTGCGGACAAACCCTGCGACCTCTTAATGTTGGGAAAAATTACATGTTTTCCACTCTGGGCTTTTAAACCCACACTCAGGATTTTCCTCCATTCATCCCCTCTCAACCCTAGTGACGAACTTGGATAACCCAAGCTTCACAAGGGTGGTTATCCTTCTATTCTTGACCATTTAGAGCATCGTTGGTTTCAGATCTAAGCTCTGGGTAAGGATAATCTCATCATTGCTTCTTTTTTTGGTTTAGGGTTTGTATCTTTTCTCCCTCTTGTTCCAAAGCTCTGAAACCCCATCTTTTGGGTGAGTTTAAGGATGAAGCTTCAAAGTATGGTCTGATCGAGGTCTAAGGACTCGATTGAGATTGAGTTCAACCTCGGTTCCTATGTAGGTGGTCTACAAGCTATATCCCATGGTTATTTGTGTATTTGCGCATGTTTAGTTGGGTTCTTGGTTCCCCTTGGTTATGTTTTGAATAACCTTGACATGTTTGGTAATAATGATGTTAAAAATGGCTAATGGGAACCCTCACAATCCCCGTGGGATGTGTTGGGATAGACATTACCTAATCTAGCGCCATCCATGGGGTGTGCCGACTTTTCCTGAGTTTAGGGATTGTTATTAAACAAGTGACCTTGTTGTAGTGAATTGTATATCCCTTGATAAACATGTTAGAATGAATCGTTGAATCACGGAAATGATGAATGGGTTAAATGGGTTAATGTGTAAACTGATTAATGACCATAAGGGATAGGTTTATGGGTCTAGTTATAAATGCTTATTGAGTTAGGCATAACACATGGGAATTGGGTGAATGGTTAAATGGTGTGAAATGGTAATGTGTTAATGGGTTAAGGAATGATGTGGATTCCCATGTTGGGTGTTGTGAATTGTGTTTGCCGAAGGGCAATGGTTTGTATGTTTTATGGTTACTTATATATTAAAGCATGTGAACATGGCTTCGTCGAGTGGTGTATGACTTGAGGATCTACGCCCACGGGTTGAGCTAAGACTGAGGTTCTAAACTCCACCTTAAATGCACGGGTTAGGAAAGGGGACTGAGGGTCTATTTTCCTAACGGTTGCATCCACCTGGACTGAGGCTTCGAGGTGAGGATATGGTTGCTATGAGGGTGTTAGTCCTAGTGAGATAGGATAATGATGTGTTCAACCTCTTGTAAGTGATTGTTGTCCTTAGACCCATGTAACATAATGTATGTGATCAATCCATGGAAATGTGATGAGATGGGGAGTGATGATATTTGGTGTGTAATGAATGGTATTGGAAGTGGCAAAAAATTTGGCTAAAAAATTGTCTAATGGAACCTAGATTAATTAATTGGAAATTATAATTCATTTTCCTTTTGCATGAACTACCTATTTATACTAGATATTTGGTAGACACCATTGGTGGTGGCCTACTGAGTTGTACTCACACCCTGCTCGGGCTGTAGTTGGGTACCCGAGCAGACTTCATGTTTGCAGGTCAGGAGAAGGGTAAGGGTAATTTCTATATAGCTGAGTGGACATTGGTAGCACTTGGTAAAGGATCCGGACATAGAGTCGGGACAGTTTTGGGGATTGTGGTCATTTTCCTTATTTTGGTTTTTTGTTCGCTCTTTCACTTGTAGTATGACAAGACATATTTATTGTTGGAAATGGTTGATATACATGTTCCTTGTTTATGGGTTATTGTTTCCGCTATTTGGTTTATTTTGGTTGTGGGTTACTCTGATAAAAAGGGGGTATTGTCTCCCCACTTGACCCCATATACCCCCGCTACTAGTCGGCAGCATTTGGAAAATGGGGAGGCACGCTTAAGGTCATGTAACCACCCGGCTCGGAGCACCGGTTTAGTGGCTTCCCGGACGGGGATGTTAAAAAGTGCTATCATATGAGGTCTTTCTTCTCCTTCTCTGAGGTCTTGTTATTCAGGATAGTTTGATAAGGGTTAAGATGTGTGGGGCCTTGGAAAATGATATCATTCTTGGGAGTAGCTAACCCATATACGAGGAAAAACCCAAGTCACCCTGGGTGAGAAATGTTTTTCTTGGTTGTGTGTTGTTACAGTTGATGATATTTCACCGTTGGGTGATACACATGTGGTTTGATGTGACTATTTTATGATATTTGTCTTCTGGCCTTAACAGAATGATGATTTGTATTCATGCATCATTGTAGACACAAAGGGAGATAGGTGACATGCATTGTGTTATGCGCACGCATGGGGTGGGTGTGTGAGGCAGGAAGGTAGGGTGCATTATGCATTCCATGAAATCCATAAATGATGAGATGAATGAAATAACACAAGTGCGTAAGGATGAATGAATGGTAAATGATGTTTAATGGAATAATAGGGTTTGAAAAAAATTAGAAAATTTTGTTGGGTTAGTGTATGAAAAGTGGTTTGTTGTGGCTAGTAAGGAGTCTTTTGTGATGGATTCATGAATGTTTTATGGTACGTGTTCTAAATATTATTCTTGGCATGGTAGAGAAATGCCACCACGACGTCAGTTATCAGTTGGGAAACGGGAGGATGTTGCTGAAAACAATCCTTCGATAGAGGAGAAAGAAAATGTGGTGATACATGAAGGTAGAGAAGACCAGTTCCTGGATAACATGTCTCGCCTTATGTAGATGATGGATCAGGACCCAGGGCGGGATACATCGAGTATGTTTGAGCTGACCAGGGAGTTCTAGTTGTAGAACCCTCCGACCTTCACATGAGAGGGTGGGCCAAAGGCAGTGGAGTTTTGGTTAGAGTTTTTCCAGCTGATATCGGATCATCTGGAGACCCCTATCGAAAATCGAGTAAAGCTGGCCGCTTATATATTACGGGGCCAGGCTTGGCGTTTGTGGGACATTAAGTCTCTAATAGAGCAGGCTGAGGGAATGTCAGGGATGGTTTTTTTAGGAAACGTTTCTGGAGTATTTTTATCCATATACATTGAGGCAGGAGCGGGCTACAAAGTTAATGAGCTTGACTCAGGGATCGCTATTGGTGATGGACTATGCTAGTCGCTTCATAGATTTGAGATGCTTTGTCCCAGTGTTAGCAGAGGATGAGGCAGTGGATGCAAAGCGTTTCCAGGATGGGCTGAGACATGAGATTAGGTCTCAAGTAAACATCTTCCACTTGAATAGGTTCACAGAGGTAGTAGATTAGGCATTGATCTCCAAAGGAAACCTGAAGGGAGCTTCGGGTATTGGGATTGTGGTGCCAGTGGGGCAGACAAGTAGTGTAGCTACCGAGGGTCGGAAGCGATGCCATGAGAGCTCACAGAATGGTAGAAGTGTGAAAAGTGGCTGGAAGAGAGGTTCAGCCTCTCAAAGTGGAAATCAGGTGTACTGTTATCAATGTAGTAGGCCGGGGAATATGTGTGGTCCATGTCCTCGACTTCTAGTTTAGTGTCGTTCGTGTGGCAGGATGGGACATGTGCAGAAGTTCTACAAGAAGCCTCGGCAGGTGGGTGAGTATGATAGTGGAAAGAAGGTACCAGATAGAGTAAGGGGATCTGTTTCCCCATATATGGCTGGCAGTTGGAGCTCCACGGGCTATACTTGCAGGGGTGGTAGACTTGGGACTCTAGGGCCAGATCTCTCATGCCAGCAGGGCAGTGTAGCATAGGGTACTCAGGCAGGAGCCCAGGGTAGAGGGGCAGGTCAGTTTCAGGCAGTTCAGTTTGTGCCTGGTGATGGTGAAGCTGGACGGTCGACTGTTTGAGGTACGATCCTTGTAGCTTCTACTTTTGCTAGTGTGTTGTCTGACACAGGTTCCACACAATCTTTTATCAATGCTCAACTTGTTGTAGCACTTGTTTTACCTATGGATAGGGTGTGTGGAGTTATGTCAATTGACACTCCGTTGGGGGTGCTGGTTGAGGATATCAAGAAGTGCAAGGGATGTGCCTTGGAATTTGGTGGGTATTGTTTTCCATGGGATTTGTTTGTTCTTGAGATTTCATAGTTTGACCTAATCTTGGGAATGGATTGGTTGGTATTGTATCGGGCATGCATAGACTATTATCTTCATAGAGTATCGTTCAAGTCACTTGAGGGTAACACTTATGTCCATCGTGGTGAATGGGATGTTCGAGCAGGGCGTGCGTGGCCATTTTTTAAATAGATGAGTGGACTCCCAGATCGAGTGGAATTTATTATGCTTGATGATAATGAAAGAGTGGAAAAATATAATTTTCCTCCTGTGGTGGATCAGTTTCAAGATGTTTTTTTGGAGGATTTCTCGAGGTTACCCCCCGAGGGGGATGTTGAGTTCACAATCGAGTTGCTACCAGGAGCAGAGCCAGTTTCCATTCCTCCATACCGAATGGCACCAAAATAACTCTAGGAACTAAAGTTTCATCTTGAGTAGTTGGATTGTAAGGGGTTGATCTATCCTACTACGTCACCTTGAGGATATCCAGTGCTTTTTGCAAAGAAGGTCGATGGGTCGTTGAGGCTGTGTGTTGACTATCGAAAGTTGAACCAGATGACAGTGAAGAATCGGTACCCTCTTCCTAGAATTTATTACATGTTCAATCAGTTGAGGGGTGCATCATTGTTTTCTAAGATTGATATGAGGTCAGGTTATCGCCAGATGAGGGTGAGGTCTTCTGACGTACCACAGGCAGCTTTTCGGAGTCAGTACGGGTTGTTTGAGTTTGTGGTAATGCCTTTCGGCTTGACCAATGCACCAAAGGTGTTTATGGCTTTGATGAACTAGATCTTTCATCCCTATCTAGATCAGTTTGTGGTTGTCTTTATTGAAAATATCTTAGTGTACTCAAAAAATCACAACGATCATGCCCAACATCTTGACATTGTCTTGGGTACACTAAGAGATAATTGGCTATACTCCAAGCTATCAAAGGGTGAATTCTAGATAGGTGAGGTGCATTTTATAGGTCACATCATCTTAGAGGATGGTGTGTCAGTGGATCCAGATAAAGTGCAGCCAGTTGTTTCTTGGGAGCAGCCCAAGAGTACTTCCTATGTTCTGAGTTTTCTTGGTTTGGTTGGGTATTACCAAAGGTTCATTCAGGATTTATCTCGCTTGGCAGCACCACTCTCGGCCTTGACGAAGAAAGGAATTAGGTTCGAGTGGTTTGAGGCCTGTGAGAATTCCTTTCAAGAGTTGAAGAAGTTGTTGACGACCGCACCAATCTTGATCTTACCTGATCCAGGTATGATGTACATGGTGTTTTGTGATGCGTCTGGAATCAGACTTGGGGCTATGTTGATGCAGGATGAGTGGGTTGCGGCTTATGGGTCAAGTCAGTTGAGACCCCATGAGTGGAACTATCCCACTCATGATCTTGAGTTGTCTATAGTAGTGTACGCCTTGATGTTCGAAGGCATTATCTGTTGGGAGAATGGTTTACCATATTTACCGACCATAAGAGCCTAAATTACATCTTCTCATAGCGGGATCTGAATCTTTGGCAGTGAAGATGGGTTGAATATCTCCAGTATTTTGACTTTGAGTTGGTGTACACACCAGGAAAGGGAAATAGTGTTGTTGATTCTCTGAGCAGGAAGGTTCCAAATGAGGTGGTTCAAGAGTCCAACACCGAATGGAAGGTGATGGCTTTGTTTGAAGAGATTCACCTAGAGATGTAAGAGGAGAGTGGTCAGGTCACTCTTTCTTCATTAATGATGGAGTCGACACTTTTGAGTTGAGTTAAGGAGGGTCAACTTGATGATCATGAGTGATTCTCCATGAAGGAAAATATTAAAGGTTGGGAGCAACCTTCTGGGTGGGTTGTCGGTGTGGACGGTGTTGTTCGTTTTCGTGATCGTGTGGTTGTGCCAGAGTGTGTGTGTGAAGAGTTTATGTGTGAGTTCCATGCAACAAAGTGGTCATTTCATCCTGGTTCGACCAAGATGTACCATGATCCTTGAAGGCAGTTTTGGTGTCCTGGTAAGAAGAAAGAAGTTACAGGCTTTGTGGCATGGTTCCTTACATGTCAGTAGGTGAAGGTCGAGCATCAATTCCTAGGTGGTTTGTTGAATCCATTTCCTATTCCAGAATGGAAGTGGGACAATGTAATATTGGATTTTGTCGTGGTTCTTCGGAGGACGCCATGGTAGAATGATGCAATCTGGATGGTTGTGGATCGGTTAACGAAAGTGGCTCATTTCTTACCAATTCAAGAGACCATTACAGTCGACCAGTTGGGTGAGTTGTATGTTCGAGAAATATTACAATTTCAAGGGGTTCTGTGGACCATAGTTTCGGACCATGATTCGCGTTTTAGGTCTCATATCTGGCAAGGGTTATAGAAGGCTCTTGGTACATAGGTGTTTTTTAGTATGGATTTCCACCCGGAGACGGACGGGTAGTCAGAGAATATAATACAAGTGTTAGAAGATATGCTAAGATCTTGTGTCCTGGGCCTTGGTTGTTCTTGTGAGAGGCACCTATCATTGGTTGAGTTCACCTACATCAATAATATTTAGGCTACGATTTAGATGGCACCATTTGAGGCATTTAATGGGCGACCATGTAGATCTCCATTGTGTTGGCTAGATGCCGGTGAATCTGAGTTGTTGGGTCCAAGTCTCATGCAGGAGACTTCAGAGAGTGTTATGTCGATCAGGAAGTGAATGGATATGGCTCATAGTAGGCAGAAGTCATATGCAGATCAGAGGTGTAGTCCTCTTGAGTTTGCGGTGGGTGATAAAGTGTTCTTTATGGTGTCTCCAAGGTTGGGTCACTTTCAAATCCGAAAGCAGGGTAAGTTGGTGCCCAAGTATGTGGGACCTTTTGAGATTGTAGAGAGGATCATACTAGTGGCTTACTGATTGGCTCTTCCACAACAGTGTGGTGGGATGAACAATGTGTTTCATGAGTCAAAGCTTCGACGGTATCACCCTGACCCATCTCAAATGGTTTATGTTGAGGATGTGGAGCTTGAGGTTGATGCTTCCTTTGAGGAGCATCCGGTTCATGTGGTGGATCGTAGTGAGAAGGTCTTGCGATGAAAGGTTGTTCCATTAGTGCGAGTACTATGGCAGCATGGGAAAGTTCATGAAGAAACGTGGGAGAGGGAATTGGATATGTGGGCTCAGTGGGACGAACTCTTCTCTTTAGTGGACCAATGAGGCTTGGGAACTCGGCTCGAGGATAAGCCATTATAAGGTGGGAAGGTTGTAAGATCCCAGTTTTTGGAAAGGTATGTTTTCGTTATTTTTTGGTTGAATACCTTATTTTGGTCTTCAAGGGATGTCTTCTGAAAGTATGAGAGGACTTGGAGGTGTTTTGAGGGGTCGAGGCACGAAAGAAAGGAAAACTGGGCAATACAAGCCTTGGTTCACGGCCAGGCCAAATCGTATGGCCTTCCCAGGTAAACTGTGCAACCCTCCTCCTCGAGACAGTAGCATGCACACAGTTTGTGAACGGTTTTTCAAACTGTGCAGACAAACCATGCGGCCTCTTAAAGTTGGGAAAAATTACAAGTTTTCCACTCCGGGCTTTTAAACCCCAAATCGAGATCTTCCTCCATTTATCCCCTCTCAACCCTAGTGACGAACTTGGACTACCCAAGCTTCCCAAGTGTGTTTCTCCTTCTATTCTTGGCCGTTTAGAGTGTCGTTGGTGGCAGATCGATGTTCCGGGTAAGGCTAATCTCATCCTTGCTTCTCTTTTTGGTTTAGGAGTTTTATCTTCTCTTCTTCTTGTTCCGAAGCTCTAAAACCCTATCTTTTTGGTGAGTTTTATGTTGCAACTCCAAAGGTTGGTCAGATCGAGGTCTAAGCACTCGATTGAGAGTTCTTTCAACCGCGGTTTCAAGGTAGGTGGCCTAAAAGCTATATCCCATAGTGATTTGGGTATTTTCACATGTTTAGTTTCGTTCTTGGATCCCCTTGGTTATGTTTTGTATAAACATGGAATTCTTGGTAATAATGATGTTTAAAATGGCTAATGGGACCCCTCACGATCCCCATGGGATGTGTTGGGATGTACGTGACCTAATATAGTTCCATCCATGGGATGTGTTGGCTTTTCCTGGGATTAGGGATTGTTATTAAACAAGTGACCTTGCTGTAGTGAATTGTAGAGACCTTGATAAATATGTTAGCATGACTAGTTGAATCATGGAAATGATGAATGCCAAAAATGTTTTAATGTGTAAACTGATTAAAGACCATAATGGATAGGTTATGGGTCTATTTCTAAATGCTTAGTGAGTTAGGCATAACACATTAGAATTGGGTGAATGGTTAAATGGTGTGAAATGGTAATGTGTTAATGGGTTAAGGCATGATATGGATTTCCATGTGGGGTGTTGTGAATAGTGTTTGCCAAAGGTCAATGGTTTGGATGGATGATGGTTACTTATATATATAAGCATGTGCACATGGCTTTGTAGAGTGGGGTTTGACTTGAGGATCTACGCCCAGGGGTTGAGCAAAGATTGAGGTTCTAAACTCCACCCTAAATGCACGGGTTAGGAATGGGGTCTGAGGGTCTATTCTCTTAACGGTTACATCCACCCAGACTGAGGCTTCGAGTTGAGGATATGGTTTCTATGAGGGGGTTAGTCCTAGTGAGATAGGATAATGATCTGTTCACCCTCTTGCATGTGATTGTTGGCCTTATACCCATGTAACATAATTTATGTGATTAATCCATGGAAATGTGATGGGATGGTGAGTGATGATATTTGGTGTTTAATGAATGGTAATGGAAGTGGCAATGGATTTGGATCAAAATTGGCTAATGGAACCTAAATTAATTAATTGGTAATTATCATTCATTTTCCTTTTACATGCACTACCTGTTTATACTGGATATTTTGTAGACACCGTTGGTGGTGGCCTACTAAGTTGTAGTCACACCCTTCTCCGGCCGCCGTTGGGTACCTGAGAAGACTTCATGTTTGCAGGTCTATATAAGGGAAAGGGTCCTTTCTAGATGGTTGATTTGACATGGGTATCACTTGGTGGAGGATCTATACTTGGAGTTGGGACCATTTTGGGGATTGTGGTCGTTGTTATTATTTTGAGTTTTTGTTCACTCTTGCACTTGTAGTATGGCATGACATATTTATTGTTGGAAATGGTTGACATACATGTTCCTTGTTTATTAGTTATTGTTTCCATTATTTGGTTCATTTCTATTGTGGATTACTCTGATAAAAAGGGGGTATAGTCTCCCCACATGACCCCATAGACCCCCGCTGCTAGTCGGTAGCCTTTGGCGTACGGGGAGGCATGCTTAAGGTCATGTAACTACCCTGCTCGAAGAACTGGTTTAGTGGCTTCTGGGTCGGGGACATTTACAGATATGATGATTCCTGTCAAGGATTTTAGGATTCAAGGGATGGTTATTGAGATATAAATTCTCCCAGCATAGTGGTATGGGGTTAAACTAGAACCATCATTAATTTCCTTAGGACTCTCATGAGGGATGATAAAACTGTTGTTGGTGATTGACATATAAATTCCACTAGCCAAGTGTGATGGGGTTTATTAGTAGTTTTTGACGATATATCCCAAATCCACTAAAGAATTTATGATTCAAGGGGTGGAAGGGGTGGTAGATATTCTCCCAACTCGGTGTTCTAGGATTTATTATAGATAGAATCTATGATAACTACTACTTTGTCTTATTTGATGTTGTACATTCATGATCATGTAGGAGATGAGTGTAATGGCATTTCACGATGTATAACAGTTTCTTCATGAATTTTTCTACATGAATAAAAATTCAGCTTCCATGTCTGAAATGATCTCCCATTACATTTAAGGTCTAGGTTTAAATATCTACAGGGTGTCTTTTCCCTCCATTCATGATGTCTTGGCACCATTTAAGTGGGGTCATTATGTTGTACTGACCATATTGATCAAACATTACTCGATCCTCAGATTCCACTGAAGGATATGACATTACAAGACATTATGTCATGGGTATTCTGTTATTTTGGGGATATAGTGAAGTGAAATTATCCATATTTAACCCACCCTTAGATATATATGTTTAGATAATCTCTTGAAATAATTTGATCGAGAGTTGTTGTTATGTATAGAAAAACAATATATTGACATTTAACGTGATAATCCATTGTTGGGTTCAATGAAATGGAAAATGTTGACATATCCAAATGACATGATAATGTAAAAATGATCTGAATTTGATACTCATATCCTATATAATCTATTTTTCCAGACTTTATTCATTGATGAGTATCTCAAATATTGTTTTGTAAATAATGCATGAACTCCTTCTCTATCTCATACGATATCTCACAGTCGAGAGTGAAATGGGTCAGTAACATGATTGAGTGGTTATTTTTGTCTAACTGTCACCATATTCCAATGTTGGCCTCCCCATCATTAGTCTTTCTTATCTCAATCTTATCAGACCAGTAATGGTTCATCTTGGAGTTTCCTACTGACCGAAGTGGAGTGTTTCATGAAGTTAATGGGTTACTATCTATGGTAGAACCCAATTTTTCATCCACCTCTCTAAATAAAGGCATATCTATTTTGAACAACTCTCTATATAGAAGAGTCAAGGAAAGGGGATGATTTCCTTATTTGTGAAAGATATCAATAATGGATGTTGACCATAGAGGATTTCATGAATAGAGTCTATATGATCCTTCTCCAAACATCCATGAGGAGAACTATCATAGTAATGATCACATTTTACTTTATTTAAATAGTTGATAGTCCATTATAGTGTCAAGAATTTCTGCCAGACAACCTCAAGGTGATTCGAATTGTGGAGATTATGTATATGATCCACATTATTCATCATTTTCAGAGAATATAGACATGACTTATAGACCTTTCCAGCTATATGAGAAAGAAGTATAATGGTTTCCAAATATTCTTGATTACCACATAGTGTTGCGGGATTATAATCCCACCACTGATAAGCTGCTATAATATTACAATGAGCATATTTATTATTGATAGGAATGTGAGTCTCTATCAAGGAATCTTCTATTATCACATAGTGATGCTTTGCCAGAATGGAAATATGAGCCTGATCCTTGGCCATTGTAAAATTTCACTAGTCTTTTTCAACAGGGATATGAGTCTTTATCGAGGCACGTGTCACCCTCACATGGTGAGCCAAGTTGGAAGAGGAATATGAGCCTGGTTTGAATATGAATTCCACATCATAATATACTAATGGACCTCTAGAATGGGGGGAAGGGATATAAGCCTCCACTTGTATGGCCTTAGATGGATTCTAGTGACTTAGTTCATCAGTGGAAGTGGTAATATGTACCTAAATTCAATGATCTAAAAAAATATTCTTGGTAGATTAACTAAAATTAATATGGAACTTCCCTAAGGAATGTTCCACTCTCACATAGTGAGACCCAACCAATATAGGAATATGTGCCCAATATTGGGCCTTTAGAGTATGTCAAAAGTCTTTTTTTATAGAAATATTATCCATTCATGTATAATGTGATGCTCTCACTTATTGGGTGCTGACCCAAATGGTGATATGGTCTCATTCATAGTCCTTTATAATATGCCACAAACATTTTTCAATAGTAATGTTCCCATGTCTAATGGAAAATTTCACTCTAAGCTGGTGAGTCATAGGTGGAATGATTATGATCCAGGACTGATGCCTCATCATTCCCTGGGATATTCCAATAATCCTCCTTGATGGGAACAAGAGTGTGCGATTTCCCCAGGGAAACCACTTGTTCAAACATATTAGAGTATTCTATCCCCATGGATGTAGGGATGGGATTATGTTCCAAAATCTATATCAGTACCGATTATAGAATATTTCGGTGGAGTTATTTAGTTTTTTCTATTATGTAATGACAATTTAGAAAAGTGCTCAACAGAATGTAAGCATGTACATTTCTTGTACATAATTTGTACTGGTTGATATCATAAATTTAAGTGGGGATATTAGTTCAATTTTTTCCTTATTGTTCTATAGAATATGTTAATGTTATTCGTTAATGGGGGTAAGAATGTTTACCTCCACCTTGCTTCTTACAGGGATTCACCTATAGACTTATTCCTAGTGAAAGAGGATTTATGCATGGTCATTGGTTATTTATAGAATTTAATAACATAAAATTTTTTTCGATGTTGGGATACAAGTCCAATCATAGATATAAAGAGCCTCAAGTGATAGATATGACTTCCTTGTTCCTGTTAAATGGGATCACGGGTGGAAGTCTATCGGGTGGTACCCTAAGGAAGCGACTGAAGGGAACCATCAGGATGGAGCTGCACATAGTGGTTAACAAGGTCCCTACTCGGTGGCCCTTAAATAGATGTGATCTATAGTCTAATCCATGACATTCCTTCATTTGAAACTAAATTTGTATGTTTTCCTGCATCGTGGATAATATTATAGAGAACTATATATGGAAAAGGTCTGCACACTCTTTAATACAGATTTGTTTGGATTATGTGGACCCATCATTTTTAGTTTTTTGAGACCCTCGCTGTCATCTTCAAGGGTTGATATCATACCGTGTTAATGGTATTCATAGACCATATCATTTTCCAGTAAATTTTGAATGTTTCAAATAGTTAATGTCATTCTGAGACCCATGTGGGTTACATACACAATTGGATTTTCTAAAAGATCGATGGTTGAAGATATTTTCATGGATTAGGTTTTTTTCGTGAGAGTTGTAGAGACCCAAGCTAGACGTACAGCGACATTACATTACATTTGTGGAATGCTTAATACATAACAAAAAAATGACACCTAAGGACCGTAATAGTTCAGTGTCTTTGGAAACATGGAACAAAATATTCTAATCACGGTGAATGATCTTCAACATCTCCCATAATGATCTTTCCCTTTTGTTTTCTTCCCTAAACCATTATTTATATCCTGTGGAAAAGAAAACATAAAAAGAGTGACCTCAAATTCTCAGTAAGGGTAATCATGAAGAAAATAGAACAAACCATATACCTTTGAACATAAAAACTTGAACATAATGTTTAAACATCAAAATCATGATCAATGACATAAAACATGGCAGTACGTAAGGAATATATCCTAATAGAACATCAACCATGATAAAATAACATGGGTGTAAAACATGTAATTATGGAAACTATTAAGCACCTTTTATGATTTCCATAGTAGCCAAGGCATTGTTTCCAAGACAATCATAGTGGAAAAAGTCCTTTACTGAACCAGGTTTCCTTGTCGTTCCGGTCCTATATTACTGAATTAGATTCACTTGTTGTTATAGCCATGTATATTTCTTGATATATAAATATTTTCCCAATTAATTGGCAGGAGATATAGGTCCCACCCATCTCATAATTAAATAATTCTTAATTGTGCCACAAAAATAAACATAAATCATTCATCATAACCCAAAGAGTAAAATGGTTTTCATTAACATCATCCCATCATTAATTAATCCATATAAAACAAACAGATATCATTTCATCATAAGAAGAATGAAACCATTTAAATAGTAGATAAATTATACTTGGAACATAATTATACAAAATAAATTCACCTTAGATGGAAAAGAGTTATGACAAAACACATGAAATGAATTCTTGAGGAAAATATCCTTTCTTCTTCAAAATCATATTCCTTTCACAGAATTCCACTCAATTTTAAAAGAAAATGATTTGGTTGAAAATAATAAGTAAATATTGTAGAGGAATATTCAATAAAATTAGGCGTTATAAAAATCTGTTCATGCCGTATAAGTTAAAAAAACACTCTCCTTGTACTTTTTCCGGAAAAGACAAAACGTTCCTCGTATGATAAATAAAAGAAACATTCCTATCATAACAAAACATAAAATTCAAAGAGGGGGAAAATTACTTTAAAAATCATTTTAATAATGTAAAACAATTTATTAAAAAAAATTGTGGACATGGATGAAAAATATAACCCCATTAAATATTACGTATAAGCAATCTCGGATAAAAATGAGATTGAAAAATTATCCCTTATCTTTTATGATAAGTGGAATCATATGTTTCATAAAATAAAGAAACATACATGAATATTTAAATACCATATCCTCCAAAATAAAAATCATAAAAAATCCATGGGAAGCATAAACACCATACAAAATAAATATATGGTGATTAAGGCATATGTCTCACAGAAATAAAAGTGAGATGAAATAATCCCTTCACTTAGGTCTAATTTCTTACATATGTGTCTAAAAATCCTTTATAGTGGGTTTAGACATATTATTAACTTGTAACAGAACCATAATAATATTTATGATATCATATATGATTCACTTATGACTTTATATTACCCATTCATTTGTCAATATCATGTTAAAGCTGTGTTTTGGGTAAAATCGTTTCATTTATCGTACGTGTTTGGACCTGTTGTTCTTGATATTATTATTTCTTATATCATGATTTAAATACTTTAAAATTTAAAACATGATTTAAATATCATATATTTTCTCTATATATATAATATATAGATAAATAAAACGAAACACACCGTTCATGGAGACGGTAGGTCGTACGTATGCATGAACGCTGTTTTTATTTCCTTATTGACTTGAATGGAAGTAAGTAGATTATATATATATATATATTCATAAATCATGTAGAATTATTATGTCATATATATCATTATTATTTATTATATATACTTTATAATCATTTTTTAATGGTTAACATGGAGAAGGAATCTCATCGCATCGTGGAGGCGGTAATCCGTATGTATGCACAAGCGATGATATCATTCCCAAAATTATTGAATGGAATTGGAGTGGATGATATAATATCTCAGAATCAGTATGATGTTATAATAACCATATATAGTTATTCTTTACACCATTATACCCATCCATGTAAGGTGGTGGTCGAAAAACATATTACACCACGGCATGGAGACGGTATTTTATACGTACGCACGCGCGGTGATTTATTTTTCTATAGGATGGATAGAAGGTGAAATGGGGTTGTTTTAAATTAATAATAACATATCAGTATATTATTTATACTTATTTTATTACATTATAATGAAAAAACTAAATAATAGGAAGTAGAAGAATAAAGAAACTTGAAACAATCTATAGAATAGATTACCTCTTCTTTGACGCGCCTCTTTTAAACCTCATCTTAAGGAACTAATGTTGGTCTTTGAAGAAGACCAAGACCTCTATTATTTTTCTACAGAAGTGTAGAAGATAAATGGGCAGTGGTTGGACGAGATTGAAGGCTCAATGTGGTGTGAGAAGGAGAGGGAGGAGGTGCCCTTTTATAAGAGAGGAGAGAGACACTTTGGAAAACCTGTAAAATATTAATTTATAATAAACCCAAACCCCACATAAAAACATCCAAAGTGACTAAAATTCGGAAATTTGATAATATAGGGTTTAAATATCATCAAAAAATTAAATTTAGACATGTTATAAATTTATTTTATACCTTATCATTTTGATTTATCCTTATTTAATCTTTTTCTATTTGTGGTAATAATGTTATAAATTTTATATGGTTATAATATTTACTTATGTGTTGTTAATTATTCATAATTTGATACTTTTTTAAATTTTAGATCATATAAATTTTAATTTTTAATTTTAAAAAGATTTTGTGATTCTTAAACAATTTAATAATATAAAATAAAAATAGTGTTAATTTTGACACAATTCATTTATTTCAATTTAAATAAAATCCACAGAGAATATATTTTCGAAAAAACCTATTTAATAGATTACAAACAAGTCATATTAATCTTCAAAATTATTGTATCACATTTATTATTTCATATAATATTTATTGTAATACTTTAAAAATTATTTATTTGATATTTCTCTTAATAAAATAATTAATACAACATTTTTGTATAATTATTTTATATACATCGTTTTTGTATAAAAATTAAAAATAAAATATTATGATGAAGATGAATATAATATATTTCATAATAATACTTTTAGTTGAATTTACCTTCTAAAACAACCAAGTTTTAAAATTTTATCTTTATTAAAGTATGAAGGTGACAACATTGACATCATTTAAAATAAAATAATATAAATGTTCTAATCTGGTTTATAAGGATCCAAATGGTCCATAATTATACACTTGGATGATTGGGGTATAGATATAATCGACCAATATGTTTTGGTCAGTTTTCGGTGCCTTTTTATTGGTAATAATATTTTAATAAAAACTATATTATTGATTTTTCACTAAATAAATAATTTTTGCATCATTAATGTATAAGCTATGAAGGTAATTAAATATTTCTTAAAAATTACAAATAAATTACCATAATAGAGAAAAACCTTTTATACTTCAAATGAGTATTTATAATCAAATTTATATTCAGTATAACCTTATATTAGAAATTAATTATTTATTACAGTTTAAGTGAGACATATTTCACTTTCTTTAAAATAAAATATATTAAAGGTCTTAATCACATCCAAGTGGGTTCCAATGGATTCCATTTCGATCCAAATATTCCTTAGGACTAAATATAATCATCCAATTATATTAATACAAGTGTTAGGGTGATTTTATAATATTATATTTACCTTTAATAACCTGATTTACCTTTAACTATGGTAATTAAAATTTAACATACATACTATTCATAGTGCCCAAAAATAAAAAGTAGACTATTAACATAATTTGGACCTACTGATTACAAATATGAAATCCATTTTTGCAAATTGAAATCATAATTTTTTAATAAATTAATTTAAAATTAATCCCGTTGTTAAGAAAATGAGTTGTAAAATTTAAAATATTGCAAAAGATTGAAATGATTTTACCTATGAATTCAATGTAAAATCAATGTTAATGACATAAATTATATTAAATGGTAAAAATATATTCTATTTATACCTTAAAACCATTCAATTTTATTATTTAACCATATTAATTATCTCGATGAAAAAATATGTGTTTAACTAAAGTTTAGCATATTTTTACTATTCATCAAAATAAGAAACTTATCAGAAAAATATCAAAAATTAATCCAAAGTAAATTTTTATATCCTGATTGAAAAAGAGAATTCAATTTTGTCAAATTGAACTTATAAACATGTCAAAAACTAGATTTAAAGTGGGTGTTCCATCAAAAGGTGGAAAAACTGCATTTTTAAAAAATACTTATTTTACCGAAAAAATTAATTTTGTTTTCATACCGTGTTATATAAAATGTGTAAGATGATTAATAATGTTATAAAATTCAAAATTTAGTTAATACAGTTCATAAATTCTAGTTCATAATACTATTATAACAATATATCTTTGTTTAGCAAAACCCGATATTGCATACTACACATGCTATCGAGGAAGGTTCTGATTGCGTGTAATGCAAGTCAAGTCTGGGCTGAGTGTAGTGGAATCTCCCTTTGGTGTTGCGTATAACATAATCAAAACTTACATCATTTATACATTATACAGAATCTATACTTAATTTTTCATAGAATAATTTCTACAAAACAAACTTGAAATTGTGTGTAACACGAGCCAAGAATAGTGTTTCATATACTGCAAGTTAATATAGTGTTGTGTATAGTACATGATAATCTTGGTGTAGTGTACAATAGAAAACATCAAAAAAAATAAAAAAAATATTTCTCATAAAATATAGAGGTGTTAAATTCTACCCCCATTAAATGTATTTCACTCTCGAAATTCTTCGGGGTTATAAATGGTTTTCAAATTAAAAGTTTATTTAATAGAAACCCACATCGTAAAAAGGAATACCAAAACATAACTTAAAAAACTAAAGTACGAAACATAATGGTTACACAAATTAACTAATCACTAGGTTTACACATAGGAGAACATAGTTGAAAATTTAGATATGGTACAGAAATCTAACCATCATGTTCTAATAGAGAGTGGTAGAGAACATGGCTTTAAAAAAGTCAAAAATCACAAAGCCATAAATTTGTGATGATCTAAGGTACCATCTAATTCATCAAATATGAGGTAAATAGGAATTTTTTTTTGGTTTTCATGATCATTTCCCCAATTATGAAGAATTTTTGAATTAAACGAAATACTTACTTGATTTTGGTACAATCTCACTGGTGTTCATGCCTTGAACAATTTACACTTCATCTATTAAAGAAATGAAGTTGAATTTGTCTTCTGTGAAGTGTAAGAAGATCATTCGATAGAATTATAGGTCCTTCCATCTGTCTCTAACAATAGGTTATCAAAATATATTAAATATACATAAGTCCATCTCTGGTGAGATTAATAGTATATGATTCCTAAAGTGGACTTATACTTCATATATCATACCACTTATTAAATTAAAACTAATTTATACTAACCAGGGACTTCTTGTAGGCCAGTGATAGGTGATAAAGGCTTATCGCACTCTGGTTGTGGGTTCTATTCCTACAACATTATCTGACGCTACGTGTTTTTGTTCATCATGTAGGTTGTCCTTTTTCTAGAACTACACCATTATAACATTCCAGAAATAATATCGAAAAAAATGTTCTATCCTTAAACAATACTATCTGATGTCCAGCATAATCCATTCCAATCATTAGGCTTATCCAAAATACATCTATCCAATCTCATAAAGAAAAAAATATTAATAGAGAGGTCATCTACCAAGAATGTGACTACCATCATTTATCCCCCATATATGATAAGATATATCTTGTTGTTGGTCACATTCAAAACATGTGAATACCTTAATCATGTATTCCCTTGAAAAACGAATACCCATTGAACCTTATTGAAAACATGAATGTTGTCAAAAGTTAAATCTTTCCACATACCAAAATTAAAAATTTCTATATATTCAAACCATGATATCACTTTGTCCTTATATTAGTAATGATCTTATTAATACTCTCAAACATATTATTTCCTCCTTATCCCTTCATTATGCACATATCAACTTCGTTCCAAAAAATATTTCAATCACTTTTCATGGTTACTGGTACCATTCAACATATACTTTCCAATACTTTAGGAAAAACAATAGTGTAACAATGCTTAGATGTTTCTTTATTACATAATACCATTAAAATAACTCTATAAAAACATACAATCATTCCACTACCTTAGATCATTATCATTTTATTACTCAACACATCTTTCATCTAATATATCATTTTTAGTCTCTTCATCGTCATCAACATAGAACTACCCATACGACCATGATGATTCTCTTCATGAGATTTTCCCTTAGGGAATTGGTTTGCATAATGCTCGTACATTCCACATTTAAAACATTTAACCATTGTTGATGTCTTTGCAATACCATTACCCTTGTTAATGGTGTCAACTGAACCTTTTCCTTTGTAATTACTGGCTTTGTGTCCTCCTTTTCCACACCCGAAACATCTTCTGGTTCCTCTGATACATTCTCCTTGATGCCTTTTCCCACATGGTTTACATGGGGGAAATTGAACATTCTTTCCTCTATGATCATCATGAAACTCCATCGTTCTCTTATTTTCTGAGTGAGGAAACATACCAAAGTTGAGATTATTGATCATATTATGAGATTTCTGATTTTGGATAATAATTATGTTTGGACTTCCAAATCCTATTTCATTTGGTTTCTCATGAAGAATATCATTCCATTGTCCATCATATCCTCCATTATCGTGAAACTTCTTGTTTCTAGCCATTTTCTAAAACCCAAAAAGAATACTGTGAGAGGAAAAAATTATTCTAGGAAAACAACATAATAAAGGGGGAGTACCTTCAATATATAACATCAGAGGTTTAATTCTAAGATCATTGCCGTAATTCTAAGACTATAACCTATACTTATAATTAACCTAAAATACATCCCTAGACATACCATAAAAATATCTCTAGGGACATCACTAAAGTTTTCATATCCTAGTTTCCAAATTTTAACTAAATATCCCTATGAAACCAACTGTAATGACCCAAGCTTGACGTACATGGACATTACATTATTTTTGCGGAATACTTAATACATAAAAAAAATAAATCACACCCATGGACCGTAATAGTTTAGTGTCAATGGAAACTCAGAAAAAAATCTTCTAATCATGGTGAAAGATCTTCAAAATCACCCATAAAGATTTATCCCTTTTGTTTTCTTATAGAAAACATTCATTATATCCTGGGGAAAAGAAAACATAAAATGGGGGAGCTCAAATGCTCAGTAAGGTTAAGCATGAATAAAAAAGAACAAACCATATACATTTGAACTTAAAAACATGAATATAATGTTTAAACAACAAACTTGTGAGCAATGACAAAAAAAATAGCGGTACGTAAGGTATAGATCATAATATAACATCAATCATGATAAAATATGATGGGCATAAAAAATGTAATTTTGGAAACCATTAAGAACATGTTATGATTTCAATAGTATCCATGAAATTGTTTCCAAGATAATCATAGTGGAAAAAGCCTTTTACTGAACTGGGTTTACTTGCCGTTCCAGCCCTATATTACTGAATCAGATTCACTTTTCATTCCAGCCATGTTTATATCATGAGATATAAATCTTTACCCAATGAATTTGGGGTAGATATAGGTCCCACCCATCTCATAATGAAACCATTCTTACTTGTGACACAAAAATAAACATAAATCATTCATCATAACCCAATGAATAAAAGGGTTTCAAGAACATCATCCCATCATAACGTAATCCATATAAAACAAATGTATATCATTTCATCATAAGAAGAATCAAACCAGGTAAATAATAGAGACATCACACTTGAAACATAATCATACTAAATAATGTCATCTTAGATGGAAAATAGTTTTCACAAAAACACATGAAATGAATTCTTGAGGAAAATATCCTTTCTTCTTAAAAATCATTTTCTTTTCACAAAATTCCACCCATTTTGAAAAGAAACATATTTTGTTGAAAATAATAATGAAATATTTTAGGGGATTCTTCGTGAAAATTAGGCGTTATAAAAATTCGTTCATGTTGTATAAGTTAAAAAAATATTCTCCTCATACTTTTGCTGGAAAAGTAAAAAAGTTCCTCATATGGTAAATAAAAGAAATATTCCTTCCATAATATAATGAAAAACATTTTATATACATGGATAAAAAATATAACCCCAGTAAATACTTACGTATAAGCAATCTCGGATAAAAATGAGATTGCCAAATTATCCATTAGCTTTTATGATAGGTGGAATCATATGTGTCATAAAATAAAGAAAATTACATGAATATGTAAATACCATATCCTTCATAATAAAAGTAATAAAACATCCATGGGAGGAATAAACACCATACAAAAGAAATAGATGGTGATTAAGGCATATGTCTCACAGAAATAAAAGTGAGACGAAATAATCCCTTACCTTAGGTCCAATTTCTTTCATACATGTCTGAAACTACTGTATAGTGGGTTTAAACATATTTTTAACTTGTAACAGAACCATAATAATATTAATTATATCATATATGATTCACTTATGATTTTATATTACCCAATCTTTTATCAATTTCATGTTAATTCAGCATTTTGGGTAAAATCATTTCACATATCGTACGTGTTTGGACTTGTTGTTATTGATATTATTATTTCTTATATAATTATTTACTTACATCCATAATGTAAAACATGATTTATATATCATATATATTATGTATATATATATATATATAATATAGATAAATAAAAAGAAACACACCGTTCATGGAGACGGTAGGCCATACGTACGCATGAACGATGTTTTTCTTCCCTTATTGTTTTGAAGGGAAGTAAGTAGATGATATATATATATATACATAAATACAGTAAAAATATTATGTCATATATATCATTATTATTCATTATATATACTTTATAATCATTCATTAATGGTTAACATGGAGAATGAATCTCATCGCATCGTGGAGACGGTAATCCGTACGTACGCACGAGCAATGATATCGTTACCATAATTATTGAATGGAATTGGAGTGGAAGATATAATATCTCAAAATAATTAGGATGTTTTAATAACCATATATAGTTATTCTTTACACCATTTTATCCATCCAAGTAATGTGGTAGTGGAAAAACAGATTACACCATGGCGTGGAGAAGGTATTCCGTACGTACGCACACGCGGTGATTTCATTTTCAGTAAGATGGATTGAAGGTGAAATGGGTTGTTTCAAATTTATAATAACATTTCATCATATTAGTAATACTTATCTTATTACTTTATAATTAAACAACTATATAAGAGGAGGTATAAGAATAAAGAAACTTGCATGAATGAGTAGAATAGATTACCTCTTCTTCGACGCGCCTCTTCTAAACCTCTTCATAGGGCACTAATGTTGGTATTTGAAGAAGAAAGGAACCTCTAGTATGTTTATAGGGAAGTGTAGAATTGAAATAGGCAGGGTTTGGCCGATTTGGAAGGCTCAATGCGGTGTGAGAAGGAGAGGGAGGAGGTGCCCCATTATAAGAGAGGAGATGGGCACTTTGGGAAACCTCTAATATATTAATTTATAATAAACCCAAACCCCACATAAAAACATCCAAAGTGACTCAAATGTGTATATTAGATAATATAGGGTTGTAATATCATCATAAAAGTAAATTTATACATGTTTTGATTTTATTTTAAAACCTAACATTTTGATTAATCCTTATTTAATCTATTTAATTTTATTTGTGAAAATATTGATATAAATTTTTTTTGGTTATAATAATTACTTATGTGTTGTTAATTATATATAATTTTATACTTTATTACATTTTAGATAATATAAATTTTAATTTTTAATTTTTAAAATATTTTTGTGATTTTTAAACAATTTAATAATATAAAATATCAATAGTGTCAATTTTGACACAATTCATTTATTTGAATTTAAATAAAATACACAGAGAATATATTTTATAAAAAACATATTTAATATATTAATAACAAGTTATATTTGTCTAGAAAATTCTTGTAGAACCTTGATTAGTTCATATAATATATATTGTTATACTTTTAATATCATTTATTTGATAATTCTCTTAATAAAATAATTAATATAACATTTTTTATATTATTTAGTATACTTATTTTTTTGTATAAAAATTTACAATAAAATACTATGATGAAGAAAAATATAATATATTTCATAATAATACATTTAGTCGAATTTATCTCCTAAAACAACAAACATTTAAAATTATATCTTTATTAAAGTATGAAGCTGTCGACTTTGACATCATTTAAAATAAAATGATATAAATGTCCAAATCTATTTTATAAGGCTCAAAATAGTCCATAAGTCTAAAATTGGATTATTAGGGTATATATATACTCGAAAAATATGTTTTGGTCCGGTGTTGGGGCCTTTTGATGGGTAATATTATTTTAATAAAAACTATATTATGGATTTTTCACTAAATAAATAATTTCTGCATCATTAATGTATAAGCTATTAAGGTAATTAAATATTTCATAAAAATTACAAATAATTTACCATAACAAAGAAAAAAAATTATCTTTCAAATGAGTATTTATAATTAAATTTATATTCAATATAACCTTATATTAAAAATACTTTAATTATTAAAGTTTGAGTGAGACATATTTCACTTTTTTTTAAAATAAAATAAATTAATGGTCATAATCACATACATATGGGTTCAAATGGTTTCCATTTAGACCCAAATATTCCTTAGGACGAAATTTAATTATCCAATTATATTAATAAAAGTGCTAGGGTTATTTTATAATATTATATTTACCCTTAATTACCCGATTTACCTTTAACTATGGTAAATAAAATTTACCGTACTTACTATTATTAGTGACCTAAAATAAAAAGTATCCTATTAAAATAATTTGGACCTACTGATTCCAAATATAGAATCCCTTCTTACAAATTCAAATCACAGAAGTTAGAGTAATTAATTTAAAATTAATCCCATTGTTATGAAAACAACTTTTAAATGTTAAAATATTGCAAAAGATTGAAATGATTTTACCTATTAATTCAATGTAAAATCAATGATAATGACATAAATTAAATTAAATGGTAAAAATATATTCTATTTATACTTTAAAACCATTAAATATTACAATTTAACAATATTGATTATGTTGATGACAAATGTTGTTTTTAATTAAAATTTAGCGTATTTTTACAATTCATCAAAATAGAAAACTTATCAAAAAAATATCAAAAACTTATCGAAAGTAAATTTTTATATAATTATTCAAAATAAGAATTTTATTTTGTCAAACTTAACTTATAAACATGTTAAAAACTAGATTTAATGTGGATGCGCCATCAAAAGGTGGCAAAACTGTATTTTTTGAAAAATACTTATTTAACCCAAAAAATTTATTTTGTTCTCATACCGTGTTCTAGAAAATGTGTGAGATAAATAATAATGATATAAAATTCAAAATTTAGTTAATACTATTCATAACGGCTAGTTCATAATAATATTATAACAATATATTGTTGTTTAGTGAAACCCGGTATTGCGTACTACACACGCTATCGAGGAAGGTCGCGATTATGTGTAATGCAGGCCATGTCAGGACTGTGTGTAGTGGAATCTCCCTTTGGTGTTGCGTATAACATAATGAAAACATATTTCATTTATACATTAATCAAAATCTATACTTAATGTTTTGTAGAATAATTTCTATAAATCGAACTTGAAATTGTGTGTAACACGATCCAAGAATAGTGTTTCATATACTGCAAGCTAATATGGTGTTCTGTATTGTACAAGCTAATCTTGGTGTAGTGTAGAATAGAAGACATAAAATAAATTAAAAAGAATATTTCTCATAAAATATTGGGGTGTTACAAGAGTAGTATCCAAAGTCTGAGATACAACATGGAACAAGGTGCCCGATCAATGTATCATTGTAATAATGATATGTTCTCAGTAGCATATTATTGGGTAACACAATTATCCTTTTATTAAAGATCCAACCATTATGATCATGTGGAAATTTTATAGAAATAATGGACTTATTTTATGAGAACCTAGAATACATAGGATCCGTTGAATGATCAATTTCATGATCAACCAATGGGTTTTTTTTATATATTCACATCGGGTTCACCATTTATTTTCATTGGAAATGATAAGTATGACCCATTTGAGAGGAATAAAATTTTCCAACAAGGATCATTTAGTCTATCATTTTTATATTTTGATGGAGATGTAGTAGTTAAATTATTTCATATCAGATTTCTCAATTTTTCTTCATCAGAATGGTTGGGATGGATTGACCCTATGGTTTGATTGTGGAGGAGTGTTAAATATAATGTACAATCAATCCAATATATTTTACTATTTTTATCTATAATGAAAACTCCCAATGGATCCCTCATCCGTAATTGGGTACAAAATTTCTTTCCAAAGGCTGATGGTCCTATGGGTTTTTAGACTCAATAAAACATAGTAACTCACAGAGGTTGGGACTATGGAAGGTTGGGATCATCATAAACTTATAGGGAGAATGTTTTTCAAACTCCATGAATATCATATAGGTTTAATATATGTTCAATAATAAACTCATAATCCTGATACAAGAATAGTTCCCATAACAAAATTATCATAGGTTAAACCCATTCATCTTATAAAGGGGTAATCTTATTAGTTAATTCATATGTATGAATCAAAAGTTATTAATAAATTTTCCATTAATGGGATATGCGTATATGTTGAGTCCATATAACCATTAACTTTAGGGTTTACTATTATCTAAGGAGGAGGATAATATTTTGGGGATGGGAGTGAGACATTATAAAGAATCCTACGTATCCTTTTTTATAACAAGATTCAAAACCCACACAGTTTTTTAAACTCTTACAGTTTAAATTTATACTCAATGGAAATATATGGGTGATCTTATGAACCATATATTTGATCACGAACCCTGAGTTGGAATCCTACATATCATTGTTATTGCATGAATCATATATCTTTTAGTTCAATCATGCCCTTGGGACTTTACCAATGGATGATACCCTTATATGTGCATAGTTATATCATACCAATGATTTGGGATTACAGACTATGGTTTCCTTCTCTAGTAGACATTATTGATGAACATGATGTGATCATTGCAACTCCCTAAGCCCAAAAGAGTTTTTTTTGGTGTGAAAAATATGGGATATAAGGTAATTATCCCCAAAACATATGGATATGGGGCATAAATGCTAGGAAACCCATTTGTACATTCGTATGGTTGTTGGAATTTAGGAAGGATTCCTATATATTCAAGGTATGGTTGGAATTGGAGTCATCATGGATCAATTTAGTCCTTTAATAATTTGGTGGATGAAGAAGGATCATCATCCCATGGGAGAGATTGGGCCTTGATGGTAGTAATTTCAATGACATGGAGGGTCGTACACTGAGGATAATTTCAATTAGAGCTCAGGCCTTTAAGAATGAACATTGTGTATCCTAGTTATGGTTGGAATAATAGTTCTTATAGTTCATCTGATCGGTGCTTTCAGAATATGTTTTCCAATATATTAGGGACTTTTCATATTATTCTGGTAAAAGGGGATTGCACAATAATGTTTTTCTATGTGAATGATATAATAATTGAAACTCCCTAAACCATGAGATCTATTCTTTGAGTGAGAACCAATGGATATGAATTAGTCAATGTCACTAGATATGGATTTGAAGATTACATGATTGGATATCCCTATAAAAGTTTCATATGGATCTCAACCCATGGATAGGTTTCTTATGTATCCTAGTTATGATATGAATTTAATTCATCATAGTTCAGTTTTAATGTGTCTTACACATTGAGGCTTCCATAACATACTGGTTGGAAAAGGTTATCATTCCCTGGGTTACCTGTTCGGCATGGAATAGTTGTCTACTTGACATGATAGGTTGTCTTTCTGACATGTCTAAGGGTGTCTAGACATGTATGGCTATGTTGAAAACATGTCCAAAGATAATCACATGATCTAGTTATTTTTTCAAATGAAATCTAAAAATATGAATGAAGTTTTTGAATACCATAGCATGATAAAGGTTGACTTATCCATAGGACATCATAATACATGTATGACTTATCTTGGAGGCCATCTCATGATCTTGACAGAAATGTATGGAAGGTGTTGCTTGACATGTCTAACTATTTTGAAGGACATCACAACCGAGAAGACTTATTATATAGGAAATACCATGACCAGGGAAGGAATTCCCAGAGGGTGTTATGCGATCAAAATTAAATTCTTATAAGACACCACCTGATTATGGAGATTGTTTTTGGAGGAAATCACACTATCTGTATTTTCATGTCTTGGGGAAATCATGAGACCTAGCAGGCATACCTGAAGTGTAGTGACCCGTCCCCCAGATTGCCAAGAGTCTATGTCTAATTTTAATTACATTTATACGATTATAAGGAATCAAATCATGAAGGAACAAGAGTTTATAATTCTTTTTAATCTAGATACATACATGAGAAAATAATACAGAAATTACAATATATTTTTTTCATCATTCTAAGAAAATTACTTCAAGTAATAATTTAATAAATATTGTAAATCCATGTATAACTTTCGCAGTATTCATCTTGGATTTCTGGGAAAATAAATATAATAAGTGTGAGCTCAAATTCTCAGTAATTGAATAATACACAGAAATCAATAAAGAATAAATTAGAATTGTAAATATAGAATGTTAAAAAAAATTAACACATATTCCATGTAATCAATAAACTGAATGAAAGTGAATAAATAATATCGAATGTTAAGAACTATAAACACATTCCAACTAAATTACTAGATATGGAAAAAATAAATATGGAAATGTAGTAAACTAAAACACATGCCATCTAGATAACAAAAAATGAAATGTATCCATATATCTGTCTACTCAAAATATCATGGATAAATAATAACTGAAACTTATGTGAGGGATATTCTTTATTAATGAGTTCCATGTTTCTTATGTACATAGTATATATACTTTCAAGACCATTCATAACATGGATTACAAAATATCAAGAAAAAACCCATCTATAGCGGCTATCCAAATGATTCATCCCATGAGACTACTGATTCATCTCGTAGATATCTATAACCGGGGCATATTCATTTCATACCAGTCCAAAAAAATCCTCATATATCGAAAAATCTATTTAACAATGTGCCTTATTAAATAACTTTATTTAATAAGGAATGAAAAATTGTCATAATTTTCCTAAATAATTAAATAACTGTCAAAGTAGACAACATATATAAAATGATATATTATTTAGCAAAAATATACATCCATGATAAATGATATGGATAATTATGGAAAATTAAATGATCATAAGATATTGAATATTTGAAGGAGATAATAGAAATCAAGAAAGAAAATGTGATTACTCTCTTTCGAATAATTATTCATAAAAAATCCATTATAATATTAAGTATGGTATCAATAAAACATACCACATGTAGAGTAAAATAAATATTTGTTGTTATTTTTAAATGGAAATATTATAAAAAGTACTTTTAAATCATTCTATAAGAAAATTTCAATTTTTATAAAACCCATTTGAAAATAGTTTTATTACTAATTTATAAAAATATTTTCATTAAAAATAATCATTTTCAACTTTACAAGGAAGCATCATGGAAATGATGTCTGATAAATCCATACAAGCTATATGAGTTAAAAAGAAACATTTCTTTTATAAGGTAAAAAGGGTTAGAAAAATTCTTTGTTTGGAAACGGAAAAGAATATTCCTTTGAAAACATTGTTAACAGAAAAATAGGTTAAAATTTTATTTACCAAATCATGTTAGAAACATTTTAGAAAACATTTTCATATTGAAATGTTTTTAAAATAAACTAGTTTCTCTGGATAAAGTTGGGAATGATATTGGGATTTCATAAAAAACATTTTTAGTTCACTTTGAGTATAAAAGAGTGAAAAAATGGTACTAATAAATGAAAATGGTCATGAATTACTAGAGGATGTGATCATAAAAGGGTTTATTTAATAATGGTAATATATGTTTCTTGAGTGGAAATTCCATTGAAATATCATTAACATTATTGTTGAGAAATATAATCATTATACATTCCAAAGTGTCACAAACCACTTCGAAACATTTCCAATAATAAACATCATGAATAAATAATATTTAATTAAATACTTTAATAAAATTAATATAATGGAATTCATGATATAATATATAAATATGGTCAGTAGATTCATCTCAAAAAAACATGTATGTGGTTAATATGACATTTATCTCACAGATGTAAATAGTGAGATGAGAATCCCTAACTATGAGTTTACTTTCAGGTGAACATCCTTTCACTTCCTATATATTAATTTTTTATTATTATTATACTTTTTTGAGAAGATTTTTCTTGTGTATAATTAATTTTATTTCACTTATTACACTATTTTATATAACTACTTGAACACTTATGTTTAAGTCAGGGGGTTTGACCAAATTCAGTTTATGTGTCTAAAAATCAATGGTAGGTCAACTATCATCAAATGGGTTAATATATAACATCTACAGAATAATAATAATGAAAAAAATATTATATTTATAAAACAATTGTATGTTTTAATATCAATTATTAAATAATGGTTTTTAGAAATGAATCAATATTGCGATTATGTTGACTATAGGTTGTACTTACACATAAGTAATGTCGACATTTTTCTATGATCATTATTTAAGGAAGGTAAGTATCAATATATATTTATAGATTTATCATAATATCATAAATATAAACATATTTAATCACATATACTTATATATATAATTCATATGTTATAAATTGAATAACACCGTTGAGGAGGCAGTACTCCACATGTCCATGAACAATGTTATCACCTATTGAGTGTGTGAAAGGGTAATAAAGAAAATGATATATATATATTATTTTAATAAAGGTAATTTTTTCATGAATATCATATAGAGGTTTTTTATTTCAAATATTTTTAATTGAAACTATCCTTTATATGTTCTATTTGTACTCTGAACAAGTCACATTTCTTCGAGGGGGAGGTAGTCCACACTTCCTCAAACGATGTTATAGTATTAACATGAAAAGAAATATATTAAAGGTATTTTAAATAAAAGTATTAAAAGGTATAATGAAATAATAAATATCATATATATAATATATAAATAGATTTCCCATCATAATGGTCAACCGTGAAAGTTGGTAATGGAAAAATGGGCAATCATCGTTTCGTGAGGCAGTAATTCACTATACATAGAAACAATATGTTTATTTTCCATTAGATGAATGTATGTAAATTTTTTGGTAGAAAAATTGAAAAAAATAAATGTATATTTAGGATAATGGTTTTTTTACATAAGAACTGAATAAGAATATACATGATTTTGGAGGACGAAAATAAGATTTAAAATATTGAGAGAATACATTACATCTGAATCAGGTAACTTCTTTTGGTTTGTAAAAAAGGCTTCCTTGGAAGGCTTTATTCCCAAATATATGTTTCATGGCCAATGTGATGGTTATTGGGAATCTCTATGGGAAGATATGTTTTTGATAATAATATTTTGGGAGGTGTGAGTAATGAGGAGAAATAGAGTCCTTTTTAAGTGAAGGAATAGGAATAACATGGAATTTTTGGAAAAAGGTTCGGTGTACTCATGTTCTTACATAAAAAAAGTAATAAATAACAAGAAAACAATATAATGTAATTTTAATGGCCAGAGAGTCGAATCAAATATGTTTTTGAGAAGCAGATATGTCATTTGGTCCACTAAGATAATGATTTTGTCCATTATTATGTTTAGTTTTTCCTTAATAATTATAATTAATTTTATTTATATTCACTATTTTTTTGGACAAAAAAATATTTTACCTTATTAAACTTTATAAATTATTCTAATTCCAAATATGGAATCCCTTTTTAAAAATTTATATCACAAATTTGGTAGTAATTAATTTTAATTTAATATAGCAGACATGACAACAATCTGAGGTTTTAAGGTAAAACATCCAAAAGATTTCTATGTTTTAATAAAAATTTTAAAAGTGATAATGATTATAAAAAATGTATTTTATTAATTAATAAAAATTTTACATAATTATTATTTAATATAAATTAAATGTATAATATAAACTAATAAATAAATTAAATTAAAATGTAGTTTTAAATTAAAATTCATTATTTTTAACTATTTATTAAAAGATTAAATGTTTCAAAAAAAATATTAAAAATTAAACCAAACCTAATTATTATTTTTCATGTTCTAAGATGAAATTTATTTTGACATATTATATCAAAATTCATATTTAAAATTACTTTTCCATTAAATGGCGGTGAAATTTCTTTTATAAAAATATAGGGTTTTTTGTGTAAAATATAGTTTGTTATTATATTATGTACATATAACATAATCAATGAATATAAAAAATATTATATTGAATATATTAAATATATATTTCATTAAAATAATAAAGCAATTGTAATTAATTATGTTTATTAAGATAAAACTCTTTTGGAATCATAAAATTAATAATATCACTTTTTATATCCTATTGGTTCTTCTTTTCATTTCTCAGTATTTGGTAACTTAGTAATTCATTTTTTATTTACATAAACAACAAATTTTCATAATTTAGTTAATAATTTTCATAATCTCTAACATAATATCCAGGTTATATCATATTATATTAAATAATACTTTTTTAGTAACATATTATCGTTCAGTAAAACATCATCTTGCATGTAACCCAAGCAATCGAAGAAGGTCACTCTTCCGTGCAAGACAACCTATCAAGTAATGTAACTTTTTTGGGAAACACAATCTTTTTAGGAAGTTTTATCTTGTGTGTAATGCATGATAACTCATGGTTGTGTTAATTATAAGCTATATCATGTACCTAATTACATTGAAACAGTAAATATATAGTAGATTGTCAGGATATTATATTTCCTTATTCTATTGGCGATGTGTGTCATATAAACTATTCAATAAAATGTTTTACATTATATTTTTTGGGGGTTACGTCCTCCCCACCTTATTTAAATTTTTTTCTTGATATATAAACTCAATCATGGTGATAGATTGTTTTATACAATATTTTCATGAAATCCCAAATTGTGAGAATAGTTCAAAAGTCATATTCTATAAAAGAGATAGTGTAAAGTAAAAATGTCACCTATAATACCATGTAAATGGGTCTCTATGTATAAGAACATCTGTGGAAATTAGATATCTGTACTTGGAGTAAAATAATATATATTTTCTAGGTGTTGTTAAGTTATTCATTCACAAAGAAGTGAATAGTGAATAGAAAGTTGAGGGCCTGGAAGCCATAAATATGAGATAATTTGGTAGTTTATTGGTTCAATAGAAATTAAAGTATTAGAAAAATATTTTTTATCTAGGTTATTTTCCAAATGTTTCATTATTATTTTACTAAACATGAATACAAGAAAATATTCATATCAGATAGGATTCAATTTCAGGTGAAAATTTAAAACTTTTTGTTATGCTTCAATAAAATTCAATTTCATCCCACTAATACTAGAAATTAAATACCAATAATGATTATTTTTCATTCCTAAAGCACTACAAGAAAATTTTAAAGGATATTTAGGCTTAAAAAATAGTGAAATTTCTTTCGATTTTACTTTAACAATATCTGAACAACAATATGGTTGATAAATTAATCTCCAATCCTCAAAATTGATACCACTAGTTTATCATTAGCATTTATTTTCCAAATTTTTATTTAAAAACATTAAAAAATTAACCAGTACATTGTGTAGGTCAGTGGTTGTTCTGAATCCCTTACTTCTTTCGATCACGGATTCAAGACCCAGAGCCTTGTCAGATTTTATTGGTCGTCATCTATCTTATAAGTTTTCCTTTTATAAATCAAAATTAATATAATTTTCAAAATAAATCCATTATAAATCCTATATATTTTGTTAATCACTAAATAGAATTTTGACTATTGTTTTCAATACAACCTCAATACATAGAATCTTTCTCTTTTTTATTTTTACATGGGTCCTTTATTGGTATAATAAATATCTATAAAATCATTTCTAATATTTTTGAATCATAAAACCGTATCTTTCTTATAAAACACCTTTGGTTTATGCTAGGTTACATTTTATATATCCAAATCCTTTATAATCATTTTGTAATGAAATTTTAAATTATCCTAAGGATATCCCCTAGAAGTGGAAAACTAGGTATCCATTAAGGCATCTCATTTTGTACTAGGCTACCCAAAATCATTCATGGAACATCTTGTTAGATTTTTCAGTCCTATGTACATTTATTCCATAACCACATCCACTTTTAGTATCCAGATAGTGATTTATTTCTTGAATAACCACATAATATATACATTACCAAAAGTCTAGGGTGTACTTATATACATACCCTATAATTATACCTTAGGGTTATGTTTTCTAACCAATATTTTCCAAAATATAGTTCCCACATTTTCTAATAAGCTTCATCTAATTCCAATAGTAGAGACCCAGTCCCAGAGTGCCCGAATTAAGTGTGTACTACTAATTACATTTTCATGACTATAAGGAATAAATTTTCGAAGGAATGAGATTTTAGTAGTCATGGTAACCTAGATACATAAATGAGAAAATAATACACTAATTACCACATTATTTTTTTATTCATTTTAAATAAATAAAAGTAATTATGACTCTAATCCAACTAGTAAATACATATATATATATATATATATATCATATTACACATATTGGATTACATAGAAAAGAAACATAATAAGGGTGAGCTCAAATTCTCAGTAAGGGAAAAATATTGAAGAATCAATAAAAAATCAATGAGAATAGTAAATATGAAATGGTAAATAAATGAACTCATAAGACACATAATCAAAAAATTGAATGGAAGTGCATAAATAATATGGATAGGTAATAACTAGAAAAACATTCCATCCAAATAACTAGATAAAGAAAAATAAATATGTAAAGGTTGGAAACTAAAACATATTTCATCTAAATAACTAAAAATGAAATTTATTAAGTGGTATTTTGATGAAAAATTTCATAGAATTATAATAAATGAAAATAATATGAGGGAAATAATTAATTATTAGACTCCATGTTTACTAGGAACATGTTACCTTTACCATCAAGACCTTTCAGAAAATGGTTTACAAAATATTAGGTAAAAAATCATATAAGGCTTCTATCCAAATGACACAACACATGAGACTATCAATTCATCAAGGGGGTATATAAAACTAGGCCCCACCCCTATCTTAAAAGTCCAAAATATTCCACATATATCAATTAATCGATTTAACAATTTTCATTATCAAATAAAAAAATTGAATAAATAATAAGTAGTTATCAATATTTTTCCAAATAATTAAATAACCATAAAATTAGACACTATATGTAAAATGGAATAAAAGTTATGGAATATTAATATCCTTGATAAATGATATGGATAATTAGGTAAAATTCAATTATCATAGGATTGTGAATATTACAAGGTAAATAACAAATAAAGGAAGTGAACGTGAATACTATCTGAGGGAAAAATATACCATAAAACATACATAAGAAGATTAATGATGGTATCAATACAACATACCAAATGTGGATTAAAATAAATTATTTTTTTCATTGATGAATTTAAATATTAACAAAAATATTTAAATCATTCTTGAAGAAAATATCTTTATGTTTTGAAACCCCATTTAAAAATACGTTTATTTTCAACATCCTTATTAAATTTATTTTCTTCAAAAATAAACATTTTAAACATTCTATGGAAGATTCATAGAAATTATTATTGATAAATCCATACATTTCGTACAAGGTAAAAAAGAAACATACCTTTTTCAAGGTTAAAGGGAAAAATATTATTTGCTCTGAATGCGATTGGATGATTCCTTTGAAAATTTTGGTAAGAGAATAAAAAATTTAAATATGTATTTACCAAATTATTTTAAAACCCTATAGTAAAATTTTTTAATAAAACATTTTTTTAAAAGAAAACTAAATCTCAGACTAAATAGAGAAATGATTTCAGGTTTTCCTAAAAAATATTTTTAAATCACTTTGAGTGCCAAAGAGTGGGAAATTTGTACTAATACATGAAAAATGTCATGAATTGAAATAGGATAAGAAAAATAAATGGTTTATTCAATAATTGTAAAATAATTTCCTTGAATGTATGTACTATTTGAAGATAATAAAAGTTATTATTGAGGAAAATAATTATTAATCATTCCAAAGTTTCTCATACCACTTTGAATCATTTTGAATCATAAACCCCATGAATGAATAATATGAAATGAATGCCTTAAATAAAATGATGATAAAGTAATTCATGATATAATATATAAAAATGTGAATTATATTGACGACAAAAAGTATGTAATAAGTGAATATGACATTTATCAAAAAGATGTAAAAACTGAGATTTGAATCTCTTACCATGAGTTTTCCTTCGGGTGAATGTCCTTTAAATTCGTGTACAGTAAATTTATGTTAATTTCATACTATATTGAGAAACTATTTCATGTGTATCATTAATTTTATTTAACTTATTATTATTTTTTCTAAAACTACAAAAATAATTATTTTTATGTCGTGTGTTTCAAAAAAAAATTGGTTTATGTGTTAAAAACAAATTGGGTATGTCAACTATCATTAAAGGGTTAATTATATAACATATCCAGAATAATAATCATGAAGTAATTTTTATATTTATATATAAATTATATTTTTTGAAATAAATAATTAATCATGGTCATCAAAATTGAATCATTGTTATGATCATGGAGATGGTAGGTCATATGTACGCAGAAGTAACATTTATATTTTTCATTGATCATTATGGGAAAAAGGTAATTAAAAACATATATTTATAGAATTATCATTATATCAAAAATACCTTGTTATTTAGTCCTATATACTTATATATATAATTAATGTTCATAAGAACCCAGATCTTTTTTGGTATTTTTTTCTTTTACTGTTTTTTTAGGAAAAGAGGCTTTTTGGGAAATTTTTGAAGTACATGCCATATACATTATGAGTACACGCTATTTACTCGGTTGCCGCTGGTAGTTGTGTGTTGGACATATAGCAGCATTACACATGTCTATGTGTGGTGACATGCGGGCCACCTAATGCGGGGCATGGTAAGGGAAAGTACATGCCGTTTATTTTCGTTTTTTCATTAAAAAAACTGAGGCCGCGTCAAATTGGTAGGAAGGTATTATTCTCTGTCGGACTCAACCGAGAGCATACGTATGACCACAAATCTTCACAAATCCCTCGTTTGAGTATCCGATCTCCAATTCGACGATCATCGATTGCATTGGGGTCACCTCATTAAGCTATTCCTTCTTCTATAGCTTCGTTTTCTGATTCTTCTTCTTTTAAGATTTATTTCTTGTTGAATGTTTTAGACATTTTTATAGATCTACGATGTTCTTGGGTGATTAAAGGCTTGAGGTTCACATATATTTTTCCAACAACACCGAGGTAGGTGGTTAGTGCCTTTTCGATTAATGTCTTTGAGTTATATGTGATATTTTTTCCAATAACCTTGAACGGAGTTTTGCGTGTTTACCATTTTATCCCTGTTAATTGCCTACTATACTGGTATGCGTGAGTAGAGGTTAATTGAAGGTGAATATGGTTTATTTTTATTCATTAGATGTGTTTTCCCTTGCATGTTCTGTTTATGATTGTTTGGTCCTATTTTAGCATGTTAGGCTTCCTCAATTCTTTCCCATTACTAGTATTGTAGGTTAGTGTGATTATTTTATCTAACATGATTGATATGTTGTAGACTGTTTAGCCAAGTAGTTTTTGAGGTTTACTTTACCTGTATTCCATTTCACTACTCATTTGAATTACACAGGGTCGTGATAATCTATTGTAGTAGAATAAAAGGGGAATTGCTTATGTCACCTTCATCAAAGAATCTTTAAACCACTTTTGACTAAAATGGGAATTGACTGTGTGAGCTTTCTCGGAGAGTCTTTAGGAACTATTGACGATAGGGGGAATTGACTGTGATTTCTTCCTCAAAGAGTCTTTGTATATTCTTATAACTGAACCTGAGGGGATAGGTTGTGTGTACTTCCCAGAGGTTTACCTGCGTGATTAGATGCTTACATGATATGTGGAATTGAATGCTTTGAAACTGTGGAATTGTTTACTGCTGAGTACTTCCTTGATTACTGTTCTTTTACTTATTACCTTCCATATATATTCAATGACTGTTAGGAACATATATTTTGTAGGTTTCATACTGAGATTAGACTCACACCTTATTTCGGTCATGCTTTTGTCCCAAATATAATTTTTTGATGCATGTCTAAATAAGGGAAAGTACCCTTATACTTCAGGTAAGTGATTGTTGTGGAGCTAGAGAGAATGGGACCAAGTTATGTCTTGCGATGAAAAAGAGTTATTTACTTGTTTTTCTTTTATACTTTGGACCAGTAATGTATTCAGTGTTGTGACTTGTTTGGCTGTTTTTCCTAGACATATGTATCATACATCATTTTATATATGTCCTCCTGTTGTTTATAACTTTTTCTATCTACTTATTACATGTTTACTATTTCATCTATTTCCATTTTTTTAATTCCTCTATGTTACTCTGCCAATGAAGGCATAGTTTCCCCACTATCACACCCAAGGCCCTCACTGCTAGTCGACAACCTCTAGCGTTAGGGGAAATGCGCTTGAGGCCATGTGACTAACTGGGTATGGGGCGCCTCAGGGTGGATTCTGAAACCAGGACTTTACAAAGTGGTATCAGAGGAATTGTTTTCTTCTTCACTTATTTTTTGGAGCCTATATCCATAGATTGGATGAAATTGGTACTTGGTAATAAGTTGTGCACGAAAGTATCTAAACTGTGTACATGGAAAAGCCAATCTACCTCGTGTAATGTAATTTTTCTAGTTTTTCAATTTACTGTTGACTTGATTTCACCGTTGGGTGATTCACATGTTTGGTGCTATTATTTTTGATGATATTGAGGCTCTATTTCTATTAAAACCCAATGATATGAAGTTATTCCATCTCATTCATCATATAGGCACTTTCTAGAAATCACATTTCATTCATTCATTCCATTACATTTAGGGTGCATTAGTGACTGCATGTTGTTGTGATAGATTTTGTGCTAGATATGAATGATATTGTTATAGATACTTTGATAGAATATGTACTATTTGATTGGGTATTGACTTTCCTATGTTTTTGTTTGAATAGATGCCAAACATTAGTTATTGAGGTGTTATGGGATCTCATGATTCAGAATTTTGGGGATCATTTACTTTTTCCCTTGTTTATAACATGTATAAGATGCAAAGATTTGATTTTTCGGGGAGTATGGGCCATCACAGATCGAAATTTGTCTCTTTAATGTTCGTTTCAGTTTTTTTCTGGGTTCTAGAGTAGTTTTTGAGGCTTACTATCTGGAAAAACCCACAATACATGGTGTATAATGTTGAATGCAAGCCATGTGTTCTTCTGTTCAGGAGGAAACTATTTTTCTTAAGTACACACTGTGTACTGTATGTACATGAAATTTAGTCTATAACTGTGTCTCAGACTATGTGGGTAGGGACACGAGGTTCGAAATCTTTGGTAGGACACGCCGTTTACCTAATGTACATGTCGTGTCGTTGGACCATGCAAACCAGCCGTGTCACTAACAACACGGATTGGTTGGGTTTTTTCTAAACACACGATGTGTCCATTTGGAAGATGCCATGTACTGTAACTCATGTACCCGGCCATGTAACAAACAACACAGGTTGGAAAAATCTTCGTAGAACCTGACGTGTCCATCTAGAACACGCTCTGTAGTGTGAGCCGTGCATTCGGCCGTGTCACTAACAACACAGGTCAGTGAAGCTCGTCTAGTGCACGTCATGTCAGGCATGAACATGTCATGTAGTCTTGTTCTAGGAGAGTCGTGTGGCTTATCCATGTAGAAGAACTTGGGTAGGGGAAGATAATTCAAGAACATGTCATGTATTTGGACAACACACAGTCTGTTTGGGTTGTTACACAACCAGTTGTGGCTAGAGTACACTCCCATGTGAAAGGATTAAGGAAACACTCCATGTAGGATTTATACACGCCATGTAGTCATGTTTTAGAAATCATGAATGCCTTCATTATCTTGTTCCCTTATTACACTTCTAATTTTATGTCCTTGTTAATCTTGATCTAAGGTGTGCACTCAACATTGAAGAGTCAGGCCACCGAGACGTCCACCGGTTGTATGCCAGTTACTGGGTAGTGATTAGACCCCCATATATGGCTAGTCAAGGACTGCAGGTAGATTCTCCAGTTTTTCCAGTCTTGGCACTAATAGTTATACCTAGCACATGTGTCAATACGCAGTTCTGGGAGGGATTTTTGAGGATGATGCAAACCTTCCGTGAAGCCCCTCCTTCTGCCCTGTCGATTGCAGAATTGGTGTGGGTCTTTCAGCAACAGGATCCTTCTAGTTTTATACATGATATAGGACCCCAGGTTGCATAGTCATCTTTAGAAGCCACATTGATTATTTCGAGCATCTGGAGATGCCTCCAGAGAGGAGGGTCAAGCTCACTACCTACATGTCTCGAGACTCATCCAAGAGGTGGTGCAATGTGATCTCATAGGTGAGACACTAGAAGAATACAGCATGGGATGAGTTTCAGTGCACCTACTATGATTACTTCTATATGGAGACATTGAGGTCTGATCGAGCCCAGAAGATCATGAGTCTAAAGCAGTGTACTCTTTCTGTTATGGAGTACTCTTCCTGCTTCACCGATATGTTGTTCATTACACCCTTTTTAGGGGGAGATAAGTTGTTCCATGAAAAAAAAGATTGATTATGTTTTCAGGAAGGATATCCAATCCCAATTTAAAATATTCAGGTAGACATCGATATGTACTATTGTCATCCATGCGCCAATCATGAAGCTTAATCTGAGGGATTCTGGAGCTGTGATCCAGGGCAGTTCAACACCCAGGGTTAGTGATTCCTCAGTCAATAGCAGGAAGCGCCACAAGGAGATTGTACGAGGAGATCAAAGTAGGAGGGATGGATCATCTGGTAGCCAGGTGGTGTGCTACCACTGAGGGAAGAGTGGCCATACATGGTCACAATTCCCGACAGACCAAGTTGAGTGCCGATCTTGCGTTAAGATCGGAAATAGTCAGTGTTTTTGTCAGATCATCTCACCAATAGCTGTTAATAGGGGTTCTTCTTTGACTCTATATTCATGTGCAGCACCACCAGTTTCTCCTTAGTCAGGGAACTAGAGTTCTTCTAGATGTTCTGGCTGAGGTGGAGGTCTTGGCCATGGTAGTCTGTCGCTAGGCTTTGAAAAACAATATGGTCGATCAGCTCAGAGTGGTCAGGTAGGGTCATAGGGCCGCAGTGTAGGTCAGACATTTGCAGCGGAGCAGACCTAGTAGGAAAAGGATCCCTAGCCCTCTACAGTTCAATTTTTGATTTGAGTTTCCCTAGTTTTATCTTCTACTCTTTTCAATACAAGGGCTTCCCATAGCTTTATATTCGTTGCTGTTGTGGAGGGCCATGGGATATGTATCTTTTCTTATGCTAATATCCTGATGCTAGTTACTCCTTTTGGGACTAGAATGGCTAGTGTACGTCAGTTTAAAGAGTTCCCACTTGATGTTGGTAGGTGTCACTTCTTATGGGACCTATATGTCCTAGAGATGATAGGCTATGATGTCATTCTTAGAATGGATAGGTTTGATTATTTCTAGGTGTTTGTCTATTTATATCATTGTAGGGTGAGTTTTACATCACCAAAAGGAAGATCTTTTCTTCATAAAGGCGAATAGGATATCCAAGTGGGTAGAGAAGGAACCTATAATCATGCGTTGCGAGGAGTTATAGCAAATTTTGTTTTTCTATATTTGGATGGCCAGGGGACTTCACAGATAGAATTTCCTCTAGTGTTGGATCGTTTCAGAGATGTGTTTCTAGAGGATAATTTAGGTTGGCCTATAGAGTGTGAGGTATAATTTTCTATTGAGCTTGTTCTAGGAGTGACGCCAGTGTCTATTCCTCCTTATTGGATGGCTACAGAATAGTTATAAGAGCTCAAGAAGCAGTTGGAGGAGTTGCAGGAAAAGGGCTTCATCTGACCCAGTACATCTCCTTTGGGTTTTCCTATCCTTTTTTCAAAGAAGGTAGATGGTACCCTCAGACATTGTGTGGATTATTGGAATTTGAACCAGTTGACGGTCAAAAACCAATATCCCTTACCAAGGATTGACGACCTCGTTGATCAGCTTCGAGGATCCCGGGTGTTCTCAAAGATTGAATTGATGTCCGGTTATCATCAGTTGTGCATTAGACCATCTGATATACCTCTGATATCCTTCAATATTAGGTACGTTCTATACAAGTACAGGGTTATTTCATTCGATCTCAGAACGTGCTTGCAGTCTTCTGGGTATTGATGAACCGAGTGTTCCACCCGTACTTGGATTCCTTTTTGGTAGTCTTCATGGATGATATCTTGGTGTACTCTCACACTCAACACGACCATACTACCCATATTGAGTTCATTTTGAGTACACAGAGATAGAATCAGTTATATTCTATGCTCTCAAAATGCCACTTTTGGATGGACCAGATCCACTTCTTGGATCATGTTGTCTTGGAGACAAGAGTGTCAGTTGACACAAAGAAAGTGAGAGAAGTAGTTTCCTGGGAGCAATAGAGGAACTTATTTGAGGTGTGGAGTTTTCTAGGGCTGGCTGGATAATATATACATTTCATACAAGAATTTTTAGTCTTATCAGCACCACTGAAGGGTCTGACTAAGAAGGATGTGAAGTTCTGGTGGTCAGATTCTTATGAGTCAGCCTTTCAAGAGCTGAAAGGGAGGTTGACATCATCACTGATACTAGTATTTCCAGAGCTGGGAAAGATCTATACTGTTTACAATGATGCATCATGTATCGGGATGGGAGTAGTGCATATGCAGGGAGAAGTAGTCATTACGTATGGGTCTCTACAGTTGTGGCCACATGAGAGGAACTACCCAACACACGATCTCTAGTTGGCTGCTATTGTTCATGATTTACGCTATTGGAGACATTATCTGTTGGGAGAGGATTTGTGGTTTTCATCAACCACAAGAATATCAAGTACATCCTCACTTATCCTGGACAGAATTTGAGACAGTGAAGTTGGGTTTAGTACCTTCAGTCCTTTGACTTTGAGCTTGACAACATGCCTGGGAAAGGTAACCCATTGGCGGATGCGCTGAGAAGGAGGACTTAGATACAGGAAGTTCAGGAGGACAGTAGTGAGCAAAAGCTTATGGCTATGTTCTATGAGATGCATTTGGAGGTGCACGATAGACAAGGGAAGACTTTTCTTTCTACTTTAGCTCTTATCTCTAATCTACATGATCGAATCTGAATGAGGCAGCTATCATATTCTGAAGTCATAGTCATACGAGAAAGCGTGTTAGGAGAGGACCCTCTTCCTGGATGAACCATAGGCGAGGATGAGATCTTTCGTTTTCAGGGGCATGTATGTTTTCCAGTAGAGCTACTTGAGGAGCTCAAGTAGGGCTTTCATTCATTAGGTTGTGTAGTTTATCATTGCGTCACGAAGATTTATCGTGATCTACACCATCAGTGCTAGTGGCCAGGTATGAAAAAATCTTTTGTTGTTTTCGTCATGAAGTGTTCCACCTCTCCGTAGGTGAAGGTAGAGAATCATTGACCATCAGGGAATTTATAGTATTTACCTATTACCGAGTGGAAGTGTAATGATATCACAATGGATTTTGTGATAGGTTTGTGGAGGTTGCCTCGAGGGAATGATGTAGTATGGGTTTTCATTGATAGACTCACGAAGGTTGGTCAATTTTTGTCAATCAAGGAGACCTTCAGTGTTGATGATATGAGAATATTATAAGTACAAGAGATTGTATTTCTACATGGGGTTCCACAATCCATTGTTTTTTACTGGGATGCGTGTTTTGCTTCTCGGGTCTGGCATAGGCTTCAGATGGCTTGGGGTACACAGGTGCTTTTGAGTACGTCATACCACCCCCAGACAGATGGCCAGTCCGAGCGTACAATTATAGTTCTTGATGATATGTTTCGAGCATGTATTCTGGATTTTGGAGGTTCTTGGGAGAATCCCATACCTCTTTCGGAGTTTTCCTAGAAAAACAGTTTTCAAGAAAGTATTCACATGGCACCTTATATGGATTTGTAAGGTAGGCCATACTGATCACCATTATGTTGGCTGGAGGTAGGAGAGGCAGATATGTTGGGGCATCATCTTGTCCAAGAGACCACAGAGCTTATAGTGTTGATTTAGAAGAGGATTGATACTTCACATTCTCGATAGAAGTCTTATGCTGATCGACGAAGATAACCTCTGGTTTTCGAGGTCTGAAATCAGGTTTTTCTATGTATTACACCGAGGTTGGGGCATAAAAGTATTAAGAGTTAGGGTAATATTTTGCCAAGGTATGTTGGACCGTTTGAGGTATTGGAGAGAGTTTGGTTAGTTGCCTATCAGTTTCAGTTACCTCATAGGTAACTGATTATGCACAATGTTTTCCACGTTTCTCAGTGTCGACGTTACTTCTCAGACTCGTATCATGCTTTCCAACCCGAGGAAGTTGAGTTGGCGGTGTATAAATCATTGGATGGTTATCTTATCTGGATTTTTGATCAAAGTATGAAGGTTCTTCATAGATGGTCTATTCCTCTGGTATGAGTGCTATGGCAGCTCGGGTGAGTACCGGGTGAGTCTTGGGAGAGGGAGGTCGATGTGCGATTACAGTGGCTGGAGTTGTTCAACGTTTCTTCTTCTACGCAGCCCGACTAAGGAAATTCGGGGACAGATTTATTTATTATGGGATGTTATTAAGAACCTTGATCTTCTTTTCAGGTATTTTTTTTTATTTTTCTTGTGTTTTTGTGGAAAATTAGTTTTTCTATAATTTTTCTAAGTACACGCCATGTACATTATGAGTACATGCTGTTTACTTGGTTATCACAGGTAGTCGTGTTCTGGCTGTGTAGTGGCCTTGCACACAACCGTTCTTGGTGACCTAGATGCCGCCTAAAGTGGGGCATAGTAAGGGAAAGTACACACCATGTATTTTTAATGTACATTCCCTGTATTTTCTTTTTTTCATTAAATAGACCGTGGTCACGTCTAATTGGCAGAAAGGGCTTCTTCTCCTCCAGACTCGACTGAGAGCATCCGTACAGTTGCGAATCTTCATCGAGCCCCCGTTCAAGCATCGCATCTCTGATTCGTCCATTTTTTATTGTGTTAGGATAAACTTAGTAAGCTCTTCCTTCTTCTATAGCTTCATATCCTAATTCCTCCTATTTCAAGAGTTATATTCGATTGAACGTTCTAGACATTTTGGTATATCTATGGTGTTCTTGAGAAATTCACAGATTCAGGTTCACATATATCATTCCTACAACACCGAGGTAGGTGGTTTGTTCATTTTTGATGAATTTCTTTGATTTATATGTGAATTTTTTTCCAATACCCTTGAACGGGGTATTGTATGCTTACCGTTTTAACGGAGTCAATTTCCTGCTATGCTGGTATGCATGAGTAGATCTTAATTGCATGTGAATATGGTTGATTGCTTTGATTTGGATATGTTTTCCCATTCATGTTCTATTTAGGACTGTCTTGTCCTATTTTAGCATGTTAGGATTCCTCGATGATTTCCATGCCTAGTACTATAGGATGGAGTGATTATTTTATCTAACATGCTTTATATGTTGTAGACTATTTAGCCAATTAGTTCATGAGGTTCACATTGGCCGTATTTCATTGCTATGATCATTTGACTTACACAGGGCCATGAGAACCTGGTGTAGTAGACTAAAATGGGAATTGACCGTGTGAACATCCTCATAGAGTCATTAAACCGCTTTTGACTAAAAGGGGAATTGACCGTGAGACTTCCTCAATGATTTTTTAATCACTATTGACTATAGGAGGAATTGAGTGTTTGTGATTCCTCATAGAGACTTTATATATTATTATAAAGGAACAAGAGGGGATATGATGTCTGTACTTCCCAGAGGGTTACCTTTTTGATTAGTAGCTTACATGAAATTTGGAATTAAAATCTTTGAAACTGTGGAATTGTTTACTGCTGAGTACTTCCTTGTTTACTACTCTTTTACTTATTGAATACAATATATATTCACTGAATTTTAGACATAGATCTTTTGGTGGTTACCTAATGAGATTTTTCTCACACCCTGTTTGGTTCATGCTTTTGGGCTGAAACAGATTATATTGATGCATGTATAGTTAAGGTCAAGCGCTCTTCTACTTCAGGTACTTGATTGCTATAGAGCTTAATAGAATGGGACTATTCTATGGCTTGCGATGTTTTTGAGTTATTAAATTGTTTTTATTTTGTAGATTAGACTAGTACTGTATTCACCGTTGTGAATTTTTGGCTATTTTCCCTAGAAATATGTATCATGCATCATTTTATATATGTGCTCTATTTATTTATTACTTTCGTTGTCTACTTATTCCTTGTTTACAGCTTCCTCTGTTTCCATTTGTTTACTTCTGCTGTGTTACTCCACCAATAAGGGCATAATTTCCCTACTGTCACACCCATAGCCATCACTACTAGTCGACAACCTTTAGCGTTGGGGGAAATTCACTTAAGGCCAAGTGACCAACTGAGTATGGGGTGGATTTGGGTGGCATACAGAACCAAGACATTACAATGTGGTGTAAAAGGAATCACATCATGTCGATGAGGCAGTACTCCACGCATCCACAAACATGCTTATAACTTTTTATGTGTGTTAAAGGGTAATAATGAAAATGATATATATATATATATAGTATATTTCAAGGAAGGTAATTATGTCATGTATATAATATAGTGTTTTTTATGTCACATATTTTAAACTAAATCCATCCATTATATGTTTCATGTTTATTGTGAATTATTAACATTACTTTGAGTGGGTGGTAGTCCACACTTCTTCATATGATGTTATCATATAAACATGAAATTGAATGTATTAAACATATGTGAAATAAAATGATTAAATAAGTATAAATAAATAATTAACATTTTATACATAAATAATATAAATAGAGTTTCCATCACAAGTTTCAACCAAGAATGTTTGTAATGTAAAAATGAATAATCATCGTTTCATGAGGCAGTAGTTCACTATACAAATAAATAGTATGTTCACAACCCATTAGATGGATGTGTGTGTATGTGTAGGTAAAATCCATTACATAAAAAGTCTTACTATATTGAGGTTACTATATTTATTAAATATCAATGGAATAATAAGTGATGATAGGTTGAATAATGGAAATAAAATAAAAAAGATTTATAGGATATGTTGCCTCTTAAACGGGTAACTACTTTTTTTGTACCAAAAGGCTTCCTTGGATGGATTTATAAAAAATGGGAAGATTAAAGATCTAGGGGGTAGATTTTTGGAATTTATATGAGATGATATTGGTCGAACCTAAGTTTTTTGAGAGGTTTGAGGAATATGAATAATTGGTGGATATTTATATGTAAGGCAAATGACTCACTTGGAATTTTTGGAAACATATTAGGTGTAAACATGATTTTCACTAAACAAAAAGTCATAAAAAACCAACCAATCTCAATAATTTAAGGTAAATTAACAAATTATGGAAGAAAATTTGTGTTTGAAAAGTGTATATGTCATTTGGGCCTCTATGTTAAAGGTTTAGTCATTCATTAACCATAACATTGTCTTAATAATTGTAATTAATTTTTAATAATTTCAATAATATGTTTTATAAAAACCAATGTTGGTATTATTATAAATTATAGATTATTATGAATCAAAATATGGAAACCTTTTTTCAAATTCTAATCAAATAAGTAGCAAAAATTAATTTAAATTTTATCTTGTTGATTGGATGAAAATGTGGGGTTTTAAGTAAAAAATCTACCGAAGCTTTTTATGTTTTAATAATCAATTTAAAAGTGAAAATTATTCTAATAACCTAAATTATATTAATTACAAAATATACTATCTATTTAAACATTATAAGTAAATAAAATTATACTTTAAAATTATAAATTAATTAAGTGAAAAATAAATTTTGAATTAAAATTCAGTATTATTAACTATTCATTAAAAATGTAATGTTTTAGAAAAATATCAAAAAATTAACCTAACCTAATTTATATGTTTAAATTTAAGGTATGTTGTTTATTTTGAGATATTAAATTAATTAAAGTTTCCAAATAATTATTTAAATTTGGTTCTTCAATAAGAAGGTGGTAAATTTTCCTTTATAAAAATATATGTTTTTATCTATAAAATAATATTTGTTCTTATCTTATGTCTATCAAACCAAATGGATGAATAAAAAACATGATTGAATATATAAAATATATAATTAATTAAAAACATTAACTATTTGTAATTAATTATGTTTATTAAGACCAAACCCTTTTAGAATAATAAAATTAATAATATCCCTTTTATATGTCAAATTGGTTTTTATTTCCATTTCTCATTAATTGGTAACCCAATAATTCATTTTATATTTATTTAAATAATTCATTTTCATAAGATATATAATACTATTAATAACCACTAACATAAAATCTTGGTTATATCATATTATTTAAAATATTATTATTTAAATAATAAATTATTGTTCAGTAAAACTCATTCTTGTGTGTACGGAAATAAATCGAATAAGGTATCCCTTATTTGTAACATAGGTTATCGAGGAAGGTCACTCTTAAATAAAACACATGGTATCTATGAAGGTATATATTATATGAAATGCAAGATAACTCAGTGTTGCATCATTAAAAGATATATCATATATTGAATTTATTTAAAAATAAAAAATATATAGTAGAGTCTTGGCATATTATATTTTCTTACAAAATTGGTGATGCGTATCATAAACACCATTGAATAAACAGTTGAACTTTATAATTTATGTGCATCCTATGAAGGATTCCATGGAATCTATATGGTGAGCCCGTAGGGATTTCAGATACTGATATGACAAACATCTGTATCAACACATAACTTCAGTGACATGTCTAAAAGACATATCATGATCTATATTTCAATCCCAATGGTCATTGAGTGAATTTTGTGGGAATCTCGAAGGGTTTCATGTGACTTTATTGAAGTTTCTGGAGGACGTCTCATGATCCAAATGGTATGTCGACTGTATGTCGTATAACTTTAGAATGAGTTATAATACTATTTCATGATCCTGATGAGTCATTTTAATTGAATGAGGATAAATATATATGTTAATTTCATAAGTATATAATATTTTAATATTTATTAATGTTTTTATTTCATTTTTTGGATTATATTAGTTCATGGTTAATCTTGTTTATGTATCAAGTGATTTAGATGATGTGTGGAATGTACTTTTCATAACCTACATGAACCCTTTCTGTTATCAATGAGTGATAACTCAAAGTAACTATGAATATCACAAAATCCACTAGTTCATTCCCCAGATTTTTCTCCTTGCAAAAGGCCTTTTGATTACTTAACTGGCCACTCTAAAAAGGCTCCTATGATGCCTGGGTGTGATATTATAAGGACCCAATGATTGTATTACTGTTATAAAGGGGGGGTGGTGGTTATAGGCCTTGATTCCTTGATTATTATCTTCATTGTGCGGTGAGTATCTTGCAAATCCATAATGGAGTCAGTGGAGGTATTTGATGTTATACACATCATAAAATACCACCGTGGGTGTCGCATGATTTTTAGTGGTCGTATGGTGATCCCATAAATGCACTATTTATTAGATTTTGTCCAATAAAATGGTTCTTTTTTAATCATTTGAATATTCTATGTGGATTAAATAATGCCAGGATGATAGATCAAGGGACCTTTGAGAGATCAGGTTGCCTTTTGAAAGGCTTTCCCATGATCTAAGATGATTTGTCTAGGACCTTCTTAGAGGAAATGGTGGCTCTCCAGGGGGGGCCTTAGTAAGATCAATATTGATTTTTAAGGGACTAATCATAATATAAGTTATTATTTCCTAGGTAACATGATACAGTTTTCATAATATCATCATATCTTCCCCTAATTTGAATCTCACATCATTTTCAATTTTATTTCATTATTTATTTTATAAGGGTCGGAAATCTCATTAATTAGAATATGTGTTTTAGAAGAAAACCACCCACTCCATTGGTGATGAATCATGTGACCAACAAGGGTTCATGTGTTGATTCGCGAGCATTATCATGTCCAACCCTTCTATTAACCTTTGGAGCTGGATGTCGAGCACAAACCCACATAAAGATGTCTCCATCCATTTTAATGATGAAGGTGGTAGGGCAGTAAATTATTGCATGAAAATTAAGACAGGTTTTCAGGGATTCAATGATTTCATAAATTTTTCTCATGATTTAATCTTATAATGTTTTATGTCCAAAATAGTCTGACATATTTTATATATTCTTCTCCTAGATTTATAAGGATTTTGGATGGTTTTTGGGCGCCTATTTCCTGACAAGTCGTTTGACCTGGGGGAGCTGATCTTGAAGCCATCACATGATTACATAATGTCTTGGATGAATTAAAAAGACCATGGATTATTTTTAAAAGGGGATTTGTGTTGTCTTCTAGTAGGTTATGCACTGCACATGAGAGTTTCTTGTGACCTTATAAAGGTCATGGAATTTCAAGTCCTGGTGTAGGTTATGTGATCTACCTATCTTTTAAAAATTTTATTACTCTTCATTATAGGAGAAATAATCTTCACATTAATAAATTTATTATTTTTTGGATTTATAGGATGATAATTTGGTAGTGTGCAACACCCACTATGATTATTGTTTCATACACTCTACTTTTTTGTTCTACATAATGACTAGAACACAAAGAAACTATGTTACTGATGGGTGTGATGGGAAATGAAATAATTTTCATCATAAAAATCAACATGTCAATTTAGTTTGAATGAAAAACGTTATTTATTTGATAACAAAACATTTCCAAGATATATATCATTATATACTTCTAAATGATCAAAGGAGGGGACACATTTCTGTTGATTCTTTCTTAACAAACCTCCACATTCCTTCAGTGAGTCTTCTAATCGACTATTTTTTTCAAAATGTATCTATAACACAAAAAATATATTCTTTTTTCTATAGTTTTCCAAAGATAAGAATGTCATTTTTTATATCTACCATTTAGACATTGAAGAGGATCAATGGTGGACACTTATCAAGTATATTAGGCAATGATAATATATTTCCTCCATTGGATTGGACAAGACGAAGTACATATTTTTTTTATTAGTTAATTTAATATTATTATTCTTATAAGATTGATAACGAGTTCCTTGAGTTAAATAAATGGTATGACAAATCTGGTGGTACCTACAATGATATTTTAACATGACTTCTGACGTATGCCTCATGTATTGTCATCCAAACTAAAAGTACAGTTGATCGATTCTTCAGTGGCTTAAACCCCAGTACCCTAAGGTCATTACCCATTAGAGACATTAGTATGAATGAAGATATTTTTTGTTGTGATATCAAGGTTGAAATAGAGGTTAGAGTTACATGCATATATTATGGTTTTTAAAAGAAAAATGAGATAGAGTTGAAAGAAAAATCTAAAAACAATGTAGAGAAAAAGATGAGATTTACTATATGATCTATGTGTGGTAGGAATCATGGAAGTAATAGTATTAAGGTGTGTAATAAATTTTTTTATGTGTGAAAAGTAATGTTGTTAGGAATATTATTTTTGAATTTATGGGAAGGCATTAGTTAATAATCTGAATAGAGATAATGTTTCCCATGATTCACATCCCCCTCTTCGGTGCCTCGGGTGTATAGAGAATGGTAATTATTCTTACTAGTTCTCATGCCAGAAATTTAATGATGGTGATTGATGTTAGAAACATATTAAGCAGAGATAAAAGGGGAAATCTCATGTGATCACTATTTCTAAAAATGGTTTCCATAACTATGTTGATAAAGGTACACCTTCCATCCACTCTAGAAATCATAATATCTTATTTTATTATGTATCTACCCACTATTTCAAATCTCAATATTTTACTATGGGTATTGAGATTCCACACAAATTATTAGATGTGGAATTTGTAGTGAAACCCTATATTGGTTATATGGTCTCATATCATGTTTATGATTCATCTTCAGTAGGTGTTTTTGGGAATTTGATTCCTTCAAATCATATCATTCCTCATTTTATTGAATTTGATGTCAAATTATGTTTGGATTGGATTTATCTAAAATATTCCCACATCAATTTTTTATTAAGTTAAGTTAAATTTGATTTTTAAATCCAAACTATGATCATCTATCAATGTTAAGATAGGTGTGAGCTATATATGGATATTAAATCTACTTTATGGGTCTTAATTCCCATTCAGAGGTGTTCTTATCTCAGATGGTTAGGTCGAAAATCGATATTGATGATATTCCTATTGTAAATGAATTTTTTGATATCTTTTTTCAAGATTATACTATTCTTACACCAATATGTGATTTTATGTTTTCAATAGATCTCAAAGATTTTACCACCCCCAATTTCAATGAATCCCTATAGAATGGCCTTGATTGAGTTCTATGTATTGAAGGAGAAACACAAGGAAAACCTTGAAAAGGGAATCATTTGGACATGTGTTTCACCTTGGAGTGCACCTCTTATTTTTTTATAAATAAATATGGACCTATGTGACTCTAAATTGATTACTAAGAGTGGAACGAGATCACAATGAAGAGAAAACATTATCTTTCCTATATTTATGACTTCTTTGGTCAACTACACGGAGCTCAAAATGTTTCTTATATTGACTTTAATTTTGAATATCATAAATTGAGGGTCACGAAGTAGGATATACCAATGATGGAATTTCTTACAAGGTACATACACTATAAATATATTTTGATACCTTTTAGTCTTACTAATTCCCCCACTATCTTCATGGGTTTAATGAATAGATTCTTTATATATTACCTAGATCATTGTTTGGTAATCTTTATAGTTGACATTATTATCTATTAAAAGAGAAATGAATAGCATGAATACCTCATGTAAATTGTAATCAATCCCTTAAATAAGGTTAAAATATATGAAAAATTTCTAAATAGTGAATTTTGGATACAAAGTATTCTTTTCGGTGTCATATAATACCAACGGTGGGTATATTATTACATCTATCAAAGTTATAGACTATTTAATGTTGGTAATGACCTACCCTTGGGACCGATATCAATAGTTTTCTTGGATTAACTAGATATTATTGATTGTTGGTGTAAAATATTTCACAAATATCTAATCCTCTGACTGTTTTCCCTCATATTGGATCCTGGTCACTCTGGATAGATGAATTCAAGGAGAATTTAAAGGATATGAAGAGAAGGTTAGTATGTGACCTTGTGCATACATTACAATGTACGGAAAAATGGTTCATAATATATATTGACATATAAAAGGAGGTATTGGTATGTGTTCTTATGTATAATATATTGTTTATAGACTATTCCTCATGAAAATTGATGATTTAAGAAAAGATTTATGAAACAGATCTTTTGGAGTTTGCTGTGGTAATTTTTTCATTAATGATATAGATTAATTATTTATTATGATAAAATTTTGATATATATTATGATTATAAATTTTTAAAGTATATGTTCACATATAAGGAGATGAACATGATCAAGAGTTTATGGTTATAGTTGATTAAGGATTAGGACTACTCAATAAATTACCACCCCTAGAATGTGAATAAGGTGGTCGATGATTTGAGTTGAGAGGATCATGATAGCTTATTCATGATTAGGATTACCAAAGGGAAAATATTTCTAGATCTAAAAACCATGGATCAAGAAATATTAAAGGAAAGTTGAAATATTAACATATCAAATTTAATGTAAAAAATTTAAATGATGATTAAAGAGGTGCAGAAAAAACATATAGAGCTGATAATGATGTTTAGAAATATTCCTGACATTAACCTCTATCATGATAGAATGATAAGTTTTAGTAACTTTTTATGTGATCCTTTAATACTAGAGTTTAAAAATTAATTTTTTGAGGAAGACCTCAGATTATAATTCTCTATTAATCATGGAATAGCAATGACGTATATAGATGTGATAGAATACATAGAGTGGGATTGAATAAAGAGAGACATAATAGAGTTTGTATCTTGGTGCTTGGTATGTGAACAAGTTAAGGATTAATGAAAAGGTCTAAGGGAATTTTACATCCATTACCTATACCAAAATTGAAATTGGAGAAAATTAATGTAGTTTTTTCATTGGAATACCCAAAACCTGTAATGGGCATAATGATATATGGGTAGTGAATGATCTCCTTACTATGTAAACACACTTCATCACTATCAGATAAAACTTCTCTCTATATCATATTTCATGGATATACATTGAGGGAGAAGTAAGGTTTAATGGAGTATCAAATTCCATTGTATTTTATTATGTTTTCTGGTTTACCTCAATCTAATGTTGAATTCTTTAGCAATATATTTATTTAGAGTTTATTTTAAACACTTTATATCATTCTTAAATAGATGGTCCATCTAAAATAATAATTCAAAACTGATAGGATAGGTAGACATATTTTATTTTGGATTTGAAAGGCATTTAAGATCAAAAACTTCATTTATCTGAGTTTTCATACAAAAATAGCATTCACCCAAGAATTCATATGGATCCTTATGAAAGCTAATATTGAAATAAATGTAAATATCCAAAATTATAAAATGAATTTAGAGAAATAAATCATTTTTTACTAGATATAGCTGAAAAATGTATGAGAATCTTATAACTATTCAGAAAAAAATCAAGGAAGCTCAAATTCCGTAGAAATGTTATGTTGATATCCATCAGTGTGATCTAAAAATTTATGTCACGGAAAAGGTGTTTCTAATAACTTCACTATGGAAGAAGGTTATGAGATTTAGGAAGAAAATTAAATTAATAACTTGGTATATTTGCCCTTTTGAAAACCTTAATAGATTAAGAATTATATCTCATCACCAAGATCTTACACAAAAAACTCTCTGAATTAAACGATGTCTTCTATCTATCTCTCATAAAGATGTACATAGATTACTTTTCATATGAACTAAACATAGAAATCATTCCACTGGAGAATTATATTTCTTCTGAGGAATAAGCAGTAGAGATTATATCCCCAATTTTTATATCATAGTGATTAATTTTGCGGGAGAAAATAATTTTATGGGGGGAAGAATGTTACACCCTGAGTTTTTGTAATCATTTTTTGAAATTAATTATATTTATTTGATTCCATAAATTTTATGCTAAAATATTTTAATATTTACATATAATCTAAACCATTTTATGTTTTCTCTACCTGAAACGTCGTATTAGATTGTGTTATAGGTAACACTATGTGTTTACGACACATATTATTATTATTATTATTTAAACAAGATAGTTATAACCTAGTAACAAAAATTATTAATAAGAATAGTAATAAATATTATTTAAAAAAGTTTTATAATATATTTAAATAAATAAAACATATTGATCTTGAAATATATAATTATTGCTACTTTCTATAAGATTTAAAGAAAATATTTTCTCAAAATAATTGTTTTTAAACCCCTCTTCCATCAATAATAAAGTCATTATTCCAATTTTTTGAAATTTAATTTATACAAATAAACATATTTTTTTAATTTAAAGTGACAAAGTTATTGTATCATTAATTTTTTGGATTATTTTTCAAATAATTCATTTTTGGTTGAATAGTGAAGAATAATAAACTTTAATTGAAAACAGTTTATCATCTAAATTATTTAAATAGTTGAATTATATTTTAATTGGATTTTAAAATATAAATATTTAAATTCTATATCAATTAACCTAGTTTATGTTATTGGAGTATATTTCACAATGAAATTTGATATAAAAACATTTTAATCTTTGGAACATTTTTACATTGAAAATTGGTTTTCCCGACTCATGTACTAAATTTATTTGAAATTTACATTTACCACTTATGTGAATTGAATTTGGAAAAATGAATTCTATATTTGAAATAATAAAAATGTATACTTTATAATAAGGTCAAATTAAATTATTTCCAAAGTGATTTGTGAAATCAATTACAATTAATTACAGCGATTAAAGTATATACAAGATTACTTAGTGATTAAACATAAAACACGAGGTGTAAAAATGACACTAAACATCTCAAAAACCCATTTTGTAGAAATATTTAGACTATATGATCTATTGTATCGAATAATTTTCATTCTATGAGGCACATTATGTAATGGAGGCCTCCCAATATAACTTAACTTTTGGTCTTTATAATAATTTCACTCCTTATCCAATATAAAAGGAAAATCACACCCTCAATTATTAACAAATATCAATACATTTTAATCAAAAAAAATGCTTTAAAAATATCTTCAAAGTATAACTAACTTTATCATTAAATCCATCCTTTTGGTATAAATCCATCCAAGGATGTTTTTTGGTTCAAACCAAAAGGAGATACCTGATGAATATGAAATGTTCATCAATGAAATATTTTTGTTTTATTTATCCTAAAACCTCTTCTATTATTTTTATATAATTATTTTATATTAAACAGAATATATATAATATATTTATTTTTTATTATGATAATTTTATCACTATAAAATTCCAAATATTCTATCATATGAGATATGAAATCTCTATTCGTGTATATGGTGTACCACCACCTCGTGAACTGCTGTCGTTTGTTCATAAATCACCACCTTTCATAGTTGGTGATAATAATGGATTTATTATTTATATAAGATATTTTATATTTTTAATATCTTATTATTATTATTTATTTTTTATACCACGCATACCCTCTGGCTTTTCATTTTTGGGGAATGTGATAACATCATTCATGTTCACGGCTGACTACCACCTCGTAAAGCAATGTGTTTCATTCATGATTTACAATAAATTTATTAAGGATGGTTATAATAAAAATATGTTATATATATGAGTAAAAATAATTCTATAATGAAAATATGTCATATACCTTTCTTTCTCTTAATCTGACAAGAATCTTAAAATTGCTTTCATGTGTAGATATGACCTAGAATTTCCAAGAGTGTTGTATTTAATTTTAGAATTGTTTCATTTATAAATTACTCTTAATACATATATACTAAAAATATAAGATATGTATTTGATATTTATGATTTTTTGATAATTAAATATTTATTAAATTATGGTTACCAAAAATATGGAAAATCAAAACATTTAGAAAGAAATAAAGTGTTTATTACTTGAAAAATAAATTTAACAATGAATTGTTAATAAAATAGTAATAAAAGTTCACAAAAAGTTAAATATCATGTGATATAATTTTATTTGATCTATAATATATGAATAATAAACTTTTATTTATTATTTATGAGGATCGAACATGTATGATGATATTCAATACTTATGATAAGAAATTTATGTATCACTTATTTTCTATGAGGCATAAGCCATGTTCACCACATATTTCTTATATGTAGTGTGTATAAATATCATTGATTTATTTTATAAAATTTATAATTATTTTTATTTTTTTTAAATATCCATTTTATTGTATTACATTCATTACTTTTACTATTAAAACATTACCAAGCTGTTAAGGGAATTCTTGTCTCAATTTTTCTTCATGGAGACACGTGTTATGTTATGAATCTATATTCATTTATGAGGAGTATATAATAAACCATTAAAATTTTATACCATGAATTTTAACATTTAAAGATATTTTATGCGTTATTAAATATAATTATCTCATGGTTATTATGATTCCAAGTTACCAAAGTGGTATTATTTTATTGTTGTAGTCTCAACGTTTATTGAGATTATTTAGATCATTATTTCATTAATGAAATATTATAATTCATATATCAATAAATATAATTAATTTTATAATCCACAATATATTTTAGATAACTCTATGTAATTCTACCATTTTCCACTCTTTCTTACATAATATAATTATGAATTGTTTTTAAAATATCTGACATTATTTCTCTCATCAGTTGAAAACATTTTTTCTCTAAAAACCATGATTTATAAAAACAATATCAAAACTATTTTAAAATTATCCAATGAATTTTAAAATAAAATATTACCCATGTTTTACATTTTTACGAAATATTTTCAAAATAATCCTTTTTGTCATTTTCATATTAAGGATCTATTGACATTTAATGAAAATATGAAAGGAACCATTATTTTAATGTGTATGACATTGATTGAATTTTTTGATGCTAGGTTCAATCACTACTTAAATTCCTACATTATACACTTACAAATTTATTTTCAAATAAAGTTATTTTCCAGATAAAATATTTTTTAAAATTCATTTTTCAATATAGAATGTATTTTTTCCTCCAACAATGTTTTTGAAATATCTTTTAAAATTATTTTATATATTTCTGGGAATACATTGGTGTTACATATTCCTTAAAAGTGATATGAACCATTAATACCATTCATATTCTTTCATTGAATGGTTCATGTTTTTATGGAATGATGTTTATGACACATGTTTCTCTTCCACAGGTTATACCATGATAAACACTAATGAAACCTACCTATTTTCATATGTTATATTATGATGAAAAGAATATGAAACTTGTATTTTTATCAAAAGGATATGATATGATGACATGTTTATAATTCCCATTTCTTTTAATGGGATATTATATGATGATTCTTTGTGATCTTGAGGAACTCATGTGTATGATTTCATTTTGTGATGGGTGAGACATATGTATCACTCCAATGCATTTTGTAATGATTTATATCTCATGGGATAGACACATATGTAATGGGGAGTGTACCTAGTTTAGTAAAGGATTTTATCCACTGAGATGGTCTTTAGGGTGAATGTTTACTACTAAGATGGTTTTTAAAGTGAACTCATTCTAATAAGATATCCTTGGCAGTGAGGCTTTACTGTTATGAAAATCATTTTATAGGTTTATGTTTATTCCAATATTACAAGTCTTATTCATATGTTATGATTTTTAGGATTATGTTATTGAATCTCTTATGATTAATGTCCTATAAAAAATCAATATTTATTCCATGGCTCATGTATATTATATTTTATATCCAGGTTATGGTAATCAAATGTTATACTTAAGTTCTCATTATCTTATGTTCATGTCATACTTACATATATTCCTCATTTACCCATACTGAGCATCTGATCTCAACCATTATTATGTTTCATTTACCCATGTTATGAATATATGACTTATGTATAATGTGTATAATAATGGTTATAGTAATGAAGAATATAATGGGAGAATATGTATCTCACTTATTAACCATAGTTTGGGTTTCCTTGATTTTTAAGGCATTAACTTATATGATCTTGGGCCCTTTTGGTGTAATATATTAAGTACTCTATAAAATGACATAATGTTTATGCATATGAAGAGTGGGTCACTATAGGGACACTGATAGATCATTATTATTTTTTCTAGTTCCATGTGTCTCTTTGAACATCGGGATGACTAGGCCTCCCAATTAGCATGAATGCTCTAAATTTGTTACATCAAAAATAGAATGCGCACAACTACGGGGACCCATCCCATGAAAGTCACATCATCTATGATCTATGTTCAAGGTATCCCCTATTAGTGGCCTCACAACTCCAAGGATGAACCCATGGAAAACATATCATATGAGCTCAAAATCCATGGTATCGTATAATAGATTTCTCATGAATCAAGGGATGTACACATGATAGTTAGATCATCTAAACTCAAAATACATAGATGTTCCAACCTACATAAAGTGATATCCAAATCCATGGTTGCCCACACCATATCTAATTTCTAAAAACATGTTTTATCCAATACTAAGATCTAACTATATGGAATCATAAATCTGTATAACATGTCCATATCTATGGCAACAAATCCTGATTACATCTACACAAAGGGATCATTCCATAACCCACCATAAATAAATAAAACATGAGGATTGAAAAATTTCCCTTTACCTAAACCAATATACAAATCCCCTGAGACTAAATAGTATAGTATAAGTTCCATGATTCCACCTTATACTATCTTACACACACCCACTCAAGGTATGTCAATCATCAAGGCACCCACTAGGTCATGATGGCTTAGTACTCAAGAGGCACCCCCATCTGGTCCCTCAGTCATAGTCATATTCCCATGCAAACACCCAACACTCTAATATAATTGCATTCATCCACGTCATCAATAGTGTAACATATACTTTCAAGATACATGAGCTTTTTACATATATGAAATACCCAATAAATGGCCTACAACATATCTCAACCCTCATAGTTGTTTTATGTTACCCTACTCACCCAACTGGATCTAGACCTTCCCAAGTTCTATACACCTCGGCTTGGTCACATCGAAAGGAATAAAACCACTCATCCCTCCTTTTTCTCTACAATCCCAAATAGATAAAATCCTGTGAAGGGTCCTACATGGAAAATATTTTAGTACACTTGGGTTGAGGTACACTATCATTTTATGCCTTTTAATTTATATTTAATGTTTTTTTTTGTTATTTTTCTACTAGAGTTAGAGGATTCAAGGTTATTTTTATAAAAATATTAATATAGAGAATGTTGGATGAAATATTCATATTGTGGATAAGGATTTCACAATGTGAATCTATATAAAAAATATGTCATGACAACCATCATAGATTGAATTCTTTTCACAAAGTGAGGGTATAAGGTGAGTCATTATGATAAATCATTCAAATAATGGATTTTTTTTGTAAAAAATAAAATTTATGTTATGTGATTTTTAGTGCTAAAGACTCATCAATTATTAACAATGTTAATGGGAAATTCACATAGTGAATATTCTGAGTTTAGTATTTTTAATTACACTTGTGCTTGTAGACTCTCACATGATTAACTTTTCATCGCTCTGAACTGCAAAGAATATATTCATATATGTTTAGTGATATTCAATATCTGATATTCGATTACATATAATAAATAAGAATTTAAATATAGTATAATTGGTTTGGATCTTGTTCTTTCTTCTTAATTTGGACCTCCTTAGTTGTTCGTGAAAAATACCATATATATGTGTTTTTTTATTGTAATCTTGTAGTTAGATTATATTTTAGGAGATATAATTAGTGTCTTCATATAAGAGTATAATGAATTGGTAAAACCAGTGGAATTGTATAATATATATCATGTCAAAAGAACATGATATAGAGTGGTTTTACCTCTTTCATCTTTTTCCAGAACTTGATCTGTTTTAGGGTGCTAAAATATTACACTATTTTCTAATGAAATTCCTTGGAAAAATTATTATGATTTCCTTAATGTTTGGATTTTAAATTTTATTGCTAGTGTAACCCATAATGGGATTTCTAAAATGATTATAATATGTTTTTTAACAAAATAAGGATTTTGACACATGTTTTAGAATAATATGTTGTGGGTTCCATCTTGAAAAAAATGGGTTGGTGTGTGTTCATAATTTCATTGAAGGAGGTATTATGGGATAAAAATTGGTGCTCAGTGTCAACTGCTAAAACATAGGGTAAAATATTCCATCATGTGATGGCTTGGGGAAGGATGTACCACCACTCGTAAGCATAGTGGTACAATTATACGTTAGTTATTTTGATAGAGAGAGAAAAAAGATGATTATTCCAAACTATAACTTATAATTATTTATAAATTTTGAAAGGTAATTTTTTCCGTAAAATTATTTTCGAAAACAAGTTCATATGAAATATCATATAATGTGAAACTGGCTCACATCTTTGATATTCTTCCTTCAATTTTTATCCAATAAGCTGACATGTTTCTTTTCATAGTAAAATTTAGGAAAAATAATGGCATTTTACTATGGTTAGGATTACTAATTCCCTACATATACACAAGGATGGGTATGCAAATTTAAGTTTTTGTGATATAGTAAAAGTGATAGATTCCTACATTTTTAGTGGTTCGCATGAATTTCATTATCATAGAAGCTGGGATGGATCTTAGAGTTTGTTATTTTCTTGTTTAAGAGTTGTTAATCCTTGGTTCATAGGTCATTTGCATCATTTGAGTTTTAGTTTCTTTCTCTTACTTTTACACTCTTACTCTAATTTTTTTCCATCTATTCTTTTATATATTGGTAACATTATTTATATTTCCGTTTTAGTGACTGATAATTTATAAAAATTTATGTAATTGTATTTATAATTTCATGATATTTGTGTTCTTATTAATTGGTAATTTGATCGACCAACCCATTTCTTTTGTTCATAAAATTTAAATTTATTAATATCATTTGGGGTCCGGGAAATTTCACCTAATGTTAGTAGTACTTTTACCTCTTTTCCAAAAAATAATTTAGGGTGAGATGTTGATAATGGTACCCGTAATTTTTGGTCCTTTAGTTGGGTTAGTATAAAGTATATAGGAATGTCAAAGGATAAAATGTATCAAATATAAATAGATAGTTAACCTATTCGTGATAAAATTCATGTGATTAGGGTGGCTTGGCTACAAAATTCTTCTAAGACACTTTTTGGTATGTTTACTCTGATCATCATGGGATTATCTAATGAGTGTTTCAAATCATGAATTATTACAGAAATTTACCACTAGGACTACAATGTTACATGGTTATTTCATTTGTATTTTTAGATAAGTGATTATTAGGAAGTTAGGTTATACATAACCATGAAAAGATACATAGAAAAATGGAATAAATTGATTTTTTTTTGAGTTATTTATAGAATGTAAATTCCTATACTAATTAGAAAAATAAACTAATGAGAGGTGGTAGATAAGAACATGATTTCACAAAGAAATCAAGTAATCCAAGATTTTTAATAGTGTAGTGACAGAATTTCTGGATATTGATTCGGTTCCTAGGACAGAGTAATCCTATCAGGTGAATCACTCGGTATATTCCTGAAAACCAAATCCATCAATGCTTCCTGGTGATTCTATAACAGCTCCAGAATAGGTATTACTTAGTAGGATGAACTATGATTTTTTACATCATGGGGACATTACAGGATATTACATTCAAAAAAGTGACATATTTAATTAAAGAGCCAATTCTAGCATAGTACAACATATCTATTCAAGCAATATTGGAATGAGAGCTCACATGGAAAGGATATTTAGAACTTATTAGTATTAGGTTTCTTCATGAAACATTCTAGGTTGTGAAAATGTTATATTTATTTCAATTGGAACAAGGAATATTCAAGGTTATTGAATATTATTCTAAATTAACTATCTTTTTTCCCTTTTCATTTTTGTTTTGATTCTAAATAAACATTGAATTATAAGATCATTTTGGTAAGTATTTAACATGAGGTTCACTCAAAGGAAGTACTTTTCCATATTATTGACTATGTATAAATGTTAAATAAGGCACTAGTTGGATAGAGATACCTTGTGGGGAATCCCAATAAAGGGAAAACATTTGTATATCCATGTGCTAGTGGGAGCTTTACTACAAGGAAGAAACATGAGAGAAATAGTTACTCTGACATTAGTAAGGAAACATAAAATCTACCCACATGATCAATCTATTATCTAATATGTCACCAAAATTTATTAGGGTATTTTAGTGTGGACTTCATTCACAGAAAATTATGAGATACATGAACCCACTGAGGAATTTTCACTACAATAGATAGAAATTAAATCCCTTGAATTATTTTAAAAAAATTTAGGATCAATAGGAAGTGATATCTCATCACACCCTAAATATTTGTATATAATGATGGAACATCATCATCAAAGACATTTCCATCCACATAACCAACTGAAAGAGGTTACCACTAGGAACACCACATTTTTTTATGAAAAACCTTAGGAGGGAAGATATGTCTATCCAATATAAGTTATGTAATTGTAATATGGAGGAAAACATGCTATAACATGTGAGAGACAAGGTCCCTCTATGGTGAAATGTACCCTTCATAAGAACTAAACTATAATGAATATTATATTTGACAATGGTGAATCAAATTCATTCATTCATTCAAATGTGGTTAAACAATTGGGGTTACATGAGGAAATGATGACTGATATCATTAGTATCAAAACACCCCTATAAAAATGGAGTTCATATGATTAAAATGAATGATATGTTATATTAACATTAATTTGGTGTGGTTTCTCTTGGATTTTATGGTTCTAGAGATTGTTTTTTCTATAATATTTGGGTTTAATTGCTTTTTGGAGTTTGAAACCCATATCGACTGATACACATGGCTTGTGATGTTCACATCCAATAAAAGATCCCTTCATGCATTCATGGGGTTTTGGATATAAATGTACATTGACCAGGAAAAATAGTGATAATAGAAAGAACTATCTCTGGATAGTTATCCGAAATAATATCAGTATATTCTTGTAAAAAAATAAATGGTATTCTTATAGAGATGGTCGGATGATACCCATGAGTCATTTTTACTGATTTATCTAGGTTACCACATGAGTGGGAAATAAAATTTTCTTTCGATCTACTTACGTGAAAAATCCCAATTTTAGTACCATCATACATAAAGGAACTAATAGTGTTGTGAGGGTTGAAGGTACATTTAAAATATATGGTTTGTAAAAGATTAATTATATTTAGTACATAACCTTTATATAAAAAACTTATATTCATAAATAAGGGAGATTATACTCTAAAGTTATTTGTGGATTATCATGAATTCAATCAATCTAGAACAAAAAATTAGTATTCTATTCCTTGAATTTGTGGTTTATTTGAGAAATTAATGGGGTATAAGTGGTTCTATATGATTTGTCTTTGAAAATTTTGTTATATACATATATTAGAGAAAGAGGATATTTTGAAGATAAAATTTTAGTGTCTGTATATCCATTAAAATACATCACCATTCCCTTTAGCCTTATGAATAAACCTACAATTTCTATGGCCATAATGAACTAAATATTATAAATATTCCTTGGTTCTTTTGTCAAGGTATTTTTGTTGATAATTTTGTACTCTCAATGGAGGAATGAACATGAGGATCACGTTGAAATTTTACTAAGTACATTGTTGGAAAATCTGTTGTATGCCAGGATTTATAAGTGCGACTTCTGGATCACTGATGTTGATATTCTTGGGTATGTAATTTCTGAATAAGGAATATTAGTTACCCCTAAAAATTGAAGTATTAATTTCTTGGAATACACTATATATTTTTTTAAGATACATTGTTCTCTAGGATTATTAGTCCATTATCATCACTTTATTCAAGATTTTTCTTGGTTAGATTCTCCCATGACTTCCATGATAATAATGGGTGTTCCCTGTTTGTTAAATCACTACTCTTAGAAATTATATCTACAATATAAATCTCACATAACATTGGAACCCATAATAACTCTTCAAAAACAATGTAATAGCTATTTAGTAAATTTTAATGTGTTTTTATATAGTATTGGATATATCATCAAACATGGAGATCATGTTCTTGACAAGGGATTGTTTTAGTAGAAAAGGAATGAGAATAAATATCCATTGCTTGACCTGGACTTTTTTATAGATATCCATGCCTTAAAAAATGGTATCATAAACTCATTGGATAAAAGACCAATGTTTTCATAGACTATAATAGTTTTAAATAATTATTTTTTCAGTTAGACATGAACATGTGACAAATAAGATCAACTGAGTCCTTCTAGATGTCTCATTTCAACTTTGTATACACACCTAAAAAATAAATTTTATTGCATATTTTTTGAGCTAAAAGTCATAGTTGAAAGTGTTCAAGGAATCTCAAGACAAATGGTATCTTATGAGATTGATTTTTTACATGCATCATGATTATTACACGTATAATGAGTATATAGTTTTATTTAGGGTAAATACTTATCTTATATTGATGGAGTTTTTAAAAGAGGTTCAGACCATATATCATGATTGCAACACCATTAGATCATACCTAAATGGTTGGGTGATTTATGAATACAAGATAGAGGATTAAAACTCCTTGTTACATTTTCAAAATATAATAATAGTTCCTCAATCATTCTAGTACCAACTTCAATCTATATAACCCATTACAAATGTAATATTCTCAACGGTATTTACAGAATTTACAAGGAAATGAAACTATATATTTGGAAATCACATATGAGATGCAATATTTTATATTATGTGACATAATATTTAATTTTTTATCAAGTAAAGGTTTAACTTCAATGACCAATAGTAATGTTCTAATATATTCTTGAAATGGTTTTTATGTGGGATCATATTACAATGTATTTTTTCATAGGTCTACTGATAATGATATGGGAACATGATGTTATTGGGTGATTTTTAATCAACTCACCAAGATACCATACTTCAACCAAATAAAATAATCAAACACGGTAGAGGAATTATAAAAATTTTATATCTGAGAAGTGGTTAGGTTACATGGTGTTCTAGTTTTGATTGTATCTGAGAGGGATACTCAATTAACTTATCGATTTTGGTGGTCATCATAACAGGAACATGGGATTCAACATACCATGAATAGGATATAATATCCATGTGTGGATGGGTAGTCGGAACTCCCAATTCAGTAGTTGGAAAATTTATCAGATCTTGTTTCATTGATTTTTCCAGCTCTTTGGAATACCATATGACATTAGTGGTGTTATCATATATTATAATATATTACAAAAATTTAAAATATCCCCATTTAAGGTTGTATATGGTTATCCATATTATTCATTAAAATATTTTATGGAAACATGAGAGACATCGTCGATCAAATTGAGTAATTTCTATGTGACTATAGTGAAAATATTAATGACCTAAAAGTGGAAGGCTGCATTTAAATGTTGAATGAAATTTTATGTAGAAAAAATGACAGCACTAAAATTTTAATGTGAGAAAAAATGTTTTTTTAATGTGTCGTTGATAATTTTCCCTTATTTGTTTTTGTAAATATGGGAAGTTAACACTATAGTATGAATGATTGTTATAGGTTATGAAACATATTCTTAGTATTGTGTTTTGACATGCCTTAATATCAAGATTCAGTTTTATACATAACATCAATCATGTTTCTAAAGTAAAGAATTTTCACCCTGAATCATGATATGTGTTGCTTTAGGATTCTGTTTCTCTTGAGTAGGATGTGACTGTTTTTTCATGAACGTGTTTCGAATATAGATAGGAAGAAAAACACCATGGTATGGAGATGTATTTCCATTGTTTGAGTTTTATGGACGACCGACAGTGTTGATTAAGAGTAATGGGAATGGGAGAACATTATCTAGAAGAATGTCTTAAAATATTCAATGTCAATATTGATCTTCACCTTCTTCAGGATGGAAATCCCAATGGTGGGGAGAATTTAATACCCTCAAGTTCAGTTACACAATAGTTCTTGTCCATTTAATTGATGTTTAGATTCATTGTGATATTTTCTAGAAATATATGTAAAATTTGAGAAGACATTTTTGGGAATATATCTATATAAAATACAATAAGAAACATTAATATGGTGAATAGGTATTTCATGATGTGAATCTATCTTGGGAATATGTCATGATATCTTTCATAGAATGAATGGTTTTCATAGTGTGAAGGGATAAAATGACTCATTATGTGAATAAAATTAAAGATGGGAAATGGTTTTACAAAAAAAAAACTAAGGTTACATGATTTTTACTATAAGTTACCCCTTAACTATTCCCAACATGAATGGTATAATATTTTACCTAGGGTTATTATCTGTTCTTCCTCCAATCAAGAAAATGAGTTGGGGTCGAATGTAACCATAATAAAATAAGATCTCTAATCCACCACTAAATCTCTCTTATAGGTATCACAAGTTACTACATATGTCCTAAAGTATCCATTTAGTTATATCCTCATCTATCTATTGTTTAATATGTATACCGGGGTCTCAATAGTCAGAGCTTTTTCCATCAATTGCTAAGGTGAAACTCTACCCCATATGGGTTGTTTATGACACTTAGAACTTATCCATTTCAATTAGAAATGTTAATTTAATTAACAAAATCCATTTAATCAAATTAACCATGTAATCCTTTTAATACCATTATATTTTTAATAAAATAAAAACTATGTTTGATAGCTTATACGACACACATCATTAAGCCCAAAGAAATTGTGAAATATCATTATTTATTTATAAATATTATAACATAGTTGTTAAATTGGATGGTATGAATATTATTAATGGATTAATGATATATATATATATATATATTATTCATACTCAATAAAAATGTATTGATAAATTCTTAGTTAAAAATCTCCCAATTTTTAGTAAAGTTATTTTATTAATCAAAAATAATATTTCTTCAAAAATGGATTTTATTTTAAAATACTATAAATAATTTGTAGAAATATTATAAATTGTATTATCTAGAAGTTATTTCATTTATTAAATAATAATATAAAAAATATCTGATGGTAAAAGTTTTATATTTTTCAATTCTGTGTTTTTTTAATGAATAGTAAAAAATTATTCATTTTTGAAAACTAAATTTTCTTTTAAATTAATTAAAAGTAAAATAATATTTCTAGAATATTTCTAGAATTTTAATTTGTTCATTTTTATTAAAGGTAATCCAATTATTATAATATAAATTAAATTTATCCTTGATTTTGGTTTAAAACATTTTTTATAGTTAAAAAGGCATTTTTATAAAAAACTATTTTCGTTGTAATGTTTCTATAAATGTTAAATTATTTATTTTAACTTCCAAAAACTAAATATTGATAAATGAGTTCTTTAAAGCCCTGATAGAATAATTACTAAAGTCATTGTCTACTATCAATTACATTGGTATAATTACAAGGGTTCAAATCATGAAGTACCAAGAGATTAGTAGTCTTGCTAAACCAGATATGTACATGATTCTTGTATTAAAATTTATTGTACTAATTAAAAAATAATTTTTTTATATGTATAAAATATTTAGGATAACATTATTCCATTTATTTTATCCCCAAATATATTTCTTAGTAAGCTTATTTTATTATTAGGGAAAATAATCACAATAAGGGCGAGATCAAATAATCAGTAAGGGTAAAGTATAGTAGAAGTAATAATGAATTAATAGGAAGAAATCAACATGATAAGGTATATAACTAAACTTACATCCCATGTAATTAATAGAATTAAATGTATGTGATGAAATAATAAGGTAAGGTAAATGAAAACACATTCCAATCAAATGTCAAGATAAATAAAAATAAATATGACAACCTAAGAAACTCAAATTCATACCATTTAATCAATGAACAAAAAATTAAATATATCCATAGATATGTAATCACAAAATAAAGTGGATGAATAAAAACTATAAACAAATTAAGGCAATTCTTTCATAGAGGACATCATGTATGAGCCACCTGAAAACATGTACTGTCAATACCTTTTATAAGTTATTTTCTACTATTATGATTTCAAAAACTAATTTGTCTCTAGAGAACCTACCGATATATTAAGGAGCTATATAAATTTCGGGATCCACCCATCATTTAATATACAAATCATTCATTATATCAAACAATCAAAATAAATAATGTTCCTTATAAAATATTTATATTTAATAAAGAATACATAATTATAAAAATTTCCCCAAATAATCAAAAAACTTTCAATGTAGACACTATATGTAAAATGTTATACGGTTTTGGCAATAGTAATATCCCATGGTAAATTATATGGATAATTAGTGGAAATTAAATGATCAATGATCATATGAAATTGAATATTCTATAGGGAATAAATAATAAATCTTGGACGTGAATGTGAATATATTCCCTATCCAAATCAATCATAATCTATCAAGAGAAATAATAAGGGTGGTACAAATAAAATATATCCCAAGTGTAGTAAAATAAATGGATGTTGTTTTTGATGAATAGAAATCCATAAAATAATAGTTAAAAATCATTTGTGAGGAAAATATACTTTTTTATAAAACCCTACTAAAAAAATATTTATTTGAAAATAACTTTTGAAAATATGTTTTCTTTTAATAAAATATGTTATTTAACTAAAGCGTAAAATGAAGATTGGTTTTCATAAAACATCTTCTCAAAATTTCTCAGTACCCGAGAGTGATAAATAGTAGTATTTCATTATAATGGTCATGAATACCAAAATGAGAATAAAATTAAATGTTTTTTATAGAAAAATCAAATAATTTTTTCTGATGTAAATTTAATTGTAAAAAATACTGATTAAAATGAGATTGTGATGTAAACCCCTTGAAAACTCCATAACACTGAAGTGATTATCTATTAACAAATTGTTTTTTATATCAACTGTAAATAAAAATAAAGAAGTTAGAAAAGGTAAATAGACAATCAAAGTCGATATAAAAATAATATCATAACATTATCAACAACAATGAATTATTATATCAAAAGTTAAATTAAATTGGATCCTAAAATCTATTTTCAAATTAGTAACTTTTTACTCAATCCCCATAGATGAAAAAACTCAAATTTAAAATCAAAATATCATGATGAATGAATGAATCATGATATTATTTGACAATATGGACTTATTTATCCCATATAAAAGAAATTAGCTACACAAAAAAGTGATCATTTCATGATAATTTTAACAATCAATAAAGGATTCGAGATTGAAAATATGATCATTAAAATCAATCTTGAGGAGAATAGTCATTAAACATTCAAAAGTGTCTCGTATCACCTTGAAACATTTTAATTATAATATCAATGAAGTAAAATAATTAAATGAAGCTCATTATATCCTGATAATAAATATAATCATGATATAAAATTTCAAATGTTAGTATATACAACATATAAAATAAACTCTTTAAATAACAAAAAATATGTCACCGAGGAATGTAAATAAAGAGTAAATAACTTACTTTAAACATCCTTTTGTGGTGTGGTATTTATCCTACTATATAGTTGTTTAAAATATGATTCTAACTTATATGAGAACCATATTATTGTCTATAATATTATATATCATCTTCTTATAATATAATAATACCCTTTTGTTAATAATCATTAATTATTTTAACTATTTTTTGTGTTAATTACCTAGTTTTCTTATGTATGTTTTGACATGTTATTTACTACTCCTATTACTGAGATCATGATTTATTCTTCTCCAAAATGTAAATTGTGACTTAATTATCTTATAATATGTGTTTAGAATAATCTATAATGCCTGGAGATAAGAAATTAAGTTCACCATTTATAGAGATGGTAGTCCATAAGAACACATGAACGCTACATTCATTTCATTGTTGTGTTAAATAAATACAAAGTAATTGATAAATATGAATATTATAATTCTAGTTTCTTATATATTACATAAATTTTATATAGTTTTATTAAAATCATCCTTTATACTTTCCATGTATATTGTGAACGAATCATCTCTTTTAGGGGATGGTAGTACACACATCCACGAACGATGCTATCATTTTTACAGAAAATGAAGAGTATAAAGATTTTTTCTTTTCAATATTTATAGAATCCTAATGAAATAATTAATTTCATGTATATATATATTGTATAAATATATTTTCTATCATAATTTCTATGAATAGACATGGTAATGGAAAAATAATAATAATCCTCATTTTGTGAGGCAGTAGTTCTTTGTGCATGTAAACAGTATATTCGTTACCAATTAGATGGATGTGTGTGATAATGTATGTCTAACCCTTTGAAAAAAACATCGTATTATATTTATTATGTTTTGATATATTTTAATGTAATAATAATATTTTATGCGATGGATAACGGAAATAAAATAAAAGAACTTGAGGAATATTGTTACCTATTATTTGGGTAACTCCTTTTGGTTTTCACCAATGTGATTCCTTGGATTTATTTCTAAAAAATGGGATACATCTAGTATAAGAATTGGTATTTTATGAATATATTTTGACATATCTTTGTCGAACCAATGCCTTGAGAGGTCTTTGTATATTGGAAGAGAGGGGGCATTTTTATTGTGGAGGAGGAGTGGTGCTCTTATAAATTTTTGGAAAAGGAATTCCACCAGTGTTTTTACAATTTAATGTGGATCCAATAATTGTAAAAATTATATTAAAGGTATTATAGGGTCAAAATATAGTCATTAAAAGGCTCTTTTTCTTTGTTTCTAGTTCATTTGGGCCCTTGAGATTAAGTTTTATTCCCTTATAAAGATTAATTTTACCTTACTCTTTGTAATTAATTTTAATTATATTCATCAATAAATTTTTTTTTAAAAATAATATGACCATATTATGAATTATAAAATATAATGATCCAAATACAAAATCCATTTCGCAAAATTAAAATCACAGAAGTGGATGAAATTAATTTAATTTTAATCCCCCAGACGTGAATCCCATGTTGGTCTTTAAAGTAAAAATATCCAAAATAGTGAAAAAAAATTATATTAAATTTCAATGTGAAATAGATTAGAATGACATAAATTATATTAATTGACAAAAAATGATCTTATTAAAAATTAAAACCAATTTTAATATGATTTATTCATATAAATAAGTCTGATAAAAAAATTTAAATTTAAATTTAGTATTTTTCATTATTCATTATATAATGTAACATCAAATAAAAATATTGAAAATTCACCATAACCTAGTTCTTATGTTTTTATTTAAAAAAATAAGTTTATTTTTACATATAATATCGATAAAAGTTCCTAAAATTATATGTAAAAGTGGTTCTTCATTAAAAGTTAGTAAAAGTGTCTTAATAAAATTATAGTATTTTATGCATAAAATTTTGTTTGTTCTTATATTTTCTCTGTTAAATATATTGTATGGTTCTTAATATTTATTGATTGAATATAATATATATATATATATATATTACATTAATATCACTCACTAATTTTATTTATTTTAATTTATTTAGATAAAACTTCTTTGTGAGATTAAAAATAACTTTCTATCAAAATATTCTATTTATATTCAACTAGTTATTATATTCATTCATAAATAATTTTTAACCAATGGTATCATTTTTATTTCTGTAAAAAATATTTTTCTCATTTATTAAACCCTATTTAAAACCTCTAATTTAATTTCCATTTTATATCTAATTATATAAAATAAAAATATTTTAATAATATATTATTGTTTGGTAAAACTCTGTCTTGCATGTAAATCAATTCATTGAATAAACTTATTGTTTCTTCTGACGTACATTGTATATGGGTCAAAATCATTTCTAGCTATAAAATATATTAAATATGCATAGAAAAGATGATATATTATAAATTATCCAGATATTATATTAATGTATCATCCCAAGTAAGTAATGAATAATAGATATTTTTATCTATGTCTATTAATGATTAAGATATTGTTTTAGAGTCTTAAAATGAAAATAAATACAATCTTATGCATGGAATACACTAATATTCTTAAAAGATTGTTTTACTTCCTTTTGATGGAAAACCCTTTTTAAATCAAACTTTTGACAATTTTATAATCTATATTTTTCAAAATAAAAATATTCATTATGATTGGGACATTGAAATTTACTTTGTGTGAATATTTGGTATTTTTCTGACAATATTCGTTTTTTTAATGAATAGTGAAAAATACTGCATTTTACATCAAAACTACTTTTTCATTTAATTTAATTATATGGTTAGATTGTATTTTTAATTGGTCTTAAAGTGTAATATGAATATATTTTTACCATTTAATCCAATGGTGGTCATTAGGATTAATTTCACTTTGAAATTGGTCATAAACTAATGTCAAACTTTTCATAGATATTGTTTCAAAAAAACCTGCTATTTGTTTTGACAACGGGAATTATTTTTTAAATAAATTATTTCAATTTCTGTGTTTGGAATTTGGTAAAATGTATTAAATATTTGGAATCAGAAAGTCCAAATTATGTAATCAAGACTCTTTTGTTTTTGAACATTATGAATAGTAACGACGGTAATTATCTTTAATTATCTTGATTAATGAGTAATCGGGTAGTTATGGATAATAAAATGATATCATAATGATACAAAAAGACCAAAAAATGTGTCCTAAGGCTACTGGTTGTCTCATGGCCGACCATGGTATGCCTTGTGCCAAACATTGGGGCCCCATGGAATCACTTTTGTGAGAATGTGACTTTTTATCTTTTTATTTTTAAAGAATGTTAAATGTGACAAAGAATGTATCACCTAAGTAAAATATTTTTAATTTTGTCTACATAAATGATATTTTGGACTATAAATATTAATTAGAAATATAAAAAGATTTCCTACATCATGATAGTTTTTTTATAATTTTTAGACATTAAATAAATTAAATTATTTATGACATCATGATGATGCAGTGATGACCTCATTATTTAACGATTTAAATAAAATGGAAAGATAATGTAAAATCTAAGATCTACATATGTCCAAAACCTATTGTATAAGTGGATTTAGAACCCTCATCACCTTATCCTCTTAATACATCAATGTGGGACCTTTTGAATCTGAAACTAATTTTAATATAAAGTAACTTATCTTTACTTTCCAAGAGTGCCCCTCCTCTCCTCTTATAAAAGGCCCCCACCTCTACCTCCTTACCCACACTTCCAAAGCCTTTGGATCGGCCAACCCCTTCCCATTATGTCTCTCCACTTCTCTCTCTTACTCCTTAAAGCCTCACTTTGGGCAGTAGTCCTCCCAAGGAATCCTTTGAGCTCAAACCAAAGGGATTTACCCGATTTTAAGGTAATGTCTTCTTTTGAGTCCTTTGGTTTTATTTTTCTTCTACAACCCCTAACCTTTTTTTATTATTTTCTTTTGTGACAACTTCAGTATCCTCAATATACTAGTATGTTGTTATAATAGGTATTCGAGCTACATTTACACACACCTACATCTAATGGTTAACAAACATACTATTTCGTGGATGGTGAATTTATGCCTCCCGAAACGATGATTGTTCAACATTATTTTAACACCTTAAAAGGTGGACATTAAGATGAAAATATATTTATATATGATATATAATATGTTTATGTTTTCCTTAAGCTTATGTATTTTTCATTTTGGGCATACCTTTATGGTTTCCATTATGGGTAAACGAGATATCTTCATTTAAGGAAGTGCGGACTACCGCCCCCTCAAAGTGATTTGATTCGTTAAATACCATATGTGGGACGTATAAAGGACGGAACTATGATATAATATATGATATTATTCTGGAATTATAATATACCTCTATATCATTATGATTCCATTCTATAAAATACGAAATAAAAATGAAAGTAGCGTTCATGCGTACGTACGGCTTACCATCTCCATGAACGGTGCATTTCATTTCTTACCTCTAAAAGTTATGTAATATTATAAATGCATGCATGTATGGGATATATATGATATATATGATATCTACATCATGAATACCATTTTGGATATAATGGATACATGAACAACTTGTAATTATAAAGGGTTTATTTTTGACTCAAGTACCAATGATCGTTAAAACGACCGTTATTAACTTGAATAATTACATAGTGTTCATGAAATGGAAATAAGTGATATAAAAGGAATAATGAACTTGAAAAAGGTTCTTAAGCAAGTATAAATTAACTCAAGTTTATTATTCAGGACATTAATGAACGATCGAGTCAAGTCGGACCCGAGGTATGGGACTTCGTCTCAAGCTCCTTTCATTGAGGCATATTTTGTTTTATACACAACCTTCTTTTATACGGTGTATAAACCCCTTTGACTTTTATGTTTATCCAAAAGGAATCTTTTTATACGCAGCGTTTTACTAAACGACAAAAGGGAATGTTTTTGTCGTACGTATGCGGCGACAACGACTTCTCCACCGCCGTGACCTTTATTTGAGTTTCGGCTTCCCCTACAATCGATACCTATTTTTTAAAGAAAAATAAATACCATGTTTTACTTATATATTATTTTGGTATTGAAAATGGTTTTCACAATGTTTTTATATCAATGTGTTGTATTGATATCTTATGACTGAAAGGTGGAAATGTTATGTTTCCTTTATGCATGTTTTATGTGATACGATTATGTTGAGGTTCTTGGGAATTATTATGAAGACGGGTGGTTCTGTGATAAACTAAGGGCAGGTGATCCTGATATAGCTCTCCAATGCATTGGGTAACGCAAAGGAGTGAAATGTTAGGGTTTCTCCGAAGATATTTAGGGAATATACTGTGATGGGTATTCCAAACGTAACCAAGAGGGTTACTCCCTACATAAGAATGTTATGAATGCCTCAAGTTACCTTTATGTCATATGATTTCTATGATTTATTCATGATTTGATGAGGTATGTTAAAGTGCTTATGTTTTATGGGTAAAGTATGTTTTCATTCTTATGTATATATGTACCCAAGTTTCCATTCCATATTTTTATATCCCTTACTAAGCTTTTTATGCTCATCCCAAGTTTTTTTGAAATGTTTTTCACAGGTCAAGGGAAAGGTACACGATATGATGATAGTGTCAAGGAAGTGTCAAGAAAGAATCCATGTTTTATTTTAGTTATGTTTCCATTGATGGGAAAAAAGAATACTATATTTATGTAACCACTTTGTTTATATGTGGAATGTAATGCAAGTTTTATGATCTAATTCGCTAAAACTCTAAACCCGAAAGATCCTAAATGTGTAATCTTGTAATAAATCAAGATTAAGTAAGGGATAAGGCTGGGGCCTTATAGTTGATATCAGAGGTTATTTTAGAAAAATTTTGGAGTTAGAATTATATTAAATGATTATCCGAAAATAGTTTTTTTATGGTCAAATTGAAGTGATATAGTATTTGAAGATTACCATGTTGCTTCATCTAAGACATGTTTGTTCAGAATGGTTTTATGCAGAGGAAATAGGGAAGCAGTGCTAGGAAGGAATACAGAAGGAAATAACCTTCCGAATCAGCATCCTGAGATGGTCGGAATTGGAACTGAAGAGTTTGTTGCAGTAATGGCGCAATTGACTCAAGCGATAAATGGTGGTGGTATCCATGCATGAGATTAGCCAGATCAACCGCAGGGGAACATGTTAGTGGCGGAACATTTCATGAGGCAACATCCCCCATCATTCAGAGGATCATCTGACCATGTGCTAGCTGAAGGGTGGATTAAATCACTTGAGAAGATTTTCGATGTCATGGGGTGTTCAGACAATCAAATGGTTAGTCTTGCTATTTACCGTTTGGAGGGTGAAGCAGATCAGTGGTGGTATATGGTTAAAAATATCAGGGGAGTTGATGTTATTGATGCTCTCTACTGGGATGAATTCAAAGGTATGTTTCTTGAAAAGTAATTTCCAAAGTCTTTTCGACTTAGGATGGAAAAACAATTCTTGGAATTGAGGCAAGAGGAAGACTCAGTGGCTACCTATGAAGAAAGGTTCACTCGATTGGCAAGGTATGCTCCAAATTTTATCTGAGACCTTGATAGTAAAATCAATCATTTTTACTCAGGATTAAAGCCAAAATATCAAAGGGAATTAGCTTCTCGTGAGTTTGAAAGTTATGAAAAGCTTGTTCGATGTGCTGAGAAGGTGGAAATGGAGTTTGCCGATGACCAAGTGTTCTATAACAACCAACAGAAGAAGAGACCGAGGTGGCAGGAGAAAGGTAAGAATTCTTCAAAAAAGTCTGATGGTAAGAAATCTAAGTTTCCAGTTTGTGATAAATGTGGAAAAAGGCATGCTGGGGAATGACTTCTGAATTCTGGAAAGTCCTACCGATGTGGTAAGATTGGACATAAGGCTTGTGATTGCACTAAAAAAGATCAAGGTGATGGTAAGACCAAATTTTATTTACAGTTAGTGAAATGTTATAAGTGCAATGAGATGGGTCACTATGCAAATGAGTGTCCGACAAAAAGCATGGGTGATGGGAAGCAGTTTGACTACAAGTAGAAACGAGTGGTGAAATCCTTTGCAACTACTTCAGCAGATGTCGGGCCATCAAATGAAGTTGTATCAGGTACTTTGTTTTTTTTCTGATTATGCCAGTGTGTTGTTTGATTCGGGGTCTACACATTCCTTCATCTCTGAAAACGTTTCTAGTAAAATGGGAATACCATCTCAAGAAATGACTCCTAAACTTGTGGTAAAGACACCTGGGGGAAATGTTGAGGCAAAAAGAATTTATAAGAATCTTCATATCCTTATCTGTGGAAAGAACCTAATTGCAAACCTTATTGTTCTACCTCTAGTAGAGTTTGGTGTTATCTTGGGTATGGATTGGCTCTCTATTTACCATGCTAAGATTGACTGTAGAGCTAAAGAAGTTTCTTTTCAAAAAGACTTTCAGTTTGTGTACAAGAATGAACCCTTACTATTGATAACTTATCTAGAGGCCATGAAACTTGTAAAATATGGAAATTAATGTTACCTTCCACACATCGTTGAAAATAAAGAAACTGTTCATATTAATGATGTGCCGGTGGTAAATGAGTATCCTGATGTTTTTCCTAATGAGTTGCCTGGAATAATACCAGATCGGGAAGTTGAGTTTACTGTTGACATAGTTCTTGATGCTAAGACAATTTCAAAACCCCCTTATCGAATGGCTCAAATTGAACTTTTAGAGTTGAAGGGGAAATTGCAAGATTTATTAGAGAATGGTTTCATTCGACCTAGCACATCACCATGGGGTTCTCCTGTTTTATTTGTTAAAAAGAAAGATGGTTCAATGAGACTTTTCATTGATTATAGATCCTTGAATAACATCACTATTAAGAACAAATATCCTTTTCCTCATATCGATGATTTGTTTGATCAGCTCCAGGGAGCTCAGTATTTTTCAAAGATTGACTTGAGATCGGGGTAACATCAGCTAAAGGTAAAGGAAGCAGATGTTCTGAAGACCGCATTCTGTACAAGATATGGCCATTATGAATTTGTAGTAATGACTTTTGGGCTAACCAATGCACCTGCTGTATTCATGGACTTAATGAATAGAATTTTCCATGAGTTCTTGGATAAGTTTGTGGTGGTTTTCATTGATGATATTTTGGTGATTTCTAAAAGTAAAGAGGAGCATGAAAGACATTTAAGGGTTATCTTGAAAACCTTAAAAGAAATAAAACTGTATGGAAAATTCAGCAAGTGTGAGTTTTGGTTACAAAAAATTTCTTTCCTTGGTCACATTGTTTCTAAATATGGGATAACTGTTGATCCTGCAAAAACAAAAGTTATGGAAGACTGGCCAAGACCCACAAATGTAACTGAGATTCGTTGCTTCCTTGGTTTGGAAGGCTATTATCGAAGGTTTGTTAGAAAATTTTCGCGGTTATCTAGTCCAATGACTATGCTAACTCGGAAGGGTGCTAAGTTTATCTGGACAAAAGAATGTGATGATTTTTTTTCAGGAATTGAAAAGAAGATTGGTGAATTCTCCAGTTTTGGAACTACCTTCTAGGAATGGTGAGTTTGTTACCTATAGTGATGCTCCATTGAAAGGACTTGGTTGCATCCTAATGTAGAATGATCAGGTAATTTCTTATGATTTACGACAGTTGAAAAATCATGAGGTAAATTACCCTACACAAGATTTGGAACTAGATGTTGTTGTTTTCGCTTTAAATGATTGGAGGAATCATTTTTACGGAGTAAAGTGTGAAATATATACTGATCACAAAAGTTTATAGTATATATTCACTCAGAAAGAGTTAAACATGAGACAGTGGAGATGGATGGAATTAATCAAGGATTATGATTGTACAATTCATTACCATCCAGGAAAAGCAAATAAAGTGGCTGATGCTTTGAGTCGAAAAAGTAATGCTTCATTATCAATGTTGCGTTTGGAACGTGATCCTTTGGTTAAGGATTTGATGAACTTTGGCATAGAAGTTGTTGGTGCAGGAAGTTCTTCTGTTTCGTTTCAGTTATCAGTGAGATCATATCTATCAGATAGAATCAAGCAAGCACAGAAGCAAGACAGTGAGTTGTAGAAAAATGTAGAGCTGGTTCAGAAAGGTTAGTTTCCTGAATTCGACATTGATAGTGATTGTGTTTTGAGATTTGGGAAGATATTGTGTGTGCCTTGTGATTCACAGTTGAAGAGAGAGTTGTTATGTGAAGCTCATAGTTCTCCATTTTCAATTCATCCTGGTAGTACTAAGATGTACAAAGATCTGGGGAGTATTACTGGTGGGATGGAATGAAAAGAGATATTTCGGATTTTACTGTGAAGTGTTTGACTTGTCAGCAGGTTAAAGTAGAGAGGCAGTTACCAAAAGGGATGCTTCAGCCTTTACCAGTGCCAGAGTGTAAATGGGAGAATATATCCATGGACTTTGTTGTGGGATTACCGAATACATCTTGAGGTAATAATGCAATCTGGGTTATTGTTGATCGCTTGACCAAATCTGCTCATTTCCTTGCTATACAAGATACTTTTTCCCTAGATCAACTTTCCCATTTGTATCTTAAAGAGATAGTCAGGTTACATGGAGTTCCTCTCTCCATTGTATCTGATCGTGATCCCAGGTTCACTTCTAACTTTTGGAAAGGCCTTCAGATGTCGTTGGGTACTGAATTAAATTTTAGTACAACATTTCATCCTCAATCAGATGGGAAGTCAGAACGAACAATTCAGACCATGGAGGATATGCTACGAGCTTGTTCTATGGATTATCAGGTAAGTTGGGACCAACATCTTTCTTTGGTTTAATTTTCATATAATAACATTTTTCATTCCAGTATACAGATGGCATCATTTCAGGAATTATATGGGAAGCGGTGTCGAACTCCAGCTTTCTGGGATGAAGTGGGTGAAAGGAAGCTGATGGGACAAGAATTGTTAGAAGAGATGGCAGAAAAAGTTCATTTGATTCAGAAGAACATGAGAACAGCTCAGAGTAGGCAGAAGAGTTATGCAGACAACAGGAGGAAGGATCTAACTTTTGAGGTAGGTGATCATGTTTTTCTCAATGTCTCACCATGGAAAAGTGTGATGAGATTTGGTAAGAAAGGAAAGCTGAGTCCAAGGTTCATTGGACCATATGAAATTCTGGAGAGATTTGGATCAGTTGCATACCAGGTGGCTTTACCTCCAATTTTATCTCAGGTACACAATGTTTATCATGTTTCGATGTTGAGAAAGTATATGCCAGATCCATCTCATGTTTTGAGTCCAGAGGTAGTTCAGCTGGAAGAGAACCTATATTATGAGGAACAACTGGTCCAGATTCTTGACCATAGGGAGCAAGTGTTACGGAATAAGATGATTAATCAGGTAAAGGTTTTGTGGAAAAACCACATGATGGAAGGGGCAACATGGGAATCTGAAAATGCAATGAGGGATAAATACCCCCATTTATTCGATAAGTAAATAAATTGCGGGGGCGCAATTTTCTAAATAGGGGAAGGATTTAACATCCCAAGTAATTAATTAATAATAGATATTTTTATCTATGTCTATTAATGATTAAGATAGTGTTTTAGAGGCTTAAAATGAAAATAAATACAATCTTATGCATGGAATACACTAATATTCTTAAAAGATTGTTTTACTGCCTTTTGATGGAAAACCCATTTTAAATCAATCTTTTGACAATTTTATAATCTATATTTGTCAAAATAAACATATTAATTATTATTGGGACATTGAAATTTACTTTGTGTGAATTTTTGGTATTTTTCTGACAATGTTCATTTTTTTAATGAATAGTGAAAAATACTGCATTTTACATCAAAACTGCTTTTTAATTTAATTTAATTATATGGTTAGATTATATTTTTAATTGGTCTTAAAGTGTATTATGAATATATTTTTACCATTTAATCCAATGGTGGTCATTAGGATTAATTTTACTTTGAAATTGGTCATAAACTAATGCCAAACTTTTCATAGATATTGTTTCAAAAAAACCCGCTATTTGTTTTGACAATGGGAATTATTTTTTAAATCAATTATTTCAATTTCTGTGTTTGTAATTTGGTAAAATGGATTACATATTTGGAATCAGAAGGTCTAAATTATGTAATCAAGACTCTTTTGTTTTTGGACATTATGAATAGTAACGACAGTAATTATCTTTAATTATCTTGATTAATGAGTAATCGGGTAGTTAAGGATAATAAAATGATATCATAATGATACAAAAAGACCACAAAATGTGTCCTAAGGCTACTGGTTGTCTCATGTCATACCATGGGATTCCTTGTGCCAATCTTTGGGTCCCCATGGAATCACTTTTGTGAGAATGTGACTTTTTATCTTTTTATTTTTAAAGAATGTTAAACGTGACAAAGAATGTATCACCTATGTAAAATATTTTTAATTTTGTCTACATAAATGATATTTTGGACTATAAATATTCATTAGAAATAAAAAGATATTTCCTATATCATGATATTTTTTTATAATTTTTAGACATTAAATAAATTAAATTATTTATGACATTATGATGATGCAGCGATGACCTCATTATTTAACGATTTAAATAAAATGGAAAGATAATGTAAAATCTAAGGTCTACACATGTACAAAACCTATTGGATGAGTTTATTTCAAACCCTCATCACCTTATCCTATAAATAAATTAATGTGGGACCTTTTGAATCCGAAACTCATTTTAAAATAAAGTAACTTATCTTTACTTTCCAAGAGTGCCCCTCCTCTCCTCTTATAAAAGGCCCCCACCTCTACCTCCTTACCCACACTTCCAAAGCCTTTGGCTCGGCCAACCCCTGCCCATTATCTCTCTCCACTTCCCTCTATTACTCTTTAAAGCCTCAATTTGGGTAGAAGTCTTCCCAAGGAAGCCTTTGAGCTCAAACCAAAGGGAGTTACCCGATTTTAAGGTAATGTCTTCTTTTGAGTCCTTTTGTTTTATTTTGCTTCTCCAACCCCCTAAACACTTTTTATTCTTTTCTTTTGTAACAACTCCAGTATCCGCAATATACTAGGATGTTTTTATAATAAGGATTCGAGATAAAATTACACACACCTACATCTAATGGTTAACGAACATTCTATTTTTGTGGATGGCGAATTTATGCCTCCCGAAACGATGATTGTTCAACATTATTTTGACACCTTAAAAGGTGGCCATTAGGATGTCAATATTTTTATATATGATACATAATATTTTTATGTTTTCCTTAAGCTTCTGTATTTTTCATTTTGGGAATACCTTTATGGTTTCCATTATGGTTAAACGCGATATCTTCATTTAAGGAAGTGCGGACTACTGCCCCCTCAAAGTGATTTGATTCGTTAAATACCATATGTGGGACATATAAAGGATGGAACTATGATATAATATATGATATTATAATGGAATTATAATATTCCTTTATATCATTATGATTCCATTCTATAAAATACGAAATGGAAATGAATGTAGCGTTCATGCGTACGTACGGCTTACCGTCTCCATGAACGGTGCATTTCATTTCTTACCTCTAAATGTTATGTAATATTATAAATGCATGCATGTACTGGATATATATTATATATATGATATCTACATCATGAATACCATTCTGGATATAATGGATACATGAAAAACTTGTAATCATAAAGGGCTTATTTTTTAATCAAGTACCAATGATCGTTAAAACGACCGTTATTAACTTGAATAATTACATAGTGTTCATGACATGGAAATAAGTGATATAAAAGGAATAATGAACTTGAAAAAGGTTCTTAAGCAAGTATAAATTAACTCAAGTTTATTATTCGGGACATTAAAGAACGATCGAGTCAAGTCGGACCCGAGGTATGGGACTTCGTCTCAATCTCCTTTCATTGAGGCATAGTTTGTTTTATACGCAACCTTCTTTTATACGGTGTATAAAACCCTTTGAATTTTACGTTTATCCAAAAGGAATCTTTTTATACGCTGCGTTTTACTAAAAGAAAAAAGGGAATGTTTTTGTCGTACGTATGCCGCGACAACGACTTCTCCACCGTCGTGACCTTTATTTGAGTTTCGGCTTCCCCTACAAGCCATACCTTTTTTTAAAGAAAAAATAAAAACCATGTTTTACTTTTCTTTTATTTTGGTAATGAAAATGGTTTCCATAATGTTTTTATATCAATGTGTTGTATTGATATCTTGTGATTGAAAGGTGGAAATGTTATGTTTCCTTTATGCATGTTTTATGTGATACGATTTTGTTGAGCTTCTTGGGCATTATTATGAAGACGTGTCGTTCCGTGATAAACTAAGGGAGGGTGATCCCGATATAGCTCTCCGATGCATTGGGTAACGCGAATGAGTGAAACGTTAGGGTTTCTCCAAAGAGATTTAGGGAATATACTGTGATGGGTATTCCAAACGTAACCAAGAGGGTTACTCCCTACGTAAGAATGTTATGAATGCCTCAAGTTACCTTTATGTCTTATGATTTCTATGATTTATTCATGATTTGATGAGGTATGTTAAAGTGCTTATGTTTTATGGGTAAAGTATGTTTTCATTCTTATGTATATATGTACCCATGTTTCCTTTCCATATTTTTGTATCCCTTACTGAGATTTTTATGCTCATCCCAAGTTTTTTTGAAATGTTTTTCACAGTTCAAGGGAAAGGTACATGATATGATTATAGTGTCATGGAAGTGTCAAGAAAGAATCCATGTTTTATTTTAATTATGTTTCCATTGATGGAAAAGAAGAATACTATCTTTATGTAACCACTTTGTTTATATGTGGAATGTAATGCAAGTTTTATGATCTAATTCACTAAAACTCTAAACCCGAAAAGATCCTCAATGTGTAATCTTGTAATAACTCAAGATTAAGTAAGGGATAAGGCTGGGACCTTATAATTACCTTATGAGGTTAGTTTCGCATGTCGTACACTCTGTCGAATATAGAGTTCTTACTTTAGAATTTTGGGGTGTTATAAATTCCATATTTTGAATCATGGGGTTCAAATATGGGAAATTAAACCCTTTAATTTTTTTGTCAGTATGATTAGTAACCCTAGTGAATAGTTATTAAAATGGTAATGTTAAATCTTGTGATTAATGTTTAAAATATTTTGATAATGTCTCAAACATTACCAAAAAAATTCATTTATCCTATTGTATTCATTTTTCATAGCCATTTCCATACTAGTATCGAATATATTTCAACGTGAAGCCATATTTCGTCAATGTTTGACCCTTATAATATTTAAGTAAAGGATAATGTCTAAATGACAGTATCTTACTTTTATTTCTATAATAATATGTGATAAAGATAAATAAATATTATGTTCAAATATAAATACTTATTTTAAATATATGGGATTTTTTTATCATGGTAATATATTTTTAGTTTTTAGTTTTTAAATAGATACCTTAAAATCATATGCAATATGAACGCATAATTTATTCAGAAAAAAGAAAAATGAGAAAAAATGTTTATAAATTTTTTTCAATCATAGGGATTGGAAAAAAATATTTTTTATAATGAATTTTATAATAAAATTAAAATTTTATTGATATTATAATTTATAATATTGTGATTACATTATTATCATGTTTTTTAAAATTCAAATTAAAATAATAATTACAAAAATGAAATTACTGATATTTTATAATAGATAATATTTTATTAAATGATTTAAAATTCCTAAAAAACTATATTCATTCATGGGATTATTAGAAGGTTTAAAATATAAACCATGTTCTATTTATGAATTTTCTTTCCAATAATAGTCTTTATGATAAAACCAAAATAGTAAAAAACGTTGTTATCAAAGTAATTGTCAAAAAGGATAATGGGGTTTTAAAAGAAAAATATAAGGGTAAAATGTTATTTAAAAAATTTACAAGATTAATTTTAATGGATGACTCATACCCATACTCATCTTATATTCAAAATATATTATTTTTCATCAAAAATTCCATTGAAAAAATCTATATAAATATAATAGTTTATTTTATTCCAAGAGTTACCCTCCCATATCTTACAAAATGTCACCTTCTCTTCTCAATGAATCACTATTAAATAGACATCTCATTTGGATAATTCCATCCCAAATCATGGAATATAATCTATCCCCTCATTCTGGAGGTCTTCATTTTAGAATATTAGCAACACTAACGGGCTAGAACTATAATGAAAAGAAGACTATCTGAAGAATAGGTACATATTTTAACTGAATGGTTTGATTTTATTTATTATTCCACCTACATAAAATCTTTTTCGAATATGAAAATATAACAAAAATATTTCTATTACATACTGATATGTTATTATGCTAATTTAATAACCAATATCCATATCCTTTTTTTGAAAAGGGGAAACATAATTGTTGATCATTTGAATGTTGTACTACCTTTTCATAAACTGATGGAATTTTCTTTACCTCACTATATCTCATACATAGAAATAATGAGGTATTTAATGTATATATTTATATAATATTTTGTAAATATTTATCATACAAAAAAATATATGTTATCATATACTTCCTTACCATTATATCCATTGAAAATTTATAAATTTGTTTGTGAGTACGTGTGAACTACTGTCTACATAAAGTGATGTGATTCATTTTTTCAGACGAAATATCATTGATGAAATATATAATTTTTTTATTGAAATAATATTTTTTATTATATAATAATAATTTTTTAATGATAAAATAATATATAACTTATTCAAATTTTTATTATTTAAAATTTTAAATGTTACTTGGGCGTACTAACGACCCATCATCTTCAAGATTATAACATAATTCATTTCATAACCATATTTCATAGTTAGTTTTAAAAGTATAATTAAGGTATAAAAATTATAAATATTTCATTGTTATTACTCTATAGGTGATGTAATAATAGCCAGTTTGACCTGAATCAACCTACTAAAGTCATGTTTTAATATGATCCAAATATCATAAAATTGTCTGATGTGAAATTAGTTAGATATTTAATTTATTATGAAATGGTGATAAATAAAATGAAAAGAAAAATAAAATTCAAAAAAAATATAATGTAAGTAAATAATTATAATGATTTTATATTCATAAAGACAAGGAATGTATATGATGAGTCGTACTGGAGGTAAGCGATATCTCTGGAACAATATTTTTCATTAAGTATTGATCTTAATCTCTATAACACACATTATCTCACTTTAATGTTACTTAGTAATTACAAATTCCATAAAAATATAGGTCTATAACATATAAAACTATCTTATTCTTCATTCCTTTTATGGGATAATGCATGCCTTCTGATTATTTTGTAAATGTCTTCTTTATGGAATCTTCTTTGATTATGATATGAGGAAAGATTATGAAACTCATTAATTTCGATGTATAATTATTATGATTATTCTGTCTAGCTAATTTCATTTTTGGAACAAAAAAACAAGATCATATTATAATGGGTTCACCCATATATTTCTGAAATGAACTGGGTAATGTTTTTGTCACGTGCCACGTTGTGTATGGGATTATAGAGTAAACCTAATTCACTATAGGACTCTATCGACTATGTGATTTTTTCTTCATATTTATCCTTGGAATATTCATATTTCATATTTTTTATTTCTATAACACCAAAAAAATTATGATATGAATATTATGTTTTTGTCCTATATGTTACGCAACACCAAGCCTAAGACATGTGAAATATATTATTTAAATATGATTGGTATAACCTAGTTGTTTAATGTGAAGGTATGAATAGGATTAACCAAATTATATATATATGTATATTTTTTATAATAAATATTAATTTAGAGATAAATTGTTAGTAAATAATTAGAAAAAAATTTAGTTAAGTCAGTTTATAGTCCGAAATACATTTTCTTCAAATATGGTTTAATTTTTCATTATAATTTTTGGGATTATAAATAACTTATAAAATTTTTTGAAAAAAATATTTTAAAAATAAAATCATTTTTGAAATCATCATATCAAAATTATCTTTGGGGGAAATTTTCGGTTTTTCTCATAAAAGAGTGATTTTCTAGTGAATAGTTGAATATATCATTTTCTATAAAATAGTCATTCTTTTCAATAAAAATAAACTAAATGTATAATTAATATTTACATTTAATTTAAAATTTAATATGTTATATTTAAATTTTATTTAAAATAATTACGTAAATTTTACAAATTGTTGTACATCATTTTGGAACAACTTTATTTTTATGCTTAAAACATATTTTTTTGAAAAAAAACTTAAAATGCATATTGATCCTCCATTTTAATTAATTAAAATAAAAACTAATAAGGAAATATTTAAATCAAATTTATATATTATATATCTGAAAATATGTTTTTAAATTCATATAATTTTGATCAATTGTTATATAATTAATGTAATATTACATTATGTTTTAAAAATTTATTTCTTGAAAAATTTATTTTATACACGATTTTTGAAAACATTTTTTAATTAAATTAAATAAATTTTATGAGTTCTGTATTGTGAAATATAATACATAATTTTAATGATGATAATTATTATTATATAACAAGGTAAACTTAATTTTTTATCATAATTATAAGTGAAGCCAATGAAATGTATTTTTTGTGATTAATGTTAAAACGAGGTACTATGAGTTACATGTTATTGAGTTAAATTTAAATACTCACACACATGAGATTTTATTTGATATATTTGATAAAATATGAAGAATCATATTTTTAAAATTATTTAATAATTCTTATTTAATTTTTGTCTTAATGGAGAAATTACTCAGGTTAAATAAGCTAATTAGAGTAGTCAAAACTAAAATACAAAATGTAAAATTATAGGATAACGGAATTAAATGTTTTAAACTTCTCCATTTTTTGTGGTGAAGGTTCTAAAAAACCATAACATCCCTGAACTCCATTATTTATCAATTTAATAGGATCTTGGGGTGAGACTGACTTCCCATATTGAATAGTTTTGGGTATTTATAGAAATGTCACTCCTCCTCAATAATAAATGGTCACTCTATCCCCTAACTTATTTACACATATCAAGAAATTTGTATTGACAAAAACCCTAAAAGTATATCTCCAAAACAACCATATATTGATTCTAGATCTGATGGGATTCCCTAAATACCAACCCTATGGTTCTTAATAATATATCCAAATGAGGTTCTTTTAAAGGAGGACAATCATCATCACGATGTTTGTTATTTTTATTTCATAACATTACACATTAAATAATGAAATAGAAATTAAAATATAATAAAAATGTATCTCCAATATAATTATATTCCATTATATTTCTGTAAAAGTATTTATCTATCTCCTCCTCAATAAAATGTGAAACAAATCCGTCACTCAAGTGTACGAAAAAACTACTCCCTCTAGAGCTGATGTAAATATTTTCCATTACAAACACAGATAAATATTAATAATGATGAAAAAAATGTAAAACCTGATAAATGATAAATTATATTCATTATTTGAAATTAATACATCATAAACATCCTTACTAATTCTACCATTAAGTGAATCATATCTTCTCTGGTACATATAAACAGCCTTCCATATCCATAATGTCATGTGTTTAAATTTCCATTTAAAAATTTAATAATTATTATACAAATGTATATAATAAACAATTATAGTATTTAAAAATTAATATAATTATTTTAAAATTGAAACTATATCATATTCCAATGAATCAAATCTTTCGTGAAAAAACATGCATGGGAAAACATAGTAGTGAAAACCCAAAATAATGGTAATAATGATATAATATTAACAAATGGGTGATCATAAGTTATAATGATATAACATTTGATATTATAAATATGAATATAGTTATATTATAAATTTTATATTTTTTAAAACCATTATATAAGAGGTTAAACCATTTTTAACTAAAATGAAACCTGAGGTAAGGGGGTTTATCTCAATTTCTCTTCATTGATTTTATTACACTCATCAATAAAAAATACTTACTTTTTCAAATCCATGTTATCTAAAAACTATTTATTGAATTTATTCATTATCATAAATTTTTTTATTAATGATATTTTTTCTAATTTTTTTATTTAAAAAATGGTTTAAAAAGGAATCTTCTAACCATTTTCTAAAAAGTGTGATTTTTAACTTTTTTTACAAAAATGTGAAAGAAATATTCCTTTCAATGTAGTAGACAGGTATAATATTTTCCCACCAAGTTGAACAATAATTTTTTTTAAGAGTCAATTATAACATTGCATATTAATTTTTGAAGAAATGTTATTTATAATATTCTATAAATTTATTGTTTTGAAAATTTATTTTCAAAGTGAAAAGTGAATTTTACTCAAGACTATTTTAAAGATATTTTTAAGGGTTTTCAATTCATCAATGACAAAAAACCATTATTTTAATTGTAATCCAATGTGGATATACTGTAATGATATCATCATTATTCATTCTATGGATATTTTATGATTAGTTTTACTCTATAATGAATTGACAGTCATCGTGTCATTTATTTTTTTGGATGTTAAAATTCTATTAAAAATTTCATTTTTTATGATCATTGGATTCTATATTTATCTTAAATATATATATTAATTATAATAAGGATATAATTATTTCATAAACTATATTCTGTTTTAATATATGTTATTTTATTATTAAATTTGTGTGACTTAATGGGGAAAATATTTATAGATTTATATTCCCTACTCAATTTGAATATTTATAGATAATGAATATTATTACTGAAATATATCAATGTTTCAATATATGATAAATGTGTTGGAAATGCAATGATCGGTGGGTCCCCATGGTATTATCCCATAAATGCATTGATCATACCATGAGGTGAATTAGTAAGATTCTTGGGGTATAGTTACCCATTAATTAAACAATATTGGTGCAAGGTCCTGACTATATAGATTTCATGATGTATAAGAGAATTAAATATTATATTATTAATTTAATTAATTGATTATTATTATTATTATTATTAATTATATTATTCCAGTTATAGTATCCATTAATTGTTTTTTTGAACATGTTATGGATTAAATGGAATTTGTTTTTAATTAATTATATTTCCATATTTATTATGCCTTATCCCACAATGATAGTCAACTAATTGATTAAATTGATTGTGTGTTCAGTAATTTACCTTTCAATATTTATAATTCCTTATCTAATCATAATAGTAAGGTTATTTGTTAAGAGGAATGTGTGTTTAGTTATTTACCTTTCCATTAAGATTATATGTTATCTAATCATCGAACTCATGTTGTTGACTGAATAGAATGTATGCTAACTTATTATCCTTTTCATATTTATTATTCATTATGGATTCATCCAATATTCCTTTATATATAACCCTTATTGAGAATTTGAGAACACCCTAAATTTTTTTACTTCCCTAGGATACACAGAAGTAACTTTTCAATGAGTTTAAGGATGATGAATGTTTACATTCACTATGTTGTAATTAATATTTTAAAATGCGTGGTGGGAATCAAGAATAAATCTTCATTACCAAGACTAATAAAAAATATGGTTCTATAGAAATTTGAGGATTTCCCCAATGGCATTCCTAACTATATGGGAGTGGGGTAGTGATAATTTTTTAACTGTTTACACAACTGGATAAAGATAAAAATAATAACATGAATCATGTAAAACTACTTCATTATACTTTGAAATATCATGTTTCAGTCAATTATTTTATATAAGAAGGTATATTATCTTTAGGAGATATTCTGATCCCCCCACTTCAGAATAATGGATTTACTCAAATGAGAAAATATTTTATATATTTCAATGCTTTTAACAATAGAATGTCTTTCAGTCTATTAATCTCATTGAGGGGGAAGTGGATTAGTCGTGGTTGTTGATGAGGAACATAAATTCCAAATATTTTTTTGATTCAATAGAATGGTAATAATTTTAAAAATTATATTCTAAAATAAATATTTTCCGAAAACACTCCATCTTAAAATATGGAGGGAGTCCCTCAAGATGATGTAAAAAGAAGATGATTCAATAAGGTTATATGAGGAAAAAATTTTAAGGATTGCAAGGTACATATATGGCTTTATCATAAACTATAAAAGTAATTTAGAGTGAATATTTGTAGTCTTAATGAAAATTTTACAAAATTATTTGATGATTCAATACATTTATTGGTATTAAATCCCTTCCTTTTGTGCCTCGAAAGTTGAAATGTAGATTGAAGACTCTTAGTGGTGTTTTCATAATAGATATAAAAAGTGTAAAATTGAGTTTAATTCATGAGTATTTATGGATATACCTCAAAGTGGGATGAAAAAAAACATCAAATTTGTAAAAAATGTGGGAAAAAGAATCCCAAATACTCTCTCAAGGTAATGAGAATATGTTAAAAATATATAATATAGAGTTTTCATGCTAGGATCTGTGTCAATCACTATGTCATATTGCACTAGGTTTTCTCCTCGATGGATAGTTAGAGGGTATAGGATCTTCTTCCTTCTTTTCTACCCCCCCCCCCCCCCCCCCATTACACCTCCACCCACCCCCCTTCTGATTTCTCACAAGTTCCCCTTTTTTGGTTTCTTTGTCATCTATCATGGAGGTGTTGTTTTTTTGGAAAACTGTTGTTGAATCCCCTAGCTGTTAAAACCCTATACTATCCTAGATTTCCACAACTCCTCTCCTTGTTGGATATGGAGTGATGGTAATTGGGTGGTTTTAGGATTTTTGGTTTGGTAGTCATTTATTTTAAAGGTGCTCCAATGTTTTAAAGATCTTATCATTGGCTTCTGGTTTTAGTCTCGTAGTGTTTTCATCACTTAGATCCCTCAGCAGTTGAATCCCTACCTTGATCTCATTTACCTATTCTTTATCCTGGTTAGATCTTTAGAAGTGGTTCCTCGTTGTTTTTGGGATATGGGATTTGGATATCGACGGTCCTCCTATCACGGCTTGTGCTAGATTTCCTCATGATATAAGTATTGTTATTTCCCTTATGAGAATTTTATTGGTGGTAATGAAAATTTCATGGTATATTTTGGTTCATTATTTTCCTTCCTCAAGTCATTATTTAAGGTTTTTCTTCTTCTTCTAAGGAGGTAGATCGATTTTTTTTCTTTTATTGGATTTTTTTTTATTTTTAGTTCTATTTGTCTCTTGATTAGTTCTGGTGGTGGTTATTTGTGTGGTTCATAATGGCATCGAGTTGATGATTTAGTTATTTTATGGAGGTGAGCTCTTCTATTTAGTGCCTTGGTGGTCTCTAGTTTGTTGAGGGATGTCAACGCCTTGGTGATGATGTTTGGATTGACAGATTATGATGGTGTATCTAGAAATTTGGAGTGATGTCTGGTCAATGACACTGATGGTGGTGATAGGATGCAATGATGAAAATGGTGAATCAGGACGTTAATGGCTGGAGATGATTACAGCTGACGCATGTGAATCTTGATTGATATTTTCTTCTGTTCCTTATTTTTGATTTAAATTTTGATATTTGTAATTTGTCATCTTTTGATTCTGGTTCTCGTGTGGTGTGATGGTTATCGCTAACCCCAAAAGATATTTTTTGAAAATAAAATAAAAAATAAATTTTCGGTCGGCTAGGGGCTTCATGATAATAAATGTCGAAATGATATGATGAATCACAATAATGAAACATAGTAAAATAGGATTATATTAATACTCAATATTTCGTAAAATGTTTTAGCAATAATGAATGTGGAAATTATTCATTCCAATGTCCTGTCCTATGGGTTTTATGATAAAATAAATGACATCAACCTCCATGACCTAGAGAGCGAAGAAGGGAATTTGATGTCACCACTAGTGGGATAGTTTTCGCCAATAATGTGGGGAAAAGTTCATTAGTTATTCATTTAAAAACATAAAATGTTTTTTTTTCATTATGGATTTACACATTATTATACATCTATCATGTTTTTTTAACTTTTCAAACAACACATCAAAACATAGGGGTTGAGATATCTGTGAGAGAAACTAGTAGATAAATTTCTACATCTCGATTATATTACACATCCCCATTAAATGTTTATGGTTTGAATCTTTAATAAAATATCATCTTACATCATTTAGTGTCATTTGATTCAATATTGGATTTTTATTGGTTGTACCTATATAAATTTATATCAACGATCAGGAGAGGAGGATCACTCTTCACATCCCATTCCATCCTCTAATTTTGTAAATGATTAATGATGTAGATGAATCTACCTTTGGATATTCTTCTCAAGTGTGGATATTATTTACATATAAGAAACAATATAAATTAAAAATAATTGAGATATGGGATATAATATTCCTGAATCATTTCTTTTGCGAGGCATTCTAATGATTAATTCCACAATGAGATTCTTGGTCTTCCTCTTGATTGAGAGGTTGAGTTCTCAATCATAATTATACCTAGATATCAACCTATATACCAGAATATTTTTAGAATGGCCATAATAGAGTTAGAATAACTAAAATAATATTTATAATAGAAAAGGGAAAGGGGTTTCATATGACTATGCGCTTCATTGTGGGATACACTCTTCCTCTCCATCCAAATAAGGATGAAACATTGTGTCACTAAAAGGATTATCATGAACTCAATAATATCATGATAAATACAAATTATCCCCTGCCACAGATATGTGACTTGATAAATCAATTATGTGGGGATCATTATTTTTCTATGTTGTAATTTTGTTTGGCATATCACCAATTATTGTTGAAGAAGGAATATATTTCCAAAATACCCTTTTGAAAAGTGTTTTTGCTTTATGGGTTCATGGTGATGAACATTGAACTCACTAATAATCCAATAAACATTATGGAAATAATTAATAGAAGATTTATTGATTAACGGAGAATAATTTGTAGTTATTATAGATGATATAATGATATACTCTAAAAGTAAAGAGGACCAGAAGGATCATTATAAAAGTGTGAAAAACATATTGGATGGAGAATATCTATGAAATCTTTCATAAATATGAGTTCATGATAAAAAAGTAACATTCTTGGGGCATGTTATCATCAGTAATGAGATATCACTGGAAACATCAAAGAAAAAATCATTTGATGAGTGACCTATAAAAGTATCTATAATAGATCTATAGTTTCCCTAGACTATTTGGGTATCATGAAGGATTTGCAAGAATTTTTTCATGATTTTCAACCCACTTATTATCTTACTTGGAAGGGATTATATTTATTATGGACTAGTAAATGAAAAGAGATATTTAAGGATGTAAACAAATGTTGTTCACTACACCAATTATTACACTATCCATGAGTGTACAAATATTCATATTATATGGTGATGATTTAATGAACGGAATGGTTTGTGTACTGATACCAATTGAAATAGTAATGTACTATGACTTAAGGAAGTTGACGGTTTGTTAGAAAAACTATCCAACACATTATTTGGAGATTGATGTAGTGATCTACATATATAAAATCATGTAGAATTGTATTTAGGGGTAAACTGTAAAATATATATCGATCATAATATCCTAAAGAATATATTGACACGTGAGGAACTTAATATGTGGAATTAAAGATTCTTAGAGCTGGTCAAGGAATTTGTAAGATCAATAAATTAGAATCTTGGGAAATTAAAAAAAGTAGTATATTCTATGTATAAATATGAGGAAACTTTATCAATAATGGGAATTGAGAAATATGCAATATTCTTTGACTATACATAGATGGACAAGGGAATCATAAAAAAAGGAATATAATCATTTCTTTCTCAAATTATTTCTCAACAATCCCTTTTGGAGATGATAAGGATGATCAAATAGATTATGTGGAAATACAAAATAATTTAGATGCTATATGAAAAGTGAAATAATTAAAGTAAAAATTTTATGAAGAAGGATTTGTATGATTTGGATTATGACTATGTGTACTATAAAGTCTTATGATACAGATGGATCTGATAATTGATTCACATAGCTCTAACTTCTCCATCCACCTAGGGAGCGCAAAGTCCAGCCGATCTTTCAAATAGAACAATTTATTGGAAACTATAAAGAATAAGATCAAGGAATATACATCAGTGATACTATTATGTTAGAAATTTGAGGCTAAAAATACAAAATTATAAGGGAAGAGGGGGAAACATTACCCATACCTACATAGAAATGGAAAACATAACAATTTACTTTTTCAATGATTTTCTGAATACATAATGAGAAAATAATACTATATAGTTTGTATAGGATCATCTTAAAAATACCTTTCAATTAATTAGAATTATATAGGACATATTACATGATGAACTTGTTAGGATATACTTTACTCAAGCGGTGAGGCTACATAGAACCCCACAATCGATTGTATTTGTCTGAGAACTGATATTTATCTCCAAGTTCAAGAGAGTATATATATTGTTCTAAATGGGGACCAGAAATTTCGTAAAACATATCACCTCAAAAATGATTTCCAAACTTATTTGACAATCTAGTGATTAAAAGAAATGTTTAGATCATGCTTGAGGGACTTCAAAGTATAATAGGATCAATATATTCTACTAATTGACTACTTAAACAATAATAGCTTTAACTCAAATATCCAAATGTACCTTTATTAATCCCTTTATAGTAAGAGATATAGAATACATATTTTTTATGATGAAGTTGGAAAATATAATCTTTTATAACATGAAATGGTAGAGGAAGTGGTAGAAAATATCAAGGCCATTTAGCAACACATCAAGGCTTCTTAGATTCAATAAAAGAGTTATGCTGACAATCATCAATAAGACCTAGAGATTGATGTTAGGGATAAAGTGTTTCTACATATATCTCCATGTATGAGATTCATGAGATTTGGGAATAATTAAATTCTAATCTCTATGCACATTGGCCCATTTGAAACTCTCAATCACATTGGGGTTATGGTTATCGACTAGAACTCCCACCAACCCTTCATCAACTACATGATGTATTAAATTTATTTCACATGGGGATGAATATACATGATCTGTAAAATGAACATAATTCCATGTTATTATAGATATAACATGATCTCCCTTATGATAATTTTTTTCTAATGATTTTGTAACATAGTGATAAAGTTCAATGCAACAAGACAACATGCCTAGTCAATGTTTTTTGATGAAATCATAAATTTGAGGAGAAAATATAGTAACTGAAGAAAGGCATGAAGGCGATGTACCCTAAACTATTTTCCCCATATTATGTACTTTGAGACAAAGATGGAAAATTTTATTAACAGGTAAGAATGTAACACCCCAACAATTAAAAAAACATTGTGTTCGATAGCATGTGCGATAGGAAATATTGAGCCTAAATGAATCATGAAACATTATTTTTTATATATCACCATTATAACCTAGCCATTAAATTTTTGGATATGAATGGGATAAAATAATTTTGAAATAAATAAAAAGATCATTCTCAATATAAATTTATAGATACATTATTTTAAAATAATCACCCATTTTTTAATAAATTAATTTCATTCAAAAAAATTGTATTTTCCTCAAAACAAGTTTTTTTAAAAAAAATTATTATTTATTTATTTAAATTTTTATGTTTTTATATTATAAAAAATATATTATTTCTTGAATCATAATATCCATATTATCTTATGGTGAAATATTTATATTTTTCTGGAATAATTTATTTTTCAATGAATTGTGAAAAATACTTATTTTTATAGAAACAATATTTTATATTAATGTATTTATAAATTAAAATTATGTTTTAGATTATATTTATTATGTAATTATTTTCCTTTCATAATAAAAATCCATTTATAGCCTTTTAAATGAGAATTATGTTTGAATTTGGTATTATAACCATTCTTATACTTAAAAGGCATTTTTCTAAAAAGTTGTTTTCATTGAGGTTTAAATTTAAATATAAAAGTATTATTTTTTCACTTATAAAAAATTATTATTGAAAACATTATTACATATTTTGTATCATTAGGTACAAATTTGGTAAATATAAACCTTTAATTTTCTTCAATATGAATATTAACCATAGAAAATAATTGTCATCATGATAAGTGTAAATTTAGTAATTAAGGTTACAAATAAAATGATAAGAACTAAAAAATTAAATAAAAAATTTATTTAATCTTATTTTATGAGTATTTATCATCACATACAATCAAAATTTAGAAAATATGGAATCTTCATGAAACATTTTTTTTAATTTCGACCATTATAATTATTATGTAAAAGATAAAGTCTAAAGTGTAACTTTCTAACATTTAATTTCTATAATATTATGTGATACATATAAAAAAAATTATTTTATATGATAAAAATTTGTTTAAATTATAATTTTTTATCATGGTAATATATTTCATATTTTTAAGGATTAGATAATTACATTAAATACAACCACAATTCTTATATAGTATTTTGTCAATTAATAGAAAAATGAAATAAATGTGTTTAAAATATTATATGTCAGGTAATTTGAATTAATTATTATTAAAAAAAAATTAGATTACAAAATTTTATAAAGTTTTTATCTTATTATAATTAGCTTCCATTGTTAGTGTGTGGTTTTTAAAGTTAATGTAAATGAATAGATCCAAAATTGACAATAATGATTTGTTATAATAAATAATAACATATTAAATGATCTAAAATTAATAAACAATAAAATTTTACACAAAATTATTTAAATATGGTTTTATATATAATCTATGGTACTTTTATCAGAAAATTTCACTATTATAGTGATTATTATGACCTATAAATAGTAAAAAACATTATAATCCTCGCAATTTTCAAAAAATTTAATGGGGAGTTAAAATATATATATGTGTGTAAAAACATAATATAAAAATATAAAAAAATTAATATTTTAGATTATTTATACCCATAATAATCCTATATTTTGAATATATAATTTTAGATCCATATCTTCATGAATATTAATTTATATTAATTTAATACATTATGTAATTATAAGAGTTCACATCGCTCTATTATAAAATAAAACCTCATATCCTCTTTTTTTAAAACATTAAAATGATTTTGAATTTTAAGAGGCCTTAAAAATACCTTAATACCAAACCTAACAACTTATACAGGCCATGTATTAGGAACAATACCATCTTTAAAGGGAATATGATTTGAAGATATGAATATTGTCTGAAAATGATGTATAACATTTAACTACATAATTTTGTTTTATTTATTCTTCTACATCCATTAATATTTATTCAACCATGATGATATAATAATAGAGCTATATCCAATACAATGAAACATTATTAAGTTTATCTAAAAACCTATATCAATATATTTCTTCTGATAAGTTCGAAATAAATATGTCAATAATGTGTATGGCAAACTGTCGCATCTCGAACCGATGTAATTTGCTTTTCGTCACCACATATCATAGCCATATATAATTATATATTTAATATTTATATATTATATTAATGGTGTATTTATCTGTATTAAATTATAATAAGTTATATATTTTATTTCCATTTCATCAATTGAAAAATGATGACGTCGTTCACTTGTAAATGTGGACAACCTCCTCCACAAAGCGAGATTATTCTTTTTTGATAACCACATCACATCAATGATATATAAAAGTATGTTTAACTAAAAAATACGATACTAATGATTTAAAAAAAAATATTTAAATATAAAATAATATGCATCTTATTTCTATTATGATTATTAAAAAATGAAAATGTTCCTCATGTATTCAAACAACCAACCATCTCCGTAATTTTAATGTAATTAATTTTTCATAACCATCATTCATTTTTGGTTTTAATGTTATTATTAATGTAAAAAATAATAATTTTATTATTATTATTGTTATTATGGTGTTTTTTTATTGATATCATATTTGATCATAATCAATATACTAAAATCATTTAGGACATGTGACAAAATATCGTCAAAATGTTAAGCATGAATTTAATTGATTGTGCAATTAAATATGAAATGATAATAAGTGACATAATAATAATATTAAATTTTTATAATATAATTAATAAATTAAGTAATTTATATAATTTTATAATTCATGAAGATAATTTACATACACGAAAAGTCTGACTCAAGGTAAGTGAACTATCTAAACCACCCTTTTTCTTCAGGTTTCATTCCTTCTCTCTCTAACACAATTTCTCTCTTACATTAATTTTTTGGAATGATTATAAAATCTATATATATTTATCTCAAAAGTATACCTAGATTATTCTCTCTTCCTTTTACTAGGTAATATGAGACATTTCCAATTCTCAAATTCATTATTTATGTAATATTCTCTGATTATGATATGAGGAAGCATTATCCAACCCATTTGATTCCATGAGTAATTATTATGGTTATTCCATATGATTGATTTTCATTTTGAAAAAAATAATCACGATAATATTATTATTTTTCCCATATTTCACACCAATTCAATGGGTTATTTTTTCTATCATGAGGCTTTATGTATGGCATTATAGAATACACTTAATCCCTTATAGGGCTCTATCGACTATTGAATAATTTCCTGTGCAGTTATCCGTGAATTATACATACGATAGGACTTGAATTGCTTCCATACAACCTATTTTTCCATGATATTATGCCATGATTTTAATTATATTATGATCTCATGTTATTCCTAATGATCCTTTTATTTTATGATATCATGTTATACCATTGACTCATATGTTATTATTCCTTATTATGTTTATTCATTTTCATGATTTCTTAGCTCACCCAAATTGTATATATATTCACTAGGTTATCTCATTTATTTTTTGGATGCCCAATAAATATATGAAATCAATATGGATATCAAAGTAATGTTTTTTTGTTTTAGTTTCTTATTTAATGTACTCAGTCTTCCAAAGGAACATGTATTTTTTTAGCGTTTTTTAATTTAATAGATATTTATGTAAAAAATCATATAACAACATGTTTCAAAAATATTTTTTAACTCTAATATCCCCAATTAGAATTTCCATGAATTCATCTTAATCATAAACCAATCCAAAATTTAATAGGTCATGTACAAAATACTACTAACATTTTAGAAAATACATTCCAAAGAATATCTAAGGGTTAGATGTAGATTCTAGGACCCCTCGAAGCTCATCCTTCATCTTCCACGATATACCAGGATATTCTCAATGCCTAAAGCCCCCCACTAAACACAAAAATGAAAAATTAATTAATTACAAAATTTATAATAAATTAATTAATTCAATGCATACTTGGCATGTTCTTTGATAACTCAATGGTTCATTAGGCCACATTGGAACTTTATCCAATAGAACCAGAAGGTTCCGTATCACACCCTCATCAATACGCTGATTGTAACTCAATAACATATAAATCCATGGAAATATTCATTTCAATTAAATTGTAATCATACCCTTAAAATAAAATGAAAAAACAACATAACTTGTCTGAATTAATAATAACCCATGTGGAAATGGTGTTTTACGTTACCATATTCCTAGTTATAGTGAAATCCTTATTTTTGACATATGATTCCACCATCATATAGTAGAATGGAATGAATATACATAACCTGGAGAGAAAACAATTTTGAATAATGGATGAGTAGCATAATAAAAGGCAATGGATTCAAAAAATCCAAATAAAATTACATGAAAAATCCTCAGAATCCACCCAAAATGAAGGGGGAGGTAAAACCAAATGAGAGGTAGGAGGGTTGGACCTGTGTAAGAGATGAAGATGCCATAATGGGGGATTCCCCTTAAACATTCATTAGGGTATTGGAGTAATTTCTTTTTAACGAGCCACATGGTTTGGCGTCATTGTTTTCAAAGCCTTGCACCAACTACTCGGATGTAACTGTAGCATGCCCTTCATCTCACATAAAACAAGATGCATGGTTTTAAAAACATTTCACAAAATATATTGGTGGATCTATAAACTTATTCTAAAATCACCTATTTTTATATAAAATCTCATAAACTTTACCTTAACCACTATCCAACTATGTAACCTAGATGTGCTTCTTGAAAACTGTACTACCTATTCATTGAAAATCAGGGTGCTACACTATTTACACAAACCCATGAACCCCAAACCATGACCGATGAAAAAACCTCCCAAACTCTTTCAACTAAAACAAAATCTCTTGAGGATTTCATAAACACCTGAGATACCTCATGAGCCTCATTCCACATCTATAGTAATTTACTTGAGACATGCCAACTCTCATAATTATTCTATGAACAGTCCATAAAAAATATACCTTTATAGTAATTGAAAATTCTAATTATTTTGAAATTTTCAATTGGTACAGACATGACTTCTTAAAACCTCTCCATTTTAATAATTATCATCCCCAATAAGTCTTGGTCTAAAACAAAACAAAACTCTTGACCTACCCTAATCATGTATTCCATATAAAAAAAACTACATTCCACTTATGAATCCCAAACACACTTCCAAATATATATTTTAAATATATCATGCCTAAAATACCAAAAAACCAATCCAACACTCAAAAATAATATAAAAAAATACACAGGCTATTTTTTTAGATATTATATCCCAAAACATTAACACATTGTTTCCCAAATTGATTATTCGGTCTATTGTTCTCTCCAACATAGATTTTACCTTCTAACAACCAATTTGGATAGTATGGATCATAGACCATTGAAATTATATATTGAAAATTATCCTAAGAATTAAAATGTTGTTATTGGTGAATTTGTAACTTATTATTCTAAAAAACATGAAAATGTCTCACCATGTTCATGATTCTAATTAGAATCAGTCAAATTCCAAATGATAGAGCTCAAAATGAGCATGATGAATTCATTATGAAAATCCATAACCAATTATGGAATCATATCAATCATGTATAGAATAAATAGAACCATTTAGTTTCTAACAATCCATATCTGATTACTCATTGAAATAAAATTCAAACCACCATTAACAAAAATTCCTCACAAATGCTCGACTCCTACCGCAAATGGGTTATCCAAGACCAATCACAATTCTTCTATCCCTGGAGGAATCAGATAATTATTAAATAATACACAACAAATTCCATGATAAATAATATGATATAACCCCTCATTAGATTTTTATTCCACCAGTACCATCATCAGTTCATAATAAAAACATCGACATGACCCCGATCTAACAATCATTCGGATTGCAAAAATTTATCCTAAGCCCAATTCCCATGCTTGGACTCTACCATATTGGATATTTGAAATGTACATGGTATTCAATGAGGAATATAGTATTTCTAGAGTACATGTTTTAAATAGAAAAAAAATTTGATAACAGTTTTCTATTAACTAGTCTCATACAATGTGAACCTTCTCACACGAGGAATATACACCTAGGATTAACATCCCACCCCCCCCCCTCCATGATAACCCTTATCATCATACTGCTAAAAAAATATCCCAATAACATCACACTAAATCACATACAACATGAGAAATAATGAATTGAATGGGATAACCCTCTAATTTTTTAGAATTTTCTAAAACATAACTCATGGGGTTAAATTATCATAAGTGCACTACTCCTCATAAGAATCACACACCTTCTTCCATCCCCTAAAACAACATCTCTTTAAAAATACATGCCTAGTTCACCCTTAGGTCAAATTCTCTACTAATAGAAGAATAATTCATCTAGAATGAAGGTTTCATAATTCCAATCCTTTGGTGGTATTCCAACCATATGGATTCCCCAATACTTCTCAAAGATCAACTCTATCACTTTACTAGATCTATTTCCATTACAACACTTTTCAATGGGGAACGACATTTATTTCAACTAAATATACTTTCCACCACATCCATAATAAAATCATCCAATTTTGGCAATCCTTGTCCTGACCATGGAATGATCCAATTACATACCTTAATGTTATCGCATGTAAACAACATGTTCTTCACCTATGTCCCAATTTCCAATAGGAAAATGCTCCCTGGACACCCAATAATAAAACCCGACTAATTATCTAGTTTTTCATCTGTCACCACATCCATACTGACCACGCTCTACAAAATTCCAGTCTTGAAATGATATGAGTCCCTAGGAAACTATTGTCCAAAATTAGTCGCTCTACTAGTTCCATGGTTTATCTCATGACTACCATCCTTTCAACATTGTTCAAGTATCACAGGTACCCATCCACTGTTTGATGGTTTTACACCATATCCACATGTTTATTCTCCACCATGTGATATTTTATTCAGAGTTTTCCACTCATTCTCTGAATATGTAACTAAAATATAATGAAAATTCACTTGGATAGACATCACCCATGTCTGGACATATAATCCACAACCACTATTCAATAGGGATATGAACCTAAATAGTTCATCCTATTAGAACCATCCATGACACCCAAGAACCTTAGGTGATTCCTTAGAAACCAAATAAATCACAATCATAAAACTTTGAATCATCATGACTAGGTCACAAACTTATTAACACCTCTTTTGTTATGATCTATTCACAATCATAAATCCATGCTCACCACCTATATTGAAACTAAAAAATCATTTTGTCTACTCCCATAAATTTCCTCCAATCAAACTAAATACTGACTTACTAGGGTCAATGTATGAACTATGGTTTTCTAGGTCTCCCACATAGCCCTTTCAGTCATTTCTCTCCCTATGTACATGTCTCACAATATCTCATGAAGGATCACATCTCAACCCAATACGAAAATATAAAAAACCCCAATAAAGTGTAACATAAATGATGACATCACATCATGACCACCACCCATGACTAGGGAACCAGTACACATGAGAATCCACCAATGGGATTGCTCCCTATATGATCAATATCAAAAATAAGTGGGTATCCACACAATATTTTCATTCTAGTGGATTTGTATAAAGGGAAACACATACACAAATAATGATTTCATAGTTATAATTATGTAACATTATATATGTAAATTTTAATATTGGTATTTAATGTAACATTAAATAACCATACCATAAGTACTGCAACCCATAAGTGGTCAAACTCTTAGCCACCATATTCCCAACCCAACCCCTAGGGTCACTACACCTCATGTACATGAGGTAAGTGTCATAATCATCACTAGAAATGATCTTCTCCCCAAAAATATGCATAAACCTATATAAAAAGGATATATATATATATACACAATTAGATCTAGTTACCAAGTAATTATATGATAAAATTATCAATCACCATCTTATAACACTTTAAACAACTATTTATCGATCATCAATGAAACTGTAAACAAGGAGGACTACAAATCATGTAAATATTACATGTTTGACATGGTGCATGAAACGACTCTTTACACTCTAGGGAAAGATTCATATCTATTCACTAGAAACTTAAAAATGTTACAAGAGAAATTAATACATGAAAAATATAAAAACATCAATCTTCTATGATCAAAGATCAAGGTGAAAATCATATAATACTATAGAAACACATTTCAAAATAAAATACACCTAATATGGTAACCTAGAATTCTTACTAGATTAGTTCTTCTTAAAAAACCATCTAGATATCCATAACAAAATCCAACACATTTCTAAATATATGAATTATCTAATCCTGAAACAATAAGGAAAAAAGATCTCTAATACCAATTTATAATTTCCTTCCTCGACTCACTCTATGAATAGTAGTTTGACGAATTCGCTATGTCTCATTAGGATAACATACCATCATTCTAGAGGCTATAGAAAAGATGTAGGAGGCAAAGGTGGTACTATTTGGAAATTAAACCCAAATATATCATAGAATAGAAATAACGGAATAAATAACCTAACATCCATCACCACAAAATAACTAAAATAATAATTAATAAATATAAATAAATCTATAATAAATGAAATAAAGTAGATGTATGAATAACCAAGTCATATATATAGATAAATTCCTACTGGTTTGTTGATAGTTACATACTAGAAATAAAAAATAAAACACATCAAATTCATGACATCCCCAAACTAAAAAATTATTCTATGACATACATACTCATTAAAAATTTCCCTCTCGATCAACACTAGTCCCTTATCACAACCTGTTCCTATAAAATAGTGAATGTTTTCTTGAGTAACCATTTTTAGTGGTTCCCTAAGTAGATTATGATTACCATACCCACTAGGGAACCACTAATGTGGTCCCATACCAAACAACGTATTCCACGATATTGGCATGTGACATGCCCAACTAAAAATAAGAAAAGATAACTATAAAAAATTATTTCCAATACTTAGGTACATGAACTTGATCAACCGCACCTACTTCAGTCAGTTTTAGGGTTTCTATGAGCACATTATAGTGATCATGGATCCGAAGAAAGATGTGGGCTCCAAATCAATGTTTTCCTCATCTGTGTCCTCTTAACTCCAAGAATCCATACCATGATAGTCCATTAATCTGAGCTCCAAATCCATGATATCTTCTATCAGTTTTATCATATCTTTGAGGATAAACTTGTGGTCATCTATTCATCCAATATCCAGATCCATGGTGGTTCCATTTAATTACCTCATGAATCGAGGGACATACATTCATTAGTCATATTATTTGTGTTCAGAATAAATGGCATATTTTATAAGTGTAACTCCGGATCTAAATCCATTTAATACCCAAATATATCTAATTCTCAAACCCATGGTATCTTTAGAAACATGATACAACACTGTGGAAACTCAAATTCATATAACATCTCTATATCCATAGTTTCTTATCCTAGTCACAACTTCCCCATAGTAACATTACATTACCGACTATAAATAGAGAAATCGTGAAGAATGAATGAATTATCACACCCCAAACCAGTATTCACAACCCCATAGTCTCAATAGTTCTGTGTGGGTTCCTCGGTGACACTCACTACCATTTAATGTAGACTAGATCTATATCCATCTATCAATGGGGAACAGATTTTTCCCCTTAGTCTCAGTACTAACGTGGCACCCTCACCTTGGTTATTATCCACTATTATAAACTTAGGTCAACACCTGAAACATTATTTATGTCAGGTATCTTTGGCTTTTTTATACTTTTTCAATTCCTTGTAAGTTATATGATGTCTCTCCAAATTACGACCAACAAGGATATGTCCCATGACCCATCTCGATATTCAAGGTCATTTAGGGTTGGTCTGCTCACCCAAAAAAATCATGATCTACCCATGGTCTATCCAACCAGTCCTAGTAAAATTGTATGGAATATAACAACTCATTATACCCTATTCTAGACAATCATGAACATCAAAAAGCACAAGAAGATTTTTCATTGCCCTATGTGTCCTATGATCTCTAGTCTATCCTCACCACTACATTAGATGTATATAAAACCACTAAACATAGGATAAATGATCTCATAAGTTCTGGAATAACCTCTCAATATGTCAATAAGACAACTAATGCCTCAATGGTCCCTTCTATATCAATCACCAGCCATTGAGACAAGCTATCACACAATGGTTGTTCATGTCCCTTAGTCGTTATCAATTTTAATTTGAAAATTAGTTTAGTTAGAGAAATTTGTTTAATAAAATTAAATAGTTCGTTTCACTAAATGGTGTTCTTGAGTATCCACATTCATAAAAAAACAAAACATAAATTATATTGGGAATGTATATGTAACAACTTTTTTTACCGAATCTTTTCTAATTAATTACCAAGGGCTTTCTGTAGTTTCCAAGGACACACCAATTATGTCTATTCCCGTCATCAATCAATCAATCTTGTAATATCTCATAGATACCTTAACATAATTAAAATAAATAGAATAATTCATTAGAATGTTTATAATTATTTAATTATTTATATTTAACCTTGGAAAATTCTATGATGACTATCTAAGTCACTGAACTACCCCAGTAGTACACCCAATGGAACCCCAATGGTCAATGTCACACCCTTAGCCCAACTCAAGGTGAAAACTCCCACAACTAATGTTAATTTAATATGTATGTAAATTTAATTTTTATTATAACTATAAAATAAATATATGGCACAATATTCCATGGTAGAATCAATGAGATACCATATAAAAATTATTCCTTAAGTTACCCTATTCGTAAGAAAATTGAAAACCCCATCATCAAAATTTATTCCACCCTGATCTAGAGGAATTGTAATGAAAACCATTACCTAAAGTAACAAATCATTATATAATATGGGGGGATAAGAGTTGGAAACAATAAATTTAGCTACAAAACATGATTATATAAAATGAACAAAAATTTTACACCAAATCAGGGGGAAATGAAGGACCAAATGCGAGGGAGGAGGGCTGGACACATCCACGAGAATAACAATAAATAAAAGGGAGGGTCCATAAAAATTAATAGGGTTAAAAATAAAATTTTATCCTATAAATAATACTATAATTTGGACATATGTCTTTATAAACCATGCACCAACCATGCAGATGGAACTACCTCAACCACATCACATCACATAGTTTAGCCACATGGTATAGTAAAATTTGCACCAACCATGACATCATCTCTACAACACTCACACACATTCTTCTAAAATGTCACACATTTTACCTTTAACATGATCAATATATGTAACCCAACTATTTTCAATAGAAGATAAAAAACATTTCATTGAGTATTTGGGGGTTTTTTGCAGTTTCCGATAAACCAAGTTCCCCAAACCGTGATCTATTTCTAGAAACCACCTAAAATGAAGAAATAAAACCTAAATATCCCATAAATCACCCAAAAACCTGATATACTTCCTATGAATTATTCCACATCAGATACAATCATATTATTTCATTATAACTCTCATAATTGCATTCAAGATATATAATTAAATTTTGAACCGTCTAGTAATTGAAAATCTAATTTCCATATAAAATTTTCAAATTCTATAGATGTAGATTCTTAAAGATATATCTAGATATGATGATAATAACAATGGGCATGATTGGAATAGATTTTTCCACATTTTATGCATGGGTATGATTACTTCTAGATATTACACCAAGATTATGTATGGACATGATTTTGAATAGATATGTTAAAAATTTTATGCATTAATATGATCACATATAATGGTGCTCACAAGAAAATGCGTTAACATGATTGGGAATAGTTATTTTCCAATTGTATGGTTTCCTATTCTTATGATCTCATATATCTATGTTATGACTATTGAATGATGATTATTTCTTTAACACCTTAATTAATGTTTCATATGGATATGGATTAATTTGAATTTTTAGGTTCTAGTATTTTATAGGTATCAATATTTTATGTTGAAAACATTCAAATTATTATGTTATAATACACTTATGATTGTATTATGGTCATTTTTATTGATATTTCATATAATTACGCTTAATGTGAATCTGAGGTCACCCATTCATATGTTTTCCTTCCCAAGGATTTTATGTAACTATATAAGTGTGACATTTCTAGAAGTGTTCTATTATAAAGATATTTGTGGGAAATTATAATGATATTTAAAGAATTAATTTTTTTCCCGTAAGACCATTTTATTTCTTTTTCAAAGAGAATATTATAGAATGATCACAAAATTATCAACAATATACCACCATTTATAGTTCTTAAGTTTGTGTAAATGTGATTGTTATTGAATATTTAACTATAATGGTGTAATATTTTGTTATGTTATACTCAGTTAACCAAATATTCACACCTATATTTTCCAGGTTTCAACATTTTCATACAATTTAAATGGAAATATCATACTTATTTATATGGAAATATGTTATGGAATTAAAATACTAATTAATTAGGATGTAATTATATTCAATTTTAATTAATTTTTATAAATTTGGGGCTTTATATTTTGGGATTATGTTGGATGGAGGTGTACATATCATGATTGACATTGGTGGTCAAGATTCTATTAAAGGAAATAGCCTTAAATGAGGAAGGTTATCTCAAACATCTATCTAATGTATATGACTCTTTTAAAGATTATGATGTGTGGATTAATCTTTTTTCTATAATAAACATTCATTTGAAAATGATTATTTTCATCAAAACCCCCATGAGTTGAATTGAAGTGTCTTAAGCCGCAATGGACCCATGAACATAAATATTAGTTCCATGACTGATGATGGTCATAAGCATCACCATAAATATATTTTATGTTATATAGGGTCCCTAAAGGGGAATAAATTAAATAAATAAAACATATTAGACTTTGGGATAGGTTCTATTAGTTCCCTTGGAGTATGCGATTTTTATGGATTTGTAATAGTTGGCATAGTGGTAGGATATTTAGAGACATGAGTTATATTATAACCACATGAATAGTTAATTATGGGGTGTTTGAGTGTTATTCCCCCTTTGGAATGCTTGTATCTTGGTGGGTATACCATGAAAATGATCTAAATACTTGTTATTATGAGAGGGATGGCTAACATTGACATTAAAAATGACATTGACATAATAAAATTTCATTTTCTATTTTGCATATATTTTCTTTTCATGTGGATCATAAGTCAAAGATGTCATCATGGCAATGTTGAGGTATTCTATAACATTTTAATAGTGGTCTTTGACCATGTGGGTTTGGAATGAGAAAATAGAACCCATTTGTGGGGTCCCAAGTATAATTTTACATAATGAATATAATGTTTTTCTCATCCTCATTTTAACTCTATATGTGTTTTTTACAATGGGGGTTATGTAGTTGTACACTATTATAAATGTGGATATTGGTATGGGTTTTGTTCATGGGGGGTAAATATAGGAAATTTATATCAAGATTAGGTTATTTTTCAAATCCATGTGACTATAATGTATTTAGTGATATCTAGGAGGTACACTTATCAAACCACTGATTATGAAATATAGTGAAATATATAAGAGAATCCATCATATGACCATGATATATGGTGATATTGAGGTGACACAGTTATCCTTTTAAATATTATCATATATATTTCTCTTCGGGTTTGGTGTTATCCTCTCTAAGGATTTATGATATATTATATTGTCCAGGGAGGGTTATATTTCCCTTGATGATCAGGATATGTTGTGGTATCGGGGGTGGTAGATATTTGACCTAATGATTTATGACATGTTTTGGTATCTATGATGGGTGATAGTCCTCCAAGTCATTATAATATATGGTAGTATCCATGATGGGTGTTATCCCCGGTTATTATGATTTATGATGGTATCTATGATGGTCCATATTCCTTATAATGATTCGTGATATATATAAATATATATATATATATTTGGGACCTGAGACACCTTGAGAGGGGGGTGAATCAGGGTCAAAACAAATTTCTAATAACATATTCATTACATTGTGGATTGGTTACCAACTAAATAAAATGAATTTTAACAAAAAAAATTATCTACAAAAACTAATTTGTCACTTATATAACCATGAACTTTTTAGTTTAGATTTTTATATAATTAGTAATAACCATTACATAACAAAAACCCACATCTTTCTAAAAAAATTGAAATTTTCTCAATTATACCTAAATATTCTTATTACATAAAAAGGCATAAAACATCTCAAATAAAATTATCCACACATGATTACATTCTTGTAATTATCTATATAATATCATTTTATAAAACATGGAGAAATTGAAACATGAGAAAGAGTGATCTAATAAGATCAGTAACGGTAAACATGTAAGAAATCAATTTGATGATCACATATAAGTATAAGATAAGGATAAATGTATGGGGAATGATCATAAAATAAACATTTCATACATGATACATCATATATCATATATCATATATCATGATCTAAAAAATAATGTTATAGTATTTAAAAACACATGAGTATTAAGAGTGAGGAATCAAAATTAATTAATAATGATCCATGACCACATATTTATAATACCTTGAAACATGGATATCTCATTATTTCATGATTTATAACAATGGGTACACTTTATTATTTTTTCAGGGTATTTTTGGTTTATAGTTTTAGAGAATTAAGAGAAATAATACATATTAAATCCTTATAATAAAAATTGTACCCTTTCACTCATATCAAATTTTTTCCTGAAAAATATGATTCATAAATTTATACTCATGTTTAAATCAAAACACTTATTTATATTTTAATATTATTCACTATAAAAAAAATTAGTTACATTTCAATAGTTCCAAAACATCCATATTTCCTATTAAAAACATTTGTAAAAATGGTAGGAGAAAATAAAATCATAGTAAGGGATATAAAAATAAAGAATCACATTAGAATATTGAAAAACCGGAATACCCACAATAATGGTTACCCTTTTTCAATGATAACATTGACACATAAATAAAAATTATCTCCATGAGAGAATCAAAATACACATAAAGAAAACATTTTATGTCCATTATCGATAATTGGAAAACCAAGAAATCATAATAACATCACTTCATTGGAAAACAAACCATTCACCTTTAAAATGTCATAAACATTCCAAACCTTATGAAATCAAAATATTTATATAAAAAACTTCATAGAAGGAAAGAAATATGTATCTTGGAGATTCATATACATAACCTTTTTCTAATCATGTTTATCCCGTAAAAGAAATAATTGATTCTCAATTAAGTCTATAGGAGTACCATGCCTCGTTATATATTTAATTATTCTCCATTAATAAATTTTCATTACCCAATGTAATATAGATCAATATTGGTACCACTCATCATCAAATAAATGTATCGAGCTCAACCTTTATCATATTTAGTTCTCAAGTACTATATAATGAATATTTTTTTAAATCTTTCCTCTTTTTATCCTAAAATCCATGACAAATTTATTTGATCCAATAATCAAAAATAGTTTCAATTTCTCATAATAATATGTAAAAAATATTTTTTATTTAAAGGATCCTAAACAAAATTTTAAAAAATTGAGAAATCGAAATTAATTTTGAAATCCACAAATAAATTACTACCAATTTTAATTAAATGAATTGAATGATATATGGAAAATCCATTCATGTCATACAAATTAATACAGTATTATTTTTACTTTTGTAAAAAGAGTCAAAAGTGATCTATATAGAATAGGTTCAAATGAATCCCTTTTACGTTATTTTAATGAATGTAAAAAGGTAGTTGAAAATAAAATTTAATAGCAGTTTATATAAAAATAATATTTTTCTGAGAAGTATTCAACAATATGGAAGTAAGGGGGAAAATATTTGAAATTAATACTTTAAAAAAGGAAATGATGAAAATATTTTACAATTTTGGTAACTTTTGCATCAAAAGAGAAATAAAGGACATAAAATAAAATAGTTTTTTAAAAAATTGTTATTATATGTAAAATAATAATAAAATAAATTCCTCAGGTAGTATATATTGCACGTAAAGAAAATATATTGTTAAAACGGAATGACTCTAAAAGAATGTAAATTGATAATTGAAATCACTTACATCGACTCTAACTCACCACACATTTTATTTATTCCTATATAATAAAATTATATTAATTATTTACATGTTTAGGATCCATTTTCATATTTATTACCTTATCATAATCCCTTTTATCTCATTTTTACAATGAATTATATTCTCACTAAATCAAATATGTTCATCTTTGATTTTTATAGGATGATCGGTTTATAAGCCCAAAATCAAATATATTGGTTAACTGTGGTCAAATAGGACATGGTTAAATACTATCAAAAATATAAATCATCAAATTATATTCATTTTTATGAATTAAAATTAATTTTAATCGTCTATGAAATTCAGACAAGGAGATTAATCATATTTCTTAATTGTGGTGGTAGTTCAAACGTATGCATGAACGACATTTTCTTTTTCAAATGGATGGAAGGGTTAGAAGGTGCATAATATATTATCATCATAGAATCTTAATTATGTCATTAATATATTATATAATAATTAAGTCTATCTTAATAATCATCTATATAAGGTAGTGATGAAAAAATAGAACACATCACTTTGGGGAGGTGCTAGTCCACAAGTATGCATGAATGATGTTTGTATTACCTATTTGACAGAAAAGAAGATAAAATATGGATTTTACATAAAAATAATATAATTTATATATATTTATGAATATTATGTTATCATTTCATCATGATTACTAATGTTTTATGGGTAGTGGTAGAATAAATAAACATGAATACACTCAGTTAGAAGATATACATCTTATTTGGAAAACGACCTTTGTCTAACAAATTATGACTTCTAGGTTGATATATTGGAGATAATAGATCATTTAGGAAATTTTTAGAATGTTTTGGATACTTATTTCAAATATTAAATAAGATATATGGCTCAGATGATGATATAGAGTGAGGGGAAGATAACCTCCTTCTAAAATTGAGTTCAGTGTAAATCTTTTAATTACATGAAGTATTAATATATAATATGTGTCTAACTAATAAGAAATTTTTATAAAGTGACTTATTTTAAAACATATATTGGATAATGTTAAGTACATCAAAAAATAAAATTTATACAATTCTAGTTGTCATTTTATACATTATCTTTTGGTTTATCACAATCGTTAACACTATTAACCATAATCGTGTTATCAATTTTTTCAATATTTAAGGGGAAATGAATGTAATTTTATAAAATAAAATTGGAACATACATGATCCATTCATGATACCATCGAAAATTTTATATCCAATTGAGATATTATTTAAATATTGTGTTTCTTCATTGATTAAAAAAATTGAATAATAAATACCATTTAAGGTCATTTTTCATACTACTACAAAAATATGACATTAAAGTACACTAGATAACTATATGATACAAATTTACACTTTTTATTTATTATTTATACAAAAATAATTATTCAATAATGACCCAAGTCACCATAATTCTTTAATGAATATTTTTTTTAATTTATTTTTAATTTCTATTTCTATGTCATACAAATGAACTATGTCAACATTATATATGTTTTCAAGTTAATTAAAAACTTAAAAAAATTAAAAACAAATTATATAAAAAATATAGTTTACTCATCGTCAATTTTATTATATATATATAAATGTAAAATTTGTATATTTATCCATACTCTGAAAACATAACTATTGAGAATGAATAACATTTTGTAATTAATTTTAAAATAAAATAATTTAATAGTTGTATTTAAAGTCCTGTGGAAAAAAAAGTAAAATTATCAAATATAGGACTATGGTGGTCAAATTACACTTTTAAAATGAAACAAAAGTATTATTTTTATTGATTTTAAGGCCTTATACATTTTTTAACCCCGTTTATCACATTTTACTGTTTACCTTGATGATAAATGTTTATCATGGTTAATATTATTTATTACTAAAAATTAATAGAAAATTATTAATTAGTTTGAAATAAATGAATAGAAAATATTAAACCCACCATTATTTATTTATTTTTTATACTTTTTAAAAACTATTTTTATGTTAGTGCGCAAAATGAGATGAAAATTTTTTTTTAGAAAAATACATTTTTATTTTTTAAAAATGAGTTTATACCAATAATCATGAATATTGTTGATTTACATGGAATTAATTGGATTGTGTTTAAGAAAAATTAAAATCATGTCACTATAAAACAAATCTTATCCAAAATTGACTGTTTAAATTACATTTAATAAAATTAAATAAATTATATTTTTTGCAAAAACAGTAATTTTCACTATTCACCAAAAAGTCAATTTTTTCAATAAACTCTAAAAAATTCATAAGATTGTTGGTAATTAATAATTTAAAAAATTATATCCATTTTATCAAATAAAATTTGATAATGTGGGAATAATAAATTTTAATATCACTAAAAATATGCAATAAAAACTTTTTTAATGTATTTTTGTATAATAAAATGACTATATCTTAATTATTTTTCTAATAAACACAATTTTAAGAATGTTAATTCATTTGATTTGATATATAGTATAATCATTCCATTGTATTTCTTTATCTGTAGTTATTAATTTAATATACAAAGATAAATATACATTTTCCTCATAATAAGAAATCTATGAAAAATATATCATGTGCCTTGAAAAGATTTTATCTTTGATTCTGAAAAATTTATTATAAATTTATAATATAGTATTTAATTTATTAATTAACAACATCCTAAATATGTTTTATAATTTTTTTCAAATCCATACCCTCCAAACCTATGATCAGGTTATAAAAATCATTTTAAAATAATAATATCTTAATAGTATATCATAGTTCATTTTATGTTCTATATTTCATATTCCACAGACTATGATACATAATATTAATTAAATAAAATACATTGTAAAATATTATAGATTTATATTTGAAAACTAAAAAATAATTCTTTTCTTAATGATTTTTTCTCAAGTCTAATATAAAGTGTTTAAAACAACTTCAAAATAAATTCCAATGAATAGAATAAAATAGAAAATTGTGGAAAGAATTTTCTTTTATCCAACATTGGTATAATTTTTGTTTGAAATAACATTAATATATATTTTAAATCAAATAAACTGATCATTTTTTTAATATTACATAAACAATTTATTTACAGGTATGACACTACTTCTTGTGATAATGTTTCTAAAATCATACATTAATAGTTATGTGATAAAACACAAGGGATTTATCTTCATATTATTTATGTTGAGGAATTATTTTACCACATAGATATATATTATAAGAAAATATTCTTATATTATTTCATTAAATCCCATAATTAAACTTTTATCCATTTTCTTACATTGGGTATTTTGGACTTATATCTTATCTCAAAATCCATGAACATTCTATTAAAGATAATTTTTGCATGCCTAAACATTAAAATTAATTTTTAATGGATAATAAAATTCAAAAAATTATGACATGTTACTTCACCAATTTCAAAACATTAACCAAAATAAAAAATAGTTAGCATAAGAAAAGAAAATATTGAAAATGAAAAATGATTCATTTGATGAAATACAAAATTAATCTACAAGGCCCTGCCAATAAAATCCATAGTTAACCATTAAAATTTCCATAATTAACTAACCATAATGTTATTCAAATTATTCCAAATAAAATTTGAAACCAAAATAAGTGATCACATATTCATCCAAGGTCATAAAAATATTTATGTCCAAGAAACATTATTGATTTAAAATGTCCCCTAAAAAAATTTATGTCCTCATAATATATTCACTATTTTATGATAATCATTTTCATTAATAACATCAATCACCATAAAATATATATTAAATCAATCATTATTCCTCAATAAATAACAAATGTTATGGGATAAAATACCACACTAAAAAAATATTCCATTTCGTATGATTCTTATAATGTTTCCAAAAAATATAGTAAACTTATTCAAAAATTGAATTAACCACAGTGCTGCGAAATTAATTTTCAATACAATTATAATCGATCCGACAAAACCTATGTTTCTAGATTATATAGACCATTTATCACAATTATAAATATTTTCCTCACCATTATATAATGTATTAATCATAATTTTAATAAATATCCTTCAACATATGTAAATAAGGAATTCAACCAAAAAATAACCTTTTCAAAAAAATAATCTTCAAGGTTGTATTCCCATAAATTACACTAAAAATATCATTACAAATCTTAAAATAACATCACATAAAAAAGTGTGTCTATGATGTTAAACTTATGAGGAACCCTTGACTTGTTGGCCCATGATTATTTCTGAAACACTTAACAATTCCACATCACAGTTATCCTAACATCTAAATTTATCTAATCGATTCATTTTATGGAAACAATAATAATTTTTAAATTGAAAATCCCATAATTATATGATTTATAGTAGGGTATTAAATTTCATAAATTTTGAACCTTTTTTTAGAAAATTAAGAAAAAACATAAATATGAAATAACATATAATAAAAATTGGAAATATCCATGCATGTATTTTCTTTTTCAAAAATGGGATTCTAAAATTTAAACTCCTATTTTTTTCAAAACACTTATTAATATTAAAAGGAAATCTACCATAGTGGAATTTTTGACATTTCTATAGTTTCAAAACAACCATAGACCCTTTAAATACAATTTATAACATGGTATGAGAAAAAAAGATCAATAATGTTTATAAGAAAATGAATCCCATTAAACTAGTGAAAAAATGAAACCCCCTTGATAATTATTACATTTTATCAATAAATCATTAAGAACATAAATTAAACTTATCAACAAAGAGAATACATCTATTGTCGAATAAAACTTTAGAAAGCCTTTATAAAGCATAGGAAAAAAATGGTATCATCTTTAAAACATTTCATTGAAAATTAAAAAAAAAATTCATTAAAAATCTCACAATAATTCCTTACATTAAAATATTTCCATAAACACTCTTAAAATGAATAAAATAATTATCCTAAAGAATCATATTCATAACCCAATTTTAATCATGTTTAACCCATGAAACACCCTAAAATTCTAATGTACAACTTTTAATTCAATAGTTTTACGACACACAACACCAAGTGTAAGAAGGGAGTATATTAACCTGATAAATTACAATATTTAATAAATATAAAATATTCTACATATTTAAATGCACACAATACCTAGTTGTCTTTTGTTATACCAAATAGAAAACTTCTTTGAAGCATGTGTTACCTGCATTATCGAGTTTCACCAAATAACAATGTTTTATTAAAATATTATTATTAAATATGATGTGATATAAAATATTCGTTAGGTTATAAGTTATGAATGGTATTTACTAAATTATTTAAATTTATTCTTTATAAAAATATAAAATTAATTATTTTTTTTCTAATTAATTTGGAATGAATATAAAAAACAATTGGGTATAAAAAAAATGTTATTTTTTCCTTCCAGTGGTGTTTTTTACTGCTAGAATAAATAATTTCAATTATTTAATTATTTTAAAGAAATATATATTCTATATATCCAATAAAATATATTTTATATTCATCCACTAGGATTGATATTCATAAGATAATAACAAATCCAATTTTACACATAAAAACCTATATTTTATAAAAGCAATTTTACCACCATTTTATGGTGAACCCACTTAAATTATGAATTGTGAAACATAAATTGATTTAATATATAAAAATAGACATAATAATTTAAATATAAACACTAAATTATCAATGGGGAGAATTTTTTATATTTTTGGAAACATATCATTTTTTAATAAATAGTTAAAAATGCTGAATTTTAGTTCAAAACTTATTTTTCATATAATATATTCATACAACTAACTTATAATTTTAATTTTATTAAAGATTAATTAGATCATATTTTTATCAATTAATAAAATTTTTGTAATTTAAATCAATTTAACTTTGAAATTATTTATAAAAACATAGCAAACATTCAGATTTTTTTACTTTAAAAACCATCATTATCACCCCACCTATAAGATTAAATTTAAATATATTTCTATGACTTATATTATTTTAATTTTTCAAAATGTATTCCATATTTGGAATCATAATAAATTATAATTTATAATAAAATAATTTTTCCGAAAAAAATATTAGGGAATGTGATTAAAATTTATTACAGTGATTGTAGTTACAATAAGATTAATAAGGGACTAAACCTTAACCATAAGGCCCAAAACTATGTAGAAACTTTTTCAAAAGCTATTTTGTTGAAAAATTTCGACCCTATTATCCCTTTTGTATAATTGGTTCAATTATCGTATTAATGTGGATATCAAAATATGTTTTAGGAATTCCATTGTCAAAATATTATATGCCTTCCACTACTCCTCCACTATAAAAGCCACAACTTCTACCCATTACTCAAACCTATGAAAAAACTTTTGATCGACCGTTATCCACAAAAAAGTCACAAAATAATCCCTCCAATATTACTATAATAAAATCCTTATGAATTAATCCTTCTAAAGAATTCCTTTTTTAAAAACAAAAAGGAGTTACCTATTTTTTAAGGTAATGTTTTCCAATAATCTATTTTCATTCATTTACTCCTCCACCCCTTAAATTATTTTTAAATAATTATTATATTATCAAAACATAATATTAAATATGTTTTTATGTTGTTTTATTATGTTTTATACCAAAACATACACACATATCCATCTAATGGGTAATGAACATATTGTTTCGGTGTACGACCAGCTACAACCTCACAAAATGATGATTGTTCATTTTTTTTACCATAATTCATGGTTGTCTATTATGATGGAAAGTATATATATATATATATGATATATATTATAAATATTATTTCTTAAATATTATTAAATTATATTCCAAAACACACCCTTGTATATTCCATTTTTTGTGAATATGATAACATTGAATGAGGTAGTGTGGCCTACCCCCTCCTCAAATTGTTGTGATTCATTCGTGCTATACATGGAACATATAAACTATGGTTATAATTAAACATATGATACATAAATATAATCTATATGATTTTAATGTCATAGTTACCTTTTTTAAAATTATAATATATATATATATATCATTTTCTTTATTACCCTTTCACACACATAAAAATTGATAACGTTATTCGTGGATGTGTGGACTACCGCCTCCTCGACATGATTTGATTCCAATTACAACATAAAATTTATATATATAAATATCTATTATTGAATAATGTGATATTTATAATATAATTATCATTATGTAATGATATTATTACACTTACCTTCTTTCCAAAATGATCATTATAAAATGAGAATGTTACTCATGCGTACATATGACCTACTGTCTCCATGATTGTAACTTCAATCCATATTTTCATAAAAATATATGATGGTGGGTTTTAAAAGTTTAATTTATTTATAAATATTATAATTATTAAATTATTATTATTCATGAGATATTATATAATGACCCCTTTGACCACAATTGACCAAATAATGTTTTTTTGACACACAAACCAAATTGTGTCAAAAAAACAGACATAAATATAATTGTTTACATAGTTGTATAAAACATGGTAATAAGTGAAAAAAAAGTAATTATATAATTGTAAAATTTTATAAAGAAATTATATAATTAATTTAATTTTATTATACCATATTCTAATATATATTCACATTAATGTAAAATCAAGGTAAAGTATTTTTTCTCAATTAACATTCCATTAAGACTTATTTGTTGTTATGCACTTATTTATTTTACATGGTGTATATACTAAAATTTTATACGATATATAATAAATATAAATACTGAGAAGATATTATAACATTAATTTAATTTTATTCCTTCATGAGTATTATGTTTTAAAATGTTTCAAAGAGGTATGGGACACTTTGGAGTTTTTAAATATTATTTTCCTCAAATATAATACTAATAATATTTCAATGTTATTTTGCATTTGGTGAAATTAAATGACTATTTTTAAATAAATACTTTTATTCTCCTCTGGTTATTCGTGACTATTTTATTGTATTTTTACTATTATTCCACTATTTGTTACTCAAAATATATTAAAAATTATTTTAAAAAACCCGACTTAATTTCTCTCTTTAGTAAAAGAAGTTATTTTATTCTAAAGTCCATGTTTTAATAAAATTTTTCCATTTTTATAATTATTTGGTAAATTTATTTTTACTTGATTTGTATTTTAACAATTTTTTAATGGAATCTTCTTTTCTCTTCCCGAACAAGTCATTTTTTCTAACCCTTTTTACCTTTCAAAAAGAATGATTATTTTTACAAAATAGGACATGTGCATATTTCTCCACCAACATTTCTATAAGGCTTAACATGTAAGATTAAATGGTTTGTTTTTGAGAAAAATGTTTTTTAATGGGATTTTATAAATAACAGTATTTAAAATTTGATTTTCAAATCAACTGGTTATTTTCTTTCATAATATTTTTTATGTTCTTATTTTATTTCATCATTAACACCAACCATATATTTTTACTCCACTTTGTATATTTTGTGTTGATACCATCCATATCTTTCAACTACATGATTTTTTATCTATCTAGACATTGATTGTATTTAAATTAATTTCCTTAATTCCTTTTGTCCTGTTGAAATATTCAATTTCTTATGATCATTGAACATTAAATTTCACATATTTTACCATATCATTTATCATGGATATATTCATTACCTAAGCTATAAAACATTTTTTACAGTGTTCATTATGAATGTTATGTAATAATTTGGGTAATTATTGATAAATATATATCTCTTACTTGATACAGATATTTGATAAGGGACATTGTTAAATTTATTATTTAATATATGAAATTTTTTCTGTACTAGTGTGACATGGTTATGTACCAATTATAGATATCCCCATGATGGATTGGTAGTTTCATGGGATATGAAATTTTGATAGAATCCTTATATGGGTTTTACCGAATATTTTTTAAACCATCTTGTGAAAGTTCTTGATGTTAATGTTTTCATGTACCTAGGAAACATGGCGTCCTATAATCAAGAATTTCCATCTTTTACTTTTATTTATTATTCATCCATGATATTTTTCATTGTCATATGCATGGATACATTTAATTTATAGTTATTTATATTGAATCTATTTCCACTTTAAACATTTTCATTTTTAATTTGAATTATCTATGTATTTGAATGGAATGTGTTTCTAGTTATTACCTTTTAATATTTTTTACAAGATTCTATTTATTTTATTGATTACATGGTATGTGTGTTTAGTTATTTACCTTAATATATTGACTATTATCACTGATTATTTATTGAATCCGTTTTGGTTTTTCATTACTAAGCATTTTAGAACACACTTATTATGTTTTTTCCCAAGAATCCAAGAAGCATACTATGAAATATATACATGATTTTCTAGATAGATAAGAGTTATCCTCAATGTTACTTATTTTGCAAATAAATTTATGTTGTAATTAGTGAATTATTTTCTGATAAAAGACTCATTAATGTATTTGGTTTCAAAATAATACTAAACTCTTATTCTGTCGAGATTTAATTCTTTGTAATCATGCCAATATAATTGATAGAAGAAACCATCTCTGAGCTTTCGAGGGATTAGTCGCTATAGTTTGAATCAATGAAATTTTAGTATAGTCATGGAAACTAGTTTTAGGAAAACAAATTTTAAAGAATTTTAAAATAAGGTATAATTTGAGGATAACTGTAGAAGAACACCCTAAAATTTTTGTACAGTAGTGATTATGTGGGTTTTCATGAAATACATCAATGTCTGGATATTATAAGTGGATTTGGTTTTGTAACAGATGTACCTAAGAGTAATAACTCTGACAAAGGGTTTCGAGCAGGACTCGAAATAACATGGTATACAAAAACGGACTTTACTAAACACCTAGATTAACACTCTATAGGGATATGCTTAGGATAATTAACTTTTTAATTAAAACCCATTATGATTTATTTGGGTACATAAAAAGTAACCTTTGTGAAACCTAAGGTGTTTCAGTTTGAAAACAAGGATTCGTGATTTAAAAATCCTATAGTAGATATTATAGATAAATGTTAGACCATGTATGTACATATGTCAAAATAAAATAGATTAAGTATTTTTGTACTAAGGTTTTATTGAAAACCGTATTTAATAGGGTATTTAGTTACTAACCTTATTTAAATTATTTATATCATATTTATTTTAAAAAATATATTAATATAGTCTTAAAAAGGAAAAATTGTATGTTAGGTGAAATCTAATCAATTCTAGAAAGGCTTTGGGTTTTGAACCCATGACCAAATGACGAAATGGGTTTCACACCAACCACGGACCTCTGCAATATCCTACTTAATTTTTCATCATTTTTAGTTAAATAATTTGATGAATAAAATTTAATTATGACCCAGTAATATCACTATTGAATATTTGATGTTAATCTACTAACCATATTTGTTATGAAAGATAATTAGATACATATAGTTATACTTTCCACACTTTTTTAGGCCTTATGATAGTTTAAAAGTTACATTTAGTGATTTAGGCATAAAATGTTTTTATTGGTTACTATTTTCTTAGATTAGAGGGTTGAATTAGAATTTGATCGATGAAAAACAAAATGTTAAGATTGTTTTTATGGAATTTAAATCTATCAAGTAATAATATATCCTTATATTCTTGGTTAGTAAAATAAATACAAAATATTAGGAAAACGACTTCGTAATAATTTTTTTGTCCTAATACATTAATTTCTGTTGAACTGAATGTGTCTAAAATCATAAAAGATTTATGGATTTTATTCCCTAAACATTATATTTATAATTAAATCATTTGTGATTTATGACATAATTCTCTCCCTAGAAATATTTATGATTTTTCTCCAAGTATGTATTTTCACATGGCACTAATGTTCTCCTACTTAGATACCTAGTACCATGGTATACCGTGTGATATTTGTACTTCCCATTCTCTCTTTTCTAGAGGATTTTTATGAACCCTCCTCATTATATAGGATTTTAATGTAATAAATTTAAAACAATATTTTACCAATATCAAGATTAAATTGTGATTTAAAAATTTAATTAAGGTGGGGAGAATGTAACACCACGAAATACAAAACTACCACATTGTATTCAATAATTAGTATGACACGCAAAAACAAATGTAAACAGGGAATATGTTAACTCAATAAATTAAATTAATAAATAAATATATTATATTATATAGATTGTAATTCATAGACCATATGTTTATCTTGGGTTTTTTGTAAGAGCATCCTTCTTTGATAGCTTGTGTTATACACAATACGAAGTTTCACCAAATAACATTGTACTATGAAAATGCTATTATTCAATATAATATCATATAACCTCGATATTATGTTATAATTTTTTAATATTATTAACAATATTTTGAAAATTTATTATTTATATAAATATATAATTAATTCATTGGTTACTAAATAATGAGAAACAAAAATAAGAACCCATTGGATATAAAAAGAAATATTATTATTTGTATGATTCCAAAAAAGTATTGTATTAATAAAAAATAATTAATAAAAATAAGAGAATTATTTTAATGAAATATTTATTTTATATATTAAATCAAATATTTTTTATATTCATCCATCAGGTGTTATAGGCATAATGTAATACAAAATCCAATTTCACACATAAAAAATAATATTTTTAAAATAGAAATTTTACCTTCTTTTAAGGGAGAACCAATTTTAAATCAAAATTTTGAAACTTTAATTCATTTAATATTCCAAAATAAAAATAATATTTGAATTATAAAAATAAAAATTAGGTTATAGTAAATTTTTGATATTTTTTAGAATCGTATCATTTTTAATGAATAGTTAAAAATACTGAATTTTATTTCAAAAAAAAATTTCATATAATTTATTTTCAATGATAAATTATAATTTTAATTGTATTTAATGTTTAATTACATCATATTTTCATAAATTAATAAAATTTATGTCATTGGAATCAATTTCACTATGAAATTGATTATAAAACATAGAAAACTTTCGTAGATTCTTACTTTAAGAACCCACATTATCGTCTCGCCTATGGGATGAAATTTAAATCAATTTCTACCACATATATGATAGGAATTTGTCAAAATAGATTCAATATTTTTAATAATAATAATTTATATTTTCTAATAATACAACCTTTTTTTAATACAAATATTATTGAAAGTGATTGAATTAAATTACAATGATTAAGGTTAAATTTAGATTAATAAGGTAATAAACCATAAACATAATATGAAAGAGAACCTATACTCTTGTCCAAGATCTACATCCTTTCCATATATCAACCCTTTCTACCTTTTTCTAGAATTTCTTCCATTACTGGATCATCATTAAACATGAAAAACGTTGTAGGAATTACATTGCCAAAATATTACAAGCGTTTCACTCCTCATCACCTATAAAAGGACACCAAATCTACCCATTACTCACACCTCTATAGAAACTTTTCATGTAAAATATCATCCCAAATGGATCTTAAACATCCCTCCTTACATACTATAATCCTCTCCTTGGGAATAAAAACTTCCAAAAAATCCCTTTGGTATAATCAAAAAAAAATTACCTGATTTTTAAGGAATTTTTTTCCTACAATATATTTTTTTTTATTTACTCTTCCGCACATTCAATTATTTTTAAATAATGATAATATTATGAAAACATTATTATTAATATATTTTTATGAATTTTTATTATGATTTATATAAACACTTACACATAAATTCATCAAATGGATATTGAATAAATATACTTATGAATCAAAGACCAAGTACGTGTACTGTATGTAATTATAGTGTTCAAGAAGGATGTGATTCCCAGTGAAATGTATGAAGAAATATATAGTAAATATGAAATTAAAAAAAACTTATAATTCATAATAATGACGAGTTAAATTCCCTTAAGATTAAAATATTGATTTTGGAAATTATATAGGTATATATTAAATAAGAAGAGTGGTTAGGCGAGGAAATTTTAAAATATGTGGTAAATTTGGATTATTGAAGAATGATAAGGAATAAAATAAATAATGTATTTAAATTTAAATTGAATAAAAATAAAAATTAATTGAATCTCATTACTTCAATATGATTAGATTTCAGTTTGATGGAATATATTGGTCATTTGGAGTGTATGATTTCAAATCATATCATCACTACTATGATATGAAAATCACTCAATGTAAGGGTGGTAATGAATATAGTGGGATTCTATATGATGTTCGGACTGGATAACTAAGGAAACATATGGTAGATAATGTTTAATTTATTTTACTCACTTAGAAAAATTTGTGGGAGGTGTGATTCCAAAAAAATGATTCTTATAATAATATAAGAACACTTGAAAATTAATGAAAACTCCAAATGTATTGAGAGGAGGTGTTATCATGAAGAATTATTTGATGTAAAGATTGACTAAAAAGTATTGAATGGTATAAATCCTTGTATATTGGATAATATTTCCTCATCACACATCACTAAAAGTAATAATCTATTAAAATATTTCCAAAGGTATTATGGTTGAGCTATTATATTTTTAAATGATGGATCGCTAAATTAAAACATTATTAGAAGAATAAAAAAATTTATTAAAGATTATCTGTATAATATTATTTTTTTTGTTGATAGAATAATAAAATATCTTTTAATTTTATCTCAATATTGTTATAGTGGTACTGATATAATGTTTTATATTATTGGATGTGTCATAATAAGATTTTAAGGATGAAATAATTATCATGTTGGTAACAAAACAATGAAAATATATTTCAAATTTTCAATTATTAGAGTTCATGTTTCTTAGAAACAAAGGTAGATAATGACTTTTAGGGTATAAGACTTGGTTATTCAGGTTAAATGGTCATATCTAGGCATTTCAAATATGAAAGAATGAGGAATATACCTAATATGGATTGATAAATAATCAAAACTTATGAAACATGTCAAAAATGTAAAATATTGAATAGGAGCCACAGCGTGGTGTATATTAATACTACAAAATCTCTTGAGTTGATATACACAAATGTGTGTATCCAAATGAGTATTATGTTAACTAATAGAGATAACCATTTCATGAATTTTATTTATAATTTCACTAAATTTTCTTAGGTTTATTTTATGTGGAGTGAATCAAAACTTATTTCTATGTTTATGATGTTTCAAAGGTGTTGTAAAATCTAAATTGGATATTATATACAATGGTATGGTTGTGGAAAATGATTGAATATTATAATACATACTTTGAGGTATGTCATGATAACATAGAATGTGGAATGAAATATTGATCTATACACTCCCCAAAAAATAGAGTACATGATCATAAGAATTAAATTTTATTATATATAATAGGTACTATATTTTTGAACCATATAACAAAGAAAATTGACACAACCCATAAAATTGGTTACCTATATCAAGAATCAATGATCAGTTTAATCTAATTTGGTGAATAATTCTTATGGGATATAGTTTTAAATAACTAAATGTAGAACAGTTTAGTGGTATTTAGAATCCCTTTCTTCATCAATAGCAATAGAAGACATTTGGATAAATTTTATGACATATCTGATGGAGGAATATTTTTTTGATATTTTACTAGTGGAAGGATATACAAGTGTTAAAAAAATAAATTTTCGGTGGTCATTAATAAATATTATTTGATTAAATGAAAATATATAAAAAATAACATTTCATTTAGATAATGTGATAGAATAATCTTAAGGAGATAGTATGGGAAATTATGTGCATGATTATATTGATAAATAAAATTTCTAAAATTTCCATGGTTATTTTTAAATTTACAGTGATGATAAAGTATTAGAGTAATGAAGATCCATGATTTAAATTATTAAAAATTATATTCACCATTAAATAATCAGTGGAGATCGTAGAAAGATTGTGAAACCCATATAATTATGATAATTTCCAATCACAATAGATTTCTATCACAAGTAAAACCAATGAGTGTTAAAGATGAATTAAATCATAAGGGTTAGATTAAAAAAACTTAAATAGTTTTGAATCATATTGAGAATAATGAGAGTTGGGAATTGGTTTTACATCCCAAAGAGAAGAATTTGATATCTATGAAGTGGGTTTTATCACATGAACCCAATAATAAGAGAGAATTAGGGAAGAAAAAATCGCATCTAGTATAAAAGGGATACACTCTGGTTATGGGTATATACATTGATATGATTTTTTTATCTAGTAATAATGATTAAAATAAAATGGATAATTCATGTGATATTTTCCTAAATTAATTTTCAATTTTTCCAAATTAATGTGATGTCAGTATTGCTAAATGATAATCTTTAGGAAAATATGTACATTAAATAACCATATTTGTACTCTGTTGTTAATATTATTGAATTTTAAAAATTAATTAGGATTTATATGTTCTTAGTAAAATTCCTGAATCTTGATATTAATATTTTTTATAATAGATTAATTATCATTTATTTAAACTAAGTAAAGTCAGGTTCTAAACTATGTGTTTAGCGTAATTAACAAAATCACTCATTTTGGTTTTGTATGTTATTCACATATCTTCTTAAGAGAATCAAAGGTAAAACATATGATTAATTTTATATCAAAATAAAGAAAAACATTATCATTTCAATGACTACTATTATGGAATATTTTTGTTTTAAAGTCAAAAACATATTAGGATAAATCGTTTCATTAAAGGGAATGTAATCATGAAAATCATAAAGAAGATTGATATAAAATAATCAAGAGAGGTCATTAATTCTATAGAACATGGTAATAAATTTTCCAATAATGAAGAAGGAAGAATTATAGGTCAAATATATTTATAAGGGATTATTGGTGGACTAATTTCTTTGAAACTTTCTAGACTAGATATCATCCATGCATTTACACATTGGACGTGGTAAAAAAATACCATCGCATAATATCTTATGGTAGTGAAATTAATATTTTAAAATGTGAAAGGGACACCAAATTATGGGTTTTTCTATAAAAGAGGTATATAGTTTCCTCTCTAGGACTATATTAATATAGACGAATAATGTTATATTGATCCCAATGAAGCTATTTCTGGAGTCTCATTCTTTATCGAACAACAGTGTGCTTCTTAGCAAAAAAACAAGAAAAATTTAGTCCCTCTGATCTCATCAAAAGATAAGTATTTTCTATCATCAAAATAGGCAATTAAAATTGTTTGAATGAATTCACAAATTGGAGAAATGATGGAATATGTCTCACACCGTTGGTATTTTGGTGTTAAAGTCAAAGTGAAATCAATATATCAAGGAATTATATGCAACATTAAAGGTCTATGAATATTGATATCATGTACCGATTCATAATGTAGAATGTTGGACATGGTGAGATTTCAGTAGAGTATGTTTCAAATAAGGATAAAGTTATAGATATCATAATAAATCCCTTAATAAAGGAAATAATCAAGAACATCATAGACTTTTTAGGAGTGATTCTTATCTCAAATTCATTATATTATCTTGGTTTATTTTCCCACTTTTATTCATTCAGATTTTTAAAAAGATAGGTAATACAAAGAAAATCTTCTTACAAAGGGAAGGGTTCACCCTATTTTTGGTTAGTGATGATCTAGGTGTAAAGAAAAATATTTTATTTCTATTTAGTGGGATACATGAGGTTTTGATTTGATTCCCCAGATCCACACACCTGTAATATGATGTGAATGAACACCTTCATTATATATTGGCTTATAAATAAATCGAAAAAAAACTAAATTTTATCCAATTATAATTGTAGTATCCATCCATCAAAATCAAATTTATAATAAATTAAGGAAAACAACAAGAATAACAAGGAAACCATAGGATTAGAGAAGTCTAAAGTATTATAGAACAATGGAATCCCATCTAATCAAATTAACACCCTATGGTTTCTAGAAATTAATAGTAAAGAGACTTATGTTGTTATAGCTCTGGTCTAACAAAATAACCATGTGATCTGTGACCTTATTACCCTCATCCCATGTGTGGTGCACTTGAATATTATTGAAAATAATGTCTCCACATTTATTGATAAGGTAGGATATAGAATATAGAGTGGAGCCTTTACTAAGGATAGAATCATGAAGGATCAAGGAGTCTGACTCCACTTGAGATATATACAAATTCTCATGATTATAGAGGGTGAGACTGATGAACATATCCTTGGTGTTATCTATAAGGGAGGTACCATTACCAAATCACGACGTGAAGGCTATCACCACATCCCCCCAATGCCACAAACCATTTCCCCTCCTTTTATAATTCTCATTGATAAAGACCCATCAGTGTTCAGTTTGTACCTGGTTCCATGAGGTTTCCATCACATCAAATGCCCCTACAATTTTTCCAAGAGGGATAATGTCGATGGGGTACTGACTAGAATCAGACTTAATGAAGGATAATCCCACCATTATTGGACAAGAAATTATGTATCTATCATCAAGAAGTAGATCCTTACGATGATGGACCTAACCCTAGAAATAGAGGCTTCAAACTTCTCTTAGTTTCTAGCTTTCCACATGCACCAACAACCTACACTGAATATCATAGAATGATCCATTTGTTCCTTCTCAGATCCAATCATTCCATGGTACCATATCTCTATGAAAGGAGAGTCATTATGCACATAAGACGAGGACATCATAAATCTTCTAAAAATAGACCACACTACTTGATCCCCTTCCCCCTTAAATAACATGTCATTCGTACTCTCCTCCCACCTATTTTTGCAGTTGTGGAAGCTTGAATCCAAGCTTATTCCCAATATTTTGATATTCTCATCTGTAGATAATATTCTGTTCTTAATGCTCCATATAACAAATATGAACTTCAGTGGGGTCTTGTGCCGCCACACAGTTCCATTCCAACCATCCTGATTATCGTTATCTGAGATCAACCTAGGATACTCTATGGGGAGAAAAGACACTTGATGAAGAAGGAATTAACACACAAATATTTGGTTCAGAAATGATCTTAATGGACTCGAGAAGAGCCTGGTGATCCTTAACCAGAACTGCCTTGGTCAACCTTTTATGTTGTCATTCTTCCTTCACTGTGATCAGAGGAGCTGATCATCTTAGGAAATCAAGAACAGATCCAGACCAGTTTCTATACTAGAAATGGATATCCCCATTGTTAACTATCCATCGAGTGCTCTGTTGAAGTTTCAGAAATAGAGGATATATCTTTGACCAGTAGGTGGAACCATATCCTAAAAAATCCTATTCACTTCCACTACAAATATAAGATATGGAAAAAACCCATTAAGGTGAACTCCTCAAGAATTTCCCAAGAAAGCTTGGCATGCATTCAATGACTCATGCTCTGGACACTGCTTAAATTTATCCCACCAACTAGAATGGATCTCACTATCATTCCCCCACAAAACCCAATGTCACTTTCCTTAGGACATTGAATCCTAGAAAAATCTACATAGGACCTTGACTATATCATTAATAACTCCTTGTGAATCATTGGATGAAGTCAACACGTGAATGGGGATGGAAGACAGAGCGCTATTTACCAAAGCTATGAAACCCCCAAACAAAATGAAATTCATTTTTCAAGTTAATAACTCGTCTATTTATCATACTATCAATATGATCCAAGTATCAGACCCAAATTCTACATAAAGAAATAGGTGTTCTAAGGTACTCCATTGTAAATGATATTCCCTGCATGTCCTGGAAACTACACAAGTATGAGACCCACCAAAGAGTGCTCCTGTGGGAGATGAATATGTTGAACATGGAACTATTGATGACTTGTCCACTCTAGTAAAAATATTCATCAAGAATAATTGTAGTATCATAAATAAAATATTGAGTAAATAACATTCAATGGACATTAATTTTTATAGTTATAGATAGCTAGCAAAAACATTAAACTGAAAAAACATATTTCTATATCATCAATTGGACATTTTATTCCTACTATATAATAAAAAATTAAATTTATAATCAATGTTCAACATATCACAAAATTTTAACAGCATAATCTATTCTATTATATATATCATGTGTAATACGTTTATTTATAACCAAAGGACATTGAAACGTAAGAATATGTGAGGTAAATATATTTGTTAAAAATAAATGATCATAAGTGAAAATAAGATGAGAATAAATAATATGGTAGGAATAGATAATTAAAAAAATTCAATAATAGAGTGACACTAAAATTATAATATATACATGAATAACAACAGAAATGAAAATCTCACATATACAATGATAACTCGTTCCTTTCTGATAACATTCATAATGTTTGATATATAATTATATTCACTAATCCAAGAAATCTTGTTCTCCGACATCATAATCATACCATTGAGGCCTTCTTCCAATGGAATATTTTGTTCTGGGTATGTATAAATTAAAATACTCAGGTTAATTTGTATAATGAGACCTACTGATCCATCAGTGGGATATTTCAATCTTCACACATCCATAATTAATTATAATGAATTTATCATATGAATTAAGTAATATTATAAAAAATATATAACAAATATGTATTGTTAGTTAATAAATATCCTTAATGGAATAACTAGGAATATAATTTTAATTATTGCCCCATTCAATAAATTGAATAGATTTCTTGGTAAGGATACCAAAAATTTACACTGTATAGAGAAATAGGTATAAGATTATCTTTATAATGTCATGAATAAATTGACGTATGGAATCTAGGTGAACACCGTTAAATAAAAGGATGAAAATATAGATTTTTCATATAGGAATGGCAATATAAGACAAACCGTTATTGAAATAGTCGTTTATTTAGGACGCAAAAGTCACTAATGGATTTATATTATTTTAATAACTAAAAAATAAAATTTTATTGTGAATTTATGTGGTAATCTGTGACCAATATATACATATAAAAGTAAAAAAGTGGATAACAATAATAATTATATGTCAGTGAAGTAAAATTGATATAAAAAACCCCATTATGTTAATGGTAACATAATAATAAAAAACATGACAGGAATACAATGATATAAAATTATATAAATAAATTAAAATATTCTTTTTACATGAATATAATAGGTAATTTTGTACAACATATAAAATAAATTATGTAATGAATATATCAAACATGTCTTATAGAATTAACAATAAATACAAATTACAATTACAATTTAGAAACATTCGAATAAAAAAACATGAAAGAGGGAATTTAAAATAAAAAATTAAATACCATTATTAATGAGATATGCATGATATAAACTATAAAAGGGGTGGTAAGAACACCATATAATAGAAAACATGGTGTAGAACATAATCATGTCTCAATGAATTCCAATTTTAAATAAACAACCCTTATAAGTTACATTTTAATGGAGGTAAGAATATTTTGAAAATGAGTTTATGAGAAGAAATTTTATAACCCCAAGGAATGATAAAATAAAATACAAGTAATTATTTAGGTATGATAATATATCTGAGAAAAATATTGTTTAATAAAAAAATAACTTAATGTAATAAAATTGATCTACCAGAAATCCTTACAAATAAAGTAATCATTGAGGTAAGAATAATTTGATAATGGGGTTATAAGGAAGATTTTTCTAACCCCTGAAAATAATGAGGAAATAAAATATCATTTACTTTTTAGGTATAATTTATCAAAAATGTATCAATAGAGTTTGAATAAGAATAATTTCAACTAAATAGAGAAAAATTGATTTAAATAAACCTTACCTTATTTACCACCTAGTCAAAATGCACTCTCAGATTTTGTATAAACAAAATAAGTATATTAATCACCCATTCATAACCTTTTTATATCTTTATGATTTTATATTATTAATTTATGATTATTATATACATTTATATTACTTAGTTATTACCTCTTTGTTATATCGAAGGTGAGAAATATTGATAATTTTGAACTTGTATCATAATAGCATTGTTTTTATTCATTATTCTCCCAATGTATACCAATAAAAAATAATATATGTTACTATAATTGATATTTTTTAATTATTTATAATCTCATAATTTCATTTTATGGGTGTTTTGGTTAAGATTCGTGAATATAAAAGCTTTGTTGATCACGTTTTAGTTATTTCCCAAGAACATATATTAGTATCATATTTATGGAGTTTAATAATAATGTTATCATTAGAAAACAAAAATAACTTATTTATTTTGTTATTTATATCATATATTATTAGTAATTATGTTCTCGTAGTCATACATGATATTATTTTATAGCATTTTTCAACTGGGTGGTTTGACCAACCCAAACATTGACTTTTCATAATTAATGGATTATTATGACTATAAAAACCTTTTATTTTGGAAAAAATATAATTATTTCATAATAATAAAGATATTATTTATAATTATATTAAACTATTTATTCATATTTTGAAGAGGTTTCAATAAATAATAAGGAAACTAGTTGAAAAAATATATATGTTGCTTTGAGAAGGTGGTAGTCCACACAACTCATGGTTAACATTACCATTTCATAAAAAATGTTGGGGAATTGAGGTTTATTATAATTTATATCTTAAATAAAATAATTATATTACAAATTTTATATTTATTATTCAATTTGATCGTTATAATATGTGAGTATAGGTGGTGGTTAAAAATAAGAGTTATCACATCAAAGAGGCAGTAGTCTTAAAATTACATAAATAATAGTTTCATATTTCTTAATGGAATAGGTGAAAGGTGGTATATAGTTATTACATTAGAATAATAAAATTCTGTATACAAGAAATAATTACATCATTATATATTAATTATAAATATATATTTTTTAGTATAATAAAGTAATGAAATAGATTTTTGGAAAATAAAGTACTGACATGGACAAATTAGTTTTCCCCTGGATAAATCCTTATAAATTGGGGTCCTAAGACAATTTATTGGAAGTAGGTACCCAAGGAAAAGAAATAAGGGTATAAACAAAGTATTAAAGGGATATTTTATGGTGATAATATAATTATTTTAGAGGTATTGAACTGGTGGTGAGATGCCACATTTTTTGTGTCGTATAAAATTATCAATGAATGCGATTTTCATAATAAGAAATATTTTATTAGTAATAAAATTATTTTTATTGTTATTTCATTGTAATACAGAAAAATGTACCAAAATAATATTAATTAAACAAAAAAACAATAAAGTTTCTTTTTTTAGAAAATATTACTTATGTTAATTAAATTTTAAACCTAGGTTTTATAAATTGATAATGGTATTTAAAAAATTTAGTATTACTCCTTAAAAACTATTAATTAAAAGGTTTTATAAAATGATATATATTGCTTATATAATTATAAAGTCATAAAAGATATATTTTTCATAAAAACTATATTTTTCATAGTTCACCTAAAAAAACATAATATGAAGATAATATTTACATGAAGGTTCTAAAAAAAGTTTATTTATTAAATTAAAAATCATGAAATTCAATAATTTAACTTTTTGATGAACAAATAAAAAAATAATGAAAAAAATTCATCGATAAATAACTTATTAAAAATTTTAAATAATCGTACTATAATTTATAATATATTACTAATATAATTTTTATTAGTGTAATATTCATATAAACAATATATTTATTAAATAGGATATTTAGATTCATATAAATTGTAATTTTTTAGAGATGATACAGATTAAAAGGTAAATTAATATTATTAGTTATTTAGTAACATTAATTCAATTAGTAAAATCATTTTCATTGATAATGATCTTTTATATTATTTATAAATATGGTTCATAATATATATATATAAATGGAAATTTTATCGATACATTTTAACAGTTATATAATGTTTAATTGTTTTTTGTGTTTCGTTATTGTCTGTATGACAGGCTATAAAGAATATTAGGTCTTAAATAAATATAAAATTTACAATCTAGGGTTTTTAATTTACCCTCTTAAATAAATTTCATCCAAACAATTTTAATTATTACTAAATGATTATATTAGTTGATAGTATTCTTGAAATATTTATCATTTGGGATATAATTTCTAATATGACCTCTACCTTAATATTTTAGGGAAAATTAAGTTACTTGTATTTCCAAAAAATAAAATTCATAATTCATAAAATTATATACTCAATTATTTACATACCATAGTCATATATTATCCAAAAAATTATTTTCCCAAAACAATATAAATCTCAAATACATTAAAGCCTAGTGAATCCATATTTTGATCATGAAATTAACAAAATATTTAACCCTCAGATAGTATTAATCTAAAAAATCACTGGTAATATTAGAATAAATCATTTTCATATATATTTATTATCAATAAATTATATAATTTTTTTATTAATTATAAGAATATTATGTAGTTTTCTATCTAGAAAGGAAAATATTTTGATTCTTACTAATTTTTTTTAAATATATGGTCTTATTTAAAGGCCTAATTTCAAAATTTTAGAATTTTAATTTAATCAAAGGAATGTAATTTTTTATGTCATCATGATAAAATTATATTAAGATGATATTTTTATATTTTTCTAAAAACATTGATTTTTCAATGTATAGTTAAAATTCAGATATTTAAGGAAAAATATATTTTCTTTTAAAGTATTTACTCTTTGAACTTATATTATGGATTAGTTTGAAAAATTAATTAATCAATATTGGTTGAAAATAATTCAATTTAGGTATTTGTAATGAATTTAATTGAATATGGTATAAAAATATTTTTGTAACATCTATTACTTTTTTGGTGTTTTGATGCATTTATTTTATCATTCTTTTATTGGATCTTTTTGTGAGTTGTTTTTGGATTTTTTATATGTTTTTAATAGTTTTGGGACTGTTTATGGTTGGAACATAGTTTTAAAAACCATAAAGGATAAACAAGGAACCTTTTTGTATACCATGTAGGGGTGTACAGTCATCTCACAGTAAGAAACAAAAAGTAACCAAACCATGCAACTTAAACATAACAGGACTCACAATTTTCACATGATTAAACAAACTGTGAAGACTAACCATGCAGGTCTTTTAGTGGAATTGTTTTGGGATCATGGTTAGGTTCACTATAAGTATTAACCATGACACATACCCATGAAAATTATGCCGAAGGGTTTTAATGATCTATAAATTATAATAAAAATCCTCCAACTCCTATTTAAAACAAAAATTATCCCACTTTAACTAAATCAAATCCTTTGGATAATTAGATCCCTCTAGTTGTATTTGTTCTATCTCAAAATAATCAATTGAAATATCGATGTACCAATTGTACAAAAAATCTTCTACTGGAGATTTTTTATCTTCTTGTTCTATGATATCTCCACATCTCTTAGTTACTTATTCCTAGACACTATTATAGACTTTTGTCTTATCAATGCTTGGATCATTGTTGTGGAATTGTGATTCAATGGTATATCTCCTCTCCCCTAGATATCCATCTTCTTAGATTCAATAGTATCCATCAGATGTGACACATCTCAAATTAACTATGGTTGGATTATTGATAGTCTAAGTAGTTGTTTTTATGATTTTCTTCATCTTGTAATTTATTATTTCTTAATAATTCAAAGATATTTGTTTTTAAATTTATTAAACATGTTCTATGAGATTTTTCATGAAATTACTTGTTAAATCATATATGATCGTCTTCCCTTTTAATTTAACATGGAATGAATTGAATATATATAATCACTATATCCCTGATCTTTTTATTATAGTCAAAATGAAATTTTTGTTTGGATTTATTTTCATAGAACATAAAAATGACTATTTTGGTTAAATTGAAGAATTTTGGACAAGGTATTATATTATTTAAATGATATTAACTAATTTGAATGAAATGAGTTAAACTATTTTATGTTTTCTAAATATTTTCATATCATTGAATTTATGAAATCACCAAAAGAACACTTTTTATGTCTTTCCCCTTTTTTTTAAATATGTTCTCTATGCAGATTTTAAATGTTAGATTTGTTTTCATGGAAAGGTTTTTCTCAATCCATATTTTCAAATGACCATAATCTTCTTAAATTTGGGAATACTCCCTAAATGTATTTTTGATATTTTGAAATAAAATATTTTTTTAATTCTATGTTTATCATTATGATTATAACTATGAAAGGAAGTGGTTGTTTTTTTCCTTTTTCAAGGATGAATTTAGGAAAATGTTTCTAATTGAATTGATTATGACTGATGGTCCAGTTTCTACTTTGTGATTATCCTTTCTTGTAATGATATCTTATTTTAAGTTTATTGATTCTTGTACTTACCATTTATTGTTGTTGAAAAACGGATTATTTACATTGGGGGAGATTGGGGGTGATGGTGAGATGTGATTTGATTGAATTATCTAATTAATTATATTGGTAATGATCCAAATTGTGTTCATATTAACATGATTATCTCACTACCTTCTTGTGAAAAGTCTTGGGAACCTAGATAATTTTATGGGATGGCCTAGATATATAATTTTTAGTGGACTCACACCCTATTTAGTGTATCCTTAGAGAAAATGAATGGTTCAGGCTATGGACATATTACCAATGAAATGGGTGGGCATGGAACAAGTTTTCTTGATACCCATGATACTATATTTAAGTCTAGTAATCATTCATGACGTATTTTTATTAACTTGAATATGTTTTACTCTCGAGAAAATCTATATTATACCCATGAATTCCATATACATGATACCTTATACATAATAGTGTTCATTGTCACTATTTCGAGCAAGAGTATCTATAGTTGATTGACTTATTTTCTTTATTGATCTATTTATTGTTAATATTCACCTTGAGTCTATTTTACTGAATCTTTTATATGTTTTGTTATTGGGTACATATTCTAATCTTTCCTTGGTTATCTTACTCCATCTCATGAAATGGATTTCTATAAAATGATTAGTTTTTAAATCAAAAAATATAATATTTTATAGGTTTTGTATGTTAAATTATTTTGAAATTTCAAAAAATCTATTTTAAAAATAATATACATTGTATCTTAATTATACTCCTCTTTTATCATATTTTAATTTACCTTATGATTTAACTTCATATAATCATTTGTGTAATCATACTAGGATATATAGCTCAGACCCTGCATATACCATTTGGTGTTTTCATACATTATTATCCTATTTCAGGTTCTCTTTCTCTCATATTCTTTTATTCTCTCATGATAGGGTGATGAAGGGTGAGTGGCTTGGGGTGGGAGGTACGGATTGTTGTTTGTATATCCATATATCAAATTTTATAGAATTTTTTTATACTATGAGATGTAGGTATTGATTTCTTCTATGATTTTCTCTCTACAGTATACTTTGATTGTTGATTTCTATTTTTTGTAGAAATTGTTAGGAATGCGTAATTCTAGATGCCAAGGAGCTCTTCATCATCCCACAAATATCAGGAAAAATCTTTAGGTTAGTTTGGAATTGACTTTGATGTCGGTTTAGATGGAATTTAAGTTTGGTTCATTATAAATTGTATTAAAGGAGGCATTTCTTCTAAATTATGTATATATCAGTGAATTCTCTTATGTTATTTATGGTGAGTCATTTTTTGGGGGAGATTAAGTATGTGTCAGGACTCAATAGATAGTTAGTTAATGTTTTCTTCATTACCATCTTCCTGTGATGAGACTTGAGTTACCAGGGATGTGTGGAACTAAATATTTCTATTGAGTTAATGGTTTCCCAATGAAAAATGAGATTTAGATTCCAATGAGTCTATATTTGATTTTGGTAATCTCTTATGAGGGATGGGTAGGAATTGAAAGATGACCAATATCACAGAATTACTTCACATTCTGTTAAACTGTGATGAATTAGTTTGACAATTATATAAGTAAATACATTAGATATTGTGAGGTTGTTGTGTAGTTTAGTGGCCCTTATGACCAATCCATCAGTTGTTTTACTCTTACCAAAACATGGTGCCTTGTCCATTATTTCAATGATGACTTCAATTGTGTGAGGTTAATTGGAAAATTTATGGAGGTGTCTAACTTCATGATATTTTTTGGTTATATCAGCTTTAATCCCTTATTTTTTATTTCAAATCCCCTTTTAAAAATAAATTGTTTCTTAAAACAAGTTTATATTAAGTACTTTGAGAAATGTCTTAAATTACCAAAATGTGTGTTTTATGAAATGTTTTGTTTATAAAACATATTTTCATGGACTCATTGATTATGTGTTAATGAAATGGTTTAAGAATAATTTTTTTGGTAGTGGGTTTAAAATAGAAATGATTTTTTGTTGGAAAATACTATTAGAATATTTGAAACCGTGCAATAAATTCGATTTGATGTTAATGGATTTTCAGAAACTGTGATGGATTTATAAAAATATTTCTTTTTTTAAGGGGAGAGTAATTTTTCATAAATGGGTAATTCATATGTTTTTTTGAAATATATGATTCTTTCTTAAAAATGTATTGTGAATTTGTTTATATGATTTTGGTCCTTGGTTGAGTGTTATTTAATTTCGGATTTGATATACATGTGTTTTGTGATGATTTGAAATGTCTCCCAGAATGTCCTTCAAGAATTATAGAATATCTTTCCAATGATCTAGTCCATGGAGTAGTTCTTTATCTGTTATATAACAGGTGTATAATGTTGATGATGATTCCCAAAATATAAATTTAATGGTGGATCTGGATCCTTTCAATTACTTATAACCTATTTAGGATTTCTTGGATTTTTTATAACCATTTTACAGGGGTCTACCAGGTTCTCTTGAATTAGTGAAGTGGCTTGATGTATATGATTATATTTTCAATTCTCTCAGGACTCTTTATTCTATGAAGGCCAAGTCTATCAAATACATATTCAAAGTACCAAGCTCGGAGTGGTAGGAATTTTTTATTCCCTTTCATATGTATGAAATAATTTCTTGATAATTCTTCAACTCATTCTTCATTAAGTAGAAATATCCTTTATATGTGAAGAAAAATATTGTTTCTAACATCATGGGGTTTTTTCAATATGATATACTAGTTTTGAAGAATGAAAATAAATTATAAATTTGGATATGTTTTTAAACTGATCTTCTTTGTAATGAATTCATTAAGGTAATTTGTTTTTAAAAGTGTATTCATACATTACATTTAACCCTCATCCCTACAGCCTGGCAGATTTCTTATCTAGAGACCCTTAATAGAGATTTTTCAACTTTAATGGAGCTAAAAAAATAAGTAGAGGGGAATAATGAATCATTCATGGTTGATAAATTATATTCTCCTTGGGAAATGATAAGAACTTACATTTATTTCTATTGTGGAGCACATTCTCATCCTAAGAGGTTGTGTTTGAAATCTCTAATAGTTAGTAAATAGTCTGAATGCTTGTGGCACCATAAAGGGTTCTGTAAGTTGGGTGACTTGAAAGGCATGTTTCTGTTGGATTTAATGAGGTCCTGACAATGGGGTATAAAATGATTGAAGATAATAGGACTCTATCCATAATCCTTGAATTAAATATTTTCATGTGGTGGAGGAGAATCTAGTTGACTATGGTGGTTGATGTTGTTACAACTTTTTTTCTAAAGATGAAGTGGAAACTGCCTGAGTTATTCCTTATTGCGGATTGTCTATTTTTCACAACCCTTTTTATACATATTAGTGTTTTGTTTTTTGGGATCTTTGTGGATGATATCATTTAACATTGGTTGTTATCCTGTGGATGGTTTCATTTTCCTATTTTATATGTTGTTTTTCCTTGTGAATGTGTACTCATTAATTCTTAACCTTCCCTTTTGGAATGACATTAGTTCATTGATATTAATTGTCCCATATGTGAGGGAGTAGAATATTATACTGAGAAACCTTGATATGCCTGGGGATTTTATTCTATTATTTTCCTTCTATTTTCCTAAATGGATATCTTCTTATTGTCAACATTTGATACCACTCATGTTGGATTTTGTTCCAGGGTATTCTCTGGTTTTTTCGTGGTTATTATAGATTAATTTTGATGTGATGGATCACCTCCCTTGTGAGAGTGTAGTGACCTATTTTTCACTTCCATGTATGTTTTATATATTTCTATTTGGACATGGATATACCTTATTAATGTACTCATTAAATAATAATTATATGATTACATGATGGAACAGACACCCAGCGGTTCTTGAGTTTGATTTTATGAGATCATATAGTGGTGAGGTTCTGTATTGAAAATCCAAGGTTACCACTATGTACTTACCTTACGTATAAATCAATGTTGGTTTTGTTCCTTTCTTATGAGTCCTTGATTTTAGATAGACCATGAGATCATTGTTTCCTATATAAATTTTTATTTTCTTAGATGTTTTTTTTCTTTTAAGGTGTTTACGGTAGGCCCTTATATTTTCTCATTTGAGAGTGGTTGAAGTCCCTTATCTGGACTATATGTATGTGATTTTATCATGTTACACAATTTTGATGAATATTTAATTAGTGGGGAGACCAATGATAGGTATCCAGTCATCATCTGGTTTTAAATCTTGTGATGTTGTGGTTGTATTGTTCTTGTTTTTTACATGATGTTGACCTTTCCGTGAGTCTCTCTTCTGGGTTGTGGACCATCCAACACACAATATGTGAGGGGGATTTCTTCTTCTGTTGTCTTATTATTTCTTTTATACTAGAATATATTTGGAGATATAAAGTCTTATAGTGGATAGTTTATAACATCCAGTGACTTTAATTTAAGTGTTTTCATCCATTAATTTGAATATCCCTTTATAGGATCTCTTTGTGGGTTATTTTTGGGGTATTTTTAGAGACATTTTGGATGGTTTTAGAACTTGTGAACGATTGGTGAACATTTTTACAAACAATGTATCCAAACAATGAAACCATTATTGTAACACCCCGAGATTTTATGAAAAATATTCTTTTTAATTTCATTAATGTCTTGTGTTGTACGCTACACCAAAAGGAGCTTGCACAACACGCATCCCTGACTTGCCTTTCATTACCCGTAATCGCGACCTTCCTTGATAGCGTGTGTAGTACGCAATACCGAGTTTCACTAAACAACGATATGCTATTAAAATATTATTAAAACTAGCCATTATGAATATTAATAACCAATTTTTGAAATTTTGTAAATTTTATTTTTCAAAATGGACTTCATTTTTGGATTCGGAATATCGAAATTATCTTAGGGTGAAATTTTGGTAATTTTCGTATAACTTTCCTATTTTGATGAATAGTGGAAATTACTAAATTTTAATTAAAAACAACTTTTTCAATCTAAATAATTAATAGTGAAAAATTATTAATTTTAGTGGTTTTAAAGTATATTTAAAATATATTTTTACATTTTAAAACAATGATGGTCATTGGATGTAATTTCACATTTAAACCAGTTATAAACAAGTTTCAATCTTTTGATAGTTATTATCTCTTAAAAACATGCTATTTGTTTTGACGACGGGAATTAATTTTTAAATTATTTAATGCAACTGATATGTTTTTAATTTGGTAAAATAGACATCATTTTTGTGTTCATAATATCAAATATATCTTAGGCCTGATTTTTGATATTTTTATGAAAACTTTAAATTGTTGATGAATAGTGAAACCACTAAGTGGTAGTTAAAAAAACTGAATTGTTCATAAAACTTAATTTTACCGCTTCTGTGAGTGGAATTTCAAAAATCTGAGAGACACGGTTGATGTCAGTAAGTAAAATGTGGTTCAATGAGATGAAAATAATTTTTTGGTGAATAGTAACTTTTTACTTTTTTTACCACGGTTAAAAGTAAATAGGGTAATTAAGAGTAGAAATGATATTATTATTACCCAAACACATGTCTTAATTCTATTGGAAAAGTTTAATTCGACCAAAAACAAACTTAGGAAGAAAATATGACCATTTAGGCCCACATGGATTAGATTAGGACATTTATTATTAATTTATTTAAAGAAGGGTTAAAAGAGTTAAAATCAAAGTTTATTTAATAAAACATTTTTAATATGGGGTTATACATAAGATAAATTCGACTATAGATATTCATTAGAAATATAAAAGGATTTCCTCCATAATTGTAATTTATTTGTAATTTTTAGACACTAAATAATTTAATTTATTTATGAGACAACGATGATGCAGTAATTATCTTATTAATGAAATATTGACATAATTGATGTTATAAATACCCAAATAAATATAATTTGAGACTTTTTATGAATTAAACTAATTTTATAGGTTAATATAACATGTTAGTATTTATTTAATTAACTTTTTTCGAACTTATCATTCTGTTATGCTTTTTAAAAAAATCAATTACTAAATAGTGTCAAAATTGACATAAAATAGCTTTTAAAACAAATATTATATTATTAATTGTTATTTTATTCCTAAAAATCTAATGTTTGGAAAAATGACTTAGATAAGGTTATATATATTAATAATAAACAACTTGGGGTTCGTTTGGCTTCTTATAGTAAGTTTATTAACCTTATAGTGTAAGAACACAAGAAGACACGGTAAAAGTAAAATTATTTAACTTAATGTTAAATCGAAATGATAAGGTTAAAATAGGAACCTAATCTTGTCTAAATTCTATTGTATGAGAGTATTTCGACCTATCCCCACCTTATCCTAGAAATAAATCAATTTGGAGCTATTTAAAACCGAACTTGACTTTATAATAAAATAATAGTTTTTGTTATTCCAAAGGTGCCCCTCTCCTCCCTTATAAAAGGGCACATCCTCCCTCTCTTACTCACACAACTTTGAGCCTTAAATCTTGGACAACCCCTGACATATTCTCTTCTCCACTTCCCTAGCAACATCCTAGTGGTTCTGGTCTTCTTCAAAGACCAATTTTTGTGCCCTAAGAGGAGGTCTCAAAGAGGTGCTTCAAAGAAGAGGTAATTTCTGTTACCGATTCATTCACCTTTATTTCTTCTTCCACTTATTCTTCTTAGGTTGTTTCATTATGAAGTAATAACATCAGTATCTATCATATAATGATATGTTATTATAAGTATGAAACAATCCTATTTCACAATCTATCCATCCTACGGAAAACGAAATCACCGCGCGTGCGTACGTACGGAATACCGTCTCCACGCTGTGGTGAAATCTATTTTCCACCACCACCTTACTTGGATGGGTATAATGGTGTGAATAATAACTGTATATTATTATTTTAAAGTGATATTGATTATGAAATATTATACGTACACTCCAATACATCCCCACGATCATGAGAACGATATCATCGCTCGTGCGTACGTACGGACTACCGTCTCCACGACGCGATGAGATTCATTCTCCACTTTAACCATTCATGAATGATTATAAAGTATATATAATAAGTAATCATGAAATATATGACATAATAATGATACTGTATTTATGTGTATATATATGTATGTCATCTACTTAATTCCGTTCAACTCAATAAGGAAACGAAAACAGCGTTCATGCGTACGTACGGCCTACCGTCTCCATGAACGGTGTATTTCTTTCCATTTTCTGATTTATTATATATATGTATAATCTGAATATATATATATATATATATAAATCATGTTTTATATTCTGTAATTAAGTAATCATGATCTATTTAATCATATGAATAATTATAAGTCAAATCACGGACGACAAATGAATCAATTTCACCCAAAACGCTCTTTAACATGGAATTTACAAAAGAACGGGTAATATAAAGTCATAAGTGAACCATATATGATATCATAACAATGAATATGATTCTTTAATAAGTCAATGACATTATTTAAATAATTATACAGGAGGTTCGGACACTTACGTAGCAAATCGGACCTAAGGTAAGGGAAATATCACAATCTCATTTTTATCCGAGATTGCTTATACTTTGGTATTTACTAGGGTGTATTTTATCATCCACATCCATGTTTCCTAAATATGTAATATTATTTCCATCCAACTAAAATGGTTTAAAACCTATTTTACCCTTTGATGAGTTTTTAGTAAAATATATGAAAGGAATCTTTTGTCATTTTTCGTACGAGGTACTTTTTGACTTTTCTGACAAAAGTACGAGATGAATTTTTTTTTAACTTATACGGCATGAATGGATTTTTAAAAAATTATTTCCAAGAATATTCCTTTACAAGTTTTCAATTTTATTTTTAATCAACTTCTTTTATTTTATAATTGTACGACATGTTATGAAAAGAAAAGTGTTTTTGAAGCACAAAGGATATTTTCCTCAAGAATGGAGTTCAAGTGTTTTATCAAAATTATTTTCCATCTAAGATAATAAAGGGTTCTGATTTTATCCCTATTATTACATTGATTTGATTATGTTGTGATGGAATTATATTTTTATGAATTCCTTTATCTAATATGAATTGTTTTATGATGTAACGATGTTTAAGATTCCCATTTTTATTACATGGGTTATGAAATGATGTATGATTTATGATTTTGTGGCACACATAAGAATGGTATCATTATGAGATGGGTGGAACCTATATCTCCCTCCAATGAATTGGGTAAAGATTTTATATCTCATGAGATAGACATGGCTGGAATGGTAGGTTATACCGGTTCAGTGAAACAGGACTGAAACGAGGGTGACTCGGTTCAGAAAGGGACTTTGTCCACTAAGATAGTCTTGGCAATGAGTCTTGACTAATAAGAAATGATTCTCCATGATTATGTGTGTATTCCACAAAGTTTAATGTTTTATGTTATGATTATTGTGATTACATTTCACTTCCATGAGTTATCCTGGGTTATGAAATTATGATCTCTTTTACAGGTTAAGATTTCCAAAAGTTATGTGCTTATGTATATGATGTGATTGATATTTCTTTTGTTTACCCTTACTGAGCATTTGAGCTCACCCTTTTATGTTTTCTTTTCCCCAGGATATAAAGAAAGGTTTTAGGTATAAAAAAGGAAGATCTTTATGGGAGATGTTGAAGATCTTTCACCAGGATTAGAAGATTTTATTTCGAGTTTCCAAAGACACTAAACTATTACGATCCTTGTGTGAGTGTTTTTGTTATGTACTAAGTATTCCTAAAATGTAATGTAATGTCAATGTACGTCAAGATTCGGGTCTCTACAGTTGGTATCAGAGGAAAGGTTTAGTCAACCTTTGGAAACTAGGATGCGAAAACGTTAGTGAGATCCCTAGAGATATTTCTATGGTATGTCTAGGGATGTCCCTAAGGTTAAGTAGAAGTATAGGTTATAGTACTATAATTAAGCTAACGTTCATAGAATTAAACCTAAGATGTTAGATATTGAAGGTACTCCCCCTTTATTATGTTGTTTTCCCTTGCATGATTTTTTCCTCTCACACTATTCTTTTTGGGTTTTAGACGATGGATGGAACCCGAAAGAACCGTGTTGATCAATGCATTGGACAATGCAATGATTTCCCTAATGAACAAACAAATGTTATGGGAGATGGAGTGAAAAATCTTATTGCTATACTTACACAAGCTATGAATCATTCTGGACTTCCAAATGAGCAGAGAAGGGAACAATATTCTATTTAGTCCTTCATAAGGCAACATCCACCTTCTTTCAGTGGGTCTTCCGATAAACTTGTTTCTGAACAATGGATCAGTACCACTGAAAAGATATTTTCAGTTCTTCAATGTTCTGAGCAAGATAAATTAATCTTAGCAGTATATCTTTTGGAAGGTGAAGCTGATCAATGGTGGAATCTTATCAAGAATACGAGGCCAAGATATGAAATTGAGTACATGGAATGGGATGAGTTCAAGAACTTGTTTTTCAGTAAGTACTTCCCTCGTATTCTTCGAACAAAGATGGAAAAGGAGTTTCTTGAGCTGAAGCAGAAGGATGATGAATCTGTTGGTATATACGAAGCAAATTTTACAAGACTTGCAAGGTATGCATCTGGCATTATCATTCAACCTGAAAGTAAACTTGATCGATTTTTCAGTGGCTTAAAACCAAGTCTTCGAAGGGCATTAGCTATAAGAGACTTTAGTAGCTATGAAGAAATTATGCGTTGTGCTATCAAGGTAGAAATGGAAGTTGGTGTTACATATCCATCTCATGGTTTTGACAAGAAACGAAAGATGGAGTTAAAGGAGAAATCTCAGAATAATGGTGAAAAGAAGATGAATGTTTCCTTATGCTCAAAGTGTGGAAATAAGCATGGTGGAGATTGTATTAAAGGGACTAGATAATGTTTTAAGTGTGGAAAAGAAGGCCATCAAGCAGCTGAGTGTCGAAGTAATGGAAAAAGGGTTTCTAATGATGTGAATAAAGAAAACACTGCAGAGAACGCACCACCAACACTTCAATGCTTCAAGTGCAAGGAAATGGGGAATTATGCTAATAAATTCCCTAATCCAAGGTTTAGTGATGATCAACATGAGCAACCATTTAAGGAAAAGGACAAAGGGAAGTCACATGCGATCACTATTGGTGATGTTGAATATGACAATGATGTGGTGGAATGATTAAGTGTTTATGTAATGGGATTCCAAAATAGTGTTGTATATAGTATCGTGGAATATTAGAATATTTATGTATTGGTCTATTGTGGTTTTCAATAATTTTATGGTACCAGTAACCATGGAAAGTGATTGAGATATTTTTGGAAAAAGAATGATATGCCTATAATGAAGGGAAAACGAGAAAACGAAATGTTTAACAGTATTCATGAGCTCATGATTGATATAAGGACTAAGTGATATCATGGTTTGAGTATATAGAATTTTGAGGATTTTGGTATGTGAAAAGTGTTAACTTTTAAATGCATTCAAGTTTTCACTATGGTTCAATGGGTATTTAAGAGAATACATGATTAAGGCCTTTGAATGTTTGGAATGTGACCAACAAGACATATCTTATTATATATGGGGATCAACGATGGTATTAAATCTCTGGTAATCGTTTTCACTATATTATGAGAATGAACTGCAGTATTATGGATAATCCTAAAGACTAGAATGGATTATGTTGGACATAAGTTAGTATTGTTTAAGGATAGAAGTTTTTTTCGATATTATTGATGGGATGTTATAGTAATATACTTTTAGAAAAAGGAAAACCTGCAGGACGGGCGACAACTCATCGCGTCGGACAAGGCTGTGGGAATCGAACCCACAACCGAAGTGCGACTGGCCTTTATCCCCTACCACTGGCCTACAGGAAGTCCCTGATTAGTAGAAACTAGTTTTATTTTATTAAGCGGTATGATATATGAAGTATAAGTTCATTTTTGGAACCATATACGATTAACCATAAGATGGACTTATAACTTTTTCTAACCTTTTGTTTGAAAGAGATGGAATGACCCATCATTCTATCACATGATCTGCTAACACATCACGAATGACAAATTCAACTTCATTTCTTTAAGATATGAAGTGGAAATTGTCCAAAGAACGACAAACGGTGAGACTATACCAAAATCACGAAAGTATTTCTTCTAATTCCAATTTCATCAACTTTAGGGAAATGATCATGAAAACCAAAAATGTTGTCTAAGTGCTCTTATATCTGATGAATCAGATGGTACCTTAGATCGCCACAAATTTATGGCTTTGTGATTTCTAGCTTTTCCATAGCCATGTTCTCTACCACTCTCTATCAGAACATGATGGTTAGATTTCTCTTCCATATCCATATTTTCACCTATGTGGAAACCCAGGGATTAGTTTATTTGGGTAACCGTTACGTTTCATAATTTTTTTTAAAGATTGGTTTTGGTATTCCTTTTTACGATGTGGGTTTCTATTAAAGAAACTTTCGAATAGTAAACCATTTATAAGCCCGACAAATTTGAGGGAGAAATTCATTTTAAGGGGGGTAGAATGTAACACCCCGAGATTTTATGAAAAATATTCACTTTAATTTCATTAATTTCTTTTGTTGTACGCTACACCAAAAGGAGATTGCACAACACGCATCCTTGACTTGCCTTTCATTACACGTAATCGCGACCTTCCTTGATAGCGTGTGTAGTACGCAATACCGAGTTTCACTAAACAACGATATGCTATTAAAATATTATTAAAACTAGCCGTTATGAATATTAATAACCACTTTTTGAAATTTTGTAAATTTTATTTTTCAAAATGGACTTCATTTTTGAATTCGTAATATCGAAATTAGCTTAGGGTGAAATTTTGGTAATTTTCGGATAACTATCAAATTTTGATGAATAGTGGAAATTACTAAATTTTAATTAAAAACAACTTTTTCAATCTAAATAATTAATAGTGAAAAATTATTAATTTTAGTGGTTTTAAAGTATATTTAGAATATATTTTTACAATTTAATACAATGATGGTCATTGGATGTAATTTCACATTTAAACCAGTTATAAACAAGTTTCAATCTTTTGATAATTATTATCTCTTAAAAACACGCTATTTGTTTTGATGACGGGAATTAATTTTTAAATTAGTTAATGCAACTGATATGTTTTTAATTAGGTAAAATAGACATCATTTTTGTGTCCATAATATCAAATATATCTTAGGCCTAATTTTTGGTATTTTTATGAAAACTTTCAATTTTTGATAAATAGTGAAACCACTAAGTGGTAGTTAAAAAAACTGAATTGTTCATAAAACATAATTTTACCGCTTCTGTGAGTGGAATTTCAAAAATCCGAGAGACACGGTTGATTTCAGTAAGTAAAATGTGGTTCAATGAGATGCAAATAATTTTTTGGTGAATAGTAACTTTTTACTTTTTTTACCACGTTTAAAAGTAAATAGGGTAATTAAGGATAGAAATGATATTATTATTACCCTAACACATGTCCTAATTCTATTGGACAAGTTTAATTCGACCAAAAAAAACTTAGGAATAAAATATGACCATTTAGGCCCACTTGGATTAGATTAGGACATTTATTATTAATTTATTTAAAGAATGGTTAAAAGAGTTAAAATCAAAGTTTATTTAATAAAAAAAATTTAATATGTGGTTATACATAAGATAAATTCGACTATAAATATTCATTAGAAATATAAAAGGATTTCCTCCATAATTTTAATTTATTTGTAATTTTTAGACATTAAATAATTTAATTTATTTATGAGACAACGATGATGCAGTAATTATCTTATTAATGAAATATTGACATAATTGATGTTATAAATACCCAAATAAATATAATTTGAGACTTTTTATGAATTCCAATAATTTTATAGGTTAATATGATATGTTAGTATTGATTTAATTAACCTTTTTTGAAATTATCATTCTGTTATGATTTTCAGAAAAATCAATTACTAAATAGTGTCAAAATTGAGATAAAATAGTTTTTAAAACAAATATTATATTATTAATTGTTATTTTATTCCTAAAAATCTAATGTTCGGCCAAATGACTTAGATAAGGTTATATATATTAATAATAAACAACTTGGGGTTCGTTTGGCTTCTTATAGTATGTTTATTAACCTTATAGTGTAAGAACACAAGAAAAGACGGTAAAAGTAAAATTATTTAACTTAATGTTAAATCTAAATGATAAGGTTAAAATAGGAACCTAAACTTTTCTAAATTCTATTGGATGAGATTATTTCGACCGATCCCCACCTTATCATCGAAATAAATAAATTTGGAACTATTTAAAACCGAACTTGACTTTATAAAAAAATAATATTTTTAGTTATTCCAAAGGTGCCCCTCTCCTCCCTTATAAAAGGGAACCTCCTCCCTCTCTTACTCACACAACTTTGAGCCTTCAATCTAGGACAACCCCTGAACAAATTCTCTTCTCCACTTCCCTAGAAACATCCTAGAGGTTCTGGTCTTCTTCAAAGACCAATTTTAGTGCCCTAAGAGGAGGTCTCAAAGAGGCGCTTCAAAGAAGAGGTAATTTCTGTTACTGATTCTTTCACCTTTATTTCTTCTTCCACTTCTTCTTCTTAGGTTGTTTCATTATGAATTAATAACATAATTATCTCTCATATAATAATATTTTATTATAAGTATGAAACAATCATATTTCACCATATATCCATCCTACGGAAAACGAAATCACCACGCGTGCGTACGTACGGAATACCGTCTCCACGCCGTGGTGAAATCTATTTTCCACCACCACCTTACTTGGATGGGTATAATGGTGTAAATAATAACTATATATTATTATTTTAAAGTGATATTTATTCTGAAATATTATACATACACTCCAATACAGTCCCACGATCATGAGAACGATATCATCGCTCTTGCGTACGTACGTACTACCGTCTCCACGACGTGATGAGATTCATTATCCACTTTAACCATTCATGAATGATTATAAAGTATATATAATAAGTAATCATGAAATATATGACATAATAATGATACTGGGTTTATGTGTATATATATTTATTTCATCTACTTAATTCCGTTCAACTCAATAAGGAAACAAAAACAGCGTTCATGCGTACGTACGGCCTGCCGTCTCCATGAACGGTGTATTTCTTTCCACTTACTGATTTATTATATATATGTATATTCTGAATATATATATATATATATATAAATCATGTTTTACATTCTGGAATTAATTAATCATGATCTATGTAATCATACGAATAATTACAAGTCAAAACACGGACGACAAATGAAACAATTTTACCCAAAACGCTCTTTAACATGGAATTTACAAAAGAACGGGTAATATAAAGTCATAAGTGAACCATATATGATATCATAACAATGAATATGATTCTTTAATAAGTCAATTACATTATTTAAATCATTATACAGTAGGTTCAGACACTTACTAAGCAAATCGGACCTAAGGTAAGAGAAATATCACAATCTCATTTTTATCCGAGATTGCTTATACTTTGGTATTTACTGGGGTGTATTTTATCATCCACATCCATGTTTCCTAAATATGTAATATTATTTCCATCCAAATAAAATTTTTTAAAACCTATTTTACCCTTTGGTGAGTTTTTAGTAAAATATATGAAAGGAATCTTTTGTCATTTTTCATACGAGGTGCTTTTTGACTTTTCCGAAAACAGTACGAGATGAATGTTTTTTTAACTTATACGGCATGAATGGATTTTTAAAACATTATTTCCAAGAATATTCCTTTACAAGTATATTTTTAATCAACTTCTTTTAGATTTTAATTGTACGACATGTTAAGAAAGGAAAAGTGTTTTTGAAGCACAAAGCATATTTTCCTCAAGAATGGAGTTCAAGTGTTTTATCAAAATTATTTTCCATCTAAGATAATAAAGGGTTCTGATTTTATACCTATTATTACATTGATTTGATTATGTTGTGATGGAATTATATTTTTATGAATTCCTTTATCTTATATGAATTGTTTTATGATGTCATGATGTTTAAGATTCCCATTTTTATTACATGGGTTATGAAATGATGTATGATTTATGATTTTGTGGCACACATAAGAATGGTATCATTATGAGATCGGTGGGACCTATATCTCCCTCCAATGCATTGGGTAAAGATTTTATATCTCATGAGATAGACATGGCTGGAATGGTAGGTTATACCGGTTCAGTGAAACAGGACTGAAACGAGGGTGACTCGGTTCAGAAAGGGACTTTGTCCACTAAGATAGTCTTGGCAATGAGTCTTGACTAATAAGAAATGATTATCTATGATTATGTGTGTATGCCACAAAGTTTAATGTTTTAAGTTATGATTATTGTGATTATATTTCACTTCCATGAGTTATCCCAGGTTATGAAATTATGACCTCTTTTACAGGTTAAGATTTCCGAAAGTTATGTGCTTATGTGTATGATGTGATTGATATTTCTTTTGTTTACCCTTACTGAGCATTTGAGCTCACCCTTTTATGTTTTCTTTTCCCCAGGATATAAAGAATGGTTTTAGGTATAAAAAAAGGAAGATCTTAATGGGAGATGTTGAAGATCTTTCACCAGGATTAGAAGATTATATTCTGAGTTTCCAAAGACACTAAACTATTAAGATCCTTGTGTGTGTGTTTTTGTTATGTACTAAGTATTCTGCAAATGTAATGTAATGTCAATGTACGTCAAGCTTCAGGTCTCTACAATTATAGTAGCCTAGGAAGGTATAAATAGATAGATAGTGGCTAGAAAAATCCATGAAATAAAACCCTGAAACCTAGATAGAAAGTATCTCATGGTTTGTTAACATTTAAAAAAACTTCATATAAAAACCATTGAGCTTTTCTAGTGTATCTATATAGGGAACACCATTAGTAATAACCATGTAAGCTAACATAGGAAATTTTTTGGATGGGTACTAATATCTCTAAGATTGTAATCAAAATCTTGAAACCCCCATAATTAACCCCAAATAAATCCAACTTGAACAAAATATGATCATTTAGATTTCTAAAACCCTCTAGAAGTTTTTTTGCTTCTCCAACCATATATCTTAAAGGATTGAGGTGTAGATTGAAGTGATTTTCCTCTTCTAGGGAGTTTTTTCTTCTAATTCATTAATATCTCATAATATCTTAATGGATTGTTCTTATATGATATAATATACTTTGGGATTGTTCATTCTTGCATGATTGATGTGGAATTGTAATTATGGGGTATCTTTTCTCTTCCCCATAGATCACTCTTCTTAGATATGGTGGTCTCCATTAAAGGTGAAGCATCTGAAATCTATTATAGATGGGTTCTTGATATACCAAGTATGTGTTTCTATTATTCCCATTTATATGGTAATTAATAGTTTCCTGAGAATTCATATATACGTTTTTCATAATTTCATGCACATGTTTTATGTTATTTTCAATGAAATTAGATATAAAATATTTGATGACCCTCTTTTAATTGAAATGAATAAGGGATTAACTGAATAAGGATAGTCATGACCACTCTTATGATTTTTTCAGCTGTCGAATTCCACATTTTTTTTTGGATTTATTTTAAATGATATTTTAAATATTTATTTAGTGAATGTGATGGCTTTAACCTTGATTTATATTCCAAAAATTAAATTCCTTGATTTGAATAAAATGAGTCAAACTATTTTATGTTTTTTGAATAGTTTAAAATACTTGATTTGTTAATTTACCAAGAGCCCAAATTGAAGGACCCAACCATTATTTCTAAATTAATTTCTATTTGGTGGTTTTATATGATTCATTTATTTTCATAAAAAAGATTTTTTAAACACATGTTTTCAAATGGACATAATCCATTTTAATTTTTATTCTTCGTTGAATTATTTAGGAAAAATTTTAATGACATTATTTTTTAATGGAATGTATGGATTTATGATGATGAAAGTAAAAGGGATTGAATATTTTTACACTTTTAAAGGGTTCAATTTAAAAAATTATTTTAATTGAATTGATTATGACTAATACCTCAGTTGGATCTTTATGATGAACCTATCTTTTAAAAATCTCTTATTCTAATTTTATTAATTATTTTATTTCCCATTTATTGGAGATGAATGTGGGATTATTTAATTTTAGGGATATTAGGGGTGTGATTGAGATGTAATTTGTGGGAATGATCTGATGATTAATATCGATAATGATCATTATTGTGATCCACCTAAACTGATTATATCACCACATTACTGTGAAAGGTCATGGGAAATAGGACAGTCAGATGGTGTGAGCTAGATATATTATTTTCTAGTAGACACACACCCCATCTAGTGGATCCTTGGAGAACATTAATGTTTTAAGCTATGAGCATTCATCTAAGAAATTGGGTGTGTGTGGAACTAGTTTTCTTAAGACCCATGAGACTAGATGTAAGATCGATTATCAGTCATAATGTATTTTTATTAGGTTGGATATGGTGGAATTACTGTCATGTTTGTTTTGTACTCAGGAAATCTTTGTACATGATACATTATACATGACATCATTCATTATCACTAATTTGTATTGGTGTTTCCATGCATGATTAATTACAGCTGTTGATTAATCTATTTACTATTATTATACAGCTTGAATCTATTATATTCACTCTTGTATAGTTTTCTGTATCTAGTTAATATTCACATATTTTCATTTTTATTAGAATCTATCTTGTGAAAAAAAATTCAAATATTCTTAAGAAAATGTTTTATTTTTAAATGGTGAAATGTAATGATTTATAGGTTTGGTTTGATAAGTGATTTTTAAATGCTTAAAACTATATTTTTTTATCTAATATTCATAGTCTATTTATTTTACTCCTCCTTTAATGTATTTAAATTTACCCATTTAGAATAAGTACATAGAATTAATGGTGTAATCTTATTGAGATCTATATATCACACCTTATTTGTAATTTTTTGTGTTTTCAGCCGGTATGATCTTAGAGTAGGATCTCATTCCATTGTCTTCCTTTGTGGGTTCATGCTAGGGTGATGGATGGAAGGTGACTTTGGACATTATGGGTGTCCACGGATCACCAAAAATGGGTATTGGTTGTTCTGTTGTTCTTTACATTTTTAGAGTGTCTCATTATACTATGAGATGTGTGTATTGATTTGTATATTTTATGTTGATCACAAAATTTTCTTTGATTTTTATTTTCTTTTGTGGCTAAAACCATTACCAAAGTTAAATTTTGGGTTCCTAGGTTCTTGTCACCATCTTGTAGGGATCATGAATACACTTTTTGTCTATGGTGAATTGTCTCTATTTCAATTTAGATGGTTTTCCATTTTGGTTTATCATAATTTTTACAAATAAAAAACAATATTTCTAAAAAATAGTTTTTGTTGTGTTTCAGGAGTTTAATTATAAATTAAAATTTAACACTTTTATGAATTGAATATTTAATAATGAATTAAATATTTGGATCCATGGGGTCTGAATTTCGTAAATAGTTCTAATTTATTTTGGGCAAATATGAGAAGAAATAATTGTAAATATTTTTCACTATAGTAAGAGAAAATATTTTAATTGTGGTTCAAAATTATATAATAAAAACTAAAAAATGACCCAAAAAGTTACTTTTATCCTATTAGATGAGTTTATTATTTATGTTTCCATCCATTTTTCAGAAATATTGTCACTTGGTTCCATTATAATTTGATTTTAAATATTACGATATTTAAGTAAAAGATATTTTAAAAAATGTCACATTATTTCATTTAATAACTATAATATTTTGTGGAAGGTTAAAAACCAACTTATAATCAATAATAAATGGTTAATGTATAGTTAAATTAATGTTTTCATTGTAATTTATATATATATATTTTTTAAAGAAATTATTACCATGAATTATTACGCAATAGTGACATAGTTCTTATGTAATTAGTATAAAAAAATTATGTAACATTTTTTTGATAGGTTAATGTGTCCATTGAATTTAATAGGTAAATAAATCATATAATGGATGTTTTAATATATTATATTATAATTCCTTTTTTCCATCTAATTTTCAAATTCAAATTAAATTAATAATTACAATAGTTCCATTGATGATATTTTATAATAAATAATATTTTAGGAAATGATTTAAAATTCCATAATATCCTATCATTAGCTATGGTATTATGATATGGTTTGGAATATCAACCATTGTCCATTTATTGACCAATTTATCTTTTATAGTCAATATCTTGAATTCTTATGAGTCAAAAACATTGTTATAATGGTAATCATCATAATTTTTAATCTGGTTTAAAGAATATAAGGTTGAAAAAACAACCTAAAGTTGTCTAAATTTTATTTTATGAGAGATTTTCAGCCCACCCTTATCCAATCATTGAGTTATATAATTTTGGAACCATTTGAACCTAAGAATTAAATTTTATTAATTTAGTACTTTAATTTATTCTATAAGTGAACATTCCTTCACATATAAAAGGAAAACAATCTCATATATTATTTATATCTCAAAACCCCTTTCTTTTACCCAATCCCTACAAATCTCCCTTACTTAAATCCATACCCACATCTTAGAGGACTTGGTTTTATCATAAATACAACCTATGAATTATTTATATGTAAAACTATGGATGTTTTCTAAATAATAGAAAGGTAATGAACATAATTGACAAGCCAATCTTAAGGCAGAGGACACTTTGACATAAAAAATTCATTTTAAATGTTTTCATGATTTTTTTTATAAATTGGCTTCTACCATGTAAATATTCCTAAAAATATTTTTTGGATTTATTTATATGGACATAAAATAATTTTAATGTATATTTTATTTAATTGATTGGAATTTATAATGAGGTATGGATCCTTTAAATATTATAATAAGCCTTTCCATTTTACATATATATGTTCCTAATATATTATGGGAGTTTTCATGAGCTTATGGGGTTCTATTAGAGCACAAATCTCTCTATTTTGGAGGAAATGGATTGGCTTACAATTTGGTTTAAACTATGATCTTGAGGCCAAACTATTTTGATAAAACATATAGGTTTTTTCATGGTACCTACTGAGGGGCTCCCGGGTTATGAACGGTTTTACCAAACCATATTCTAAGCCGAAATTTTTAGTTCCACTTTGGAAGTGCATGTGGATAGTTGGCGTAATGTTTTTCAAACAGTGCATCCAAATTGTACACTCCTTTAAAATTGTTAAAATTTACAATTTCACTCATACCATCTTACAAGTTTAATCCTCATTTATCTCTATTTTCATGCACATCATCCTCATTCTTTATTGGGAAATTCTTCCCCTATCTAAGCTAGGATTTAAGCTAGGTTCTACATCCAAACTCTAAATTTATCACCATCATTTTTGTTGGAAATATAATGGTTATCCCTTCCATACTCTACCTTCTTTTAACCATTTATCTCTCCCAGAGGAATGTTATTTCTAGGTGAGATAATATTCACTATTTTTAGTAAACTTTTCTATTCCATTAATTTCTTTAATTCTAGTTCAAATTTAATGAAAACAACGAATGATGAGTCTACTATCACCAAAAGGTAGGTAGTCCAGTACTTTTCCCAAAAATTCCAATTGTTTTATATCATGTGTAATCATGTTTTGTGTTTTAATTTCAATAGATTACCTATAGAATATTTTCTATTATAAATTTAATTATTAGAAATGTCATAAATTCCCTCATACATATTTATCATAATGGAGGATATCCCCTTACACCAGTTCAACTACTTTGGGTGTTCTTATTAAATTTCCTTGAATTCTAAAATCCTATTATGGAAAAACCAACTTTTAAGTGGTGTTGGTTGCCCACCTAATTGAATGGATTCTTATAATTAAATGGATAACTGTGTGGTATGACCAGATCATGTGACTGTCATGTAAATAGTGAATTAAAGCCATATATGATTAAATGTAGAATGGTTGGAAACCATCTCCTGATTTATTTTAGTGTTTTACTATAGATTATTGTTTTAAAATATGATATCAAGAAAGGGGTCCTTTGTGATTCATGATACTCAAGCATGGAGTCCCTAATTAAATGTGATACTCAAGTATGGTTTCACATATAAAATTTGATTCTTGGGTATATTATCACTTATTAAATGTGATATTCGGGAATGACATCCCTTATTTTTCGATGTGATTCTTATGACTATGCATGGATTCTTGAGTTATGTATCGGGTCTGGGAACACACTACATATCTAATTAAATTGATATATATATATATATATATTACTACATTTATAGTGAATATATATACATACATATCTATACACTTATATATATATGTATACATATATTTTTGTGAGTGTGTGTGGTAACACACGTTTAGAGTTATCTAGGCTTCGACTAAAGTTGATAGTTTCAGCCTGGTGTTCCTTGGGACCCAGAGCCATCACATTTACAATTTATATTTCTTTTTTGCATTGATTATTTATTTCACACTGATCATTATATATACATAGACTAGATTGTTTTATATATTGATGGTGGTGTATTTCTGAGTATATCTCACACCCTATTCAGTTATTCAATTTTTACCCATATAGACTCTACGGATGAAGGTAGAGAAAAATGGATGTGTTTATATTTGGATGAATAATTTACTCTACGAGGATGGAGTATGTGAGTAGAAGACTAATATTATACTCACCATTCTTTTGGAGATATCTTTTCTTATTTTTTTTATTTTTTATAGCATGTTTCATATGTCTGATTCTATAATTCTATGGATTCCCAATATGTATAAAATCATACATGATCAATATTTTTTATATTACATTTTATGCTTATTTCTAGTTGACTTATGATCCTATAGTTTTTTTTATCGTTTCTACTACTTAATGTTATTCTATACTATTGTGATACACTTTGATCATGAGGGTACAGTCTCCCAAGCATAGCATCAAATACCCTCACTGCTACTCAATAACCTCTTGTGTATAGAAGATACTCATGAGGCCACATGACCAAAAGATTTTTTATTTTTATAAGTTAATTGGGTTTAAGTCATTACAAAGTAGTATCAGACACCTTTTCCTTTTTTCTAACAATTTTGGGTTGGTATATAGGAGACTATGATGTGTTGTGATTTTGTAATGAGACATTTACTTGGATTAATTAACCCATATACTATTAAAATCCTAATTACATGTTATGGGATATTGTTGTTCTGGTTTTTCCCTGTTATAGTGTTATTTATTTCAGCATTGGATGAAAAAACTAATTTGGGGAATTATTATTGTTAGTATAATGTGGAATTTGTTTTTTTTAATTATCTTGGTATAAGAATGAGGTTTTGATTAATGCATCATAATAGGATCATGAGGATTCCCATGTCGAGAATATTCCTTGAGACATTTATTTATTGCCTACATCTCTTATAGAATTGTGTAATTTCCATGATTTATATAACCATTTTCAGAAAAACACTTTTTAACGGTGAATGAGATAATTAATTGGTTAATTAAAGTATTTTAGTCATCCTAAATGGTGTTTTACCATATAGCATGATGGTGTAAACTTAATTAACTGATAATTCCATGTTTGATCCATGTACCACAAGTCACATGGGATGAGATATTAGTCGATTTAATTTCATGAATTCAAATTTTAATTTATAAAAACGTACCTTTATAAATTGGTAATTGTTATTCATTTAATCAAAAAAATTTATATGACATGTTACATCAATATATTAGATGTAATGGTCATTTTTCAGTTATATTAAATGAGAATTGCAACTTATAAATCTTATGAATTTATAAATTTGGAATAGTGGCCCATCTAAATGGACCATCATGCATATATCTATAATAATGAGTATGAACGTAAATGAATTTAAACTATTAATTTAAATGGTTATTGTTATATGGGGATTTTAATTCCAATGTAATGGATGTACTACTCAATAAATTTTAATTGAAACTCCATATATCAGAACCTCTATTATGTGATTTGATACCTAGACCTAGAAAATACATTAGTAGTGGTTAGTAGGTAGTCTCATTGGTGATCATTTATGATCCTCTATGTCACCTTGACCTAGATTTAGGGCCAGTCATAGAGGTGGGACTCTTATATAGGAAAGAGTGTATTATAAAATTATATTATTTGGGATTTTTCTATAATAAATTTCAATTTTGAGGGTTTTTTATAATTTTAGAGATATTACACCGTGAAAAACTCGATTCATGAACCTAGAAGGTAGCGACAAACATGTCCTAATAATGGTGTTCTTTGAGCCACTCATATTATATCATGGGGTGCATCCTGAGACAACACCATCTATTCCTAATCTGGGAATGGATTCTTATATATGATATGAATTATTGTGATTCATGCCACCGATATAGTGATCCCCATGAGCTACCCCTACCATGGAGGAGTTAAATGTACGAATCTTGCTAGTATCATCCACCTACTATTTGGGGGGATCGAGTCCCTAGGGCTTCTGGTTCGTTGGTAGATTTCATTTTTTCTATATTAAAAAAACTAGATACAACATAGAATTGGAGGTTCAAGATCACAACCTACATGTTTTTTCATTCTACTAAATGATAGTAGGATGTTATCACCTATAATGGTTGTCACCCAGATATGGTCTGGGTGGACATTAAGACAATATCTAATGACTAATTCATTCCATGGATGTTGATAGTGAACTATTATAGGGAATTTATGCACCTACATCAGGGCGTAATTAATGTGATGAATTATTGATCTCATTTGACCATGCTTTGGCACATTAAAGCGACACATGGGAAGAATTAATGATAGTGAGATTTATTTAGGATGGGATTGTGTATTACATCTAATCACAGGCGAGTGTCTTTATGTTGGACACCATTTTAGAGATAGTGAACCAAACCCTCATCACTAAGAAAATTCTAAGGGAATCTAATAGTGTGGGATAGTGAATTCCAGTACAAATAAAAGGAAGTGGTTAATTGATCAGAAAGAAATGTCACATTAATTTTTCTCATAAGGAAAATATTAGTAAGATGATACCTACTGATTATTACATAGTGTGTCACCAATGTGGTTAGTAAGTAAAATAATCCCTAGTGTTTCAAATATCCCATTAAAAATAGAGTTTATGGTTGGTTGGGGGAATCTCCATAATTTTTATAGGACCATCCCACTGTTCCCTAGTGGGAGAGGATACAAATTAGCACTAATTTCAGAATCAGTAAAATATCACCTCGCTATGCTAGTAATTGGAATAAAATTAATATATTAAGAATAGGAGGTTTTTATGGATGAGGTAGCCAAATATTATATATGCAGTTCCATTAGGGTGGTACTACACATGGTTTTTAGGTTTTATCACAGTGTCATTCATCAGGGTAGTTTCTTGTAGTGTAGCCGATTCAAAAAAACATACTATTATGACTTCTAGAGTTCAAGGTACTATTCTAGTAAAAAATACATTATTTTATCCCATATTTATCTATAGTGCATCAAATTATTTTTTATCTATTTAAATATAGAAATTTTGGGCCAAAAGATATGGTACTTATATGATGGTATGACTCTCAACACATCATTGGGGATCTAATCCAAGAGAGTGTGATGATATAATGATTTCCCCCTTGAGATAGGTGGTTATAAAATAACACAGAACCTCTTTATCATTGATATTATGGGATTAAAAATCATACCAGAGATGGAATGTTTAGTACCCTATCATGCCCAAAATTATTTACATCATTTATGGGTGTCTCTTACCACACTATAGGGTAGTATCTCTCTTTATAAGGGTGATCGGTATGTTCATGCATGTTGATATGGATCATGTCATCATGGGATGGGTGGAGTTATATACTTGATTTGAAGTCTATTTTTTATTGATCATGGAATGTTATTTATAAATTTACCGCCAGAAGTGGATCATTTTAGGCACATCTTCCCTGGTCTATTTTTTAGGTGGCCTTCTATGGGAAAGGTGGAGTTCATTGTTGATTTTATTCTATGAGAAGAACTAGATTCCATTACTCTATAAAATATAACACCTATTATTCATTACGAAGTCAAGATACCTCTAAAGGACCTGGAAACTATGGGATTTATTTGACCCACCACTTCACTATGGGATTCACCTATCCTTTTCAACAAAAATTCATATTAAATGCTCTAGATTAATGTTGGTTACCACCAATTAAATCTGATTATAGTCATAACCAGCATCTACCACCTAATATAGACAAAATTTTTTATTAGTTATGAGGAGCTTGGGTTTTAACAATGATTAACTTTAGGTATGGATATCACCATGTCTGTCTCCTTCCATCAGATATAACATGCACAACATTTCGTACTGAATATGTCTTTTATGATTTTTTCGTTATTTCATTTAGTCGTAATAATAGACCTTCTATTTTCATGGATCTAATGAATCAATTTTTGCACCCATAATAGGATTTATTAGTGTTGGTTTTGAGTAATACATATTCGTGTATTCTCATATGCGATGTGACCAAGACAACAATCATGATATTGTAATGATTAAATTGAGAGAGCAGTAACTATATTCTAGCCTCACAAAACTCCACTTTTTGATTAAAACACTCACTTATAGGGTCACATCATCTAAGAGGAAGAATAATTAGTTGAACTAGAGATAGTGATTGCTGTTTTTTCCAAGGAGAAAGCTATGAACATCTTTTATATACGGAGTTTATTGTGGATGTATGGAAATTACATTCAATTTTTTAACCACTATTGACTCCTATTATAGTATCATACATGATTGACTAAAGTGGGTGTGAAATTTTTTGTGGGGTGAAGCCTGTAAAACAGCCTTTCTAAAGTTAAAAGGAAGACAGACTTTTTCATTGATCCTGATTCTCATAGAACTAGGAATAAGTTTTATAGTTTATTATGAAGCACCAAAAATCAGGAAACAGATTTTCTTAATGATGGATGAGTGAGTTGTAGAAAACTAGATTCACAATTTGATGCCTCGTGAGTGTAATTATAAGATGCATTATATTGATTTAGTAGTTTTGGTTCATGCCTTTCAATGTTAGAGGAACTATCTTTTTGGAAAATGTTTTCCGGTCTATAAAATCCACAAAATCCTTAAATACATATTTTCATAGTGTGACTTAAATAAATGTTAGTTGTTCTTGGTTGAATACCTATGGTATTTTGAAATAAGGATTTATTAAATAACTATGAGGTGAAATGTAGTAGCAGATTCTCGATATTGGAAAACTCAAACATAGGATGTTCATGAGGCTAGTAGTGAGTGGTAGTTTATGGTCTTATTTTTTTAGATTCATTTAGTCTTATAGGACAATAATGATTTGTCTATTATTGTAGATTTAGTTATGACATATTAATTTATGGAAAGGGTAAAGATGAGGAAAATTTATAATCCAAAATGGATTTGTCCAACTGGGGAGAATTACAGGTGATGACCCACCACCTTGACGGGTCATTTATAGGGATGTGATCTTGAACTTTTATTCATGCATTTGGGTTCCTTCGAATATTCAAGAGGAGTTGATGTGAAAGTTGATTCCCTCTAATTGGGTAGTATATCCTAGTATAATGACGATATACCAATATTTACACCACTAGTACTGATGGTTACGTATCAAAAGAGAGATAACTAGTTTTGTTACTTAGGATTCAACTAGTCAATAGGTGAAAGTAGAACACCCATGATCATAATCGCTTCAATTTGGGTTTCCCATTACTATGTGGAAATGGGATGATGTTGAAATGTATTTTTTTTATAGATTTACTGAGATCCCCTCTAGGACAATATGTGGTATTGTTGATGGTCAATAGGATAAGGAAGGTCTCTCATTTCAAATATATCATAGATTCATTTTTTGTGGATGATATAGAGAGGATATTTGTCAAATATATCATATGTATTCAAATAATTTTAGATAGAAATATCTATGATACAAATTCTCATTTTGAATCATGTTTCTAGCTAGGGTTGAAAAAGGATTCTTTTAAATATGTGATTTTGACAACAATAGTTCACACTCAGATAAAAGGGTAATCTAATTGTATGATACAGATATTAGAGTGCATGATATTATCATATGTCTATTGTTTTTAAAGTTCTTTGAAGAAAACCCTAACTAATTTAAGAAAATTATTATCATAATAGATTTAGGAATCTAAAAAAATGGATCCTTATGGGGCCTTATATGGTTGTACATTTTTTTATCCCCATGTCGGCTATAGGTATTAGAGGCAACACTACTAGGGCCTTTTCTGGTTTAGGAGACCTCATAGTAGTTACAATGTATCAAGAAATTAATGTAAATATCTTGGTCTAGGTATAATTTTAATGCTGATGGTTGTCAGTAACCTCTTGAGTTTGAGGTGGGACATTGAGGATTCTTTTTTTCTCTCTTGGTTTGGTTTATAGATAGATTTTGGGTTAGGTAAAGTTATCATATCATTATATTTGGACTTTCAATATCCTAGAGAGAGTTACATTGATAGCCTATTAGATTTATCATCCTAAAAAGTATCAATATATGTAATAAATCATCAATGTATCTCATCTTCTCTGGTATAATTTATACTCATATAATACATTTTATCCTGGGGATGTTGAATTGGAGGTTGATGCTTCGATGGAGAAGTATCCAATCTAAATCATTTATCATAGCCTGAAGTCCCTTCAAGGAAGGTTAGATTCTCATGTATGGGTTCTATACGAGCCTATCTGAGTAAAACATTATCCATATAAGTTATAGTATCGCATACATGCTCAGTGGTTTGAAATTTGTGTGTTAAATGATTTATCACCCTCAAAAGGGAAACTCAAACTGGATTTATTTTAAGGTGGGGATATTATAATATCTTTATTTTTATAATGAGGTAAGTATCCATTAAATATTATTTTATTCAATTCATTTTATCCTCATGGATGTTATAATAGAATAATAGATATTTTAGGAGCATGTGGTGTTCTGTTGGAGCCTAGAGCTTAGGGTCTTTGAGGAAATAAATTGGCCACATGGTTTATTAAAACCAAGCCCCTCTAGTAGTGTGGTTTGGGTGAACCATATATAGTTCTGTAGAGGATATTCCAAGGGGAACTCAAGATACACATGGTTTTCCCAAACTATGTTCTTTTCTTGTACAATTAGTGCCACATAGGTAGTGGTTGTGCACAATTTTTGAAATATTTGGCACAACTATGTATCTAAATTAGGTTCCCCATTAAAATTGGGTGAAATTATCGGTTTTTCTTTACCTTCTAAAAAGTTAACCCTCCATTATTCTTTTTTTCATAAATGTTATCCTTCTTCTTTTTTAGATCTCCTCCTTCCATATAATCTATGATTTGATCTACATTTCCTATATGAACTCATAATTGATCACCATCTATTACATTGTATAGATAACTATAATGCCTTCAATCACCTTCTTTATTTTCCTCATTTATATCACCATCATGAATACTAAATCCAAGTGTGCTAATATGACTTATTTAAATGTAATTTTTCTATTTTTATGAATTCTAAAATTCTAGCATAGATAAGAGGACAAAAATGAATGTGGATTCATCTAAATACATAATGTAAGTGTTCATGGGCTTTTACCCTATAGATTATGTTCTAATATCATTTGATGTTTTTCCTCACACCAAACATTTTCCTTGTTTCCTAAAAAATATATTTTATTCTAAATTGAAATTTTTTCTATGTTATAAATTCATTCATATTCATTGTCCTTGATGGATGATATCCCATTAAACTAGTTCTACACCTTCATGTGTTCCTATTATATTCCCTTGTCTTATTAAATACAAATGTGGCCTAACCACAATCTATGTTGTCTTGTACTTCCTCATATTTTAATGTGTTATTCTAAATACATGGAAAAGTGAGTGGTATGACCACATCACATGACTCCTATGTAAGTAGTGAATTACACACATAGATAATTTAATGTATAATGGTTTGAAAACATCCCATGGACTATATTAAAGTTAGTGTGTAACTTATTGTTATTAAATGGGATACTCGATCATGGTGACCCTTGTGATTCACTATACTTGGGTAGGGAATCATTTATTAAATGTGATACTCAGGCAATGAATACCTTATTAAATGTGGAACATGAGCAAGAAATCATTTCTTTTTCATTATAATTAATTATGAAATAATTTATTAAATATTATACTCAAACATGCAGCCCCTTAGTACTCAAGATACTCATGAATGACATCCCTTATTTCTCGATAAGAGTCTTGTGACTATGAAAAGATATATGAGTTATGCCTTGGGTCCTGGTTAACACTATGTATCTATATATATATTATTATATTTTTTACTCCATATATAGTATATATATAGATATATACAAACATATAAATATACTAATATATACATATAAATATATATATATATTGTGACACATGTTCAGAGGTGTCTTGGCTTATGCCGAAGTAGGTAGTGTCTACCTAGTACCCCTTAGGAAATACCGTCAACTCATTTATATTTGGTTTTTCTATTATACATTAATTATTACCTACACACCAATATTTTTATATAGAGAGTATGGATAGTTCATTATACCATTTCTGGGGGCCTACTGAGTATATCGCACACCCTATTTAGGATTCCAATTGGTACCTAAAATGATTTTATGGATGCATGTAGGAAAAACTGGAAGTGTCCATATTTGGGTGGATAATTTTATATACTAGGATGGATTATAATAATAGGGGACCGATGTTATTCTCATGATTCCATTGAGGCTGGGTTTTATTCTTTTCTTTATTTGTATGTCATGTTTTATATGTCCACTGCTCTACCTCAATGTATTCACATTTTTTATAGTATCAAGACATAAACATAATTTATTAATATTTTATTGGTTATGATTCCATATTTTTATTATATCTAAATGATTTATTATCCTTCAGTTACTGTATTATAATGTTTATTTATATTTTTTTATTTTATATCATGGTGTTACACTCTAATCATGAGGGTATAGTCTCCTCACCATACATTAAAAGACCCTTTCTACTTATAGGAATCCTCCAGTATATAGTGAGGAACACCTAAGGCCCTGTGAACAACCATGTTTGGTTACTTTTGAGTGAAATAAGTCAGTGAAATTACAGATTATACCCCATTTTACCTTTTTCAAATGTTTTCAAAAGGAATTTTTTTATGTATTTTATACAGAACATTTTGAGTTTCTTTTAAAAAAGGAAGTGGAATATTATATTTTAACTTATATGGGATAAATGACCTTTCCCACACCCATAGTTAGTACTTAATGTTTGGTTTTCATTATTGGATATCATGTTTTCTTTAAAAAAATCCCCTTTCCCTTTTTTTCATGGTATTTGGTATTGAAAATGGGGTTTCAATTTGTATTTGTATTTAAATATGTGAAAGAGTTTTTCATATGGGTTCAAAGGAATATTTTATGGGTTTATGATATAAATTGAAATCATAAAAATTATTTTTAATGGTACATGATAATAATAAATGAATAGCATGTGATCCAAATACATATTATATGACGAATTAAACATGGTATAGTTTATATGAGAGGGTGAGTCTAATATAACATATATGACTGGGTGACACCAATATTGATTATATGATGGGTGATCTCCATTAGAGCTCTATATTGAATTTTTTAAGATTCCTTCCCTTTATATGTAAGATGGGGGAAGATAACCCTGATGGTTTACTATATGAATTTAATTGGGATCCAATTATTTCAGACATGTGTTATGAATAACATTCTACAAGTCACCTAAAATATGTTTCTATTTACATTTTATGGTTTTAAAATGATTTCTTTAAGGAAAATGGTTTTTTCATTTGTATATTATTTATTTTATATGTTCATGGAATATTTTTATAAAGGTAAACAATTTAAATGTTTTATATTTTTTCACTAGAGTAATGGATTTTTATTTCTTTTATGTATTTTACTGTGATTTTTGTGCTAATATAATGTTTTCAAATGTTTTCTATATGTTCTTAAGGATTTTTAGCGGTAAGTATGACGTAATGATTAAAATTGTGAGGATATTTAATGAAAATAAAATAAGTCTCTTTTCAAATATTGTCTATTGTAGGAAAATGGATACTAAGTAGAAGTGTCAACATCATAATATATGGGTTTTCTATGTAAGATTTATGACATAATTATATAAAAATATAGACTATAATGGTTGTTGAAATTTAATAAAGTGGATTCATGACTAAAAATAAATATTATATAATTTTTTAAGGTTGTTATTTATTGTTTGTATTAGAGGAAATGCATGGATATCATTAGTGGTTTGGATAATAGAATATCCTTTAAATATCTTACATTTATGTTGTATTGAAATTATATAGTATTTACAGATTCTAATGTTGTTTCATCTAATATGTACCTATTTAGAATGTTTTTCCATAAAAAAACGGGGAAGATGATGTAAAAATATTTACTGAGGGCAAGGTTCTTCCAAATTATCATCTTGTAATTATTTGAATTGGAACAAATTAGTTTCTTGAAATCATGGCTCTATAGACAAATTATAAAAAAATTTGTGGCATCCATGTTATGTAAGAATTATATTTACCAAAAATAAAAATACATATAGCTATGAATTTTATGAAATAGAACCCTATATCTTTCAGTGGATCTTCAGATCCTGTGGTATTCGTAGGATATATCAATATTCAGGAAAAATATTTTTATTCAGGGGATGATAAGAATGTTAAATGGAAATTCTTTCTATTTATCATTTTGAAGGTAAATCTGATTTGTGCTGGTCATTAGTAAGGAATAAAAAAGGGTGAAGATATTGATTTTTTGGAATACGGTTGTATATTGATTGAGTATGGTTGGGTCGAGGGCATTTGGAGTCTGATTTGATAAAAAATGGTTGGGTATGACCTGGTTGGGTAGAAATCTTCGTGAGTAGTTGAACTATCCAAAACCAACACATCAGGGTGTACTTAACTGACACATTTCAAATGGACTGAACCTAACTCAACCTATTGTGGGTACGGTTGGTTTAGTTTGGGTTTTATTTTTATAACCAGACCCAACCTGATGGACCCATTCTCAAACCTGGACAATGGGCTTGCCTCCATTCCCAATCACATCCCCAGCCCCCCCCCCATCCCAACCCCCTACTGCCACACCCCAATCCCCCTATAGTACCTACCCCAATCCCCCTACAGTAGAAACCCTAGAACTCCCCCCAACCCCCTATGGCAGCATCAAAAAGATAGAAAAATATAACCCAATAATAAAAAACAAATTGAAAAACATTACAAGGTAAACAACAAAACCCAAAATGTAGTGGCATCTAAAAATGTTGTAGTATTCAACAAAAGTAGTGGAATAAAAAATGTAGTGTCGTCCAACCAAAAAAATGAAACATCGGCATCCAACATACTGGGTTACATAAATGTAGAGTTGTGTCCGAAAATACAGTGGCATCCAACAAACCCATTATAAGGCCCCAGCCTTAATCATTACTTAATCTTGAGATATTTCAAGAATACACAATGGGAATCTTTTCAGGATTATAGTTTTAGAGAATTAGATCACAAAACATGCATTACATTCCACATTTAAACAAAGTGGTTACATAAAAGATAGTATTCATTTGTCCCATCAATGGAAACATATTTAAAATAAAACATGGATTATTTCTTGATACTTCCTTGACATTATCATCATATAATGTACATTTCCCTTGACTTGTGAAAAAAAAATTCAAAAACATGGGATGAGCATAAAAAGCTCAGTAAAGGATATAAAAATATGGATAGGAAACATGAGTACATGTATACATAAGAATTAATGAAATCATACTTTACCCATAAAATATAATCACTTTAACATACCTCGTCAAATCATGAATAAATCATAGAAATCATAAGTCCTTAAGGTAACTTGAGGCTTCATAACATTCATACGTATGGAGTAACCCTCTTGGTTACGTTTGGAATACCCATCACAGTATATTCCCTAAATATTTTCGGAGAAACATTAACGTTTAACTCCTTCGTGTTACCCAATGCATTGGAGAGCTATATCGGGCTCACCTTCCCTTTGTTTATCACGGAACCACCCGTCTTCATAAACAGTTCCCAAGAACCACAACATAATCGTATCACATAAAACATGAATAAAGGAAACATAACATTTCCATATTTCAATCACAAGATATCAATACCACACATTGATATAATAAAAACATTTTGAAAACCATTTTCAATACCAAAATAAAAGAAAATTAAAACATGGTATTTATTTTTTTCTTTTTTAAAAAAAGTAATGGCTTTTAGAGGAAACTGAAACTCAAATAATGGTCACGGCGGCGGAGAAGTCGTTGTTGCTTCCTACGTATGACAAAAACATTCTGTTTTTTCATTTAGTAAAACGCTTCGTATAAAAATGATTCCTTTTGAATAAATGTAAAATTCAAAGGGGTTTATACACAGTAAAAAAGAATATTGTGTATAAAACAAAATATTCTTCAATGAAAGGATATTGAGACGAAGTCTCATACCTCGGGTCCGACTTGAATCGATTGTTCTCTAACCTCCTTAATAATAAACATCAATTAATTTATAATTCCTTAAGAACCTTTTCCAAGTTCATTATTCCTTTTATATCACTTATTACCATGTTATGAACACTGCGTAATTATTTAAGTTAATAATGGTCGTTTTGTCGATCATTGCTACTTGAGTCAAAAATAAACTCTTTATAATTACAAGTTTGTTCATGGGGTAAAATATCCATTATATCGAGAATTATATTCATTATGTAGATATCATATATATCATATATATTCATTATATAAATGCATTTATAATATTACATAACATTTAGAGGTATGAAATGAAATTCACCGTTCATGGAGACGGTAAGTCGTACGTACGCATGAACGCTACTTCCATTTCTATTTCATATTTAATTGAATAAAAACATAATGATACATATTAGTATTATAATTCCATTATGGTGTCATATATAATATCATTAAATCTATCCTTTATACATACCACATATGGTATTAACGAATCAAATGACTTTCAGGGGGTGGTATTCCGCACTTCCTAAAATTAAGATATCGCGTTTACCCATAATGTAAACCATAAATTTATGCCATAAATGAAAAATATAGAAGCTTATGGAAAACATAAACATATTATATATCATATATAAATATAGTAACATATTAATGGCCACCATTGAAGGTGTTAAAAGAATATTGAACAATCATCGTTTTGTGAGGCAGAAATTCACCTTCAACAGAAACAGTATGTCCTTTAACCATTATATGTATGTGTGTGTATGTGTATCTCGATTACATATTATAATTACATCATATTATATTGAATATACTGGATTTGTTACAAAATAAATGAATAAAAATAGTTTATGGGGTTGGAGAAGAAAAATAAAACAAAAGAACACAAGTGAAGACCTTACCATAAAATCGGGTAACTCTCTTCGGTTTGAACCAAAAGGGTTTCTTGAAGAGCTTACTGCCTAAGGAAAGGCTTCTAGGATGAGGAGAGATATGTGGAGAGACAAAATGATCAGATCTTGGACAAGCCAAAGGCTTGAGAGGTGTGGGTATGGAGGTAGATGTGGGGGCCTTTTATAAGAAGAGAGGAGCGACACTCTTGGAAAGGTATAAAATGTTACTTTATTTTCAAATGAGTTTAGGATTTTAAAGGTCCCACATTGATGTATTTCGAGGATAAGGTGATAAGAGTTCGAAATCCACCCATCCAATAGGTTTTTGACATGTGTAGGTCTTAGATTTTACATTATCTTTTCATTTTATTTACATCGTTAAATAATGAGGTAATCGCTGCATTATCATGATGTCATAAATAATTTAATTTATTTAATGTCTAAAAATTATTAAAAAAATAATATGATGTACGAAATATTTTTATCTTTCCAATGACTATTTATAATAAAAAAATATAACTTTTATAACCCCATGTAAAAATTGTTTAAGTAAAATAGTACATGTTTGTGTCATTTTTACTTTTACTTTAAATAAAAGGCATTAATGTCATTATCTTACCCAAGTGGCTAATTAGGGTCCCAAAAATCGACCCATGGGTTGTCTTGGTTGGCCATGACTAATACAATAGGGTTAGGACAAGTGTCAAGATATTTTCATTTGATTATAATATTATTTTTACCTTAAATCACACTAATTACCTTCAATTGTGATTAATAAAACTTAAAAGTTACTTTTCATCAAAAATTATTTTTCATCCCATTGAACCACATTTTAATTAATAATGAAAATCATTTGTATTGGTTTTTTTAAATTAAAATCATAGAAGTGGTAAAATTCCATTTAAATGAAAAATCAGTTTTTGTAACTACCACTTTGTGCTTTTACTATTCATCAAAAATTATAGTTTTTCAGAAAAATAACAAAAAAATCACCCTATGCTATATTTGATATTCCGAATTCAAAAATGATGTCTATTTTAACAAATTCATAACATAGAAGTTTCATTAATTAATTTTATAATTAAATCCCGTTGTCAAATCAAATAGTGTGTTTTTAAAAAAACAATATCTATCAAAAGATTGACACTGGTTTATGTCCAATCTCAAAGTGATATTAATTACAATGACCACCATTGGATTAAATGGTAAAAATACATTCTAATTTATCTTTAAAACCAATTAAAAATATAATCTAACTATATAAATAAATTAGATTAAAAAGAGGTTTTGAATTAAAATACAATACTTTTCACTATTCCTTAAAAAAGGAACATTATCAAAAAATTACCAGAAATTTATCCAAAGTGAATATCAATGTCCCAATCATAAATAATAAGTTTATTTTGACAAATATAGCTTATAAAATTTCCAAAAGTTAGATTTAAAAATGGTTCTCCATCAAAAGGTGGTAAAACAATCTTTTAAAAATATTAGAGTCTTCCATTCTTAAGATTGGATATATTCTCATTTTAAGCCTCTAAAACACTATCTAATTCATAAATAGACATATATAAGAATATATATTATTAATTACTTACTTGGGATGTTACATCCTCCCCCCCCCCCCTTAGAAAATTGTGTCCCCACAATTTTTTTACTTATCGAATAAGTGGGGGTATTTATCCCTCATTGCATTTTCAGATTCCCATGTTGCCTCTTCACTCATGTGGTTCTTACACAAAACCTTTACTTGATGAATCACCTTATTCCGCAACACTTGCTCCCTATGATCAATAATTGGAACTGGTTGTTCCTCATAAGATAGATTCCCTTCAAACTGAACTACCTCTGGACTCAAAACATGAGATGGATCTGGCATGTACTTCCTTAACATTGAAACATGAAAAACATTGTGTACCTGAGATAAACTCGGAGGTAAATCCACTCGGTATGCAACAGATTCCACTCTCTCAAAAATTTCATAAGGTCCAATGAACCTTGGACTTAGCTTTCCTTTCTTACCAAATCGCATCACACCTTTCCATGGTGAAATTTTGAGAAAAAACATGATCACCTACCTCAAAAGAGAGATCATTCCTCCTGTTGTCCGCATAACTCTTCTGCCTACTATGAGCTGTTCTCATGTGTTTCTGTATCAGCTGAACTTTTTCTGCCAACTCTTCTACCAATTCTGGTCCCATCAAAATCCTTTCACCCACTTCATCCCATAAAGCTGGAGTTCGACACCGCTTCCCATATAATGCCTCAAATGGTTCCATCTGTATACTACAATGAAAACTGTTATTACAAGAAAACTCAACCAAAGAAAGATGTTGGTTCCAACATCCCTAATAATTCATCGAACAAGCACGTATCATATCCTCCAAATTTTGGATTGTTCATTCTTACTTCCCATATGATTGAGGATGAAAAGCTGTATTAAAATTTAATTCAGTACCCAACGACTTCTGAAGGCCTTCCCAAAAGTTAAAAGTATACCTGGGATCACGATCGGATAAAATGGATAGGGGAACTCCATGTAACCTCACTATCTCTTTAAGATACAAATGAGAAAGTTGGTCTAGGGAAAAAGTATCTCGTATAGCAAGGAAATGAGCAGATTTAGTCAAGCGATCAATAATAACCCAGATTGCATTATTACCTCGAGGGGTCTTCGACAATCCCACAACGAAGTACATGGATATATTTTCCCATATCCACTCTGGCACTAGTAAAGGCTGAAGCATCCCTTTCGGTAACTGCCACTCTGCTTTAACCTATTGACAATTCAAACACTTCACAGTAAAATCAGAAATATCTCTTTTCATTCCGTCCCACAAGTAATACTCTTGAAGATCTCTATACATCTTAGTACTACCTGGATGAACTGAAAATAGATAAATATGAGCTTCACATAACAACTCTCTCTTAAACTATGAATCACAAGGCACACACAATCTCTTCCCAAATCTCAAAACACAATCATTATCAATGTTGAATTTATTAAAATTACCCTTATGAACCAGCTCTACCTTTTTCTGCAACTCACTGTCTTGCTTCTGTGCTTGCTTAATTCTGTCTGATAGAGAAGATTTCAGTGATACCTGAAAAGAACAGAAGAACATCCTGCACCAACAACTTCTATGCCAAATTTTAACAAATCCTTAACCAAAGGATCATGTTCCAAATGCAACATTGTTAATTAAGCATTACTTTTTCTCCTCAAAGCATCATCCACTTTATTATCTTTTCCCCCAATGGTAATGAATTGTACAATCATAATCCTTGATTAATTCTAGCCATCTCCTCTGTCTCATGTTCAATTATTTTTGAGTGAATATATACTTTAAACTTTTTTAATTGGTATATATTTCACTCTTTACTCCATACAAATGATGCCCTCAAATTTTTAATGAAAAAACAACAATAGCTAATTCCAAATCATGTTTAGGGTAATCTACCACAGGATTTTTTAACTGATGTGAAGCATAAGCAATTACCTAATCATTCTGCATTAAGACACGACCAAGTCCTTTCAATGAAGCATCATTGTAGATAACAAAATCCCCATTCCTGGAAGGTAGTTCCAAAACTGGAGCATTCACCAATCTTCTTTTTAGTTCCTGAAAACAATCATCACATTATTTTTTCCAGATAAACTTAACACCCTTCCAAGTTAGCTTAGTCATTGAACTAGATAACTGGGAAAAATTTCTAACAAGCCTTCGGTAATAGCCTGCCAAACCAAGGAAGCTACAAATATCAGTTACATTTGTGGGTCTTGGACATTCTTCAACAACCTTTGTTTTTTCAGGATCAACAGTTATCCCATCTTTAGAAAAAATATGACCAAGGAAAGAAATTTTTTGCAACCAAAAATCACACTTTCTGAATTTCCCATACAATTTCTTTTCTTTTAAGGTTTGAAAAATAACCCTTAAATGACTTTCATGCTCCTCTTTACTTCTATAAAACACCAAAATATCATCAATGAAAACCACCACAAACTTATCCAACAACTCATGGAAAATTCTATTCATTAAGTCCATGAATACAGTAGGTGCATTAGTTTGTCCAAAAGGCATTACTAAAAATTCATAATGGCTATATCTTGAACGAAACGCGGTCTTCGTAAAATCTACTTCCTTTACCTTCAGCTGATGGTACCCCGATCTCAAGTCAATCATTGTAAAAAACTAATCTCCCTAGAGCTGATCAAACAAATCATCGATATGAGGAAAAGGATATTTTTTCTTAACAGTGATGTTATTCAAGGATCTATAATCAATGAAATATCTCATATGACCATGTTTTTATTTAACAAATAAAACAGGAATACCCCATGGTGATGTGCTAGGTCGAATGAAACCTTTCTCTAATAAATCTTGCAATTGCTCGTTCAACTCTAAAAGTTCATTTGGAGCCATTCGATAAGGGGGTTTTGAAATTGGCTTAGCATCAGGAACTAAGTCAATAGTAAATTAAACTTCCCGATATGGTATTATTCCAGGAAACTCATCAGGAAAAACATCAGGATACTCATTTATGACTGGCACATCATTAATCTGAACAGTTCCTTTGTTTTCAACAATATGTGCAAGGTAACATTCATTTCCATATTTTACAAGTTTCTCAGCCTCTTGATATGTAATCAACTGTAAGGGTTCATTCTTGTACACAAACTGAAAGTCTTTTGGAAAAAAACCTTCTTTATCTCTACAATCAATCTTAGCATGGTAAATGGAGAGCCAATCATTACCCTGGATAACATCAAACTATACTAGAGGTAAAACAATAAGGTTTGCAAGTACGTTCTTTCCACGGATAAGGATAGGAAGATTCTTATAAATTCTTTTTTCCTTAGCCTTTCCCCCAGGTGTTTTTACCACATGTTCAGGAGTCATTTCTTGAGATTGTATTCCCATTTTACTATAAATGTTTTTAGATATGAAAGAATGTGTAGACCCCAAATCAAAAAATACACTGGCATAATCTGAAAAAACAAACAAAGTACCTGATACAACTTTATTTGATGGACTGACATCTGCTAAAGTTGTTGCAAAGGATTTTACCACCCCTTTCTGCTTGTAGTCTGACTACTTCCCATCACTCGAACACTTTGTCATACAATTGTTTTCATAGTGACTCATCTCATTGCACTTAAAACATTTCACTAACTATAAATCAAATTTGGACTTACCATCACCTTGATCTTTTTCAGTGCAATCACAAGCCTTATGTCCCATCTTACCACATCAGTAGCACTTTCCAGAATTCAGAAGACATTCCCCAGAATGCCTTTTACCACATTTATCACAAACTGGAAACTTAGTTTTCTTACCATCAGACTTTTTTAAATAATTATTCCCTTTCTCCTACCACCTCGGTCTCTTCTTCTGTTGGTTGTTATATAACACTTGATCATTGGAAAACTCCATTTCCACCTTCTCATCACATCGAACAAGCTTTTCATCACTTTTAGACTCACGATAAGCTAATTTCCTTCGATATTATGGCTTTAATCCCAATCAAAAAACGATTTATTTTACCATCAAGGTCTTAGATAAAATTTGGAGCACACCTTGCCAATCGAGTGAACCTTTATTCATAAGCAGCCAATGAATTGTCGTCTTTCCTCAAATCCAATAATTGTTTTTTCCATCCTAAGTCCAATAGCTATAGGAAAATATTTCTCATGAAACATACCTTTGAATTCATTCCAATCGAGAGCATCAATCTCATCAGCGACCCTGATATTTTTATCCATTGACCACCACTGATCTGTTTCACCCTCCAAACGGTAAATAGCAAGACTAACCTTTTGATTGTATGAACACCCCATGACATCGAAAATCTTCTCCAGTGATTTAATCCACACTTTAGCTAGCATATGGTCAGATGATCATCTAAATGATGGAGGATGTTGCCTCTTGAAATGTTCCACCACTGACATGTTGCTTTGCGGTTGATCTGGCTGATCTCATGCATGGATAGCACCACCATTTATCGCTTGAGTCAACTGCACCATTACTGCAACAAACAGTTCAGTTCAAATTCCGACCATCTCAGGATGCTGATTCGGAAGGTCATTTCCTTCTGTATACCTTCCTAGCATTTAGTTCTTGTTTCCTCTTCATAAAACCATTCTGAACAAACATGTCTTAGATAAAGCAACATTGTAATCTTGAAATTCTAAATCATTTCAATTTGACCATAAAAAAATATTTTTGGATAATCATTTAATAGAATTATAACTCCTAAAGTTTTCTAAACCGGCCTCTGATACCAACTATAAGGCCCAATCCTTAAACATTACTTAATCTTGAGATATTTCAAAAATAAACATTGAAGATCTTTTTAGGTTTAGAGTTTTAGAGAATTAGATCATAAAACATGGATTACATTCCACATTTAAACAAAGTGGTTACATAAAAGATAGTATTCATTTTTCCCATCAACATAAACATATTTAAAATAAAACATGGATTCTTTCTTGAAACATCCTTGACACTATCATCATATCATGTACCATTCCCTTGACCTGTGAAAAAACATTTCAAAAACATGGGATGATCATAAAAAAGCTCAGTAAGGGATATAAAAATATGGAATGGAAACATGAGTACATGTATACATAAGAATCAATGAAATAATACTTTACCCATAAAAAATAATCACTTTAATATACCTCATAAAATCATGAATAAATAATAGAAATCATAAGTCCTAAAGGTAACTTGAGGCATTCATAACATTCTGACGTAGGTAGTAACCCTCTTGGTTATGTTTGGAATACCCATCACAGTATATTCTCTAAATATCTTCGGAGAAACCTTAACTTTTAACTCCTTTGCGTTACCCAATGCATTGGAGAGCAATATCGGGCTCACCCACCCATAGTTTATCACGGAACCACCCGTCTTCATAAACAATTTCCAGGAACCATAACATAATCATATCACATAAAATATGCATAAAGGAAACATAACATTTCCCTATTTCAATCACAAGATATCAATACCACATAGTGATATAATAAAAACATTGTGAAAACCATTTTCAATACCAAAATAACAGAAAATTAAAACATGGTATTTATGTTTTTCATTTAAAAAAAAGTTATGGCTTGTAGAGGAAGCTGAAACCCAAATAATGGTCATGGCGGCGGAGAAGTTGTTGTCGCTGCATACATACGACAAAAACATTCCCTTTTGTCATTTAGTAAAACTCTTAATATAAAAAATATTCCATTTGAATAAATGTAAAATTCAAAGGGGTTTATACAACGTATAAAATAATTTTGTGTATAAAACAAAATATGCCTCAATGAAAGGAGATTGAGACGACGTCCCATACCTCGGGTCCGACTTGACTCGATCGTTCTTTAACCTCCTGAATAATAAAAACGATTTAATTTCTACTTTCTTAAGAACCTTTTTCAAGGTCATTATTCCTTTTATATCACTTATTAACATGTTATGAATACTATGTAATTTTTTAAGTTAATAATGGTCGTTTTGTCGATCAATGCTACATGAGTCAAAAATAAACTCTTTATAATTACAAGTTTGTTCATGGGGTAAAATATCCATTATATAAAGAATTATATTAATTTTGTAGATATCATATATATCATATATATCAATTATATACCTGCATTTATAATATTACAAAACATTTAGAGGTAAGAAATGAAATGCACCGTTCATGGAGACGGTAAGCCGTACGTACGCATGAATGCTACTTCCATTTCTTTTTCATATTTAATGGAATTAAAACATAATGATACATAATAGTATTATAATTAAATTATGTTATCATATATAATATCATTAAATATATCCTTTATACATACCACATATGGTACTAACGAATCAAATCACTTTGAGGGGCGGTAGTCCCCACTTCCTGAAATGAAGATATCGCGTTTACCCATAATGGAAACCATAAAGGTATGCCAAAAATGAAAAATACATATGGTTAAAGAAAAACATAAACATATCATATATCATATATTAATATAGTGACATCTTAATGGCCACCTTTGAAGGTGTTAAAAGAATATTGAACAATCATCATTTTGTGAGGCAGATATTCACCATCCACATAAACAGTATGTTCTTTAACCATTAGATGTAGGTGTGTGTAAGTGTAGCTAGAATACTTCTTATAACAACATCCTATTATATTGAATATACTGGATTTGTTACAAAAAAATGAATAAAAATAGTTTAGGGGGATATAGAAGCAAAATAAAACAAAAGAACACAAGTGAAGACATTACCTTAAAATTGGGTAACTCCCTTTGGTTTGAACCAAAAGGGTTTTTTGAAGATACTCCTGCCTAAGGTAAGGATTCTAGGATTAGGAGAGGGATTTTGAGAGACAAAATGATCAGATCTTGGCTGAGACAAAGGCTTCAGAGGTGTGGGTAAGGAGGTAGAGGTGGGGGCCTTTTATAAGAGGAGAGGAGGGAAACTCTTGGAAAGGTATAAAATGTTACTTTATTTTCAATTGAGTTTCTGATTTTAAAGGTCCCACAATGATGTATTTCTAGGATAAGGTGATAAGAGTTCGAAATAAAAACATCCAATAGGTTTTTGACATGTTTAGGTTTTATAATTTACATTATCTTTTCATTTTATTTAAATCATTAAATAATGAGGTAATCGCTGCATCATCATGATGTCATAAATAATTTAATTTATTTAATGTCTAAAAATTATTAAAAAAATACTATGATGTAGGAAATATTTTTATCTTTCTAATGAATATTTATAGTCAAAGATATGACTTGTATAACCCCATGTAAATTTTTTTTAGTAAAACAATACATGTTTGTTCCATTTTTACTTTTATAGTAAATAAAAGGCATTAATATCATTATCTTACCCAAGTGGCTCCATGGGGTCCCAAAAATAGACCTATGGGTTTTCTTGGTAGGAAATGACTCATAAAATAGGGTTAAGACAAGTTTCAAGTTATTTTCATTTTATTATAATATCATTTTTACCTTAAATCACACTAATTACCTTTAATCGCGATTAATAAAACTTAAAAGTTACTTTTCATCAAAAATTATTTTCATCCCATTGAACAAAATTTTACTTAATAATGAAAATAATTTATTTTTTATTTTTTAAATTCAAATCATAGAAGTGGTATAGTTCCATTTAAACGATAAATCAGTTTCTGTTACTACCACTTTGTGGTTTCACTATTCAGAAAAAATTAAGGTTTTTCAGAAAAATAGAACAAATTCACCCTAAGCTATATTTGATATTCCGAATTCAAAAATGATGTCTATTTTACCAAATTCATTACATAGAAGTTGCATTAATTAATTTTATAATTAAATCCCATTGTCAAATCAAATAGCGTGTTTTTAAGAAACAATATCTATCAAAAGATCGACACTCGTTTTGTCCAATATCAAAGTGATATTAATTCTAATGGCCACCATTGGATTAAATGGTAAAAATATATTCTAATTTCACTTTAAAACCAATTAAAAATATAATCTAACTTTATAAATAAATTATACTAAAAAGAGGGTTTGAATTAAAATACAACACTTTTCACTATTCATTAAAAATTTAACATTATCAGAAAAATACCAGAAATTTATCCAAAGTAAATTTCAATGTCCCAATAATAAAGAATAAGTTTATTTTGAAAAAAATAGCTTATAAAATTGTCAAAATATATTTTTAAAAATGGTTTTCTATCAAAAGGCGGTAAAACAATCTTTTAAAAATATTAGAGTATTCCATGCTTAAGATTAGATTTATTCTCATTTTAAGATCTAAAACACTATCTAATTCATAAATAGACATAGATAAGAATATATATTATTCATTACATAATTGGTATTTTACACCCATACCTAACCAAAAATGTATTGGCACAGAATATAAAAGAGCATCCAATTCCTAAATAAGATAATGGAATTCAATAGAATGTATTCCAAAATGTAGTTCCATTCAATGGATATTGATGGCATCCAAAATAAAAAAAAATGTAACAATGTCATTTTAGAAAAATATAAATAAGAATAAAGGAATCTACTCCATAAACTTGAGTATAAAATCTTATAAAAATTCAATAATCAAATAATGAAATAGTGGCATACAATTCCAAACAAAAAAAATAGGGGAAATAGATTGATAAAGTGTATACTAATGTGGAGAAGTGAAGTCATCCTGTTAGTAGAGAAATAGAATTCAAAAATGGGACCCTAGTAACTTTTCATTTACATTATCTAGAACAATATTTATCTTCTCTTCTACTACAAGTAATTGGTCCACCTAAACAAGGTAAACCCCTATTTCTTTCTAAAAATTGAAAAAAACAATTGCACTCAAAAATCATTCTCTTTACTATATTTTTATCTCATTATTCCATGTAAGCAAAATATATCCTTATGTCATAATTAAGTAGTTCAATACATACTAAAATGAACCCAAAAACACAAAAAATATTAAATCAAAATAAATAACAAAGAAACACTACCAGATAATATCATTTTCATTTTCACATCTAATAATGAAGAATATTCCAAAATAAACATACAAGGGAAAAATAATTAAATTAAAGATCATTCTCATAAAAATGTAGAGAGATAATTTCTATTCTTTAAAAATAAAAATTATCTTACATAATGAAAAAAAAATCCACTATTAATACCATTTCACTACACTCAATTAAGAGTTATTCATTAGTAAAAAGATAGAAAAAAGAACACCCTAAAACATATTTTGATGAGTGAAAATTATATAAAAAAATTAAAAAATGAAATCTTATGAGTGCTATAAAATTCATGATGTTATAGAGAATGTTCATTATAATAGTTTCATGTTTTAGGTTCTTAATCAACTTACTAAGATATCATGAATGTTCCTATGAAATAGGTTATGATAAAAATTGAGAGTACACATGACAGAATTTGAATTATAATTCCAATCAAGATTCAATGATTGACCAAATTCAGCACGTAAATCACCTAATTAGTATGTGTTTTTTTATGTCCATGTTATATTTACAATGTATTATCATCCAAAAATCATGAACTATTAAATATAACATTTTATAAGAACAAAACAATAGTCTTAGTGATGTATAATATTGTAGCAGGTGGCCTATGGGAAAATCAGGATCATATTAACCTCAATGAATCTCTATAATGTGAAGTGTCCTTATTTATTACTTTACATGAATTCTATTTAATCATTATATCAAATTTAATATTTATTTCACTACATATCGAGAGAGTGATTTTATTTTTAGGAACAAGAATGGATGAAATACTTAAAAATGTTATATATTATAGACCACTGAATGAGTAGTAATTTATCCAATATATGTTATTAATCAAATAATCATGGAGAATAATCAACACTATATATGGATGATTTTCCCTTTTTCAAATTTATGACATACTAAAAGAAATTATAAATAAGTAACTTTTTACACATCATTTAAGGATAGTTTTTATTTAGATATCATTTAATGTAATGCACGTTAGTGTGAAACAATTGGGGTTTAATGTGATTGAATGTTCAATTTCAATCTAATGGCACATGTTGGATCTAATCATGATGAATAATGATGCCAATCACTAGAATTTTCACTCCCCACTAAGAAGTACAAATTGTGTTGCTATAAAATAAAAGAGAAGAGTGTTGTAAAACTTATAAAGTAAAAAATAATTGTTGTAGGTTCTTAGGTTGTATGAAAACCCATAAAGGTTTACATTTAATAATGTAAAAATGTTTCAGTTGATCTAATTTATAAAATGTTGATCCATAAACTATTTATAAAGCGTAAAATAATAGGGAAATGTTTTTCAAGGATGCTTGGTCATAAGAACTATATTATTTGACAAAGTGATGGTCATACTTTGAATTTTCTTTTGATTATATATTATGGTACATGGTCAATGAATGGGTTGTCTTAATGGGATAGTGGAGGTGTATAACTAGAATACCATCAATTATAGTATTAATAAAATAATTTTTAAATTAATAATAAATTTATAAATTAATTAAGAGTTCTCCATCATCCTTGATTCTTCTATTTTAAAAATTGAAACATGGATCTTGAATTTTGGATGATGGAGTATCATAAAACCAAAAAACACGAAATTACAAGTTAGTATTTTTCTTTTTCAAATATTGGTTTATAATTAAAAAATGTAAATTTATAAAAAATAATAAAACTAAAATGGTACTATATTCACTCAATTAAAATTCTACAAGTTTCTTTTGAATTTCAATTGGTTTAGACTTTATAATACAATATTGTGTGAACATAATGCCTCAAAGGTGTTGGGGTTAACTCAACTACAAATGTCATCAAAGACCCATACTCCAGTACTAAATATACACTCTAAAGATATAATAATAAAGGAATTTCTAGAATATATCTATCAATACATGGGAGAACAAGATACTTTCTTTCCTTTCCATTCCAGTAACTTAAAATATCATATCAAGAAAATAATCCCCACAGTCATCAATAACTATATACCTTTCTAGTTTATTCATTTTTTTTATTCAATTTTAATTTAATTTTATTTGGTCAATATGCATCCTTATATTCTTCATCATCCTCAATATAGCTATTATAATTAAGATGAATATATGAATATTTATGAGAAATTTACTCACATTGATCAATAGGGATATGAAATTTTAATTTTTAAAACTCAAAGAGATTATTCATAAACTCTTTTAATTTACTTATCAACTCATTATGGTCATAATTATCAAAAAAAAATTTCAAAACTATCTTGAACATATTTTAATTTATACCAGGGATCTAGAAGAACATCCACAGGTAATAGAGAATTAAAATTGGAACCAATTCCCCAATAGATTTCAAACGTAACCATAATCTTTGTAGCAATTTCACTCATAGTAATATCATTACTCTTCAACCATTTCTTTATTTTTTATATATGAAAAAAATGGTATGAAAGAATGTTTGACATGTCACATGTATATAATTAGAAAACAAAATAGTGAAATCATAAAATATTTTTAAAAACATGAAACAAAATGTGAATGCACCCAATCATGTGATGTAAGAACCACACCTTCACACACAAGTGCACTTATAATACTATAATCCTCCTCAAGGTGAATAAAATATTTTTCTTACTTATCTGTAACATCCAACATAATGTAAGAATAATTCCAACTAGTAGGAACATCCAGACTTATGGCCTGCTTACTATGATCTTTTATTTCCTCAGTAATGCTCATGAAATGATCCAAGAAATTTATAAAAATTTACAAGAAATAATAATTCTAGCAATTGATTGTCATATTTTCATTAGCCCATCATTAAAAATAAGGTTTAAAATATGTTCACATCATCTCATATTCATATACCCTCCTTTATAAATATTCCCATTACCATCATTAATACCCCTCCCACACCACCAAAAAAATGATCCATGTACTATTAGTAATTGAATTGTCCACAGTAATGGTATTAATCATTTTAATCCCCCATTATTGCATTGTCTATTCTAATAATCATCCAATTGTTTCCCCTTTACTGTCTATAAAAAAACCTGATTAATTATTTTATTGAATATTCAAATATCATAAATAAAATGTGCAGTCACACACATATAATTCATATTATAAATTGAATTCCATGTTTCATTAGGAATACATAACATGTAAGAGAATATATCCAAAATAATCTTAAATTTTTCTTTTTCCATAAAATATAATTGTAAAAAATATCTTGTAATTGTTTGTATATATGGAATATGAAATTTATGTTTGAATAACATCAATAAATTCTCTAAATCCATAATTCTAAACATAATTAAATGATAACTCATCAATAATTATCATATTAGATAGATATATTTTACATTGTTCTTAGTTAAAAGAGATATTGAAATTTTAACCATCCCATCATCCTCATCTTTAATATTCTTTCTAAAAACTATAGTGGTTTGACTTTTCTCAAGATTTTTGTGTGGATTTCTCTTGTACCCTATCAAATGACTATTAAATTTACTAGTTCCCAGTTGTCTAGCCATGAAAGCCTAAATTTTACTATAATAATTTAAAACATGCCTTCTAATTTTCTTATAAAAAATATTACAAGATTGAGAAACTCTAGAACTAGTAGGATATTTAATAATTATTACCTTTTTAGGATACATTTTACCCCAATTTTATTTAATTTGTTTTCTACTGCCCCCCCCCCCTATTATTTCTATAATTCAATGTGTAGTTGGCGTAGACCCCATTAGAATTTGAGTTTCTATGGAAACCAATGGACTAAAACGATTTGTTGTTCCACCTTCCATGAATAGATAGATGTTGTTTGAAAAATACTCCTATATATGACCCACTGGAAAGATAATAGTGTGTAACACCCCTGAAAAAAGAAGAATACATACACTTTCAGTTATGGTGGGGTTATTATCAACCACAAAACATAAATAAATGTCGAATATAATAGAAATTTCAAGATAAAAATGAAATAAATATGTACCCCCACCAGACTTCATGCACGACACAATGATGATGAGGAAAATTAAGAGAGTGTGCTTTCTCCTGATCTCTAATGAGGGGTGGTTGGGGGAGGATGTGAGTGAGGAGTGATTTTATGGATTTGTGGGTGATTTATTAGAGGTGTTATTGGAAAATTATAGAAACATGGAATGAGGATTTGGTTGTACACATGTGAGGGGGAAGCTAGGGGAAGGAGATTGAAGGAGGAAAATATTAAGGAGGGAGTTTGGATTCACCAGTCACTTGTAAGGGAAAAATGAAGGATGGAATAGAGTTTCCAAATGCAAGGTAATGTAAGGGTCATGTTGCAAGGGGAGGGGGAGATGAGTGAAATGGTGGGATGAAAATAATGAATAGGATGATTTTGGTTAGGGCAAGGGTTATTTATTATACACTTGTCAGGTCATATGGTTGGTTTGTGCCTATATGTTGGAAACCTGAGAACCGATGCAACCTATGCACGACCCGACCTGACATAAATTCAACCCGGGTATTTTTATTTGCGTAACCTGACCAAAAATGACATAAACTAGTGGGGTTGGGTTTAGAATATCCTATTATGGAATGAGATACCTTTAAGAATAAATCCCTGTAAAAATATTTGACTAATCATTTTAAATATATAATGGAGAAACAATTCAAGGAACTGGGGGAAAATGATAAATATTAAATTTCAACATATGAAGAAACATTTACATTGTTGTATTGGTATGCATAAAATTTATTTTGGACCATTGAGAGTAAAATTAATATATTTTACTCAGCATTAACCATTTTTTTTAATATATTTGGTTTCATGAGAAATTAAAATCTTTGAGAATTTTTTTTTCAATGCTGTAAAAGTTGAGATTGAATTTGTTGACACTTATGTTCCTTGAGACTAAATAAGTATTAAATATTCATGGTGGAAAGAAATGTTATATAATTAAACTAATAATTATATTGTAAATCCCAAAAAATGTTCCAAATAAATTAAAATCCTTTTTTGGAATGTTTGATATGAATCGGAAGGTTTTAAATCTATAGTAATTTTGGTCCTAGCGCATGGGATTGAAAATAAAATAGTCTTAAAAAATAAAAAAATTGGATAATAAATAGATATTAAATGGTGAGATTTTATAATTTTAATGAGTTTGTATATTTAATATTCTTCCGAAGATAGTTACTCATAGTTGAAATAATTATTCTCAAAATAGAAATAATGTTGAAAGTCATGTTCTACTACAACGGTTGATGTTGGTATATCTAATGATGTGGTGTCAGGTATATTACATATTTATTCAAATTATTCAAATTCTCAACATAACTTTATCTCTTCACATTCCATAATATATGATAAAATGGAATGTAAAAATATAAATATAACCTCATGAAAAGAATATATAATTGTTGGTGAAAAATCCTACTGGAAATATTAATGAAACCATGCTTTTTAGGAACATTCTTACTGTTATATATGGGATACACATCCCAATAAATCTTTCTGAACTAACCATTATAGATTTTGATTTTATTTCTAGTGTGGATATAGTTTCATTTTATAATTATAAGATAATTTTCAAATCTTGGAAAGGATTATTAAATGAATTTATAACATTCATAAAATACAAAAAATTGAAGAATTTGATTATAGATGGTACAGAACGGTACTAAAATCATGATTTTAAAAATAAATAAATTGTTAATATTAGTAATATCCTAGTGTTAAAAAAATTGTGGACATATTATTTGATTATTTTCGGGGTTTTATTCCTGATTTATAGGTTGAGTTTATTATGGAATTAATGTCTGATGTTGATTATATTTCAAAACCCTCGTAACAAATGAATCATGTAGAACTTTTTAAATTAAAAATGTAGATAGAAGAGTTAGTACCTAAGGGACTAATTCATATGAACACCTTACAATTGGGATCTCCCATTTTATTTTTTCATCATATATATGGTTTATGGTACTTTTCATTGATTATGTATCCTTTAATAAAAACACTATTAACAACAAGAATATTTTTTCGAAAATATTGATTACTTCGACAATATCTAGGGGTGTAATATTTTTGAGGATTAATCATAAGAAACAGTATAATATGTTGAAGGTGATAGAGTAAGATATCCAAAATACTACATTTTATACTAAATATGGGAATTATGTGTTTCTAGAAATTTCCTTCATGTTATCTAATGCTCTGGTTGTATTCATCGATCTTATGAAGATCATTTTTTATGACTTTTTGGATAAGTTTGTTGATTTTTATGATATAATGGTATATTCCAAAATTCATGTTGATCATGGAAAACACCTATGTATTTCTTTCAAATTATTAAATCAAAATAAACCATATAGAAAATTTAGTAAGATTGAATTTGGGTTGAAATGAATTTCATTCCATGGAAATATTGTTTCTCATAATGGAATAACTAATAACCCTAATGAAAGTAAAGTTTTAAAGAATAGAAAAGTTCAAAAAAAAGGTCATACAAATTCATATTTTTCTTGTATTAGTAGGTTACCACTAGTGGTTCATTGAAAAAATTACTATGTTATCTAGACCAATATGTAAGTTAACTCAAAAGGGAATTAAATTCACCTACAATAAAGGGTGTTATTGTCATTTTCATAAAATAAAAGGAGGATTTGTGAGTTCTCATGTTTTTTAATTTCCCTTAATAAATGATGAATATTTCATCTACTATATTGATTATTTGAAGTTACTTGGTTGAATCCCTATGAAAAATCATCATATAATTTATTATTGTTCACATGAACTGAACACTCATAAGGAAAATTATCCTACACATGATATGGTTATATCTATTATGTTTTTTTAAATTAAATATTTGTATTCATCATTTATATGATATAAATTGTGAAATATATATTGATCAAGAATATTTCAAGTATATATTCAGTCCCTATGAGTTGAACACGGGGAATATAATATTGATATAAATTATTAAGAATTATGATTACATGATTCATTATTATTCTAGAAATTAAAACAATGTAGCTGACGATATGAGTCATAAAAATAATTCTTCATTAACCATGTTATATTTAGAATATAACCCTTCAGTTAATTATTTTTTGAATATCAGCATAGAAGTTATGCTGCAAGAACATCCTATATTGTTTTTGGAATCAGTATAGTAATATCTATTAAAGATAATTAAGAAAGGTCAGAAGTGGGGTCATGTCTTCTATGAAATGGTATAATATATTTAGAAGGGAATGTTTCTAGAGTTTCATGTTCATAAATAAAGAGTTTTTTGATACGTAAAATGTTTATAGGTGACTTTTTTTTCCTATATTAAGAGTGAAATGTTGAGTCAAGATCATAGTTCCTAATTTTCAATTCATCTTGGTGGTATAAATATTTATAGACACCATCATATGTAATACTAGTGGGATGTTTTGAATAAAAATATTGATGACTATATCATGAAGTGTTTAAATTATCAATAAGTTAAAGAAGAATGGAAATTATCAATAGTTATACTTTAGTATTTTCCTGTACAGGTGTAGAAGTGGGAAAATGCATCCATAGATTTCATGGTGGGATTTGAAAATAAATCTCCAGGTAATAATATAATTTGGGTTATTTTTTATTAGTTAACTAATATTAACATTTCTATCCCATTTGAGGTACTATGTATTATGATTAACTTTATTGAATATATATCAAGGATATATTCATGTTAAATGGATTCCATCTCTCCACTATATCTGAGGAGAATCCCAGGTTGACTTCTAATTTTCAGAAAGGTCATTAGAAGTCTATGGGAACTTAATTAAATTTTAGTACAACTTTTCATCCTCAATGTAATAGACAGTCTGAGTGAATAATTAAAACCATGGGAGACATGATTTATGCTTGTTCAATGGATTACCAAGAAAGTTGGGATCATTATATTTCATTAGACCTATTTTCATATAATATAATTTTCTTTTCTAGTATGCATTGGTCACCTTTTGAGGCATTATATGAAAGGTGGTTTCTGAATCATTAGTTTTTTGATTAATTTGCAGAATGGACGTTAATGGGGAAAAAGCTGGTAGAGGAAATACTGTATAAGGTGAAGATGATTTTATTGATTTATGTGGCTGAATCAGAGAAGTTAGAAAAATTATGTGGATAAGTAGAGGAAAGAGATTTCTTTAGAGGTATAAAATGTTGTTTTTCTTAAAGTATCTCTATGGGAATGTGTTATGGGTTTTGGTAAAAAGGATAATTATATTGTTTTTTCTATATTAAATCCATGATAAATTAAGATCTGTTTCCAACTTAGTGGCCTTTCCTCTGAGATTATCCATGTTACAGAACATATTTCTTGTTTTAGAGGTAAAAAAAAATATGTACCAGATTCGTCTCATGTTTTGATACCTAAAGTAGTTGAGTGGAAAGATGACCTTTATTATGAGGAAACCCCATTATAAAACCATGAACATATAGAGAAAGTTTTTATTAATAAGTTAATTCATTATTTTAATGTTTTGTAAGAAAACAAATGGCTAGAGAAGCAACAAAGGAATCTAAAAATGCTATGAGGGAAGGAAATCACCACATGTTTAAATAGTGAATAAATTTGTGAGGGTAAAATTTCAAAAAAGTTGGAGTATGTAACGACACATGTAATATTAAAATAAATAATATTAGCTATTACAAATATTTATTAATTACATTTTATATAGTTAAAATGATTATAGGAATATTATGTAATTTCATTTACATAAATGAAAATAGTTTCTCTCTTACTAAATATTTCAACATATATGGTTTTATTGAATATTTAGATATCCAATGTTTGGAATTTTATTTTTAAAAAATGAACATTATTTTTTATACCATCATATAAAATTTTCATTGTTTTCGTATATTTTTGTAAAGTTTGATTTTTTTATAAATAGTGGAAATACTGATTTTAATTGAAATTTGTATTCTCTTTTCAAGTATTTAAGAATTATATTTATTTTTGAGATTATTTATAAAAATAAATTTTTCCATTTTGTATCAAAATATCCTATTATAGTCTTTGTAATAAATTTTACACTTAATATGGTATTAAAATATTTTCACACATAAAAAGAAATTTTTCACAAAGATACTTTTTCTTTGCAGTTTATGGATTTCATATTAAATTAAATTATAAAAATTATTTTAATTCAATATTTAATAATGTATTCCATATTTCGAATCATGTTTTCCAAATTCAGTAAAATTTCCCCTTTTAATTTTGATCATTATAAATAGTAACCAAAGTAAATAATTGTTCACACGGTACAGGTAAATCGATTAATTATGGTTAAAAATAATATGACAGTTACTAAAAAAATTATCCTAAAACATTTATTTATCACATTTAATGAGTTTATTTTATCAATTTCCATCATAGATTTTATAATATGTAATATTGGTTCCATATTTATTTTTTGTTTAATTATAATAATTAAGTAAAAGTTAGAGTAAAAAATGTCACTTTTCATCTTTTAATATCTATAATATTTTGTTACATGGAGAAAAATGGACTTTTCATCCTGATAATTTATTTTTATTTTTCATTTATTAAATAATTACCTTAATTTATTGCGCAATACTAACACAATCATTGGGAAAACAAAATAAAAATCAATTAGATTATTTTAAAAACTCTAAAAGTAATGTTTTTTCAGTATGTTAAAATATAACAAGAATTTTATAGATAAATATAACATTTTAAAGATGTTTTAATATATTATATCATAATTACTTTATTTTCATGTATTTTTCAATGTCAAATTAAATAAATTGTTCAAAAAATGATATTAATGATGTTTTATAACAAATAATATTTTATTAATTTATTTTAAATTACTAATGATTCTATTTTCATTAAAATTATTTTTATATGGTTGGAAATATCAATAATGTTCCATTAATGGGCTAATTTCCCTTTTATAGTGACTATCATGGCCCCTAATGTGTAAAACACTTTGTTATCAAACTATTCATCAAAAGGGCTAACAGGGGTTAAAAATGGTTAGCATTAAAACATCATAAAATATTTTAAAATTTAATTATATAAGATTAGTTTTACCCATCATCATCATATATTTATTTTATATAATTTTGGATCAATTTTTCTTTGAAAATTAATTTATATTAGTATAATACTTCATCTTATTTGAAAATTTATCCTTCCCTAACTTATAAATAGGCACATTCTCTCCTCTTTTATTCAGACTTTAAAAAATTGTTTCATCCAATCTATACCTAAATACCTTCCTTGCATATCTATTTGCATCCTAGTGGCCTAATATTGATCATAAACCTATCCTAGGAAGGATTTTGGGGTAAACCTAAGTATTTTTCCTAAAGAAAAGAATGATAAAGAATGTATTTATTGATTCAAACTCAAGGTAATATTCAATATTACATAAAACCAAATTTTATATATTTTAATGATTTATTTTATAAATATTTATATTCCATTTTAATATTCATAAAATTATTTTTGAGATGTATTTGTATGGACAGAAAATAATTTTAATGTATATGTTATGTCTCCTTTGAATTTCATTCAGAGTTTTTCAAAATGAAACATATTATGTATTTTATAGGGAATATTTTTACTCTCCATACAAGTGGAAAAATAAATGTCCTATTTCAATTTAAATAGAATAAATTGTCTTTCCATCCACTATAAAATTTATTTGATGTTTCAATTCCATTATAAAGTTCCATGTCTTCTTCAAAGAAAAACAATATTTCAATTTTGTTCTTGGTATTTTCATTTTGAAAATGGATTTTTAAAATTAATGAGGATTTTTATATAAGAAAGTGTTTTGAATACGAGTTCAAAATAAAATTTCAATGGATTTATTTTGAAAATTTCAACCATAAAAATGTTTCATTTTTTGATATGGTACTCTAGTATTATAGTTGAAGAGATAGAGAGGTTGATATAGCTTCTATTAGAAGGGGAGATTGATATATCTTATACGAGTGGTTGAGTGTGATACAGGTTATACAAATGGGTGATCACAAAATAGCTTATACATTGGGCAAGACCCATTATAGCTCTCTAATTCATTGAATAATGTTCCTTGTCTTCAAATTTGGGAATGATGGAGTTAACCAAGAAGGTTCCTCCTATTGATTTCACTTATCTCCAGTTATTTCTAACACGGGTTATGAATATAATGCTCTAGGGAACATAAAATGTGTATCAATTTTCTTGCTATAGCTTTAATGGTTTTGTTGAGAAAAATGTGCATTTTTTCTTATGTACATGATTTATTTCATACAATCAAGGAATGTTTTGATAAAGGTATCCACATTATGGGTGTTTATATTTTTCACCAGACAAGCAATTTTTTATTTATTTTATGTCCATTACTAATATTTTTGTGATCATCCCACATATTCATTTTTTTCATAGGTATTTAAGGATGATTTGGGAAAAGGATGAAAACTAGTTGAATATTTTTGAGATATGTCAGTTTTATTTTGGGGATAATAGATACTGAGTAGTAGTGTCCACTTTTTAATATATGTGATTATTATACAAGATTTATTACAAAATTCTATACAATTCTTAACCATAATAATCCTCAAAATTAAAAAAGTTTAATTATTGAATAATACTCAATATTGTTTAATTTATTAAGACTAGTTAGTTGTAGTTGGTATCATAGGAATGGTGAATATAAATTTAGAGGTTAGGATAATGAAATATCCTTGATTTATCCAACTCTACGGTTATGTTAAAATGATATAGAATTTGAATATTAACATGTTTATTTATCTAAAATATGTCTTTTAAAAATGGTTTTCCATTGAGTAAATAAGGTAGATGAAGTAGGAAGGTATCAATATGACATTATCATTTCAAATTAGTTGACTTTAATGATTAGAATTGAAATAGTCTACTTTTTAAAGTGATTTCTTGGTTAATATAGGATATATATATATATATATATATGGTGGAGGAATATATGTTATATTTCAGTCATATTTACAAAAAATTATCAGGTTGGTATTTAAGGATTTTATAAAATAGTATGATCTAGATTTAAGTGGAACTTCAGATCTACTGGTAGATAATAGATGTATCAATTCCCTAGAAATGATATTACAAGTCATTTAATGTTTAAAAATTAAATATGTAATTATTTCCATTTATCATTATAAAGGTAAATATGGTCAGTGGTTCTCATTTATTATGTATATCATAGAGAAAAAAGATATTGATTCTATGGAAAGGGATATACTTAATAATAAATTCAATGAGAAATATTTCCAAATGTTGTTTGACATATATTAGAGAAACTATTGTTGTAATTTAGGAAAGAATTGGAATATTTAATATCCACGTGAGAAGAATATTTTACAGAGTTAGCCACGTACTTACAAAATTTTATTTTAGAACATGATAGTAAAATTAATATATTTTTCACTTGATTGAAACAATGTTTACAAACATACTCGGCCACGTTTTAATTTAAATGTTTTAAGAAAGTGGTATATTTTTCTATGAATGTTGAGATGGATTTTTTTTACACTTATGTTTCTTCAGATTAAAAAATAAAACATTGGTTGATATGAACATAAATTGTGAATAATTATACTAAGAAGTGTGAAGGTCAGACCCCAAAATGATCCAAATATATTTAAAGTTATTTTATGTAATATTTAATAGTAATTGAATGGTTTTACCTATTTTTTGGGTTTTTTCATTGCAGAGGTGATTGAAAATAAAATAGTCAAGAACAATCAAACAATGGGGTAATAGAAAGACATCCAATGGATAGAGTATTTAATTGAAAATGGTGTGAAAATGCAACCAAATAATGATGATGATAACAAAAATGATCCAAACCATACTAATATTAATTATAAAAAGAAAATGATGATGATTTAGCTAATGGAAATAAGATATTAATGTACCAAAAATTAAATAAACATATTGAAACTTAAAATAACACTGGCAGTCAATAGACCCTTGTTCAGAATAAAAAAAATTTGATAATGCAAAAAAACTGCACAAGTGTCTCAAATTGAACCTCATATTGAGGTAGAATAATTTGAACATGATAAATGGATATATAATATGAGTGAGTAACTAACTCGAATTGAGAATACAACCACTTGGAATCTTCTAGCAACACCAAACAATAACAATTTTATTTTCACCATGTTTGTTTTTAAAAATAAGTTGAATGAAAAAGTTGAGGTATAGATGTACAAATAAAGTATGGTGTGAAATGAAAATTATCAAAAGGAAGAAATTGACATTGAATAAAAAATTTCTCTAGTAAAATGATTGGAAACTATTACAATGTTAATGGAAGTGGCAGAACAAAAAAATATAATGGTTATCAAATTGATTTAAAATCTTCCATTATAACTGGTGATCTTGGGGAAAACATCTATATTGAATAACTGGATTTTTTTCTCTTTGAAAATGATTGATACATGGTATTCATATTGTAAAAATCCATGAATGGTTTGAAACATGACCTTATATCATACTATTCAAAATTATATGGTTGTTTATGGGATATAAACATTATAAAAGGAAAACTTTATAGTAACCTTTATCTGAGAGATATTTCCAAAGGAACTCTTTTAGACATTATGTGTCTGAATGACATCATATTTACTGGTGATAGAGAATTTCTATGTGTATAATTTTCATAGTTGATTAAAAAGAATTTTGATATTTTTATACTTGGTATGATGAAATAATTTTCGGGATTTTATATTTTGCAGAATCCAAATTACATACTTATATCTCAAGAAATATATTATTGGGATTTTATAATCAAATGGAATGGAAAGTGAAATACATGTCTAAAATCCCAATTCCATTGGAACCAATTTGTGCATGATGATATTAGAAGCACTATAAACCAAAAAAAATTAAGATGAATAATTATAAATCTTATATATATAATAGCTTCAAATCCATTTATAACATATGTAGTGACATTATGTACCAAATTTCATAGTAATCCTAAATATTCAAAAAAATTAGCAACAAAGAGAATTTTGATATAAGTAAAAGAAACATTGAACAATGTTTTCCTATATAGACATAGTGCATATTTGAAATTGATGAGATTTACCAATGTAGATTGGAATATTGATTGTATAGATAAAACATCATATCTAGGTTGAACATTATTTTCGAGAGAAAGTTATTTCATTTAATAATGCAAGGTACATAATTTAGTGAAACTAAAAATGAATAAGGTAGAATATATAGTATCCACACATGATTTTACATAGATTATTTGGCTAAGAGTGCAGTTAGAATGTTAAAAAATTGAAACAGAGAAACCACAAAAAATTTAATGTGTTAATCAGATTAATATGGGGTTATCAGAAAACCATGTTCAATATTCAAGGTCTAAAAATATTTATATTATATATCACTTTATCAAATAAAATTTGGTAGGTGGATATATCAATCAAGAATACATTACTATAAAAATTAAACTTATAGAAATTTTTTCTAAAGCCATTCCAAGATAAATATTTTTTGAACTCAAGGTGAAACATCATATTTAGTATTCTCCTATTACTTAATGAATACTAAGAGAATCCACCATATTCTGTATTATTTTATTTTACGTGAGCTAACAAGCATGTTATTTAATGAGAAGTGTTTTTTCTCATGGGATTCATTCAATTATGTGTTGTTAAAAATAATTTAACACCACAAGGATGAGCATTCATGAGCTAAGGATGTGTTAAAGGGGAAACCATATCTTTTTCACTTGAGTTGTCTGGTCGATTTATTGAAGTGTGTGTATGATTTAGCTTCTCATTGATGAATCTAATTACTTCTCAGCACCCTATAATAATAATTGAGATCTTTTTAGAATTATTTCACATGTATGGTTTTCATGCATATCATATAATTCCATAGTTATATCTCTATTGTTTTCTATATAGAGGTATCCCACATAGACTTAGAGTTGATTAACTAAAGGCTCATTATGAAGGGATCCATGTGACATCATTCTTGTTTAAGTAGTGTTAAATGAATAATCATATGTGGGATGAAAAAATGTTTTTTATAATTAAGATTAGTTGAGGAGACCCCATTTTACCATTTCATAATGGTTTTCAATAATGGGGTATTTTGAACCACATATGGACTTATATTGTGTTCAGACTGGTATTTTTAATAAAATACAAATCTAAGGTTTTTTGACCATTAATATCATTTTTTTCAATAATTGAATATGTATTAATGGATGAAGTGGTGATTCCTAGAGAATTATTATATAATTGTATAATGGAATTGGATATCATAAACGTAAAACTCTCTTTTTTCAAATTTAATGATTGTTTGTAATAATCTTAAATTTAAAAGACATGTTCTTTGAATATTTCTCATTGTTATGGAATTGGATGAAGATATTTTGAGGGATTGGTATTTTATGATGGACTCAATATGGATTAAGGGTGTATTTTTTTATTTAATTAATATTTACTAAATATAATTTATTAGGCCTCATATTAAAATAAAGCATAACCAATGTTATGCCCCCAAGGCCATCCCTTAACCATATATAGGAGGATTTGGGGGTTAACATCCGTGAGACAGCCTACAATTGGAGGCAATAAAATGTGCCTTTATGGGAAAACCCATGAGTTTTCTTGTGTGGGCTCATAGGAGTGAGAAACCATAGGCCTGGTATGTCTTTTTTATATGTCCCATAGAGTGTTCATGTCATATTATGCATAGTTTTGACTAGAATCTCATAGGGTTGAATCCAATTGGTGGTTTTGTGCATACTGAATAGTTAATGATCCCCATAGAAAGTTCTACTAATCTGCAGTCACAAATTTACTTATAAAATAGAGCGGAGCCATGATAGATTTTCAATTTTGGCTGTGGTGATGTCAAAGACTATTCACCGACATTAAAAACCTGCATAAATTTCCACCATTGTTTGATCACAACGATATTGGTCATCCATTGAATCTTGTGCCCCTTGATTTGAAATTGTTTTAAATCTTCAACCTCTCAATGAGGTGTCTGCCTATGAATTCTTGAGACAACTACCCATATTCACTCATTATATTGAAGGATCGACATGAGGTTGAACAAACTGAATCAAGGCATGTAATCTATGTCTTCTATGCATTATAATTTCCATAAATATGTCCCATGAATATGTCTGAAGAATGAGAATAATCACATGAATATGTCACATCATGCAAATCACAAACCATAGTGGAATCGTGTAATGATCAATTCATCACATGATAGTAAGGTGACGAACAACCAAGCTACCTTGAAGAATTTCATGAAGGTATGCACAAAGTCACTAAATAATTGTAATAACTTCACTGATGCACATCGTGATTAATGAATTGATTATACAAATCAGTCATATGGGTTTTTTGATCTTTCTAGTACTTTCTAAAAGATTCACCATTCATGAAATCATGAGCATTTAAGAGTATAACATCATTCATAACATATCAGATTTTTAGGAAAGAGAATTTTTATCATATGACAAATGGTGGGGAGTTTGATATATAAAACCAAGAACCTCCAAGTGTTCACTTTGTTTATAATATTTATCCCTCCTGATGGAAGAGGATCGTGGGACTCATTATCACAATGTTGATGAAGATTGTGTGATTTTATCAAGTTAAGGAACTCACGGACACAAAACCTTATCACACAGTGTTATTAGGAAGAAACTCATGTGATTCGGAGGCCTCATAGAAAAATCAAGAGTTCATGAAAATCCATCACATATACAAAACCTCTCGGTCATGTGAAGCGATCTGTGAAAAAATAAGGTTCAGGTGAAGGACCCCCAGATAGTGCTTGATGATTTTGTGAGGCACTCTAGAACTTATATGAAGACAGATAAGGAGATAGTCTAATATGTACCCGGTTGATAGGAAGTGGTAGTGGACATATTGAATTAATGTTTTCCAGTCATGTGGAAGAGGGAAAATACATTCTCAATATCCCTATTTCAATATATGAATAGAATTATTGATAATCCTTACATGAAACTCAAGAAAACTATACACCAAACAAAGGATATTTATTAAAGTACAATAGATTTAAATACCATGAAAAGATGATTTTAGAGATGGTTCTTGAGTCATTTTTTAATCATGTGATCATATAAAAGAGATCATTCCATAACATAATATAGGTCATGTGACTCAGAAGATAGTGATTTGTTATATTGAAGTAGATAAACGGTGAAAGCAGCTTGGGGATCATGTAAATTTTTAAAGACGATGAGTAAGAAGGGAGTGTACAAGATTGAAACTATTTATTGCAAAAAATATTAATAAAGTGATAATTTGGTAATAAAATTATCTTGATGTTTCAAAAGGAACATCAACATATATAGTTCGAGTATTATGTAATATTCTGAAGATATCCTTCTTGTGTTAGTTGTGGTTTTATTTGTTTCCGATAGTGTGAATTGACTTTTCTAGTGTGATCTTGGGAAGCATAGTTTAATTCTATGGTGTTGAAGAATTATATATTGTAACTTCTTATGATTATATATTAAAATCTATGGTTGGGGTGTCTAACCAATCATAGTTAAGAGTAGGATCACGTTGTGACTAAACCTTTTAAAAATTATATGTTCCTATGTTATTTTTGTTTACTACATTCAGGAAAGGTCATGGACTTCTAGGAGTGGATCAGATCCTAATAGTTCAAAATAGTTCAATTTCAAATGAAATAAGAATTATAAAAACCACCACTAATTCAACCCCACCGCCCTTCTCAGTGGTGTAACATCTCCCTTACAACTTCATTGGGTAGGTAGTTGAAATCAATCTAATTAAGATAAATAAATAAATTAGAATGGGGAGTGAACAAAATCATATTTTCAATACTTCATTGTTATTTATATTGTTAATATTGCGTGATGGTTTTATGTGTATGCAATTTTTATTATTGGTCATGTCTTTGTAAAGAGATGAATGTTTTAAATTAGGTAACAATTAAAATGTGGAAATTAATTTAAGCACTGTAAAACTTTTATATTAGTGGTGGTTTTTTAAAGGGGTTATACATAACCCAGTCTAAATTATTTTTCTGGGTAATCTTTTTAATTCCAAAAATGCTACAAATTATAAATCTAGAAATAGTTTTGGGAAAATAGCCGTAAAAAATATAATATATCTATAAAAAAATAAAAATTAGTTGTGGTTATAAACCATGGATAATATAATAAATTTCCAATGGTTTATAATCATTGATAATCAATTATATTAGGGGGGATTTATAACACCCTCTAATTTTTTCATACATTTTTTAATAACTAATATAAATATAATTATCTATGGTTGTCCTATAATAACCATTAAATTATTATTTAGTGGTCATTTCAGCACAACATCCACCAAATAAAAATTTATTTATTACATTTTTATTAAAATTAAGGGAGGTGAGAAACCCTCACTAATAACTTATATTAGTAGGAGTTTATAACCCCCATTAAAATTTTTAATTTTTTTAAAAAAAATTGAAATTTAATAATATGTTTTTTGTATGCATTCATGAATTCATATATATATGTATGTATCTATTTAATTACACATGTGTTTATACATAAATAAAAACACATATTTATGTTTGTGTGATTATGTGTATTTCTATACATGAAAAACTATTTATACATATATGTAATTATATATATATGTATATGTAGAAATGTATATAAAATTACATACACACACGATGTTATTTATTTATTTATATGTATATATATATAATATAAAAATGACATCAATATATATAAATATATGTATGAATTTATATACGTTGTATACAAGTATATAAATATAAATTAAACAAATGTGTTTAAATTTAAAATATAAAATTATATAAATACACATTATAATTATATTTTTAAATACTACATTATATAATAATATATGCACACACATAATCATATATATTAAAAATAAATTTTATAAATTTATATTAAATATATTAAAAAATACTTAATATAAATTTGTATCTGAAAAAAATATAAATATAAATATATTTTTATATACTAATTGTGAAAAAAATCTATTGAAATATATATATTTAATTATAGAATACAAATATAATGTTTGTGTGTGTTTCTGTGTGCATTTGTAGATATAAATTAATAGAAATAATTGTATTTATTAATAAATAAATTTTTATATATATTATAATTACAATATATTAATTTGTTTAAATATATTATACAAAAAATATAATCATATATATAAATTTGTTACTTTTATAAATTTATTTATCAATGAATTATATATATAGATAAATATATTATAAATTTTTTTATATATCTATAGAGTATTTATATGCCCAAATAATAAAATGATTTTTTTTGACATAGGATATGGTATATTGATGCTTGGTTAGAGGGGGATATTTATAAATTAAAAACAGTAACATCAGGTAACAACTCCTATCTTAGAATATTTTTAATGAGGCTTATTCATGGAACCAAAAACACCATGCGACTCAGACATCCTAGGTAAAGTAAAAACCTACATTGAAAAGGTATATAGTTATTGTGTATTCTTACCAATGATGATTAAGAACACACAATGGTTTAATGTATGGACCCTGAGCTCATCACTCCCTATTGGGGGAATATATTGTGAAATTAGAAACTTTGTTCTAGATTTACGCCATGTTCGTGAATCTTTCAAAAATCCTATTATGGGGCTAGTTACCCTAACACTAGTAATATGTTATCAGAATATTCCAATGTGAAGGTATGTGCATATCAAAGGAATTCCATTGAGTTGAACATCTGTATGTATCATAGGTTCTCTATCGATAACCCCATTTGTATGTATTGTATGTTATACATCCTTATCATATTATCACATATTGATATTTATTTGTATGTGACTATGTTTTAAACTTGAACATCTTGGTTCTCTATATTTTGTCACCATCCAAGATGGTTCTTGGTAATTATGGTGTCAGTATCGATCCCATGATGGGGGTTCCTATAAATCCTAATTAATGGAATCATAACTCACGTAGTTCTGTACTGCTTGAGGGGGGACATACTACCTTTTATGATCTTGTGAAAAGAACTAATCTATGCAGTTTTACATCATGTGGTATGTTCCTCTATGGGAATGTTTCACAAAAATTTCCAAATTTTGGAAATACTATGATTTAAGATGTCAGTTCCCCCCAATACCCTTGTATAGGATTTTTCATCAGGATTTTATTAATTCAGTATCACTTCCCCAAAATAAACCTTTTAATTTTAATGTAATTACTTTCTAAATCATTCTTCAAAATATATATGGACATATAATGTATCTATTTTTTTATTTTTTTGGGCCCATGGTTGGAATCTCATTCCTTATGTTTAACCATTGGTATTTAATTCTCAAATAACTGTATCTTGTAAGAAACACAAAAATCACTTTATGGAGAACCTACTCCTGAACTCTCGCCAACTAGAAGATACATGGGGCTATTAGCGGAGCCCCCATAATCTGAGAACCTTAAATTTTAGTATCTAAAACTCTCTAAAGGTCTTCATATCATCCATATCCTTCCATCATTGGAAATTTTTTTAAATTTTCGAAGAGTCCTTTTTTGTAAAATTCAACTCCCTCATTCTATACATTTTTAAGAGAACACAAATACGGGAAATTTTTTGGTGATATAAAAGGCTATCTTTAAGAATAAAAACAATGATTAAATACCTGAATTTATTTTGTTAAAATTATTTCGTTGAGTTAATCCATCCACTTAGAAGGTTCATCGTATCATTATCCATTTTTATTAAAAATAATTGTAACTTAATAAAAAAACTCAAATATTAAAATTAACTCCCTAAATGTTTGAGGCTCATCTTCTGATCATATAATTTTATATAGAATAATTTATTCCACTAGAAATAATTTTTCCCTAATAAAACATATTCAACAGTACTCACAAGAACCGCATTATAGATAATGTAAGGTTAATATTATATAAAACAAATGGAATCCACCATCCAGAGAGCTCATGATCACCGTTTGTAATTTCCTCAATCTATAGTTATCTTCTATAAAACTCAAAAAATGATATCACTTTTCAAAAAACCAAAACCTTTACTTTTAGGATCTTATAAACTGTACAAAATCAATCTTTTCTATGAAAACCCATTTCCAAAACAACATAAATGACTCGAGGAAATAATCAATCCTATCTCTATCCTTCTAAATCTTTTTATAACCCTTTGGTTACCCTAAATACCATAATGAGGCCCCATTTCACAAATTAAACACTTTGTATGACCAATAAATAAATTTAAATGAACAAGAGTAATCACCAAAGCCTGAAACCATATCCAATATATATATATATATATGGCTCTTACAATTATTTTATTCTTGATCTCAATCATAGTTCCTAAAATGACCTCCTTACCAAGATAAAAATCCTATTTATCCTAATATTCATAACCTATAGACAAAAAAATTAAAAACTAACCACCATAATAGTTATCATATCAAATAAACCTTTCTACTACATCCATCAGCAATCTTTAGATACCCTGGTCATGAATTCAACAAAAAATGATAACATTCTATCTGAAGATATCGAATGATCATCCACTATAAAACTCCTGACACATGGTTCACTATGAACCAAAATTCAATCCACTCACTTATCACTATCATAAAACACTGAGATACTACTGACCCACACATGTTTATCCCAAGACACCATGGTTTCATCAAGAATCCCATATTTTATCCTATGGTTCTTCCCACTATAATCATCTACTCATAAAAAACATTTTCAAGGCATGGTCATCCCTACGATATGAATTTTCCACCAAAACACACTATTGATGGTCCATAAACACACTAAAAGTAGTTTCTACATTACCACACCAAATGTCATGTAAAAATTATAATCAATCCACCCCAGGACACTCTTCCTTGAAAATGCTTAGTGGCACTCATCGATGAATCGTCACATTACCAGATCATAATACATGAACTCCAAAAGGCAATGTAGAATCATCAAATCACCCAAAATGATGCATGTACTAGGGAATACATATGTTTAGATCACCAATCATTAACACCATATATCATTCTGTCACCCCAATCAACAAAGACCTATGATCTGACTCACCGTTGGATCACATCAAATACATGTTGTGTCTGATGCTAATTCATAGATTTTATTAAATTTAATATATGAATCCCTAAATTTTATATCTACTATGGAAGTAGATAAATTCATATTTCTGAGTGAGTAGCTTCCTACTGTCATCATGGTTTTCCAATGATCTGTATCCCCATATCTAAAACCATTCCAACATGAGGATCATACCTCCTTGGTTCATGTTCCATAAAAAATCATATGTAATGAGTGGACATGATCATTCATCTCGTGCCAAATATTCAACGTGAAACATAAATCATTAACCTTTCTCATCTTACCAATAATTTCATCAACATCATCCATTTAAGTTGAATTTATAACAAGGTTCAAAACCTCCAATGGCCAACGGTTCACTTTCCAACATATGGATTTTCTTACATCGCTTTTTAAGCTTACCTTAACCGGTTCTATCATCACAAAGGTGCTTCTACTTCTGTGCCAAACTCACCCATATTATCAATCAACAAAACCTTGTAATCATGATATCCTCATATTTCATAGAGAAAACCCTCCCATATTCATAAAAACCGTAGGGAACCATTTTCATATAAATTTCATTATTTCTATCAATCCTCAACACAGACATGATAATACACTAACATACATACCAAACAACTATCATAAAAAACCAACACATAATACCCCAATATTATCCAAATACAATGGTTAATTCTACTATAAAACCTAGTCTCACAGACATACTCATGGCCCCATAATCCGCACATCAATGAACATATGATAATTCCACAAGAAAACAGAATATGTTTCTCTGTCATGTTGATCTCATAAAGTAGTAATCATCCTTGATTATCTCATTTAACTATATTGAAATCATACTCATACTAATATTAACAACAAGATCACTGATTACCTCGCGCATCACTGCATTTTTTGCTATTCCAAAACCAAAATCATATACCTTCACCCTCATCATGCCATCAAAACTGCATATATAATAAAAAAGGCCAAGAATCCCACTTATCTTTCCCTTGAAAACATTCCATAATACTAAAATAAGTAACTCCTAGAGTTATTTACTTCATAAAAACCCTGATGATTCACCATGTCTATATTTTCTACATGATAACACTTCTTTTGAATTAATATAAATTGAAAATCATTTTTTCAAACATCTCATTAATACAGAAATCTCAATTATATCATAACACCTCTTACAATATACTATCTTATATCACAAGGGCTCAGGTCTCCCCCACCTATACCATAAACCATATCTCATAATGTTGAAGAATCATGGGGAAGACTACTACTCATGTCGTACTATCAAAAGGAAATTCCCATGCCGAAACATCCAATTTATGGTTCTTATATATATATATACATCATAAGAAACACATTCTATAACCAACCACCCACTATAAGGAATAAGTCCTCATACAGAATATATATATAATATTACCCCTTAAATGACCATAATCTCATCTATGAACATATAATAACATTTACCTATGATAATTTTTATCGAGTAACCCATTTTTACATGGTTTGGTTAAGTAGATTACACCTGAGAAAATATATGGGAAAACAAAATATATGTTGTAATTGAAAATTTATGTAACCATGAATTTATCTATAACTTGTATTATAATTAACCACAATGATTTCATTATCAAGGGATTCGGCATCCCATATATATAATTGTGATTTGTGTCCTTCCCTATAAGTATCTAAAATACCTTTCAAGAGTAGAAAATCCTACCTAAAACCTCATATACATGTAGAGGGGGTAGAGGCTCTCACTCGTAATCTCATAATATTATCAAGGGGTTTTTATCCCACCCAACCATATTGTAATATCATGGGATGCTAGTGAATCCCACTCATTGTATCACAATATCATTGGGTGTAGTGTATCCAACCTTTTATTGCATAATATGATCATGGGAAGGTATTCCTACCTGTAATCTCATTATACCATCAAGGGCACTATGTCACACTTATAATCACATAATATCATCAAGGTAGGGTGCCCCACTTGTAATATAACAATATTATAGGGGGTTTTGTGTCCCACATGGAAAATTATAATATAATAGGGATCTATGTGTCTCACCCATAATCTCATAATCTCATTTGGGATAATGATTCATACACACAATCTCATAATATCATCGGGTGATGTTCATCCCACCCAAAATCTCATGTTCTAATCAGGGGTGGTGACCCCCTCATAATCTTATAAAATCATCAGGGGTAGTGTGTCTCACCCGTAATCTCATAATATAATTGGGGTAGTGTGTCCCACCCATAATCTAATAATATCATTAGGGTAAGTGATTCCCACCCATGATCTCATGAAATCATCCGGGGGAAGTGAGTCCCTCCCATAATCTAATAATAAAATTAAGTGAAGTGTGTATAACCCATCCATCTCACCATATAATTAGGTTCAGTGCATACCTACCAAAATATATCATCAAGAGGATTATAATCCACCAATGATATATTATTTCATAAAAAATTTAATTATCGATCTTCAAGCACCAATAATATATAACCATGTTCATAATCCACATCACACAACATATTAGTTCAACTGTAGTCACCGCTGACACATAAGAGGATCTTCATGATATAAGGATCCACTCTAAACTGATATTACCTACATGACTACTTTACCCTTATCTATGGTTAATAAAATACTATTTAACCCACCAGGAGTTTCCTAGTTTGGATAACATTTCTGACATTATAAATGGATTACACTATCTTTTTCACTTCCCTATGTCCCCTTCGCAACACATGGATTAAATAACATAACTTGAAATCATCTTGATGACATTATGGCCTCAATGATATCATCCAAAAATACACACTAACATTAATTTTGTGAGATGGAATTATGCCCATATTTCTACCGGATGTCATGTTGGTCGGTCCTATCATGCCTAATCAATACATACAATCCTTCTAAAATTGACCCTCTCTAATAATCATATACAAGTGGGGGGGCACAGACCCAAATATCTAGTCATATAGCCCAAAATTCTTGAAGTTAACTCATTATTCTATCATGGCCTACTAAGGACAAACATTACCAATCCAAGACTATCGTTGCTAAGGTGTTGATTAAGGGAACTTATAATAAGGTATACCATATTATTTCATTTTATTTAATTAAAAACCCATAGGGTATACATATCTCGTAGATTTAATTAATAATTATAATATCATCCATTAGTAATTAATGCATCCACTAGTGTACAAGGGTCCATAATGTCCCTTGGTACTTTAATTATCTTAAAACACATGTTATTTTAATAATAAAATTTATATGAAATGGGTTTTAAACATACATAATGGTGGTACGATACATAATACACCATATAAACATGTTAAGTACCATATTATAAGGATATAGTAAATTAAAACTTCATATGTGGCCATTCCCTACATAATTGAAACATGGCCACTGTCGATGAAGCCCATCCATGATCATATCAATATTAAAAATCATGCCCCAAGAAATAACATCCAATTTAATTACAAATAAAAAATTATAAATAATTGAAAATTATTTATATATAATTATTAATTTATAAAAACTAACCTGATGGTATCCTATAACTAAAAATATGACTAACTACGCATAAAAGGTCTATGGAACACCCTGAACCATTCTAAGTAATGAACTATCACTCTACAACAACTAACTAAAAAATTGTTAAAATATTATTAAATCACAATTATTCGTTGAACAACATACTTTTAATGTAATAGTGAGTGATGGAACACGGTTTTCCTCCTAGAATTTCCACCTTCCCGAAATTCACCTTCCAGAGCATTTTTTTAATGTCACCTTGTAAAATATGCTTTTGAAATCTAGCTTCTAGAACAACTTATAGATTCTACTTTTGATCCTTCCTTTTAGAATCAACCTTAAAACCTCTGAAGATAACTTATTTTTTATTAATTCTGAAAAAACTCAAGACCTGCAGAACTCAAATTTGATCAACTTATAGACACACACCTTTTGGTTACCTTCGAGTAGTTACAAAAATTTAATACCTAACCACATATTATGATTCACTTGAATTGTATTATAATTTTAGACAAAATCATTCCAAATCCTCTATTATTTATTCCACCTTCCTTAAGTTAGGTGGGATCGATGTAATTTCCAAAAAAAAGTCTATGTGTAAAGATCTTATCTCCCTCAAGACCCTTATATATAGGGTTCTCCTCCAGATTTCAATAATTCTCTATGGCTTCCCAGAAATATCCAATTCTCTTTCTATCAAATTATTTAATAAATATTTCTGAAAAATATATATATAAATGTAGTGTATGCATTTCTTTTATCCAATAAATACATCGTTAGATCCACACACCTGGTAAACATCCACAAAGGCCACTGGTATTTAATTCTCATATAAAAAATCTTCTAGAAAACTAAAATATATACCTATAGAGGACATAATCTTATACTCTCACTTACTGAAATATACATGGGTCTATTATGGTGGCTTTAACATTCTGGACAACATACATTTTATCAATTAATTCACACTATAAGCCTTTGGATCTTTCCCTTCATTCCATTAATTAGACTTCTCTTTTTTTAAAGTATATTATGTAAAAATCAACACCCTCATTATAGTTATCTACTAGATAACAAATATAAGGGATAACATTTTTAATATGAATGGCTATATTTTGGAAAACGCAAGGATTAAAGACTTCCGTACTTTAGTAAAAGTTCTTCGCATGGTTCACTCAACTCTTTAAAGTTTCCATTATATACTTTTCATTTTTTACACCAAATTAAATATAACATAAAAATAAAACACAACTCTTGAAAAGGGTACTCCAGTAAATCATGTCTCATCTTTTAATAAAATTATTTTATTGAGAATCATTTATTTCACTAAATGAACACCTACCTCCATCTTTCATCTTCAGAATAACTCAAAAGAGACACTTTCCATTGAATGAAAGGTCCATAATTTAGTGAAATCACCAAATAAAACGTCCTGATAACTCAAGATATCCCTCCATAATTTGATCCTTCTATTTGTTCCTTCTAAAAACATATAAAGTAATATATATTTTCCAAAAAACAATATAATTCAATCCCAAGATCAGCTAAACATCCCAAAATTAATCTTATCCCCCTTGAAACCATTAAAAAACTTCTTAAATGACTTCAGAAAATCATTAAACCTCTATAGAACCTTTTAAATCAATTTTTAGCCCTATGGGAACCCCTAACACCTCAAAAAGGATCCTTTACTCAAAGAAGACACATAATGTGGCCCGTAACACTACTCATGAGCACTCAAGTCTTCACCAAATCCTTAAATAAAATCCAATAACATCATCTATGGGTCTCCCAACACCTAGATTCTCAATACATATCTATTTTCTCAAAAGGACCCTTTATAGATACCAAAAATTCAAATTTATATTAAAATTACTAACATGTAATGGCGTGGGATGAAACATCAGTTATCGAGGATAAGAAGATGAATGATACACTAAAGGAGAAGAGTTAATGTAAAATAAAATGAACTTATTTATTTTTATCAAATGTTTATTGAGGATAAATATCAGCTGAATAAAATTAATATCAATTTCAAAAAATGTGTTCATTAAATTGGAAAATGTATGAATATTTTTTTAAATACTATTGAAACATTCATAAAAATAATCAAAAATAGAACTATATGAATTTATAAATCCATGACGTGTCGAGGGTAATTTTAAAGGGATACAATTTTAGAAAAACAAGAATAATATTTCCTCAATATTTCAATTATATATTTTTGAAAATTATATATATTGAAACATGAAACATAAATATGATACTAATAGAAATGAAAAAAATGATGAATACTGTATGGAATGAATGAGAATGTGCCAAGATACCATAAAATAATTTATAAAAAGTAGCTGAAATTAGTGGTTGTAAAGGTGATGTAAAATAAATATTGTTCTATACAAGAAGTAATTTTTTTAATAATGTTACCATTGTTTGGACAATTTTGATGTTGTGGTGGCCAATATCATGTATGGAGAAATTTTTGGTACAATAAAAGATATGTTAATAATTTTAAAGGTGTTGAAAGGATGAAATTAAGGGTTGGACTACCAACTCAATAAAAACATGCTTAATAATATTCTAAAAATTAAGTTGTTTATGTGATGAATCAGTTTCAATTTTTGAACAAATTTTATGGAATATATGGTCAACCGAGACACCTTTTTATCAAATACCTAGAAATTTTTCAAGAACAATTGAGTATAAATAATGATACAATATTTTAGAATAGTAAATAATATATAATGTATAAAAAGTTGTTTTTTTAAGTTTCTTTGAATATATATCAAAATAATCTCTCATATATACACAATAGTGAGTACTATTTACATGTAATAGGTGATATGCGATTTTATAAAGTCCATAAGATTCTTAGAGAAGAATTTTTCACATATGAAAATGATTATGTGTTGAAAATAAAATTAATTGTGTAAACAAATATGAGATATAAAGATGAAATCCAAGAGTAAAATCTCTATTCATGGTTTGAGAGATAACATAACAAGTGTTTATTGAGAATGTAAAGAAGGAAACAAAATGATATTATTGAAACATGGATATGTGGTGTTTATTTTGAAATATTAATGCTTTATAAGTTGAGTTCAACAATAAAAAGTAAACCTATTTCAATTATGAAATCTGTAAAATTCATCTTACATGAGCATAAAGGATGATAAGAAGATGTGTCATTGATTTCTTGGTTAAATCAGTCAAAAGGGCATGAAAAAAGTTTTCTCAAGAAGATATTGTTCATGATTTTTTATTTATAAACATTGAAAAATAAAATGTAATGAACTATAATTTAAATTTGGATGATTGTGAACTCTTCATATAAAATAATATAGATTCAAAAAACTTGTCCCATACAACTTGTTCATTTTAATATTTATCGATCAATAGAGAATGAAATTAATGGGTGGTGATAAATAAGTTATCTCATTCATTAATAAATTTATGTAGTCCACATACACCATGTTCATGAATGAAAAACATGTGAAATTAAATAGTTTCACATGCTTTAAAAAAAGTTTTCAAAATTAATGTTGTTATTTATTGAATGAGATATTTATTATTAATGGAAATTAATAATAAGTAAAAAGTTTTAAGTTTATATGGATAACAAACATATTCATAATTATTATAGTTCACCATAAACCCCATAGAAATAGTGTTTAAAAATATATAATCCTTATTTAATTTAGGAGGATTGAACATTACCGGTGGAACATGGCACTTCTCATTTCTTTTAAACATAAGTGATATAATAGTACACTTTCAAAAATGATGTCTATAACATAGGAACATATATATTTATATAAAATATATAAATTACATTAATAAACCAATCTTTAAATATGTAAGGTTATTCTGAATCATGTGTTTCATTGATGTCAAGGGTTCAAATATGAGAAATTTTGTGCAAAGTGAATTCCATGGGATTTTATTTGTATATACAACTAATAAGAAGGGAAATAATTAATATAACAGTGAATTTAGAAACATAGATAATTTTTTTTATGTGGAGGTGTTTTATAACTCATAAAATCGATTTAAACTGTAATAAAGGCTTTCTATAGAAGACAGAATAGTGTAGAATTAACTAGAGAGTAAGAAAAAATATATTATAATATAGACTGTGTGAGTGATTTTCATAAACAATGTATTGATTTATCTACACCCAATTATGGAAAATAAATTATACCAATTCATTAATGGTTTATAATAAAATTTTAGTTCCATAATAAATTAGAGATAATATATAATCTGAAAAAACTAGAAGATCATTGAGAATAACATCACATACCTAATTTAATTATAATATTGAGATGAGGAGTTTGGATGACGCATTGAAGTATAAAAAGTGGATTCATTCCATGAATTAATAATTAGGATCTATTAATATTAATTAAACCTTTTTTCAGTCCAAAATATAATAAATAATCATTAGAACAAAGTATTCATATATTAATAAGTTAAATGAAAATAGAAAACTGATGAGGAATAAGTACCAGAATTAATACCAAATATAATCTTAGGTTATGGGTATTGACTTTGATGAATCATTTTATTTTAATTTTTGGATTAATACTATAAGTATTTTTCATGTTATCACTACTCATAGGAGAGATAAAACACTCTAAATAGTTGTGAATTAGATAATTCTCAATGTGAAACTTGATAATGTGGTATAAATTTAGTAAAGAAAAGTATTTTAGATTTAAGATAACATGATATGTTTTTAGAGGTTAAATAATTAACTACACATGTTAAAAAAGGATTGATTGTATTTGTTTTGAAATTCGATCATTATTAATGTCATTGGATTTCAAGAAACTAAGACTTTATGGACACTAATTAATATAATAAAAAAGGAATTTATATCCAATTGTTACAATCTATGATGGTGATACTATATTTTTTTGGAAATAAAGAAAATGTATGAAAATTATTGTCAACTAATGTCAAGAATTTTTTTGATATTTGAATGTTGGGAGAGGTTATGTAATTCTTAGGACATCATATTTATTAGGATGTGTAAAATATTATTCTTTGTCGATAAAATTGTGCCTGAGAGTTTAGAAAAATGATTATAAATGATGTTGTTTTTTAATTTTATAACATGATTTCAGTGGGAATTTAAAAAGATAAATATGGAAATGGGTTTGATTCAAAGGATTGGAAGAAACTTATTAAGAGTCTACTCAATTTAAAATATTCAATTCTGGATGTTTTTTATACCACTATATTTTATGAATGGTATAAAATTTCCATAAAATAGTCATATTATATAATAATTAAAAGTATTATAAGATATAAAATTGGAAATAAGTACATCGGTTTGAAAAATAACAGTAATGAAAACTATAACTTTTTGGATATGTTGATGTTGATTGGTATGGAGCTGGTAATGATTGAAATTCCTTATATGGTGGTTGTTTTTTAAGATATTTTCTAGTTATGTTGAATAAAAACTATAATTATGTTATCATGAATTAAGTATATTGTTTCCACCTAATAGAAAATGCATCATTTACATATAAAGACTAAATAATAAAATTTCATAGTATAAGCCGAGTTACCTTTATTAGTTGATTATGGAAATCAATATTCTATAAATCATTCAAGAAATATAGACTAGAATTATCAAAATAAAAACATAGATAACAAGTATAATTTTATCAAGTAGAATGTGGAAGAATGATTTTTCAGTATAGCGTAAACTCTTATAATGTAAAATGTTTTAGATGTTTTTATAAAAACTCTACCTAAGTATGTTGTTAATAAATTGGGGTTGATGATGGAAGTTCAGCCTCCATATTCTATAAAATTTGTTATAGCATCACATCTCCTCTTCCACATATTTATTGGATTATTTTCACAATGTGGATGAAAGATAGAATCATAAATATAAATATATAAATTTTACTAATATGGGATAAGTATATTAATATGTTTTAGTATATTTTAAGGGGGTTTAAAAGGGGATGTTGTGATATTGATATAGACATGTAGTTCATGTGTGTTTGTGCGTGTTTAAAGTAGTAATTTCAATATGTGTTTGGGAATTGGCGTATTTTTGAACTCTTATAATATGTTTTCTATGTATATTTTTATGATATTTGGTTTTTAATATAAAAAATATCATTTTTTAAAATATAAATTTAAAAAAGATTTATATTTTATTATTCAAAAATATCGATTAAAAATAAAATGTGAGTTTCTATTATATGAAAATTTGAAGATATTATTCATTAATCATATTTCTTATACCAAGTTCAGTAACGTGGGATTGGAGTGAATTAATGGTGACTTATTATTAATTTTTTGGTTTATTTATTTCCAATGGTTGATAATAATATTCTTAGGCTGATTATTTTTACATAAAATATGTTTGAGGGTGAAGGTTACCTAGGTGGTTTTTGATATTAAGGATATGATTATTGGTTTATGGTATGTGTGAAATGAACATGTTTATAGAATATGGGGGTTTCATTTGATTTTAATCCACAAAATCATAAATTTATTAATTTAAATCATGGAATATTTTATAAAATAGGTGATACATGTCGAAAATAATTCTAAAAAGGTTATATACTATTTTAATCAGAGGATAAGGTTTTAGATATTTTGTTTCCAAAAAAAATAAATTACACAACAATAAGAAGTTATTATTCTGTGATATTCTTTATAGCTGTGATTATACTTTTACTAATATTCTTTAAATATTTTCCATGAAACTATATGAACTCCATGATTTACAATATCAAGTTATAAATTACATAAAAATATTACATTATAATGAAGGATGTTGGGCGATGAATCTAAAAAGTAAGTTTTAATGTGATTCCATAATAAATTTTGTCTCCTTATATATATTATGGGTTATGTAAAAATTTCGTGTTTTATGACTTAATTCATCTTGTGGAGTGTTATTTTCTGATTATTTAGACGTAACCACTTGGTAATAGAATGTGTTAAATCATAGTGAACATGATTATGTTGTGATTTATGCTATGGGTCATTTTTTATATGTTTTTATAAAGTGTAATATTATTTATTACATAGGTACAACAACTTCATCCTAAACATTTTGTAGGAATAAAATAGAAATTTGTTGGAGTAAATTGGTTTACAGTTCCTTATTAAAGTTGGAGAATATAAAATTTGTAGTTGGTTCCTGAATTTTTAATTTGAAATTAAAATTCAAATAGAAAAGGTTCATTTTTAGTAGAAATAGATGTTTATTACATCAATTATATGATAATAAAGGTATAATAAAAATAAGCACAATAATCAAATAATAATTTTATCCCCTAATTATCACAAGTTCTTAATGAGTAATCTTTAAAAACATATGGTTAAATAATTTCATTAAAGAAAATGAATTCATATGGTTTTATAGTGAGTTTATATGTTTTTTTATTTTTTAATTAGCATAAGTTTTAATATACTTAAATATATATTATTAAAATGAATTATAAAGATGTTTGGCAGTCATGAACAATTTTTGGTTACATAATTTCAATGTCTCGCTGATAAGAATGTTGAAGATGATGCAATACTCTATTAAAAGTTTATTTAGAGATTCTAAGTAGTTATAAAATAACGTTGTTGTTGTTTTATTTAATAGTTATCCCTATTATTTATGGGGATAGTAATGTATATGTTAGGATAAATTTTTAAACAAATTGTTTTCAATGTTAAACCCTTTTTGTTGTAGTCTATTTGGTGACTCCAGTGGATCATGTTGTAATGGTTGATATGATTTCATAGAAAAGATATATCCATTCATTTTGAATGGTTAAACTTGTAAATTTTTTATTTGTATTTCATATATGAGAGTGAAAATAAAATCACTAAACAAAATTTATTCACATCATAATTTTTTTTCTGTTTAAGAATAAATTCAGTGACAGATTTTCTTTTTCTTCTTAATCAAAGATGATGTTTATTTTGATGGATAATCATAAAATATTATTATTCACTAAATCACCCCACCCCTAGGTGAATAAAATTTTTGGAACTTACTATTATTTCTGGTATGGTATTTCATAAACTATAATACATAAGATCAGATACAAATGATTCAAATATTATAAGTCATTGGGGAACCATTTATATAATCATTTCATTTTGCATTAAATTATTTTTTAATACTATTTAATTAAATAGTTATTTATTTAATTGGAACTCCTTCTTGAATTATATCCGTAAAATTTTCATGTATACTATTATTCATAATTTATAAGGGAAATGGGGAAATGTAATAAAGTGGTGAACTCAAATTCTTAGTGAGGAATAACATATAAAGAAACTGTACATATCATGATCACGACTTACATAAAAATATGATAATAAATTTTTACCATATATATATATATAAATTATCTTTATAATATAATGAGTACTAAAATTTTGGAAACATAATTAATGGTATTAATATTTTAGAACATCAAAAACATTTTTCAAATAAGATTGATAATGCATCATTTTTAAATGGTATAGACACTCCAGTTACCCTAACATGTATTTATCATGAGACATATAAGTACCCTAATGGGAAATATATTTCTAGGACCTACCCATTAATTTTATTTCCAAATAAATTCTTTAATATATGAAATCTTCCTTTAATATAATTTAATCATATTAAATATAAAATAACTAATAAATACATGGACTAATTTTTGTGAAAGATTTAAATATAAAGTATAATTTAATTTAATAAAGTAATATATGAATATATAAATAATTTTCAAAATTTATTTAATGTTTTAGATATCAAGATCAATACCTTTCAATCAAAATATTGAAGTATAATATATTTTTATTATAGGAATTATGATAAATGTATCGAATTGATCCATATTTTTTAAAAAGATTTATATCAAATAATTATTCATGTATCTATTGAATGAATCATTATAGGAAATTGATTGAATATAATACATTATATATTGAAATTCTATGTTAATGAAGGAAAAAACGTTGTATTAAATATGAATATGTTACCCATATGTTTAATTCACATTAGGGATACAAAACTCTCAACGTTATGGGAATTGACAATGTAATGTCCCACCACCCTAAACCTCTGATCATCACCCGAACTGGGGGAATGGTGTATGACCTCAGGCATGCCTCCCCATATACCAGAGGCTATAGACTAGCCACAGGGGTCTAGGGTGGTACTGTGGGGAGACTATTCCCCATGTATGTGAGTTAATGGTAATAAAGAAAATATCCAAATATCTTAAATTACAAAAAGATAGAAAGTGGAAGTAGACAAATAAAACATTTATGATAAAAATTCAAATTCAGTAAGGGTCTGAATAGTCATGTCATATATACATATGACAACCCAATGGGATAGTTATATATACACACAAATATAAAAGATAAAGGTAGTAAAAGGCAATGAATCTGTGACATCCTCTTCCCAAAACTCCTCCCAAGATCCATGTACACATCTAAGCAATCCTTTTTTCCCAACTCGGTCCTCATCCCATCCTATACCTGTAACCGTGTTATCATCTTCTCGGGTACCCAAGTACAGTGGTGGCCCATGAAAGGTGTGAGTCTTTGTATCAGTACAACACCACCAATGCAGTCATGTACTTACTAGAATGTAGTTATATGTGTATGTGACATGATCAGATTAAATAGAGGAAAACTGTACAAAATAAAAAAAACATCAATGTTGATCCTTAGGTCCATGACTTTTATCGACCGTACTTTCTTTATCCGCTGTTAGGGTTTATCTTAGCATGTATCAATTACCTTGTTTCCCAAATAACATGTGGGACCCAGATCTATGGTAACCCCAACATACCCTCATGACATCAAGATCTCATCGCATGATAATCCAAACATCTAGGTTCCAAATAATGTCATCCTAAACATCGAGCTCTAAATCAACAAATTTTTTAATTATATCCTCATATATATGGGGTACCATTCTGTAGTAGTCAAAACATAAAAGATATAAATCCATATTATCCAAAATACCAAACTCCAAATCAAGGGTATCACTAACTTTATTTGAATCCCCTAATCAATGGATGATCCATCTATAATTCAAGTTCCTAATCCAAGGAAACACCTATCAGAGAGTTCCATGTATTTGATAGATTTCATCCATAGGCGGCTCAAAATCATGATACCACATATGTGTACCATTCTCCATATTATGAATTCCAAATTATATCACATTTTCCCCAAGGTGAAATCCATTACCTACAATAAAAAATCATATAACTAGATGTTGATCCAAATTCCCATGCAATGTACCACTATCCACCACCAATTAGGCTCACTAATATGGTGTGTGTTTCATGGTGACAATTTTTTCCATCTCAAGAACACCCACATAGGGTAATTATACCAATGAGGTACCCAAATGTTCCCCTTGGTCTCAATGTAACAGAGTAACCCTTAATTGTTTCTTTAGTCTCATTCATGTTCTCCAGTCAACACTCGATGCTCAAGGATGCTATGTAACTTCACATCATCAATAAGGTTGAATGGACTCACTGGCAACGCTAGGTCTCCTAAAATAAAAAATATTCAATAGATTGACCATAGACCATCTCTATCCTAAGGGTCACTCAATATTGATCAGGTCAACCAACATGATCATGATCTTCTCACATTCTATCTACCTACGCTTTCTCACTATGTTCGGGATATGATCTCTCATATTTAATTTTTCTCAATGATAAAAAAACATCTCAAAAGCATGAAACAAGGTCCATTATGTCCTAAATAGTCTTTGATACCATGTTCACCCTTGCCTCTATCATGTAAGTGTCACAAGCCCCTACACCTGAGAAAATGTCTCATTGGGTTCTGCATCAGCTTACAAGAGCCCTGGAAGCCACCTGATATCCCAACAGTCCCAACCTTGGCCATCGACAGTCATGTCACAAAAATAGAACACAATGGATTTCCTTGACCCCTTATTTATTTTCATTTTAATCATTAAATTTAAATTAAATGAATAATTTAACAAGGGGAGTTATCTAAAGTGTAGATCCCACCCATCACATTCCATATAATAAAATGAATTAATTTAATAAGAAAAATACACGAGACCATATACCAAAAATAGATATTTTCTATTTATTTTTTAGGGATAGTGGTAACTATTAAAGACTATCTAGCCTCATCTAGACATATCAATGCTCAACGGATCGAATCTCGATGACCTGAACTATTAACTCAAGACAAATATATATAATTAATTAATTATAACATTTATAATTAATTAATTTATTGAAACACAACATGACCTAATGTTATATAACTCAAAAGGTCGCCACACCACACAGAAATAAATTCCAGATGCTATTCATCAGTCTTAGGTATACACTTTTCCACATTTTTTTTAAAACGTCTATAACAGGATCACAAATTGATTTCCAATTTAACATATTTTATGTCAGAAAGCATAAAAAACATCACAGTGAAAACCTCAAAACAATTGGACACTATGTCATACCAAAATCATCTAAAGACATCCTATTATGAGGTATCATGAAAAATCCTCCTATTATACAACACCGTAATATTTTAAATGAACACTATTTTCGAAAAAATATACAACACAGAACATTGAGCTTAAATGAAACATAAAATATTATTATCTAACTATAAATGATATAAACTAGTCATTAAATTTTATAATACGGATGGTAGGTATATAATTATGATACATATATATATATGATTTTTATTCATTAAAAATTAATTGATTAATTCTTATGAAATAAACACTCAATTTTCTATAAAGTTATTTTATGCTTCAAAAATACATTATCTACAAAAATGATTTTTTTAGGAGTGAATATTTTAATTAATTTATGGATATTTTAGAACATTTTTTATAAAATGGATATATTCTTATAAATAATATACATAAATTATCATATGGTGATTTTTTGTCATTTTTATGAATTCATTTATTATTAAGTAAATACTGAAAATAAAGATTTTTTAAAATTATCATTTATTTTAATTGAAAAGTCTCATTATGAATTTTATATGAAATTTATTTAAATTAATTATCCTTTATTTAGATTTATTTTAATTAAATACAAATGAATTATATTTACACTCGATTTTATAATAAGTTTCCTTTTATGCTTAAAAATACATTTTTCATAAAATTGTTTTTAAGTTCATAATGTCTCTCCAATTCAATTAACTAAAATCATTCCAAATTATAAATTATTTAAATTAAATTTATAGATTATTTATCAATATATATATATATAAATTTAAATTTATATAATGAATATTATTAGTCATTAAGTTACTGTGAGATCGTCTTTTGCTTGAAAATTAAATTTCTCAAAAAAATCAATTTTTATCACATTTTGTAGGTTAAATTTTAATTTAGTTTATCCCCATTCATGAAATTAATTCTCAAAAAATTGATTCCATATATCTAATTTGTATTTTAACATTTTTTAAGTAATTAATTTTCACTGTTTTCCATTTTTAATAATAACCTTAGTAAAAATATGTCGCATCGGTAAAGGTAAATCAGATAGTTAAGACTAAAAATACTCTGATAAGAACTAAAAATAACCCTAAAACAAGAATTAAATCTATTTTATGAATTTTTTAGACCATAATTATATAATAATAGAATATATGTATTATATTCCAATTATTCATTGAAAATGAAAATATAATATTTTATGTAATGAAAAATACAAAATATCACTAATATAAATTTAAATTTTTATTATATGTTCACATAGGGATGAAAAAAATTTGTAATTAAAGATTAAATTTAAATTTTAGAATAATGAAATTATATTTATGATGGTAATTTATTTTTAACATTTAGTAATGAAAACAATTCCTTAAATGCTTCCACAACACTGCATAGTGCTTATGCATGCAGTAGAAAAACCAAGTAAATGATTTTAAAAACTATAGAAGTAATTGTTTCATTTTTTATAATGTCACATTAATTTTATTGCTATATATATCATATTAGTGATGATTTAAAATTATATATTTTGATTTTATTTCTATTTTGATGACATTAAAGTCAAATTAGATGAGTATTTTAAAAATAGAATTATTGATATTTTATAATAAAAAAGAGTTTATTACATGAATTAAAATCCATAAATTTAATATAATTTTCAAATATAAATTTATATAGTTTAAAATATTAATCATGGTCAATTTATAGGTCACTTTTCCTTTTATAGTAACTTTCTTAACCCCTAAATGTTAAACAAATTTGATATCATGGTAATCATCAAAAGGGTTAATGGGGCTAAAATAAATTCTTAAGTGTGAAGAAATCACCCAAAAATGTAAAAAAAATTATTTTATGGGATAAAAATTGACCCATGGTAATAATATATTATAAATATATCAATTTTTTCACATTTAAATTATTATTAATTTATATTAATGTAATACTTTATGTAATTCCAAGTGTACCACTCCCCTCACATATAAAAGGGTTCCTCCACTCCTTTGTTAATCACAAATTTTGAGAAATCTAGATCATATAATACCTAAACAAATTCCTTACCAACATTCCTCCACATGTACTAGAGTCTTTATTTTAATAGTACTAACCATATATGTCTTAAGGTATAAAGAATATCATGTTTTCTAAAGAAGATGTACATATTTTAACCAAATGTTTTACTTGAATTTCATCATATACCTCATTAAAAACAATTCTAAACATTGTTATATAACAAAATAATTATATCCAATATAATTATATTTTATTTTGTTAATATATCTCCTTTAATAAATCTACTTCTTTCATCAAATTTTAAAGAAAGCCATTGTTTATGTGTATGGAAAACTACCGCCTCGCGAACCGATGTAATTTTTTTTCCATCGCCAGCTATGTCATATGATTATAATGATGGATTTAATGTCTATATATGATTTTAAAGATATAATTATCATTATTTAAAGATAATATTTTATATATTTTCTTACCTTTTTTCCATTTAAAAATGAAAAAATAGTTCGTCTGTAGGCATAGATTACTACCTTGAAGAAGAGATGTGATTAGTTTTTCATCACTGCATTACATAGTTGGTATAAATAATGTTATTTAAAATGAATTTATAATATTTATGACATAATAAATATTTTTTAAAATAAAAAATGATAATTACCATTTTTACATCTTTCTTGGTAAAAATAGAAATGTTACCTGTGCTTATGTACGTCCTACCATCTCCAGGATTGTAATATAATTAATTTTCCAAAAATATATATCATGGTTAGTTTTTAAATTATAATAATGTATAAAAATATTTTTAAGTAATTATTATATTTAATATATGATGGAGAAATGATCCCCTCGATCATGTTCAACATACCGAAACCATTATGAAGTTATGAACTAAACATCCTCAAAACATTTGATATTGACTTAACTGACTACGTAAATAAATATGTCATTAAAATATATCAAATAAATGGTTTAAGAATATAGTATTATTAATGTAAAATATTCTTAATTATTAAAAATAATTTATATATGTTTTTTATAAAATCGTTAAAGGGTGTACATTGCAAGTCTCAACTCGAGGTAAGATATTTCATCTCAATTTTACTTAATTGAGTTATGATTTAATGTTATGAAGCTAATTTATTTTATATAGTGTACATACATACAAATTTATATTTTATATCATAAATAAATAAATATTCATGGTATTTTAAGTAAAAAATCATATTATTTCAGCCATGGTTATTTGAATTTAAATTTACCAAATCGTAAGGGATTTCATAACATAATTTGTTTTTATTGGGTTACATTACTTTTTCGTTGATTATATTATACCAATATTGTGTGTGTAAGGATATGTTTTTGTTTTATTATTTATTTAAACTTTTTTTTGTATTTTTATTTTTTTCAACAAATCAATCCATTTATTAATTTTCAATTCAATTTTACGATCTTTGTAAGGGTTATTTGTCTCAAATTCTATTTATTTAGAACATATTTTTATGTTATGAGCCTATATTATTTTATGAGGTAAATATACTAACCCTTCAAATGTTATATAATGTATATACTTATATTAATGGTATTAAAATCTTTTTTCCCATTTCTTTCACAATGTTAAGATGAAAAACATTCCAAAATCATAATGGTTTTTATGATATAATCTCAACTTACTTAAGGATTGTTATATTAAATGTTTATTTAGGAGGGACCATATGATATTGTTTTCATTAACAACATATATTTTATTATCCAATTTTTATAAATGAGGTTTAAAATTTTTGTGTCAATTTCCTACCTTATTGAATAAGTAAATATAATGAAATTATATTGTAAGTAATACAAATCTTGTATCATTTTTTAGATCGGGAATCTTTCTCTTACAAAAACATGTTTTCTAAAATGATTTCATGAATGTTCTTTCTAAACATAAATAATTTCATAATGTTATTTTACATGATATTTTACATTATTTTTAAAAAATAAATGAAAATTTTATAACATTTTCTGTATAGATCACTTTTGACTCTCTTTAAAAAGGTTTTAAATGAATTCTTATTTTTAACATTTATGAAATGGAAGGATTTTACAAACATAGTAACTATTAGTTTATTTGAACACTCATTTATAAGTTTCAATTATTTTTTCATTGCATTTTATTTTTACATAATTTTGTAAATTTTATGTTCTGAGAAGTGATTTTTAAATTAGAAAACGTTTTTTCCTTAATAATATTTTTAGCGATTTTATAATTGTATTTATATTCACCAAAAATAAAACCCATCGATGTTATATATGTTACATTGGGGATATATTTTAATTATATCATCATATTTATTTCTTTTTAAGGATTATGATTGTTTCAAAGGGATTTTCATGGAACTTGTTTCTCATCCACATGTAAATCATCCTATGAAAGAACAATGGTTATTGTTATGTTGAAAATTTTAATCCTTTAATTGTTTTTCTCATGATATGTTACATGGAAATTATTGATAAAAGTGGGATTGGAAAGAGAAAAAAAACATATTGGGTTTTTTCTGATATATTATGGGTGGCTCTGTTATATCCTTCTAAAGCATTGGGTAAGGAGACAAAGATAACCGGTTATAGGTTTCTCTGAATAGATTATTAAAATTTTATCTCTAGGTTATTCTCTTTATAAAATTTAATTTAATAGTGATATGATAATGTTGTTTGAAGATACACACACATTTTATCTATGATTTCTATGAGTTTTTAATGGATCCTTTTCTCAATTATTTTTTCACATGAATCAGGATTATTTAATTAGATTAATCTTGTCAAAAATTATAGTTCCATTCCATGTTTCATGATTTATGATCAAGGTTTTTATTTATATGAATTATCTTATGTTGTATAATGTAATTTGATTATATCATCATACAATTAGTCTCATATAATATTCACTGATGACACTCGATTTTTAAGGTAGATGTTCACTATTATAGATAATTTGAGCTCACCCTTCATAAATTATCTATTTCCTCAGGGTATGATGATTGATGTTAAATGATTTAGTTATAGAAAGTTTTCATGTGAAAATAATTTTATTAAAAATATAGAATATTTAATTTTAAGTAAGAAAAAAAAGAGTACAATGAAACTTTCTCACTTGAATCGATGGGTATTGTTATGTTAGAGTTTTTCATAATTCTATAAATTATAAACATAAATGTTCCTTGGTTATGTATGTTATTAAACATTAATATTAAATGTTTCATGTTTTAATGTTTTAAATTGTTTCATGCTTATTAGTATCGAATCTAGAAATATAAAATTAAGTTTTTTAATGGATTAGGGAGTCTGTGTTTGAGGTTGTTATAGTAGGTACAGAGTCAGGTTTAGATACCATTTGATATTATAATTTTTTCATGTTAGGTTAACTTAAGGGTTATTGATACCATCAGGGGTTCATAAGATTAAAGTTGCTCATATGTGAAAATACCTAGAAACCACTCTTGAGGTTTTTTGTAATTTTATTTTAAGGTGATTAATGATATTTTGTGAGGAATTTTATTATTATGAGGTATATGTAACCCATATGTTTATAATGAAGTGTTATTTTAGACGAATACTATTATATTTTTGTGGATGTAAGATGAATGGTATTAAATAACCTTTGTTGTTAACATTTTTTTTATTCTTGAGGTTATTAATGTTATTTTAGATATATGCTTATTTCTTTATGGAATGATATATGTTGAACCTTTGGTTTTATAGTATTATTTTGGGGTTTAATGTATTATTTATTTACATTAAAGTTTAAAAATTTTGATTATTATCTTATATTTTGATAACCATTATTTTTTTGTTAATATATTTGAATAGGAGGAATATCTTTTTATCCTCTTATTAATTATTTCATCCATTTAAATATAATTTTAGTGCCTCATTCAGGAACATTAATCTTGATTACTCATTTTTTGGAGTGAAACATTGATAATGTGTTGGAAATTGATGAAAAATTGAAATTCTAATTTTCAACTAAGTATACTTCCTTATGTTTTTAGTCAATATGGTAAATAAATTTATAGAATACTAGAAAAGGATCTTGAAATATAAAAATATATCCAATTACCATAATTTCATATGAATCAATAGTCTTTTTCACACCGCATTGATTTATGGTTTTGTGGTCATTGAATTACTCAAGATCATTCACTTTCTAGTGATAAATGTTCTTTGACACCCCCCATCTTTATTCGAATGTTAATTTTTTCTCTATATGTCCATAATTTCAATTACCAATAATTTTCTTATATTTTCAAACATAGTAATTTGTTATTACATATGACGTTCACATTTTTCCCTCCTTTCAAGGAGAAGTTTTTTTAATCCTTTCTCTGGTGTGGGTTTTTTAAAAAGAACATTAAAAATTCCAAACCCTTAACTACCTAAATCAACATAAAATTTTTTAGAATTCAATTTATTAGAGGTCGATAGAGTGTAACACCGTTATATTTTAGAATAAAACTATACTTTATAGTGTATATGGCATGCAAAACTCAACTTAAAAGAAACATAAAATGTTATTAATTAACTATGAATGATATTACATAGTCTTTGAATTGGATAATATGAATATGAGGAACCTAATTATGATATATATATATATATATAATTTCCATACTCAATAAAAATTTACATATTAATTATAAGGAAACCATCACTCAACTTTCATTACATTCATTTTATGCTTCAAAAATAAGTTTTCTTAAAAAATTCTTTTTTAGAAAATATAATAATTACTATTTTGGAAATCATAGATATTTAACAATATAAAAAGGATATAATTTTTCAAATTAGTATATTAAAATTATCTTAGAGTGAATATTTGGTATTTTTATTAGAAATTGATTTTCCAATGAAATGTGAAAATATCAATTTTTGTATGACTATCATCTATTTTCATTGAAAACTCACATTATACATTGAATTTAAAATAAAAATAATTATTTATAATTTAATTAGATAAAATATTATTAAATAAAAATTAATCATAATTACACTTGGTTTTGGTATGAGTTTACATTTTTCATAAAACACCATTTTTCAGAAAACTATTTTTAAGAGAATGACATTTTTCAATTTTATTTAACAAAAATAATCACTAATAATACTTTTTTTAATTAAATATACACATTAAATATATAAATATATGTGAATTTAAATTCATATAATGGTCATTAATAGACATAAGTTTAATGTAAGATCATATTATGTTAGAAAAATGATTTTTTTAAAACACTTTTCATCTCGTTTTGTAGGTTTAATTTTAAATTAATATATTAAAATTTAAGGAATTGAAAATTTAAAAATGGATTAAATATTTTTATTCATTATTTTAATATTTTTTAAACAATTACCTTTTATTTTTAGACATTATAAATTGTAATTGTAGTAAATATATTTCACCCTAGTAAGGGTAAATTGGCTAATTAGGGTTACAGATAATATGATAAGGACTGAAAATATCCCCTAAAACATTAATTTAATATATAATATGAGTGGGTAATGATTATTATCATCCATGATGTAGAATTTGGGCCATTTTTAGTTTAAAAAAACAAAAATATAATTTATTTAAAGAAAAATAAAAATTGTAACTCTCTTGCTTTTTGATTTTTAATATACGTTCAAAGAGGAATATTTTTTTAAAAATGAATATTATTATCTAATTTTATAATAAAGAAATTATGTTCATGAGGGTAATTTATATTTAATTTTTATTTATGAAATTATTACCTAAAATTCTCACACAACGATGGCATAATGCCTGTGTAAGGAGTATAAAAATCAAGTAAATGATTTAAAAACTAGAAAAGTAATTTTTTGGGTGAGTTATAGTATCTGATGAATTTTATAGATATATATATATATATATATATATATATATATAATTAGTTATTTTTTAAATAACAATATTCTAAATACATTTTTATCATTATGACATTAAATTCATGTTTAATTGATAGTTGAAAATGACATTAATGATATTTTATAATACAAAATATATTATTAAAAGATTTAAAATTTAAAAAAAATACTATCTTCATCTAAGTGTATGGGATATGGTTTAAAACATCATCCATAGTCCATTTATGGAATTTTTTTTACCATTTATGGTAACTTTAATTACCTATAATGAGTAAAAATATTTGATATCATGGTATTTATAAAAAGGGCTAATGGGGGTTTAAACAACGAGATAACAGTGAAAAAATCACCTAAACGGGTCCAAATTTTTTATAAGTGTATTTATACTCAATAAAATCATATATTTAAAATATATATATATATATATATTTAATTATTCCTAAAAATTAATTTATATTAACTTAATACTTTGATTAATTCTAAGAGTTCCCCTCCCCAACAATATAAATGGGAACCTCTTCTCATATCTTCCTCACATCTTTTGATCACTCTAGTTTAGAAAATACCTACGAAAATACCTTAAAATATCCCATATCATGCCATATAGGTATTATTGTTTCCATAATACCAACCATATATGGATTAGTTTATAATGAAAAGGAGGTTGTCTGAAGAAGGGATATAGATTTTAACCTAATTTTTTAGTTTTATTTCCATTTTTACCTCTTTAAAAACTATTATAACATTTTTTATATAAAAAAATTAGTATATAACATATATTTATTATCTATTATGTTAATTTTTAGTCCTTAATGCATCTCATTATTCCATCAAATGGGAAATGAAACCATCTTTCATTTGTATGGCCGACTACCGCCTCGCGAACTGATGTAATCCATTTTCCATCACCACCTATCACAACTTGTTATATTTATGGATTTAATATATATATATATATATATATATATATATTCATGAAATAGTTATCATTATATAAACATAACATATCATCTATTTTATTACCCTTCTATTCATTGGTAAATTATAAATCGTTCATGTGTAAATGGGGTATACCTCCTCTCTAAAATAATTATATTTTTTTCATCACCCCATCACATAGATGGAATATATAAGAATTTTTAATATAATATAATATTATTATGATATAATAAAAAGTATATAATTATAAAATTATTAATAACTTATTTCTCTCATTTTTTTGGAGAAATGTAAATGTTTCTCATGCGTACATATGACTGACCATCTCCGTGGCTGTATTCTAATTTAATTTTTATAAAAATATTTCACAATTTATTTTAAAATGATAATTAATGAAATTAAATTCTAAATTTATTATAATTATTATTTTGGTGGTTATGGAACATATATTGCTTCGACCATGGTCAACATATTCAATTCATTCTGAAGTTACGAACCAAACATCCTCAAAACTCATGACGTGGACTTAACTGATTAAATAATTAAATATTACATTAAAATAAATAAAATAATTGTCTTAATGATAATCGATTAATATTTTAAAATTTTATTAAGAAATAAAATAATTTATATATGTTTATTATACAAGTTTGAAGGATATACATAGTATGTATGGACTCATGGAAAGGGATTTCATCTCAATTTCCCATCAATGAGGCATGTTTTAATGTTATACACATAATTTCTTTTATATGGCTTATATAATGATCCTTTCAACTGATATATCATGAATAATTCATAAAACATGGTGTATTATGTTACAATGCAAATTTTTTATTCCAAATGGGTTTGTATTGAAGGGTACGAATTAATAAGTGATTTCATAACACAATTTGTTTTTATTGGGTTATATCCCTTCTACATTGATTATATTATGAAAAGAATGTGGTTAAATGAAATTTATTATTTATTTATATATTTACACTTTTTTTATGGACTTACAATCATTAAAAATAATCTATCCATTAATTAATTTTTAATTCAATGATATGATCTATTTATGGTGATTCGTCGCAAATTATATTTCTATAGGAAATACATTTTTTGTTATCCAACGATTTTATTTTATAAGTTTTATATAATGAATCTCTTAAATGTTATATCACAGATATCAATATATTAATGGTATTTGATGTTTTTATTGAATCAGTTTCGTTCATATTATTTTGATACATAAATTACCAAAATGGTATGCATTTTTATTATATAGTCTAATCATATATCATGATTTTCTGTTCAAAGTTACTTTTTTAGGGATCATATGATATTATTTTATTAAACCATATATCTTTACTTGTATTATATTATTATTTTGGTTTAAATTTTAAGTACCTATTTCCTTCATTATTTAATAATACAAAACATTAATGTTTTATTGTATTCATTCTGATCATGTATATTATTTTAGATTGAGAATATTTTGTCTTACATGTCTATATTTTCAAAAACATTAATAAGAATGTTCTTTAGTGATTATAAAATATTTTATAAATTTATTTTACATGATCTATTACATTTTTAAAAAAGGATTAAATGTAAATTGCTTAATGTTTTATGGATGGATCACTTTTTAATCTCTTCACAAATTTTTTGAAAGAATGTTTATTTTTTAACATTTACAACATGGATGGATTTTACCAAAATCATTAATATTATTTTATTTTAATATTATAATATATTTTTCCAAGGTTCTATTAATTTAAACAAAATTCAAAAATAGTTTCATAATTTTTACCATTTAAAATTGATTTTTAAACTATAATGTTTATTTTCCTCTAGAATGTTTCTAGTGATCTTTTAATATTACTTCTTTTTAGAAAAGGTAAAAACACTTCATATTAAATATGATCTCTTTGGGATATATCCTATTGATACCTTGAAAATTATTTCCCTATATGGATTATGATTGTTTCCAACATATTTTCATAGAACCCATTTATTTTCCACAAGTAAATCAATATATGATAGAATAAAGGTTATTAGTATGTTTAAAAGTCAAAAGTTATAATTTTTTGTTTAGGATATGGTACATAGATGTTATTTTTTATTATGGGGTTGGATAATGAACAAAAATACTTATGAAACTTGTTATGATATGTTACATGTCGAACCATTATATACCTCCATTGCATTCGGTAAAAAGATGAATTTATCTTGTTATAAGTTTCTCTTAAGAGATTGTGAAAATTAATAATGTAGTTTGTTCCATTTGTAAGATTGATTTTGAGAGGGATATAATTATGGAGTTCTAATATACTGGAACATTTTCCCTATTATTTCTATGAATTTATAGTGGATCCCTTACCTAAGGATTTTTTTCACATGGATCATGATTGATGACTTATATTACTCTCATCTTACATTAAAGTTTCAATTTCATGTTTCATGATTTCTGATCCTAGGTTTGATGGGTGTTAATTGTAAAATTTTATGATCGTGAACATTAATTATACCATCATACACATATATTCATCTTATAATCAATTATTACATTAAATTTTTAATGACTATGTTTACCCTTAGTTGGTTTTTGAGCTCACCCTTCTTATTTTTTCACTCTCCCCATGTTCTTACGATTGATGTTAAATTAATCATGTATATAAATTTCTTATGTGTAAAAACATTATGGGAAATATTGAAGAAATAATGTTATAAAATGAATCTTGTGAATTATGGAAAAAATGACCACTTTATGACATGGGTATTTTTATGTAATAGTTGGTAGTAGTTCTATAAAACTCTAAACCAAACATATATTATGGAAATTAAGTGATCGAATATTTCTCTTTGAAATTTTATGTTTGAATGTTTGAAATTAGGAATGGTTTATTGGAATAAAATCCATAAATGCAAAAAATATGGCTTTAGTACAAGATATTGGAGTTTTATTTTGAGACTTATATATATTTATTTGATTCCTCTATGATTTTACGGAATTAGAACAACACCATAAATTTGATGAAACAAAAATTAGAAAGAAATACTGGAGGACGAATGTGGAGGACAATAGAATCAAAAACACAACTCAACTTGAAAAATTAAGGATTTTACTCCACTACCCAATCATGGGGTAATTATGGACTAAATTAGGTGAAGGGGCTTGTCTAGATCTTACATGCATGATAGGAGAAGAAAAGAGGGGCCTCCCCTATTAAATCTTATAGAGGTAAAATGGTAAAAACACATCTTTAAGGAGTCATATGGTTTGGTTGAAATGTTTTTCAAACCATAAACCAACCATTTAATTGGAATTATAAATGTAAAATCCTATAAAAATATTTTTCCACATCATTTTCTATACCATGTGAATTGAACTCCACAATTCTTCCACTATTCACATGGTTTTCGGCAAATATGCACAAACTGTGTGCCATGCACCAAGTCCAAATAAAGTCACTCAATTTCCCTTTATAATCAAATGGGTTCCTCAAAACCATGAATAGAAAATGATATAAAACCATGAACTATATAAATTGAACCAAAACACCGCTTATATAAGGGTTCCCATATTGTTTGATCTAAAATGTGTTACCCAAATCGTGCACCCTTGTCAAAGATCCCCAAAACCATTGAAAGATACCAAATCTCCTGAGGATTTCCTAAAATATCGACTTAAATTATGATCCTAAATCATTTTTTAAAAAACATTTGAGGCATTAAAATGCATATAATACCATTTTTAATCCACAATAATAATTCTTCCCACCATATAATCTCAATATTCAAACTTCCTCTAACATTTAAAACACTCGTACAAACATGGTTATTACAGATGAAATATATAACGACTCATACTTTACATACATTGTTAATACTTCAAAATTGAAGCACACTTATTACAACGTATGACAAAACCACAAAGGACCGTATAGGTATAGTGTCTTTAGAAACTGGGAAACATAAACAACTGGTTCATAAATCTTCTACAGTGTCTCCCATTTATTTCATCATATCTAGGGTCCCTTTTAGCATATTCTACTTAATATCCATCTTCCTGGCCTGGGGAAAAGAAAACATACAAAAAAGGGTGAGCTCAAATGCTCAGCAAGGGCAAATAAAGGAAATAAAAATCATATCATATCTTTTTGAAAATCATAACCTGCAAAAGAGATCATAATATCTTAACATGGAATAAATCATAGAAGTGAAAATGAGATCCCCATAATCATAACATAAAACTTGAAACTTTGTGGCATTCACACATAATCCTGGAAAATCATTTCTTGTTAGTCATGACTCATTGCCAAGACTATCTTAGCGGACAAAGTCCATTTCTGAACCGAGTTCACTCCTCGTTTCAGTCCTGTATCACTGAACTGAAATAACCTTCCATTCCAGCCATGTCTATCTCAAGAGATATAAATCTTTACCCAATGCATTGGAGGTAGATATAGGTCCCACCCATCTTATAATGAATCATTTCTTATGTGTGCCACATAATCATAAATCATACATCATCGCATAACACATGTAAAAAAAATGGGATTCTTGAAACATCATGACATCATAAAACAAATCATATAAGGTAAATTACTTCATAAAAATAATTCCCTCACAACATAATCAAATCAATGTAATAATAGGGATAAAAACAGAACCCTTTATTATCTTAGATGGAAAATAATTTTGATAAAACACTTGAACTCCATTCTTGAGGAAAATATCCTTTCTTCTTCAAAAACACATTTCCTTTCTTAACATGTCGTACAATTATAAACTAAATTAAGTTGATTAAAAATAAAGTTTAAAACTTGTAAAGGAAGATTCTTGGAAATAATGTTTTAAAAATCCATTCATGTCGTATAAGTTAAAAAAACATTCTTCGTACTTTTGTTGGAAAAGTCAAAAAGTACCTCGTACAAAATGACAAAAGATTCCTTTCATATCTTTTACTAAAAACTCACCAAAGGGTAAAATTGGATTTAAAAAATTGTAGGTGGATGGAAATAATATTACATATTGAGGAAACATGGATGTGGATGATAAAATACACCCCAGTAAATACCAAAGTATAAACAATCTCGGATAAAAATGAGATTGTGATATTTCCCTTACCTTAGGTCCGATTTGCTTTGAACGTGTCTGAAGCTCCTGTATAATGGTTTAAATAATGTTATTGACTTATTCCATAATCATATATATTGATATGAAATCATATATGGTCATATTCTTAGCTTCTTATTAGTAATATTTCATTGTTACTTGTTACTCGGGTCTTTATTGCCTTTTGTTCTTATGCGTGTTTTGCCAAATAAATTCTTATTATTATTTTAAGGTTATAGATACCTTATATACAGAATTTTATTAGTGTAACATATATCATATTTATTCATTAAATTCATTTATATAATTACTATGTAATGATGATCATGTAGAACGAGTCGTATCACATCGTGGAGACGGTATTCCGTACATACGCACGAGCAATGATATTGTTCCCATATTCGTGGAATTGTATTTAAGTGTATTTATGCTATTTCAGTATCAATATAAATTTATAATAATCATATATACTTACTCATTACACCATTATACCCATCCTTGTAAGGTGATGGTGGAAAATAGATTACACCACAGCGTGGAGACGGTATTCCGTACGTACGCACGCGCGGTGATTTCATTTTTCCGTAGGATGGATAGAAGGTGAATTAGGGTTGTTTCATATTTATAATAACATATCAGTATGTAAGTAATACTGATGTTATTACTTTATCATGAAACAACTAAAGAAGAAGAAGTTGAAGAAGAAAGAAATTGAAAAGATCGGTAATGGATATTACCTCTTCTTTGAAACGCCTCTTTGAAACCTCCACTTAGGAAACTAAGATTGGTATTTGAAGAAGACCAGGACCTCTAGGATTATTCTAGGGAAGTGGAGAAGGGATTTTGGCAGGGGTTTGCCGATCTTGAGTGCTCAAATTGGTGTGAGGAGGAGGGGGAGGAGGTCCCCTTTTACAAGGGAGGAGAGGGGCACCTTAGGAATATCTCAAAATATTATTTTATATTAAAGTCAAAATCGGTTTATAATGGTTCCAAAGGGTCTTATTTAGAAGTTAAAGTGGGGATGGGTCGAAATCCTGTCAACCAATATAATTTAGACAAGTTTAGGTTATTATTATGACCTTATCAATTAGATTTAACTCTAAGTTAAATAATTTATCTTTTACCGTGTCTTTTTATTTTCTTACACTATATGGTTAATACACTTACTATAACATGCCAAACGAACCCCAAGTTGTTTATTATTAATATATATATCCTTATCTAAGTCATTTGGCCGAACCTTATATTTTTAGGAATAAAATAACAATTATTAATATATTATTTGATTTAAAAACTATTTTGTGTCAATTTTGTCACTATTTGATATATGATTTTTGTGAAAGTCATAACAGACTTATATGTTCTAACCAAGTTGATTAAATCACCACTAATATATCATAGTAACCTAGAAAATTATTTTAATTCATAAAAAGTCTCAAATTACATTTATTTGGGAATTTATAACATCAATTATGTTAACATTTCCTTAAAAGGGTAATTACTTCATCATCGTTGTGTCATAAATAAATTAATTTATTTAAAGTCTAAAAATTATAAATAAAATATTATTATGTAGGAAAGCTTTTTAGATTTCTAATTAATATTTATAATCTAATTTATCTTATGTATAAACCCATATTAAAAAAATTTTAGTTATTAAACATTGATTTTAACTATTTTAACTATTCATTAAATAAAATAATATTAAATGTCATAATCTAATCCAAGTGGACCTAAATGGTCATATTATATTCATAAGGTTGTTTTTGGTCGAATTACACTTATTCAATAGAATTAGGACATGTGTTAGGGTAATAATAATATCATATTTACCCTTAGTTACCCTATTTACTATTAACCGCTGTAAAAAAAGTAAAAAGTTACTATTCACCAAAAAATTATTTTTATCTCATTGAACCACATTTTACTTACTGATATCAACCGTTTCTGTCGGATTTTTTAAATTCCATTCACAGAAGCGGTAAAATTAAGTTTTATGCAAAATTCAGTTTTTAACCTACCACTTACTGGTTTCACTATTCATCAAAAATTGAAAGTTTTCAGAAAAATACCAAATTTTCACCCTAGGCTAATTTCGGTATTCCGAATCCAAGAATGAAGTCCATTTTGAAAGATAAAATTTCAAAAAGTGGTTATTACTATTCATAACGGCTATTTTAAATAATATTTTAATAGCATATCGTCGTTTAGTGAAACTCGGTATTCGTACAACGCAAGCTATCGAGGAAGGTCGCGATTGCGTGTAAAGCAAGCCAAGAAAGTGTTGTGTAGAAAAATATTCCTTTTATGATTTATATAACATAAAAGTCTCAGGTGTTACAAAATATATATTATTATGACATAAACAGAATCTCCAAATTATAAATTCTATAACCAGAAGGATTTATATAGAAGGATTTTACAAGAAATCATTAGAATTATTCTAGTATAGTAATAAACATATAGACTATGTATAATCTAATGATATGTGATAATAAAATGTATATTACATTAAATATATATTAATATAATATATATATATATATATAATTTAATATGAAACAAAATTTGAATGATATGTTACAAAATACATTCAAATTGGGAAAAATGGAGAGAAAAGGAACTCTAATCTTACTTCAAGTCCTATGTTCAAAGATATTATTTTGAAACAACTAAATTTACTTAAATAAAAGAAATAATTTTATTATATACTATCTAATACGAAATAAAATATTAAATAAAAATTTGAAGTGAAAATAATGGCCTAAGAATATATTTTTTTATAGGTTCAAGAAGAGTGGTTTTTTGAATAAATAGTTAAATAATTTATTATTTTTCCTCAAGAGCATAACTAATAATGATTTATGTAACTATGAATTTTTTAGTACTAATTTTATTCATAATAAATTTCATTAAATCATTCATGATGGATTTTATTATTTATATTTATTATCATACCATATAATGTAGTTTTGGTATTTTATTATTCACCTGTGTATTTTAGTTTTTATTAAAATTAAAAAAACATTACCCTTGATTAATTTTGATGTTTTCAGTAAAAATTTAAATTCAATTTTGTTAAAATAAATCAATAGCTATAATCAATTTAATTTTCCAATAATACTATAAAATGTATTAAATTCCAGGTTTTAGGAGAACAATATATAGATTTTTAAATGATTAAATATATGATTTTTATAAGAAATTATATTATTAACTACTATTAAAAAATGTAAAATTAAATTAACTATAATATTATTTTATGTTTATTATATTTTCATGATATATATTTATAATAATTTAAATAATATTTAGGTAATTGTTAGATTCTATACCTCATATAGTTTGAACTACAAATTTATAAAAATAACTTTATTCCACACTCTAAAATAATACGTTTTAATTATTATAGTTTCTAAAAATGTATATCTCATATCTTATACTGTTTACTCTCATATTCATTTATGATATAAACCTTATTTTTTTTAAAGAATAAATGTTTTGGAGTTTCATATTTAATATTTTTCTAATACATCCCATTATTTTCTATGTTTTTTTCCATTTGTGTGAATGTAAATATCTAATATTTAATTTATTATTATTAATAAATTAAAGAATTATTTTTTTATTTTGGTTAATTTTATATATTTTTAATATTTAATTGTTATTAAAGATAATTTCATGGGTTTGACATTCCCCACTTAAATAAGTTTTTAAGAAAAATTTAATTCAAAAACAAATCATCGAAAATAATGGTTAAATATTTATCATTTAGTTCATAGTTTTCTACCTTTATTACTATATTTTATAATTATTATAGAGTAACTTCACTAGCCAAGTCATCATATTTACAAAACATTATCTTATGATTCAATGATAAGTACATTTGTTGGGTATAACATGTACTTTTATAGAAGTGATTTAAGAAATATATCATGTACTATAGAAATATTAGGTAGTATAATCAACTAATATAATATAAAAATTAGTCTATAAAATTTGGAAAATTTTATAAGGGACCTTAGTCTTATATTTACTTTGTTATCAAACCTTATCACTCCCTTTTATGGTAATAATATTATGAAAAAATGGTCTCTAATATAAAATTTTAAATCATGCCTTCATTTTTCAATATAAAATTTTAATCTAATTTTTGTTTCATTATGGTTTTTCTCAATTACAGTTGATATATTGTATCTTATATATGTTTTGGACTACTAGAATCCAATATTTTTTTAAGTCAGATCACAAACTACCCAAATTAATTTGTTATGTATACCTTTTCTATAGTAGAAAATACTACACGATCAAATCTAGAAAAAATAATTTTATGAAGGGTTGAACTAAAATATTAACACCACAACATTTTATGAATTAATTTTTTTAAAATAAATTTTATTTCATCTATACCTTACATTACATGCAACATTTAATTTTAACGAACCATGATATACTATTAAACATTTATTTTCTGATAGTTATCAACTTGTTGTTAGATTGGAGGGTAGGAAGGTATATAAATAAATTATGAAATAAATATGGTTACGTAGGAATAAAATTAATTCTTTGGTTATTTATTAATTAGAAATGAAAATAAAATATAATTTTATGGTAAATTAATACTTTCTAAAAAAGAATTTTTATGTGAACCATGTATTTTTATCTTAAAAAATCATATTATTTAATACTGATGAATGAATTTAAGGAAATATATATTATATATTTAATAAAAAAACAACATTCATTTCATATGTTTCTATGCATGGAATAAGAATAATCCAAGTTTTATGCTTAAGAAATATTTTTCTAAAAGTAAAATTTTTATGGAATATTGAGCACTTATTTAAAAATTAATTTAAGCCACGTATAGAAATTTAATTTGATAAAATTTATTCAATGTTTGTAATCATAAGGTTATAATTAGTTAAATATAACCATTTTATTTTTGTTCATCATAAATTTTAAACATGGTAAAATATTTCACATTGGTAAAGGGAAAATCACGTTAATCTAGGTAACAAATAAGTGATAATACCATATTTTTTATACTAATTATTTTTTGTTGAATTTAATTTAAAATTTATCACATTAGGATTTAACTTTAATTGTTTAAGCTAAAATTTTAAATTAAAATTGTTTATATAATATTTAAGTTAAATAATGTTATAAAATGTTAGTCTTCGAGTTTTAAATATCTGATATGTCTCCACATAAGGAAAAGAGAATGTTATGAATGAATGTAAGAGTATATTTTTTATAATAGTAAATTTATATTAATAATATATATTTATTACCAATTTTTAGTAATTATATAATGACCTTAAATTCTAACCAAGGACCTGGTTAGGGTAGGATGTGAGGATTCTTCTCCCGCTCCTCCTGCATGTGGTGTGAAGTTGGGTGGTCAGGGGAAGCTGTGTGAAAAAGGTTCCAAAGTTGATTATCAGTTCCATGTGGCCTTAGTGCTAGAACATAGGGATTTACTCCTGCATTTGGATGAAGAAATGGTTACAACTACATCGTATATTAAGGAACTGAAGAAGTTTAGACTGATCCATGAACGTATATACTTCCCATGAATGTATGTTATTATTATTATTATTATTATTATGAAATTTATTAGATATGTATATATATATACGAGTTTTTTTCCTTCATGGGGTTTTTAAATCAAAACATTCAAAAGTGGAAAGGGTATACAATAAAATCTCATTGTTTATCAGTATTTTTATGATTATTATTTTGGTGAAGAAAAATTATTATCTACCTCTCAATAAAATCATTATTTTACTTCTCATTAGGTTATTTATTTGGAATACATTTTTTCATTTCATTTTCTTCACCTTTAGTACTCAAGAAAAAGGAAATGTTTTTTTAGGGAAAATCAACTTTATGTCTCTCTTCGACTGAAAAATATTTTTTTCCATATATATTTTTTCCAAAAAAAAAATTACTTTTTTAAATATTATCCTATTATTTTTTAATTTCACTTATACCCATGATTAAATTTTTAAAAAATAGTTTAAAATGATTTTTCTTGTCATTTTCGTAATTAATATCTTTTTAACTTTTTACCAAATATTGGAATGGAATATTTACTTTTCAGTTATATGAAATGAAAAAAAATTCCATCTGTCATGAACACTCAATGTTTTAAATATTACTTTATATGTTTTCAAGAATCTTTTCAATGATATCTTTCAATGATATTTTAGAAATAGTTGTTTAATAATATTTTTAAAATGAAAAGTTTGTTTTCCTTAAGAAATATTTTAGTGGTATTTTAAATTAATTTTCATATATGATAATATCATTTAATGTTAATTATGATTTACTGCATATATGATATAAGGATACCATTATTATGCTTTCTTTGTAAGGTTAATTTTTTTATTGAGGAGATTTTTATGAACCCCGTTTATATTCTAGGTTTTATACTATAATAAATGGAAGAAATGTTCATGAAACTGATTTTATTTTAATCAGTTATCATGTGATGATATGATGAATTTTATATGGTCATTATGAACAAATATTTATGGTTTTATTTTTATGGTAGATATTACATTATAACCATAGGTGGTGGTTATGTTATGGCCATATATGATGGATACATTATAACTAGCAATGGCGGTTACATTATAAATGAGGAAGGGTGGACCCAAACTTATATATTCCTCGACTTAAATGTGTAATGATTGATTTCTCCTGAGATAAATCGGAATTGTACGGGGGAGTGAACCTAGTTCAGGGATCGGATTTTTTCACTTTGATATTCTTGTATATAAACCTTGACTACTATGGTAGAATAGATATTGAATCCAATCGACTATGATAGTCTGGAAAATAAACCTTATCTATTAAATAAATGATTTTATATCCTTATATATATGAAACAATTCCATTTATTATGAAAATTTTATGATCTCGTTACTTATGTTCCTTGATTATTTAATATTCAGATCTAATTAACTTCCAATATTTATTATATAAATCAAGACGATGATTGTTGATATGGAGGGTGTGGTTTTCAAATGTTATTATCACGTTCTCATACTATTATACTAATATTATGTTTTATTGATCATTAACGTCAACTTTATTTACACTTACTGATATTTTAAGATATCTTTTTTAATTTTTCCTTTCCCAAGGAAATAAAGAAAAGTATTAAATATTACATATCTAATAATAGTGCTAGTTATGAAGAAAATAATGGGATAGAATTATAAACTATTAGTTTGTGTATCCATGTATCCAATGATATAAAATTATATAATTCTAGTGTGAATAACAATTTTATGCATTGAATATTCTTAAAAATATATGTAATTTCTATGCATAAATATTATAGGTCACTATAGCCGGTATCATAGATAGGTTTACATTACCTTTGGAATCTAAAATGAGAAATATTCTTTGATAACCCTGGGTATAATTCTAATTATAAGATAACACCATAATGTAATAGTAATTTCCACGGATTACCTGACTTAAACCATGGTTCCCAGATACTAAGAATATAATTTCATGATTTTGACATCCTATGATGATCGATCACTCTAATCAAAGAACTATGATGGTCATGATGACCATTTTTTGTTTTACAAATGGATTGAATATAGAATAATGAAGTTAGGGTGGTGATTTCTATACTCAAATATTGATGTATCTTATTGGTATACCATTTTTTGTTTTACTAATGGATTGAATATAGAATAATGAAGTTAGGGTGGTGATTGGTATAATCAAATATTGATGTATCTTGTTTCATTTTAGTTATTTAAATTTCATTATATTATAAAAATTTATATTGTAATGTCAGTTTCTATCCATATTTATTTGATATTGAATTTGAAATTAAAACCCTTAATGGTACTACAATTGTATCTTATGTATATGATTCGTCTCTGGTTGAAGTTTGTGGGAATATTTTTCTTGTCAATTTTTTGACTATCTCTTTAGTTTAATTTTATTTGATTATTGTCATGGATTTTACTTCTTGGTACATAACTCATATAAATTTTGTTTTAAGGGAACTCAAATTTATTATTTTTTTATGGTTGGGGTCGAAGCCTTAATTTATTATTTAAATCAAAGACATCTTTAGACTGGGTAGAGGGTGACCCATTACATAGCCCGAAGGCCCAAGGCCAAGTGGCCTAAAACAAGGCTTAACAGTACTGCTATAGTACCCACGCTGCTACAATCCCTCCGCCGCAATAGTGTCTCCACTGCTATAGTTCCACCACTGCTACAATAACCCAAAAAGTCTCCCCAGCCTGGATTTGATCCTGGGTCTTTTGTATGCCAAGCAAGAGCCTATACCACTAGGGTACATGCTCGTTGGCAGTCAAATTTTTTATTCTAAATGAACACATGCTCATTTATTAGTGTGATGATAAATATTAATTTCAAATTTAAATTACATTCTGTATATTGGATTTTATTCATATTCAAATGTGGTGTTTTTCTTAGGTGGTTACGGAAAAACTCTATATCAAAGATATTATTACCTTTTAGGAGTGTATTTATGTATTTTCAGAGGAATTTATATATCTTCCACTAAATCATAGTGTTATGTTCTTGATATAAATCATACCAAGTACAATATAAAGTTAAAATAATCCATATAGAATGGACATGATTGAGATTCTACAATTAAAGAATAATTTATAAGAGAATCATGATAATCTATTCATCGGGATAACTGGGTCACCATGGGGTGAAATGGTTCTTTTTATTAATAATAAATATGGATTAATATGACTTTTTATATATTATATAGAACTTAACAGTGTCGTTATCATTAAAAAGTATCATCTACCATATATTTATTAATTTTTCAATTGATTATGTGGAGATCAATAATTTTATAAGATTTATTTTCACTCTATATATCATCAATTTATAGTTAAGAAATAGGATATACGTAAGAAAAAAAATTTATAAAAGATATTTAAATTATGAATTTAAAGTAATTTCATTTGGTTTTATAAATTCCCCTAACATATTCATGTATTTAATGAATATTGTATTTAGATATTACACCGGTCCGTTTGTAGAAATATATATAGATTATATTAAAAAATATTCAAATGGAAAGAAAGATAATTAATATCACATGAGTATTTTTCTGAAAACCATGTGGTAGGAGAAGCTTCATTAAAAATTTACAAAGGGTGAGTTTTATATTTGAAAAGTTTCATTCTTGGATCATAGAATCACAAGTGAGTGTATATCAGTAGATCCTTTAAAGATAGAAGTTATTAAACAATGGCCAAGAATAACCACTATGATTGAGAAAATTATTTTTCTTGGTTTGGATCAATATTAATCGAACTTCATTTATAATTTCTCATGACCATAAAATCCACTCACCAAGTTAACATACAAAAGAGATATGTTGTTTTGGATAGATGAATGTAAGGATAATTTAAAGGAGATAAGGATATGGTTGGTTAGTGGACCTTGTATTGGAGAGGAATTTGTAATCTATACTGATGCGTCAAATAATAGACTAGGATGTGTTCTCATGAAAAATGATACGATGAAAGATTATGCCTCCTTCCAATTGAATGTTCATGAGAAAAAGTACACAAATCCTAATTTTTAGATAGAAGAAGTAATTTTTTCATTGAGGATATGAAAGAATTATCTTTATAGAGAATGGTGTGATATATATTTTGATTATAAAAATTTAAATTTTATTTCAATAATTATGTATATTCTATTGAATATGGTGGGAGATGATTAAATATTAATAATTATCAATACATTTCAACCTTATGAAAGTTAACAATGTGGAATATGCTCTACATTTGAATGATTATGTACCATATCTATGATGAGGACCATGAAATATCTGATATTTCTGGATGTGAAAAGTATGGATATGGAAATATTTATGGCTGGGGAAATATCTTATCTTTCATAAAATGATTTTTTAGCTGTCAATACAAGTGAAAATTAAAGAGGTTTAGAAGGAAGATGGGGAATAAAAAAATAAGGTGATAATTTTTTTTATGTTTAACCATGATTTTGATGGAATGATAAAGTTCAGGAACCGAGTATATGTCCCATCCATACCATATTTGAAGAAGGATTTTTTGGATGAGGATCATAGCTAAACATTATCTATTCCTCCTAGAAGTATGCATATGTGTATAGATAAGAAAGATTATTTCTAAGGGGATAGCATAAAGAGATATATTTATGAGTGTGTAAATTGGTTATTAGTGTGTAAACAAGTTAATGTTGAGAAAAAATGTTTCTAATGGGATGTTATAACCATTACCCATACCATAATGGAAATAATAAAACATCACAATGGATTTTTTTCATTAAACTCTCCAAAACATCTAAATGATATAATGTTATTTCTGTTGTATACGATCACCTTACATAGTCAATACACTTAATTTCTATTATATAAGATTTTTTTTCTCAATTATCTTTCTTGTATATTAATTATGGATGTGGTAAGGTTTAATAGAGTTCCATATTCCATTGTATCTAATAAGGATATAAGGTTTACCTCGATGTCTGGGTAACATCTTCAATATACTCACGATATAAAGTTGAGTTTCCATATGAAATATCTTCCTCAACTAGATTTTCAGTCCAAGAGAACCATTAAAACCCTAGATGTTATTCTTATATCTTTTTATTTATATTTCATTGGTGTTTAGAATCAACACCTTCTTTTAGTTGATTTTTCTTATAATAGTATCTTTCACTCTTGTATTCAAATGGCTCTTTATGAAGCTCTCTATAGAAGTAAGTTCCAAACCCTAATGCTCTGGGATAAATTTAAAGAGATAAATATATGGGAACATAGTCTAGTTTTGTAAATTTTAGATAATTTTAGATTCATTCAAAAACACATAAGGGTCTTATAAATTTAAAAAAAACATTATGCAGATAATCATTGATATGATTTGGAGTTTAAAATGTTTTATAAGGTATTCTGATGGAAATCTAGAGAGATTAAGATTATTTTATTTGTAAAGAAAATAATTGTTTCCCTATATATTTTTTTTATAAATTTCATAATTTTTTCAGGATAGTAGAATATTGTTTGAAGCTTTCATAGAATCTCTCTCATGTTTATGAAGCATTACATGTATCTATCCTAGGGAAGTACATACCTACTCCATTATATGTATAGAAATATTATGTCATAAAATAGGAGCATGATCTTTATTATGAAGAAAAACCATTACAAATTCTTGATTATAGAAACAATTTTCTATGATATAATACCACTCACCTGGTAATTTTTTTTTGGTGAAATAAGGAAATTGAGGATGCTACATGGGAACCTGCTGATGTGATGAAGAAAACAAATCATCATTTTTTCATATTAGAATTACAAATTTTGTGGGAGAAATTTATATTATTTGGGGTTTAATTTAACACCAAAATATTGTATGAAATATACTTTTTTTCAAATAAATTTCTTTTCTTCAATATCTTAAACTATGAGAAACACTGAGTTTAAACAAATTGTGATACACTATTAAAATATTATTATGTGATAATTATCACATATTTAATGGATTTTCATGTATTAATAGGTCTGGATAAATATTTAACAATATATAATTTATATATGACTAAATTGAATTCATTGGTTATCTATTAATTATAAATAAAAATAAATATCATTTTAATGTAAAAGAGATATTTTCATAAAAAACTGTTTTCTTAATCCCACAATGTATTTTTATCTTAATAAATTAAATTATTAACTATTTTTATTTTTATTTCTGAGAAATTGATAAATTTTATAGTTAATAAAATGTTAAAACATTTAATTAATATTTTTCCATGCATGGGATAAGAATAAACTAAGTCTTATACATAAAAATTTATTTTCCTAAAAAAATATTTTTCTTCTCTTATAGATTACTTATATTAAAATTAATTTTTGAAAATTTTAAAAAATAAATATGAAATTTTTTTCATATTTTGAATCACCTTGATCCAATTTGGTAAATAGGTCTGTTTTATTTTTGTTCAATACTAATGGTAACTATGGTAAAATATTTATCTTCATCAATGGGTGATTAAGGTTAATCTAGGTCTATAAAAGTGATAAGGCCAAAATGTTTCCTAAAAATTACTACTGTATGAATAAAATGGGACCCTTATCACCTTAGTCATGAAATTATACTGTTTTAGGGATACTTTCCCTTGAAAATAACCTATATAATATTTAAATTAATGAAATATTATAAAATGTTACTCTCTTAGTTTTAAATATCTCCTATGTGTCTAAATGAGGACAAAAGAATGTTACGGATGAATATAATTGTATATTTTGGTATTAATGAAATTATACTATTAATATATTTTTATTAATAATGTTTATTAATTATATAATGACCTCAAATTATTTTTCAAAAACAGTGCAGCATTTCTCCAATTAAGAAAAAATATAATAATTGATTTTAAAAATATAAAATTTATTTTTATTTGAGCGATTTAATGTGTTCCACCCATTTTTTAGATGAATATGACATATTAGTGATATGTTAAATAATTATATTTTAATTAGAAAAATTTATTTATGTATTTTATGTCAAATTAATTGATTAGTAACTAAATTCTCAATAATGATATTTTTTTATAATGTTTTTTTATTAAATTACATAAAAATAAATAAAACATTAAAATTGGGTGAGGGTAATATATGGAATGAAATTTCATCCTTTTGTCATTTATTGGCCCTTTGGAACCATTTTTCATGATAATTAATTTAATATATTTTAATCTTGGAAGAAATTCTAACAGTTCCCCTCCCCTTATTTATAAATGGGTACTCATCCTTTCTCTTCTACACACCACATTGAGCCTTCCGGATTAATCAACCTATGACAAGTTATCTTACACACTCAAATATTTTCATTATATTAGTGTTTTTCTTCTCAAAAGTCCAACCCTATATCCTTTAATGGGAGATCGAAGAGAGTTGTTTCAAAGAATAGGTAATCACCTAAACAAATCACTTTCTTTTTAAATCTTACTTTGGATCCTCTAAATATACTTTATTCTTCATAAAATGACAAATTTAGTATATAAAATGTACCTAAATTTTATTATTATTATAAAAACACATTTATTCACCCTCTTTCTATCAAATGGGAAGTGAAAGTATCACTCATGGATATATATGACTTACCATATCCGCGTAGAGATATAATTCATTATCCATTAAAATATTTCATGGCTGGTTATTATTATGTGTTAAAAAATATAATATTTATAAGATAATTACACTTTTTAATTAATAATAGTATATTTACCTTCTTACCTTTGAAACTTTTAAGAAATGATAATATCGCTCGCGGGTATGTGTCGACTACCACCTCCACAAATCAGCGTGATTAATTTTTCATTTCAATTTTTCATGGATGGTAATATGGATTTATTAGATGAATGTATATTATTTATATTTTATAATAATTATTCTATAAATTTGAATTTATATTTACCTTTATTCTATTCTATCCATCTAAAAATGAAAATAGTATTCATGGGTACGTACGACATACTATCTTCATGATTGGTGTGATTAGTTTTTCTGTCTCAAACTTTTTTCAGTGGTTATAAATACATATTGGCTGAATATATATGATATTTATATTAGGAAAAAAAATTCTTTATATTATAGAACAATTATAAAATTTCAAGGACTGGAACTACCAAACCAAAACATGCATGAAAAATGAAGTTGTTTGCACCCAAAATAAAGATTTTAATAATGTATTGTTAATAAAAGGGTGAAAAAGAGTTATGCATAAATATTATATTTTTTAAATTTATAATAATATTATTCTATAATAAGTTTATAATAAACCTATATTTATTATATAAAAGGTTACAATGCATATGAAAGAAGTCGAATCAAAGGTAATGGATTTCCATCTCATTTTTAATTCCATGGGACACATTCTATATTCTCCATATATATATTTTATGTATTGTATATACTAACCATGAATATATTTTATGATTATTATTATTTTAATTATGGAATATACATATCCATAAGAGGATATTTGTTTTTTGAGGATTAGGATTCAAAAGTTAACAAATTGTTATGGGTTTTATAGTACCACCTCATTATTTATCAGGATTGCTTATGATTATGATTCTAATGATGAAATATTATGATCTAGCTCTGAATAAACTAAATTGTTTTCTTACCCTTTTTTCTTGATAATAATTTTCATGTCCCTCACCTTAAATACTCATGATAATAATGATTTGTTTTTATTGAAACTCAACACTGCTTCTCTATTTAGTTAAAACCTTAATTTTTTTATAGCAATGTTTTCTATAAATATTATAAATAAGTTTTATATAATTATCATATAAATTTTTAAATTCATTTTTAACCATTTTTTAATTTTTAAAAAAAATTAAAATGGATCTTATTGTTGGTTTCTGAATGAATTAATTTTTTAATTTTTATAAAAAATTTGAAATAAATGATTTCAATTAACTTACACAAAGTGAATGGACTTCCCCAGTATCTTGAGAACTCAATATTTTGAGTATTTCATTAAATTTTACAATGGTTTTTTTCAAAGAAATATATTCTATGATATTTTCTAAATTTTTTTATTTTAAGAGTGATTTTCAAAATGGAATTTTTATTTTACTCAACATATATTTTAATGGTATTTTAAAGTAATTTTGATATATGATAACATTATTTTATGTTAATTAATATTTAAAATGGATATATTTAAATTATAACATTATTTCACTTTCTATGTATGGTTAATATTTTTTAATAATATGTATATGAAACCTATTTATTTTCCATTGTTTATTCTATTATGAATGGATGAAATGTTAATGAAACTCATTTTCACTTCAGGGGTTATGTTCTGATAATATGATGATTGTTTTATTATCTTGTGACATAAATAATTGGGGTTTTATTTATGTAATGGTGGTTAGATTATAACAATGAAAAATTGTTAAATTATAACAAATTATGGTGGATACATTATAACTAAGGAAAGGGGGTCCCATAATTATTTATCACCCCAAAGCATTGGGTAATTATTGATTTCTCATGAGATAAATAGAATGGGAATGGGGAGTGAACCCAGTTCAACAAGTGACTTTTTCCACTATTATATTATTAGGATTGAACCTATACTACTTTGATGTAATGGATAGTTAACCCAATTGAGTATGATAGTCCATATAATTAGCCTTATATACAAAGAAAATGATTTTATATTCTTATCTTTATGGAACACAATAGTGTCTTATTCCAATGTTATGATCTCACGGTTCATGTTATTTGATTCCTTTATGATCCATATCTAATTAACTACCAATATTTATAATATTAATTAAGATTTTGATCTTTAATATGAAGGGTATGATTTTAAAATTTTATTATCATATTCTTATACATGTATGAACATGATATGTTTAAGTGGTCATTGAAATCTCCAAAATTTACCCTTACTGAGCATCTAATCCCACCCTTTCATTTTTTTACATTATCCATATTATGAGGATATTTATTAAGAATGGTATGTTATATAAGGTTGATAGTTATGAAGAACTTAATGAGAGATATTTATGAAAGAATTTTTTAATATGCCTAGGTTTCTGTGGATATTATTACTATATAATTACGGAGTGGATCATAATGTTTTGTAAATAGTATAATAAGAGGTAATATATATGTATGAAAATAATAGATCTCTATAAAAGAAGGAAAATTCATGCTATATGTTTTATTGAGTTTTTTCAAATGGTATCAGAACCATTACTTGGATTAGTGTTTTTTAAATAGTTTTAGCCCTTATGTAGTTGATTTAAATATCCAAAATTGATTTAAGTTATTGTATAAGGAACTTATATTTAGGGTTTTCATCATGACATTTTTTCTAGGGATGATCCTAATAAAAATAAATATATAAGGGAGATGCCCAAAGATTAATATATCAAAGACAAGGTTATATTAATATGTTATAAGAAACAAATTCTCACATTCACCAACTTCATTCCTATCAAGTTTGTGTATGAAAAATTTTATCATACGAGGATTTTATGGTTTAATTTATATAAAAAAATTAAAAATAAAGTTGTATAAAAATTTCACCAATGTAATATATCAATTCTTTCTTTCATGGAATTAAAATCAGTATAACCTTCACATTTTCTATAATATCAAACTAGTTTTTTCAAACTACCCATCCATTTTTATGATAATCGGTATTATTCAGGGTTTCCTAGGTATTTTAAACCATTTAGATACATAAAAAATATCATTTAAGTCACATATATTAATAAAATTATATTAAAAATGGTTCACCATGATGTATCATGAATTCGTTAATAAAAATTCAAATAAAAATAATCTAACGAATAAAATTTAAATAATTTATAAAACATGATTATGAATGGTTAGGAATTATATGATAACCCATATTGAATCACTTATATTTAAATTTATTGGATGAATAATATAAAATTATATTATGATATTATCCATTATTCACATTGGTTTAGAAATAGATTTTATAACCAAATTGTGTAATTATATTTCATCATTTAATTCTTGTAATACCAAAAATATCTTGGTTTAATTAAGATTTTCATATTTTTGGTTGTACCAGTATAAATATCTTAAGAGAACCATATACATATCTGTACTAATAGGTTCTATATGAGCTTAATCAAATAACTCTTTTAGCTTTGGTATATTTGTTAGAACAAGTCTCTTATTAATCCTCAACACTCAATCTTTAATATTAATTATTTTGAGCTTCTATATTTTATATATTTAATCATCTTTGATTATATGTTATCTTCTTATTTCTTCTTTTTATAATCTTCTATAATTATAGCTGGAAAATTTCTTAGACTAGTTATTATTTTTTTCTTTCTATGATAATTCATAATTTTATCTTCACTGAATCCTTAATAATTATATATTTGTATTTTTCTACCATTAATAGGACTAGAAAATCCTTCCAAATCAATGAATAAACTACCTTGTTTTATTTTACAGGATATTAGTGTATAGATCAGTCATATTTCATGAGTATTTCTAGAAATCTATTTTTTCTAATGTTGGTCTCTTTATGTGAATATATTCTTAAACCTATTCTGTAATTTATATTAATCTTCACAAAGAAAATATTTTCATATCGTTAACGAAAATATTACCACCACTAAATTTAAATCATATGTTAAATAATTTTTTTAATATGTATTTTTTATCATTGGAAACAAACCATTCATTGAATATAAATACACATCATATTCATTTCCGTTAAAAAAATTATTGATGAAAAATCATTCCTTACATGTTAATAATGCCAATGATTATGCATTGATAAATATTTATATTATCACTAAAAAATTGTCTTCACATTACTTTAGTTTGTGAATTTAACCCTTTTACATGTCAACTTGGTTATCAAATTAGTTAATCAAGGGAAATTATTGGAAATTATTTTTAGTATTCTACTGAGCTAAATAAATTTACCTTTTCAATTATATTTATAGGATTTCCCATTCTCTACCCACATTTGTCCTTAAAGGTTCATTATATAATTCATCCTTTGTGATAATATAATGAAGGAAAGTTACTTTTTAAATACAAAATATCCAGTTAATAAATTTCTTATAAAACTTATTTTCTCTCAGGGATTCTTTTATTTTCGATAAATGAGTTTCACCCTCCTCATAAATCTTATCATATAAAAATATCATTAAAAATTTACATAAAATTTATCTACATATTCCATTAAACTTTTGTTCATGATTTATATAAAAATAAATAGTGAATATGTTAAATCCAAATTTAAATCTCTGAATTCATAGTATTCATACCTTCTACTAGAATTTAACATTGATATATCCCCTTTATTCACATTAATTTGGCGGTTCCCTGAATAATGATCGTTTTTTCCCTTAATAGTGTGCCCATTAATGGGGGAATTGTTTGTCAACACAATGAAATGGTTGTTTTTTCTTTATGGAAACATTTTTTAATCAATTTATAGTTATTTCACCATCTAATTAACGAATCCATCTCATTCATATTTATGATAGATATTCCCCGTCATGAAATACTCGATTACATAAATCCCAAAACCCAAAACTCTTGTAGTTTTTTATTCAATTCTACTAATTCTATTCTATTCCTACTATATGGTGTCTTGAGTATGGGTTTTGGATCAAGAATGTGATAAATAGGTAATTATAAAAAATTATATAAGGGAAATATATTTATTACATTAGAAAATATACTAATACAATCTTTTTATATGGGTAAATATTTTATTATCATATCCCCATTTTTTATTATAGTTTTTGAATAATATATTGTAAAAAAAATTATCTCACTGATATGAGTTGTGTTGGGTGATCCTATACATAATTTAGGTTCTTCAATCTCCCCTCTAAATTGAGTTATTCAATACCAACCAAAAATTAGTAACCACTATCTCTCTTTAGTGAAAATGGGAATAATAATTTTAAATATAATCCATCCCCAATATCATATTATGGTTTATCATGGGTATTCCAAATATATTTTAAATTTGATACTAACCACACGTCATAATATGAAAACATTATTATATTTTTATTTTTATTATTTATCAATTAGTTTTATAACGGGATGTTATTTTCTTGATCTATCAAGAAATGGTGTAATGTTCTTTGAAAACATGAATATGGTAATATAATATTTTGAGCCATAATAAAAAAATTATATGATTATTTTTAAAAATAAACAGTTGTAATTTTAATGAAATCATTTAGAGATTTAACTTTTATCGTGGTCACAGAAAAATCATTACTTGGATCCCTTTCACTCTTCTCGGGTAGGTTCCATTGATTCATAGGGAACTCATTTGAATCGTTCCACATCCACATGTAGTTCAAACATTATTGATTGGTTTCTAATTTCCTTATATTTTACTAGTGGTCTTGGAATCAATGTTCTCGACACAGGAATAATAATCCCATTCCTTTTTAATCAAACCCCATTTCACCTATTCCCACTGTTTTTAAAGTGAAAAAATATACTACTCATTTATAATCCCTTATAATTTTTCCTTTTCTGTGAATTTGTACCACCCTATCTAAATTTTATTTACCTTGTAAATTTATTGTTTTAAAAAATCTTTTTTATTCTGTTACATCTTTTTTACAATATAATTTTTTATGAAACATTACTAGGAGACTAAGTATCTTTTTTAAAATAGCCTTAAACTATCAACCCAGTAATCAATATGACTCTTAGTGTTGAATTTATAGTATTTATAATTCCCCAAAAAACTTTTTATGTTTACTCTATACTCAGTAAAAATCTTATATTCCTTTTAAAAGGTATTCTATAACTGAATTTACATCTCAAATATTTTCTCTTACTAAAATTATATCCTTAGGATGATTACTTTTAAAGTACTCTACTCCATGTTTTATACATCGTCCACCTACTTTTTTTTAATTATTGAATATCATTAATCAATGTCACCCCATAATTTATATACCTCCATTATAAATTTTTCCCATTATATATATCCCAAATATATGAAATATTTTTCCAAGGACATATTATTAATTATAAAAGGTAAAATAATTTCTCAATACAAAAAATGTAATTTTTAATAACCTAGAATAAATTTTTGAGTATACTGATAATTTTCTCAACTACAAAAGTATCTTTGAAAACCATCTTATTTAGAAAATATTTAAACTAGTACCCGTTTTCAATATTGATTCCCCTTCAAACCACATATACAAATTTCTAACAGATATAAATTTTTAAAAAGTTCTTTAATGACATAATAAATTATAAATAATAGTATATAATTTATTTTTTTCTTATAGTAATTTTATTTATCATAATTCTATATTAGGATTTTTATTATTTTAGATGATTTTCTATAATTTTTTAATGGTTCATCATAATGTATTTTTTATTTACCTATGTTTTCAATCCAGTCACTAGGGGTTATATAATGAATTGTTTGATACTAGATGTAATAACCCAAAATATATTAACCTAGATCTAGTCTACTTCTATTTCATGAAAAAAAATATTTATGTTCTCATATATAGGATCCAAATTTTAGTATTCCTTAGGAAACTATATGAATATATATGAATTAAATTTACCTTATGAAATAATATTACAAATTACATATAAAAAATTGTCCAACACATTTTTTTTAATTTTATAATGATATACAAAGAATATCATATACTGTATTTTTGTTAATTACCATAGAAATTGTTTGAATATAAGAATGGGGTGAGATGAAATTCTCAATATAGGATAACTTATCATAGATTGTATATAGATCATCATGAAGAAATGAATACCATAGTAATAATGAATAAAGAAAATAGATCTATTAGGAATACATGGGTGGAATATAATAAATAAATAATCCTAAATAATAAAATTATTGGACTGCATAATTTCATGCTATATAAATATAAAACCTAGCCCTTTTTTAAAGATAGTGTATATAAAAGGTAAGGGGACTCCCACTTCGATAGTTTATTTACCTCATGATATTTGACACTAAACATACATGATATATATGTTTATTCCCAACCATCGCATATCTTATCTAATGTAATTCCATTATATTAGAAATTTGTTTATACAATATGTGGAATAACATTGAATTTCAAATAATTAAAAAATATTTAGAATATTGTTTATCAAGGAATGATTTTCAATATTTTTATAAAATTTTGTAACATGTGGAAATGTAAATAATTCCCCCAATTAATCTAATGGTATAGATATATATTTATATGAATACTAATTGATCAGAATAATGAATTATTGATTATTTATACATTGTTGTATATGATAAAAGTTTCCATTAAAATTAGTCTTATTTAAAATTATTACATCAAAGAGTTTCTAATTTTTAAATAAAATATATCAATATATAATATTGACTCAGTGAAAGGGTTCCTATAATGAAATACCTACCTGGTATTAGAAAAAAGATCCTATACTAATTGAAACTCTCTAATTCGTGTATTTGAGTCTCATTGGAGATACAAAACCCCTCACGAAAGAACTCTTAGTGGTGGTGGAGTTAGTATATAAGTTTTACATATTCCAATATAAGGATTAATATTATTAGAGTCTCTATAAAGGATAAATAAGATAAATCTTTCCAATAATCATTAAACCGAGTAGTAGAGGCCCGTGATTTCCATCCAAAAGACACTGGATAAAGTCTTGGTGGAGGTGAAATTCTAGGATACTATAGAAGTACTAGAGACATTACAATAGTCGGTACTATTTTTAACTATATCAACTAAAACTATTCATATAATTTTTGGCATTCGGCCACTAATTTGGGCAAATGGGTCTTAGGGCGTTTGGGTCATAGGCCCTTCAGGTAACCTCAATCCTCTATGCCATTGGATTTAGAATAATTTAGAAAATTAGATCACACCACACCAAAATATGACCCATAAAGGGATCATAGTAGTAGAAACCACTAGAGTAGATCTAATCATTTTTTGAGGAAGAGAAGAAGTAAAATCAGCCCTCAATACCATGAACTAGGTAACACTTCATGGGAAAATTCTAGCTGATCATCCATGTAGAGTGGGTATCTAAGAATCATTAATGAATATGATGGGGAGGGTTAGTAATAGTGTAGTCAGATCTATCATCCTTTAGGTCATGTATTGGTCCTTGTTCCACTAGGTCTATGGGTCATTTGTTTCCATATTAACAAAGTTAAAAAGGGGATTATCCAAAGTAAATAAAAAATTATCAAATCCCTTCAGGTAAGGTTGAAAAAAATATAAATCTTATCTCACAATATAAATATCATTTATCTGAAACTTTTCATATCCAAAATACCACAAATATAATAAATTTTATGGATTTGTATAAACTGTTTTAACTATAATTGGCTAGTAATGTTTTTCTAAATTTATGATTTATAAATATAGTATAATGAATGGATATGGGATAATAATATATACCATACCTAAAATGGAAGGAACTAAAATTTATATAGAAGATTAATTGAATATAAAACTAAATTTTAATGGGTTATCACAAGATAGTTTTAAATAGAAAATATAAAGAGAGGAATGTAACACTTACGTTACATTAATTCCTATTTTCAAAACCTTATCTTAATAATTTATAAATTTATATATATTATAAAAGGCACTATAAAAGGTAGTATTTTTTTAGATAAATAAATAGTAAATCCAATTTTTTTTTAAGAATAACAACTTTTGGGGGTATGTATTTTTAGTTAAAAAAGAGGGGGAGTTTTTATTAACTTGGAAAATTTATTATTGTTCCTTAACATTGTGAATTTGAATAATTTTCATTACTATGAATTGTTTTTCACTAATTTTATATTAATAAATATACATTTTAATTTTATAAAATTATAATATAATTACTTTACTTTGTGTGATTTAACTATAAAAGAATTCTATATTACTTAAAGTTACATGTTTCATGTGAATAGGATATTTATTCTCATAAAAAATATATTATTCACTTATTATATATAGATTATTAATTTATATATATATAAGTCTTTTATATTTTTTATTATATATTTTTAATAGTTACATGATTCTTATTTCTAATATGTTAATAATGGTTTGGTAACATACAAATTCTTTATTAATATTTCCATCATTAATTTCTAAAAGTTATATTTTTATTCTTAATTTAAAATAAATTTACCTCACTCATTACTCTTAAATCATATATATAATTAATGTTGTTTATATTAAATTTATATCCAATAATTATATTTTTTCTAATAGTCATGTTTTATTAAGTCATTATTTTAATTAGTGAATACAGGCTGTGGGGGTTTTTAGAATCTAGAGGTTCCATACATTTTTCATTATTTTTTATTTTTAATTATAGAAATTCTATAAAATTTAACACTCTAATAGGTAATATATTAATATTATTAAATAAAATTATTTAACTTTTATTTTCCGTAATGTGTTGGATGTGTGATATTTATTTATTTTCACACAAAATGGCATGGGTATTTTATAGGTGAAACAAAAACACTTGAAATAATTGAATGAATGATTTAGAAACTATAATTATAAATTAAAAGATCACTAAAATCATCAAGTTAATTCATGGAATACAAATGAAAATTTTTCTTTGAAGAAAATAAAAAACTAAAATAAATTTTAATAAAAACATAATGCAGTAAAGAAAATATAGATTATTAAAAATAATGTTAATTTATGAAATATGTTATATATATATAAATAACTAATATTAACATTCAACAAATGGTATAAATTAATATATATTGTGATGTTGTGATTATAACATGAGATGAATATGTAATTTATTTTGAAATTAGAATCATAATTTCGATTGAATTAATGTGAAGATGATAAAAAAATATAAATCTTAGTCATAATATTTTAAATATAATTATCCAAGAGTTTTTATTTAATTTCCATATCATCACATATAGATAGTTTACTATCGAAACCAAAGTACAACATATTATAAGAGGGGAGGGGAAAATTAAGGAGTGCCTTTAATTTCCTATTTATCGATCTTTCTCTCATTTTATAAAGAGTAGTAGGAATCTGTTGGATTGTCACACAAACATGAAGTAATTGAATGTAGGAAAGGAGCTAAAGGACATAGTGTTTTTCATGGTTCAATGCTAATGGTGACTCCAAGGACTGTACATCAAAAGGCCAGTCAAGTACTAAGATATAATACTATTTACTAAATAGATTAAAAAGGTTCTCAAAGGGTGTATTATTAGTCCTAGGTTCACTGCCTCTTCATAATCTCTCAAGTAATACTTGAGTCATGGATTTACAAAGGAATGAAATATGTAGGTTTATAGAACACTATTTCAGAATAAATATGAACACTATAGTAGTGAGGGTGTTGTATATTTTTCTATTTCTTTTATTTATCTTCAATATAATATCTTTAAGTATGTTCCTTATTTTTCATACTAGTATCATTCCCTTCATATCTTTCTAGATATTTCCAATGATCACAAATATAAATAATGAACATTCATTATTCAACTTTTTTGAGGCATTATATATTTTCCACACTTTTTTAATATGGAATCTCCCATAAAAACCATAATAATGATCTCTCACATATTCAACAAATAATAATTCATTTATTTTGAGTATTTTAATTCCATATTTCTCATAGAAGTATCCTATTATATATCAGAGTCAAATATATAGTTCCCCAAGATATTCACTCCCAAATCATGGGCCAAAATCCATAACATTACATTCCTAGATATGATTCCAATTATTATGGCCAAAATTTGTCCCATAAAAACCATAAATTATCAATATAAAAACATAGATCACATAAATTCTAGTGGAAATTTTATGTTTAGAGTTTTATATAATTATTAAAACTTCTATAAAATCAATGCCCAATACATCAAATGATAATTTCCCCTATTTAACCCTAATTTTCTTATATCACATTAGTTGATTAACATAATCCTTGTGAAATCATTTACATATATAAATCATTCAACATCAATATTTATGACCTAAGGAAATGGAAAAATAATATGGGTGAGCTCAAATTATCATTAAGGGTAAAGATAAGAATTAATAATTAAATTTCATCATTGAGCATAAAATTACATAAGGGTGTCATTAATAATTAAAGTTCATGAGCGAATCATAAATGAACTCATACCCATAAATACAAGGATCATCAAATATGGAAACAAGAAATAAAATCAATAGTAATGATAATAAATTATCATGATCCATGTGTTATCAATCATGATCAAGAGATACATTATAAACCCATTAAATAAAATAAAACTCTTTTTGGTAACTCGGAGCTTCATTTTCACAAAACCATTTCAAACCCATTTTAATTAGAATAATCATATAGCTAACATCAAACATTATCATTACCCAATTTATTAATAATCTATAGTAAGGATCACCCTTCATATAAGTAATTTCATGTTAACCCATTTCCTAGGAGATATATTGATGCACAACCTTTTTTATATGTTGTATTAGGCTCACCCATAATTCATGAGCTATAATGGGGCTCAAACCTTCATATAATCTATATTGGTCTCACCCAATAGCTATAATGTGGATCAACCTTAATTATAAGATATATCAATCTCACCCATTTCGTATAATTCTCATGAACCATGTCATAAATAAAATAATATCACAACAAACCCCTTTTAAATACTCTTTTAAACCCATAAAAATCTCTTTGGGACATTATTAACCCATGTAAACTAAACGGGTTCCATAAAAATATCATTGAAGTGTGATTAACCTATGGAAAATAAATTAGTTCTATAAAAATATCTTTGAAATAATCATTATCCACATAGAGAAAGAATGAGGATGGTATTTAAACAAAATATACCCACTATGGGGTAAAAAATAAAAATGTTTTTTGACATTTACGAGTGGAAATAACACTAAAATATAATTAATTGTTTTTATGAAAATATCCTTTTCACTATGAAAATTTCTTTTTAAAACATAAAACAATTCTAAAATAATTTTCATTGAAAACAACCTTGGAAACATATAAATGCAATTTTAAAAATCATTTAAAACACTATTTAAAACATAAAAAATTAACATTCATTCCCTTGAAAATTATATTAAAATATTTTTTATAAACATTTGAAAACATTTTTAGAAAAAAAAAATAAAAATAAAAATTATTTCTAACCAAAGTGAGAAACGAAGTTGGATTTTTCCAAAAAAAAATTCTCAACATTTCAAGTAACAAATAGTGGGAAAATGGTACAATTACTTGTATGTATCATGAATAACCATAGGATAATATAATTGAGTATAATTATAATAATTCAACATCGGAGACTTAATCATACACAATACTAATAAACAATGAGATTGTAATAAAATAGTCTAACCACTTTGGTAAAGTTTATTTACAATCCCTGTGAAATAATATCATTAAATAAAACATATAAAATATTGTAAATAAGGATATTCATGATTTAAAATGTCAAAAAGGAAGAATATAGACAATTTAAAAAAAGGATAGGTGTATAGCATAACATACATATCAAAGAAGGTAAATTCAGACTTAAATTCCTTAATACTTTGGTAACTTTGAAACCATAAACCCCATGAAAAAATATATTATAATTTTAATATTTAAATTACCATTAATTTATTTGTAAGAATAATAAAAAAATTAATGGGAAGTATATACACCAGAAAAATCTAAGTAGTAAATATTATAGGGATTTACTCTTTTCATACATAATTATATATAACTTTTGGGGAATACTTATAATACTATACAATTAAACACCCAAAGACCAGACTAGTTTAGTGAATTTGGAAACATGGGAACATTAATATTCGTACATAAATGAGTTACATTATCTCCCAAAAGATCCTTATTAACTAGAACACTTCTTATACATATCAAACATAATATATATCTTCATAATATGGAAATGAAACATAACAAGTGTTGATATTATATGTACATTAATGGTAAACAATGGAGACATGTAGTCATAAAAATTAGTACAATGGTATGATAATTTGATCATAATATTAGTATATTTTATCCTGAATATCAAATATCATAAATATAAATCATGGTATAATGCTTGGAAGTTCATACAGCATGAATTATAAGCAAATAAATACCATAATCAATAAAATAATAACATGTGAATATTACATGGAATTGTGGAAAACACATAATCATATAATATGATTTCCATAATAGTTATGTAATTGCTTCTGAGGCCATCTTAGTAGCATGGGTTCGCTCCTCATACCATCTTGGTAGTCATGGTTCACTCACATGTCCATTATAACAACATTATTTCACTCATCATATTATCTTGGTAGCCATGGTTCACTCTTATTGTATTAGTAGTAGTCATGGTTTATTCAAAAAATCATATTAGTCATTATCATGAGATATAAATCTTTACCCAATGCATTGGAGGGAGATAAAGGTCCCACCCATCTCATAATGATATCCTACATACTTGTGAAACAAAATCATAAATAATTATATCATAAACCCTAAAATAAAATTGGTTCAATAAAAATTTAATCATACATATGGAAAATATACATGTTTTATAATCATTTCATCAAAATCATATATCGTGAAAAAAGTGGGCTTCAAAAGAATATTATCCATGTAAGAGAAATGGGTTTCATAAAAATTATGACATAAAAATATAAAATATTAATTGATATAATATAAATATAATTATTGAATAATTTCACTAAAAATCCATGAGTATTGTTAATGGATTTCATATTATATGGGAAATAATTTTAAGATATCCTTTAAAAACATTTCTTCATTAAAATATACTTTCTGCATTAAATTTCTTTTAAAACATAAAACCTATTTGAAAACATTTTTCTTTAAAAATATCATTGAAAAAATATAAATGAATCTATAAAAATAATAAAAAAAAATTAATTTTGTTTTCCTTGAAAATTCTCATCAAGGATTATTTGAGATATTTTTTGAAAGTATTTTTTAAAACATAGTTTTTTAAATAAAATAGATTTCTCACCAATAAGATAAATATGGTTATATATTTCATAAAAACATTTTATTCAATATAATAAGTTATAAATGGTTTAAAAATGGTACCAATACATAGATATATCTTGAATAAATATAGGATAATTAAACTCATGAGTGTTCTTTAGATATGAATGATAATATTTTATCATTGAAAGCATAATAAAAAAATCTCTATAAATGGTGAGATTATTTCAATAAACTCTTACCACATGGTAACATGGAATCATACACCCATTGTAAGAAAAAGAAATTACATAGAGCATAAAATATAAATATAATTAGTAGATTTATTATTAAACCTGTCAAATGAAATTATATACACATCAAAAAATAATTTCGGTGCATAACAAAACATGTGTTTAAAGGAAGGAATATTGGGATAAAACTATTTTTCCAATTTTGAAATGTTTGAAAAATTATCCCCATGAAAGAAATATCATAGAATGGATATGCAAATACCCATAAATTTAATAATTATAATAATAATATAATACATTTATGGTTAGTATATACACCCCACAAAAGAAGAGAGTGGGGTTTTATGGAATGTATCTCACGAAAATAAAAAGTAAGATGAAATTTCACATTCCAAATGTCCTAAATCTATTTATACTTGTAAAAGATTCCTATATAATAAATGTCTGTTTATTATACACATTTTATAGAATAATATTATTATATCTAATATTGTTTATTTTTTTTATTATTACTTTATGTTACAATTTTCTTAACAATTCTTTGTTAAGGATTCACATTGGGTAATATCTTCTTTGTTCTTCACATGTGTGTTAATTTGTTATATCTTTGATCTTTATACTTATACCATGATTTATATAATGTATAAAATGAAATAAATATAATTTATATTAATTATATTTGTATTATTATAATTCATATAATATTTAAGTATGAAATGGAATACACCATTCATGGAGAAGTTAGGCTATATGTATGTATGAATGTTGTTTCTATTTTTATTTTCATATTGAAAAAAAGAAAGAAAATAAAATATATAAATAGTATAATTTTTTTAGAATTATCTAGTTATGTTTATCATATAATTTCACTAAACTCATCCTCAATACATTCCATGTAGTGTGTGAATGAAGCACATCACTTTGAGGGGGCAGAATTCCGCACTTCCTCAAACGAATTTTTTTTTCAAAAAAATGGAATTTTTATGATATTTTTTGTAAAATAATTATATAAGATTAAAGACATAATATATATCATATATATAATATATAAACATAAAGTACATCATAATTCCCACCACTATAGGTGGTAAAGTAAAAAATGAACAATCATGGTTTTGTGAGGTGGTAGTTCGTTGTACACATAAATAGTTAATCCATCACCCATTAGATAGAATTGTGCGTATTTTTAAGTACAAACCTTATCATCAAAAAATTTCAGTTTATTTCATAGACTGGTGTTGAAGTATAATAAATTAATAAGGATATTTCATTTATGGATAAAAAATTAAAATAAAGGAGCTTGAGAGAGGATGTTACCTCTTCTTTGAGTAACTCTGTTTGGTTTTAACCAAAGGGAATCCTTGGATTACTATGTGTATATAGAGAGGATTCAAGGAGGATGTTAGGAAGGTTGTGAAAATTATTGTGAATATATTTTTCCAAACTTATTTGGTTTGATAGGTGTGAATATTTTTGAGAGGTGGTGGCCTTTTATAGGGTAGGAAAATGTTAGGTCCACTCAGTCGAATACCTGAGAGGGGGTGAATTAGGGTATGGAATATTAAAACATTATCCCTTCTAGAGATTTTTTATTTGATCAAAAAACATAACTCTCTCTTCCTCCCATAGAAATGTATATAACCATATATTAAATCATTCATAGGACACAACAATTTTTACTTGGTTCACCCTCACTAGGCTACGTCCAAGGAGCATTAAAAGATAATGTGTCGATCTACCAAATTCACTAAAGCTCATGACCAATAATGAGTACCATGTTCTTCCTAGATCTTATATTCCTAGGAACACTACCTTTACAAGTTTTAGGGTCTTGTCAGTGCATTCCCAAGGGCCACACCCTATGCCTCTTTCTCTGGCTCACTACCAGTGGAAAGGGTCACTGTCTTCCTCTTACTTCGCTCACTAATCTTAGAAAGGTATCTACTCATAGATTATGGACTTGTAAATCAAACATAGTTTATAGAAATGTAGTTCCCTTAATTTTCATGAATTCATGAATCCTAAACTATAGTTATATGCTCTATTGAAGTTTCATTTTCACCCATAGATAAATTCCACCTTCCCTGGTACTGCTAGGTACCGCAAATTCTTTTCACAAACCGCTTTAAATATTTTTCAAGATTCCTTGTGTAAATCACAAACCAACATACTCTCCCATATACTAAGTAATGGTTTATGTATTCTTAACACCTCCTCCATGTATTGTTAACTCTTCCACGAACCATTATCGCCTCCGTGTACCACTTCCTTCGCTCTAGCTCTGCAAACTAGCCTCTGTCCGTGAATAGTTCTATGTTTGGAGACTGTCTTCACTTCTGCGTACTGGAGATCCCCCTTCATGTACTACTTGCGTAAATCTCTCTCTCACATACCATAGATTCATCCTTCATGTATCAAAACAACTACATATCTGTACTGGACTTCCTTTTTTGGTTAATAATCCATGCACACACCTTCTGTAGAATTACTTCTAAGCGAACCTCTTCAACATTCACGAACCACCCTTCATGAACATCCATCGGTCCTTTCTGAAATCCAGGATCATAAATTAGTTCTATAATGATACTCAGTCTTTTCATTAATTGGTGGGATTAGAAATTCTTATTTGCACAATGATATCCACAAAAATCACTAATCTGTGTTTTACCAAATCGTCGATTCAACTTCCACCGCACACCAATTATTCTTCCACCACGAATTTCAAGCCACCTTTGAACCATTTTTCCCATCCAATTAGCATATTATCTTTTTTCTTAAGTGGTTGATCTCCTACTCTAATTTCAACCCATCCACGTACCACACTTCCTTTTTCCATGAACCATTTTCTGTTTTGCAAACAACTTCGGCATACCATTCATTCTACTCTGCATACCGTTCTTGGAAGTTGGTACATGGCCCATTAATAATAGTACGTGGTTCTCATCCTTTTCCGATTTTCTTCAACATTATTCACACAATTCAATAATATGAACAAATCTTTCCTTTATCAATACAAAACTCTTGATTTTGTTGCCCAAAAATTTGGCAAACTCTGGGAAATTACACCACCTTAAAAACCTTTCTTCGGCAACACCAACCATACTAATTTTCAGTCAGCTGGATTTTTCAACAATCACAAGCACACCCAAAACATACCGAGAGGACTCCATGAGGGATTTTTTTCCAACAGAAAAGGATTATCATTGTATTTTTTTTAAATAAACTATGTTTTAACCATATTTTTACCTAACATATGTAATAAAAAAATGTAATTTTCGTGTATGAATAATGGAATGAAAATGGTATTTCGATAAGTGTATAGGTCATTTGGTCCCTTATTATTAGAGTTTATTTCCTTGTTAAGCTTAATTTTACCTTAATCGTTGTACATAATTTTAATTACTTTTAAAAATATTTTTGGTTAAATACAAATTTTACATCATTAGGAATTATTAATTATTATTGTTTAAAATATTTTTTATATATTTCAAAATTCTAACAACAGAAGTGGTAGAAGTTAATTGAAATTTAAACCCACTGATGGGACAACACCCCGGGTTTTTAAAGTAAAAATGATTAAATGTTTTTCTATGTTTTTTGTATTGTATATCATGGTTAAGTTGGTTATAATGACCATCGATTTAAAAATTGATAAAAATTTAATCTAATTAAAAATTAAAAAAATTAAAAATATAATTTAGAATTATGAATAAATTAGATAAAAATATAGTTTGGATTTAAATTTTAGTATTTATCACTATTCATCTACAAATTATGTTTCTAACAAAAATAAAAAATATTAATCATAAGCTATATTTGATAACATAAATTCAGAAAATTTGTTTATTTTACCAACATAAATTTATAAATGTGTCTAAAATTAATTTTTTTTTGTTTTTCAAAGAAAGACATAAAAATAATTTCATTTGAGAAAATAGTATTTTTAAACTTATAAAGACATTACCAAATATTATACCTTTAATTATCAATATGTTTTATTAATATAAAACACGTAGAAACAATATTTGAAAATTAGTTAATACTATTCATATTACTAATTTTAATGGCTTGGTTATTATTATTTCATTTAAATAATTATAACAAAAAAAATTTGTAGAAACTCAATGTTGTGTGTAATGTATGCCAAAATGATGTTGTGTGTGACATACACCAAGTTGGTTTTGTGTTTAGAATACTCTAGGTTAGTTCCATGTGAAAGGAATATTTGAATCACAAAAATAAAATATATCAATGAAAATTTAAATTTATTCAGTAAAAAGGTATATAATAACTCTAGTTGTCACATTATATCCCAATAAAATGAATTTCTCCCTAAAAATTCATCACTTAGATAAAAAATGAGGATACTTATGCATCATTGTATCCAAAAGTTATGTTGTCACTTCCTCTAACTAGTGATTTCTCTATAGAATGTTGACTATGTGAGTGGTTTTCTTTCGTTGAATTTTCTATAATTGGTCTTGAATTTCAATTGGTTATTATTCATAAGAAATATCATAATCAAGTATAATGACCTCTATTTTCATCACTTTTTAAGGGTCAAGTATGTAATTCCTCATGATAGACACAAGGAATACAACATGGACTTGAGAGAGATTTCGAGGAAGTTCTAAGTGATAGGCTACTGTCCCAATGTGATCAATATTGTCAAATTGACCAATATAACTAGGTCTTAGTTTCCATTTATTCCTAAATATAATAACATTATTACAGGGTGAGATTTGTAGAAATACCTTTTCACCAACTACATATTCTAGATAATTCAATTGATTATCAACATAAATTTTATACGAACTATTTTCTTCCTTGATATTCTGCTGAATGGTTCTAACCTTATTCTCTATTTCATTAGTGATCTCAGTTCCCAATAGTTTTCATTCTCCAAATCATCCCAGAAATTTGGAACACTTTATCTATTCCCATATAGGGATTCATACAGTTCCATCTGAATTCTTGATTAAAAGCTATTGTTGTAAGAGAACTCTAATAGAGGGAGGTGTTTATCCCAACCACCTTTAAAATCTATAGAACAATATCTCAAATTATCCTCTAAGGTTTGATTTTTTGTTTCAGTCTAACCATTTCATTAATGATGAAAAGCAGTGTTGAAAGTCAATTCTGTATCAATTACTTCTGGAATACATCACCATAACTTAAAGGTAAACCTCGGATCCTGATCTGATATAATATAATGTAGTACTCTATGCATCCTTACCACTTACTTACTGTATATATTTTAAATTTGATCTATATATAATTATTCTCTGATATTAATTAATATTTATAACTTTGTAAGTAAATAAACTAACATCAATATAACATTTAACCCTTTAGATGTGTTGGGTAATTCAATAACAAAACACATAGTGATGTTCTCCCATTTCCATTCACGTATGTGTAATGGCTGAAATATCCCTTTATAATTTTTCCTTTCAACCCTAACGTACTAGAATAACAATCATCTAGATACAAACTCTATTATATTTTTCTCCATTCCATCCCACCAGTTGTATTCTTTCAAGTCCCCATACTTCTTCGTACCTCCAGTATGAATAGAGAATGAAGAACTATGAGCTTCCTCTAATAGATCGTTAATCAAATATGGTATAGAAGGAACACATACACTGTTCCTAAACATTATCATTACACCAGATAAAGGTTCAACTCAAGAACATTTTTATCTTTCTTTTTTAGTTCTACATCTTCCTTCTACTCCTCCTTAATCATCAATTGGATAGAGTGTTGAACATTCATTTGATAAAGATAAAAAATTTCCCCTTTCCTTCAAGATTTCTATATCCATCCATTTCAAATCAAAAAATATTGTATCTTTTGTGATATGCATCATTGATAAGCTAGCATGATCCTTCTCACTAGATTCATCAGCTACCTTTTCCACATTCCCAGGGTGGTAATGTATTGTGAAATCGTAATCACTTGTCAACTCTAACTATATTCTCTTTTGAATTTTCAACTCCTTCTATGTGAATATATAATTCATAATTTTAGGATCAATATATATATCACACTTTTCTCTATAAAGATAATTCCTCCATATCCTTAACAAAACAATTACTGTTGAAACTCTAAATCATGAGTTGGGTAATTTTTCTCATGAATATTCAACTGTCTTGAGCCTTAATCGATAACCATTTTATTCTTCATAAAGACACTTCTCAATCTCTTCTCAGATGAATCACTATAGAATACAAAACATAATGCAATATAGGTTAATTTATGTATAGGTACGCTAACAAATATTCTCTTCAGTTAGTTGAAATTTTCCTCACATTCAAATATTTAAAGGAACTTGACACCCTTTCAAGTTAACATAGTCCTAGGGTTAGATCATCATTAGACATTACACACAAACCATTGATAATATCCAGCTAAAAAAATTAAGTTATGGATCTAAGTCATTATAGTTGGTCAAGGCTAGAATTGAATAGCATTCATCTTCAATGGATCAACTAGTATACCATATATTGAGATTATGTGACACAAAAATGAATCCTTTTTTATCCAATATTCACACTTCGTAATTTTTTAATATAGTTTCCCCTTCATTTGGGTATTTTATAAAATTATCATTTTATCTTCATATTTTTCCTTACTCTTCATATATATAATAATATGATCTATAAATACTACCAAAAACTAGTCAATGTAATCTATAAAGACTTTATTCATTAAATCAATGAAGATAACATGGGGATTATTAAGACCAAAATACATCACTATATATTCATAGGTTCCATACCTTATATATAATGTAATATTAAGTATATCCTTTTTCATGACCCTCAATTGATGATATCAACAATGAAGGTCAATATTGTAAAAGTATTGAACTCGGATCAGTTGATAGAACAAGTCATCAATATGGGTAAAAGGATACTTGTTATAGATTGTAATCTTGTTTAACTCGTGATAATCAATTCATAGTCACATTGATCCATATTTCTTTTACAAAAAGAGAAAATTTTCACCCCAAGGTGACCCAATTGACCAAACGATTCTCTTATAAAAATTTTCTTGGAGTTTCTTCTTCAATTCCATCAAGTCAATCGGGGTTATTCTATAATGATTCTTTAAAATTGGTGTGAAGCAATGTATGAGTTCTATTCACAACTCAACATCTTGTTTTGGTGGAAGGATAAGTAACTCTTCTGTGATGACCTCCAAAAATTCCTAAAAAAAGCATTATCATCAATTTCAATTTTCTCCCCAAGCATTTGATATAAACAACCCTTATGAATTGGAATTAAGACCCACATAATGGATGTAATATCCATTGAAATTTCATGCTTATCGTCACATTAATTGATGGTCATATGAGGGTTTGAAATATCAAATGTAACTTCCCGGCCATGACAATTGATGTGGTATTTATGTAGAGAAATTAAATCTTTGACTAAGTTGATATCAAATTCAACTAGAAGAATAATTACAATATTTTTAGGAAGTAAATTCGCTCAAATTTCAACTGGAGAGGAATAACAGAATTTTGATGAAATCATCAGACCATTATGTTATTTCACTACAAAATCCACATTTAATCATTGTGGTATAAAAATATTTTACTCCATATAAATATTATTGATATTATTTTAAATATTTATTTATATGGATATGAAAATTATTATAAAAAAAATTTATATCAATTTTTGTTTATGTATTCCTCTATAACCCTTCATGATTTTAAAATAAATAGAAACCCCTATTTTACTTTTTCAATATTTTGTTTCTGAAAATGGGTTTTAAAAGTATATTGGTTGTTTTAATAACTTGAAATGTTATATTATGATTAAAAATGAAATATTATGATACAATTTTTTATTATAATTATTTTATGTGTTATGATTATATAATGGTACTTGGGAATTTGACAGGTGGTTCTGTGACAAACCGATGACTGGTACTTCTGTGATAAACCAACGATGGGTGGGTCTGTGATCGCCCCCAAATGAATTGGGAATAGAAGTAATTTTTATTAATATTCCATTTATGAGAGTGACATGTATGGATGTTAACTTCATGGTTATTCTATTTCTAATAATGAAAAGTATAATAATTTCCCAATATTCCATTATGTGTTTCCTATGCTTGTTATTGGTTTTATAGTAATATTATGATTACAAAAATTGTATGTAATGATATTGTTTTCAATGGAAATTATTTTATACTTATTAAGGGTGAAAATTATTACTTTATGGTAAATTTGTCATGGTTTTTAATTTTTATCAATAGACTAATGGTTTCCTCTTTTTCATATCCCTAATTGAGATTTTCATAATCATACCATGCTTTTTAATATTTTTAACAGGACTTAAGGATGATTAATGGATTTTAATATGTCATGATGAAATTAATAGAGTCTTCATAAAATAAAACATAATTTATTTTAAATTATTTATATTATGGAAAAAATGGATACTTTTAGGAAGTGCCCATTTTTATTTTATAGTTTTTTTAAGTATGAGTTATGGAATATTTCTCTAAAACTCTAAACCAGAAAAGATCCTCAATTTTAAATAAATAAATGTCTTGACTAAAACTCAAGATTATGTAATCTTTAAGGTTGAGGCCTTATATGTACATTTACAAAATGAAATAGTGGAAGAAAACATGAATATATTTTTCAAAGTGGATAGAGAACAAAAGAATCAATACAACTGAAATGGTAGCATAATAATCTCTAAGAGACAATTCCAACTATAAAATATGATAAAAAACAAACATAGCTACGCCAATAATTTTTATTTGATAGTGTGGGAAAACTCTCATAATCTCACCACGAGCTACCCAAAACTAGTTAATTGAAAACCTCATTGCCTCACTATGCATGCTTTCCTTTCCATTTATTGAAATCCCTAACAAGGTATATGCAGTGTCAAAGGGGTGTGCAGGGTGTGAGACAATAGACTCGGTAGGATCCCACCTTGGTGTTATGTAACAAGTCTCAGTAAAATAATCCATGAATTCTCAAATTTAAAAAAATCAATTGCATGATAAATAGTTTATAAGTTTTATATAATAGTCGTGGTAAAACAATTTAATTTCCCCTCTTTCCACACTTTAAAATAAATCTATGTAAAATAGTTTCAAAGAATTTCATTTACATATATCAAATCATATATTAAAATTCAAATAAAACCATGTATCACATATCATATCATATCCATGATAGTAAAACCAGATAATACAAGTAAAAATAATAGTAAACTTCACTCCAAGGATCACACTAGGTTTGGATAGCTAGGACACTCATGTCCCCAACATAGACAACTCTATGGGCATTAATCCCCTATAAATATGTATCGAATCTAGGTAGTAGAGGAACACCCCAAAAAGTGAACATCTTCATTGTGTATAGAAAGTTCGTAGAACAATAGGCCTATAGATCATAAGAATACCTCATGAGTGAACCCCCCAATAGTCTAAACAGATGATGATTATTACTACACCTTCCACATAAGTACCCAAGGCTTCCCATGTTCTCTATTTTACAACCCAATTGATCAAACTATTTCATCAAAAAGATGATCTAAAAACCATTTTCGAAACCCATTTCACATTTATTTAAAAAACCTTTTAATTTACCAAAATTAGGGAAAACCAAACCCTTTTCAAAAACCAATTACCTACAAACAAATAAAATATCTCAAAAAAGTCATTTCATTTATAAAATAGTTATTCCAAACCAAAGTACTTTTGTTCATCCAACATAGGATAGAGAGGGAACCGCCTACAACAAAACTTGAGTCACACCCACCCATAATAGAAAGACACAAATAATGAAGAATAGAACGGTGAAAATGGAGGCCCTAGAATAAAGATACACATAAAAAAAATTATTACAATTATCAAAATGGTTGGTGAAGAGAATGAAACCACACATACATTGAGAAACATTCATGCTACACCACAACCAACATAAGGGTTATCCTCTAGAAGAAAATAACATGATGGATCTAGAAAGAAAGAAGAAGAAACATTATCTCATATTAATAGATCTTATAATGAAATGAAATGGTCTTACCATGATCAAAATTAATGAATAAATAGAAATATTTACTCGCCCATAGAAACACAGTGTGACTGTGATAATGATAAATCAATGAAAAAATGATTTGGAAGTGTTATAGTTCTCCAAAATCACCTCTTGTTGGAGATAAATGAACAATGTGGCTAAATGAAATAATAAGTATCCACACAGTTCCCTAAAGAAGAAGACGAATAATGAGAAGGAAATTACCTGAAAGTGGGTAATGGGATGTTACACATAAATTACCTAGTAGGACACATCAGAAAAAATTAAACTTATAAAATATTTAATGAAAAAAAGCATGATAATTAATATTGTGATGTATTCATTAGATTCATGGTGCAACCAATAGCTTCATGGAAAACTAAACAACTTTAATTACATTGCTCGAATAACACTTATTCAATTACATTTTAACCATATCCTCATTTTTATGATCATTTTACACCTCAAATTAGAGATATACCGTCTATTATAATGGAATTATAACTATTATATGATCTAATATTCTATGAAGTAACCCTATTTCATCATAGTGAAAGACCTATTCTTCATCTTGTAACAACCCGTCCCTTGGGGCCCGTGTTGTGACAACCTCAAGCCCTTGTCCATAGGCCAGGGGCTGGTGACTAGTGCTGAAAAGAAAAAACCCAAATAAGGGAAGGCATTTCCTTTAAACCTGTATACACACAAGTATAAACACATTGAAACATACTGAAAGGGGAAATCCAGTATACCCTAAAACCAAGTTTAGTTAAAGTACAAGTGAAAGTAAGTGGGCTAGAATAAAAACCCAACAAGGAACTGAAAATAGTAAAGTACAAAGGGAAACTCTGATGGAAAACTGTAGAAAACCCCACATGATCATTAGAGTAGTGAATATACTAAAATTTGATGTATTTGGTCTTCTCTAGATGGTCCTATTGGGCCCCACCTGGTCCTAGGACACAAATTACACCATCGTGGCGTCTGTCAGTGTCGTCCCCTGTGGCCACCTCTGTCGAAACGTCGATTGTCTCCACCAGACACAACACGTGCTGGTGAAGCTCATGCATGGGTGAGTATAAAAATACTCAGTAGAGACCCAGATACCCCCAAAGGTATCTCGGTAATCCATAAATGAAAATAACACAATAATAAATACCCCTAATGTAAAACCACCAAGAAAGACCTCAACCACATAGTACAAAGTAAAAGACGCAGCTCACACATGGTATAAATTAAGTACAGAATTAAAGGGGATTAGTCGTAAATCTAGATCATCTTATTCTCTTGAGAGGCTCTAATACTGACCTACACATGGTCTATAGGTTCTCACCCACATAGGATCGCTAGGTTCTGACCCACAGAGTATCGGTAGATGCTGACCCACATAGGCTCACAAGGTGTTGGACCATAGAGGATCTGTAGGGGCCGACCCACTCATAGGATCTATAGGTGATGACCCAATCAGAGGATTTCTAGGTATTGACCCAAGGATTATCCCTTGGGTATGATTCACTCATAGGATTTCTAGGTGCTGACCCATAGATGATCACTATGTGATGACCCACTCAGAGGATCGCTATTCATTCTTCATGTCACATCCATCCACTGGATTGCCTCACATAGAACGCTTGATTTTGAAGGATCCACTCCTCAAGACAGCAGTATTATCTCAATAACAATGAATCCCCACATAGAAGTAACCCAAAGTTATGTCTTTTAATAAGGTTTCCAACGTGATAGATGGCGTGTCAATCGGATTCTCGATCTGTAAGTTATAGGCAAAAAGGTAAATAGGGCCTAGTTGGATTTGACCTCGATCCAACCTGACTATACTCCACCTTCTACAAAAACACATGTGGATTATCTCAGAATGACCTCCCCGTTGTGAGGGTCCTCACGTCGTAGATGGCGCTTCAATCCGACTCTCGGTCTGTGAGTTATAACTGTTTTAGTGAAACAAGGTCGGTCGGGTCTCGGTCCGGTCCCACCTCGTCGGACCGACCCGACCCCACCCGAGGTTCTGGCATGGATTCGGTAAAGATATTGGACCTACTTTCCCATTGGGATCGTGGTCTGGCCTGTGGGTGGCCTGTCCCTCCTGGTGGGGTGCGGCCCACCTGAAGTAATCGGCCTACGTGGTGTGGTCCGGCTGTACTGGACCGGACGCGGGGCGTCTGCTTCTTCCAGCTAGTAGAGCCAGTTGGCACCACACCCATCTTCTTCATTGTCCAGCATGAGGATAGCTATTTCATGTGCCTACTTTTTGGCATTAGTGGGCCACTCCACCCCCAAGTGGTGCCGACGGGCGACGCTCCTTCATCGATATTGCTGCGGCGCGCCGACGGGCACACCGCCCCCTCCCACATGGCCAACAAGATTTGGGTGCCTCTTGACACCACAACACCTATGGGATCCACCTCCTCCATGTGGCTGTAATGGGTCGGCTATCTCCACCATTCGTCGCCACTACCGTGTCGGTGGCACATTCCACGGGCCACTAGAGATGCTCTGGTGGCCCGTTTTCCATCTCGTTTGCACCTACGGGCCTCTTGAGTCACCGCCTTCACTATGAATCCCACGGAACTACCTTTTCTACATGTTTCTCAGTTTCCCACAAAGAACTCAAAACATCTAATATCACTGAAGGGTCCGGGACTTCTTCAGATCAGCCTGCGTCTTCCGCGTTAGCATTTTATCATGGTGAAAATAGCAATCATCACATACATTAAGAATAACCCCAAATCAAATCCATGTGACAACCTCATGAAAGATCGAACGAGTTGCTGATCAACCCATTATTTGGTTGATCTTAATTCATTGTATTTTACAAAAACGAGATAAGAGGAATCATTAAAAACTTTGAAAAAATAAATCCCCTTGCTGGATTTGGTTAAATCCATTGCAGATTTGGGAGGGATTCCACATTTGTTGACGTTCTGCATTCATTGTCATTCATTGTCGCTGGTATATATCTAGATCTGACCCTAAAATGATCAATGTTCATTCTTCATTCTTCATTGGATATGTATTTCATTTGCATTACGTCAGAGGTTTCCCCTGTAGTCATTAATCCATTCCCCAATGGATTGAATAAAAAGAAAAAATCTTGATGTTGTGTTCATTAATGTGGTTTATTAATGAACCTTAATTAATGAACCATTAATTAAGAGGGTTTTGTGATTACACAACAAAAATAAATGAGTCATTAAATTACCCTTATTAAATTATCTTCATCATGTTGTTGTTTCCCCAACCACCTCTCAATGATAGAATAAAAGAATAAAATTACTCAAAGAGTTATTTTATTATTTTTCCTTAAAAGGCCAAAATTTAACTTTTCCAACTGACCCTTTACAGTCGAAGTTATGTTTCCTCTAATAAAATACTGACACAAAAAATTCAATGGTGTCCTCGAATTTTCAATCCGAGCACTGGTTCAAAAGATAGATAAGCCCGATCACACGTTTATTGAACGTACCTTAAAAACTTTAAAAATTAACTTTCACCCTCGACCCGAGCTGGTCAAGGATAGGCTACCCCTAAGTGGAATATTCTCCTATGAGCTCAAAAGTACTCCTATATTTTCAATTTGAGTTATTGTTTAGGAGTTATAAGGATTTGATAATAAAATAATTTTTACATAATTAGTTTATTTACAGCCAAAAACTAACTTCCATTGTTGTCTCGTGCCAGCCAATGTTAGGATCTCCCTAAGGAAATAATACCTTCATGAGTTTAGCAGAGGTCCTGGATTTTTAATCCAATTCACCATTCATTATTTATAAGCATTTGAAAAATAAAATAATTTTATTTAATTATTTCATTTATGGTTATGCCATTTTTGGGTTTTCTCACTCAAGGCCTGTGCAAACAAACCTTAAGTCACGCCTATGGTAAACCCTCCATCATGAAAGCAATAGTGTCATGGATTTATGATCTGGAAAATTGTTTAATAGTTATTCCACTTTTTCAAGAAAACCACTCAGGTGCGCTATTTAAAGCATAACATTTTATTATGGATCATTCCGGGCACTCCGGGCCTAGGAATCACACGCCGTCTGAGCGCCTGGTCTCGAAAAAATTCCATATGATTAAAATTATATATACATATATTCAGAGACATTACATTCTCCCCACCATAGGTATTTACATCCCTAGAAGCCAAAATAAAGGCTAATCAAACAAGTGTGGGTACTGAGCATGAATCTGAGCCTCCCACTCCCTTGTGCTCTCCTAGAGATTCACATGCTGCCACTAAACATGCACCAGAGGAATTTACCATCCATTAAGGACCTACTCATGTTGATCCTTTATCTCCATCGGGAACTTCTCTAACTTCACCACGTCGCCAATGTCCAGATCACCCCAGCTGATGATGTGTGATGGATCATGAACGTACCTCCTCAGCTGCAACATGTGAAAAACATCGTTCACCTCGTGCATCTGTTGATTAAGAGCTAAGTGGTACTCCACCTTTCCAAATAAACTTAGAAATAGAAATTGTCTGATAAATCTCAAAGATAACTTGTTGTTCCAACCAAATATCTGCAGTCCCCATTGGGATGAGACCCGAATGAAAACATGGTCTCCATCCTCGAAATCCAAGGGTCTCCGTATCTTATTGGAATAAGACTTATATCTGTAGTTTGTAGTCCTCATCCACTCTTGGATTATCCACACCTTCTCGGTGGTATCCCGTACCAACTCTGGAACCATGAGTGCTGACTCTCGTAGTTCTGTCCAGCATATATGTGATATGCATACCCACTCGTACAGGGCCTGAAATAGTTCTAGGACAATAATGGAGGGATATATATTATTGTCCTCAAACTCCACCAGTGGTAGGTGGTCCTCCCAACTGTGACTAAAATCTAGGACACAAGCACGAATCATGTCCTATAGGGCTTGTATGGTCTGCTCCATCTGACCATTTGTTTGGGGGTAAAAAGTTTTTCTCAAGTGTTCTAGAACCTGATGATCTGCTATCACTTGCTGACAATTGAGGAATCATGAAACAAACTATGCCACCACTTTCTTCATCCTTGGAAACCAGTACAAACATTGGAGGATCTAGTACATCTTCACCACACTAGGATGTACCTCTAATGGGTATGTATGGAATTCACACAACAACTCCTCTCATAATGTCACTAGTACCATCGTACATCCTCTAAAAAGGATGGTGTGCTCTCCACCTATCAAAAATTAATCAAGAGCATGTCCTGAAGATATCTGAACAGTTCGGGCCTCATAGTCAACATGAACAAGTTCTGCCTCCCTAACTCACTGATGGAGTGGGGAGTGATAGTCATAGACTGAAAGTAATCTGCTCCATCATCATCCATGAAGGATATTGGCATCGCAGCTACCTACTCGGTCACCTCACTTAGAAAATGTATACCAGAACTCCTACTGAGTGTGTCTACCACCACATTCCCCTTCTCAACAGTATATACTTTCTCAAAGTCATATTCATGGAGGAACTCCAACCATCGTCGATGTCTCAACTACTAAAAATCTTATGAGCGCCTTTATATCCATGAAAAAAGATACCCCCTTTAACTGATTGATGTGCCCCTCGACCCTTTAGTTGTGGGTACTCTCTCTCCTATGCCACTTGGTTAAGGTTCCGTTGGTCCACACATAACCTCGAACACTAGGTCTTACTAATGCCTTCCTATAAAAGTCCCCCACCTATGCCCCCTGCTTGAAAAACTATATGAAATCCCTATGATATACTAATGCTGATATTTGTGCCATCTCGGGGTGTAGAATGCTACCAAAGTTCCTCCCCCTATGGAGTGGTAATCATAGAAACATATTTTGAAAGGATGTTCCCGTACTCTGCCACTACTGTTGGGAACTGAAACTTAAAACATGCCATGAGGGTAATGTCGGCTGACTCAAGAGTGATCAACTACACCCTCCTATGCATGAGTTAATCCCATTCTGTATGGGTTTTCTTTTTCCCGGCCAAGGAAAAAAACATTCCAACGCTACAGATATATCGTATCCTTTTTCCTAAAATAGTCAATCTCATCATGAATTGGGGATTATCAGTCCATACCCAAACTAATGTCATAATTCCTCGATGCTACCACCATGAGGTTCCAACCAAAACTCTCACCTCAAGGGCCAGATCACACCATCGTCATAAGTGTGATTATTGCGTCTCCTTCTATTGTTATCTCAAAATATAATGATTAAGTCAATGGTTTAACTAGAAAATCTAGGTCTTGAACAAGATTTGTGACAATAAAAAATAATTATTACCTATGTTTATCAATACAGTAGATAGTAGTAGGCACAGACCGTACCTTGAATCATTCTGCGAGCCCGTGGGTCATACTACTTGACCACATGTAGCTACTCGCTTCCCTTGTCCTCTAGCTCACTAAGCCTAGTGGGGACCATATTTGTGTGGTGGTTGTAACATGTAGAAATGTATACCACATCCTACTAATCTCCAAGACCCTCTTCCACATCTAATTCCATTCAGATTCATCTGTCCCCATCAATTCCTCTTCAAAAAAAACCTTTTATACATTCAGGTCTCTGAGGCTGAGGTCAGTTTCCTGCTTTACCACTAATTATATTTATAGGTTTTATCTTTTCAGCAAACGAACATTCAACCAAAAATGTTCTCTCTATCTCCGTAACATAATTAGGATTTCACGTAGGAATAGTGTGGGCTTGGATGTCCCTAAACAAATCTCGCGCGGAGGTTTGAGTCCTGAAGAACTGGTCGTATAGTATTTATCGAGTACTTGGAATGGTCGGTACATCTTTATGAATACTCAATTACTGACATGTTGTCCAACCAAACCATAAAAATCTCTTGGGAACACATACCCATTATATTTTTATGGAAAGATACCCCTTCCCTAAGTAAGGTTCTCAAGATCTATCCATGTATAATCCACCGCATCAAATGATCAGGGTAATATAAACCCTATCATTTCCCTACTGATCCATGTATAAGGATCACTATCAGAACTACCACATGAATTAATGGTTCCCATGTAATATGGAAACTCTATCACCAATTTATGACATTCCTTAGTCTCCTATGATTTGGGCTCACCTCAAAACCTAAGGGGTATCTATCGTTGAAACTCATGTAAGTCACAGAGCCTAATTGTGTCCTATAATGGTAGTGTCAGTAGTACCTTCTGACCAAAGGGTAGTGGTATTTCTAGGACACCTCTATAATGTACCATCTTGGGAAACAGTCCTTGTATAGATCCCTCATCACTCTTTGGACTGTCATCATGGTCACACACTAGAATCATGAATGGTTGTCTTCAAAGAGGAATCTTAAAAGATAATCAAGATAAACCATGGTTAAAAAGATATACCTGGGGAATTGACTCAAAATAGATCAAGATAAAAAACATTTACAAAACACATGCAACTAGTTCTTTCATGTACTGAGTCAGAAAATAGAATTTAGGGTCCTGGTGTATGGATATGTTCTCCGTCATACCAGCACTAGACTCCTCGGACTGAAAGCCAAACTCAAGACACTTAACACTATTTCCCCCACTAAAAATATAGACTCTTAGTTCTTCTGGTAGAACCAAATGCCCTATGACACCACTTTTTCATGACCCATCTCCTAGGGCACATGTTGTGACTACCCCAAGGTCGCCTTTTATAGGCCAGGAGCTGGTGATTAGCACTGGAAAGGCATATCCCAAAAACGGATGGAATTTCATTTAAACCTATATATATACACCTCCAACCACATCTCAACATACAGAAAAGGAAAAAAAAGTATACCACTAAAACAAATATGAGTTCAAGTAAAAGAGAAAGTAAGTGGGTTGGAATAAAAAACCCAATAAGAAACTGTAGAAAGTAAAGTACAAAAGGAAACTCTAATGGCCAAACGCGGAAAACCCCAAACGATCGTAAGAGTATTGAAGCTACTAAAAGACAAATAATATTTCATGCATGCCTAGTCTTACTGGGCCCCATCTGTTCTTAGGACACCATGTACACCTTCGTGGAGTCCAATAGTGTCGTCCCCCCTGAGCACCTCTATCGAAACATCGATCGTCTGCACTCGACATAACATGTGTGGGAGAATCATGTGCATGGGTGAGTATAAAAATACTCATTAGGGACCCCATGACCCATGAGTGTCTCTCAGTAATCGAAAAAGAAAAATACCACAAAGAAAAATACCCCTAAGGTAAAACCACCAAGCAAGACCTCAACCACATAACACAAAGTAAAATACATAGCTCACATGAGTTATAACTTAAGTACATAAGTAAATATGTTTAGTCGTAAAGCTAGATCATATTATTCTATCTAGAGGATCTCTTTCTGAATTTCACAGGGTCACTAGGTGCTAACCCAAAGAGGATATCTAGGTGATGTCCCATATAGGATCGCTAGGTGTTGACCCACATCTGATTGCTATGTGCTAACCCATGGAGGATTGCTAGGTGATGACCCACTCAAAGGATCACTATGTGTTGGACCACTTATAGGATCACTAGGTTATGACCCAAGGAGTATTTATAGGTACTAAACCACTCATAGGATCTCTAGGTGCTGGCCCACAGAGGATATCTAGGTGCTGACCATCTTAGAGGATCGCTATTCTTTCTTCATGTCACTATCAGCCACTAGATTCCCTCACTTAGCATGCTAGATTCTGGAGTATCCATTCCTCAAACCACTGGTCATATACCAACTTCCATGAATTCCCATTTAGTGGTAACCCAAAGTACCATCTTGTTGTAAGGGTTCCAACGCAATATATTGTGTGTCAATCGGATGTCCGGTTTGTAAGTTATAGGAAAAAAGATAAATACGGTCCAATTGGTTTCAAGTCCGATCCAACCTATCCATAATTAAAATTTTACCAAAACTCAAGTGGATTATTTCAAATGGTCTGCCACATCATAAGGGTCCTCATGCCTTAAACAGCACGTCAATCGGACGTCCGGTCTGTGAGTTATAGTTCTTTTAGTCAAATGGGGCATGTCTGGTCTGGTAAGGGTCTCGACCCAACCGGCCCGTTGGGTCGCCGGTCTGGCCCGGTGGAGGGTCCAGACCAGAAGGTGCAGGTCCGGACCATGGGTGTCCTGGCCTTCCTAGTGGGGTGTGGCCCACATGAGGAACCCAAACCGCACTATGCTGGCCAGTTGTGCTGGATTGGACGTGGGGCGTCTAGTTCTTCTAGTTGGCGCCGCCAACTGGCACCGCCCCATCTTACGCAATGGCCGGAAGGAGGACAGCCATTTTTTGCACCCGCTGATCATCCCTAGAAGTCTAATCCACCTCCACATGGAGCCAATGGGTGTCATGCCATCCTGGCTATCTTGCCCGTCCGGCCATAGCTCCCTACCGTCGCGGCACGCCGACGGGCGGGCCGCCCCATCCCGCACAGCTAGCAAGAGTCGGCCTCCTCTTGTGGATGTGAAGCCTATGGGAGTCACCTCATCCACATAGTCAGTTTATACCATCCTCCACTACCTGTCGATGGCACCTCCATGCCAAGGGTTCCATGTCGGAGGTTCTGCACCGGCAACACCTTCTACGGGCCACTGGAGATGCTCCGGTGGTCCGTTTTCCATCTCGTATGTGCCTACAGGCCCCTCGACTCACCCCCTTCACTGAAGAGCCCACAGAACCTCCATGCTTCCACGTTTCTCAGTCTCCCATGAATAACTCAAAACATCCAAGATCATCGGATGGTCTGGTCCTTCTTCAGATCGGCTCACACCCTCCGCATTAGCGTTTTATCACGGGGAAAATAGAAATCATTGCATAGATTATGAATAACCACAATTCAAATCCCCAAAATATTCTCTCGTAAGATTGAATGAGTTTCGAATCAACCCCTTAGTTAGTTTATTGTCATTCATTGGATTTTTCAAGAACAAGATAATAGAAATCATTAATCACTTAGAAAAAATTAATCTTTTAATTGTATTTGATTGAATCTATTGTGGACGAGGGAGGGATTCCGAATTTGTTGACATTCTACCTTCATTGGTGTTCATCACCGCTAGTTGATATCTAGATTTGATCCTCTAATGATCGACGTTATTTCTTCGTACTTCATTGTAGAGGTATTTCATCAAAATTACGTCAGATATTTCTCTCATAGTTATTAATCTGTTTGCTATCATATTGAATAAAAAGAAAACAATCTTGACATTGTGTTCATTGATGTGGTTCATTAATGAACCATAATTAATGAACCCCTAATTAAAAAGGTCTTGCGGTTACACAAAAAAGAAATGATAAATTAAATGACCCTCATTTAATATTATTTGTTACATCATGGTTTTGTAAACCATCGCTCAACGGTTTAAGAAAAGAATAAAATAACTCAAAGAGTTATTTTATTATTTTTCCAAAAAGTCCAAAATTAAAATTTTCTATCTGACCCTTGCTTGTCAAATATAAGATTCGCCTAAGGAAATCCCAGCACTGTGAATTCAATGATGCCCCCAGATTATCAATCTGAGGGCCAGTTCAAAAGGTAGAAAAACCCGCTGGCACGTTTACTGAAAAAAACCTTAAAACGTTCAAATATTAACTTTTACTTCCAACCCACACTGATTGATTTTAGGCTCCACCTAACGGGAACAAGACCCCACAAACTCAATGGTACTCCCAGATTTTTAATCCAAGTTACTATTTAGTAGTTATAAGGATATGATAATAAAATAGTTGTTACATAATTACTTTATTTATGGACAAAAACTAACTTCCACTATTGGCCCGCACCATTAAATGTTAGGATCTACCTAAGGAACGAATACCCTCATGAGTTCAGTGGTACTCTAATATTTTTACATGATTCACTATTCTTTATATATAAGCATTTGAAAAATAAAATAATTTTATTTAATTATTTTACTTTCGGTTATGCCATTTTTGGGTTTTCTCTCTGGAATCATGCACCATCTAACCTTAACTCACACCTAAGGTAAACCTTCCATCCTAAACCCAACGGTGCCCTAAGATTTCTGATCTGGGATACCGTTTATGATTTATTTCACTTTTTTAGGAAAATTGTTCATGCACGCTATTTGAAGCTTAACATTTTTCGATGGATCATTCTGGGAAATCTGGGCCTCTTAATCGCACTCTATCTCAGAGACTGGTCTCAAAAATAATTCCATATAATTAGAAAAATATATATATATTCTGAGACATTACACATACCCTCATATTTCTCATCCATTTTCATTAAATCATAACCTATAACATTGAATTGTGCCACAATGGAGACTATAATCCATAATCTAGTCAATGTTTAATGCCCTCTTAATTATTTCATGATTATTTAATTCATGTTGTAACATATATCTTTATAGAAAAACCCCAATTTTTCTCATTCACTTGAAGTTCCTCACATAAATGGCCAATATAATGAAATTTCCTTTCATGAAATAAAAAAAATACTCTCTCAGAGCAATGAGAAATATAAAATTCATGGATTTTTTCTTATGGTGTGACTTTATATTATGTATAATTTTCTAGAAAGATAACATCAGGATTTAGACAAACATCACTTCATGAACCCATTGGTTACAACATGATTTATTCTATCTTACAATGAATTATATCATGATTTCAATACTTATAGCATGATCTAAACTATAACATATAAAAATTACTAAATCTTCGTTATTTTAGTTCTATAATTTACCCTTTAATGATCTTAATTCACTAATAGGGTGTGTATGAGTGAATCAATACTTTGATCTTTGTTTTATGTTTTCTTATGAATTCAACCTTTGTTACTAGTTAAATTTATTGACCATAATACTAAACTTTTCATGCGTTAAGAAAAGAAATATAAATAAGAAACATGTTATGTACAAACTTCACTACTCAATATGAGTGGAAATATCATTAATATGGTACAGAAAACTTGAGTCGACACAGTCTACTAGTATCACCATTGTGGAAATGATGAGTATAATTTTTCCTTGAACTCATGTTCTATGAATACAACACAATAGTCACATGACCAAAAAAATAAATGGTTTCCCCTTGGTTAATCTTGTTGCTAATATTTTATTGTCTTCACTATGGTATAGAATTTTCCTATGAATGATTTTATCTAAATAATGTACAGTTCTATCACACTTATTTATAGTGTATAAATATTGAGAATTACCATCTTCCTCAACACAAAATATATGAATGATGGTTACACACAAAACTAAGTGTGTTATCTTGTTCAATATATCATTCTACATCTATGCTTATTATTCTTATTCTTTTCCTCTCACCCTCACCTACTTCATGAATGACCCTTGTTCACACAACCTATCAAAATAATATATTCTTATTCTAGTTAAAATTTGAATTTCAAAATAAAATTCATACTAAGGGCTTCCCTTGAAATATCTTCAACAAATATAACATATTATTAAATCATTGGATCTATGTAAGTATTCTTTAAATCCTTAAATAAAATCAAAATACTTAATTATTATAATAGGATCATCTCATGAGGTATAAAATTATCCTTGTCATCATAATCATTTAAAATTATAGACTCTTTCACAAATCACATCATGACTTAATACATTGAGATATGATCAAATAGTTTTATCAAGCTGCTTCTCCCTTTATATAATGAGAAAAATATTTATAATACCATTCATCTTTCCATCACAAAACATCATAGTGCTTAACTCTCACAAATTTGTCTCATGATGCAACCCAATCCCTTAATCCACAATTTATCTTATACTATAGCATGACCTTTCCTAGTACAAATTCATTGTCTCTCAATTCATATATCTGACAACAATATTTAATTTATTCATAACATGTATGGTAGTGTGGTAGTCACCATAATGGCTTGATTCCCTACAACCACCAAAAAATGTGAAATCATGAAAGGTCATGATTATAAATCATGGTGTGGACTTTATGTCAAGATAGTCTAGTATGAAACATTATAAAATTCTGTTTTAAAATCACATATTGAACCTTTATTTTATATCATGATTCACCCTTACACAAAAACAAATACTCCTTAAATTTAATCCATTCAATATTGGACTAATCTATTATATTTTCTCTCTCTACATGATCAAAACATTTGCAATGTTACTAGACTTAGTCTCTCCTTATGTAGAGTTTTTCTCAATAGGATTAAACTTATAAAGGTATCATACTCATTTGAATTAATAACACATATACTTCATCATGGAAAGATAACATATTTTGTGGAATGATCTAAATTTATACACTAGAACCTCTTAAAAACTTAAATACATAATGTTTTTAGAAATTTCTAGATTTATACGTACCTATCAAAGTTACATGTTATTAATAGAGTGTACCATTACATATCATAAGAAAAATTGAGGTTACTAATACATATCATAGGGAAAATTCATATTACCGATATGTATCAAGGTTACCCTTCACTACGGGAAAAATGAGCAATTGCGACGGGTTATTTGCGACGGGATTTATTCCCGTCGCAAATAGTCATGTTAAAAACTTATTTGCGACGGGGGTATTTCCCCGTCGCAAATAAGGAGGCTTTTGCGACGGGATTGCTTTCCCCGTCGCAAATAGTTTTCCCGCGATGCGCGCCAAATCGCGGGAAACTTATTTGCGACGGGAATATTCCCCCGTCGCAAATAACCGGCGGCGGTAAAAGGTATTTGCGACGGGAATATTCCCCCGTCGCAAATACTATGTCGGCAGGGGTTATTTGCGACGGGACCCGTCGCAAATAACTATTTACCGGTTGACCGTAATAAATGTTGGCTAAGGTATTTGCGACGGGTACCGTCGCAAATAATACTATTTGCGACGGGATTCCCGTCGCAAATGGGCCCGTCGCAAATAATCTAACCTATAAATACCCCCATCCGTTTTTTTCATTTCATTCTCATTCCTTATCTTTTTCTTTCTCTCAAAATTATATTTCTAGAGTTAAGTTTTTCTCCAGTTTAATTTTTTTCTCCGGAGCTGATATTAATGTTTTGAAGAACGATCAGAACAGATCAATTTTCAAGGTATTTATCTTCATTTTAATTTTTTATTTATTTTTAATTTTTTATTAGTTTCAATTATTATTAATTAGTTGTAATTTAATTATGTTTACATTGTTTTATTACTTAATAAATTTAAATTATTAGTATTGTTTATAGTTAATGGTAATTAGGAATAATTAGTAATAATTTTTAATAATTAAGAATAAATATTAATAATTAGTAATAAATACCAATAATTAGGAATAAGAACATTATTACATTATTAGTTTATTTTATTATTAATATTAAAATAATATAATTTTTTATATATATACAATTCTTTTTTCATCTGTGTGTTTGTTGTCTTCACATGTATTATTTGTATGTGGAGATAGAAAACGCACAGATGAAAGAAGAATTGTATATAAATTAGAAAATTATATTATTTTAATATTAATAATAAAATATATTAATAATGTTATTATTTGTAATTATTGGTAATTATTTCTAATTATTGATAATTATTCATTTAATTACTAATAATTAGGAACAATTATCAATAATTATCAATAATTAAGAATAATTAGTAATAATTAGTAATAATTACCAATAATTAGTATTAATTTCCTATAATTAGTATTAATTACCAATAATTAGTATTAATTACCAATAATTAGTATTAATTACCAATAATTAGTAATAATTACAAATAATTAACAATAATTAGTAATAATTACCTATAATTAGTATTAATTACCAATAATTAGTATTAATTACCAATAATTAGTATTAATTACCAATAATTAGTAATAATTACCAATAATTAGTAATAATTAGGAATAATTAACAATAATTAGTAATAATTAGTAATAATTAGGAATAATTAGTATTAATTAGGAATAATTAATAATAATTACCAATAATTAGTATTAATTACCAATAATTAGTATTAATTACCAATAATTAGTATTAATTACCAATAATTAGTATTAATTACCAATAATTAGTATTAATTACCAATAATTAGTATTAATTACCAATAATTAGTATTAATTACCAATAATTAGTATTAATTACCAATAATTAGTATTAATTACCAATAATTCGTATTAATTACCAATAATTAGTATTAATTACCAATAATTAGTATTAATTACCAATAATTAACAATAATTAGTAATAATTACCTATAATTAGTATTAATTACCAATAATTAGTATTAATTACCAATAATTAGTATTAATTACCAATAATTAGTAATAATTAGGAATAATTAACAATAATTAGTAATAATTAGTAATAATTAGGAATAATTAGTATTAATTAGGAATAATTAATAATAATTACCAATAATTAGTATTAATTACCAATAATTAGTATTAATTACCAATAATTAGTATTAATTACCAATAATTAGTATTAATTACCAATAATTAGTATTAATTACCAATAATTAGTATTAATTACCAATAATTAGTATTAATTACCAATAATTACCAATAATTACCAATATTTAGTAATAATTACCAATAATTACCAATAATTATCAATATTTAGTAATAATTAACAATAATTGCCAATAATTACCAATAATTAGTAATAATTACCAATAATTATCAATAATTAATAATAATTATCAATAATTAATAATAATTAGCAATAATTACTAATAATTAGTAATAATTACTAATAATTAGCAATAATTAGTAATAATTAGAAATAATTAGTAATAATTAGTAATAATTAGAAATAATTAGTAATAATTAGAAATAATTAGTAATAATTAGAAATAATTAGTAATAATTAGTAATAATTAACAATAATTAGTAATAATTAGGAATAATTAGGAATAATTAGGATTAATTAGGAATAATTAGTATTAATTAGGAATAATTAGTAATAATTACCAATAATTAGTAATAATGATTATTAATTACCAATAATTAGTATTAATTACCAATAATTAGTATTAATTACCAATAATTAGTATTAATTACCAATAATTAGTATTAATTACCAATAATTAGTATTAATTACCAATAATTAGTATTAATTACCAATAATTAGTATTAATTACCAATAATTAGTATTAATTACCAATAATTAGTATTAATTACCAATAATTAGTATTAATTAACAATAATTGCCAATAATTAACAATAATTGCCAATAATTAACAATAATTAGTACTAATTACCAATAATTATCAATAATTACTAATAATTATCAATAATTACTAATAATTATCAATAATTAGTAATAATTAGCAATAATTAGTAATAATTAGCAATAATTACTAATAATTAGCAATAATTAGTAATAATTAGAAATAATTAGTAATAATTAGTAATAATTAGTAATAATTAGCAATAATTAGTAATAATTAGAAATAATTAGTATTAGTTAACAATAATTAGTAATAATTAACAATAATTGGTAATAATTAGGAATAATTAGGAATAATTAGTATTAATTAGGAATAATTAGTGATAATTACCAATAATTAGTAATAATGATTATTAATTACCAATAATTAGTATTAATTACCAATAATTAGTATTAATTACCAATAATTAGTATTAATTACTAATAATTAGTATTAATTATCAATAATTAGTATTAATTACCAATATTTAGTAATAATTACCAATATTTAGTAATAATTAACAATAATTGCCAATAATTAACAATAATTAGTAATAATTACCAATAATTATCAATAATTACTAATAATTATCAATAATTACTAATAATTATCAATAATTAGTAATAATTAGAAATACTTACCAATAATTAATAATAATTAGCAATAATTAATAATAATTAGCAATAATTAGTAATAATTAGCAATAATTACTAATAATTAGCAATAATTAGTAATAATTAGAAATACTTACCAATAATTAGAAATATTTACCAATAATTTGGAATACTTACCAATAATTTGGAATACTTACCAATAATTTGGAATAATTACCTTATTACATTATTTGTATATTTTATTATTAATATTAAAATAATATAATTTTCTATATTATATACAATTCTCTTTTCTTCTGTGTTTTTTCTGTCTCCACATGTAATATTGGCATTCTTTTTCAAAATTATCAACATACTCGCCAATGGAGAGGTGAAAGTGAATGCCAATATTACATGTGGAGACAGAATGTGAAACACACAGATGAAAGGAGAATTGTATATAATATAGAAAATTATATTATTTTAATATTAATAATAAAATATACTAATAATGTAATGATGTTATTATTATATAATTAATATTTATGAAAAAAATTATATTAGTATTATTAAAAAAATAAAAAATCAATATAATATTAAAATTATCAATATTTGTAACAGGTTTTTCTTTATTCTCAATATATTCAATCCTTGCTTGTGTTTTTTCTAACAAATTATTCAAAACCAGTAATGCTTTTATATTTTATAGAAAAATATGGAACAACGAGGTCGTCAATAGTCATTATTAGATGACCGCATATGGATAAATCAACGTAGAAATCCAAATGGTTCTGGTTTAAATCCAGTATATATAGAGGGTGTGGAAAGTTTTTTATCATTTGCGGCATCAAATCCATAATTTGTTTCAGAAGGAAAGATAAAATGCCCTTGTAGAAAATGTGCATTGAGAACGTTTGACACGTATGACAAAGTGGGTGAACATATCTTGCGTTTTGGTTTTCAAGCAGATTATGTTTTTTGGTATCAACACGGTGAACGCAGTTCCAGAGCAGGTGATACCAACTTGTTCCGGATCCATCCCAGTTTCAAGATTTAGTACATGATGTTGCAGGTTCATCTGTTCAACATACAGAAACTCCGGCTGATATAGCTTCAAATCTTGAGTTGGGACCGTCTGAATTTTATGAGTTGTTGAAGTCTGCTGAGGATGCATTATATCATGGCTGCAAGATGAGCAAATTAGAAGCAGTTGCAAAATTTATGGCTATCAAATCAGATAACGGAATGTCAAACACCTGTTTTGACCAGATATTTTCTTTGCTGAAAACACTGTTACCCGAAGGAAATCTTTTACCTGCAAATTACTATGAAAGTAAGAGGTTGGTTCGAAATTTGGGACTTACTTGTCAGAAGATTCATGCATGTTCAAATGACTGCATTTTATATTCAGGGGAAAATGAGTCGTTGGATAGTTGTCCCACATGTGGGCAACTGAGATATAAAGAAGGACAACACGGGAAGTCTGGTTTGATTCCTGTAAAATAGTTGAGATATTTTCCGCTTACATCCAGACTTCAGCGTTTATTCATGTCTAAGAATACAGCGACAATGATGTCATGGCATAAAGAGAATAGTTCAACCGATAAAAGCTTGAATCATCCAGCCGATGGTGATTCATGGAAACATTTTGATAGAGTGCATCCATCATTTGCTTTAGAAGCTAGAAATGTTCGACTGGGCCTTTCCACTGATGGTTTCTGTCCGTTTGGATCTTATGGTAGTCAATATTCATGTTGGCCTGTTTTTTTAACTCCGTATAATTTACCTCCATGGATGTTGATGAAGGAGCCATATATCTTTTTGACTTTACTAATTCCAGGACATCCGATGAAAAATATTGATGTTTATTTGATGCCATTGATTGATGAATTAAATTTATTGTGGAGTACTGGTGTCAGTACATATGATGTTGCAACGAAACAGAATTTCATACTGAGAGCAGCATTGATGTGGACAATAAGTGACTTCCCGGCTTATGGGATGTTATCTGGCTGGAGTACACATGGTCAAAAATCATGTCCTTACTGTATGGGAGAGAACAAAGCATTTATGCTCATTCATGGAAAGAAACCTTGTTATTTTGACTGTCATCGCAGATTTCTTCCAGCTGATCATCCTTTTCGCAGAAACAGATCTCATTTCAGAAAAGGAACAGCTGAAAGGGATGGACCTCCAAAAATGATATTAGGTTCGGAGATAAAATCGGTTGTATTTTCATTACCTCCCATCACTTTTGGTCCCACAATAAACCAACAGAAAATTTCTGGTTTTGGGAAAGAACACAATTGGATTAAACGTAGCATATTTTGGGATTTGCCATATTGGTCTGATTTGTTGGTCCGACACATGTTAGATGTCATGCATATTGAGAAGAACTGTTTTGATAATTTGTTTCATACAGTTTTGGATACGCCAGGAAAGAGAAAAGACAATGTAAATGCACGTTTAGATCTTGCCCAAATTTGCAGGCGTCCAGAATTGGAACTATTTGAGAATGTCAGAATAGAAAGGTTACTGAAACCAAAATCAGCTTATACACTGTCTAAAGAAAACCGTTTATTATTTTGTCAGTGGATTGCAGATTTGAGACTTCCAGATGGTTGTGCTTCCAATTTGGGTAGATGTGTAAAGAATGGTTATATTACTGGATTAAAAAGTCATGATTGTCATGTTATAATAGAGAGACTTCTACCCATTGGATTAAGAGGTCTGTTGAATTCTGTGATTTGGGATTCCATAACAGACATGTCTCATTTTTTTCCGGAAATTTGTGCGGCTACGGAAGATTATGATGCTCTAGACAAACTTGAAAAAGATGTTGTTGTAATTATATGTAAACTGGAAAAAATATTTCCGCCGTCTTTCTTCGACTCAATGGAACATTTGTTGTTACATTTTCCATATGAAGCCAAATGTGGAGGTCCGGTACAGTTTCGATGGATGTACCCATTTGAAAGATGCATGCAAAAATTGAAAAGAAAAGTATGCAACAAAGCATCTGTTGAAGGATCTATTGCAGAAGCTTATTTGCAAGAGGAAATATCTTTTTTCTGCTCCCATTATTTTGAATCTGAGTATCCTTCAAAACACAACCGAATGGGACGGAATGAGAGGAATATTGATGAAATCGACAATCAATTATCTGTTTTCAACCAGTCAGAGCTTGGTTTTGGTGGAGTTTCTGAACGCTGGCTTTCAGATGATGAACATCATAGAGCTCATACGTATGTTCTGCTCAACTGTGAAGAGATGACATCAGTTGTACTGTAAGTGTTTATATCACTTATTCTATCATTTATGTTACAGTAAATAACTTTGGTTTTCATAGGTTGTATGATAATCATATCAAGAAACAAATTCCACAAATTACAGCAGCTGCTCTCGAAGAACGTCGACTGAAAAATTTCTCTCAGTGGTTTCAAAAACTGGTAACATAAATTCTTTATCATTTAGCAACTCATTCAATGTATAGTTTTCTATATTGAAAATTATTTCACAAATCTTCAGGTGTCTCGACATGCTGATAAAATTGACAAACGGCTGTGTGTATTGAGTAACCCACCTTCCAAACTTGTTAAAACTTATAATGCATATGTGGTGAATGGATTTCAATTCCACACACATGCATATGGGGAATCGAAAAAAACAATGAACAGTGGAGTTAGCTTGAGAGGATCTCATCATCGAGAAAATGAAGTTGACTTTTATGGCATACTTGATGAAATCATTGAACTTTGTTATCTTGGACAACATTACATAACCATGTTCAAATGTCTGTGGTTGGATACAGAGAGAGGCGTGCGTGTTCATCCGACTCATGGAATCATCGATATTAAATGTAAAAGTGTTCTCGCAGTAAATGAACCATTCTTATTGGCTCAACAGGCATATCAAGTTTATTATGCAAAGTATTGTGCAACATCAAGAGACTTGACTGATTGGTGGAGTGTAATAAAAATCAAAATTCGAGACAATCAGTTTAGTCAAAGTGAATGTGCTTTCACTGATGTGCAAAGAATTGAAGTTTTTCAAGAAAGTACTCAAAATCAATCTTTTTTACAAAGAGATATGAGTATCGATGACGACACCCCACATTTAAGAGTCGGTGATGACGATGATGTTAATGATGTCACACATGAATTTGAAATGGTAAGAGATGAAGCAACTGCAACTCGAATGGATATCGATGATGTTGAGGAGGAATATGAAGATGACATTGACATATATGAAGATGATGATGAAGATGAACACTTATAGAATTCCATGGTATTTATATACAATCATAATATGTATATATGTATATATAATAGTAATTATCAATTATTTGCTAACATTAACATTTTTTGTTTCAGATGGACGAGGCCACATTTCGTGCGTTGGCGGATGCTGACCTGCCTTTCGATGTGGAAGAGTTGCTGGCAGATGACCCTCAGCCTGCAGGCGCTCCAGGGAGTACGCGGAGGGGGCGCGGTCTTGCACGATTGATGATTCCTGACCCCGTCCACGAGCGACGTCCACGTCTTGGGTTTGATCCGCGCACCCGGAGGTGTGATAACCTGTGTAATAACCTGTGAATTTGACTAAGATTTCATTAATCCATTCACATAATAAATGTTTATTATTTTTTCAGTTTTTCGCCTATAGCAGTCGGACAGGGCAGCGCTATTTTGCGCAACTATTTCTCTTAGCCGTGGACCACATGGGAGCAGATTCCCATTGATGTGTAGCAGGCCATGTTCGGCCATTGGTTGGTACGTACGTAAATAAATAATTTTTATTTTGAAAATTATCTCATTTCTAACTTGATATTTTGATTTATTTGTAGGGTTTATGGTATCCGATCGAGGATACCATGCGTGACGCCATCCACGAGGCATGGGAGGTGGCCATGCGTGATCGCTTTCGTCAGTTTTTGCACAATTTAAGAAAAGCTGCGATGAAGAAAACAGGAGTGTCAGAGTTTGATGAGTCATGTAGAGCACACCGACCAGAGTATATTTCATCCCATGTATGGGATGGATTATGTGCGCACTGGTTGAGTGGTGCCTTTCAGAGGAGATCATCGGTGGGGAGGCAGAATCGGGGGAGGCAGGAGGTGACTCATCGAGCTGGGAGTCGTTCTTTCAGTACTCATAGACAGCATCTGGTACGTACATTATTTATAAATATTTTATATAACTATAAATATTAACAGTTTATTTTTTATTCTTATAGGCTGTCGAGCACCCCGATATTACAGAGTACGACGTATATCGGAGGATGTATAGTGATCCTGCTACTGGGGAGCTCAGAGGTGATCGTCAGCATCACATCATGGTCAGTATTATTTGTTTTCAAGTTTAAAAATTAACTGCATATAATATATTCACAATTTTAATTTTAAATTGCAACTATAGGAGTCATATGAGGCCGCAGCGGCACAGGCCCGGCCTGAGAGTCAGGCCGAGTCATCAGATCAGAGCACTGCCCGTCAGTTTGATGAGGCGGCATGGATGCAGGCCACCCAGTATGCCTTCGAGAAGGGCCGGGTAGTTGGTATAGGCTCTCGACTGACTCCCGGAGATTATTATGGCAGTGTTGCGATGTCGGCGTCCAGCTCGAGAGGAGCTTGTGCATCTTCTTCTACACAGTATGAGGATCAGTTGCGATCTCAGACTGCACAGATAGAGATTCTCCGACAGGAGCAGGAGCAGATGCGTCAGCAGCATGAGGAGGAGCGTCGACGCCAGCAGCAGCTGTACGAGGAGCAGACGAGTCGGTGGCAGCAGCAGCATCAGGAGCAGATGGAGTACATGTGCCGACTCACTCATGCTTTAGGGATAGAGTTTCCTCCACCACCATCTGCAGATCCCCCACCTCCCCTCCCCTCCCCCCCCCCCCCCTCCTACAGATTAGAGTTTGTATTTCTGTTATAAAATTTGTGAAATCAAAATATTTTTTTTTCTATTCGTACTTTCTGTCTCATTATAAAATATTAATAATATTATATTTTTAAATAACAATATTAATATGAATAATAATATTATTTATATTTTATAATATTAAATTTTATTTATATATTAAAATTTTATTTATATATTAAAATTTTATATATATATTAAAATTTTATAATATTATAATTTAATTATTTTTTTTGTAATACTTGAATTATTTTAATATTTGAATGTAAAATAATTCTATTATTTTTATATTAATTAAAATAACTTATTAATATTTTTTTTATTTATGAATTATAATTGTAATATTATTATATTAATTAAATTATTTATTAATATTCTATTATTTTTATTTTTGAATTATAATTCTACTATTATTATAGTAATTAAAATAATTTATTATTTTCATTTGTAAATTATAATTCTATTATTATATTAATTAAAATAATTTATTTATAATTTATTTATTTTATTTTTTTATAGTATTTGCGATGGGATACTATGCCCGTCGCAAATACTAGTATTATTAATAGTTTTTTATTTATTTTTTTAAAAGTATTTGCGACGGGTCCCGACTCCCGTCGCAAATACTAGTATTATTAATTTTTTTTAATTTTTTTAAAAAAGAGTTTTTGCGACGGGTCCAGTCGCAAAAGCTATTTGCGACGGGTCCCGTCGCAAAAACTGTTTCAAAAGTTTTTTACAAAAATACGGAATACTATTTGCGACGGGGAGAATGCTCGTCGCAAAAAAAGGATTTAGCGACGGGCCCGTCGCAAATAAGTTTAGTTGCGACGGCGTTTTCAGCAACGGGCTATTTGCGACGAGACCCCGTTGCAAATACCTGCTTTTCTAGTAGTGCTTATGTATTAAAGATAACCAATTTTTATAACCCTAACTTCTCAACACCAATTTTTTATGAACGTTGTCCAATAATCTCCATACATAATTCAAAACCCTATAGAATTCCAAATACCCTTCACCTCACATGATAAATATAATTTTATGTAATTTTGAACATGGTTTATACATTAACACAGAACTTTGACATCAAAATCATGTCCACATAATCTCTCCTCCAATTTATATTATCTTTTACAAACATCACAATGATATGAGATTAAATTTTAACTCTTGATATCAATAAATTCTTCTTAGGATATAAAAAATCTACACCTCAAAAACATCCTAAATAACTCTTGGTCTTAGTAATCTATCCCTTTAGATTCTTTTGAAACCCATTGAAAGGAAATTACTTTTCATACTCAAAATTATTAGTAATAGAAAATAATTAAATAATTATAATATTATATGAGAGAACTTAATTTAGTAAAAAAGAACATTCAATAATATTGTAATCTATTCTATTAAAGTGACTTACATACAATTCCTCATTATACTAGTAACTATTTGAGATCAATTTCTTGAATAAAATATTATTCTATGTCATAAAAGTTTTCTTTAAACCCGTACTGAACAAGTTACCATATACATGTTCAATAATTATGATTGAATTGTTAAAATTATTAAAATACTTATAAAAATTCTTACTTCATAGCTTACCCTTTTTAAATAAAACTTCCCCGAAATATGTACTCTCTATTAAAGAATTTCATATTCATTGAATTAATGTTGTTCTACCACCTATTGAATTATATAAATAGAAATGATATGTTTTCATATCTTTATCCTCCTTTAAAAACAAATATAAAAAAAATAAGATAGGGGACTGAATCACTATCCCTTATACTTAAAAGTTCTTATGTTAAACACTCAACATCATTATTATTTTCTTAAATAAATCCTGTTGTATTCGTTTTATAAATACATTTGTTATTTACTTCTTTGTAACAAAAAACATTAGCATCAACACCTCATTTTACACAATATACTTGATAAAGATATATTTCTTATTTATGATTTTTATCAATAATTCAACACCTATAAGAACTATAAAATTTATTTTAAATAGAATTAATTTTTATATCTTTCTTCACAAACAACATCGAGCTTTAATAGAATTTTGATATAATATAGAAATATTATTATAACATATATGTTGAACTTGTGGGTTTAAAAAATTTTAAATTATTTATTTAATAATGTATAATGTACTTACTCAATAAAATAGTATTGATTAATTTTTAGTAAATAATAATGTGATTTTTTTTGGAAAGTCATTTTATTCTCCATAAATTCATTTTCTTTATAAATGAAATTTATTCTATTTTGTTCATGGAAATTATAATAAATTTCATCCACTTATAGAAATTTTATTTTACAAAATAAAAATAATTTTTGACAACATAATATAAAAATTAACGTATGGTGAACATTTTGTATTTTATTGAAATGATTGATATGTTATTGAATAGTGAAAAATACAAATTTTTCAAATAGTGTCATTAAATCAAGTAATTAAAAAGTACCATTATATTTTGGATTTATCATTAATGTGACATATGATAAATTTGTTTTATAATAATAAAATTCACTCCATTTTAATAATATATAATCATGATTTTTATATAAGTTAATTTTTATCCAAAAAAATACATTTATCTAAATATTGTTTTTCGTTGTGTTTTATGTATTAATATTAAAATTGATTTCTTCTAAATCTAGATATTGAATCTTGAAAAATGGATACTATTTTTTCAATTGTGGGGTTAAAATAGGATAAATATTCCCCTTTTATTTTTATTCATTATGAATCCTAGCTATGGTAAACATTTTTCATCATGGTATGGATAAAATATGGTAATTAGGGTTTTGGTATCTATGAAAAGTAACTATATTAAATATGTACCACCTTAGTAAGGATTGTAATGGGTAATTAGGGTTAAAATAATGAGATAAAGGATCAATATAAATCCAAAAATTTCTCTTATTTATTTTTATAGGATAAATTCAAACCTAGTTATAAAAAATTCTAATATATGGCATTTTGGTTCAATTTTTCATTAAAATGATATTTTTATTATTTTTTGTAATGAAAATTCTAAATTACTACTCTCTTGAATTTAATATCTCCAAATATTTTACAAAAGTATAAATATAGGTGAAGTATGGTTCTAAATATTTATTTTAAATATGACTCAATTTTTTATCATGGTAAATTTTTTAATTTATAGTGACAAAATAATTACCTTATATACTTATGCAACATCGACACAATATTTATTCAAAAAATTAGAAAATAAATGTAATGGTTTTAAAAACATTAAAATTAATATATTTTTAGATTCATTATTGAGTTCTATAAATTTTTTAGATAAATATTATATATTAGGTATGTGTGATAGTATTATATTTGAATTCAATCTTTTTCATGGTATTATTAATATCAAATTAAATGAACAATTTCAATAATGACATTACTGATATTTTATGAAAATAATATTTTATTAAATTATTTAAATATAATAAAAACTATAAATAAGATAAAGTTGATAATATTTGGTATAAAATATCATCTCTTTTCCATTTATGATCTTGTTTTCACTTTATAGGTAAAATTATATCCCTTTAAAAGTGAAAAGGTTGTTTTCACGGTTAAGGTTAAAATTGGTTAACTATAGAGTTAAACAAAATTATAAGGTTTAAAACACCAATTAATCCTATTAATATTAAATTGTATTATTATATTTCAACTCAATACTTCTCTAAATTTTAATCACTTTACATTTTGTATAATTTTTCTTGATAATGACTTTATTATATTTTAATCATTTAAGAAATTCCAAGAGTGACCCACCCCTCGATTATAAAAGGCCACCATCCTTTTTATTCTCTACCCAAATTTGAGCCATATAGTTCCAAATAAACCTATAAAATTATATTAAAAACTAACATATCCATAAATTATAGGTTTTTTTCATCTTAATAGACCATTTCAATAGTCCTTAAGAAGTTATCTAAAGAATACCTACCCATGAAGATGTAATTGTCTTACATGACCTATTTCAATTTATTTCTTCCTATACCTCCTCTAAATTTGATATATTTTTTATAAAATTATAAATTAAGTATACTAAATATACTGAAATTTTATTATTATTATTAAACAACCATTATTCACCCAATTTTATAGCAAATTGGAATTGAGATTATCGCGCTTGGGTACATATGGCTTACCATATCCACGTACCGATACGGTTGATTTTTCATAACCATATTTCTTGGATGGTTATTATGATGGTTTTGATGTTTATATATGGTATTTATAAAATAATTATACTTTGTAATTATAATATCATATCTACCATTTTACATTCCAAACTGTTAGAAAGTAATAATGTTGCTCATGTGTACATGTGAACTACCACCTCCTCGAAGAGATATGAGTTTTTTTAATTTATGATTTACCTAAATGGTAATAATTATAGATTTAATGAATATATTATATATATATGATATAATAATTTTTTTTAAAATTTTAATTTTTATTTAAATTTTTTTCCATCTGAAAAAGAGTGAAAACATTGTCCATGTGCATATATAGCATACCATCTCCATGAATAGTGTAATTCATTTTTCTATATCAACATTTATGGATATATATATATATATATATATATATATTATAATGAATATATATGATATTTATATAATTATTTATGTTCATTATATTATTGAAACATGATCAACGTATAAGTATTGGGACTGCTGAACCAAAACATGCATGAAAAACGAAGTAGTTATCACCCAGATTAGTGATTTATATGAACAATTGTTAATAAATGGTTGATGAGGAATTTTAATTAAATAATATATGGTAAAATATATACGAATATTAATATTTAATATATTTATAATAAATCTATACCATTGGAATTTTGAACATGTACAAAGCGAGATAAGACTTGAGGTATGGGATTTTTGTCTCATTTTTATTTTTGTGAGGCACATTAAATATGAACCACTTATTTCTTTTATGTGGTGAATATAAATCTCATGGATTTAATTTATCATACATCTAATTTAAATTATGCAGATATAAATATTCATATAAGGTTCTTTCATTCATGAGTTTTTTATTCAATGATTACAAAAGTTTTTAGGTATTTACATCTCAATCACATTTAATTTGGTATTTTTTATGATTGAATTTAAATTGAGGAAATTATATTATCATTATAAGATAAATAACAATAATTTTTCTTCTCATATATTTATTTCTATTGAATAAAATATTGTATTTTATTTTCCTTACTTTATGATCTCAAGAAGTGAAAAATATATTTTTAATGAAAACTAAATGTGTTTTACTATTAGGTCAAAAATCATTTTTATTCCACATATATGTTTTCTAAAAAAATAAATATTTTTTTTAATATTCTCCAATTATTGTTTAAATATATTTTCACCCATGTTATAATTTTTATAAAATGTTTTAAAAGTAATCTTCTTGTCATTTTCTAAATTAGGAACTTTTTCATTTTTACCAAAAATGTGGAAGGAATACTTGATTTAATGTACTCATCCTGAATCGAATTTTCCACTATTACGGAAATTAGAAGATTTGAATATTACTTTACATGTTTTCATGTTTATTATAAATTATATTATTTACATAATATTTTACAAATATTTTTATTTTTAAAATATATATTTCAAAATGGAAAGGGTATTTTTCTCAGCAAATATTCCACTGATATTTTAAATGAATTTTAGTCAATAATAACATCCTTTGATGTTAATTATTATTTTATACAGTTATGATCCAATTCAACCATCATTTTTATTTCTCTATATTTCTATGATTATGATGGTGATATTTTTATGATGCCCATTAATTTTTAATAGTTTTTTCTATGATGAAATGATGAAATATCTATGAAACATGTTTTATTCCAACAAGTTATGTCATGGTGATGTGATTAATGTTTTATGATCATGTGGCACACATATGTATTGTTTTAATTATGTGATTCATGGGACCATAATTATAAAGTCCTCCACTATTTTCAGTAAAGAATTATATCTCATGAGATAATTGAGGGAAACAAGTCGATTTTCTAGATACACTATGGGAAACATGTCAATATTCTTGATACACTAAGAAATAAGTCGATATTCTTTATACGCTATGGGAAAGAAGTCTATTTTTTTATCTACTATGGGAACTAGGTTGGGATTTCTGATCTGTTATGGTATGAGAAATAGGTGTTGGTTCCTAATACAAAATTATTTGATGGTCTTGGTAGTTAACTATAACATATATAATATTTTCTATGCCTATGATGGTTCCACACTTTCATGACATGCTTTCATGGTTATGATATGAACTTATGATTCATTATGGGTTTATGATGATTTATCACTATTATTATTCATCTTTTTTGAAATTTAAAGTATTATTCTATGACTCACCTTTATGATATATGATATATTGGTTAGGAAGTTTATAACTTATGGCCATGATAAAATAACCTTGTGGATATACTATGCATTCATATGTTCATTGGTTGGTATCACCCATGATTAACCGTACTAAGAATTTGATATCACCCTTTCTTATATTCCCTTAACTTAGGTAATAATGAAATGTTTTACGTAGGGTATGTCAATAATGCTACAAAATGAGAAGACCATTATGGGAGATGATGAAGAATGTTACAAAATAATATTCTTATGTGTATCTTCTCCAAAAACATTAAACCTTTACAGTTATGGAATGGATTATAATGATATATTTTTAGTATTCATCTAAAATTATGTAATATTTCAGTAATAAATGTTGGGTCTCTATTAAACTGGATTCTTTAAAATATTTATAGCACATTGATTATGAAAACCAATAAATATAGTTAATTTCATAAAAACCTTGATATATTATAATTTATTTTTCATTCACATCAATTAGGATATTCCATAATCTGAAGCAACATATATCACATCAATGGTACTCAAGTTCACTAAACATTTCTTCTTTGTGTTCCATGACACAAACCTTTATCCAAAAAATTAAACTTCACCACATGTAGACCTCATATTATAAATACTTCCATACCAATATGTATCGATATATCTAAACAGATCAATCCCTCCATTATAATCATATTTTAACACATAATTCACTATGACTATGATATAACTAAGTGTCCTCATTATTGTTATAATATGTGATTTATTCGATGAACTCTAAATTTTGGCATAGAGTACATAAATATACACAAGATCCAATCATGAATCGTTCAAGTAGAGTAAACTCACAATTTGTTTTCTAAACACCCTTGAATCATTTACATTAATTTATCTTTTCATACCTTGGTTCCCACTAAAATTTGGGTAGAAACCAGCTTTGAATCCTCAATCCCAAACTTTTTCAGAATTTCTTAGGTATATTTTTTATAATGAACCATACTTTTAATACATATATATTATATATTATAAGATAAATATTCATTACATAACATTGTGATCCATGCCAAAATCATACAGTTATAGTCTCTTTGGAAATGTGGACACTTAATAAACCGGTTCATAAGTGTCCCCCATTAAGTTCTTCATAATTAAAACCCTTCTTAAACATGTCATTCCTAAAACCTTTCTTCATCATCTGAGAAAAAAATCATAATAAAGCGTGATCTCATATTCTTAGTAAGGGTACACAAGAGAGATATCAATGATTAGATAAGAATAATATCATTATAACTTTATTAAAACATGAGATTAACATTTCAAATCAATACCATACATATGATAGATCATTACATTGAGTCATATCATAAATAATTGATGTTCATAAGAAATGAATGATAAATAAATCAAGGGACAAGATCCATGAGAGAATATAATTACTATAAGATGTGGAATTATATAATACCCATAAGCAAAGAAAATCATTTCCTTCGTAGTCATGGATCATTTCCAAGACTACCATAGTGAATTGGATTTAATCCTCATTCCATAATATTAATCGTGGTTCACTCCCAAGACTATCATAATGGAAAATTTATCATAATGAATAGGGTTTACTCCCCATACTTGTAATATTTATATCATATGATATCAATAAATACCCAATGCATTAGAGGGGGTGTATAATTCTGAGCCAAACCATCCTTTGTTAGAATATAACCACCATCCTTGGTTATAACGTGACCAAAATCCATGGTTATAACATAACCATCATCCTTTTTTGTAACTTAACCATTGTCACAAAAATAAAATTATGAATATGTGTTGCAAAATATCATAAAACATTCATCATATCATCACATCATAACATGTTCAAAGAAAATGGGTTTTTAAAATTTTCAACCATTCATTGTAGTATAAGGCAAGGAAAATAAATGGGTTTCATAATCATCTCTTCGAAATAAATATTAACCACCTAAAGAAATATTAATAATGGTATCATTGGATTGTATCCCTAGTAATTTATAATTAACATCAAAGGATGTAATCATATATGAAAATTACATTAAAATACCACTGAAATATTTCTTGAGTAAACTAACCTTTTTTACGTCGAAAATCACTTTTAAAATATGAATATATATAAAATATTATGGGAAAAACAATTTAAAATAAACTTGTAAACTTTTTTTTCAAAGAATTGAGGAGTCATGAGGGAGTGATATTCTATTCATGTTATATAAGCTAAAATAAAAAATTCATTTCACATTTTGGTAAAAATTCAAAAATACCTAAAATTATTTTATAAAATCATTTAATAATAGTAAAATCATTCTTTAAAACATGGATGTTGGTAAGAAAATATGATCGGAGTGAGAAATAATGTTAATTTTCATTAAAAACTATATTTTGGAATCTTGAGTACTTAAATATTGTAAAAATAAAATAAAACGTATAATATCTATAAATAACCAAATAAAAATAAAATAAAATAGTTTATTGAGAGTTGTATTGTAAAATTTCACCATAAAAAACATAATCCTAAACAATCTTGATAAAAAATGGTATTGCGACATAAAACCTCCACTTCTTTTCTAACATTTGAACTATAACATCCATGAGAGAAATAGATTTATATGGATATTTAAATCAACCTAAATATTATAATACTAATCATATAATACATTCATGGTATTTATGTAAACCGCAGAAATGAAACAAGTGGTGAATCTGGCATGTGTCCCATGAAAATAAAAGTGAGATGAAAAACACTCACCTCAAGTCTGACTTCCTTCATACATGTTCAAAACTCGTATAAAATAAAAATATATTTAATATAATTATATTGTTGAACCATAATAATAAATATCATACCATCTATGATTTACTTATAACTTTATATCACACATTCATTAACAATACTTTATTAAAATCACTATTTTGGGTGATAGCTGCGTCATTTGTCCTATATATTTTGGTTTGGTAGTTTTTTTATTTTAATTTTATCATGAATACATAATGTTTATAATTTCCATAATTACATAAATATAAATTATATTAATTATATAATTATTACAATTCATTCATAAATTTTATATATAGAAAAATGAATTTCACCATTCATGGAAATGATAGGTCGTACATATGAATGAACCTTGATTCCATTTGTTTAACAGATGTAAAAAAAGAAATTTAAATAAAAATTATCCTTTAAATTATAATTATTATATAAAATATATCATATATATTCATTAAATTCTACCTTATTACCATCCAATTAAAACTTAAATGAAAAAAATCACATCGCTTCATGGAGGTGATAGTTCACATGTACGCACGAATGATGATATCATTTTCCAAATAATTGAAATTTAATAAGGTAGATATGATAATATACATACATAAAGATAATTATTTCATAAATATCATATATAAATATTTAAACCAATCATAATAAATATCCATTAAATATGGTGATGGAAAATGAACTATATCGCTATGTTGAGATAGTATGTTTTAAATACGCAGGAGCGATACTTCCACTTCCCATTTGTTGGAAAGAGGGTGAGTAGAGGTTTTTAATTATAATAATAACATTAAAGTATATATTTTTATACTTAATTCATTATTTTATAAATAATATAATGGATTTATCAGAGCTAAAACTAAAATTAAAATGGTAATGAATGGTTAAGGTGATGTCCTCTTCTTTGAAACAACTCCTTTAGATTTCCTCTTAAGGGGTCTGGGGTTGGATTTTTTGAAATACTGTCACCTTTAGAATTTGAATGGGGTAGTTAATAAGATAAAATTTCAATTTTTATTGATCTATAAGGTTAAAAGTGGTGTGAAAAAGAGAAAGTAGGGGTTCTTATTTATAATTCAGGGGAGGGCCACTCTTCAAATTTCTTAAAAATTAAAATATGTTAAAGTAATTCTCAAAAAAAATGTTTTAAAATTATCTATAAATCAGAAAACAATGGAATTTTAAACCATATACAGTCCCCCTTTTCCTAATTTGATGTTTTTATGATATATATGTCATTGAATTAAATACAATTTTCATAAAATATCATTATTGAATGTTTATACGCTATACATTTAATTTGACATAAAAGACATAAATAAAATGTTGATATTTAAATATTATAATTTAAAATAACACTAATATATCATATTTATCTAAAAAATTAGTTACATGCATTAATTGAATAAAATTATATTACTTTTAATGTTTTCAAAATCAGTTATTATATTTTTTATTAGTTGGATAAATAATGTGTATGTGTTTTATAAGAATTTAATGTAATTATATAATTTCCAAAAAATATAAAAAAATTTATATCATGAAAATAATTTCATTAAGCTCAAAATAGACAACAATATTCATTATTAACTTTATTTTTCCCTTTTTGGGCACATAGGTGACATCTAAAACTAAAAGAGTGACATTTTGTAACATTCTTTGATTTAAAGATTATAATCGTAATTTTCATGTAAAAGTGTCCCTTATAAAATTAAATTTTGATTATAAGGTTATAAGGATAGAATTGCATTCATCCAATAATAATTAGGATAAAAAATTATTGAATTACAACTTATTTTTAACCCAGGTTAACCGGAATTACCCTTTATAGAGGTGATATATTTTTCTAAGGTTACGTTTAATATTGATAAAATATAAATGGAAATTATTTAAAACGTTTACAATATTATTAAAAATACATAATAAATTTTATAAAATTTAATACCTATAAGTTTCAGGAAATAATTTTTTAATAAGATCACAACACGTGATGAAAATCCTTTTTTAGAATAATATATTTTTAAGTATAAAACATGGTTTCTTCTTATCCCATGCCTAAAAACTATTAAATGAATGTTAAATTTTTTTATTAACTATATAATATATATATAATTAATGTAATTCAAAAATAGTTAATAATTTATGTTTTTATTATAAAAATACATTATGCTCGTAAAAATAGTTTAAAAAAAATATCTTTTACTTTCAAATATTTTTTGAATTCATTTCTAATTGATCAATAAACAATGAATGGATTTTAGTCATATTTAAAAAATATGTTTTTTTAATTTTTTTATTTCTATTCATACCCTCGAATAAAAAATATAATCAATAACTATAAAATAATAATATTTCAATAATATTTTGTGTTTTGGTGTTGCATGTAACCCAATATATCGAAAACAGTAAAATTCACTTGAAAAAATATATATTTCATAAAATCTTGAGGTGATAACTTATACCCATTAAAATAAATTTTACCCTCTAAATTATTCAATCTAGTACTAAAAAATGAGTGTATCTTCGTTTCATTACATCCATGGGTTCCCAAGTAGCTTCTTTGATTTTATGATTTCTCTAGGGAACTTTCACAAGTGATTAGTCTTCTTCCTTTACACTTTATCTATATTCTGAAATCCTAAAGGCCATTGTCTATTTTATTTTTTGATAATCCCATTTTGAAATGGATTGTGGGGGAGCCATAAATGGCCTATAATCCCAATGGAATAAGTCCCAATTAATGACACCAAGGCCCAAAGACCAGACACCCCAGATAGCCCCACCCTTGGTGAAAATTCATGATATAGCTAAGATCTCAAATTCAAAAGGAATATCGGCTAGAAATTACCCATGAAGAACTATATGGTGCCTAGTATAAATAGTGAAATCCATACCATCTCATCATTCCCTATCTAATTAGAATATTATTGTTTTCTTCTTACTCTAAATGTTCCCTATTTTAGGGCTTTCACCTATATTTGATATGCCCGAGCCTGAGCGTGGCCCGTGTCTCCATGATACATGTGAACCTGCTTATGCACAAGCCCCAACCTACCATTATCATGGTCCCCTTCCATCCTTCATCTAAGAATTCACCATGTCCTAGCACCATCAACACACATCGAGCCATGCTTCTTTAACCTTCCAACAACCACTGCAACCCGATGTCCCTTTTCCACTACTGACCTTTGAAACCTACCTCTACCAAGGTTTTATCCTTCACCAAATCCAACAATTATAACCCCATATGTGAATGAATCTTCTACTTCCACCATGGTTGACCACCTAATTGTTTTCTTACACTATCCTCCAAATTCATTTCCTTCAATTCCATCCTTTGATGCCACGGTTTTCCCTTTTCCCTTGTAATGTCATGGATCACATTCCACTGAGAATAACTCTCATATTTGGGGTCTACTAGGATTTGATCTTGGTATTGATGTGGTATTATGGTAATAACTTTACCAATAGGGTAATCTTGGAGTACATTGCACGTTGTTTATATAATATAAGGTTTAAATCAATTTTTCTTCATAAGAAATATTATGTTATCTGGGTATGAAATATGATTTTAGTATATGTGATGGGTCAGGTATGTACTTCCTCAAAATAGATATATAGAAAAAAATAGTTAACATGATAGAGGTATGGTGGAATCATCATGAAATAATCTATTATCCCTACTTTATTAAGAATCTCAAAAGGGTTAATATAATTAGGCATCATCTTTCCCTTCTTTCTGAATATATTAATATTATTCCATAGAGAAATTAATAGAAAACAATTCTTACCAACTTCAAATTATAGGTCACAATAACAATTTTCATTATAAAATTTCTATCAATCCTGATCTACTTTGATGTTTTGCTAAAGAACTCTGGATTTCTATGTCATTTCCTCAGCTATCTCAGGTCCCAGAATCATTCTTTGTCCAACATTAGCCATACACGTTGGATTTATGTAATTATTCATATAGAGGGATTCATAATGATCCATGTGTATGGTGACCTAGGATTTTTATACATTGATATTACATATTTTTAAATCAATATTCAATATATTACAATAACACATTCCTGAGGACCATAATTTTTTCGTTCCTTCAGAGACTTGGAAAAAAATATTTTAATTTTGTCAAAGATCTTTAATATCTCCCAAAAAGATATTCCCCCCTTTAGTATAGTTATAAAATATACACTAATTAAACCCTTATTCTTTATCTAGGGAAAGGAAACATAATAAAGGGTGTGCTCAAATTCTCAGAAAGGGTAGACAAGGGAAATATATAATTATAACTTGAACATAATGTTATGAGGCATGAGCATATCATATGAAAACCATACACTACATATCAAAGTCCATAATCATGAGTCATGACATAAATAAGGAATTTAAAAAGACATGAATCATAATAGAATCAAATAAAATGATCCATGAGAGAATAACATTGGAATAAAACATAGAATTGTGCCATACACGTTAGCTTATAAAATTGCGAACATGTATAAAAAGAAACAGTTTCACTCATTATGTTAAGGACATGATATCAAGTCATCAATAAAAATAATGGAAATAAAACCAGTTCCACACATAATAAAATGGTAATGAAATATAGGTCCACACATAACACTGTGAACATATAATCAGGTTCATAGAAAACATTTTGAACATGTAATCAGGTTCGTTCATAACATTATGAAATTGTAATCAAGTTCATACATAACATTGTGAACACATAATCATATTCATGCATAACATTGTTGTTGGGCAAAAATCCCTCAAGGTATCATTGAAGCATTTTTTGAGGTGATTGCGTTTGCTGACAAAGTGGACATATGAGTAGTGATTGTTGACAAAGCAAAACAATGACATACAAATTTGTTGACAAAGAGGATTTCATTCTGGAATGTCGAGTTCAAGAGCTGAGGTAAACAATCCATGTTTGATTCAAGAACGTCGATAAAAGGAATGGATGATCTGGAGGCGGTACAAAAGAATAGATATAAGGTGGCACCGTTTTCCAGTGTTTTCCAAATTTTAGGGCCTGAAAATTGGAAAATGAAGAAAAGTTTTTTTGGCAAAAGGACTTGCGCGCCGAGGACTTGGAGTATAGGAAACTTGCGCGCCAAATGTTTTTCAAGATCAGAAGATCAAAATATGGAAAAGTAAAGAGGTTCGCGCAAGTTTGGGAGTTGGTCGCGCAAGTTTCTAAAATGTCAGGGGACTTGCGCGCCGAAACTGGGTTGCGCAGGTGACTTGCGCGTCGTCGCGCAGGGTGGTCAGTTTGCCTATAAATACTGGACCACCCCTCCTCATTTTCAATGGAGTTCAACACTTTGAGAAATCAGAGCTCCCGTCGTGCAGGTGTGGTGGTCGCGCAAGTGGTGAGTGTGGGTCGCGCAGGTGAATTTGCGCGCCAGTAGTTGAAGTTGTGCGCTGGTGTTAGAAGTTGCGCGCCGGTTGTCAGTTGCACGCCAATAGTGGTTTGGGCGTAAAAGGAAGAGAGTCGCGCATGTTTGGATTTGAGGAAGCTTGAGTCGCGCAAGTGTTTGAGGAGGACTTGTGCGCCCGTTGTGACTTGCGCGCCGATACTTGCGCGCCGAGATTGACTTGCGTGCCAAGTAATGTTTTGTTCTAGCGGTGCTTCTCAGACTGCGTGGAAGCTAGTACGTTGCCTGATACCTTCGGTGCAAAGAGATATTCATCTACGGGTGAAATTTTTACTTCAACAGAGCATCTACACACAGAGGAAGATGCATTCATTCATGCAAATGAAGAGACCTACAGGTCTATAAACTATGAGTGGATTCCTTCCAAGAGCAGTGAGCTTAGGAAGATGAAGAAAGTGATCCTCTCCACCGGTAGTGATCTAGAGAGAGAGAGAAACAGGGAGTGACCCTTGGGAAAGTAGTGAGATGACCCTAAACTTGTAAAGGCAGTGAGCCTGGGCTTAGAAGTGATCTAGCCCGAACCTTGTAATCCACAGCTAGTGAAGATTAGTGGAATTTGGTACGACCGGCAACTTGTCGGCATAGGCTCCTTGGACGTAGCCCTTTGCGGTGAACCATGTAAAATTGTTGTTTCCTGTGCATACTTCGCTTTCTATTTACTTTTTGCAACAGGAAAAAGAGAGAATATAGTTTTTCTCAACATCGAAACAAGATCATAACGGGCATTAATTTTAAATTAGTCATACCCTGATTCACCCCCCCCCCCTCTCAGGGTATTCAGCCTTGTGGACCTAACAATTCGTATCAGAGCCAGGTTGAAAGTTGTTATTCTCCCAATGGAGGTCACCAATCATAAAGGGATTCTGATCTTCGACGGATGTAATTTTCAGATATGGAAGAATCTGATGCAACACTATTTCGGATCCTTGGGAATGGATGTGTTTTCAGCAGCTATGCATGGTATCACAGCTGATATTAATAGTGGTGCTTTATCAGAAGCTGAGCATAGAGAGTTGGATGCTGATTCCAAAGCAATCAATGCCTTAGGGGGATCCCTTTCCAATCCCATTTACACAAAGGTGATGTCATGCAAAACGTCACATGCCATGTGGGAAAAGCTTTTGAATATATATGAATGGGACACAAAAGTCAGAGAGGCAAAGCTGCAAGTGTTGTGAAACAAATATGAAGATCTAAAAATGAACCCGAATGAGTCTGTTGACACATTCTTTGACAGGGTAAACATTGTTGTGGAAGATATGCGAGGTCTTGGAGAAGTCATTGAAGACATAAAGATTGTAAAGCGCATCTTGAGGAAACTTCCACCTCGGTTCAATCCGAAAGTTTCAGTACTAGAAGATAAAGATCCAAAGGAGCTGACATAGGACAATTTGCATAGTACCTTGGTTGCATATGAAATGAGGAACGATGATAATGAGGCTGTGGAAAAGGGGAAGTCTAAAGAGGTGGCATTTAAGTCCATGAAGAAGCTCACCATTGAAGATTCTAATGAAGAAGAAGAGACAGATGAGGTGATGTCATTTCTTTCTTCAAATCTACAAAGAGGAAGAGGAAAATTTAAAGGTAAACTTCCACTAGCATGTTTTCGATGTGGAAAGGTTGGTCATCTTGCGGCAAGATGCCCAAAGAAGTTTCAAGATGATGATGATGATAAATTTGAAATTCCCAAGAAGAAAACATCAGCTTTTGTGAAAGGGAAGAAGCAATTCCAGAGAAATTTCTTCAAGAAAAAGAATCTTCTCTCACAAGAACTTGATTGTTCAGATGAGTCTGAGGATGAAGAGGTTGAGGAAATAGAAAATTGCAGAGATCGTGGGATAAATGCCTTGGTGGAGATTGTTGGTAGTTCTCAAAAGAGAGAAGAAGCTGATGCTAAAGAAGAAGAATAAATTTAAGGGAGAGTTGATATGGAAGCCGAATTGGAAGCAGCTCTTGAGGAGATAGACATTTGGAGAGCCAAAACGAAGAAATCCAATAAAGTGTTTCATGATGCCAAACTCTATATGCAACAATAGGATGAAGAAAAGTCTGAGCTGTTAGATGAAATTGAAAGGATAAAATCCTCAACACCAGAGAACTCAGAAAATATTGTTGAGTATAAGATTAAAGTTGAGGAACAAAAGAAGGAAATTGATTGTTTAACCAACACAGGAAATGATCAGGTTAGACGTATCAAAGAGCTTGAAGAAGAATTTGTCAGTCTGCGACAAAAACTTAAGAATCAAGATAAAATCTTGACCCCCAATGTGATATCCTAAAAGCAGGCCATTCAGAAGACAGAGAAGATGAAAGCAGAGCCTAGAAGTTCAGTAGGGAAGAAGCAGCAATTGAGCTCAGATGTTAAGGTCATTTATGGGCTTATTCAAGAACAACAATTTGCGACAATTGCAGTTAGACCGCAAGCACTCATCCCGAAAGTGAAGGTTGATTTGGGCAAAAAACAGAATTAGAATATTCAAATATCTCAAAGGGAAAATCGTAGTGCTGAAATATCACGAGGGAATGCATCCTATATCAGGTGTTATTGCTGTGGGAAAATGGGACATTCACATTATGTGTGTTCTATAGACAAGAGATACAGAAGGGAACATGAACAGAGATGGCAGCCAAACAGAGAACGGTTTTCCAGAACACATTTTGAAGGACACTGTTTTTGGTGCGGAGGATTTGGACACATGGCTAGGTATTACACTTCAACCATTCAGAGAAATGTGTCAAACCAGAATCAAAATGTTCGCAAGCAGCAGATCAATAAACCGACAAGTGAGTTAAAAGTTCAGAACAGATTTTCAGATCTGCAAGATGAGGGTGGTCCATCATACTCTGAGAAAGAACAGAAGTCTCAATCCATGCCGAGTCTGAAAGAAAAAGTATGGACCAAGAAGAAGAAAAATGAGAAGGCTGTGGTGGCAGAGATTGCACTTAAAGCATCAGATCGATCTGGTGTTTGGATCCTTGATAGTGGTTGCACATCCCACATGATGGGTAATAAGGATCTTGTTATAGGCATCAAATATGACAAAGGAGTTGTCAAATTTGGAAATGATGAAGGCCTGAAGATTGTTGGCTCAGTTGGCTCAGGGAAAGCCATGTTTGGGGGCAAAGAGATGAGACGTCTTGATGTCTTGGTAGTAGAGGGTCTCAGTCATAACTTACTCAGTGTCAGTCAACTATGTGACTCTGGGCACTCTATCCAATTTACCAAGAAGATGTGTGTTGTGAAAGGAAAAGATGAAGCAGCTGTTCTGCAGGGAAAAAGGTCAAATGGAAATCTCTACCTTGTAGGTGGGGAAGAAGGTACTTGTCTTTTATCTAGAGAGGAATAAAACCAACTGTGGCATAAGCGACTTGGTCATCTATTCCAACAATCTATGGAGGATCTCGTAAAATGTGATGCTGATAGAGACCTTCCCAAACTATCACGTGATCGCACTCATACGTGTGATGCTTGCCAACAAGGGAAGATCATCAGAAATACATATAGGCCAAAGGAACAGAAATCAACTAGAGTGCTCGAATTGGTTCATGCTGATGTATGTGGACCTATTTCACCACGAGCTATAAATGGGAAAAGGTACTATGTCCTTTTCATTGATGATTATAGCAGAATGGCCTGGGTATTCATCATTACCCATAAGACAGAGGTGTTCAGTTGCATAAAGCAGTATAGGTGGGAATCAGAAAAGATGCTTGGGCAGAAAATCCTGAAATTTTGTACTGACAATGGTACAGAATTTACAAACAGTTAGGTTGAAAACTATCTCGAGAAACATGGGATAAGGCATCAAGTATCATCAGTAAGAACTCCCCAACAGAATGGAGTGGTTGAAAGAAGAAATCGGATCATCAACAACATGGACAGAATAATGCTTATTGATAAGGATCTACCAGAGAAATTTTGGAAGGAATCCATTTTAACATCGGTCTATGTTTCAAACAGGTCTCTGTTGTGTCCGAAGCAAGGGAAGACTCCGTATGAAATATGGTTCGGAAAGAAGCCAACGTTGAAATACTATTGAATCTTTGAAAGTAAGTGTTTCATTCTCAACAAAGAAAATCATAGGAAGTTTGAGGCACGGGGAGATGAAGGGATATTTCTTGGCTACTCAGGGAAAAGTAAAGCATATAAATGCTTCAACAAGAGGTTGGGAAAAATCATTAAGAGAAATGATGTCACTATAGTTGAAAATGAACAGAATACTCAACGATCCAGTGAACAGTTCATGGATGAAAGTGATGATGAAGAAAGCAACACAGGGGGGGGAAGAAGTTGCAGAGGCTGACTCAGAAGAAGATACTAATGATGAACAAGAAAGTGTCAAGTCTATATCTGCAAGGAAGCCAAAGAGTCGAGCTGAAATTGATAGGAAAAATATCATTGGTGACCAGACAGCACCAGTTCAGACTCGAAGAATGAATTCATTACAGCAGACATCATTTTTATCTCAGGTGGAGCCGAAATGTTTTTCTGATGCAGCTGAAGATGAAAACTGGGTTCAAGCTATGAATAAAGAGCTTGATCAAATTGATAAGAACCAAACATGGGAGATTGTTTCGATACTAGCAGACAAGAATGTCATTGGGACTAAATGGGTCCACCGCAACAAGATGAATGAATATGGAACTGTGATTCGAAACAAAACACGACTAGTGTGCAAGGGGTACTCCCAGATCGAAGGAATAGATGTTGATGATACATTTTCACTAGTTGCAAGGCTGGAGACAATCAGATTATTCTTGGCCATAGCAGTGCAAAGAAAGTTTAAAGTGTTCTAGATGGATGTCAAATCCGCGTTCTTGAATGGGGTTCTGGAAGAAGAGGTGTACATTGAGCAGCCAGATGGTTTTCTTATTCATGAGGATGAGAACAAAGTTTGCAGGCTGAAGAAGTCTTTGTATGGGCTGAAACAAGCACCACCAGCATGGTACTCAAGGCTTGATCAGTATTTGAAGAAGCTTGGTTTTCAGCGTGGAGGAGTTGATTACAATCTCTATTTTAGTAATGAAAGTAATCAACGGATGATGGTGCTGGTTTATGTTGATGACATAATATTCAGCGGATCAGATGAAGCTCAATCTAGACAGTTCTTCGAATTCATGAAAAATGAGTTTGAAATGTCAATGATTGGAGATCTAACATTTTCCTTGGTTTACAGGTGACACAAGGAAGTAATGACACTTTTATTTCTCAATCCAAATATGCCAAGGAGGTTCTAAGAAGGTTTGGAATGGATAATTACAAGGAGATGAAGACTCCAGTTGCTACCCGGATGAGATTATCAAAAGATGATGATGGAAAGACAGTTAATATCATAGAATATAGGCAAATTATAGGAAGTCTGTTGTACCTGACCGCGACAAGGCCTGATATTGTTTTCGCCACATGCCAAGCAGTGAGATATCAAAGTAATCCCAGGGAAAGTCACATGCTTGCAGTGAAAAGAATACTTCGGTATATCAAGGGCATAGTGGACTTCGGGATGACATATAACGACAAGTCTCAGACAGAATTATTGGGATATACTGATACAGACTGGGCCGGTTCAGCAGATGACAGGAAATCAACATCTAGAGGTTCATTTTATCTTGGCGGACTATGTATTGCTTGGTTGAGCAAGAAGCAGGATTTCATTTCATTAAGCACCATAGAATCTGAGTATATTACAGCCACTCAAGCATGCACACAGTTATTTTGGATGAAGCAGCAGCTTGAAGATATGGGAGTTGAAGTGAATTCTCCGATCGGAATCCAGTGTGACAACTCAAGTGCTATATATCTTAGCAAAAATCATGTCCATCATTCCAGGACAAAGTACATTGAGATCAAGTATAATTTCATCAAGGAGAAGGTTGAGAAGGGCATCGTGAAGTTGGAGTATGTGCCTACAGAGCTACAGGTTGTAGAAATTCTGACAAAGGCCTTACCCAAGGAAGCTTTTGAGAGGCATTGACTGGCTCTGAGAGTTCAGTCGATTCCCCGCACTTGAAATAGAGTGGATGTGGGACCCCCCCCCCACCCCCCCTCTCCCCGAGGTATGATGTGTTTTCCCTAATATGCTGATATGTGTTCTCTACTATGTTACAGACTACAAAGGAGTGTCCTTTGGGTTCGTTGACAAAGGGGGAGAAAAGTGTTTGTTAAAGGAGGAGAAAATAGTGATTGTTCAAGGGGGAGACAGTGAGGAGATTTGATAAATCATAATTGATACGGGGACAAGATGACAGGTGGAGCAGCCAGAAAGGGGGAGCAATGAGGAAGAGGGAGTGTATTAAATTTGACGATGCTAGAAGTGATCGATCAAAGAATAGATATCACGACAACTGAGGATCGTGATAAAAGCAGAATAGTGGTGTTGGAAAGTGGTAAGACTATTTCCAAACCAAACATTGGTCTTCCAACAAATCCATCAAAAATTGGTATCAGTTTAGTACAAATTGGTATCAGTTTGGTGTCAATAGTGGATGTCAGAGATAAAGTGATTCATTGATGAACTTTTCATTTACTCTTGTTTCTCACGCCGAGCATTGCTCATGTGGGATTAGAGTATGTGTTGAGTAACTCCTTGATCGCTATCAGAACCGCAATGAGGCGAATGAAGGCTGAAGAATCAATGACGTATCTTTGTTTTGGAAGAGTTGTCAACAATCCCAAAGGGGGAGATTGTTGGGAAAAAATCCCTCAAGGTATCATTGAAGCATTTTTTAGGTGATTGTGTTTGCTGACAAAGTAGACATATGAGTAGTGATTGTTGACAAAGAAAAACAATGACATACAAATTTTTTGACAAAGAGGATTTCATTGTGGAATGTCGAGTTCAAGAGCTGAGGTCAACGATCCATGTTTGATTCAGGAACGTCGATAAAAGGAATGGATGATCTGGAGGCAGTAAAAAAGAATAGATACAAGGTGGCACCGTTTTCCAGTGTTTGCCAAATTTTAGGGCCTGAAAATCGGCAAATGACGAAAAGTGTTTTTGGCAAAAGGACTTGCGCGCAGAGGACTTGGAGTATAGGAAACTTGCGTGCCATATGTTTTTCAAGATCAGAAGATCAAAATATGGCAAAGTAAAGAGGTTCGCGCAAGTTTGGGAGTTGGTCGCGCAAGTGTCTAAAATGACATGGGACTTGCGCGCCGAAACTGGGTCGCGCAGGTGACTTGCGTGCTGTCGCGCAGGGTGGTCAGTTTGCCTATAAATACTGTACAACCCCTCCTCATTTTCAATGGAGTTCAACACTTTGAGAAATCAGAGCTCCCGTCGCGCAGGTGTGGTGGTCGTGCAAGTGGTGAGTGTGGGTCGCGCAGGTGAATTTGTGCGCCAGTAGTTGAAGTTGTGCGCCGGTGTTAGAAGTTGCGCGCCGGTTGGAAGTTGCATGCCAATAGTGGTTTGGGTGTAAAAGGAAGAGAGTCGCGCAAGTTTGGAGTTGAGGAAGCTTGAGTCGCGCAAGTGTCTAAGGAGGACTTGCGTGCCCGTTGTGACTTGCGCGCCGATACTTGCGCGCCGAGATTGACTTGCACGCCAAGTAAGGTTTTGTTCCAGCGGTGCTTCTCGGACTGCGTGGAAGCTGGTACGTTGCCTGATACATTCGGTGCAAAGGGATATTCATCTACGGGTGAAAGTTTTACTTCAAAAGAGCATCTACACACAGAGGAAGATGCATTCATTCATGCAAATGAAGAGACCTACAGGTCTATAAACTGTGAGTGGATTCCTTCCAAGAGAAGTGAGCTTAGGAAGAGGAAGAAAGTGATCCTCTCCACCGGCAGTGAGCCAGAGAGAGAGAGAAACAGGGATTGACCCTTGGGAAAGTAGTGAGCTGACCCTAAACTTTTAAAGGCAGTGATCCTGGGCTTAGAAGTGATCTAGCCCGAACCTTGTAATCCACAACTAGTGAAGATTTGTGGAATTTGGTACGACCATAAATTTGTTGGCGTATGCTCCTTGGACGTAGCCCTTTGCGGTGAATCAAGTAAAATTGATGTGTCCTGGGCATACTTCGCTTTCTATTTACTTTGTGCAACAGGAAAAAGAGAGAAGAGAGTTTTGCTCAACAGCGAAACAAGATCAGAACGAGCATTACTTTTAAATTAGTCATACCCTGATTCACCCACCCTCTTAGGGTATTCAGCCTTGTGGACCTAAAAATTGTGAAAATGTAATCAAGTTTACCCATATCATATTTACCCATGATTTATCCATCTTTATGTCACGCATTGGAGGTAGATATCGGTCCCACTATTCGCATAATGAAAATAATATGTATTTGTGTCACAAGATCATAAAACATTCATTATATTACAACTCATGAAATAAAATGGGTTTCATAAGTATTTATTATTATGATAACCTTTATAAAAGATATAATTTTTATAAAAATTTCATCCTCGAATAACCCATGTAAAATGAAGCAGGTTTCAAAATAATTTTATCATGGTATAACTCATGGAAGAGAAACGGGTTTTATAAACAGATTTCCATGATAAAACATTATGATAAAGAGTAAAAATGGTGTCATTGGATCATATACCCAATAAATAGTAGGTAATATCAGTTTATATCATCTTATATAGAATATTATTTTAAAATATAATTTTAAATATTTCTTGAGGGGAGTTAATTTTCTTTTAAGAATATTTTAAAAAAAATCATAAAACCTTATTGAAGAAACATTTATTTGAAAATAACCTTATATTCTTATAAAGGAATCTTTAAAAATTGAATAAAATTTTTATTGAGGAAATATCCATTACCTATTTTAAAAACACTTTTGAAAACATTTTTAAGACATTTTTAAAAAACATGGTTTTGAAAGAAAAATATTTTTTGACTGAAAATATGGTTTATTATAAAACATTATTTTGAACTATTGGGTACCTAAAGATAGGGAAATAAAGGGAGAAAATTTATAATAATTAAAATAAAAATTATAATAAATTAATGTGTTTATGGAGATATATATAATGATATTTCATCATTAGAATCATAATCATAAACAATCCAGATAAATAATGAGATTGTAACATAAAACTCTTACCACATTGATAATTTAAAATCATAAACCCCTGAAATAATAACATTAAAAAATTAAATATATCATGAAAAATGTGTAATAATTATATAACATTTCAATGGGTTAGTATATACACCTTATAGAATAATATAGCTACGTAGAATAACTTATGTCCCAAAGAAGGAAAATTGAGGCAGAAAACCCTTATCGATTTGTTAACTTTTGAATTGTAAACCACATGAAAGAGAGATCCTAAAACTTATATTTAAATCCATGTGATTTTAATTATAATAATAATAAAATATATTCATTAGAATTATATACACTATATGAAAGAAATTGTAGGTTAATATGACATGTATCTCACAGAAGTAAAAATTGAGATGGAAATTCATTACCTTAAGTCTTGAATTTATTCATAAACATTCAAAACACCTGTATAATAAATATAAGTTTATTATAAATATATTAATGAACCATATTAATATATACTATACCATATATGGTTTTCTTATTAACTTTTGTTACCTTTTTATAAACAATTACGTGTTAAATTCATGTTTCAAGCAATAACTGCAATGTTTTTTTTGTATGTTTGGACTTGTTATTTTTTTACTCTTAATTAAATCATGGTTTAAATATATAATAAAATTAAAATATGAAATAAATATAATATATATTAATTACATATGTTTTTATAGTAATTTATAATATTTAGAGATAAAAAATAAAATGCACCGTTCTTGGAGATGGTAGGTTATACGTACGCAAGAACATTGTATCCATTTTCATGTCAAATTAAAAGAAAAAAAATAAATTATATAATATTATTAAAAATTTATTTATAATTTCATATATATCAAATATTTTAAATAAATCCATCATTATTACCTTCCATGAAAAGTATGAATGAATCATATCACTTCACGAGGTAGTAGTCTGCCATACACACAAGTCACATAATCATATTCTTAAAAACTGGACTGTATGAAGTTATGTTTGATATAATGATTACCTAATTATTATAATATCATAAATATAATATTTAAATAAAAAATTCTTCATTACATCTATCCTTGAGTTGTGGTAATGGAAAAATTAATGACATCGGTTTGTGAGGCGGTAATCTGCCATACACATGAATGATGATTTTGTAACCCATTTGACGGAAGTGAAGATGGTTGTAGCTCATGACCAGAACATAATAAAATATAACTATATTCCAGGTACTTATGTTATTATACAGTAATTTTATAATTATAATTTATATTGGAAGATAATTAATTAAAACAAAAATGATCATTGAAAAATGTTGCCTCTTCTTCAGGTATCCTCTTTTGGATTAACCAAAATCCATCCTATGTTAGATTTTTTCAAAACTAAGGATTCTAGGATGATAAGAGGTAAATATGGAAGTGATTTGGGATTTTTTTTCATTAACAAGGTCTTTAGATGTGTGAATATATTAGGGGAGTGAGTTCCCTTTTATAATTGAGGAGGGGCATCATTTTTTAAATAACTAAAAGTATTCACTATTTGGAGCTCACTCTTATATCATGTGCCACCAAAATAGGTCAATAATGTGTTGGAAGAATTATATGTTCTCGAAAATTCTCCACCATAAAAAATTAACATTTTATTTATCATTATATTATTTAGTCTTTATGTTTACTCAATTTTACCCTTTTAGTTTTTCAACCATAGTAACATGGATTTTTTATATACCTAAGTGATTTATCCTTTAAGAATAATATCAAAATGACACTTATTATATAATTTATAGATACTTATTATTAATATTAAATCCCATTTAATAAAAAAATTCATTTGTTTTTGTACAATTAATATTAATATAAACACATGTAAGTCGCAAAACCCCATTTTAATATTAATCACGTCAATTAATTTTAACTTTTTTGATGAATATTAACGGTTAAAAATTATGTTAACCATATTATAAAAAATAAATTATAGTAATTCAAAATATAGAATCCATTTTTTCCAATTTAAATTAACATAAATGTGAGAATTTAATTAAAAACTAATGTCACGGACATGATGGGAAAGCATATTTTTAAAGAGAAAATGTTCAAAAGTTTATAATTTTTTAATATCAAAATTCTATATAAAATTGTTTCCAATTACCTAAAATGTTTTAATTTATTATAACAAAAATAATATTAATTTAAAATCAATTTAAAATATAACTTAAATTTATTAATAAATTAAATGAAAAACAATTTCTTAATTACAATACAGTATTTTTTACTATTCATAAAAAATTTAAATTTCATAAAAATCCAAAAAAACCACCCTAAGATTTAAAAAAATTATTTTATAAAATAACTTTTATAAATGTTTCAAAAATTATTTTTAAAATAAGTGGGTGAAAGGTGAAAAAAACTACTATTTAGAAAATTATAGTTCTTAAGCATAAATTTTGATTTATTGTTATCTATTGACTAGAGAACGAATAAGATGAATGTTAAAAATTATATTCACTATTTAATAAATAAATTTCATTAAAATAATTCGCCAAATATTTTCTGTCTAACTTATTGAGTAAAAACCCATTTTTGCAAAAAAAGAAAATTTCAGAAAAATATTTCCTTTATTTTCAAATGGTTCTTATTTTCATTTGTAATTAATTGGTCACTAAAGAATTAATTTTATAAATTTGTGTAAATCATGTGTTTTAATAATATATTTAATTATATTCATACCTTCTATTCAAATTGATATGTGATAACTATCATAATAATATTTTAGAATTATTTCCTGTTTTGTGTAAACTATGTATTGTATGAAATACTAGATAAAATTAGTATTGCGTGTAATGAAAGCTTAACTCAGTATTTAAAGTAATTCAAGATAAACATAGTGTTTTATGTAAATCAAGATAAACTTAGTGTTGTATGTAAAAAACCCTTAACTCAGTGTTACCTGTAACAAAAAATATTCTATATATTAAAATTATTTGAAAAAAATCAAAAAATCGTAGGTTATTACATTTTACCACCCTTAAAAGTAATTTATCCCTCGAAATTCATCTCAGTCATCAATGGTTTATCATTTTATAATTCCTTTATATATTCACACATTATAAAAAGGGTAAATAAAACATCCTCTGGAAAAGAGTACGTAATGTGTGAAAGTCATCTTGATTAACACATACTAGGTTTTTAAATAGGTGAATATAAGTGGGAAGTAAAAACATGGACATATAAGATAAAAAAACAAAATACTTATGTTGATTGATAGAGAACATGTTTTAGAGAAATTTAATGATCAAAATTCCTTAAACCTAAGAGTTTTTAAAAAAGGAAATTTATATCATCAAAAGTAATGATAACTAGAAAACATTTTATTTCAAGGTATTTTTCCTAATTTTGGGGAATTAATATTTATATTTCGATTGATAACATATGAAAATGTGATTACATGATATATTTTCCTTTAATAGAAAAATTTTCATCTTTTTATTGTGTCTTGATCAATTTACACTTTTTCTCTTACACTCAGAGAATATGTTTTCTGGTATGAAGAACTAAATATGATCTACAATAGAATGATAAGATATGCCTTTTATCTCTTATTAAAAAAATGTTTACCATTGGTTATCCAATATGAAAAAAAATATATGGTGAAGTAATACATTAATATCAAAAACCTCATCTAAAGTTCAACTTAAACCAATCTATAAATGGTTAACCTTATAACCCTTCCAAATTGAAAATTTAAAAAGGTCACTAAATTTATAAAAAAACATATCATTAATCCCCCAAATATCATATAGTCTCTCTTTATTGTCACATAAAAAATATGTTAATACCTTATTCATTTATTTTCTTGAATCTTATTGATAACTGCAATTATTAGGAAAATGTAATTAAAACATACATACTTCCTCATTCCTTAATTGAAACAAAATATTATTAAATATATTACATAAATCCAATAATACTATAAACTCTATCAATGACAACACAATCCACATTTTCATTAACTCCTTTATTTGTTTTTAGGTCATCAATACTATTTAACTTACTTTATCCAAATCAATCACCTCAGTATCCAAACTAAACACTATTTTATTGACATATGGAACATATTAACGATTTGCTTTCCCTTAATCATGTGTTTTGCATGAATATCATATTTCTATTAGATTAGTTTTCTAGGTCATCAAGACCATTCAACATATTATTGAAAATTATTAAATAAAAATAATATTGAACAATCATTATATATTTCATGACTCATATTACATAATCCTTGAATATGAATACATTAATATATAAATCATCTCACTTCCTTCAGAAACAACTACCTATGATCCATCATCTAATTACATAATACTTATTTCATTTCATATATCATTCATATTAACTTTATCATCAATAGAAAAACCATTACTCATACAAACTTTCTGATTTTCTTCATGATATTTCCCATTAGGGAATCAATTTTCATAATTCCCATACCTTTTGAATTCAAAACATCCAAAATTCTATGATAACTAATGGAGACCATTATTTTCATCCACTTCATTAACCAAAATTTTCATTTTCCGCCTATAATTACTTGATTTGGGTCCTTATTTTCGATACTCAAAACATCTTCCCATCCCTTTGGATCATTCCCTTGAGTGCTTATACCAAGATTATCAGCATATAAAAACTGGATCTTATTTCATTAATGGTCTCAATTAACCAACATCTCTATTAACTCTATCTTTATTTTCTTTGGTGAGTTAGAGAGTAGGTTAATGTGAATATTGTTAATCATTTTTTTGTGATAACTGATTATCCATAATCAAAACCTCCTTTTACTCCAATCATTATCCCATTTGGATGCTCAGTAGAAAATTTTCCATCACATTCAATGTTAACCTATTTCCATCGAGTTCCCTCCATTGAAAAAAACTTAAATTCATGGTGTAAATAACACTAATAGTAGTGGAAAACTACAAAATCATGAAAAAACTTTTAGGATGCCTAAATCATGACACATTATTTTAAATCTAGGACACATTATGCTTCACCATTTTCATTCATTGTCATTATCTACATAAATCCTTCATGATGTTTTATAAAGACTTTGTGTCTTCCAATGTATATCCTCTAGGAGTTTCAATTTACGAGTGTAGCAAGTCCCATTTTTATGCACTAGGTGATGATCAAGTACAAATAGATGCACTCTTTTCGAAGTTATTACCGCATGGTACCTATGTATTAGAGATACATCCACCTATAGTGTCCATAAAAAAATGTAATTTCATGGAAACTACTCATTCTATAATTTAACAAAATTCATTTCCATTTTCCTATACTTTGACACATATATAGATTTATCCTTATTCATATAACTAGACACATCCTTAAAAATATCTTTAGGTATTTCACTAAGGTTTTCTCATCCTATTTTTCAAAGGTTAACTAAAACTTTCCTATGATACCAACTATAGCTACCCAATATTTTCATACATAGATATTAAATGTTTTTATATGAATATTCAATACATTATACTAACACATGCCTACAGACGATAATATTTCAATGACTTTGGAGACTTTGAACAAAAAAATATAATTTGGTGAAGATATTAAATGTGTCCAAAAAAGATCTTCCCATTTTATTAATTTTCACAAACATACCCAACATAAACCATTATTCATAACTTGGGGAAAGGAAACATAAGAATGGGTGAGCTAAAATACTCAGTTTTGGTAGATAAGGGGGATACCTATGCATAATAGTAGTATAATGGTATGAGACATGAGAATAACATTTGAAAGCCATACCCTAAATATCTATGATTTTAATATAGATTCATGAAAAAATATTGGAAGTTTATAATAAATAAAACATAAGGGTATAAAATAACATGATCTATAAAATCATAACATTGGAATAAGTCACAGAATTGGGACATACACATCAGCTTATAAAATTGTGAACATGTATAAATAGAAATAGGTTCCCTCATTTATTTAAGGACATGAAATCAAGCCCTCGAATAAACTTATGTACATAAAACTAGGTCCACACAAAACATTATGGACAAGAAAGATAGGTCCATGCATAACACTATAGACATTTAATTAGGTTCATGAAAAACATTCTTAACATGTAATCAGGTTTATGTATAGCATTATTAACATGTAATCAGGTGCACACATAACATCCAAAGAAATTATTTCCCATTTTCTAAAAAATATGGTTAAGAATTACTGGTAACCATAAAAACAAGGCACCCAAAGTTCAAACATAGAATATCTGCAAAACTATACCCGTAAAGTCCAAAATTCATTCAATTTTTCAAATTTCAAAAATCCAGTGGAATCATGACCAAAACTCATTCCATGATACAATGAACTCCACACATCCTCCTTGTGTTTCACAACCACATCAATCCATGAACCTGTCATCATGCATCCCCAATCAGAGCAGGCTATAGGTGAGACCATCCAACCAAATTGTCATCATTGTCGGCCCATCATCATCACGTTGACATTCATCCCCCACTTCTTGTTTCAATCGATACTGAAAAAACCATTTAGAGACGTCTTTGTATGATAAACCACCGCATGTCTGGCCACCAGAACACCACTAAAACCGATCACTAGAAATCCTCACCACCACACCAAAAAACATTGATGTCTCTGCCAAACCAAAAAACAAACACTAGGTCAAATCCTGAAGAGCATCAAAGAAGAATGAAATAAAAATTGCATCCGAAAAAATGAACTTCCATCCAAAAAAGTCTGAAACAAATAGAATCATAGACATATATCCACCACATCATGGGAGATGAACTACGAACATCTTCTGGGACACCAAGGCCGAACAAACGCACTTACCAAAACATGCTTGCAACCAATGCAGCGGACCAACGGGGAGAGCAATGAAAGAAGCATGAAGCTAGAGCAATGAAGGGTTCTGTCAAGGCTTACACTGATAAACAGCCACCAGAACCAAAACCTAAACTAGCGAATCCATCAATATCTGGGAAGGAAACATTCCAAAAACCACACACAACAACCACCAATGAAGAGCAACACATCACAAATTGGGGACATCAAAGGTTAAACCTCCTGGAGCACCAATGACCTAATGACCCACACATAACAAACCCTCCAAGAAACCAATGCAAAAAACCAACTAAGAGAGCCATATAGAATCCTAAGGCCAAATAAATGGTTAAATATAGTCAGGGTTTCAATATAAAGGCACAATATTGATTGAGCTGCTCATCCCTTCCAAAAAATCCACCTCCAAACAAAAACCACACATGCAACAAAAAGAGTAGAAAATCTCCACTTAGAAAAAAGACCAGCAGAGGCCAAGGCCAGAAGGAGGAAGGGAAATGGGGGAGATGAGGCCAAAGAGAAACGCACATGTTCACGCATAACGTTTTAAAAACGTAATCAGGTTCACACATAACATTATGAAGATTTAATTAGGTTAATTCATAACATATTTTACCATGAATTATTCATATTTACCTAATTCATTACAGATATATATAAATCCCACCGATCACATAATTAAAATCATATTTTTTGTGCCATAAGGTTTTAAAATATTCATCCTATCATATCACATAAAAATAAATATGTTTCATAAAATTTAATCTTATCATAACTTATGTAAAGTAGTAAAGTTTTATCATCATTTTATCTTTTCAACACAGCATAACCCATGGAAAAATTAGTGGGTTTCATAAGAATCTTATCATCATATAACTCGTGGAAGAAAAATGATTTCACAAACATCATTTCATAATGAACCATTTATAGATAGGTTAATAATGGTATCTTTGGTTCATATCACTATAAAAGAATAGGTGACATCAAAATATTTTATATTAGATAGACAATTATTTTTAATGATCATTTAAAAAATTTCATTAGGAAGTTATCTTTAATTTGAAAATCATTTTTTTAACATAAAACCTCTTTAAAAATACATTTATTTATTACTAAACCTGAAAACATAAAAAGAAATATTTAAAAATAATTTAAAACATTTATTGTGGAAATTATAATTTATTCATTTAAAATCACTTTTAAAATGTCATGACTCATCTCCCAGGTCCCTTGTCCTAACTACCCCAAGCCCTCCTTCCATAGTCCATGGTCTAGCGATTAGAACCAGAAAGCCATATCCTTATAATGGGAAGGAATTGCCTTTAAACCTGTACAAACACACTATACAATAATACAACAAGAAGAAACAAGGAAGTAAACTGTTGTAGTAAAAAGTGAACTGAAAGTAAATGGGGTAGAATACAAGCCCAACTGAAAATTAAAAGTACAACTGAAAGAGAAAAAACACATGGATCATCCACATAAGATCCTACCTGAATGGTAGGTACATCTAATTATCAGTAGTCACTGTGTCACGTCCGGTCAAATGATCCACCGTAGAGCACCGTATAGACCTGGCACCCTCAGCCTAGATCAACTTTGTCTGTCTTATGCACAAGACTCATCAAGGTATGGGAATAGCCCATTTATTAGTGAGTATAACAATACTTAGTAGGGACCCCAAGACCCCCAAAGTTCTCCCAGAGTTCCAAAAAGGAAAAACCATAAAGCAAGACCACCATCAAAGTGCACAAATCAGTCCTGAAATATAATTAGCAATATTCCCATACATATACCTATGTTATCATAATATACTCATCTCATACATGAGGAAACATAAGACTCTGACTTTTAAGCCATTTGCACAACTAATCCATGAGGGAGTAATACCATAGAGGTAACACCACGAAGGTAAAAGTACCACAAAGGTAACACCACGAAATCAAAACCATGAAGGTAAATTACCAAAAAGGTAAATATTCAGCAATAACTAGGTATAAAAATTAAGTAAATAAGTATAGATTATTATTCATAAAGATAGATCATCTTATTATATCAAGAGGCTCTACTGCTGACCCACACAGGATCGATAGATGTTGATCCACACAGGATTGCTAGGCGCTAACCCACACATGATCGATAGATACTAACCCACACAGGATTACTAATAAATGACCCACACAGGATCGATGGATGTTGACCCACATAGGATTGATGTTCTTTCTTCACATTGCAGCCAATCTCATCCGCCTCACTATCATCCACTAGATTCCCGCTCATAGTATGCTTGGTTCTAGGAGAACTGCTCCTCAAGCCATCACTCATATTAAAACTGGCTTGAAGTTATAAAAATAGGTATCCTAAAAGACCACCATGTCTTAAGGGTTCTAATGTGATAGACGGCACGTCAATCAGACACCTCGTCTGGGACTTATAAGCGTTTTAGTACCGAGGGATCAGTTTGATTCAGGTTTGATCCAACCCGAACGTACTCCAAATTTCTCTAAAACTCAAACAGATTATACCCAAATTAGAGTCTCACTACAAGGGTCCCAGTTTCATAGATGGTTCATCATACCAATTCTTGGATTTTGGGTTATGTTCCTTTATGTGAAACTAGGCCTCGTTTGGTACGAGTCTCATCCGACCCGGTTGGGCTGACCCAGCCTGGGCCGACCCGACCTGATCCTGGTCGACTCGAACCTATCCGAGTCCGAACCAACTGTGATGGGTCGCGTTGGACCCAGAACGCTGCGCTGAGGACTGTCTAGGCCCATAGAGGGGCATGGCCTGCTGGGCTCATGTGGCCCGACCTGCGATGGGCACGGCCCGCTGGGCTCGTACAGCCTGTCCTGTGGAGGGGCATGGCCCGACCTTGGGAGGGGAATGACCTTATGTAGGTGTGTTCCATTGAGGCTCATGCTAGCCGGCACGGTGGGGGGGGGGGGGGATATAGAATTCTCCCCTACTCTGAAATGGCTATGTCGTTCAGGTAATGGAGTGGCGGCTCCTCTTCTATCGCAGCTTCGAGTTGCAGCCATCTCCAACGGCTTGTGTCAGTGCACCACTCCACCTCCATCTGCGGTCGGCCAGTGTTAGTCTTTGACGTTCTCCATAGTGATATGTCATGGCGCGTGATGTCGCACCACCACTTCCTTAGTGTCTGATCGTTGTTGGCCGGCGCCATCTCCTCTGTGTTCATTTATTGCTCTCCCCGCCGTCACCCTACATTCTGGGTTTCGTCCAAACTGAATTAAATTCTCTCGAAGAATGCACCAAATTCAAACATAATGTAGATGGTTCAGTCCTTTTTAATTTGGCCCTCACCCTTCGAGTTAGCTTGATAGAAAGAGGGTAGTATAATCAACAATTATTTTAAGGCTAAAAAAAATAAAAAAACCATACCTAAATATCATTGGAGAACGCCCGCGATTGAGAAAGAGTTGGTGTTCATCATCCCCAAAACAAGCCGCCAACGATGTCTCTCAATCGCCGTTCTTCAGTTCATGATTCGGTGTTGCTCGTCACTGATAGCTGAAACTAGTCTCGTCCTCCAAGTGGTTGGTGTCGCGGAACTTTATCATAACTTCTTCATTTGATGAACCCATACCAATACTCTTACCAGGGCTCCAAATAAATAGGAGAGGCGGAGGGTGAGTAACACACATTTAATTAATGGGGTTCAATTAATTATGGAACCTTCCTAATTCTAATGGAAATGTTACAAAGAATTGAGTAGTCAAGCCATTTATTGGCTTGACACATCATTGTTCCTGCCACCACCTCTTGTCCGTTGGAGGAAAAGAAAAGAGATAAATAAAATCACTTTGTTATTTTATTATTATTTTAAAATTCCTAAAATTCATCTTCGTCCCCAAACTTCTGTGGTTGAAGTGAATCCTTCCTTAAGTGAATCTCGGCACAACAGATTCAATGGTGCCCTCATATTTTTAGTCCGATCACCGATTCAAAAGATAGTAAATGCCTCCCACGTGTTTACTAAATGTACCTTAAAAAAATGTTCCAAAATTCATTCCGGGGTCACCGGGCCTCGGAAATCACACTCTTATACTTTTTATAGACTCCTAATAATTCTATATAATATAAAAGATTACATGGAAAATCCAGGTCTTTACACTCTCCCTACTTTAGGTATTTTAGTCCCTGAAAGCCACAACATAGACAAAGGAAACAAATGGGTATACTGAGCATGAATTTGAGACTCTGACTCCCATGTTCCCTCCTGGAGGTTCCCATGAAACCAGAAAACATGTACCAGTGGTATTTATGGTCCACGAAGGACCCACTTCTATCGATCCTCAATCTCTACTGGAACCTCTGTAAAAATTTCCACATCTTCAAAATCCATCTTTCCATGGTCGATGACGTGATATTGTTCATGCAATTATCTCCTCAACTAGGATACATGGAAAAGGTCATGCACCCTATCTAACTGTGGTGGTAGTGCCAAGCAGTATGCCACCTCTCCAATCCTCCAAAGTATCAAAAATGGTCTGATAATCCTCTTTCAGTGTTTTCTGCCTTGGCCAAGTCTCTATAGTCCCCATCGGGGGGGAGGGTAGACTCGCAAGAATATGTGGTCCCCCTACTGGAACTCCAAAGGTCTCCATCTCCTGTTAGCATAAGACTTATGTCTTCTCTATGCAGTATTCAACCGCTCCTGGATGATTTGCAGGTTCTCAGTAGTAGCCTGTACCAACTCTGGACCCATAAGTGCTGACTCCCCTGGGTATGTCCAGCATAGAGGTGATCTTCAAGGTCAGTCGTATAAGACCTCAACTGGTGTGATACCAATGGTGGAGTGATAGTTGTTGTTGTATGAGAACTCCATCAAGGGCAAGTGATCCTCACAACTGCGGAAAAAATATAGGATGAAAGCATGTGGCATCTCCTCCAATGTCTATATGGTCCACTCTGTCTAACCATCCATCTGAGGTTGAAAAGAGGTTCCCAAATGTAGCTGATTCCCGAACGCCTCTTGAAATCCACTCCATAACCAGGATGTAAAATGTTTCAAATTAAGGGAAGAAAATTTATTTCAACCCATTAAGTCGTACAATCTCTTGAACATAGAGGGTTCTTAATCCCTCTACATGTCCGTACTCTCAGATGGGTTGGAAGTGGGCCGACTTGGTGAGTCGTCCAATGATCACCCATATATAATCGTGGCCCCTGAATGTACATGGTATTCATATCATTAAATCCATGGAAATTCCATCCCACTTCCACTTTTTCACCTCTTGTGGCTGTGCTAAGCCTGCTAGAACCTGATGCTCAACCTTCAATTCCTGACAAGTGAGGCATCGTGAAACAAACTCTGCCACTGCCTTCTTCATCCCTGGACACCAGTGCTCATGCTAGAGGTCTTGGTACATCTTCGCCAAACCATGATGTACCACCATAGGGTATATATAAAACTTCCTTAACACCTCCTCCCATAGAGCCACCGATACGATGGTGCATCCTTTGAAGATAAAGACATGCTCCCTGCCTTCATAAAATCCATCAGGTGCATGTCCTAAGGATATCTAAGCAAGTCTAGCCTCGTAGTCAATGTCTCCATGTTGTGCCTCCCGAACTCACCGAAGAAGTGGGAGAGTGACAGTCATAGACTAGAGATAATATGCTCTATGTCTATCCACAATTTATATCTATAATGTGGCTAGCTTCTTTGTCTCCTCACTCAGAAATTGTAGACCACGCCTCTAAATTAGTACATATGCTACTTCGTTCCCCTTCCCAAGAGTGTAGAATATCTCAAAGTCATAGTCCTGGAGTATCTCTAGCCAATGTCGTTGTCTCAGGTTCAGGTCCTTTTGTGAAAAGATATACCTAAGACTCTTTTGATCAGAGTAAATAGTAAACTATTCACCCATCAAGTTGTGTCGCCACATTTTCAAGGCGAAGACCACTGTTGCTAACTCTAGTTTAGGGGTAGCATATTTATGCTCATGTTGTCTCAGCTGTCGTGAACCATAAGCGATCACTACTCACTCCTCCATCAGGACACGTCCAAGTCTAGTCTCTGATGCATCATAGTAGACTACATACCCAACGCCTTCTTCTGGTAGCCTCAATATGGGGGCAATCGTCAGTCTCCGCCTCTGCTCCAGAAAACTCCACTAGAATATCTCAGTCAACGTGAAGGGTTGTCCCTTCTTATTCAATGCTAAAAAGGGTGCCGCAACTATGGAAAAGTTAGGTACGAATATCTGGTAGTTCCCTTCCAACCCCAGGAATCTCCGCACCTCAGTCACACTCCTGGGTGGATCCCAAGCAATCACAACCTCTATATTTTCCAGATCCTCTACAACTCCAGCCTCCGAGATAAAATTTCCAAGGAAGTAAACCTCTCGTATCAAGAACTGGCACTTTGAGAGCTTACCATAAAGCTGGTTCTCTCAGAGTGAATCCATAACTATTTGCATAAGATAGGCATTATCCTCCTCTGACACTAAGTAAATCAAGATTTCGTCGATGAAGTCCACCATAAAGAGATTGAGGTATGACTGGAAGTTCATGTTCATGAGTCCCATGAACACTTCTGGGGAATTGGTCATGCCTAATGGCATAACCAAGAACTCATTGTGGCCATACCGACATCTAAAGGTCATCTTCATCAAATCCCCATCTCGTACCCTGAGCTGATGATAACCTAATCTGAGGTCTATCTTCAAAACCCAACGAGCTCCATTAAGCTGATCGAAAAGATCATCAGTCTCAGGAAGTGGATATTTTTTCTTCCTAGTCACGAGGTTCAGGCACTGATAGTTTACACAAAGACTCAGACTCACATTTTCCTTCCTGGCGAACTAAATTGGGGCTGCTCATGGAGAAACATTGGGCCTTATGAACCCCTTCCTTTGTAAGTCCTCTAACTGTACCTGTAACTCACGAAGCTCTGGGGGAGATATCTGATATGATGGTGTAGATATCAGTGTTGTCCCGGGGTACATGTCAATGTAAAATTCTACCTCTCTACATGGAGGTAGTCCGGGAACATCGTCAGGAAAGATATCAGTATACTGTTCCACCACTACAGGATAGCTCGGACTCTCAACATCATCTGCTCCGAGGGTAAGGCTAGCCAACTGATGCGGGATCAGCCGCACCCTCCTACATGAAAAGTACATCCTATGCCGCAAAGGTTCCATTCTCACTAGTGAAGGAAAACCTGGTCCTATCCTCATGGACACATAGCACTATGAGCCTAATACAGTCAATATGAGCATGGGTTGTGGATAACCAGTTCATTCTTAATATGATGTCGTAAGGCCATGACGCCACTACTTGAAGATCCCAGCCAAAGCTCTGGCCTCCTAGTGTAAGATCACACTTCTGGAACCAATGTGTAATCATCGAATCTCCTCCTGTAGGAGTCTCTAGCTATAAATTTCAAGCCAATGGCTCCATTGGAATCTCTGATATCTAAACAAGTAATTTTTTATTAAAAGAGTGACTAGAAACTTTGTCTATAAGTACTACAGCTAGGCTTTAATAGATACATATTGTACCTATAATCATCTCTGGAGCGTCGTGGTCATAGGTCTTGGCTACCTAGAGCTTAGCTCGTCTATGTCCTCATTCTTCCTATGGATGGGGTTGTCCACCTGGAGGTGGTGGCAGTATAGCCTTGAATCGCTTCCCACCACCTGATGCACGACCATCTCCTCTGTTACGTCCCCCGGATGCCTGCAGACCTCCTTGATTGAATCTCTGCCTCTACCTCGGCAGTCCCTTGACCATCTTATGGTAGTCTTTATGGCAGATCGGGCAGTCGCGAGCCATGTGACCTTGCCCGGCTCATAAATTGATCTTTTTGCTCCTCATCCGTCCTCCTATGTCCTGTTTTCCCCACACCACCAACCTATTTTTCTGAGGTCATCCTCCAGAAGGTATGTCCCACTTGGGCCCCTGTGTCATTTGTCTACTACCTGCTGCGGATGACTCTGTAACCTAATGTCCGATGGTGGCTCCTGCTATCGGTGCTTGCTCAGCTAGAATGCTCTCCACCAAAAGTGCTCGCTTTAGCACCCCAACCTAAATCAGAATACTGAGAAATATCATTGATTCCATGATCTCCCATCGGAGACCCTGCTCAAAGGTCCGGGCCCTAGATAAAGGGTCTCATACCATGTTGGTAGAGTAGCGGGAGAGATTAGTGAACCTCAATGAGTACTAGGCCACAGTCATACTTCCCTTTTGTAAGTTTAGTGGCTTCTATATACGCACTGAGCATAGAGTCATTGGGACGAACTATGCCCTGAAATGGCCCTCGAAGCCCATCTGGGTAAGGGTGGCCTCTGTGTGTATCTAGAGTGTCAGACATTACCATCTCCCAACTTCACCTTGTAAGAGACTAGAAGCTAGGATCACCATCAGATCAACTGGTGTCTTAACTAAGCGAAAAACTCTAGACACATCCTCCAACCAGTCCTCAGCCACCTAAAGATCTATCTCACCTCGGATCCTCAGAGGCCTCAGCCGTTGGAACTCATGCAACGTTCTCAGTCGGCGTCCACCATCTGCTAGTGGGGCTTGTGAAAATGGTTTCCCAATGAGTAGTGGTGCGGCTGGTACACCACCCAACGGTGCTAACACTATAAGAGGGCCCTCCACTGAGGCCTCATCACTCGGTGGGCTATTATCGTGTACTCTCTCAAGAATCCTGGATGGATTTCTATGTGGTGGTATCCTGAAATAAAATAGGTGTTCTATAGTCAATAAGTTATACCTGGTGATCTAAGTCAAAGAGATCATAAGAAAAAAACTTTTCAAAAACACACACATTAAGGGTTTTCATGCACTGAGTTGGAAATAAAAATTTGGGGTCTTGGTATATGGATACGTCAGCCACCATACCAACACTGGATTCCCTAAACTAAAAAACCGCACTCATAAAACATAACACTATTTCCATGTATAAAATATCAGAGTCATAGTCCTTCGGTAGAACCGACTCATTGGATACCATTTTTTCATAACCATTCCCATAGGGCCTCTACCGTTACTTCCCCAAGACCACCTTCTATAGGACAGCAGCTAGTGACTAGTACCAGAATGGAATTTCCCTATAACGAAAATGCATTTCCTTTAAACTTATACAAATTGAAAATCCAAGAACACAATAAGAAGCAACCACGAAGTAAAGTGCAGTAGTAAAAAGTGTACTAAAATTAAAGGGGCCGGAATACAAGCCCAACTAGAAATTTCAATTACAAATGAAATAGAAAACAACTCATGGATCGTCTACCAAGGATCCTACCTGAAGGGTAGGTACAACTCACGATCAGTTGTCACTGCGTCATGTCACTTCAAATGGTCTACCTCTGAGCATCGTTCAGTCCTGTCTCCTTAAGACTCGATCAACATTGTCTGTTGTCTGCACAAGACACAACATGGTGTGGGCATAGCCCATGTATGGGTGAGTATAACAATACTCAGTAAGGAACCTAAGACCCCTCGAAGGTCTCCCAGAGTTCATTAAAGAAAAAACCAAAAAAGAAAGACCACAATCACAAATCACGAAGTAATATTCAACTCTAATTAGGTATATTCCAATAAATATACCTAATTTATCATAATATACTCAACTCATACCTGATGAAACATAAGGCTATAACTTTTAAGCCACTTTCGCAACTGATCCATGAGGGAAGAATACAACAGAGGTAACCCCATGAAGGTAAAAGTACCACAAAGGTAACAACACGAAGGTAACACCACGAAGGTAACACCACAAAGGTAACACCACAAAGGTAACACCATGAAGGTAACACCACGAAGGTAAATGTACTACAAAGGTAGAGAATCATCTCTCACTAGGTATATAACTTATGTACAGAAGTACATATGATTAGTTTTAAAGTTATATAATCTTATTCTGTTGAGAGACTCTACTACTGACCCATACAGGACAAATAGATGCAGACCCATATAGGATCACTAGGTGATAACCCACATAGGATCGATTGATACTGGCCCACATAGGATTTCTAAGCACTGACCCACACTGAATTGATTGATACTGACCCACATAAGATCGATGTTCTTTCTTTATGTTGCCTCCAATTTCGTCCACCTCACTTCCAGCCATTGGATTCTCGCTCATAGTATTCTTAATTCTGGGAGAACCACTCCTCAAGACATAGGTCATATTTCAACTAGAAAAAAGATCCACGAAGAAGTATCCCAAATTACTGCCTTTCCGTAAGTGTTTTAACATGATAGATGGCACGTCAATCGGACGCCCGGTCTGTGACTTATATGTGTTTTAGTACCGAGGGCCTGGTTAGATTTGGGTTCGATTTAACATGACCATACTCTAACATTATCTAAAACCCAAATGGTGTATACCCAAAAGACTATCTCACTCTAAGGGTCCCAGAGATGAAGACGATTCGTCAAAAGGACACCTGGATTTCACGTTATGGTCTTTTAGGTGAAATTGGTCCTGGTTGGGTCCAGGTCTGGTCCGACCCGGTTGGATCGACCAGGCCTAACCCGGCCCTGGCCATCCCGACCTGGTTCGGGTCGACCTGACCTAGTTGGGATGGGTCATAGTGGGCTTTCCCCACTGGGAAGCAGATAGGCCTAGCCCACCTCAGTGGCTCGGTGGGCTTGCACGGCCTGGCCTGCGATGGGAATGGCCCGCTGGACTCGGGTGAACCAGCCCGTTGAGGGGCACGGCCTACTGGAGGCACAACCCACTAGGGTTCACGTTGTCTGACCCTCAGAGGGGCGCGTCTGGCTGGGGCTCGTGCTAGCTGGCACAGGGGGGTAGCATTCCCCCCTTACTCCCTCGCGGCTAAGCCATTCAGGTAATGGAGCGGCGGCGCCACATGGCGCCACAGGACCCGTAAGGGAGGGTCCCTCCCCCACACCAACATTGATCTGCAGCCATCTCTAGGGGCACGTGACAGCGCGCCGCTCTGCCTATGTCCACAGCCAGCTGGTGCTGACCGCACCTGTCTGTCTCGACAATATGCCACGACCCCCTTCTCTGGTAGCGCGCAACGGCCCGCCCCCACTTCCTTCGCGGCTAGTTGTTGCCATACACTATTTTCACCCACCACAGCCTTCTTCACTAGAGGTGTATGATAGAGTTCCACCCTCTCCTCTGCAGCAGTCCATTTCCAGCCAAAGCCATCACCCGACGTTCTGGGTTTCGTCTAACCTGAATTAAATGCTCACGAAGAACTTACCAAATTATAATAAAAGGTAGAGGGTCTGGGCCTTTTTTGTTTGGAATGTTCCCTCTGCGTTAGCTTGATATAAAGAGGGTAGTATAATCAACAATTATTTTAAGGCTAAAATAAATAAAAACCCTACCTCAGGATCATTAGAGAACGCTCGTGATTGAGGAAGAGTCAGTGTTCGTCGTCCCCGCAACAAACTGCCAACGATGTTGCTCAGTCATCATTCTTCGGTTCGTGATTCAGTGTCGCTTTTCAAAACTTGTTGGAACCAGTCCCATCCTTCATGTGGTTGGTGTCACAACATTTTATCAAAACTTTGTCACTTGGTGAATTCGTTCCAATACTTCTCCCGAGCTCCAAATAAATAATAGAGGGTGAGGGTGAGTAACACACGTGGAATTAATGGGGTTCAATTAATTAAGGAACCTTCATAATTCCAACAGCAATGTTACAAAAAATTGAGGAGTAAATCCATTTAATGTCTTGACATGTCGTTGGTCCTTCCACCACCACCTGTCCATTGGAGGAAATGAAAAGAGAGAAATAATATAACATTTTTATTTTATTATTATCTTAAAAGTCCCAAAAACAATCTTTTTTCCCTGAACTACTATAGCTGAAGTGAATCCTTCCTTAATTGAATCTCGGTGATGTGGATTCAACGATGCCCTCTGTTTTTTAATCCGAGCATTGGTTCAAAAAATAAAAAATCCCGCCCGTGCGTTTACTGAACATACCTTAAAAAAGTTCAGAAATTCATTTCAGGAACACTTTTCCTCGAAATCACACATCATCAATTTTTGCAGACTCATAATAATATATATAATTTAAAAGGATTACATGGAAATTATGGGTCTTTACATTAAAATAAATTTTGAAAACATGATTTCTGGAAGAAGTAGAGTTTCCGACTGAAAATATGATTTTTTCATAAAAATATTATTTTGAAATCTTTAGTACATAAAGAAATAATAATTAGTGTATAAAACCTATTCTAGTGTAACAAACATAGTTGAAGAGAATAAATGAGTTTCATGAGAGATATATCATAATATTTCATTATTAGAAGCATAATCTTTAACAATCCTCATAAAAAATCAGATTGCAACATTAAACACTTACCACTTTGGTAACTTTGAATCATAATCCCCATGAAAGAATAACATTAAATGAAACTAAAAATATCTTGAAAATAAGTATATTCATGATATAAAATTTCAAAGTAGTAGTATATACACCTCATATAAGAAGATAGGTGTATAACCTAACTTATGTCCTAAGAAGGAAAATTGAGACAAAATTCCCTAATAAATTTGTCAATTTTTTAATCGTAAACAACCATAAAAGATATATAATAAAAATTATTTGTAAATAAAACTAATTTTATGTATAATAACCATAAAATAAATTTAGGGTTATTATATAATCCATGTATAAGAAATAGGTTGTGAATATGGCATGTGTCACACCAAAGTAAAAAAGTGAGATGGAAATCCCTTACCTTAAGTATTGAATTCCTTCGTACCAATTCAAAAAACCTATACAATAAATATAAGTTTATTATAAACATATAAAAGAACCATATTAATATATATATATATATATATATATATTACCATATATTGTTTTCTTTTGTCCTTTTATTAACTATTTATTAATAATTCCTTGTAAATGTCACGTTTCGGGCACTAAATACTCGGTTTTTTCATATATGTTTTGAATTTCTATTTTTGGACATCTTAATTAAATAATTATTTAATAATATAAAGAATATTAACCATGATATAAATATAATATATATTAATTATATACATTTTTATATTAATCTATAATATTAAATGATAAAAAATGAAATATGTAATTTATGGAAATGGTAGGTCGTACGTATGCAAGAATTTTGTTTCCATTTTCTTTTCCAATTGATAGAAAAAAAATTAAATGTTATATTATCATCAAATAATCATTTTTATGTCATATATATTACATATTTTAATTAAACTCATCATTATTACCTTCCATTTACTGTGTGAATTAATCACATCACTTCGTGAGACGATAGTCCTCCGTATACGCGAAAGACGTTATCATATTCCCACAAAATGAGGATTATGATGGTATGTGTGAAATAATAATTTTATAATTATAATAATATTATAAATTTAATATATATATATATATATAATAAATTTTTCATTGTTTCCATCCTTGAGTGGTGGTAATGGAAAAATTAATGGAGTCGGTTTGAGAGGTATTAATCTATCGTTCACAAGAACGATGATTTCATAACCCATTTTATGGAAGTGGAGATGGCTGTATTTAATTAAAATAACATAAAAAATCTCATTACATTGAATATACTGAGTCTATTATATCATCATAGTATACTGAGAATTAATTTTTGTGGAGGAATAAATAAATCAAAAACACTAGTTGATGAATGGTATCTCTTCTTTGGGTATCCTCCTTATGTTTGCACCAAAATCCTTCCTAGGTTGAATTTATGTCCAAAATAATTATTATAGAATGATAAGATAGAATTTATTATGTTAATTTTATAGGTTTAGGTCAAGAAAAATGTATCTTAGAGGTTTTAATAAGTGATGGCAGTGAATACCCTGTTATCATCGAGGAGGGGTGACATTTTTGTAAATAATAAAACGTATTCATTATTGGGAGTTAACTCTTACCTCATGTGACTCCAAAACGGGTCAATATTGTGTTTCAGTAATTATTTTATTAATAAAAACCTCCACCATTCAAAATTATATCATTTTTATCATGTTATTATTTCTTCTTTAAGATTACACAAAGTTACCCTTTTAGTTGTTTAAAAACGTAAACTGGTATCTTTTTATTTACATAGGTGATTTATCCATTAATAATAAATTAAAATGGAAAATATAATATAAATTAGACCTAATTATTCTAAATATGTATCAAATTTATTAAAAAAAATATTATGTGTGTATGAAATTAATTTTAATACAAACGCATGTAATGAACAAAACAATATTTTAACCATACTCGCGGTAATTAATTTTAAATGTTTCCACTAATAAATATGATTATAAATTAAGTTGAAATTGTTATATAATTTAAATTATGATGATTAAAAATATAGAATACATTTTTTCTAAATTCAATTCACAGAATTGGTAGAATATATATTAAAACTAATCTCACATATGTGAGGATAAATCTTGTTTTTAAAGAGAAAATTTTCAAACGTTTACAATGTTTTTATATCAAAATTAAATATGAAATTAATTCCACTAACCTAAAGGGGATTAATTGATATATAATTTAACTAATTTTACATTGAAAATAATTTAAAATATAATTTAACTTTATGACTAAATTAAATGAATTTGATGTTTTCATTAAAATTTATTATTTTTTATTATTTATCAAAAAATTAAACTTTTCAATAGAATCCCAAAAAATCACATTAATATAATTTTATAATGATTATTTCAAAAATAAAAATTTATTTTTTGAAATAAATATAAAAAAATTTCCATAAATTATTTCTAAAATTAGTGAGCAAGAGGTGACAAAACTGTTATTTAGAAAAATACAGTTTTTAAGCATAAAATTGGATTTTTTCTTATCTCTTATCTAGAAAACAATTAAGATGAATTTAAAACATTTTATTCAATATGAAATATAAATAAATTACATTAAAATAATTCATAAAAAGTGCTTTTTTCTAATTTATTGTGGTAGAACTCATTTTTTCATAAAAATAGTTTTTGAGGATAATATTTCCTTTATTTTTAAATAGTTCTTGTTTTCATTTCTCATAAATTGTTCACTAAAGAATTCCTTTTATACACATTTTTAAATAAATTTTTTCATAATTTATATAATATTATTCATACCCCCCATTAAAATAGATTTGTGATAATGATCATAATAAATTTTTTTATTCTACTTAATGTTTTGTTTAAACTCGTTGTTTTGTAAAACATAAGTTATACTCAGTGTTTTGTGTAATGAAATATTAATTAATGGGTTTTGTGTAACACAAGATGAACTTGGTGTTGTATGTAACATAACATAAATTCAATGTTTTTTGTAACATAAGATTATATTATTGTTATGTGTAACATAAAGTATATATAATATTACATTCATTTGAAAAATAAATTGGAAGAACTTGGGGTGTTACAATTTGAATGCTCAAGTGAAAGATAATATTTTAAGAAAACATGAATAGAGTCAACTATAGATCAAAAAACCATTTAAATACATATAAAAATATATAATTTTGTCATATCGGGTTTTAATGGTTTCCCCATACTGACCATATGTCTATGTATTATATGTCATACTAAAACTTCACTCCGTATCAGAAGCCTACTAAATACTTCACTAGAACATCAAGTTCAAACTTAGATCGTAATCATATACAATGAAATTTTATACTCCATGGAACCTTACCACTTCCTTAATATAAATTTTTGAAATCTATTCTAGAGTTAAATATTCTATAATTTTAATTAAGTTCACTGAATTCTTAAATTGATCGAGTACAACCCCTGTAATATTATTCCTTTTAGATTTTTTGGGGAGTCTGATGAAAAAATACATAGTGATATTTTCCCATTTCCATTTTGGTGTGGGTAACGGTTGTAACATACACTTATACTTTTCCTCTGATACTTTATTTACTGATATACCAAGCATCAAGATATATACTTTGTGATATCACTCTTTAATCTATCCCAATATGAATACTCATTTAGATATTTGTACACATTTTTACTTCCAGGATGAATAGAGAATGATGAAATATGAAACTCATATAATATCTCCTTCGTCAAATATATTTTGGATGGAATATATGCATAGTTCTTAAACCTTATCATCCCATCACATTCATGGTTAAATGTAGAAACATTTCTCAACATATTTTTTAGTTCCACATCTTCTTTCTACAGGTCTTTAATCTTCACATGGATAGATGGTTAAACACTTATTTGAGAAATATAAAATATTTCCCCTTACATAAATATTTCCATATTAATACTTTTCAAATCTATAAATATAGGGTCATTTATGATCCTTATCATATATAATCTTTCATGATCCATTCAAATCAGTGCATATGTTACCTTTTTTTTCCCAAGTGGTGATGTATTGAGCAGTCAAAATCAATAATCATCTCCAACGATCTTATCTAGAACATATTCAACTCCATCTATGTAAAATTATGCTTTAAAAGTTTATTATTGGTATATATATATATCACACCATTATATATAAATATAATGTTGTCATATCATTAATGTAAAAAATACCACTGCTATCTCCAAATCATGAGTTGGGTAATTTTTCTCATGAACCATCAATAGGAATGAGGCATAATCTTCCACCATATCATTATTCATGAGAACACATCCCATACCCTTCTAGGGTGTATTAATATATATTATAAAACCTTATCCAATACAAGTTAGTGTGATTATATCTTTAAGGATCGACCATCTCTTTCAATTCTTGAAATTCTCCTCACATTCATCCATCCAAAGATACTTGGATCATTTCTGAGTTAACATTCTGTATATACTAAAATATCATGATAAATTCTCTAAAAACCACCAATAATGTCCATAAAAATTATGAAAATTATGGATCTTAGTCATAGTGGTGTGTTCTAGAAAATTGTTCACTAACTTATATCATTGAAAAATCTATTAATATACCCTCGATTGATATTATATAACCCAAGAATGAAACTTTAAAAAACTGAAATTAAAACATGGTAAAATTTGAGTAAATTTTATCCTTCCTAATGGTTTTACAAACAATATTCAAGTGATCCTAGAGATCTTATTTTATGTTTGAGTATATAATAATATCTTCTATAAATACTACCAAAGAGTAATCAAGGTAATCTCTAATGTCTATATTCATTAAATCCGTAAATATAGCGGGGGAATTTTTATGACCAAATGGAATAGCTATAAATTCATATTATTCATACCATTTATGTAATTTGTTCTAGGGTATATATCATTTATTATTCCTAAATTAATTATATCCACAATAAAGTTCAATCGTAGAAAGTTATTGAGCTGTGTAAAATTTATCAAACAAGTAATAAATATGGGTAGAGGGTACTTGTTCATGGTAGTGATCTTGTTATGTTCTTCATGATCAATGTTGATTTGCATTGATCCATATTTTTTCTTAACAAAACGAATAGGTGCACCCCAAGGTGATACACATGTCCAAATGAATCCATTTTCATGATTATCCTGCAGTTGATTTTTTAATTCATGTAACTCAATCAGGGACATTTTATATGGAGTATTTGATATAGGTACTGAACCAGGTATGAGTTATATCAAGAACTCAAATTCATGATTTATTGGAAGGTTAAGAAATTATTTTATACATAAATCAAAAAGAATTCCACATAATATTCATAAATTAAATGTTGAGTTTCTCACCACCCATTTGAGATAAACATCCTTTTTTAATATGAATTAAGACCTACACAATGGGTGTGATTTCTATTAGAAGTTCATATTTACAACCACACTGATATATGAGAGTGGGTTTATTGGGATTATTAAATGTTATTTCCCTTCCTTGTCAATCAATATGACCACTATATAAATAAATAAGATACATTCAAAAAATCACATAAAATTAAACTAAAGGGATAATCACATGATTTACAGGAAGCACTTTCCCACAAACTTCAATTGGATAAGAAATATAGACTTCATATGATACCATTATACCATTAGTATTTTTCACTTTTAAATCAATACCTAATTGTTTAGATAGTAAGTCAATAACCTTTACAAATTCCTTATATATAAAATCGTGGCCAGAGCCATAATAAAATAAGACATTAGATATTCCTAATTGGATGATAAATTTACCTTTCACCACATCATTCTCATAACCCACATCATGAGTTATGGTAACATGAGATTTTCCATTTCCATTGGGCTTAAGAGGTTATTGGTATAGATCATCAAAAAACATTAAAATTCATGTACTGGTTTTCATTATTCCCATACTCATTTAATTTGAATCATTAATGAATTCATTAGTTGGTGACTTCCTTTCCTACATTATATCAACTATACCTTTTGATAAATTTTTAATTTCACAATATCTTTTACCATAATTCTCTCATTTAAAACACTTCCCATTTCAACTCAATAAATTCTCATAATGTTTATTCCAACATTTCAAGTATTTAGGTGATTGGAATTTATTTAAACTATATGATTTATTCACATTATCATGGAAATATATCATCATTTACTTATCAAAACCATGGGAATTGGGGGAAGACACAATTTTAATTTCTTGCATGAGTTCACATTAATCAATTTATTCATATCTACTAAAGTTTGTTATTTCTAACACCATTCAAAGATGTGTTTTTAAGATAATAAATAATTGTTCAATTTTTCCTTCAGGGTTGATGATTAATACAAAATCATACCTTAAAAGTCATGTAAGTTTATCTTTTTATGTACAAATATATTTATCATCCCTCTGCTTGAGATTAATAAATTGCTTCTTCATCCTTGTACATAGAATATGAGGGAATTACTTACAAGATAATATTTTTATAAACTAATCCCATTACATTGATCCAATTTCATCATATTGACTCATATTCTTAATAAGGATACACTATTTATCTACTTCACCTTATAAATGATATACTGATAGGATAAATTTTTCATGTTTTGATCACTAGAGGGAAATAAATATTTTCCAAATGGTAATGATCCTTTACTCGAAAACTAGGGGATTAAAAATGAACTAAAATAAGGTCGTTGGTGCCTCATAAATGATTAAATAGTATGTTGTTTCTTCATTCTATCATTTTTTATATGGACATGATTCATGGCTTGTTAATGTTGTGTGAGTATAGAAAAAATATTATATATTCTAGCACTAATAGCATTTGGTTTCTAAGGTGGAAAATAATTTTATTTCCCATAACATTAATTTTTAGTATAATGTCTTATGGTTCCAACCATTTACTAAAACAAAAAGGGAAAAGTTAAAGAAACAATTCTTATATAGGAAAACCATACATCCATTGAAAATAAATTATATGATGTATAAATCATGGAACTTTCTTCTCAATCTATGAAACCGTAATTTTCACATAGGTTATCCATGGTAATAACCAAAACTTTAGGATTTTATATTATACAAAGACTTATCCCTTGGGTTCTCACTAATGTATTTTCATTATAGTTTCCAATCGTTAGAAAAACATGCCTCTAATTCCAACTGTAATGACTTATATATTAAATTCATATATATTAGATCTTATTAGATGAATATTAATTCCATAATTTTACGATCCACCCCAAAATTGTAATGGTCAAATATATTTGGAAATAAGGACATATAAACAAATGGTTCTATAGAGGCTCCCATTAAGTTCTTCATAACTAGAACCCCTATTAGACATATAATTCTTAATAAATTTCTTCACAACCTGGGGATATAAAATATAAGAAAGGGTGAGATTAGATGATCAGTAAGGGTAAACAAGTGATATGTCAATGATAACATAATAATAACATGATCATAAGGATATGATGAAATGTTCTTATCATTTGAAATTCATACCCTACATGTCATTGATAATAATCTTGAGTCATTGTCTAAATATTAGATGTTTATAAGACATGAATCAAAAATAATTTAAAGAACATGAGCTATAAGATTATAACATTGGCATAATACATGAAATTTTGATATATATATAAAAATAGAAAATCAATTCCTTAGTATTAATGGCTCATTTCCAAGAATATAATAGTACATTGGGTTCACTGCCTATTCTATTATAGTAGTCAATTTTCACACCCAAGACTATCACAGTGGAAAAATTCAATTAGATAAATTGGTTCTCATCCCATTCTAATCATGCTTATCTCATGTGATATCAATAATTACCTAATGCATTAGAGGGATGTAAAATTTGGGACCTATAAATATTTAGTTATAACATAACCATTATACTTGGTTACAATGTAACCAACATCCCTGGTTATGACATAAACACTTTAACACAAATAAACTAGTACATATGTGTTCCACACAAACATAAAACCTTTATCATATCATTGCATCATATCTCGTGTAAATAAAATGGGATTTATAAACATTTCATCAATTCATCATAGCAGAACCCATGGAAAATAAATGGGTTTCATAAATATATCATCAATATAAACATTAACCATCTAGAGAAATAGTAATGATGATAAAATTTGATCATATCCTTAATAAATCATAATTAATATCAAAGGACTTTTTCATATGTAAAATTTAATTTAAAATATAACTGAAATATATCTTGGGGAAAACAACATTAAACATTGAAAATCACTTTTTAAAAAAATATTTAAAAATATTTTGAAAAAATTATTTAAAAATATAGTTGTAAAAAAATAAAGGAAACTTCTAATAATTGAGAATTCATAACAGTAGTAAATTCTTTTAATTTCTAATAAGTTGAAAGAAAAAATTCCTTTCATATTTTTTTAAAAAGTCAAAAGTAACTCATTTGGAAAACGACATGAATAATAATTTTAAACCATTTTTAAAAACATAAAACATGCATACAAATTAATTTAAACAATTATGGGATAATATTAAAAACAATCTTGAAAATGATTTAGAAAACACAGATATGGAAGAAAAATGGTTTTCGATTGTAAAGAGAAATAAAGTTGATTTTATTTAACAACATTCTTTTGGTCTCCATAGTAAAAAAATAGAAGACTAATAAATGAAAACATATATTATATATAAATAACTATTTGAGAAAAAAATTAATTATTTTATTGGGATTTTGTTCATAATATTTCATCATTAGAAACACAATTCTAAACAATCTTGTTAAATAGTGAGATTGTAATATAAAACCCTTATCGCTTTGGTAACATTTAATCATAATACCTATGAAATAAATAAATTTGGATGAATATTTTAATCCTCAATAATTTGATAAGAATTATCATAAAATATATTCATGGTTAGTATATATTCCATACAAAAGAAACAAGTGGTGAATATATCATGTGTATTACAAAAATAAAAGTGAATAAAAAATCCCTTACCTCAGGTCTGAATTACTTCATATTTGTTTCAAACTCATTTAAAAGAAATGTATATTTATTATTAATATATTAAAGAACAATAATCATATATATAATACCATATATTATTTATTAATAACCTTTTATCACTCATTCATTAACAATTCTTTATTAAAATAATTATTTTAGGTGATAACTTCTTCCTTTTTCATGTATGTTTTGGTTTGATAGTTTTAATCCTTATAATTTGATCATGGTTAAATAACCTATATAATATTAATAATTTATTAAATATCATATATATTAATTATATAAATATTTATATTCATCTATAAAATATAAAGATAGAAAAATGAATTGCATCATTCATGGGATGGTAGGTTTTATGTACAAATGAACATTGTTTCCAATTTTCGACATATGAAATAAAATAAAGGTAAATAATAACTCACCTTTATGATAATACATATTTATTAAATATATACTTATTATCATACATTTAAAATTGAAATGAAAAACAAATCACATCGCATTGTATATGTGGTAATTCCCATGTATGCACGAATGACGTTATCGTTTTCCAATGGTTTGGAAGGTAAAAGGTATATTTGAAATTATAATTATAGAACAAAAATTATATCATAAAAATAATATATAAACATTAAAACCAACATAATAATTATCCATAAAAATGGTGACAGAAAATGAATTGTATCTTTATGTCGAGATTGTAAGTCGAACGTACGCATGAACAATAATTTCATTTCCCATTTGATTGAAATTGGGTAAATAAAGGTAGTTTAATAATCAATATACCATTTAATTATATTTAGGATATTAAAATTATTATTTTTTGAAGAATATAACAAATTTTGTAGGTAAAATAATAATTAAAAAGAAATTGGTCGGTTAAGGCGATTAACTATTCTTTGAAACAACTCATTTCGATCTCCTATTAAAGGATCTAGGGTTGGACTATTGGGGATAAAATAAAATCTATAATGCAGATAGAGGATTTTATAAAATAAAATTTCAGATTTTTTTTATATCTATAAGTCTCAATTTGGTGTTAAAAAATATAGAGGAATAGTTCCCTTTTATAATTGAGGGGAGAAACACTATTGCAATTTCTTAAAAGATTAAAAAATATTAAAGTCATTATAAGGATAAATGATTTAAAAATGTCATATAAATGGGAAAGGGATAAAATTTTAGACCATATATTATCCACATTTTCCTATTTTAATATTTTTATTATTTTTTATGTAACTTAATAAAATATTATTTTCATAAAATATCCTTATTTCGAATTTAGACATTATTCATTATATTTTTCTTAATGTAAAAATATACAAATTTGGAATCTTAATATAATCATTTAAAATAACACTAATATTTCATATTCATATAAAAAATTCACGGAATACATTAATTAACCCAATTCACATTACATTTATTATTTTTAAATCATTTATTATATATTTTTATTAATTGGAGACATACTACATTAGTGTTTCATAAAAATTTAAGGTCTTTATATAATTAATAAAAATTATAAATAAATTTATATCATGAAAAAAATTTAATTAATCTCAAAATATACACCTATATATGTCCATAACCTTTTTTTTACCTATGTGGATACATAAGATATATTTAAAACCAATATAGTGTCATATTGTAATATTCTTTGATTTAAATATTATATTGGTCATTTTCATGGAAATTTGTCCCTTAAAAAATTAAAATTCTAGAATAAGATGATATAAATATAATCAAATTCATAAAATAACAATTATGATTAAAACACAAGGTCTTATCACTTAGTTTTATCCCAGGATAATATGACTTACCATTTACCGTGGTGATAAATTTTACTAAGGATACTATTCATATTAACTGAAAATTAAAGGGGCTTATTTACCACATTTGAACATCATGATTCCAAATATGGAAATAATTTTATCAAATTAAGTTCCTATAAGTGGTATATATTAATATTAAAAATAATAATGCAACACATGATGAAAATTTCTTTTTATAAAAATACATTGTTAAGCATAAAACATGGAATATTCATATATCATGCCTAGAAAATTTTTATATGAATGTTAAAACATTTTACTAACTATATAATATATTTATTTAATTAAAATAATTTATAAATAGTGAATAATTTAATTTATTAGTATATAAATACATTTTTTCAAAAAATGTTTTATAAAAATATTTATTTTAATTTCAAATTGTTTTTATTTTCATTTATAATTAATTAATCACCAATTAATTAATATTAGTCATATGTAAACCATGTTATTTTAATAATTTATTTAGTCTTATTCATACCCACCAATCCAAATCTTGTAAATAACTATCACATAATAATGTTTAAATAGTATCTTGTGGTTTATTGATGTGTGTAACGCATGTAATTGAAAAAATAAATTAATTAATTTGAATAAAATATTACATAAAATATAGTGGTATTTAATTTTTCTTCTAAAAACAAAATTTTGATTCTCCTTCTCAAAAATTTTTAAGCCCAAGAAATACTTCATCTCACTGATAATGGACATCTCAAAAATCCTATTCACCTCCAAAGAAAATTTACCCACAAGCATTTTATTTATTTCCAGAAAATTTGATATAATCCATAAAGATGACAAAAATAAAAGATAACAATTTTTATTTTTTTATGTAGAGGTTATTTTTCACACTTTCTTTCATGAGAATTAGTTCACTCCATCTTGAATTATTATTTCAATACAATACTCTTAGGTATAATGTTAAGCCATACAATGCCTTCGTTAACCACTAATCATATTCTTTATTTTCTCTAAGAATAAATAAATTTGGTTACCTAATAAAACTTCATCTATATAATCTCCATTGAGGAACGCTATAACACGTTATTTGGCTTTCCAAGTACTCCCTTTTTCGTGATATTTTTATCATCCTTTTTAGGTTTGTTTTAGGGATTCATGAGTATTGAGAACATTTTATAGATAAAATGACCTAATGTTTGGGGGTGTATATTTTTTTAATTAATATACTATGGGTATAAATTTTCTAAGTTATTTTAGTGGTTCTCCTCAAGTTTGGAGAGTATCTCGGGCTCTTCAGTGGGTTTTTATTGAGAATGATTCTGTTTGTTGACAACTGGTTGATGACACGATGTATAAAGGGATTTCATGTCTTGTAATGGTCATTCATTATATGTCATGAAATTTTTAAAAGGTATGAAGTTTACATGAAAAATATTTTAATTCCACATTGGTAAATCGCTAAAATTGTATTTTTATAAAAATACGATGTGTTTTTTGGGGTTTTCAACAATCATGAAATCTATGTCATGACACCATGTAAATCGCACAGCTTGGAGTTTTAGAGTTATGTATGGGTGTTTATTATTTCTTGCAACCTATAATGTACCTCTATTGACCTAGATCACACCCTAGGTGATTTTGGAGATCTCCACTCCTGTATCACTCGTTCGGTGATCGATCATCAAGGTTGTTACAGTGCATTCTTCGGGTAATATTTCCTTTTATTTCTTCATTAACTTGGTTGGGACCACTATTTGGGATGTGTTTATATTTCATTTTCGTGATCAAATAGTTTTTATATCAATCCTTTTTAGTTTCTTATCATTCCTTGTTCTTCTGAGGCCCATCTCTTGGTTTCCGATCACTATTTTTGAAGGTAGATTAGTTTATACAATTTTTTGGTAGGTGTTTCTATATAATGGGTTAATTTTATGAATTGAATATTTTTATTGATAAATAAATTTTTGTTTTAAAATTAATAGAATATATTTTTGGTTTGAGGGTATTTCATTGAATGATAAAAACAATTTAAATTTTTTTTCTTTAAAAATAATTTGTTTTGATTCGAAAATGGGTTTTTCAAATACAAATGTGGTTTGTCTTGCCTTTGAAAAATATTTTTTAACTAGTGATAATGGTTTTAAAATGTATTTTGATAATATTTGACTTTTTGGAACCTTAGATGCATCGGTAAATAGACATAGAAACCTTAGGGTGTATGCATCCACTAGTTTTTGTTTTTTGAATATTTACAGATTATGGCCGGACTTGATATCAGTAGGATCTAACATTTTTCCTAGTTTTGGATCTTTTATGTCTAGTAATAATTATCCTATAGGTTGGATCCCAAATGTTAGTGTTCTTGTTCATTTAAATATTTTTATCAGATTATGGTATTTACCATGGATTATTTCTCACCTGTTTTTATATGAGTTTGTGTCACATTACATCACATGATGGTATTTCAGGGATCAATATTTACTTGGTTACTGTATGATACATGCGTATGATTTAATATTTTAAAACATAAACTTTTCATATTTCTATCTTGATAATTAGAAATTATTTTATGAAATCCCAATGGGAAAATGATTTAAAAATGGGTTTGGATTTATGAAAATGTGTTGTAAAACTATTTCTGTTTTAAATGCTATAATTGTTGGATTCTTGACATTAGAACTTATATAGACTCTATGATGGTATCTTAATAAGATTTTTTCTCATAACCTAGTTATTAACTTGTGTGGTTTTAGATGTTTTATTACTGGATATAGGTAAACATAATGGAATCTTATTTCATGTTGGCTTCTCATTTCATCTTTTTCATCATATAGGGGTGGTTTGGAGGTGATTGTTGGTCATATGGTGATTTTTCATACTTTTTAGTTAAGCATATTTTGGCACGTATTGTATGGTTTTTTGTTGGATACCTTTTTATTAAACTTGTAATATAGTTGTATGTCTTTTTTAATTATATTCATTACTTTTTTCCATTATCCTATTTTTACCTCACCAAGTGAAGTCCACCTCAGGTGTATGGTTTGGTTGACTTGGGATGGTCTGTTACAATTTTTTATCAGAGTAAAAGATCAGCCTGATGTGTGTTAACACTGCCTGATTTTGGTTTTATTTCTTGGGTATATTGGAGTTAGGATTAGATGTATTCAGATATTAATTGTGGAAAATGGGAAAGGCCATCTCAATTTTATGGATGAACCCCATTTACCATGGGTGGTCATGGAATTTTTATCATGTTTGATATTTGGGGTTTTAATTCATTTAAATGAAAATTTATGAAGTTGACTTAAATTGACCTGTTCCTTTTTATAAATGTATTTTGTTAATAGAATTCATAATTTAATTAAATTAATTTTGTTTGAAATCATTAGTTTGAATTATAAAAGTAGTCCTAATATTTTGTAATGTTCTCATTATTTAGTTGGTTATTGAAAATTCCTCTGAGAAGAACTATTTCAAATATGAGAGAGGAAGCTGCAAGATAGGATCCATAAGAAAATCCCCCAGTGTACCTTTCTTTGGTAAAATAAGTAATACATGATATTCATACATTATGTCAATTTGGTGTTGGAAACCTAGGATGCCTAGTGGATCAAGGTTTCGAATTTACTAAGAAACATCCATTCATCTTCTATGGTGACAAATGACCCCAGAAATATGAGGAGTTAATTGAGTGGATTAATTGGATATTCAACTTCTTAAATACTCTTGAATACTCAAAGGTGGGTTTTTTCATGTACAAGATCGAGGGACTAAGAAGAAGAAGATGGTACTTTATTGTGTAAGTTATGTTTCATGATGATATTACCTACACTTATTTCAAGAAAATATTTAATCAGAATTTATACCTTGAGATGTTACATGTGGAAAATAATCGGGATTTATAACCTAAGAAAAGGGGGATTATATTGTTCTGTAGTATTCTAGAAATTTTTCTGAGATGGGGCATCGGGCACTGATGCTTCCCACTAATGAGTACCTAAAGGCTCAGAGGCTTGAGTTAGGGATGACGCCTGATATTATGTCTATGTTGATTCTCATGTACCTTCTCACCTTTTTAGACGTAGTTGAAAAAATATATGTGGATGATTTAAACATAACTGGGAAGATTGATTTAGGTGGAGATTCTGTTAGTTCTATTGTTATCCATGGTGTATCTTCTGGAGAGAAAAAGGAAATTCAAGAGTAATCAACTGACTTTAGGACCAGTTTCAGGGGATTTTTATAGATAAAAGTATATTCTTTACTATCGGTGTCGGTTCTTGTTCAGAAAAATCTGGATTATGTGCAGTATCCCAAGACTTTTCATATTTTTAGATGATCTGTCCATCTTAAATTCTTTTTTGATAGGACTTCCTAGGAAATTAAGGCAGGATCCACATTCAATAAGGGCTCTCAGGTTCATGAATATGCATTCAAGGGTGGTGTGATACATCCTCTAGATAATGGGGATGTTCATGTGGCTAAGAAATAGTAAGGAGGAGATAAGTTCAGTTTTCTTTATGAAGTGCACTTTTCACAAGAGGTACTTGAAGTAAGGTTAGCTACAGTTAGAGGTGTGTTGTTCATTTCATCTTCTATGTGCTATAATGGTTAGATAAAGGTTCTACTCATTATTTTATATCTTCAAGGTTGGTTGAGTTCTTGGTTTCTCATTTGGAACTTATTTTGTACTTGTTAGATATTTCCACTCCTTTTATAAATAGGTCCGGACAAGATTTTAAGTGCCTTCTATATTGGGTGATGATAGATGACTTTGAGGATATATGAGACTATTTAGTTCTTTATATTGACATATTAGACTTCATTATTGGCCTGGATTGAATGATTACTGTTACAGCCAAGATAGACTATTATCGTTTTTAGGTATAGTTATTATCTATCTATTGAGTCACTCATGTATTTCAGGGTGAGTGGGACTATATATCCAAAATGGTAGGTCATGTTGTTCTTTATGATGTGGTAATATCATGAAAATGCTCATAGATGTTTCTTAAAGTAGTTTAACCTTGTTTGGTTATTCAACTTCCTATAGGGGTTTGTTCATACCCTAAGGTATTTTCAGATTATTTCTCTGGCTTCTCTACCTAGAAAGAGGTTGAGTTTACTATATACCTACTCCCTTGTATGATTCCCATTCCTATGCTATATTATAGAATGAAACATGAATATTTAGTGGAATTTAGGGTCATGATTGAAGACTTATATGATAAATTATTTATTCATCCCAGTGTGTCACTGTGGGATTTTTATGTCCTCTTTGCTAAGAAGGAATATGGGATTATCATGCTTTGTATTGACTATCAGAAGTTGAATCATGTGACGGTTAAGAATATATATCCTTTTACATGGATTGATATCCTTATTGTCCATATTAGAGGGGCATGATAGCTTAAAAATATTGATATTAAGTTAAGGTACCACCAATTGAGGTTCAATTAAGTGGATATTCCTAAGTATATTTTTAAGAGCTAGTATGGTTATTTTTTATTTCTTCTTATACCATTAGGTTTGAATAACTCTCTTGTGGTATTTATGGATTTTATGAACTGGATATTTCATTAGTTCTTGGAATCTTTTATTGTTGTTTTTTATGGATGATATATTGGTGTAATCTAAGTCATAGGAGAAGCATAGGGACTATTTGGATATCATTATTTGAACATCAAAATAGCATCTTATATATGGTAATCTTTCCAAATGTGAATTTTAGATCCAAGAAGAAAAAATTATAGGGAATGTGATATCTAAAAGGGTACTCCCTTTGGTCTTGAAAAGGTATAGGATATTATGTCCTAGAAGTAACCTAGAAATGTGTTTGATATTTCAATAGTCTTGGGTTTGGCAGGTTACTATTGACAGTTTATTCAGTATTTCTCTATTATTTATTCTTTGATGACTAGTTTAACCTATAAGGGTGTTAATTTTTAATGGAATGGTAACTGTTAATGTTATATTGATTAGATTAAGGTAATGTTGACTTAGAACCAATTTTGATTCTTCCAGAACTAGGTTCAGGTTATTATGTTTTCTATGATCCTTATGGCATGGGTTTGGGATTTGTATTGATACAGGAGAAATCGGTGGTGGACTATAGCTCATTACAGTTTCACCCTCATGATAAAAACTACCCTACCCAATATCATGAGTTGTAATTAGTTATGCATGTACTCAATATGTTGTGATACTACCTATTTTTGGAGTAGTTTACAATGTATTATAATCATAAGAGATTGAAATACATTATTACATAGATGGATTGAAACATGAGATAGAGATATTGGGTGGACTACCTCAAAATATTTTATTCTTATATTATGTACACTCATGTGAAGTTAAATATGGTTTTCAATGTGTTGAGAAGGAAATTACTGATACAAGCCAAGAAGGAATCAGTTGGGGAGTGGTATCATATGAGTTTGTTTACTAATATGAGATTCGAGAATATAATAGGTTAGTGGATGGGTTTTCTTTTCATTGATGAAATATGACTCATAAATATATATAAGAAATTTTGGATTTTTAAGGTGATATACATCAAGTTCCAACACTTGGGTAAAATCCTTTATGGTGGGGAGACCTCGAGTGAGTGGTCTCAGTTCCTAGTGGCACTTTGTACTTTTGTGGTAGGTTGGTTATTTCAATTTCCCTAAGGTAGGAGTTGATGGATAATGAACACTGATCTTGTAATGGTTTTTAGTTGGTGATGGGTTCCCATATTAGATTGAGTATGAATAATCATCCACATATGGATGGATAGATAGATAGAGATATCCAAGTTCATGAGGATATACTCAAATATTGTGTTCCAAGTGATGGAGAATATTAGTAAAATCATTTTCCTTTAGTAGGGTTTTCCTGTAAAAATATTGAATAGTCCTTGATTAATAAGGCTACCTTTGGTTCTTTGTATTGTCAGCCATGTAGATATCCCTTTTACTGGGAAGAGTTGGGAGAGTAGTCCTTGGTTGGACTGAGCCTTGTCCAGGAGATGAAGTAGATGGTGTTGTTGATCAAAAATATATTGACCATGGAATAGAGTTATTATAAATATAATGTGGATCATCATCATTGGTCATATGAGTTTGAGTTTGGTGATTGGGTTTTTCTAAGAGTTTCACCTCTCTTAGAAAATCGCCGATTGGGTAGGTAGGGTAAGTTGGAACCGAGGTTTTTAGTCTCCTTTTAGATCATTGGATGAATAGGAAGGGTGGCCTATTGGTTGGAATATCCATCTAGTTTGACTTTATACATGATGTGTTTCATGTTTCCTAGCTGACGAGGTATATACCAGATCCTTCCCATGTGATTGGATGGGAGGATATTGGTTTTGAGACCAACACCACTATGGTTGAGCATCCAATTCAGATTATGGATTGTCAAGAGAATGTATTGTGCAGTAAAATGATTCCTCAAGTCCTGGTACTATGGTGGTGTAGATGGGATAGCCATGAGACATGGGAGAAGGAATTATTGATAATCCATCACTGGCCTTCAAATTTTGTGAGTCTGAGAATATGAGGTATTTCTGGGGGTAGAAATAATTTATGGTTGAGACATAGTAACACCCTATTTTGCTTTCTAGGAACTCCCTTTTTCATTCCTTGTTTATCATCTTTATTTAGGTGCAGTTGTGAGATTCTCATGAATATAGAGCCCTTTCTTGAGGAAATGAACTAGATTTTGAGGATGTATATTTTTTTAACGAATAGAGTATATTTATAAATGATTAAATGGATTTTAGTGACTCTCTACAAGTTCAAAGAGAATCCCAAGTGCTTTGGTGTGTTTCAGTTGAGAACTGTTTTGTTTATTATCTATGGGTCAATTAATAGTCGTGTAAAGGGATTTAAGGTTTAGTAATGGTATCTATAAATAATCCATGAATCGTGTACATGGTGTGAAGTTTACATACTATTAATTTTTATTTCACATAAATAAATGGATAAAATCGGGTTTTTATAAAAAGAATATGTTTTTTTCATAAATTTCAACTTTTTTGGAATTCACATCATGTAATGGGATGTTAAAGTGTTTAAATCTTACATCTTGGGTTTTTAGCTATCTATATGGGTGTTCATTATTTCTTCCTATTTTAAGACTCGTTATCTCAACCCAAAACTCACCCTAGGTGATTTTGGAGATCTCTGATCATTGTGGATCACTCATTCGGTGATCGATCATTAGGGTTGTTACGATGCACCTATTCGAGTAAGTGTTCCTTCTAGATCTTAATTCATCTAGTTATGGACACTACATTGTATTTATTTATGTTTTATATTCATGATTAGATAGTGTATTCTATTGATCCTTTGAAGTTTCTTGTCACGCCTTTCCTTTCAAAGGCTGAACTCTTGGTTTCCAATCACCATTGTCGATGATAGATACATTTATACAATTTGAGGTAGGGTTTTCTATACAATGAGTTAATCTAATTAATTTCATATTTGTCTTCATAAATTCCATTTTTTACTTCATTGATTTGAAGTTATTTTTAGTTTCAAGTTATTGTGTGGAAGGGAAAAATGTTTTAAAGGGGTTTTCTTTAAAAAAAATGGATTTATTTTTATATATAAATGCATTTTTCAAACACTAAAGTAGTTTGGAATATTTTTTAAAAAATTAAATGGTGAGAATGGTTTTTAAATTTATTTTCACAATCTTGGAACTTTGGGAACCTTGGGTGAATCAGGAAATATATATATTCAACCTTAGTGTCTATAGACCCACTAGTGGTTGTTTTGTCTATATTGACATACTATGGCAGGAATTGATATTTGTTGGAAAAAATGATTGATCTTTTTTAGGATCTTTTATATCTAGTATGTGTTCTTTCATAGGTTGGGGCCCAAATAATAGTGTCCTTATTAATTTATGGATTTTTAACACATGGTAGTCTTTATCCTGGATTTCAAATCATAGGTTTTTATATGTGGTTGTATCATATGGAATCAAATCATGGTATTTTAAGGATATTTATTTATTTTCTTAACTTATGATGCATGGATATGGTTTCCTGTAATGAACAGTACTATTATGAATAAAATTCCCTTTTAATTTTTATTATCTATCCTATTATTTAGTATGGTTATAGAAAATGCGATCAATTATTTTTTCTTATTATGAAAATTATATTTAATCGACCTTTAAGAATCATTACAGTTGATAATATAGTCATTAAACATTTATCACATGGTTATTATAAATATAGGTTTTTAACATAATCCAATTTTCATCGAAAAATGAATTCATGTTCTTAACCAGTTGGATTGTACCCTATAAAGCACATTTATCAAAATTCCACTGGAGATAGAATTTCTGGACTTTTCCCTTGACCAATCCCAAGCTTAGATCCAACAACTTAAGCATGATCCAAACCGTTTATGGGAAATGTTCAAGCTCATTGAAATCACATCTCTAACCTTGTTTTCTAAACCACCCCATGAAAGTACAACCACCACCCATTTTACTCTTAGGGTGTTCCTTGGTGTATTAGAGGGATATGTAATAATAACCTAGAATTATGAGTTTGTAAATTATTTTTTATATGATAATGAATATATTTTCATCATATTATAGTTAATTTATAAATGATTTTTATTTTGATATAATAAATTACAAATAGTATTTTCGGTTATATTCACATTCAATAAATAAATTTATTTTGATGAATTAATGGATTTTTAAAATAAATATTATTTTAATAAAATATTATTACTAAATAAATTTTATCAAATATAAATGATCATATAATTTTTATTAAGTCAAATGTAATTTTTATAAGGCTTCAAAAAAAATGTTATTGTCAAAAACCTCATCATTATAAATAAATGTATGCTTTTATTTTAAAATTTAAATTTCAAATATTTATAAAATTATTTAGATAAAATGAATATTATTTTTTTGAATCAGGATGTTGAAATTATTCAACGGTGAATTTTTAATAATTTTTTGAGACATTTGGATTTTCACGTAAAAATTAAATACCGTATAAATATACCTCATGTTTTATGACATCAAAATGATAAGAAAAAGTGATTCAATCAATAATATAAATAAGACCAATGAAAAAATATATGTTTTACCTTTAAAATAATTTTATTTTAAGTTTATTTGTTTCATTTTTTAAAGCCACTATGAATCCCCCAAAACTTATGATATATTTTAAGGTTTTAAATCATTTCTTTAAGACTTTGAATTGCCTCCACATAACCAATAGTAATATTTTAAAATTTTATCACCTTTGTATTATAAAATAATTTTAGACACTCCCATTTGAAAGAAACCATGGGAAAACCATGAGATGGTTGATGCACCCGATTTGTGTATACATTTTCATATATACTATTGAAAATAAAAACATGTTTTCAGAAAATATCTGATGTTTCATGAACATATTCATTGATCTTGGTGATTCTGTTTATTCTCAAGAAGTTTCTAACAAAGATTCACAAATGAAAGGAAGTTTGTGGAAATTTTGCAACTAAAGGCCGTGTACCTTTATACACGTCGTGTATATTCAGACGGGGACATGGATCAAAAGAGGGAGTACATGCCCAAGTCACTAGCCATAGACTACATACCGTGTTGATTACCAATAAATTCCATGTACGGGCTTCTAGATTCGGATGGTGGTGCTTGCTAGGCGCTACACGTCATGTTTGGCGGTGCTACATGTCATGTACTATCCATCAACCGACCGCCGACACCATGTAAGTCCAAGACAGCGTGGCTGGACACCTACCGAAGAAAAATCGCGGCAAAAGAGAGTTGACAAGAATACATGGAATGTACTTTTGTACAGGTCGTGTACTTTATTTTTCTATTAATAGAGGCCTTGGCCTCCGGACCAAGGAGCACCAAAACACTTGAAGAGGGGGGAACTTCTGCTGCCATACTCTTGAGCCACCGTTGTACCACTACTCTTCAATTCCACCTTCCGACACCTCTCCTCGTAGCTTACTCAATGATCTCATCAGGTATCTATGGTGTTATTTTCATTATGTCGTATATGTCTAACTAAAAACCCTTTGTGTTGGGGCTGTGGGTGATGAAGGATTTCAGGTTGTAATGATTTATGTGGTTGTGTCTGTTCTTTTTAAATTCTTCTTATTCTTCTTAAACCATTGTTAACTACTACTGGGAATTCTGAACTAGACCATGGGTAGAATTCTTTGGGATCTAAAAGAAGAATAACTATGAAACAACTTCATGATCATTGAAGGTATTCTTTGATTCATTAATGGACTTAACTAAAAGTAAGAATTGTGAAATACTGACTACCGGACCAAGGAGTAAAATTTCTTCAATTTCAAGACAAAATTAACCGGACCAAGGGAATCTTGACATAATCAAGATCCAGAATGTTGAATTATCATGAACAACACAACCATATAAGGAATCCGCATTAAAATTCCATACTCTCCATATCCCCAACACGCTCTTTTTCCCGCTAAATACATCAAAACGTCACTTGTTGTTTTATATGAAATTGTTAAAATCCATTGTTGTTTTCTTCTTAATCATTAATCATTATTTCAAAATAATAATAAAAAGTTCCTTAATACAAACCAAGAAAATCCACTCTAAATTTAGCATAATTCACAAAATTAATTCTAAACTCAATTGAATTCACACACTTACAAAGTTCCCCATAGATCGACCCCGCACTTGCACTATACTATGTTTAAGAGTGGGTAATATGAGTTTGGTACACTGATAACATACCTTAGGTAAAACAACCGACCAAATTTTGGCGTCATTGTCGGGGAACTGACGGTTTAAGTGCTAAAAATTAGTTGCGTTAGTAATTAATTAAGTGAAAATAAAAATTAAAAATTCCAAAAAAATTATTTCCTAATCATATTTCTTTTTATCCTTCTTTTTCCTCGTTTACGCTTTGTAGTTTTTTTTTGTTTTGTGTAGGTCCGTAAGTGTATAAGTGGTCACCTCACACATTCCAAGAGCACTGAGTCATCAGGGTTGTTTCCAACTGACCCAGAGATCAAACAAACGTTCTTCAGGTGCCAACGAACTCTCATGGCTGAACAAAATCAAAATAACCTCACGGCACAGAACGAGGAAGGAAATCCAGCTGCTGTCCTAGGAGCTGGACAACAGTTAGGTCCGGATGACAACCGAAACCATAAAGCTCCTCTTGCTCCACCACATGGCCTGTCGTAGCTCCAACAATTCCAACCAGAGAAGAAGCCATATTTCAACCAAGGTCAGTGGCCATACTATGCCCCACCGGACCAACAGTATTTGCTGATTCTCCCTCCCCAACAGCCACCTCCACATCGTACTCTCATGGAGTACGGCCTGCCATCGAACCACGGAGCTGATACGGGCATCGTTTGTCCTCCGATACAGGCCCAGCACATTGAGATCATGCCTGCTATCATGTAGCTGATCTAGAACACTATTCAATTCGGCGGTCTGCCTAGTAAAGACCAAAACGCCCATCTCTTAAATTTTTTAGAGATCTACGATACATTCAGGTACCATGGCGTTTCTGAGGAAGCCATTTGTCTTCTCCTGTTACCTTTATCTCTACGGGACAAGGTGAAATACTGGATCAAAGGGTTGCCAAAAATATCTATTCTCACATGGGAGGAGTTATCCCAGGCGTTCCTGTCCAAATACTTCCCACCATCGAAGACGGTAACCCTATGGAACGAGATCCACAACTTTCAAAAGCATGACTCAGAGTCGTTGTACGAATCATGGGAGCACTTCATGGAGATGTTACATAAATGCCCACACCATGGACTTCCACTCTGGATGCAAGTCCAAACCTTCTACAGAGGTCTAACAACAAATACAAAGTTTGTGGTAAATGTTGCTGCTGGAGGAACGGTAATGAGAAAGTCCCCCGAAGAACTGTTTAAACTACTAGAAGATATTTCTTCCAACAGCTTCTAGTATAATTCCTAGTAGGGAACCCAAAAAAGTGGAATTCATAGTATTGATGCTACTACCATGCTTGCTGCCCAGTTGGATGCAGTATCCAAAAAGATCAACGCATTGAATCTCAAGGGCGCGTCTCAAGTTCATGTGCCGAACCATCCAGCATGTGGAGACTGTGGTAACAACCACATCTTGGGAGAATGCTCAGGCCCTTCAGTCGACCCTTTGACAAGATAAGTGAGCTATGTTTCTCAAAACAGAGGGTCGAACCAGTATCCACAATACCAGAACCTGGCATGGAAAGATAACCAGAACACAGGCTGGGGCCAATAGTAGCAGAATCCTCCGCCTCAGCGACCGCCCGACTATAGTCATCCACCATATCAGAACCAGTACCAGCGGCAGCAACAACCCCAATAGGGCCCTTACCGGCAGCAAGGGTATCAAAACCCTCGCCCGCTGCAGCCAAGCTAGCAACCACCTCCACCAGCTGCACAGCCACCTCAGCAAGAGAATACCTCTAGGTTAGAGGATCTTCTGAAGAAATTTATCTCTACTACTGAGACCCAATTTCAGAACCAGGAGGCTTCTATTCAAGGCCTCGAGAACCAAATCGTCCAATTAGAAAACCATCTCTCATGGAGGCAGCCTGGTACACTACCAAGAAACACCGAGAAGAACCCAAGGGAGGACGCCCATTCCATCACACTGTGAAGTGGAAAGAATCTACACCAGAAGGAACCAGTACAGTCAACTGCACCTATACTCCCTGCTGACAACAAAGTCCCCTCTTCATCCAAAAATCCATCACCAGAGGCTCCACCAAGAAAGGAAAGGTGATCATCAAACCATTCGAGCCTGCATTACCTTTTCCGGAGAGAATGAAGCAAAGGAAGCTGGATCACCAGTTTGGAAAATTCATGGAAGTATTCAGAAAGCTACACATCACCATCCCATTTGTAGAGGCCCTGACTCAAATTCCCACATATGCTAAATTAATGAAGTAAATCTTCTCGAATAAAAGGAAGATGGAGGATTTGGGAATGATAGCACTGACAAAGGAGTGCTCCGCAGTCGTACAACATTCCATTCCTCCAAAACTCTAGGATCCAGGTAGCTTTACTATCCCTTGTACAATTGGACCCTGTGAATTTGGAAAATCTCTATGCGACTTAGGATCTAGTGTCAACCTCTTTCCATTTGGAGTTTTACAAAAGCTCTAGATCCATGATCTGAAGCCTACACGAGTCGCCCTTTAACTTGCTGATAGATCCATTAAATATCCAAAAGGGCTACTGGAGGATGTGCTCATGAATGTGGGACGATTGATCCTCCCAGTAGATTTTATTATCCTAGACATGGAGGAGGATCCGGAGGCACCTATTATATTGGGGAGACCTTTCCTGGTAATAGGGAAATTCTTGACTGACATGAACCAGGGGGAATTTATTTTCCGGGTAGGGGACGAAAGAGTCTCTTATAATGTTCTAAAGGCTACCAAGAAGGCGTCATCACCTGATTATGAGAACTGTTTTGTGATAACTACCGTGGGCGATTGCTTGGTGGATGAACTGGTATGTTATTTTATTTCTAAAAACATTATCATTCCAGAAAATCCTATTGAAGAGGTGCCAAAGAACTTGCAATTCCTAAAATCTAGGGCGACTACTCTTAGAACGATCTCCACCACACCTCTCAGGTAATTCAAGGTAAGAAGGTTGAGCCAACAACCTAAAACAAATGTGCTTCCTGGGAGGCAACCCAGAGGTTACAAGCCATGTCCCACTTATATACATGGACTGTACTTTTCTTTTTAATTTAATCTTAATAGTACAAATCTATAGAATAACTAATAAATAACCAGGGATGATGTCGGTGTCAATGGTAAAGTCACTGGTGTTTCTCTGAGCCGTCCCCGGTTCGAATCCTCCCGACCTACCTTCAGCACGGGGTTCCACCTTTTCTTACACGGCGTGTGTAGTAATTTATATATATATATGCTTATAAGATAACCCATGGTGGGTATGGATCGGTTGGCCACGATCATTACCCGGTTCCAAAAGACCCAGGTTCGAATCCTGGGAACTGCCCCATTTCCATCATTTACCCATTTAATAAAACCACACAGTGTGTATTTCAATATACGTCGTGTGTTCCTTAATTTCCCTTACTAATTTAAAAACATTTTCTTATAAAATAAATTCATGCGGATAAACTTGGTAGATTGGTAAAGTCTTGGCCCGGGATCCAAAAGACTGGGGTTTGACCTCGGCTAATCTCCCTACTTTATCCCCTTCTTTTATAATTAAAAACAACATGCCGTGCATATTGTTTCTTCCCATGTGTATAGGCTATATAGATCAAATGTATATAAATAATAAATATGGGCAGCAGTACAACCTTCACTCCCGTGGTTGATGGCTTCTGTTCGGAGCGTCCGATTGCCAGTTCGAACCTTTCCCCAAGCACCGGACCAAAGGTTGTACTTCTATTTTTACAATTTTTAAACACACAGCCTGTATTTTCCCACTAAATTATGTGTATTGTTTTATTTTCTTTTAATTCTGTATATACATATATATAACTATTTCACTTTTATTTTAATTAATTAATATTAATTATTATATAGTATATTTCTTATTATTCTTAAAAAACAAAAAAAATTGGGGATACACGGCCTGTAGTCCAGACGTACATACCATGTACCGCAGCTATATAAGCCGTGGGCCACCCGGCTTGAGCCCGTTTCGCGTGGCTCCCCATTTCTTCCCCTTCTTCCCGATTCTTCTCTCGAATGCCACCCAGACCACCATTGATCAGATCCATCGATTTGTTTCATTTCGAGATCTGATTTCTCTTGCATTTCATTCCTCGATCAAGGTACGCCATTCTACACCCTCTATTTCAAGTTTTTAGACTCATTTAGGGTGATTTTTGGATCTTCCGACCATTCGGCTTCCGCTGTACACAGCCACAAAATGAAGAACACACGTCGTGTACTTCTATACATGGCCACACACAGAATACTTTAAAATTAAAATATAAAAGGTGTGTATGTTCGCTACACACTGTTTACTTTTACCCATCATGCCCGAGTACCCCTTTAAACATGGCCTCACACACCATTTTCAAGTACATGGTGTGTGTCTTTAATTACACGCCGTGTATATCATTTCCTTTGGCCCCTCCGTGTGTAGCACATAACAAGGCTTCTCACCCCATTTTTACATACACGATGTGTATGTTTGGTACACGCCGTATAGATTATTTCTTTCAGTCAGCCTATGTCTCGCCCCCACATGGCCATGTTCCTCGAGTAAAGAACACGTCGTGTTTTTCTGATACATGGTGTGTCCTTTATTCTTCAAACTGGTAAAAACATGGTTGTGTCATTTGTAATAAATGATGACATACACTTTGTATACACACGGTGTGTATGTTCAGTACACGATGTGTACCTTTACATGGTCACTCTTCTCTACCTTTGGCATGTTTATCCAGGGAAACCGGGATCTACATTTATTTTACTACACGCTGTGTACTCGAGATGTACACACTGTGTACTTTTATTTTCCTGCTTTCTCACATTTTCTTTGTTTTCATTGTTTTCTTTTTATTTTTTTGGTTTTTCGTTCTTTTTCGGGTTATGGAAGACCACGATCCTTCCTGGGCGAAGCGGCCGGCCTCCACCACTGAGGGAGAGAGGCCCATTTTTCGGCTGATTCGACTCTGACCTCCGACGCAGCCAGACGCAGAGGCTTTAGTCTATGAGCTCCCTCTATTGGCCACTCTCCCACCACCGACTTCCCCCGTAGAGGTCGGGCCTAGAACTACTGTACCTCCACCTTCTAGCACAGAGCTTCCGAGCACCATCATTTCTGCTACACCAGCTGCCACTCTCCCTGCGCTATCTTCATCAGCAGTTGACCCCACATCAACTGTATCCTCTACCTAGCCTTCACCTCCTATAGTCGTTCCACCCACCGAGCATGCTCCTACTACTTCACCTACACTTGGTCCGGGACCTTCAGGTGTTCCCTATCCCTGCATGGTGTTCTAGGTCACCGATCTGGCACATGACAGGGTGCGGTGCTTTTCTTGTCGTCTGATTCAATTGAGCGGCCGCTACCTCGACAGCAGCGTTCCGTAGCAGCTATGTATTTGGGATGACTTGGAGGATCTTCTCGGGCATACTCCACTACTCGCTATTTTACAGGTTAGCACTCTTGTCTTCTGTGATTTATTTTTGGAGTTCACGGCCTCCTTCGAGTTTGATGGAGCTGAGTACCGGGAGACACCTGGTGATGTGGTTCCCATGGTTCAATTCCGGCTGGGCAGCCGATGATTCTCCCTCACCATGACCGAGTTTGGCCGAGGGTGCGGCTTTTACCCCATCCTATCACCCCACCCCCCGTTTCTACCTTTACCTATCCTGAGCGCTCTGAGCTCATTGCCATGTGGTGGGAGATCGTTGAGCCTGACCAATGGTATTCCCCCACTTCCCAGAAGAGAATTCTTATCACCGACCCCATCCTTCGCTTCGCCCACCGGCGCTTCAGCGCCATCATTTTCCCCCACCATGAGGATATGGGGGTAGTGAATGGCCGTGACATGGAGCTCCTTACTTGTGTCATCTGGCACAACTACCAGGACCTCCCCTATCTGGCTGCCTCTTATTTTCACTCTATACTTACCAGCCGTCATGGAAACTTGAATGGCGGGTTTTACACCATTTTCCTCGACCACCACCTTGGGGTTTTAGAGCTTTCTTTACCCCATGACTTGTTAGGTTCTCCCCAGTAGATGGACTATCTCTTGCTTATTTGCATGGGATTGGTCCAGAAGCAGGGGGTGCCTACATCCTTTCCCAAGATCGCCCCCACCCACCTGCTGACCCTCCTTCCCCAGCTGATGTACCAACTCCTCCTTCCCCACCCCCTTTAGCTTCTCCACTTTACCCACCTCCTACTAACCCCACTTCTTCTGGAATTCATTCTTCTGTCCCTCCACCAGCCCCACCTACCCCCACACCCTCAGTCGATCTTGCCTTTTCTATCCACTTAGCCCCGATGGAGCAGCATTTGGTTCGTCTCGCTGGCCACCAGGACAGTATTGGAGAGCATTTAGTTCATATAGACAGCCGCCCGGACCACAAGGATCGGTTTTTGGGCCTTATTGCTCAACATTTGGGTATTCCTTGCCCCCACCGCCTGCCTCGGTTCTTGGTCCTTATGCTGCTTCTCCATCGCCATTCAGTGCACTGTCCACGGATACCGTTCTACTATCTAGTGTGGGCCCTATTACTAATTATCTTTCCACCACCACTACTGCTAGTCCGGGGGGGGGGCTACTGAGATTCCTTTACCGAGGCTGGTGCCTGCTGGTCCTACTTCTCTAGACTCCCATCCCGCCACCGAGTCCGAGCCTCCAGTATCCATGGCTCCTGAGCCATCTCTTCCGTCTAATCTTGTACTGGATGATTCCTCTTCTGAGGTGACCACATGATTGGTTTTGGGACACATGTTTTTCTTTATATATATATTTTTTTTTCTCTTATTCCTGTGTTTGTTAGGCCTGCTTGCAGTATTCTTTTTCTTTCCCTCTCATAGGTACTCTGGAACATTTTGGGATGTGCTTTTCCATCACCTATCATTTTCATACACTTTGACACGGGGTGGGGGTTCTTTTTTCCTTTATTTTTCATTGCTTTCTTTCTTTCATCCTTTCCTTACTTTCCCTCGGTCTGTTATACTATTGTGTCCCCACCTTCCCTTGTTCTTTCATGGGAACTTGGTGGACCATGTGCGGTGCTAAGTGTGGGGGATCCTTTCTCCATTTCACCTTAGTCTTTTCCCTTGAACTAATCTAAGAGACATCATTATTAGCTTATATATTTCCAAATTGGAATAAATTTTGGTTAATCATATTTATAAATGCTAAAGTTATCAGTAGGAACTTTTTGAGGGTTGCATGATATTTATGATTCTTAAGTGTTTTAAAATGATTGCTGATATAGTTTAAATTGCAACTTAGTCCTTGGATAATTACATTGATTAGGATAATCATTTATATGAATGTCATGACCTGATTGTCCCATTATTTTTCTTTACCACTCCTGAGAGTTATTCTAAACCATTCATTGTATTTCTTTCTAATATCCTCTTTCTTGAGAGATTATTAAAATATACATAACTACCGGAATTTGCAAGATGTATTTTCAAAACATGAGGAAATTTTGAATTACATTAAAATGATTGAGGCATAAGATTGTTAACCCCTTTATCTTGATCCTACCCTACATCTTATCTCCGTAAATCCCATAAACACCATGGATAGTTTTTATAGGAAACCATATTACAAGCCTATTTTACCTTCCTACCCTATTTATTTTATGATTTTGCATGATTATTTATTTGATCTCAAAAGAAGGGATTGGCAACACATGGTATAAATTCATAACTTGTCAAGAAACGAAGTATGGGGGAGTGCCTCTTGATCATTTGGGGAAAAAAGAGTTCCAAACCTCTATTTGGGAAATTCATAAAGGTTGCCTTCGTGCTCTTAAAAAAATGGTGCAAACAAAGGGGACTTATATACATTTGTTGGTTTGTGACTCTTACTTAGCTAAAGGAGATGGTGGTGATGAGATCTTTTGAAAAATCTTGTTGAGGACGTTTTTACATTGAGTTTAAATTTGAATATCATGCATTGTTATTTAAGAATTTATCCTCCTTTTTCCAGCGTCAGAGTTATTTTTCACATCTTTACCTACCAAACTTTAGCCACAGAAACATCTAATCCTATTTGAAAAGTCCTCATGCTTTTTGAAAAACAAATTTTCGTAAGTGGAGAACTAGAATTCTTGAAAACCTATGGATAGAGTGTATATGTCTTTGATTGAGAATACCCTTGTTTAAAAACATCTTGCTTGTTGAGTATATTTTTGGTGAGGTAAATCATCAAGTGGAATGTGTATATTTGTAAGGTTGAAACATGTGTTTAAAGAAGATGTAAGTAGTTAATTAAATTATATATGAGGCATGATTCAACTATCTTATAAATTGAATTTTTTTTCCCTTTTAGAATTTTCCTCAGTAACTATATCATTTATACTTTTGATTAATTGGATGCATTTCTTTTAAAAGTATAGACAATTTTAATTAGATGTTGAGATGTTACTTGAGGGAAAGAAAACAACTAAGTGTGGGGGAGTTTGATGCACCCAATTTGTGTATACATTTTCATATATATTATTGAAAATAAAAACATGTTTTCAAAAAATATCTAATGTTTCATGAACATATTCTTTGATTTTATTGATTCTGTTTATTCTCAGGAAGTTTCTGACAAAGATACACAAATCAAGGGAAGTCTATGAAAATTTTGCAACTACACGGCATGTACCATTATACATGTCGTGTACATTCAGATAGGGACATGGATCAAAAGAGGGAGTACATGCCCAAGTCACCAGCCAGAGACTACATGTTGTGTGGATTACCAATACACGCCATGTACCGGCTTCTAGATGCGGTTGGTGGCGCTTTATAGGTGCTACACACTATGTGTGGCGGTGCTACACGCCATGTTCTATCCACCAATTCACCGCTGACGCTGTGTAAGTCAAAGACGGCATGAATGGACACTTATTGAAGAAAAACCGCAGCAAAAGTGAGTTGACAAGACTACACGGTGTGTACTTTTGTACACTCTGTGTACTTTATTTTTATATAAATAGAGACCTTGTCCTCCGGACCAAGGAGACCCAGAACACTTGAAGAGTGGGGAACTTCTGCTTCCATACTCTTGAGCCACCGTTGTACCACTACTACACCATTCAACCTTCCGAAACCTCTCTTCATATCTTACTTAATGATCTCATCAGGTATCGAAGGTGTTATTTTCATTATGTCATATATGTGTAACTAAACACCCCTTGAATTGGTGATGTGGATGATGAACGATTGCATGTTGTAATTATTTACGTGGTTATGTCTGTTCTTTTTAAATTCTTCTTATTCTTCTTAAACCATTTTTAACTAATACTAGGAATTCTGAACCAGACCAGGGACTAAATTCTCAGGGATCTAAAAGAATAATAATGATGAAACAACTTCATGATAATTGAAGGTATTCTTCGATTCATTAATGGACTGAACTAAAATTAAGAATTGTGAAACACTGACTACAGGACCAAGGAGTCAAATTTCTTCAATTTCAAGAAGAAATTAACTAGACCAAGGGAATCTTGTCATAATCGAGATCCATAATATTGAATTATCATGAACAACACAACCATATAAGGAATCCACATTAAAATTCCATACTCTCCATATCCCCAACATGCTCTTTTTCTTGCTAAATACATCAAAAATTAACTTGTTGTTTTCTCTTAAATTTTTAAAAACCATTTTTGTTTTCTTCTTAATCATTAATCATTATTTCTAAGTAATCAAAACAAGTTCCTTAATCCAAACAAAGAAAATCCACTCTAAATTCCGCATAATTTGAAAAATTATTTCTAAACTAAATTGAATTCGTGCACTTACCAAGTTCCATGTGGATCGACCCCATACTTGCACTATACTAAGTTTAAGAGTGGGTAATATCAATTTGGTACACCAATAACATACCTTTGGTAAAACGATCGACCAATGGTTTGTGAACTTGAATATTTTATTATGTAGATTCCAAAAACTAAATAATAAAGTAATCCCTCTAGTTTCCTATATAAACCCACCCGATATCTCTTATATCTTCACTAAAACTCCTTCGACCACATCCTTACTCTACTAAAATTCTCTAGATTCTTCCCAATGTTCCCCCTAGCTCTAAAGTAGTCGTCCCAAGTCGTTACAGTCAAACACTCAATTAAGTGATCGTCCACTTTCCTTTTAATCAAGGACTCTTACTGGGTTATTTCATTTTATTTCAATTTGAATATATTGGGATATGTTCTTAAATATCCCCCTTACTTTCCAATTTTTGTCATTTGAATGAGGTGTCATTTATACTCTTCATTTCTGACCCTCACCTAAGTTGTTACTATACCGAAACTCCATAAGGGATCCTCCACTCTCCACTTTTATCAAGCAATCATTTTATGTTATGTCTTTTAATTTAAATTTTAATATTCTGGGATATGATATTCCCTATCCTCTTAACTCCCATTTGATGTATAAATTATGATATCTCATTTCAATCTCATTTTCTCCCCTATGAACCCTTATGTGCACTCGTTACCATACTGAAATTTGGTAAGGGTTTTTTCCTATATCTTCTTTATTAAAGTTTCTTCAACGTCATATGAATTATATTTTCAACTCCTAATGTTTGGAAATGTCTTTACATTTCCCTATTACATTAAACATCATGTATAAATTTTGAGATACCCATTTCTCTCTCATCATCCAATTTTAGGAATTTTTATGTGACATCGTTATACTTCTGAAATTTCATAATGATTTTCTATATCAAAAAAATGTGTAGTGAATACCGTGCCTATTTTTTTATATAAAATGTATTCTCATTTATGAAAATATAATTATTAATTAGAGACTTACATCTATTTATTATATATTCCTTGATCGTGGAATAAATTATGATGATGAATGAATCTATGTTGTATGATCTATGTGGCACACTTAAGCATGACTATGAAATGAATATGATGGATATTCCCAGATAGCACTGCAATTCATTGGGAAATGTTTAGTGTCATGATGCGTCATGTTGGGAATGAAATTGAACCTAATTTAATTATTGTACTTTGTCAACCATGATTTTATAGAGGTTTTATCCTAGTCATATGTATATGATGTAGTGTTTTAAGTTGTTATCACATTTACCATGTTATGATTACCTTGTTATATCATTCCTTATTATTCATTTTCCTTTTATTCTTAATTAATAAGACTATTCTCTTAAATTTATCACTTATTCCATGTTTATTCCCTTAATGGGATTTATATATCACCCCTTTCTTATGTATTTCTCTAGGTTATCCCTTTTGGTTTTATGTTTGAAATAGAATTTCCTGAATGTTAAATAATTTTTCAATAACGATGATGTATTCCCCATTTTGTGTTGTTATATAATGTACCTATTTCACAAAGATGCTCAACTTCTATATCATCCTGGTTGTATTAAGTGTATTCTTATGTAATAAATCAAGTATTAATGTTAAATAAATAGAATGGTTGTTATATTTGGTATTAGATTAAAAGTTTAGCTATTTTTGGGATTAGGATTAGAGAACTATAGATAAAGCCTTAGGAATAATACTAAGTATAAGAAAACATCCCTAAATTTGTTAAGTATAGATTATGTGGTTTCCTAAAAAAATACATCCATGCTTGGATACTATAAGCGGGCGTGGTTCTGGAATAGATGTTCCTAGGAGTAACAACTCTGACAAGGTGTTCCAAGCGTGACTCAGGATAACGTGGTATACAACAATGGGCCTTATTAAGCACTTGTTTTAACACTCCCAGGGGATATTCTTTGGTAAATTCATAATCTCATTATGAACCATTATTAAGATAATAAAAAATAACATAAAAAAATATATGTTAGAAAATAGATCATTGGTAACATATATTAAATCCTAGAAAGTCATAACTTAAGGTGGTAAATTTAATTTATAAGTTATCACTTTAACGTCATTGGATTCCCCTTTATGTGTATAATTGTTTAAAATAAACATACCTAATTTTTCTTTTATTCTATCTAATGTCTAGAAATGGAATAAATCAGCTAAAAAGTCAATGTGATGAGTAATGTGAGGACATCCCAAATGAGATACCAAATCCGATTGGAGAAGGAATCCCAAAATTTGTCATGATAATATCTTAGTTGACTCAGGTTCTGAATTGAAACCTATATCATGAGGAGTGCACAAACCCCCCTAAGATAGAATAATTCACAATCGAGAGCTTCATGCAAAAAATTCCTCCAATATTCAATGGATTATTCGATGACTTGATCATTGAAAAATGGATAATATCCATTGAGAATATCTTCTCCATCCTTTAATGTTCTAAGAAAGATAAGTTTCTACTATCTATTTATCATATGGAGGGATAAGCTAATAGATATTGGAAATTAATCAAGAATATGAAGCAGGAGTAAGTGATCGAAGAGATAGGGAGGGTGTAATTTTAGAAAATGTTTTTTGAGAAATATTTTCCTCATACTCTCTAACATAAAATGGAAAGGTATTTTCTCATCCTCAAGAAAAAAGATGAATTATCTATTCATAAGTATGAGGAAAACTTCACAAGATAAGAATGATATTCCTCGATATTCTTTGTTACCCCGAAATACAAGGTTTATTGCTTCATTGGAAGGATAAAACATACTATATGAAAAGACATGATGATCTGTGACATTGATATCTATGAAAAAATTGTCGGATGTTCCCTCAAAATCAAAATGGAGATCAGATAATACAAATGATATTATTGGGATAAAAAATAAAAAAAAAGTGGAGTTTATTTCTAGTGTTTTTATATATATAGAAATCTAATGGTGATAACAAATTTCAGCATCTCACTTGTAAAATGTGTGGAAAGAATCACCCCATAAATTTCCTAATTTGGAAGAAGAAATTATTTAGGTGTGGGAAGAAAGGACACATAGCTAATAATTACTGAAAGGAAAAACCCGCTAAAGCGGTGGAGGAAAGCAATGCTACAGTAAACCCTTAGTTCATTGTTCATTACTAAAACTATATGGAACTAGCACAATTTTCAAACCAACTCCCTAAGATAAGGGTTTTCAAAGGAAACCAACAACCTCGAAGGTAGTAAGGGAAGAAAATTTACATCACTACCATTGAAGTGAATCCCAGCAATGAAGTGGTGAAATATTTTCTAGTTATTCATTCATTAATAGTGAATATACTTTTTGATTATGGTTCTACACATTCATTCATATCATAAAATTTTAGTGGAACTATTCAAACACCACCATAAATCATAGAAGTTGAGATGTTGGTGAAAATCGTAAATAGGGAAATTATTGCATCCCATGTATATAACTCCTACCCTGTCAAAATTTGTGGGCTAAAATTCCCAGAAAACCTTTTCATACTTCCTTTTGTAAAATTTGATTAAATTTTGGGCATGTATTTTCTTTCCCTATATAGAGCCAACATAAATTTCCGTGAGAAGTATATCACTTTCTATATTGAGAATAAACCCCTAATTCCGTACAAGTACAAGGAGGATGATGAATATTCTTTAACGTCGTCATCTCAAGAATTGATATTATTTCCTTATGAGAATGTTTTTCATACTCAAATTATTGATTCTAAGGAAATGATTTTCCTTTAAGACATTTCTATTTTGAGGTAATACACTAATGTGATTCCCAAGGAATATTTGGGTCTTCCTCATAGAATGGATATTGAATTTTCAGTCAATCTTATATATGGGGCCTTTTTAATACCCAATACTCTATATAAGATGGTTTTTGTGGATCTTTAGGAGCTAAAGAAAAAGCTACAAGAGAATCTATATAAAGGGTTTATATTCCCAAGTGCTTCACCGTGGGGTGCACCATCCATCTTCATCAAGAATATAGATAAGTCAATGAATATTTGGATTTATTATCATGAGATCAACAAGATCACAATAAAGGACAATTATTCTCTTCCATGGATTGAGGACTTGTTTGATCAGCTATGTGGAGTACATTACTTCTCCAAGGTGGATATTCGATCGAGATATTATCAAGTAATGGCGAAGAAGGAAGATATAACCAATAAGTTTTTTATAAAAGGTGTGAGCATTATGAGTTCATAGTTATTCTATTCAGACTCACTAATTATCTAGTGATATTCATGGATTTTATAAAAAGGGTCATTAGAGATTACCTTGAAAAAAATTTGGTAGTCTTTATAGATGATATCTTAATATACTCTATAATAAAGGAGCAGCATGAGGAGAATTTGAACTCTATACTAAAGACCTTGTAAAAGATGAATATTTATACCAAGTACAGAATGTGTGAGTTCTGGTTTAAGGATGTATAATTATTGGAGAATATCATCACAAGAAATGGAATATCTATGGATCCTTCAAAGACAAAAGAAATCAAAGGATGGATGATGTCAACATTTTTGATAGATATCCACAGTTTCCTTGGGTTATCTGGGTATTATCACTAATTTGTGATAAATTTATCATGATTTTTAAACCCTCTTACCAATATAACTCAGAAGGGGGTCATGTTTACTTGGAATGATGAATGTGAATAAAGCCTGGAAAAGTTAAAGAAGGATTATCACTTCCAATATGATCACACTACCCATAAGTGGAGAATGTTTCATATTATTTAATGATTCTTCAAAGAATGAATTATTTTGTGTGTTAATGAAGAATTAGAAATCTATTGCCTACACCTCAATGTAGTTGAAGGTTCATGAGAGAGACTGCCCCACACAAGATCTGGAGTTGGAAACTAAGATTTTTGAATTGAAAAACTGGAAACATTATCTCTATGGGGATAAGTGAGGGATATATACTGATCACAATATACTCAAAATATATATTCCCATTGAAAGATATTAATATGATCCAAAGAAGCTAGTTAGAGATGATCAAGGGCTATAACTACTCAATTCACTATCATCTTGGTAAAGCGAATAAAGTGGTAGATTATCTAAGTACAAATGACCTAGACATTTTATCATTAATGAGAATTGAAAATGATCCAATATTATTAGAATTCAAGAGTTTGGACATGGGAATCCTAAATTAAGGAACATCATCAAAACCTTCAGAAATTATTTCCTAATAATCTCTTATTGAAAGGTTAAAGGATGCTCAAAAATATTATGTGAGAATTCATGAGAATGTTGAAACTATAAGAATATAGAAATCCTCGTAGTTAAATTTTAATGAATAAGGATTTATGAGATTGGGTTAAATACTATGTGTTCCATCAAATCTTTAGTTAATGAATGAACTATTGGATGATGGACATAGTTTGAATTTCCCTATTCACCTAGGAAACGTAAAGATGTATCGAGATCTCTGAGAGCACTATTGATGGTACAACATGAAGAAGTAGAACACTAAATATAAATCAAATTGAATGGTATGTTAGTAAGTATAGAATTAGAGGTATAATTCTATGGTATGATTCAACCATTACTCATACCAACATGGAAAAGGGAAAAACCATGGAATTTGTAACTGGACATCAGAAGATAAACAAATGAAACAATGTTGTCTAGGTTGTTGTGGATCATCTTATAAATACTAAAAACTTCATTGTGATTAATGAGGTTATCTCATTTGATATACTTACACGAATATATATATATATATCAGATAAGTGGTGAGGCTACATGGAGTACCACTATTTTTTGTATCTGATCAAGATCCAAGATTCACTTATAAGTTTTGGAAAATTCTCCAGAATGCTCTAAACATTAAACGTAACTTTAGTACTACTAATCACCCTCAAATTGACAGCCAAATTGAGTGGAATATCCAAATACTTTAGGAAATTTTGATATAATTCTCAATTGACTCTAAATGAGGATGGAACCAACATCTTCTTTTTGTTGATTTCTCTTACAACATTTATTTACACTCAAGCATACAAATGGATCCCAATCAATCCATTTTTGGGAAATGGGAAGAACACCTTAATTTTGGGATGAATTTGGGCAATGTAAACTATAAGTACCTGAAATGGTTGAGGAAATGGTTGAGATAGTCAAAACCATTCAGCCGCATATCAAATATGATCAAAGTCGACATAAGAACTATGTTAAATTTTTTCCACAAGATCTATATTTTAATGTTAGAGACATGGTATTCCTTTACATATATCTATGGAATAATGTGATGAGATTTGGAAGAATATAAATTTTAGTCTAATGTAAATCAATCCATTTGAGATCCTTGATCACATCGGAGTGGTGGCCAATCGACTAACACTCCCACCAAACCTATCTCAAGTACATTATGTATTCTTTGTATCCCTCTTGAGTAAGAACATAACATACCCATCACATTTACTGAATCAAGAGGTGGTACTATTGGAGAATAACATTTCCTATGTGGAGAATTTGGTGAAGATCTTAGATCATAGAGAAAAACTTCTATAAAATAAGACAATGCCCATAGTCAAAGCATTGTGGAGAAACCCAAAGTTTGAATAAGAAATGTGGGACCTAGAGGAAGTGATGAAGAAAAGTTATCCTCGTCTGTTTTAGTTTGGGAAAAGAAAATTTTGAGGGATAAATTTCTTTAAGTTGGAATATTGTAATGACCCAAACTATTATAAATAAAACCCCCTAGGCATTTTTATTAAATGTATTATTATATAATATGGTTATAGGAAACACATGCACTTATTTTGTCTTATTATTCTCACTGGATATAACTGACCATTAAGGATCATTACCTTTCATAATATAGCCATTGAACAATTATCACATGATTAGTACAAATATAGGGTTTAAAAATCTAATTGTCATGAACAAAGTGATGGCCTCAACTGGTAGGATCGTACCCTATGAATACCATTTATCAGAGCTTCCAAGAGAGATAGAATTTTTGGGATTTTCCATTAACCAAGACCAATTTGATATCCAATAACATAATCAGGAGAAAAAAAATTACAGGATAAGTTCATGCTCATTGAGATAACGGCCCAAACCATGTTTTCTGAACAACTACATGAAAGTCCAACTATCACACACCTTACACTTGGGGAGTTTGCTAGTGTATTAAAGGTATATGTATCAATACCTTAGAATTATGAGTATGTACATTATTTTATATAGTATAATGAATATATTTTCATCCTATTATTATTACTTTGTAAATTTTTTTTATTTTGATATAATAAAGAAAAAATAGTATTTTGGGTTATATTCTAATTAAATTGACGAATTTACTTTAATGAATTAATGTTCTTTTAAAATAAATAATATCTCAATAAAATATTATTATTAAATAAATTTTATCAAATATTAATTATCCAATAATTTTTATAGAGTCAAACGTAATTTTTATAGGGGTTCAAAAATATGTTATTGTCAAAAAACCCTTTATTTTAAATAAATGAAATTTTTTATTTCAAAATTGAAATTTAAAATATTTATATAATTATTTAGTTAAAATGAATATTTTTTGTAACTAGGATATCTATATTATCCAATGGTGAATTTTTCTTAATTTCCTAAGAGATTTGAATTTTCAGGTAAAAAACAAATACAGTATAAATATACTTTGTGTTTTATGACATCACAATGACCCAAAAGTGATGTAATAAGTAATATAAATTGTAATCAAGACAAAATATATTTTTTCCTTCAAAATAAATATATTTTATGTTTATTTGTTTTTTTTATAAATCCATTATGAATCCTTCAAAACTTATGATATTTTTAAGGTTTTAAAATCATTTCTTTTAGAGTGAGACTCACCTCCACACCACCAATGGTAATATTTTAATAATTTCGTCCCCTTGACTTATAAAATAATTTAAAATACTCCCATTGTGAATAAAACATGGTAAAAAACATGGTATGGTTTTTTTCTTGGATATTTTATTATGTGGAGTCCAAAACATAAATAATAAAAAAATCTCCCTCCTTTCCAATATAATCCCACACAATATATCTTTCCTCCTCACTAAAACTACTTGAATCACATACTTACTCTTACATACACTCTATATAGTCCTCCCAAGGCTCCCCCTATCTCTCAAAAAGTACTTCCTGAACCTCTGGAGTTATACACTCAAGTAAGGGATCCTCTAATCTCCTCTTTTATCCAACACTCCTGTTATGTTATATATTTTAACTTAAATTTTAATATGTTGGGATATGTTCTTTAATATCCCCCTTACTATCCAATTTATGTTATTTTAATTAGGGATAATTTATCCTCCCTCGTTTGGTAACCTTACCTAAGTTGTTACAATGTTCAAATTTCGTAGGGGGTCCTCCACTCTCCTCTTTTATCAATCACTCCTTTTATGTTTTGTATTTTAATTTTAGTTTTAATTTGATGTAATGTGTTCTTAAATTTCACTCATACTTTCAATTTGATGTATAAATGATCATATCTCCTTTAACTAGCAATTTTACACTAATTAACCCATATGTTCACCTGTTACCATGCCCAAATTTTGTAAGTGTTCTTTCCTTTCTCTTCTTTATTAAAGTTTCTTCAATATTTTATGGCCTCTTCTTTAAATTAATAATGTTAGTAAATGTCTTTAATATCACTATTACTTTAAATTTTAGGTTTAAATTATGTGATACATCATTCTATCTTATTAAGAAATTTTATTAATTTTTATGTGATGTCGTTATGCTGCTGAAATTTCACCACCATTTTCCATGTGAAAACAATTGTATAGTAAATACCATACCCATTTATTCGATCAAAGTTATTCACCTTTATCAAAATATAATTACTTATTGTATAATTACATGTATGTTTTACACATTCTTGGATCATTTAATAAATTATGATGACGAATGAATCCATGTTGTATAATCTATTTGGCACACATCAATATTAGTATGAAATAAATATGTTGGGTTCACCCAAATAGAATTATAATGCATTGGGTAATGTTTAATATCATGATACATCATGTTAGGTGTCACGGACCGTCTCCCAGGGTCCATGTCGTCACTAACCCCAAGCCCACCTTCCATAGGCCAGGGGCTGGCGACTAGCACCAAAGGCGTATTCCCTAAAACTGGGAAGGCATTGCCTATATAACCTGTAAACACACACAACCAAGCACACATCAAGATATGAACACAAATCAACTTTGTAGAAAAAAGAGTGTTGAAAGTAAAAAGTGGATGGAATACAATCCCAACAGTAATAGTACAAGTACAACTGAAATAAAATACAACTGAATAAAAAGAAAGGATGATACTAGGTCTTCCCCTAGGTTCTTACCTGATGGGTAGGTACATATCACATCCACAACACTTCATGTCCACCTGTCTTCTCTGAGTACCTACACGCTGTATGGTCTACCTCCGAGCACCATCCAGTCCTGGTACTCTCAACCTCGATCAGCACTGTCTGTCGTCAGCATCCAACACAATGAGGTGTGGGCATAGCCCGGGTAGGGGTGAGTATAACGATACTCAGTAGGGACCCTGATACCCTCAAGGTCTCACAAAAATCCACAATGGTTAAACCACAAATCATGTAAACTAGTGACAACCTGACTTAGGTATATTCCCATACATATACCTAAGTTATCATATAAACCCATCTCAATCAGGAGGAAACACAGGGTCCAACCAAAAATCCCAAAGCTCAACTATTCCAAAAAAAAAGGCGAACCACAAAGGAAAGTACCACACTGGTACACCACATAGAAGAATACCACCAAGGTATTACCACTAAGAAAAGTACCACACAAGTACGAACTCATCTTACACCAGGTATAACTTAAGTAGAGTAGTAGATTTGATTATATATAACAACCGAATCATCTTGCTCTATAAAAAATTTGTTCCACACAGGATCTCTAGGAGATAACCCACAAAGGATTGTTAGGAGCTAACCCAAACAGGATCTCTAGGAGTTGACCCACACAGGATCGCTAGGAGCTAACCCACACAAGATCGCTCAAAGATGACCCACACATGATCTCTCGGACCTGACCCACACAGGGTATCTAGGAGCAGACCCACACAGGGTTTCTAGGAGCTCACCCACATAGGCTCACTAGGAGCTGACCCACATAGGATTGCTAGGAGCTGACCCACACAGGATCACTAGTAGTTGACCCACACAGGATCTTTGTTCATTCTTCTCATCATAGCTAGCTACTAGGTTTCCGCACTAAGAATTCTCATCTCTGGGAGGATCCTCACCACAAGCCACTGGTCGATACCCCAATTCTACGAAGTCCCACGAAGAATTATCTTGAAGTTCTACAACGTCATATGGGTCTCAATGCAATAGACGTGCGTCAATCGGACGTCCGGTCTGTGAGTTATTAGTCTTTTAGTCCCAGGGTCCCGGTTGGATTTGTGCTCGATCTAGCCTGACCATTCCTCAACATTACCCAAAACATCATTGGGGTATACTCAAAGGGACCGTCTAGCTGTAAGGTTTTCGACGCTACTGATGGTTCGTCAAATGAACGTCTGGTGCCAATGTTATGGCCAAAGAAAAGTATAGGTTCGTATCAGGTCTGGGTCCAGTCCTACCCGGTAGGACCGACTCGACCCACTAGGTCAAGCCCGACTCGTGGTGCGGCCCTGTCTGCTGAGCGGCCCAGCCCGCTGGGCTGTCCGATAGGCTGCGAGGGCTGCGAGGGGCCATGGAGGCCACGGGTGTCGCGGGGCGGCGGAGGTCGCGGGTCGACTCGGCCGTGGATGGTAACTCAGTCACGGGGGTGCCGGGAGGGTGTGGGGCGGCTCGGCCCAGCCCTAGGCAGCTTGGATGGTAGGTCAGAGGATACTGGGTGGCTCATGAGGCCCAGGCGGCGGCTCGGCCGTGAGCGGTGGCTCGGTTGCAGAGGGTGGCGGCTCGACCGCGGGGCGGCGTCTCGGCCATGGGGTGGCATCTTGGCCGCGGGGCGGAGGCTCAGCGAGGGCGCGGGAAGCGGCCCGGCTGTGGAGGGTGGCGGCTCGGCCGTGGGGCAGCAGCTCAGCCGTGGTGCAGCTCGGCAAGGTCATGGGCAGTAGCCCGGCCGTGGAGGGTGTCGGCCTGGCCGCAGGGTGGTGGTCCAACTACATGGCGGTGAAGACTCAGACGTGGGGCGACAGCTCAACCGCGGGGGGGGGGGGGGGGGGGGGTCGGCCCGTCCACGGACGGTGCGGAGACCACGGATGGTGGTGTCGTGTAGTGTGGAGGCCGCGGGGTGGCGGTGGCCACATAGTAGCGTTTTTTCATCGTAGCCTTCATCGCGGCCGGCGGTGGTGTCGGCCGCCATTCGCGTGTCCCACCGTGGTTCGTAGTCTTTCCTCCATCGTGATCAAAAAATTAACACAAGGTTTGTGGAGAGTATGGGCCATGTTTTTTTCCCACACTCTCCACATTAGAGCGGTAGCAAGCAGGTATAATTCCTTCTATAATTACAAATAATTATCAAGAATGAAATAAGAGAAGAATTTTAAACAACCACCCTACCTCAGATTGTTCATTGACATTGGTGCAAGAAGGATGTCGCAGAATGTGAAGAGAGTGCCAAAAATCATCGCTTCTAAAACCACGCTTCGATGTCAGGCTCACTCTTCGTCCACTTCTGTGATTTTCAAAGAGCGTTCTTTAATGGCGTTCTTCATTGGATAAGTAAAATCCCCCTAATATTTCTCCTCGCCCCAAATCCACCAAATTTCCAAGTAGCGAAAATGATATGTTTCCCCAATTTAATTGTTGGAACAATTTCAAATTGGGTTAATTAATTACATAATTTGGAATAAATAATTTAAGTGGGAGACACCATATAAGTGGAAGAAGTTTAAGGGGCTTCCCCACCCTTATGGGGGAGTTTAAGGGTTTTAGGGGTGTTAATCCTCGGGTGGTCCCCACCACTATAACCTCTCATGGGAGGTTAGTCTCGATGGTCCCAACCTATTTAACCTTTCATGGGAGGTTTTAGTTCAGCTGGTCCCCACCTATGAAATATCCACATGGGTGGTTTCAAAAAATATATAAATAAAATGTTACACCATTTTATTTTATTTTATTCCTTCATGAAAAACCCAAATTCTATCTTTCACTCTCGACCCACTACAGTCGAGGTGAAGGTCTCCTTAAGAGAATATCGGTGTTGTGAGTTCAATGGTTCCCTCAGATTTCAATTCCAAGCACCACTTCAAAAGTTATAAAAAACATGCCCATACATTTACTGAACGTACCCAAAGAAAAGTTCAGAAATTCATTCTGGGCACACCGGGCCTCAGAATCACATGCCGTCAATTTTTGCAGACTTGTAAAATTCCCATATATTTAAAAAAATTACATGGAAAATCTGGGTCTTTATATTAGGATTGAGAGTGAACCAGATTCCTTTATCGTACTTTGTACACCTTAATGTCTTGGTGGGTTTAGACTTGGCATATTTTTATGATGCAGTATTTAAGTTGTTTCCAGATTTCCCATGTTATGATTATCATGTTATTCCTTATTATTCATGTTCCTTTTATTCTTTATTTATGTGAATATTGACTAACATGTATCACTTATTCCATTTTTATTACTTTATTGGGGTTTATATCTCACCCCTTTCTTATGTATGTCCCTAAGTTATCCCATACATTTTTAATTTCGAATGAATATTTAATGTATTTTAAATAATTTTTCCATAAATATGTTGTATTCCCAATTTTATGTTGTCATGTAATGTACCTAATTACCAAAGATACTAGAATTATTGATCATTTAGGTTTTATTAAGTGTATCCTTATGTAATAAATCATGAATTAATGTGAAATTAGGAGTATGGTTGTTTTACATCATTTATTTTTTCTTCTACTTGTCATATTTTTGGCTTGGTAATAATAATTGATTTTATGAAAAAATAAATGGAAAATTAATTAAAATTGGGTTTAGATTTATGAAAATGATTTTTAAAACTATTTTTGTCTTAAAATCTATAAATTTTTAATTATTTATATTAGACCTTTAATGTCCCCACTCTCAATAAAAATATATAGGAAGGGATCATTATGATACTGGACTTTAAGATCAGATACGCAACATTTGGTTTGAAGGTAGACAGTTCCCCAAGTCCTAATGAATTCTCAAATTCCTTATACTAAATTTTTTTCGATATTATTCATTTTCAAATCTACAGAATGGTCAAAACCTTTTTATTTATAAGTGTTTTACCTCACATGATTAATGCTCAATTCCTCACACTTATCTCCAAGGTTGAAAATGAACCTGAAATTAATATTTCTAGACATATTAGACTCATCAACACTAGTTATAAAATCATTAATATACTCTTGGAAAATATGATCACTGATATTCTAGGAAAAATTGTCTCTTAGAACCAATTTTGTTTCATGAAAGGAAGGATGATTCAGGACTACATCATCACAACCTCTGAATGTGTTAATCATCTTAGTAAAACCACCATAGGGGTTTTCTTTCACTCAACCTAGATATTAGGAAATAATTCTATGCCATGGATTAGGGTTTTATTTAAAAATTTCTACTCAATTTTGACTTTAGTGACACATTTTCGAATTGGGTGAAAATTATGTTTGAGTATTCTCACATCTATGTTCTTGTTAATGGATCTCCAAATGGGTATTTAAAATTCTCCAAGGGAGTAAGGAAAGTTGATCCAATATCTGCCATAATTTTCTCCATTGCAGAGGACTATTTGAGTTGACTTATTACACAGATGGGGGATCACGGACAGCTCATTACAATTCATGCTTCAAGGAACATTGAATCTCTAACTCATCTTCTTTATGTTGATGAAGTTATTTTCATTCTTCAAGGAGGAAAATGAAATGCTATAAATCTGAAGAAGGAAATTTCTCATTATAAAGATGTTTCGAGGCATGCTATTAATTAGAATATATCATTCATCTACTTTGGGAAAGGAATCATAGTAAATAGAAGACCTCAGATTCTAATGGAACTGGAAAATAAAGAAGGCTCTATGCCCATGATATATCTTGGGGTTCCTCTTTTCCAGGGATGACCTAAAGCTAGAAACTTCCTCAAAATTTTGGATCAAATAAAGAATCATCTCTCTAAATGTAAAGGGAACTCTCTCTCTATAGATGGTAGGATTTGTCTAGTTAAACACACCATTATATCTAATCTTGTTAATTACTATATGATTTATAAACGGGTCATTTCTCTTATCAAACATTTAAATTTCTTCCTTAAAAATCTTTTATAGAGTTTCAGTATGCTGGAAAGAGAACTGGTCACAATTCCTTGGGTTTCTTACTAAAAATCTATTGACAAGGGTGGTATGGGAATTTAAAATTTCATATTTTTCAAAGATTCTTTGCAAGCCAAGTATTATTTTATTATCCTCTACAGTGGATCGATGGCTCTTGGATTTCTAAGGGAAAGGTTCGTTGAAAAATTGAATAAAGGAAGCCACACCTATATGGAATCTTCAATCTGGTCAGCTGTCAAAACATCTTTTTTGATCATCATGTCTCATTCATGGTGGATCACGTGAAATTATTCTAATCTCAATTTCTAGATTGATAATTGGACTGGAACATTACTTGTCAACATGTTTAATGTACAAAATTTCTCTGTAGATACTAGTGTCTCAATTCATGATTTTCTGGCCTCTCCTACTTTGGATTTACCTGATTACATACACGGCCAGCTGCATAATTATATTTTTTCTCCACATAATGATCTTATTATTTGGTAATTGGATAAAAATGACATTTTGGACTCTAAAAGATTTTATAAATCCCATCAGAATTCAAATTCTGATTTCTCTTGGCTAAAGAACATTGATAAACCATAGATCAGACCATATAGACTGACCCCTATCTAAAGGATTTCTCATAATAAAATACCTGCTAATGAATACTTAAAATTTTTTGGTATTACCTTTTGTTCTAGGTGTAGGTCCTTTAATCAGCATATGGAGGACATCTCTCACCTATTCTTATCATGTCCTATGGCCTCAACCCTATGGTAGGAGTTCCAAGAAATTTTTGAGATACATTTTCCTACTATCTTAAATGTCCTAGACCTACTATAGTTTTTTACAATAGTCCAAGCCTCCCCTAAAGTCCCGAACTTATTATTGGTTACATTTTCTAAAATAATTCACATAATCTAGAGAAATTGGAATGACATTTAGTATGGACACAAGGCTATCTGCATGCAGGTGGTCTTGGTTTTTCTCATCGATGCATCAAAAGAAGTTAATGATATTCAAAGTTATCAATACTATAACTCAATGTAGTACTACCATGTTCTTAGAAAACATAGGATTTCAGGTAACTAAATGTAGTGCTTTGTCTTGCAGTAAGTTTTTCGGTAGCCTCCAATTCATGGCTAGATCAAAACCAATGTATATGGAACTTCTAAAGTGAACCTTGTTCCATCTGGATGTGCTGCTGTTTCTAGGGATCACAATGATAAGATCATTGGACATTTCATTGGTACCTATGGAAATTCCTCATCTTTAAAAGCTGAATTAATTAGTGTAACTTATTTTTTTCTTTATGCCACTATCTATGGCATGGATAAATTTTGGATGGAAAGTGATTCTACCACGTTTTTTTGAGAAATATTGAATGGATTTATTCATTTATCTTAGAAACTCATTGCATAATGGATGCACTATCTCACAACCCTTTAAAAGCATAACTAAATTGTCACACATGTTTACTGAGAAGAAAATAAGGTGGTATATGGGCTTGAAAACAATGGAATCAATAAAGAGCATATATGGATCAATGAGTTACCTCTAACTTTGAATCCTATTTATGAGAGATATTGTGGCAACCCTGCTTTTTATTACAACTTAAACATGCTTTATTACATAAAACTTCACTTGATACAACAAAGAAGATCGAGAGGTTTAGTGTCTTTGGGGCTTAGGATCATTACATAAAAACTTTAAACTTGAAATACAACATCCTTATTGAAAACTTCCTTTACATGACCACTACATTCCTTCGTACTTAGCATTGCATGGGATAACCTGAGGACATGCATAAGAAAAGGGTGAGCTATAAAGCCCAGTAAGGGAGTACATAATGAATAACATGAGGAGTACAATACATGTTAGGCAATAGGAATATCAATAGAGCATAAGAGTGACATGAACATAAAGGCATGATAAAGCATGATAATCATAACATGGAAATGTGGCAACAACACTTAACATTGAATTAGCATGAGCCAAGGCTCATTGCACACAGAGCATGAGTAAACCCTCATTGCACTTGAATCACGAGTAAACCCTCGTTGCACTTGAATTAGCATGAGTAAACACTCATTGCACATGACGTATCATGATACTATACTTTACCCAATGCATTGGAGCGCTATAAAGGGCGCACCCTTCTTAAACATTTCATTTCATGCATAAGTGTGCCACATGGATCATAAAACATGGATTCATAAAACATAATCATTTATTCCACGATAAAGGAAAGTGGAATTCATACATGAAACTTTATAATCAATATGTAAATGTGCATAAAGGTGAATACCCTTGATGGAGAAATGGGCATGGTATTCACTACACAAAGACATTGGCTTAGAAAATCGGTGCGATTTCGGCAGCGTAACGGCGTGACATAAGAATTCATAAAAAAGCTTGATGAGAGAGAAAGGGGTTCCTCATCATATTTACATGTAATGGACAGTAAGGAGATCATATATATACATGTCCCAACAATAGAAATGGAATTTAGATTCATGATACAAAAGTATTGCTTGAATGTAAAAGAAGAGAGAGAAGTTCCTTTCGGAATTTCGGCATAGTAACGGGTGTACATGGGAGGCATTTAATGAGAGAGAAAGGGTTCTACCATCATTCAAACAATAAGAGGGTAGTATGGGGGAGGTGCGAAACCATACCCCAACATTCATAATTGAAATAAAAAGGGAAATACAACTTAAAGAAAATTGACAAAAAAATGAGAAAGGAAGAAAACCCCTTACTTGGAAGTGTGCTTCCAAAGGCTAGAGAGAGGCTTGTGAGAGGATTATTGGGAGCTTGGGGAACCTTGAGAGGATTCTAGAGAGAGTATGGCAGTGGTTGGACGAACTTCAAGGGCTTTTAGTGAGGAGGAAGTGGGAGCTTGGGTGGGTTTATATAGGAAAGGTGAGAGAATTCTTTATTATTTAGGTTTGGGACCCCTTATATTAAAATAATCCAAACCACAAACCATCCCATGGTATTTGCCCATGGTTTCTGGAAAAGGAAAGAGAAAAAAAATATTTTACAAGGCCAAGGTCCGAACTTATTAAAAAATTAGGGTTGCTTATGTGGAGGTGAGTCACACTCCCATGGAAATTAATTTAAAAAGGCAAAGTGTTGAATAAGTCTTGAGGGCTCCATTAATGCTTTGAAAAGTGAGTCAAACAAACCCAAAACCTCATTATTTTAATGATAAAACATATATTGGCCAAACATAAGGATTATGGTATTTTATTACATCACCATTGGGTCATTATGATGTCATAAAACACATTATATATTTAAATGGTATTTAATTTTTACCCAAAAATTTGACTGTCTCAGAAAATTATGAAAAATTCACCGTTGGATAATTCCGACGTCCTGATTCCAAAAATAATATTTATTTTATCTAAATAATTTTCTAAATATGTTAATTTTCACTTTTAAAATAAAAACCGACATTTATAAAAAATTCACGGGTTTTGACAGAAATGGCATTCAAACCTTAATAAAAATTTAAATTGCATTCATAAAATTATAAGATCATTTATATTTAATAAAAATTAATTTAATATTAATAATAATATTTTATTAAAATATTATTTAATTCAAAAATCCTTTAATTTAATAAAATATAATTCTTAATTAAATAATAACTAAAAACACCGTTTGTACTTTAAAAAATAACTACAAGGTATCAAAAATGACTAGAAATTATATTCATTATTATATACAAAAAAAATGTACATGAACATGGTGCTACTTATTTGTTACATAACCCCTTAAAATAGCCGCATAAGACCTAAGGGTAAGGTGTGCGATGGTGACAGACTCTTGGGGTTGCTCGGATAGCATTGCTCGAGTGGTAATCTCTATCAACTTCCATTTTTCCTGTAGACGATCACGTTCGATCTTGACTTGATGAAGCTCAGCTTGGGCTTGGTCAAGGGCAAAGCCCAAAGACGCCACCTCCTTTCCGAGCTCCGACAAATGGGCTTCGTAAGGGGCAATTCTACTGGATGAGGCCATCGCTTCCTTTTTCTGAGTAGAAAATTGGTTCGTTAAAGCCTTATATTTAAACTACCAAGATGATCACTGTTAAACGGCTATAAAAGTAACGGTCACAAATCTTAACGTTAAACTAAAGAAGTTGACATCTTATAAAAACATTTTTTTTTTCATAAAGAAACATTTAACTGGATCAAGAGGGATTTTCCATTAATGAAATTTTGGGTCGTTACAACATTCCCCCCTTACGAAATTTCGCCCTCGAAATTTTCCTTTTCCCACACTAAAACAAATGTGGGTAACTTAGCTTCATCATATCCTCCGACTCCCAAGTTGCTTCTTCAAACTTGTGGTTTCTCCACAACACCTTGACGAGGGGAATTGTCTTATTTCGTAGAACTTTTTCTCTACGATCCAAGATCTTCACTGGTTGCTCCTCATAAGAAAGATCGTCTTCTAATTGTACCACCTCAGAAGAGAGTACATGTGAAGGGTCTGGTATGTACTTCCTTAAGAGGGATACATGGAAGACATCATGCACCTTGGCCATAGTAGGTGGAAGTTCTAGTTGATAGGCCACAGCCCCAACACGACCAAGAATCTCGAAGGGGCCGATGTACCTTGGACTTAACTTCCCTTTCTTTCCAAACCTCATGACCTTCTTCCACGGAGATATGCGTAAAAACACCATGTCTCCGACTTTAAACTCAAGTCTCGTCGACGATTATCTGCATAACTCTTCTGCCGACTCTGGGATGCCTTGATATGCTGCTGAATGGTTTTCACCTTCTCCACCATTTCTTCGACCATTTCGGGTCCAAGCAGCTTACGTTCACCGACCTCATCCCAACATGCCGGTGTTCTACACCTTTTCCCATACAGGGCTTCATATGGTGCCATGTGGATGCTCGAGTGGAAACTATTATTATAAGAGAACTCAACTAGAGGAAGATGTTGATCCCATCCTCCTTTAAAGTCCATTGAGCACTCTCTCAACATATCCTCAAGTGTTTGGATAGTCCGCTCGGATTGGCCATCAGTTTGAGGATGATAGGCCGTACTGAAGTTCAGTTCAGTATTCAGAGCATGTTGAAGACTCTTCCAAAACTTAGAGGTAAATCTTGGATCTCGGTCCGACACAATAGATAGTGGTACTCCATGGAACCGTACCACTTCCCTGATATATATCCATGCCAGTTGTTCCAAAGAGAAATCCTCTCGAATAGCAATGAAGTGTGCAGTCTTTGTATGACGATCCACAATAACCCAGATTGCATTGTTGCTTTTGGATGTCCTTGGAAGTCCAGTGACGAATTCCATGGTGATGTTCTCCCATTTCCATTCTGGTATGGGCAATGGTTGCATCATCCCCTTAGACTTCTGCCTTTCTGCCTTCACTTGCTGACACACCAGGCACTTTGATGTATATTCAGCGATCTCCTTCTTCATATTATCCCACCAAAATTTTTCTCGGAGATCTCGATACATCTTTGTTCTCCCTGGGTGAATAGAGAAATTTGAACTATGTGCATCATCCAAAAGTTCCTTCTTCAGCTCCAAACTTGATGGAACACATAGTCTTTTCCCAAACCGCATAATTCCTTCTTCATTAACATTAAACTCTGAAGATTTTCCCTTTTTGATAGCTTCCACTTTTTCTTGGATTCTCGCATCATCCTTTTGAGCATCCTTTAACCTTTCCAAAAGAGATGGTTGAGCAATCATTTGTGAAAGGATTGATGATGTTCCCTTCTTTATGATTCCCACGTCCATCTTCATCAAGTCTAAGAAGATTGGATCCTTCTCAATTCTCATCATTGATAGAATTGCTAGATCCTTTCTACTTAGGGCATCCTCCACCTTGTTCGCCTTCCCATGGTGGTAATGTATTGAATAGTAATAATCCTTGATGAGCTCTATCCATCTTCTCTGGCGCATATTAAGCTCTTTCTGTGTGAATATATATTTAAGACTCTTGTGGTCAGTATATATCTCACATTTCTCTCCATAGAGATAATGCCGCCAGATTTTCAAGGCAAAGATTACCGCCGCCAACTCCAGATCATGCGTTGGATAGTTTCGCTCATGGATTTTCAACTGCCTTGAGGCATAGGATATCACTTTATCATTCTGCATCAGCACACATCCTAAGCCCTTCTTCGAAGCATCACTGAATACCACAAAAAGCTCCCCACTTGTGGGTAAAGTGAGCACAGGTGCAGTGATAAGCCTCCTTTTCAACTCCTTAAATCTTTCTTCGCATTCATCACTCCAAGAAAACTTTACTCCCTTTCGAGTTAGCTTGGTAAGAGGGTTGGACAATCGTGAGAAGTTTCTCACAAATCGTCGATAATATCTAGCTAACCCCAAGAAGCTACGGATATCAGTTACCGATGTTGGCCTCGGCCATCCCTCAATTGCATCTGTTTTGGAGGGGTCCACAGATATCCCATTGCTTGTGATGATATGGCCCAAGAATGAGACCTCCTTCAACCAGAACTCACACTTGCTGTGCTTGGCATAGAGCTTCTCCTTGCGTAAAGTCTCCAGTACAGTTCTTAAATGCTCCTCATGGTCCTCCTTGGTTTTGGAGTATATTATAATATAATCTATAAAGACTACCACAAATTTATCTAGGTAATATCTAAAGACTCTATTCATCAAGTCCATGAATATTTCTGGAGCATTGGTGAGTCCAAAAGGCATTACTATGAATTCATAGTGCCCGTACCTTGTACGAAAAGCAGTCTTGGGGATATCTTCCTTCTTCACCCTTACTTGATAATATCCCGACCGCAAGTCGACCTTGGAGAAGTATTGTGCTCCACGCAGCTGATCAAACAAGTCATCGATTCTTGGGAGAGGATACTTGTTCTTTATCGTGATTTTGTTAAGTTCACGATAATCGATGCAAAGCCGCATTGACCCATCCTTCTTCTTGACGAAGAGGACCGGTGCACCCCATGGTGATGCACTTGGGCGTATAAACCCTTTATCCAGATTCTCCTGTAGTTGTTTCTTCAGTTCTTCAAGCTCAACCACAACCATTCTATATGGAGTCTTGGATATTGGTAGCGCCCCAGGTATAAGTTCAATTGAGAACTCAACATCTCTTCTTGGAGGAAGACCAGGAAGTTCCTCGGGAAATACTTCAGCGAATTCCCTCACAATAGGCATTTCTTCAAGGGTGGTTTCTTCCTTGGACTCAATCATCTGAGCCAGATATGCATGCTCATAAGGCAGTAATATCCATGCTTGAGATGATGGAGCTAAAGGAGATTCATCTTCCTCCTGACACTTGTAAAGAATCGGGGGTCGATTCTCCATATGGAGTGTGATTTCCCTCTCCCGACAATTTATGTTGGCTCTATATAAGGAAAGCCAATCCATGCCAAGAATTGCATCAAATTCCACCAAAGGGAGTATGACGAGGTTCTCCGGGAAATTCAATCCACAGATTATAACAGGGGAGGACTTACACTCATGGGATGCAATGATTGCCCCATTTTCCGTACTCACCGACATCTTTACTTCCATGATTTGTGGTGGTGCAGGGATTGTTCTACTAAACTTTTGAGATATAAAAGAATGCGTAGAACCTGAATCAAAAAGTACGTTCGCTATTCTTGAATGAATAACTAGCGTACCTGTCACCACTTCGTTGTCGGGGTTCACTTCGGCAGAAGTGATGGCAAAAGCTCTTCCTTGCTGTCTTGGAGGTTGTTGATTGCCTCCGATAACCCTTGGATTAGGGCAATGATTCGCAAAATGACCCATTTCTTTGCATTTGAAGCATTGAACAACGCGTTGAGGTTCGAACGGAGCGTTCCTCCCCTCCGTCACAGCCGCGGGTCCTTCTTGCTGACAGTTAACAGCTAGGTGCCCTTCTCTTCCACACTTGAAGCATTTTCTTGTCCCCCTAAGGCAATTTCTAGGGTACTTTTTTCCACACTTTTGGCAAGTGGGGTGCTAGAATTTCTTAGCGCCGTTGGATTTATCCATCGGACCACCAGCATTGAAGTCTACCTTCCGCTTCTTGTCCCCATGATACCCCTGTGATTCTCCAATCTCCATTTCAACCTTGAGGTCACATCGGAAAATTTCCTCATAGCTGTCGAAGTCACGGATCGCTAATGCTTTCCGCAAGCTAGGCTTCAGCCCACCAAAGAAGCGGTCAACTTTGAATTCGGGGGTAACGACAAAGCCGGAAGCGTATCGTGCAAGCCTTGTGAAGTTTGCCTCGTACGCTCCCACAGATTCCTCATCTTTCTGCTTGAGGGAAAGGAAGTCCCTTTCCATCTTAAGACGGAGGGTGCGTGGAAAATATTTATCGAAAAACATCTTCCGGAATACCTTCCATTCCAAAGCCTCGATCTCCTCCTCAGGCTTCGTATTTTTGATCAACGTCCACCATTGATCAGCTTCACCCTCCATACGATAAGCCGCCAGGAGAACCTTCTCTTTTTCAGATCATTGGAGGATGGAGAATATCTTTTCAATGGAGTTGATCCATTGTTCAGCAATCGTGGGATCGGATGATCCACTAAAAGTAGGAGGCCTTTGTCTCATGAAGCTTTCAATAGCGACTTGTTCTTTCTTAGGGGGGGTTGAACGTTCCTCTTGACCAGTGTTTCTATTCAAAACTTGAGTTAGCTGAGAGAGAAGCGTGACAAAGTTTGCAATTCCCGCTCCCATTGGATTGGGCATCTCATAAGTACAATCATCACACTGATCTTCACAACGGTTGTTAGCCCGAGTTCTCCTATTACCGGCCATTGGATGGAATAAAAGGAAAGTTAGGGGTAACACATAAAGGGTAATCCAAAGACAAAATTTGATGACTTATAAATAAACTTTAATCTCTTTAACTCATGAGTCTATAGGATTCAATCCAGGCTTTTCATGATCTTCCTTCTAACATATATTCTTAGGGGCATTTTTCCCTTAATAAGGGTTCATACTAAGATTGTGAATTTATCAACACATATCCCCCGGGAGTGTCGTAACCAAGAGTGCAGCAAGGCCCGTTGTCGTGCACCAATTCCTGTTCGAGTCTAGCTCAAAGCGGTGTTTTCGGGTTTTACCCCTAGGATACATCTGTTCCAGAGCCGCCTCTACCTGCTCGTATCCAGACAGGGATGTATTTGTTTGATAAACCACTTACTTAGTATTTACCAAAACATAGGGATGTTTTTATTATGCTTAGTCTTGTATCTAAGGCTTTAATAGGGTTTCCTAATCCCAAAAATAACTAAACCTATCCTCTGATACCAACTGTGGCAACCCTGCTTTTTATTACGACTTAAACATGCTTTATTACATAAAACTTCACTTGATACAACAAAGAAGATCGAGAGGTTTAGTTTCTTTGGGGCTTAGGATCATTACATAAAAACTTTAAACTTGAAATACAACATCCTTATTGAAAACATCCTTTACATGACCACTACATTCCTTCGTACTTAGCATTGCATGGGATAACCTGAGGACATGCATAAGAAAAGGGTGAGCTATAAAGCCCAGTAAGGGAGTACATAATGAATAACATGAGGAGTACAATACATGTAAGGCAATAGGCATATCAATAGAGCATAAGAGAGACATGAACATAAAGGCATGATAAAGCATGATAATCATAACATGGAAATGTGGCAACAACACTTAACATTGAATTAGCATGAGCCAAGGCTCATTGCACATGGAGCATGAGTAAACCCTCATTGCACTTGAAGCACGAGTAAACCCTCGTTTCACTTGAATTAGCATGAGTAAACACTCATTGCACATGACGTATCATGATACTATACTTTACCCAATGCATTGGAGCGCTATAAAGGGCGCACCCTTCTTAAACATTTCATTTCATGCATAAGTGTGCCACATGGATCATAAAACATGGATTCATAAAACATAATCATTTCTTCCACGATAAAGGAAAGTGGAATTCATACATGAAACTTTATAATCAATATGTAAATGTGCATAAAGGTGAATACCCTTGATGGAGAAATGGGCATGGTATTCACTACACAAAGACATTGGCTTAGAAAATCGGTGCGATTTCGGCAGCGTAACGGCGTGACATAAGAATTCATAAAAAAGTTTGATGAGAGAGAAAGGGGTTCCTCATCATATTTACATGTAATGGACAGTAAGGAGATCATATATATACATGTCCCAACAATATAAATGGAATTTAGATTCATGATACAAAAGTATTGCTTGAATGTAAAAGGAGAGAGAAGTTCCTTTCGGAATTTCGGCATAGTAACGGGTGTACATGGGAGGCATTTAATGAGAGAGAAAGGGTTCTCCCATCATTCAAACAATAAGAGGGAAGTATGGGGGAGGTGTGAAACCATACCCCAACATTCATAATTGAAATAAAAAGGTAAATACAACTTAAAGAAAATTGACAAAAAAATGAGAAAGGAAGAAAACCCCTTACTTGAAAGTGTGCTTCCAAAGGCTAGAGAGAGGCTTGTGAGAGGATTCTTGGGAGCTTGGGGCGCCTTGAGAGGATTATAGAGAGAGTAGGGCAGAGGTTGGAAGAACTTAAAGGGCTTTGAGTGAGGAGGAAGTGGGAGCTTGGGTGGGTTTATATAGGAAAGGTGAGAGAATTATTTATTATTTAGGTTTGGGACCCCTTATATTAAAATAATCCAAACCACAAACCATACCATGGTATTTGCCCATGGTTTCTGGAAAAGGAAAGAGGAAAACTATATTTTACAAGGCCAAGGTCCGAACTTATTAAAAAATTAGGGTTTCTTATGTGGAGGTGAGTCACACTCCCATGGAAATTAATTTAAAAAGGCAAAGTGTTGAATAAGTCTTGAGGGCTCCATTAATGCTTTGAAAAGTGAGTCAAACAAACCCAAAACCTCATTATTTTAATGATAAAACATATATTGGCCGAACATAAGGATTATGGTATTTTATTACATCACCATTGGGTTATTATGATGTCATAAAACACATTATATATTTAAATGGTATTTAATTTTTACCCAAAAATTTGACTGTCTCAGAAAATTATGAAAAATTCACCATTGGATAATTTTGACGTCCTGATTCCAAAAATAATATTTATTTTATCTAAATAATTTTATAAATATGTGAATTTTCACTTTTAAAATAAAAACCGAAATTTATAAAAAATTCACGGGTTTTGACAGAAATGGCTTTCAAACCTTAATAAAAATTTTAATTGCATTCATAAAATTATAAGATCATTTATATTTAATAAAAATTAATTTAATATTAATAATAATATTTTATAAAAATATTATTTAATTCAAAAATCCTTTAATTTAATAAAATATAATTCTTAATTAAATAATAACTAAAAACACCGTTTGTACTTTAAAAACTAACTACAAGGTATCAAAAATGACTAGAAATTATATTCATTATTATATAAAAAAAATGTACATGAACATGGTGCTACTTATTTGTTACATAGCCCCTTAAAATAGCCGCATAAGACCTAAGGGTAAGGTGTGCGATGGTGACAGACTCTTGGGGTTGCTCGGATAGCATTGCTCGAGTGGTAATCTCTATCAACTTCCATTTTTCCCGTAGACGATCACGTTCGAGCTTGACTTGATGAAGCTCAGCTTGGGCTTGGTCAAGGGCAAAGCCCAAAGACGCCACCTCCTTTCCGAGCTCCGACAAATGGGCTTCGTAAGGGGAAATTCTACTGGATGAGGCCATCGCTTCCTTTGTCTGAGTAGAAAATTGGTTCGTTAAAGCCTTATATTTAAACTACCCAGATGATCACTGTTCAACGGCTATAAAAGTAACGGTCACAAATCTTAACGTTAAACTAAATAAGTTGACATCTTATAAAAACATTTTTTTTTCATAAAGAAACATTTAACTGGATCAAGAGGGATTTTCCATTAATGAAATTTTGGGTCGTTACAGATATTGTAATAAAATACATAATTTTCATCTCTAGTAACTTTCATTGATTTCAATAAATATACCTTAGACTATTGGGCCAAGACACCTTATTAAAAAAATTAAGAAAAATCAAAATGGTTTCATGAAAAACAACTAATGAAAAAGTATCTTCTAAATAAATTCATTTAACCTATAAATATCTTTTGGAAATTAGGATTTCCCTTTCTCTCATAACTTCCCCTTATTCATTAGACTTTTTATTGAACACTCAATTTTTTTTTATGTAAATTTAATTTTTAGGACGGGTATGAAATTATAATTTTCATTCTTATCAATATGATCTAACTCCATGTTCATGGAATTGACACACTATTGATTTTATAATTAATCATTAATGTCTCATCACTCAATCTGAGATAACAATGCCATATGTTTTACTAGTGTCAATGTAATCCTAGTTTAAACTTTATTTCCTTATTATCCTATTATATTTTATATCTAAACTAGATTTATTATCCATGTATGAGTTGAAAATGGTTATTATCCATCACTAAAATACTTGAATCATTATATTAACCTTCCCTTTATCTAGATTCACATTAAATTCAACACATTTACCTTGATTCCCAACAATTTCTTTTAAATCATATTCACACCTGGAATATACCTCTTGATGTGGGATATAATTATTTTTGGGTTATAAAACTTTTAAATTAGTATGAAAAATAATATTCCTTATTTATTTATTATAGAAATGGTATCCAATTTTATTTATAGGATAGTTAAGGGATATTCCATCAACACCTCTTTCATTGAACTTCCTAAATTTTCACCTTTAAAATTTTTAAAACAAGGGGTTATATATAAAATCAAATGTTTCAATATTGGGGTGTTCTTATAATACAAATCTTATAGTGTCAAATAAAAATTAGATCATAAAAAACACTGCTTTTGAATCAAAATTTATATACACACTTCTTTCCTCCAAAATATTGAGAAGTAATATGATCAACCAACATCATAAGACCCATTTCAAACAATATCATATTATTTTATTAAAAACACCATTTTATTATGGGGTATATGGGACATTTATGGTGTATATAATATTTTTTCAAAGCAATTTTTAATTTTTTTCACTTATATATTCATAATTATTTTATATCTTTAAATTATTATGTAGAAATCACACTCTTTTTAATTCATTCTTTTGATGATTTTGAACATCATCAAGACCTATAACTTAGGTTTCATAATCATAATTTTAGCAATATGATTTGATTTATTAATAAAATAAATAAAATATTTATATCATTTTATCAATTTCTTCCTCATACACCCACAAACATCTAAATTAATAAGCTTTAATATATGATACATTTGAATATACACTATCTTGTGTGAATAAATCACTATTTTACAATTTTGGAATATAAAACACATCTCATTCCTTTTACTCCTCAACATTACCACATAAAAATATTATTTACATGGATTAACTTTTGTGTATTCTTTAGACCATGTAGTACAAGCCTTCTATTCCATAATTTTTGTTCATCTTTCATAATCAATTAGCATGAACTTATATCTTCTTGAACTTGAAAAAATTTTACTCACGTTTTTAATCCCTTACCAAAACACATCCGTATTTAAAACTATTAAAAAACATTTTTTACTCCAAAACACCATCTCATTTTATTTATCATAGTGTTGAGACACACTTAATAAATTGTGTTACAATTAATTAATAAACAATTTGTCCTTCAATTATTTAATGTCTTATCCAATAATTATTAAACCAAATCCTCTAATTTTTAATGATATATCATTGAAAAATGTTACTTATTATTCAACTCACTTCTCAAAATCATTTAAGAGATTCAGATATCCATTCATAGGAAAAGATCACCCACTTCAAAGATCCATGGATTCCCCTTTTGTGAGGATTTGAGAAACACTTCAATAATAAATACTTTATCCTTTATTTTTTATTTTTTCTTCAAAATTTTAATTATTATGATTCATAATCAAATCACTAGGTAAAGGTTTTATAAAATTGTCAACTATTGACCTAGTTGTTCACGTCTTCCACAAACATCTTTCAATGGTTGGAACTTCTTCACAGCCTTTAGTCAAGAATGTTTAGTTTGATTCTCAACCATTATTCTTTGAGTACATTTACTCAACCTAAATATTTAACTCCCAGAACATGTTTACTTGTAGTGATATTGGTATTTAAAACATTAGTATCTTTATATATTAAAAAAATCATCCACAATACCAGTAGTAACAATAAAATGCATACTTTTTTTTGTTGAATGTTTGTTGTCCAGAAGTATACTATTAATTTTTATTTACTCTATGACCATTAAAATTGCCTCCTCTAACCAAAAAAATTATGGTAGACTCCCAACACTAATTTCTTCGTTTTGGACTTTGATTTTGACTCTTTATAATCACCAGTTTTAGTAGATTTCAGTTTCAAATAAGTTTTAATATAATTTTGAAATTTATGAAAATTGGTTCTCTTTATCACAAATTTGACATTTTAAATGTGAATATTTACATCACCCATTTCAATAAACTTATTCTTAGATATTTATCCATATTCATAATTAAATTCTTAATGTTAAAATTGAATTCATCCAACACTCTCTTTACTTCCAATAATTTTTATTAAACAACTTCCAAATCTTTCTTGTTTTATTTGACCTTCATTTCCAAGTCAATATTATACATCTTCTAATAAACAAGATTCATATCCATTTTTTCAATATTAGTTATCAACATTGAATATTTTTTATCCTATAATCAATCACTAGTAAAAATAAATGAAAATCCTTTTTCAAACATTATTTTTTTCTTCCAATTAAGAAATATTAAAGAGGTACTATTTGAGTTACCATTTTAGTATATGGTCCATTTTTATTTCTTCGTAACTTCCACAATTTCTAGTTTCATCACTGTATAATTCTTTATCATTTAATTTAATAGTAAAAAAATCACCAACTTCACTAGAAGCCTTGTATTTAACTACATATAAACAACAATAATCATCCTAAATCTTAGATAATCACTTTCTCTACCTAAAATTAGAGAAATTATTACCTATCCCCTTAGAAAAATAATTTGGTGAATTATTTTTTGAGGAAATTGTTATTTTTAATCCTTATCATCATTGAATTTTTATTATTTTAATTTAGGATATTTTTTTAAATGTCTATGAAATCTATACTTGAATATTTTTCGTGGAAGCTTCCCTTGAAACATTCATTTTCCCCTTCTCATACTTCTTTAATTTAACTTCATGAGTTTATCAAATATCAGTACCATATTTTCTTTATTAAAAAGTTATTTCTCATATTTATAAATTTATTTCTACTATTATCTTGCCTTAAATTTTTAAATTAAATATCCCTATCATATATTCAATTATTCTTGATGGCGATTCTATTCCATTTTTTATAATAAATCAAAATTTCCTAAAAATCATCCAATGGAAGTGTATATTGATTACGTTTTTTAAGTGATAAATTCTTTGCATCAATTACTTCTAGAAAAATGAATAATATCTTCTAAAAAACCATAGAATCATCCATATATTCACAAAAAAACTCAGAATATACTAAAAAATTCATTAATTATTTTAAATAACTTTATCTTTATCATGATTTTTGAGTGTTAAAACCTATAAATTTAATCCTTTTATAAAGATAAATAGTATCTTCTAATTTAAGAGATATATGGAAATGTTTGATCTTTCTAAATATAATAATTATTCTAACAAAAATTGGTAATCCCCTTTTTATTCACTAACTTAATTTTTTCCATGATCATTACAGAAATTTAGAGCTTGGATCTTCAAACACAAAAAAATGACTTCTCTCAAATAGTTGATCATATGTGAAGAAAAACTAGGATTATTTGATAGTACTAGTAGTTGTCCCAACATATGGTTTCAATTCATTGATATGGGTTGGTGATTTAATGGATCAATACTCTATTATTTGTTTTATTATTTCTTTCAAAATAAACTTTTTTCACTTTTTATGAGAATAAAATTAAATAAAAACTTCTCATGCATCGTGGAAAGAAAAACAAATTTGGAACACAAGATGTACATGGCTTAATACACAAGATGGGAAGATAAGTACTTTTTATGATCCTAAAATTTTTCAACCACATGTTACACTAGAATCAACTTTGTGGATTCAATAACTATTATTTTTCATTGAACTGATGTTAGAAGAATAAATCATTGCAGTCTCTTAACACAAGAAGAATGGATTCTTCATTGATCAATATTATTTCTAATATTGTATTGTCTTCATAGACATAGGGATTTTTTTCTACTAAATTATTATATATTGATAATGTATAGTTTTCATTCACTTCATTATAGTGTAAAACATTTGTGAATTATCTTTTTCCTTGACATGCAATATAACTCTGATGATTATACATAAAACCAAGTATGTACTCTTCCACTTTTTCTTCTTATTCTCTCCCTTTTATTCCTCTCATATTCGCTTATTTAATGAAAATATCCCTATTATAATGATCTTATAAAATAATTGATTCTTCTTCTAGTTCAAATTTCAATATCAATTTTAAATTCAAACTAAAGCTCCCTACAACTACTCCTACATCTTCAGTCATTATATTTTTACAACCCTTTTATCCATCATTGGAAATAATAAAAATATATAATTATTTGAGTAGGATCATACCATGAAAAATAAAAATTCTACATCATAACTATTGTTTTATATACTCACATATAAATCATGGTGTAACTTTATACATTGTGGTGTGATCTACTAGTTTTCTCCGACTTATCACAAATCAAATTTTCCCTTTTCAGGGTGCCAAACATCTTCATGGTGAATTTTATCTTTTTAAATAAAAACAATATATAGATTAACCCTCATGAATTATCATAATATTGAAAAAAATTCCTACAAGACACAATTTATCCCATAATATAGTGTGGCCTTCTCAATATGGTTTAACTATATCCTAATTCAATGATTTCATTATGGTGTAGAAATCACCTTTATTGGGTGACACATTAAAACCTCTAACAATAGTGATATCATTAAATCTCATGGTTCTGTATCATGACATGAATTCCATTTCATTATTGACTAGTTCATAGGATTATTAAATTTAGTTCTTATATCACATCATAAAGCTTTTGGTTATTGTGTGATTTTTCCTTCTGTGATAATATTTCCTCCTTATATAACATTTATTTCAAAAAGGCTCAATCTCACCCAATTTCACTTGTGTTATGATTTAAAACATTTATAGATTGACTATAATCAATCAATCCTTATATAATGTTTTTCTCATTATAATCAAAACTATAAAATGTTGATACTTTTCTGAACTAATTACACATATACTTTATCATGACATGATGGTATATGTTGTAGTGTGATCTAATTTACAGCACTAGATCCTATTACAAACATAAAAATACCAATTTTTTTTGTTAAATTTTGGATTTGTACCTACATATTAATGTTACACTTACATGTCACAAATTACCCTTAAATGTCATAGGAAAAAACCATATTAATCTTATTTTTCATACGTAAAATTCATATTTATCATGTATATCATGGAAAAACTTATATACTGAAGGATTTTATAATTTTTATACTTTTTTTCTCAGAATCAAACATTTAAATAATTCAAAAAAACATATTTGTAATTCATTAAAATTCCTCCAAACTTCACAACATCATTCACCTTACATGAAAATTTTTATTTTTATCTAATCTTTAGAATGATTCATATATTGAAAACAAAATCTGACACAAAAATGATATCTACTTTGTATATTATATAATTTATCTTCCATTTGAAAAACATCATAGTGCTAGGTAATTATTCTTCAACTCATAATCTCAAATAATTATTAGTGATTCATAAATCATGATCTCAGCATCTTCCTAAATTATCTCTTGGTCTCAACAAGATTCAATATCCTTTATTCTCTTCCAAATATTCGAAACAATTACACATAACTTGAATTTATAAGTTTATATTGAGTTTCAAAGTGATTTATTCTTTGAATAAATATGTTTATATGTTGACAAAAATTATAACACCTATCACATCCATTAAAATTTTAATTTACTTTACCAAACGTTTCTTTTGATAAATATTTTAGTGATTCGGGGTCCAGATTTTTAACTCTAGAAAACTCCCCCAACATTATGATCTCAACAATTTCCTTTAGATAGGTCTCAAAAATATCCCCCTTTGGAATTTTTTTAACAACCACTGTATTAAACATACAACACTATTTAAATTTAGTAGTGAAATAGAATTAAATAATTCTAATCCACCATGATCAAACTGAGTGTGGGAAAAAAAGAAATATGAATAAAAAAGTGGTCTATTAGGCTAAATGATATTAACTTCTTAAAAAATATCAAAAATTCATTTCTTATTCTATAAATTTTTTCAAAATTATACATTCATGTTCCTAAAAATATTATTATACCCATTATCAATGAAATAAATACAAATTTTTATAAACATTAACAACTTACACAAACATGAATTGAATTCATTGCTTCCAATTTAAAAAAAAACTCTCCCAGAATATATTCTCTCCATCAAGGAAAAATAGATTCTTTGAATTTACATTATTTTACTATTCAATTGATAAAAAACATCTAAAGGCGAGAAGATAGGTTAAGGAATCACTAAACTATAGCCTCAAATAGATTAAGGTTGAACTCTAATCATCAACCTAATTTTATAAAATGAATCCTTTGGTAGTGATTTAGTTAACGCATCCTAACATTTCACATTTTTTAGTATAAGCTCCATCTTCAATACTCCTAGATACACTAAATATTTGATAAATCGGTATTTGATCTTGATTTATTTTGATCAAGAATGTTTAAATAGATATCTAGGTTTAATTATAACACGTAGTTTTACATCCCATATATTGTGACAACATCACATCCACCTTGAGATCTTTCAATTAAGTCTATGATGTGGTGCTTTTCATATAAATCCTATTAGATAATATTTTTAACCAAAATAAATATTGCAGTAGTTTGAATCAAGTTGTATCTAAATAAGTGAGTTTTTCTTAGTTTTTTTTTCATTTTAAGTGTACATGTTTTATAGATTGAATACAAAAATTGTTTATTTCAAATAATCATAAAAACAATGAATTTGAAATTAGTTTTTAGGATATTTTTTTACCTTTTATATCCCTTAAATGACTTATTGAATAATTATTCTATTTTATCTCTCTTGTTATTTCTCTAATCAGTTGAGACCTAATTGATTTCCATCACCTAGTAGTTTTTTCTTAATCATAGAAATTTAATATTCACTATATTCCCCAATATCACCTACCCTAATGATCATATACCTCCACTAACCCATGTATTAACCTAATTCCCAATATCATGAAGTGTAAGGAATCTCTATGTGGATTCTGGGTGCAAACCATAATGGGGTAGAATAATGTAATTGTATAAAGAAAAGAAAATATTATATTGTCTATTAAAATCAAATTTTTATATATAAATTAACACAAAGGGATTAAACATTAAAATTATAATTCATTAATAGGGGAAATGGAGTCTCCTAGGATTGACTACTTAGAACCTAGTGTTCCATCACAAGATATATTTCTTCAAATGATGAAAAATAACCAATAAAATCTCTCTTCTCAATCAAATAGTGGTTACTTCCTTCATCAATGAACAATCATTTTCTTATTGTTTGATTATGATCTATATGCATGATTCATCATCTCCATACCTAATGTGATCATCGTAGTCTCTTTTTAATCCTTTAGTAATTCCATTACCTTTTAAAAAATCCTTATATTTAGTGACAAACTTCTTCTTCTTCAATCATTCCATGAATTAAACTTGAGGGTATAGTCCCTTTTGGAAATTAACTCTCAAATATTCTCAAATTTGATTAGCTCCAAGTTCTTTTCCATATGTTTTATGAGTTATATATGGAATATCTGGAGTGGTATTTCCTGATTTGGGTAGACCATAGGAATATAAATTGATTTTTAGTCGACATGTATTTCTTTAGGGTAGTTATGAGGTACCCTTACAAAGCTTCTGTAGTGACCTTTACATAGTATGGTCAATCAGGAAGTACCCTTACATGCCTAAGGGGTAATGACTTTACCCTTTTTTAGCCTTTTTATAACCTATACATATCCTGTCATGAGTACCTTCTACCCTAACATAGTCTTTAAATCATACTTGACATACATATATGATAGATCTGGCCATTATATAGTGGGGTGAAGACACATACATTAATTCATATCATAATAACACAAATAAAATGACACTCATTCTGATGTAAATCATATTTACACAAGGTAAATGACACTAATAGTTGTCTTTATGACATGTATACTAAGAAAAGAATCACACATATTCATGCCACTCATTGGAACCTAAATTAGTTCTCCTTTTCAAAATTTCATCCTCTACATATATATAATGACAATTGAATTAATTTAGGTTTCTTCTAGATTTAGAAAAAAATTAATTTAATAATAAAACATATAATTAAATTACTCTAAATGTTGAAATTGTAAAATTAAATATCTATGTCACTGTTTCAAAAAATGGTTATTCATGTTGTTGTTGTTTTTTGTGGTTTTACATTAGTAACCTAAACGACATTATTAAAGGTGACATTGTAAAATTTTTTATTCTTGATGAAGGGTACATGGCTCAAGGTGTCATTCCCGTGTATCATGGAGTTTCAGAATATATGGGGTCAAGGTTAACAAATTTTAATTCTAGCTCAATGATGATGGTAGCTAGTAACACTCGGCTCAAGTGTTACCTGGCTAATGTATATTTTCATTTTTGAAATTTGAATTTTTGAAATTAGAATCGATATTGGGTTGTTTTATTTTCGGTTTTTGTGGGATTTATATTTTTTATGTTTTGGGTGTGGAATGTCTCTCTTATTTTGGGATGGTGCAGGGTTCTCACTTAATCCATAAAATTAATATTATTTAATATAAAAATATTCAATTTTGAGGTGGAGGTGGTTTTCGAAATCAATTATATAAAAACCAACATGTAAAACTATTTATCATGTCGAATTTTTTTGTAACTAAAATGAAAAATGACTTTATTTTTAATATATTACATTAAAATGACCATCCTATGAGTATAAAATCACTTTTGAAACTGATAAATAGTAGTATTAGAAGAACAAAAAACAACATCACAAAATCAATGCATTTAAACATTATAATTTAAAGTTTAAACTTTACAATGTATATTAAAAATAAATAAAAACCTAATAAGATGTTTAAAATAATCCGCCCATTATCTTTGTAAGTGTATTATAAATTCTCCAGTATAATTCCAATGGTATTCAAAATGATATAAATTAAATATAAATCTTTGAACATGTTTTCTGAATATAATAATTGAAACATTGATGAAAATGTTTATAAAAAAATTTATCCTTTTGGAATTTTATAACTCTATCAATTATAATTATTTCAAAAATAAATATTATAAAATTGTTTCTAAATTCCATTACTCTTTCTTGAAGATTAAACTTATGTTAAAAAATAAATTTTCAATTAAAAATAATATTTAAAGTACTTACAGCAAAAATGTGGTAATTATAAATAAGAGTTCACCCTTTCTTTAACATATCTAATCTTTTCACTACTATTTTCTATTATACCTATGAAATAATCACATACCCTATTGTAAAATAATATGTATGAAATAAATTAAAATTTCTTTATAATATTTAAAATTATTCAAATATTTAAACTTATTTGTTCAATACATTCTTAAAATTATCTCTCATGTCACCATAAATAGAGAATATCCATTAAAGTGTCTTATCCCTTGAAAACAACACCCAAAATATAATGAGAAATAATATAAAAAAATATAATTTTAGTGGTTATTTAGTTAATATATATAACACTTTTTGAAATATATGTTCTATACCTTTTAATATAAGGAATAATCCAACACTAAATTGAACTATTTTGCAATCTTTCTATAATATAAATTTTTATTTAATTATCACTCATTATCCTTAATATATTTGAAATAAATTGTGGTTAAATAAATCCATATACATATTTCATATCATGTTTTAGACAAATTTTATAAGGGAACCAAATATAAAAAAAGGCAAGTATTTGGTTTCAATAAATTAACATACCTGAAAGATATATGATAATCGAATTACACAGAAAAGACTTCCAATATGTTGATTCCCAATTAATCTCTATATAAAAGATCTTGGATATATTTAATTAGAGAATAAAAATCATTTAACACCCAAAAATGTTAGGATCTACTAGAATATCATAAACTTATGATAAATAATTTGAATATATTGATAATTTATCAAGTTTAGAAGACATATCTAAAGTCATAACCACCTGTAATTATTTTGGTCTATATAGCGTGTCATTGACTTTAAATTATTCATTTAAGAAAAATATATAAATATATATAATTTAAAATGTTAAAACAAATTTAACACCAATATGAAATAAAGGATATAATCTACACATACCTTAATGGCAATTTTTTGAACAAGTCTGGATGGAAAAACAAAATAATTGTCGTTACATTGTCCAATTATAGTGACCAAATCTATAAGAAATGGTATTCTAGAATATCTATCTATAATATTCTATATAGTGACCCTGAACTTCTCTATCTCTATATTTTGATGATGTATATTTTCACTAATATAATATAAAATCTTATATGAAACAATATTATGTTGGGGATCCTCAATATATAACTCACGATAAATTATATGTTATAGAAGAGGAGGCCTAGGAGTTGGATAAGTATGAGGAGTTCAAGTTGTGGGATCTGTAAGAAGAGGTGGAAGAGTGGAATTAGAAGCCTAAAACACTCTTTTCATGTCTATAAGCATTGATTGTACAAACGATTTTTTTATTGATACACCTACTGGTTATCCTCATACTCAATCCAAGTGTTCGGGATTTCCCAATACGGTAACTAGAATATCATTCATAACCTCATCTAGGAAGGTCCCCTTTACTCCCTTCTCATCAAGGGGTTTGAATATATATATTTTTAAATATTACTAATTAATCACAATATATACAGAATTTATTTAACTTAAATAACATAAATAAATTAAATAAATTCTCAGAATCCACTTATCTACAAATATCAACTCTTATATAAGATATGGTCTCATTTTTATCATCTATACCCTCTTTTATTATTCATGTGTAGGTGGGGAGAAGGAGGGTCAACCTCTATAGAGGCTAGAGACTCTTCTCTTAGCTTTTGTATTTTTTCATCTATCATTTTTTCATCCAATAACATACATGATCTATGAGATAAAGTATGAGGGTATTTGTTTTTGGATTGAACCACCTGATGATATCTCCTCATTTTTTTTAAATTAAGAATAGAAATTCCATTAAAATAATCATTAAAATAAAAAAACATATAAAATTTAACATTTCACTTTCCAAAAAAAAATTCATGCCATCTACTTTCAACAAAATTCTTCCATGTGTATTCATCTATAAATATATATATATATATATATATATATATATTAAATTTATATTGATATTTTTTATCCCAAGTAATGCAGTCTAATTTGAGGGTTGAATTAAAGTCCATTCACCTTTTAGTGGCCAATACTAAATATTTCCTCCTAACTCTTCCAGTATCAGGTATATCATAATTCATCTGATAAAAAAGGAGAATCCTATATAAGTAAAAACAATTCATAATAAGTAAAATAATAAAAAATTATATTACCAAATTTGTCTCACATAATTGGGATAGTGTCACTTTTTCAATATTTATCCAATCATAAATCAAAATACTAATTTTTCCTTTAGCCTACACTATAATTAAAGTCTTATATTATTTTTAATTCGGACCCCTAGAATATAATTATCTTCAAAGTCAATTGTTACCCTCTATTCATATCTACAAGAAATTAATAAATTTAGTAAATATGTTCATCCATGTGTTTCCAACCCTTGAATACTTATCTCCACATGGGGAAGTTTATAACACTTATATAGAGGGATGAGAAGGCACCTAAACAGGAGTATGTGTAAAGTCCTTCCCAGATATATGTGTGCAGTCGTCCTAAAAAGATCACGGTGAATCATCTGTTTCATCTACCTTCATCCAAAAAATAATAGTCACAGACAATTACTACAAAAAATATAAAAATCTCACTTTTACATATACAATTAAATAAAAAATGAAAAATTATCCAACAAAAATTAAACTAATTAGAATATATTTTCATTAATATTTATTAAATTATTTAACAAAAATTCTAACAACATTAATTTTAGATTAAAATACATAAAATAATGAAAAAATACTACTTTCATATAAAAATTTGAAAATAAATTTAAAATGATAAAAAATAATAAAAAACTAAAATACCCACTCTTTATCATATTCTGTAGAGAATATCTAGTGTAATACATCATTATGGAGTAGAGTTACTCCCAAAATGGTGCATCATTTTTAAAATTTCTCCAACATATTGCACTATTTTTTACACCAAAAAAATATTATTTGATCACAAAATTTTATATATTTTTATTTTTATACATATTAAATTAAAATTAATTTTTTTCATAAAATCAGAAAATACAAAAGTTATGTAAGGGTAAATAAAAGTTATGTGAGAGGAATAAATCAAAAATGATTTTATTCAATAAAAAATAACTTATTAGTTATAATATGTGTTTTAAAAAAATGCTAATATATTAAAAAAATATTGAATTTAAAAATTAAATAAGAAATAAATAAGTGTTAACTATAATACTAGGAAATTATTATGTTATTTTTTTCCTGAATTTCATCCTCATGATAATTATGTATAAAAACCTATCTCTATAATGTGGTCATAAATATTCTCTATTAATATTTCCATGGAAGTAGGGATATCTAATAAATTAGAATCTTTATCATGTTGTTCAGGACCAACATACTATTTTTTCCTTGTAAAATTATATACTAATACATATCTGATAGATCCAGAACATAGGAAAAAACTTGTGTTTCTTGGATAAAAGGATCAGTTGTGTCTTCCAATCTATTCGGATTAACTAGTGTCATACTAAATTCATTGTGTTTGAAACACTTTTTACTAATAACTCATTTATAGTTAATCCTTAGAACTAGAAATTTAATTTTTATCAACCCCCATATTTCTTAAGTGACTTAATAAAATGAACTTTCTATGAAGATTGGTTGTTTGTTTTTAGAACTCAAAAATTTCATTTCATTGATGAACAATAATACTCTATTATTCTAAACTACACATCTAATACCCTAATATTTCATTTGAACTGTATAACCATTAATGTCACACTTGGACCATGCTATCAAATTTAAAGACGGACCACCCACTAACCATATCAATTTTTTGATGCATCTAATCTATCATAGATAGTATCTTTAAAACATAAAAAAATTGTTATGCTCATTCCAAATCCATATTTCATTATTCTTTTAAAAACATTGTTTTAGCATATTATAATGAAATTTTATATATGGATAAGAAAAATATATATTATTTATGATATATAAATGTATCTTACTTAACTGTTAAGCTGAAATGATTTTACTTTCAATCCTTGTATCCGCTTTCCCTTATAATTGACTCATTCATGGAGAGATTAGGAAAACTAATGTTCTCCACTAAAGAAAACTATCTTTTTCAAAACTTTATAACCTCCTCATAAATATACTTCTCAACAATAGCATCTTCATATAGACATGGATTCATAACATATCTCTTTAATATATTCATATACCTTTCAAAATTATACATATAACATTGATATTCAAATCCATAATGATTGTTTGCCACACAAAATAATCAATTAAATGCACCATGATATCCAAAAAATATAGTGGAAAAAAATTCCAATTGAAAAAGTAGAGAAAGTTTTTTTCTCCATATTATTCAAAGAATTAAAATCTATCAATATATTAAAAATTGAATTGAAAAAAATAACACATCTTTATTATAGTCATTATTACATGGATGGAAAATATTCTACTTGATGAAATGGGTATAAGTTATTGCATCATAACATGAAATCATGAGGTGGCATACCCATAAAGTTCAAATATTTTAGTGACACAAATTTTTTACATTTGATTAATAACCTTGTGGATATTTGATACCATGAAGACACTAAAAAATCTAATTTTCTCCCACTTGGATATTGTATAATTATCTATAGGTAGGTATTATCATCTCTTATTAGTAATGGGAGACAGGACCAAACATATTCCCATTGAGAGTAAATTCAATCTTTTATTCAATCCATATTTTGTCATCCATTTAATATCTAACATTTTATCAATCAATTTTTCACATATATTCTCCTTCACATGCATTAAATCATTGTTATGTTTGACCTCATGATATATCCTACAAAGAAGTTCAAAAAATATTGATAGTTTCTTCCAAATATTTATATCAATACATGATTTTTGTGTCTTTCCAAATGTGACATCAATATTTTTTACCCTATCAATAGAATGATTGGTGGAAAAATATTTTTGAGCAATATCAAATTCTCGTGATTCATTGAATTCACTTTTAAATATTTTATGAAATTTATCAATAGACAAAATCCTTTTATGACCCATGTATAATATTTTTATTCAATATTTTAGTTTTCAGTATGAAGTACATTGTTCATAAATTGGAGAAGTTTTATGTCCCTTAACACTATATACAAAAAAATACACAGACTAAGAAGTCATTTATAGTGAACATGATCATTTCATTAAGTTTAAAATGTTCCATTTTATAATAATAATACGATTTAATAACTTCCACCCATTAAAATTTCAATTCATCAATTAAAGGTGATAAGAAAACATCAATATCATTTTGATAATATATTGGTCCATAAATCATTTAACTCAACATGAAATTTTTTTTATTCATACAAAATTAGGAAGATAAGTTTTAACTTACCAAAAAACCATCCATGAACTATGTTTTCTGCAAATTATTTGATATGGATTCATTTTATATCTGCACAGTCTAAGTCTGATATTTATTACATTATTTTTGAATATATAAAATTGTTGATTGAATCTATTCCACTGTTTAAAATCAGTTTTATAACATAAATATCCATCATATATCTTCTTATTTACATGTAAACTTAACCTTTTGAATCATATTAATTTAGAAATAAACATTTCAAATGAGTAATTACATGAAGATACCAAACAGACATGACCTTAGTCTCTATAATTTCTAAATCAGACGTATATTTTTATTTCAACTTATAGCATGAGGTCCCAGATTTATGACACTCTAATATACGTTCATATTCTTTCCTATATAGAACATATTCATTTAGGAAATCATGTATCTTCTTGTAACCCAAACACATCAGGAAAAATATTTTATTTACATTATAATGTGAATATGGAATATTTTTTACATTAGGAAGTATATGTTCCAACATGAATAGAAACTCTATAAAACTCTTATCACGCCATCTATTTTTCATCTTCAATTTAATCATTATTAACACATTTTATAAAACCATAATCTTTTTATACCTTTAATACAATGGTTTTTCAGTATGACCATATATACGCTCTATTATCAGTTCTTCTGCAATTACTTCTAATTCAATATCTTGAATAATTTATTTAATTTGATTATACTTACCATCTTTAAAATAATCATTATCAATAGATTTTGAATTTTTTTAGTTTAACCATTGCAAATCTAAGGTAAATAACTCGGATTAAAACCATGAATAATTAAATAATCTTTTATTTATCTACATTTCAACTTCTTTGTATTTAATCATTTCAAGCATGAAAAAAACAATTCAGTTTTTGGAACATTGTGTATAGAAAATTACCAAAAAAACATTGATTCCCACCTCATATTTATCACTTTTTCATGGTACAATAATCTAACTTCAACTCATTATTCCCTATAACAAATATCATGATTAGAAAATTAGTTGTTATTTTTTAAAATCAATTTTCAAATTTACTTTTATAAATATTTATAAACAATATATTACAATTATTTAAAAATAAAATAAATACAACATATTTGATAAAAATATCTCTTTAAACATATTTAATTATCATTATTTCATAAAAAATCACAACCCTTAATCTGAAATCATTCATTCATTAGTTAGAAAATACATAATGTATGAGAATAATCAGAACTAAAATTACAAATTGTGAAGATAAAGCAACCTTAATGGAAAAATATGAACTAGAAATACAACTAAAAATACCATGGATTCATATAAAATAATAACAATAAATACAAAACATAAATTAAAATCAGAACCGGGATAATTGATAAGGAGAAACCAATAAGAATAAGGTGGAAGTAGCGATTGATGGAGGATGATGGTGGACACACTACTATAATAAATCCCTTTAGCGACCACCAAAAGTGGCTGCTAAAGGCCTTTAGAGACCACCTTGTGATGAATTTTGTCAGTCATAGTTTCTCTGTCATTAAAGACCAACAGTGACCGCCAATGGTGGTCACTCTAGATCCTTTAGAAAAATGCCACATTTCATGTGTAAGGGACACTGGTGGGGTGCGAGGAGGGACACATGAGGGTAAGGCCAAATGAGGTAAATTAATTTTTTACTAGTGTGTATGGATTCCAAATTAAAGCTAAAAATGAATAAAAATTCTAAAACCCATAATGAAATCCATATATAATTTATATTAAAGATTTATAAAATTAAAAAAAACAATTATTTTCATAGGTTTTATCTAGATTAGGGGTCATTATCAATGAGGAAAAAATTAAATATTTAGGAAATAATTGATCTCATTACTCACCCACACTTATATTGTTAAAATACTAATAAATAAAATGAATTATATTTATTTGAAAAATATTTGTTCTCTCAAAACTTAAATACAAAATCCAAAGAAAAATAAAATAATATATTCTTTAATTATTTTAATTTTTATTCCTCCTCTATGGATTTAAGTCACTCATATCTCTTTAATTTATGTAAAAGTCCCAGTTTCAGGTTTCTAAATAGAATAGATCATAATGGAATCAAGATTTTATCAAGTGGAACTTTCTGAACCCCCCCCCCCTTGATCTTGATTTCACAAAGTCCCTTTTCACACTTCTAGGATGCTTTATAAATAATAATCAAATATATCATCTACCCCTTCATCATCTTGGTTCATAATTCTCCAAATAAATACATACCCTTTATTAACTAACACATGTTGAATTTTTTACATCCAAGAATTATGAAAAGAAATTATAGTGTGAGTGTATATAAACCTATAACTAAATCATCCCAATGAATCAATAATACCCTAGGACTAATTTTAATAGTCAATGTATAACAATAATTCCTGACCAAGGATCTCTTAGTTTACTATAACTCTTATTAGATGGCTAACACAAACACACATGTGATTATGTTAACCGTTGCAGACTTTTAGATCAATTCACATCTCCTTGGTTTACTCTAGTTCATAAGAAATATCCAAATTACTTTTAAAAAGTCTCCATAAGGTGTTAATCAATCACATCTTTTTTCCACCTAAGTTCATTTTTAAAATATGGTTTCCTCTTTCTATTATTTTTATTCCACCATGATCTTTTTTATTGACATACATTTTCCAAATTCTTGATCAAATATATCCACGAAACTAATAGTAAAATTCACTCATAAATCATCTAATTTTAAAAATTAAATAACCAAGTAAATCCTTACACATTAGAATAATACTTTTTTCAAATAAAGATACCATTATATATCAATTATTTCTATCTAAAAAGACATAAAAATTTAAAAATGGAAGAAAAATTCATGCAGAATTTACTACAAGATTCTAAAAATGGATTTGATAAAAATATTCTTTAAATAAATCCATAAGAATGAAAAAAATAGGGTACAACAAACCTCTCAAAATATTTACAACATAAGATAAATTTTTCCTCTTCCCCACATTTATCTGATACCTCATATTAAAGTTTTTCAGCATGAAAATTTTAATGAAAAAAATTCTTAAAGAGTTAGTATTTATACCAATGTGAGGAAAAGAAATAACTTAGAAGTCTTTTATTAATTAGAATTTTGGATAATCTTAAACTCTAGCATTTTTTCCATCCAAACGTCCTCATGATAATTTGTTAGCCACTGTCCACTCACCTTAAAGGGGTGTAGTGACTCATCACCGTTAATTTCAACTACACTAAATTTAAATTTAATCATTAATGTGAATGGTATATTCTATTTTTAATTAAGATTTCTACGTATGATTTTCATACATGAGGAGAATAATAGATCTATTTCTCTAATTTAAATGATTATTTTTATAATTATTCTATCATTGAAAAAATACTAATTTTTTATTATATTGTATGGTGTTGTCATAATATTCTCTTCTCATCTCCTACATTTCACTAATTTGGATCTTCCTTTGCCCTAAGAAATCCTTAATTCTAGGTTTCCCTTCTTCATATATCAGTATGCCTTGGGTTTCATCTCAACATATAGGTGATAATTCTGTCCATAAAAATTTTATAAGGTGATAGGCATAATGATTTTTAAAGTAGTTTTGTATTCCCCAAGTGCATATTCTAGATTCTTACTCCAGTTCTTCCAGGTGGGATGCACTATATTTCCCAATATTCTCTTAATATCATATCTTGACACTCAAAATAGGAATTTTATTTTAGGTGGTTTTTATTTGAGTTATTATGGTGAAATACGTATTTCTTCATAATGTATTATATGTTCTCATTACAAAAATTTATTCCTCGATCACGGATTATAACTCAAGACACTCCAAACCTACGAAAAATATCTGATCTTAGAAACTCAATAACAACTTTGTATCATTATTTCAGGTTGTTTTTATTCAATAAAAATGGAAACATAATCTTATATAAATAGTATATAGTAAAATTAAAAATAGATAGGAAATAGACCCATAAAATATAATCCATGCACATCAAATACTTCATAAACTATTAAAGGTATTTGGTAAATTTTCTACCTTTTGGAAACTCAACCAGTAAATTGATATTTTTGATATGTTTTAAAAAATCATACGAGTCATTAAATATTGAGAAACAAAACAGTCCAGCCTTTAAAATATTCATAGCTATTCTTATAGGACCAAAATGTACTCCACACGCATGTTTATGACAAAATGTAAGCACATATTTAAACTCATCCTTATATATATATATATATATATCACACAATAACTTGATTACAAAAAATATTTCATAAATAAGGGTCATACCATAAACAATACTTCAAATCATATTTCAGATTAAGATTTCAGTGATTATATAAAGAGGTTACTTTAAATGTGATCAAATAATTCATTATGTTTGCATACCAAGGTAATTTTGTAACTCTATATAGTTTCTCATCGGTTAAGGATTCAAGTAGGGTTGTTTTAGTAGGTGTGTTTACCTCAGAAGTATAGGGTATCCTGCTCATGTTGTTCAGAACCAAATTGTCATTGAACTTATTTTATTTTATTAACAATCCTAATTATTTTAGAAACTATATCCATCTCACCAATATTGTATTTTAATCATCCTTGACGACCAAATAACTAAGTACAATATGGTCAGAAAAAATAAATACTTTAATTCCTAACAGATATGGCCAAAATTTATCCAATGCAATAATAGTTGAAAAAAATCATTATCTATTATTGATTAATTTATTTGGGTTTTTTATATATTTTATAGTAGAGAGGCTATCAAATGTAAATGTAACCGAATCCTTCAATATAGATCAACCCCCATAGATTTGTTTGAGGAACCACATAACACTTCAGAAAGGTCCCCCTAACTTGGTGGAAATATCATAGGGGTTTTAGTCAATATCTCATTAATTTTTTTCAAAATATACATTTTATGAATCATTAAACACAAAATTATTTTACTTTTTAAACAAGTTATTCAAGGGAAAACAAATATTTCAGAAATATTTAATTTACCTAATATAAAAGCATACATGAGCAAAAAATTATTTCTACAAAGATACAAGGAGATGTTGGGGGGAATGGTGTATGATTTAGGAATCCTAGGTTATAAAAATATTAAAAACATATTTTAAATATCCTAAATATAAATAAATATAGAGAAGTAGGATCTGTTTCTAATGGTTGTCAAACTATTCACCACTTTATTGACCTCACAACATGAATCCTAGAACTTTATATTATGAAGTAGGAGGTTTCTATATTCCTAAATAGTATATGACATATACCAATGGGTGGGTAGATATCCTTTCATATAGTGGACAATTAAATCAAAATTTGATTCGATTACTAAAAGAAAGATACTATTTTAACTACAAATAGATATAATATTTTGTAAATATTTGGCTTCTTCTGTAAGAGAGATACATTTTCAATAGAAATCACTATACGAAAAAACCATATAACCATAATGATAATGAATTTTTCCCTCACCTTTCATAATTTCCTTAAAATAGGATCTATATAAATTTAATTTCATACTTGGGACTAGCAGAATCTTGGAGACCTAGTGCCCCAGGTGAGCATCGGTGAATGGTGAGATACAACTAAAAACAAATAAATCATCCCTCTTCCTTAAACCATTACAAGTAATTGAAATATTAATGATATTATAAATCACATTTATATTTATAAGGTGGAATATTTAGAACCTATAATTAAATTTTTATTCATTACAAGAATCCCAAATATACCAAAATCAAGCATCCAAAACTTCATTACCATCCATGAAAATATCTATAACAATATCCTCATCTCAAAACCAAAATTCCATGATCAAATAACTTAATGTTTGGGGAGATAGAAAACCATACCATAAAAATACCATAAAAACTATCCCATTCTCTATTGAGATTCATATACACCATTGATTCAAGTTGTTCATGTGAGAATAAAAGACATTTAAATTTAAACTGGACTCATTTACATTGCATATCCATGTATGTGTGAATATTATAATGATGATCACACCATATAAAGAAGTTAACTTTTCCATGTAATGTTGAGTATCAAAACATATTACCCTAAAGATTAGCTTCATTAAAAAAAATAAGAAGTTAAGTGTAGTATTTGGAGTTGAAGAGCCCTAAACTGAATAGAGTGAAATAGTAATGGTTATCGTCATCGACTAGCTATATGATTTTGAAGAGACATCATTATTAATTAGGGATGAAATGAATACATAATTTGGGTAAGATCTTGTCCATTTTTATTTCATGATTAGTTTATTACGAGTACTATATTATATGGATACCTAAAGATAACTTATGAAATATAAATAAAACAATTGTTTAAAATGATCAAATTATAGAATACTCTATGGAATATAATATATATATGTAATTGGTATAATCTCTATATACAATATATAGTGATACCAAAATCACAAGGTTGGTAAGGTACTCTATATGTGAACCTTATTACTTTGACGATCAACTTATTCCATTAACGGGAAAGAGAAAAAAAATTGTTAGTTTTGTATTTTTTTATCATACTGAGGGATTTTTTAACTAATAAGAGATTTTCTTCTAGCACAATATATATGAAATTTAAGTATTCAAATGATTAAAACTAAAAAATTAAATTTCTTTATTAGAAAAATAAACTATTATTTACTCATTATCCTAGAAAAATCACATGTTTTGTTGTCACAAATACATTCATACTTCTTAGATTCTTTAGCATGCATAATTTGATTTAAATGGGATTTAAATATTTTATTATTTGTGGTTATACATAATATATTGAACATAGGGAATTGTTTGGTATATAATTAATAAATGGTGATACACGTGGTTATTGGATATCAAACCATAACCCATTATAGTTTGAGAAATAATGATCTAGTATTTGATACCAATATTTTCTTATGAGCATGAATTACAAATTCAAAATTCTTTTCCATACTAAAAAATACAATAGGTTCATACATAAAGAAATGTAAATAGGGATTTAACATGGTATAAATTTTTGTCTAAAAATTGATAGAGCATATATAACTTGATTTATAATGAAGTATAGATATAGTTCCATATATTATTATATAATATGTATAATAATGTGGGATATTCATTATGTATATTGGACTTCATTGTATATGAGGTATAATTGGAATTTTTTCTTAAATCCTTATTTTACATTGCATGATATATTTATAATCATATCGTACAACATATGAAAACTTTATTTATAATATTATATGTTATAAATGTGGTTAGGATATAAATGTGTATCTCACCTACTCTATATAGGATATTGCTAACTAGATAGTAATTCATGTGATGATGTGTCTAAATGAGTTAAACTACACTGATTTTTTTTCAGAATTCATGAATTTATGAGAATTTAATTATTAACAATAATATAAAGTATAAGAATATTAATGTCATGTTTTTCTATTTATGTATTTGATAAACTCTCTAATAATTTGGAGTCTTCTTCACGTAATAAATGTAGGTTATTAAAAGTAATACAAGAATAATTACATGATCATTCAAATGAGTTAGTACTCTCTTTATCGAAGCTTATTTCACCCATTCTTTTTTTTCTAAAGTACTATCATTTTTATGGTTTTAGAAGGTCTTGTATCGTTTATTTTCAATACCTTATATTGAAGATTACCTTAAGAGATATAATTATTTTTTAATATAACTTTTACCATCCCTGAATTTAGTCACATAAAACATATATATATTTATTACATGAAAATAGAATACATAAGATCACTTACATGTGATCTAAAGTTTAATAGTATTTATGGAACTAGATATATATAATAATTACATTTATATTATAGGACATAGAGTAGATGGTAATTTAACAATTATACAATATATCATTATTTTTTCATAATTTTATCCTTAATATATCATAGATTATATTATTATCCATTAACAATGGAAATAGATACACATAAGGACTGGGTGAAGTCAAGTTCTCGATAGGAGATAATGTATCAAAGAATCTACATGTATAATGATCATGAAATATATAATATAGAAAGAATGAATAATCTAAAAAGATCTATATTAGAGAATACATGTGTATAAAATAATGAAAACTTAATGATGGGTGATACAAAGATCAGAATTTATAATGTTTTATATCATAAATATATCTTTGATCCCTTATACCAATACATTATACATAAAGGGAAATGATTCTCTCGTAATCTGATATTTATTTTCTCATGGGTTAAATCTTTATGTAGATGTTTTATATAGTACTAAATGCATCCATCACATATATCATACAATTTATTCCATTAGAGAATAAAATTTCATGCATAATACATGTCATAATATTCAATATTGAACAATTAATAAATATAGGGACTAATATTCAACAGTGATAGGCTTATAATTTTTATCTGTATGGGTTCAAGTAATATATATACATGTCAATTATTTTTTATAATGAATGGAATGGTTAGAATTTATAAATTAATACACTTTAAAGAGAATAATGAAATGTAGGGTATTTATATTGTAGGGTATATGTTAAATATAACCCTATGAATTGAGGTTGTTTCGAAGGTTTGTATAAAAGAGTTATCAATGCACAATCAATTGTATAATTATGGGTAGATGATTGTCAATTGGAATTTCTATATTGATACCAAGTTAATGATATAAAAATACATCCCAACAATTGTTAGTTTATAACTAATATATTTGATTTTCATTAGGGGTATAGTATCCTTAATGTAAAAATTTTCAATATTAGAATCATTAATACTTATGGTTCATGGGAGAAATATCATTCAGGTTCCAATAAATAATAAATCATAACTATATATACAATACCTTAAAATGAATCAAAATTATTATAATGTATTTATACACTTTTAAATGGATTATAATTAAAGTATAAGGGGTCAAAATATGTACAGAACCTAAAATTGAAAATAATATGTTATATATAAAATTATAATATAATGGGATATTGGATTTTAAATAATGATAAGTAAATAATTAAAAATAGGAAAGAGATGGAGGGGTGAAATTATCCCTTATAATTATTATATCCTTTCTACAACTTCAAAACCATCTCTTCGAGACATTAAAATTTATTTAATTTTGATACGGTACTCTATGTGAGATTAATTGAGATAGTTTTCATGATAAATTTTGAATTAGTACTAAGGAGTATGCAATGATATGGTAGGTATTTATAGGTGATTTTGGAATAGGTTTTGAATAAAAATTGAATAAATTTTGATAAAAATGCGAATAATTAATTATTTTTCTTAATACTATGAATAATAATGGTTATTATGATTATCAATATTTCTATATATATATGGCCTAGAATTAGTTATTGTATTATTATTAATGATTTTTTTCTTATATAATTGAATTATAGCATTCTATTCTATATTTATCATATTTCATTATTCACATACATATTTCACTATTTATGAAAAAAACATTATCCTCATCTAATATTTTCATGCTAAATCTAAATTTTAAGCCTATTTTTTAAAAAAATAACTCTTAAACTATGAAAACATTATTTATTAAACAAAACTATATATTTTTTAAAATTAGATTTTTTAAGTGAATAGAGTATAATTGTTTTGTGATACAATACATTCTTCCCTAAATATTTATAGATTAGCCATTCTATTTAAATAAAAAAAAATTGTTTGTTAGTTTTATTAGTTTTTTAATTATTATATGATGTTCTATTTCAATGTTCATGATTATTATTATCATAATGTCCATATAAGGTATGTCTTAATGACATCCAAATGACTATATTTATTCCTCTGTTTCATATAAGTTTTCAACACTAAAATATCTAAAATCATATATTTCACACTATTTTTTTATAAAAAAACCTCTTTCCATGGATTATTTGGTTTCCTAATCATCATATATCTTGAAGTTTTTTATATTTATTAGAGTATATAATCAATGTTATTTTCAAATTCCATTGACACCATATATTTTTGTTTTTTTTAGTTTAGGTAATTTTTATGAATGTAACTCTATGATTTTAGTTGTATAACTATAAATCGATACAATTATTTTATTTTGGTCCTGTTTATTGTAATGGATAGTTAATATTTTCTTATTTTAATATAACAAAATTTGTGTCTTACATTCTCCCACCTCAAAATAATTTCACCCATAAAATGTTATTCATACATTAATCACTAAAAAAATATAGAAAAATATTCATAGTTACTTCCTCATGCTCCCATTTTTCTTCCTCAAATTTTTTATTCCTCTATATTACCCTCACTAGATAATAAAAAAAATTAAATATGATATTATTGATAATAAATGATATAATTTCCATGAAATTTGATAAAAATTTTATTTATAGAAAATTTTGGATTATGAAATTTATTTGAAAATTAAATGAAAAATCTAGTTTTAACACATTAAATTAAACAATAATATATTTTATATAAATATTTTTATGGGTACAATTTTTTTAAAAAAATTATAAATGAATTACACACTAATTTATAGTTAATTTTTATTAGTATTAACCTCAATGGATCTTATATTTTATCCAAACAAATGGGACATGTAGTAAAAGATGGATTGGAATTGTCATCATGAACATTATCTCAAAATTTTGTCCATCAATCTATATTTAGGATTTGATTACGTTCAATTTTTGATAGAATATAGAAGAATAAATTTTAAATAATTAATCCTTATCAAAGGATAGATGGTTGACACATCCTATCATGGGGCATGTAAAATAGAATTTATAATATAACTAGTGCAACACAATGGTTGGATAGGGTCATCTCTCCAGGATCCTTTTAATCTATCACTCATTATCCCAATTACATTATAAATTTTCTTATTTTAAATGTATTTTTATGTAAGGTAGATATGGTAATTTTTTGTGAATGTGGGAAAACAAATATGAAATAAAAGAAATGAAAAGGAAACAAAAAAATTAGTATGGAAGGACAATGGTCCAACAGAAAAACTAACAGTGTCCCTCTTTATTTTTTATTATTTTCTTAATTATTTTTATTAACAAAATCAATACAATTTCCTCAAAAAAATCCACTATTTATGTTTTTGAAAATATTATATACTTAAAATATGTTCAAATTTATTACCCTCCTAACTCCTCTAATAGTAAAGAATGAATTAAACACTTAAATCGACTATGTGAAATCATCCTAAACTCGATTCCCTCACATCCATTTCATTTAATGACTCGTAAAACTACATAATATAATAGATAATATAAGATAAGGGGTATAAAGTATAATTAATAGTGAAATAAATGATTTAAAGGAATGTATGAATCAAGAAAAAAATAGCCAACCCTATCTACCCCTTATTCATTTCCCACCCTGAAAGAGAATAAAATAAATCATAATTGAAGTGAAGAAACACAAGAACATCTTAGCATACCATATGATCAAATAAATAGGTTAGTATTATTCAAAACAAGAGTTGGAGAATATCATGGTGGGAGAAATTAATGAATAAAGACATATAATAAAATAAAAACAATATTGTATTGAAAATATACAGAATTTCATTAAAGAAAATAAAAAACAATTATACTTGTATGGTTGAGGGACAAGCTGTAAACTAGTATAAAAATAAAAAATATGACTCATACTCCCATTATAAAATGATTGAATAAAAAAATTAAATAATAATTAGTAAAAAACTTCTAGTAATATTAAACATTTATGGGGATACATTCACATAATAATAACATAGGTAACAAGAAGTTTTTAGGTGTATCACATCCATATTTTTCTCAGTTTATAATTCCTTAAAATCACCCATGATATTTGGTTTGTAAATTATTTTAAATATCACCTATAATATTGTATCATTATTTTCTATTAGATGATATTATGTAGTTAAACAGAAGATATAAAAGTATATTTCTTTATTAAGAAACACAAAACATATACTATGAATCTTGGGGTGGGGAAACTTGAGATTATTTAGAGATACATGCATATTTTTAGGTAAATATTTCATTTTTTATAGAGGATCAACCATTCTATGAAGGAGTTTGTTTTTTTTGGTTGATCCATAACATAGATATATTTTTTCCTCTACTTTAGTAACAGGAAGTGGCTTTATGGAATCCAAAATAGTGAATCTGTTAAGGGAGACTACATAGGGGAGTCTCAAGAAGCAATGTCACTTCTTATATAAATAATATTATGTAGAATATAATTTGTGGGTTTACTCATACACAACATGTAAAATTAGACTTTAATATTATATGTATTTTTAATATCCTACAAAGATACTCTTATATATAAATCACCTACAGAAATATTATGAAATATCAATATTCACTGATTATATAATAATAAATACCTTTAAATATTTTGGGTTCAATTGATACATAATAATCATGAATTTTCAAAAAAAAATTATTGATACATAATAATAACTTACAAATACATTATATTAAATTTTCTATTCATTAGATTAAAAAACATTACATAATTATAACCTTTTATATTCAAGAATAAAATCATCATATGTAATATTAATAACATAATATAATTTTCAATCATAGATTATACCATATATTAAATTTATACTATAACCAAAAATGTAAGATTAACTATAATATTTTCACATATAACAATTCAACTTTGAATTGATGTGGACTCAATCTAAATTAATTCAATATGAGTCAAATAAAATGCAAATCAATATTTAATATATTTTATAATTGAACCAAAGAGAACATATATAATCTAAATATGTGATAATTTACTTTAAATTATTAAATTAATATAAATTAAATAATTTAATAATAATTAAAATCATATGGAAATATGTATTTCAACACTAGTTCATGTATTTTGTGGACTAAAAAGGTAGTTTATTTTGGAGTAAAATATTTTAAAAAAATTTACCATTCACACTTGTACCCCTATCATCCCCACCACTATATAAATATTTATTTTTCACATTTTGAGATGGTCTATCAAGGATAAAGATATTTAGAATAGAGTATATGTTTGACTTCACTATTTACTAAAATAATAAATGCTTTTTATGATATTCTCTCCCAAGATATTCACTTATTCCTCTTAAAAGTTTTAATTTTTTATTCATAAAATTAAATTCCCTATTTATATTATATTTTAATAATTTTATTTTATTCTTATCCTTATATATTTCCATTATTTTTATCTTGATAATAAGTGTAAAAGTGGAATTTTTTTACTCATTTCAAATCTTTCATTACGAAAAATGATTATACGATGATTAATCCCCCATAGAAGTGTAGCTTTATTCATATAATTGATCTATATACAAATATCTTAGATAGATTATTTTGAGTTCATTAGCTTCACATTCATCAATAAATTATGATTTATAATCTTTATTTTATTCTTGAAATCAACCAAACTGTTAGCACACAACATGCATGAATGAGTATAAATAAATCATGGGATCCAGATTTTATATTATAAAAAACATCATGGGAATGATTTATAAAGTTCAAATCATAACCATAAACTCAAATCATTTATATTTAAAGTGAGAATATCTTTTATTAATTTGAAACTAACCACAAGAAAAATACATAAGGAAAATCAATGTCATTTTTTATGATTACCATTACCTAAAAGAAGCTAAATTTTTAGTTGTTCCAATTTTTACGGATTTATTAAAATTCATAGGGTTCAAAGGTTAAAAATTTAAGGGATCGTAATGATATAAAATATTAATTTAAGGGAAATGGGTAAATAATAACCTATATTGGTGGGTTATATCGACTTAATTTTATAAAATATTTCAAAAAAAATCTTCAAATTCACTTCTTCCCATAAAAAAATATTTTAAAAGACCCACCCCATGTTCTTTACTATTTTTTTTAATTTTTTCCCCTCAAACCAAAAATCTTTTTTTAATTCACTTCCTCCTCGAGAGAGTTATCTAGTTAAAAAAAACTTATGTCATGGATTTATTTCTATATTTCCATTGAGTTTTTCATTTGAAGATGAGTTATTATTTCATAATAATTTATTTTTTATGGTAGGAAAATGAATTATTTTAGAGTTGAATTAGTTATAATGATTTTGGTAGATGTTTGGAAGATTTTAGCTAATTCCATAATATATATAAAATAATATATATATATATATATATGTGTGTGTGTGTGTTTTGAAAAAATATATATGAATTGGGGGAAAGTGACATTATAAGTGCCAAGGTAGTCAGGTGTATGAGGGTACAAATTAGTAATAATTCCCAAGTGTGGGTCAGTTTTGGAGTAGAGGGAGAAGAGAACCTAGCATGGGATGGAACCTAGGAAAAACCATGATATTTTCTCAGTAGGTTCCCAATAATTAACCAAAAACTATATAAAGAGAAAATATATTTGGTATTATAAAGTGGGATTATATTTAAAAATGAAATGCATGATTTGAGGTGAAATTGTGTCATCCTAGTCATCACTCTCTTAGTGAGAAATGGTTTTAAAATCCAATTGAGCTCGAATGGTATGGTAAATTATTGACAAAACACCTATTATAACACCTTGAATTCATAGTGATCTCATACTGAAAATCATGATTAACAAAATTCATGGATTTATCAAAATGAATTGACCACATTTATTTCAAAATTCCCTTCATGAAAGTGAAATGCCTAGAATATAAAATTCAATATTGTTTAAAAATTATAGATTGCAATGATGTAAAAAATAAATTAATTCATAGTGGTGGAAATGAGATAAACCTAAAGAACCTTGTTAATAGAGGAGGATTGTATTTGAAATCATTTCATTCTTTATCTATGGATCCACACTATATAACCCCTAAAGATGAGGATATATGAAAGTGAATAACATCATTCCCAGGGTTTTCACACAACAAAATCATAAATCAGTACATATATAATTATTTTTTTAAGATCTCATTTTTTTAGTGATAATATTTTTTATTTATTTTATGGAAGAAATTATTCATAAGAGTAACTCTAGAGACACTGTGGATTCATAAAGGTGGATCCCTTTTCCTTTGGTCTGAAGGCTGTGTCCATGTCGTAACCTAACGATGTTAAATCATTACATCTATGTATATGGTGACTATCATGACTTGATTCTTAATTCTCATGTAATGATAACTAATAATTAGTATTTAATAATGAAAAAAATAATATTCATATTGAACTAAATCATGTTATTCCATGGGATTTTCTACCATAAATAATTTTTTATGTCATGTGGAAGGATTATGTTTTGTGAGAAGAAGATAGAGTTTTTTGTATAATATGAAGATTCTATCATGGAATGATTTATATTGTCACATTGCTACTTGAATATTAGTGGAAGAGTGAAAATAAAAATTCCTATATTTTCAAAATGGATAAGATATATTTGAATATGAGGTCACATTTGGTATTTTGATGTATTTTTAAATGGAAAAAGTGTTTCATGGAGGATGACCAACCATCAACAGGAGCTGATGGGTATCTAACAAAGGATTGAGTAACTCTAATTTTCTATCTTTATTTTTTATTTAGTTTTAATTCTATAATATTTTGAATCATTCATTGGATTTTTTAGGTAATTTTTTAGTATTATTCAATTATTTATGAGTCTTTATTCTCTCTTTTTTGAAATATTGTTTATTCATTGTTGATAAAAATCAAGGATGAGTGGTAAACCCATATGAGATAGTGGGATTTATGGAAGAGGTTGCATAATAATTACAGTGATTATTCTCTAAATGTGGTAATGGATAGTTACTTTCACTATACTTTAACTTAGTAGTTAGTATTGGAAAGAGAAATATTAAATCTAAACTTTTTTTTCAAATTAGAGCTCTTGATTAAATGAATGTATAGATATATTTTCATGAAAATAACATAGACTTATATAAATTACTTTAATAAAAGATAAATAAAAAAATATTAGATACTTGATTGAAATGTTGGACTATAACTATTTAAATAAAATCCTTAAATCAAGGTGATAAAGATTATTTAAACCCGATAAAATATTGGGAATATAATTGGATGCTATATAAATGTTTTTAAATTGGTCCAAAGGAGTTGTGTTACATAACCCCTAAAGAATATAATACTCAAAAGTAAATCACATCATTAATTCTTGATGAAATTAATATTTTAGGGTGGGGATTAATATTTCACACCATGAGGGTTGATATCACTCCATGATTTTATGGATTAAAGGATTCATTAGAGTATTTGTAGTGACAATATTGGTGTGTGAAGGTGGTTACAATTTTTAATATGATGAAGGGTATAGAAGCCCAAGATAAACATGAAATTATTTTAAACCTTTTAAATGATATAAAACATTAATTTGATAAATAATAACACCCTAAAAGATGATAATTTTAGTGTCTTTAAAGACTATCTATATAATAATATTATTTAAAAAAACTCCAGATCATTTTTCCATAAAGATTCCACACTAAACCATTTTATCAACATCTCAATAGTAAGACTCATCCTCAAAACCTATGGAATTAAAACATAATAAAGGGGTGAGATAAACCCTCACTAAGGGATGAATAAGTTATTAATAAAGGATTAGTTTATAATCATATGTGAGAAAAATGAGCATAAGGGAAATATCATAAAATCATGAGTGACAATAATAAGACATAAGTGGGCTTCTAAGTACATGGAATAAGACCATTAATCTAAAAAATATCATTATGTAATCAAAATAGCTATAACATATCCTAGAAAAATTTAACAAAAACCTTGAATCATGAAAACATAAGATCCTAATGAATAACATCCATTTACTTTGGCACAAACATTAGAATATGGAGACACTACTTTCATGATCCACACCATCATTTAATATTCTTATGAGCTATTGAAACGTACTAGTTAATATATATATCATGATATCTAAACTATTAACCATTTATTTGGAGTTTTATATATGACCCCACTAATTATTAATCCACACTAACATGTTCTACTTAAAAATCATTCACTTTTGGTATCATAAAAACCCATGGAAATAAAATGGTTTTTATAAATCTTCTAAATGAAAATCAATCTTTTTTCATCAAAACGCCCATGGAAATAAAATGGATTTCATAAAATAACCAAATAGTAATCATTAAATTTTCATAAATAACCCATGAAAATGAAATGAGTTTCTTAAAACATCCAAATGGTATAAAATGACACCATGAACTAAATTGTTTGTTATCAAAAACACGATCACTCAAAATGGCCACATAATAAAAAAAATATAGAGTAAAATATTAAACATAACTTCATTGAAGGTAGATTATTTTGAATATCAATAAGAAAATTAAAACATAATCATGAAATGATATTTATTGAATCCTTTTTGTATTCATCAATGTATAATCCATAGTTATTAGTCTCTTTCTAAAAATAAACCATTATTTTGTTTTTAAAAAGTTAAAATAAAACCTTTCATAGAAATTATTTTGGATCTATAACTATTTTTTCCCAAAAATAAAATAAATAAAATCATTTAAAATGGAAATTATTTAAAAAAATTCAATAACAAATTTTATAAGGTACCAAGTCCCTTACCTTTACCCTTTATTTCCACAGATGTTCTTTAACCTCCAATATCATAAAGATAAACATATTTATTACCATTGTAAGGATTAGAAAACTTGATATGAGGATGAATTTAATTTCAAATTAAATTTTTCTAAAAATAGTATACCAAATCCCACAATTTATGAAAAAATACTAGTTAACTAAAATAGTAAAAGTAGATAATTCTATATTTTAAAAATATTCTCAAAAGTTTAGTCACAAGTTAGTTAAAAAAAGTTTTAATAATATTTTAACTTTTTAACCAAATTTAATCTTATCAAACACCATATATAAACACTTATTAAATCTATCTGTCAATGTATATGTTTTCTATATAGTTTTGGAAACTAAATAATGTTTTTTAAACAAGTAAAAGAAATACTGAAACATACATCTTCATAGAACAGTTTAGTCAGTATCAAGCTAAGACTTAGTCTTATACACTTGGAAATAACCTACTCCTAATTAGTTTATTAAATAAATAAAAAAACTATAATTAGGGTATTTTTTACATAAAACTACTACACACAAGTGGTATAGTATACACATAGACTCTTCCATAATTATACATGAGATAATAGATGTAAAATATTGAAATAATGAGTGAAAATATCTCTTTAATATAGAAAAAGAGATTGTTTTAATGAATAAACATAGTAAAATAAAAACATACCAAAATGTAAGCTAAAATAGAGAGAGAAATATGAGAATATTGTATGTTTAAATTAGCTCAATTTCATCATCTTTAGTTCGTCGATTTGTTTTAAATGTGTCATTGAAAATATTCAACCTAGGTAACATTGAGAGTTTTAGAAAAACCTATAGTATTGGAATCAGAGTAGTGAGTCGAATATTAACTCAAAGATTATGCATATTACCTATTATTTATCCACAAGTGGCTCTGATTCATAAAGACATAATCTTATTAAATTAACCGAGGATATTTTTAATTTAATCCTTGTAATCACTGTATTCTTAAATACTCTAGATCTGTAGTAAATGCTTCAAAATATAATCATTACAAATTAAAAAATTATTCAATTTTTAAGTTATACATGGTCAATTGTTCTTCACTTATGTATGGTAACATTGTCTCATAGTTACTTCACATAGTAAATTTTAATAACCACTTCCTTTGTAACATTCTATGGCTACTTAGCATTGTAACTTGACCTGTTTTCACAGTTACATATTTTTTTCATGTAGAAGATTCTTTACATCAAACAGTCACTTCACTTCTTCATGTGGTCACTTAAATTCTTCATGTGGTCACTTATCCTCTTCATTTTTTCACTTTACTTGTTCATGTCATCACATGGATTATTCTTACTGTAATTTCATTATATATATGGTCAGTTTAGGAATTGGGAAAACAAATTCTCACCTGATGCATGGTAACGTGATTTTTCATACGGTATATTGAATCCTCCACATTATAACATTATATTCAATATATGTATGGTTAAGTACACATTTGGTCACTTTAACTTCAGTTTTTTGTAGGTTTAGTACACGTGTAGTCACTTTAATTTCAATGCATGTTCATTTCATGACTTGGATGTAATTATCCCATATGATGCACGATCACTTATTTGTTCATATGCTCACTATGAATTCAATTTGTGGTTACTTACACATGGTCACTTAAACTTTAAGTTATGTTGAACTTCTTCACATGGTATTTTGTAATGGTAACTTCTAGTTTTTTCCAATTTTATCATTTTTCTAAAAAATAGTTGACTATCATAAAACATGAAATTCATTAAAAACATAATATATATGATTTGGGATAATTAAAATAACGAGGTTTTAGAAAAATCAAACAATTACCTATTTCATAAAATTATTCATCTAAATTTCCATTTATACACTTCATTAATAGTAATCCTCTTTATGTAATTGATTTTTATAAAAAAATCAACATCGGGTGTTAATAATCTTGAACATTTTAAACTAGGTTCATAAAAGTGTTGTCGATATTCTATACTCTCCCAAATATCATGAATTTAAAACCATTAAATGTACTATATTTAATTTTTTATAAATATATATAATATTATAGTTTTATCATATGTTATTTTTATTCGTGTTTTTAAAGTCAAAATCGGTGTTGAACTATTTTTGGGTAATTTACCAATGTCGATGGATTTCCATAAAATGATCATTAATCTTTATGTTATCCAAAAATACCCATATTAATGATATTTATTAATTATATATATCATAAATACTAATAAAATATAAACTAAAATCATTCATTAAGGTGGTACTGAAAAATAGAAAGCAACATTCCATGTAGGTGATAGTCTGCACGTGCACATGGATAATGATTTCATTTCTCAAAAGGAGGAAGAAATAAGTAAAATATTTTATCATTTTTTTATCCTAAATATGATATGTGTGTTTGTTTGTTTTTTTTTTTTGATATATAATTAGTTAATTCACCTTTTTTACCATACAGGTCAAGTGGTGAAAGAAAATGAAACAAGTATCTTTGTGGAGGCAATAATTTGCACGTACAGACAATTCACATTTTAATTTTTCATAAAGGAAAAGGGGAATGTGGTAAATTAATATACCATAATTATAAAAATATTCTAGTATACTAATGATATAAATTTTATCATATTATTATGGTTTAATGGAATTTTATGAAGAAGAAGTGTACATAGAGATATATAAATGAGAAATTATAGGTTATAAATTTATACAACACTCCGTGGATTATCTCATTTGAAAAGGGGGTTATGGCATTGAGTGGTGGTATTTTGAGAATAAAAAAACACTATTAAAAGTGTTAAAAATGTTTAGGATATTTTTGGGCATATTTTGGATAAAAATAATTGAATTTTGGTGTGAGGGGATGTGAAGAGGGGAATTCCCCTTTTATAAGTGAAAAGGGATTGTATTTTTGTAAATGCTCCATAATTTTTAATAATGGGAAGTCCCTCACAAGGAAAATATCTCCAAAATTTGGAAATAATGGAGAGGGGAAGGGATGAGTTCAAGAAAGGCCTCAAATACACATTATAACACATTCATTAAACATGTTTTTGGTCTTTCCCTCTTAGTTAAACCCTTTCCCATTTTTATTTTTACGGATGCATTTAGTTTTTACAAATGTAATTTCTCCTTTATTATTTAAAAAAAATGTTCCTTATTACAAAATTTGTACTGAACGATTCCAAATTTCAAATTAATTTTATTATATAAATTTTCAAAAATTTATAAAAACTATTTTAAAACACTAAATGTATAATGTATTGAAAAATTTAAAAATATGACATATGTTCTAAAATGTCAAAAATGGGATTTTAAATTAAATGCAACATTTTTAAAATTATAAATTCACTTATGAAATATATATCTAGTCTTATAAAACAATTTTATGAATTTAAAATTCAGAAATATATAATAATAATGTCATAAAGTCATGTTATTGGTAAAAAAATATTATTTTTCATTACTCACTGAAATATCAATATTTTTAGAAAAAAATAATATTAATTTAATATTGTTATGATATGTTTAAAAATTATTTTAATTTTCTAAAATTAACACTTTAATATTTATAAATTTAACTTTAAAATAAATTTATAAAATATTGTGAAAATATTTTTTAATAGGAAATCATTTTTGGTATAATAAATATTCTTCAAAAATTAGTTCTAATAAAAGATATATCAAACTTGGAAGATTTCAATTTTATAAAATAAATTTTAATTATAAAAAAATTATTAGTTACTTAATCATACTTGTAAGTTGGTTATTGACTATCTATACCCACTTAATCAATATTAAAATTATTAATATTATAATATTATGTATATTATATATATATATATATATGTTTCACTTTTATCACTTTTTTTCTATGTTCTTTACTCTTATCCGATTCGGAGGCACAGCTCGGGTGACTCAGGATCGATTTGGTGGTTAGGGGTGGAGAATTTCTGTAGCGAGATCTTTATATCTATTTAGGTATTTGGGGATTTTTCTATAATGTAATCGTGGTGGTAAGTTCTTCATTAAATATGGAAAAAATATGTTTTGAGGTCTTCTTTAGAACTTGGATTTCATTTACATTCAAGCCTTATCGGGACATGCAGGGATTCGATCCATGTGTTGTGGTCATCAACGGCGGTATGATCATCATCCTCTATGGTGGTTCTCGATATTGAGGGTGGTGTGGCTCGAATTAGTGCAGAGAGGAGGCATGGTATTGGGTTAGGACTTCAATAGATGGATTGAGTTTAGTGGGGTGAGGTTATGTGTTCCTTCATGGTATGGTTCCATGGTAGGTAGGATCTACTGGTGAGGTAAGGTGGGAGGAATGGTGTAATAATGTTCTCACAGTAGGGTGGGCATGGTAAGGTTCCTTTCCATGAGAGATATAAGCTCAATGGCTCGATGGTAGTCAGGCATAGCTTGTGTGGTGGTGAGTAGACTTAGATTGAGAGACCTCATAGTAGGAACTACATGGTTGGTTGAGTACCAACTCATGGTAGGGTGGAGGTAGGGCATGGTGTGGTGGTAGTGTCTCACGGTCTGTCTGTTAACCATGACCTTCAAGAAAACACTAAATTGACATATTCAAAACACTAATCATGATCAACAGAAAAATAATATAAATAAATAAAAATATGAATTATTTATATATGTTAAAATAAATAAATTAAAACAATTGATTATTAATTATTTACACACACGATAAATAATGAATAATTTAATTTATTTAAATTAAATAAATAAAAAAATGCTTTAAAATAAAATGGAAATGTAATAAACAAATTAAAGAATAAATTAATTAATTGAGTACATGTATCAAATTAAGAAAAATAATTAATGCAATAAAATTAATTAATTATTTTTAAGAATTTAAAAATTCAATGAATTTGTTAAATCAATTGAATAATTTAGCAACCTCAAAATATAATTTTGAAATACAAATGAAATTAAAAAATGAATAAATTACTGTCTGTAAAACATTAAAATTATTATTTTTAAGTACATAAAAATGAATAATGACGATATGTATTAAAAAGAGATAAAAACAGAAAAAATAATTTCCAAAAAATTACACATGGATAAAAATTAGGGACTAAGTCGAATAATTTATTTATTTTAAACAAAACATTACAACATGACTAAACTAAAGCAATAAATTGATATTTTAATACCAAAACACCATTTTAATAACACAATAAAAATTTATAAAAAAAATTAAATTACTCAATTAAAAAAATATTTTGACATTCAATACACAATTAATAATATTAAAATATGTAGAAAAAATAAATTAAATAAAATCCATATCAAATTATTCCACACTTGATCAATATCACTCCCAGTCAATTTTATGTATTTTATTTCAATAAAAATAATACTAAAAATTAAATATGATTGTCCTTCCCAGTTCAATTGTATAATTTTTAATTAAATAAATTTAAAAAACCCCTCCATTTTTTGAAATCTTGAAGCCTCCTATGTAATTAACACTCACTTACCTACTTCAAAACAATTAGAATTCCAGTTTTTAGTGTGCTAACCAGTGACATTTAAGTGTAATTAAATCTATAACAATAAAAATTTCCAACTTTCACTCTCTCTCCCCTAGGTCCCTAAAACCATGTTTCAACTTCTAATTTTTTTGATAGAATTAAAAAGATTTTCTGATAAATTAATTTTTTATTTATTATTTTGGATTCAACATTCCCCTCATCTAAATGAACTCATTTTTTACAAGGCCCATTATTTGAATTTTATCTATACAAATTTATTATGCAAAGAACATTTCAAATAACAATGAAAATTACTTTATAAATATGATTTTTATTTAATTACATTAACAAACCCACAAACCATATCTTAGAGACTCTACATGGGATATGAATTTCCCATTTTACTCTAAATTCAAAGGATTTATATTACTCTTGATTAATTTTTCTCCCTAAAGTGTTCTATTTTACGATGTTTTAGTTATTAGTTCCTAGTTCAAGCTTTAAGGTGCCTCATTTTATATTTCCAATACCAAAAAAAATATAACCTATCACACATCCCTTGAAAGTTTTCAAACAATATTTCAATAAAAACAATTGATGACATCACTCAACAATCACTTAATTGTAACAATTTCAGATCTAGTGAAACCCCTTAAAAAGGAATGACATTTTTCTTAGGTAGGACCCATTGAGTTCTTATTTTATTAACCCAGAGACACACAAAATATTTATTTAAAAAAAGTAAATTTTGTGTATAAAAACCAAAATTGACATGATAGATCACGTTCATTAGTATGAAAATTAAATTCTTAAAAATACTAGATAGTAGTGAGTATATATATCATATATACATTGAAATAAATTGTGTTACATCTAGGAAAACAAGTAAAGACAAATAAAAAACACAAAAAAAAACAAGAATGAATTATTTATCGTGATGATCATATCCTATTAAGAAGTAAATGAAAAGTGGATTAATGTTTTTTTAATAGATTAAGAAAACATGAAAAATGAAGTTTGAGATATAAATGAATAATAATTTAATCTTAGGGGAAATTTGGAATTTTCTTGTTAAAATGATTCATATTTGTAAAGTTTTTAATTGAATTGGCATTCAAAAAGCATGAAGTCAAAATATTGATCATGTCAATTGATAAAAAATTGGATGATTCTATAGTTTTCCACTTACACACCTCATTCAGTTGCCTAAAATAAGTAATTTATCACAAAAATAATCTCATAAATCTGGTTATAAAAGATAATTTGATTTAATATCATTTCCATTCCCTAAATATTTTTTTCCAAAATTCATATTGAAATTTAGAAATTATAAATTATGAGATAAGAAATAATAAAAGCACAATTCACCGCTTGATTTTCAACATTTCACTATACTTCACCTTCTTGCTCTATTCTACCTCTTGAAGTCTCACTTTGAAGTCTCTAGATGAATGGTTCAATCTCCCAAAAACACCAATCACCCCAATCCTCTAAGTATATTGTCATATTTTATTAACAATCCTACACAAAACTAAATTGTATTCTCATGGTTACACCTTGACACCTCTTTCACTAACTTCCATGTGGAATTCCTTCTTCATATATCCTCGACCTCTAGTGACTTGAGCAGCACTATTCCAATAGAATGCAATCCTAGACCATAGGATTTCTCACCAACCAGTATCATAACCTATGCTTCATTAAATTCAAAATTCCCTCAAGAATCTAGTGATATCTAGAATCTTCTATAATTTCCACTCACTAGTTTGAGCCTGAATTCTTTAATCTTCATTTCTCACTTAAAAATTCCTCAAATGCAGTAGCCATGATCCCACGTCCCCATGATCTATCGTTCTCATGATAAAATTTTCCCATATCTTCAAAACAAACATATGTAAATTTAATCAACTAATTATTCTTTTAAAAATAAATTTTCATTTGAAATTATATTTATGGGATTGGAAACATTTTATGGGCCTTACAGTTCCAAGCATGTGGCATAATTCCTCAAACATTTTTTTGCTCGGATATGAGTGATGTGCGAACATTTTTTTTATATTATTAAATATATATACATGTAAACATATATATATATATTATCATTAAGAGAAATATATATATATATATATTAATATAAAAATACTATTATTACTATTATTAATATATGTGTGTGTGTTAATATTAATATTATTTATATAATATTATTATATATATTGTATTTATATATTTTAGTTTTTATTTTATATCTTTTTTTCTAAGTTCTTTTATTTTATAATTTTCAAAGGCGTGACTTGGGAAGCGTAGGCTCAGTTTAGGATCCCATCCATCACTCATCCACACTTACATGTGCTTCTTAAAGATCATTCACTTTTCACGTTATAAAGAAACTATGGAAATAATGTTTTTTTTAAAAAAATATGAAAATAATTATCTATTCATAAAGAACCCATGGAAATAAAATGGGTTTTATAAAACATACAAATGGAAATAATTGACATTTCATTAAGAACTAATGAAAAAATGGGTTTCTTAAAAGAACTAAATGGTATAAAATGAATTAATGAACTAAATCGTTCGATACAAAAAACTGCATCATTAAAAATAATCACATGGTAAAAGATAAATATAGAGTGAAACATGAAATATAAATCCATTATAGGTTAATATTCTTTAATATATAATGGAAAATAAAAAACTAAATCATTAAAACATATTTCTTGAAAATATTTTTCATTCATCAATGTAAAAGGCATAGTTATGAGTCTCTTTTGAAAAAAAACTCCATAATTTTTTAGGTGAGAAGAAAAAATTTAATGGAAATGGATTTGAATAAAAATTTGTTTTCCTAAAAAAGATTGAAAATAATTCACAATGGAAAGACTTGGAAAAAACAATCAATAAGAAATTTTATAACTCAATGAAAGGAGTTTGAGTTACCAAGTCCACTATGTTTACCCATGATTCCCATAGAAGTGCTCTAAAATAATATATAATAGAGATAAATATATTAATTGCCTATTTTATAAACTTATTAATATAAATTTTAATTTATACTCTTCATTAATAACAATCTATTTTATCTAATAGGTTATTATAATCTCTTTTCAACATTGAGTGTTAAAAATCTTGACATTTTTTTACTAGGTTTATAAATGCAGTGTTGATATAACCTATTATCATAAATTTCACCATTAAAAACCCATTAATTGTATTATAATTTTTGTTTTATAAAGATCTATAAAGTTTTAATTCCATAGTATTGTATTTTTAGTCCAAGTTTGTGAAAAAAAACATTGGTGTTGAACGAGTTTCAAGTCATTGACTGATATCAATGGATTAACTTATAATGATTATTAATTTTTGTGTTATCAATAAAGAATCATATTCATGGTATATATTAATTATATATATTATATATAATACCAATATATAAACTTAACTAGCCATGATAGTGGTAGTGAAAATTGGAAACTATCATTCTATAGAGACGGTAGTCTGCATGTATGCGTAGATGATGATTTTATTTCTCAGTGGGAGAAAGAAATAAGTAACATGGTTGACATGTGCTTATTGTGTAGTGTATCAAAAATAATTATTTCATAATTTAAAATCCATTATATTAGTCAAACGAGGTTTTCTCCAAAGAGAAGCTCACAGAAATCAATTTGACACCTTTAAATTAGAGGGAAATTGGTTGTTTTTTATATTGTTTGATTTTGAAAAAAAAATAATGAAATAAAAAAAAGAAATTAAGAAAAAAATTGAAAAAAATTACAATTCATGTTTTTGGAAATAGTGATATGAGATGGGGGATTTTTTCAGGTTGTTTTTCTAAATTCTATGTTATCTTAGTTCTAATTTATCCAATCCTCTTATAATAAGAAAAATGAGGTGAGATTCCCTGACCACTTCCTATAAATCCCTTGGTTAAATGTTTATGATGATAGTAATCCTTAACAAGATATCATTGTTGTCGAATATACTTCCTTGTGTGAGATATTTGTAGTGAATATCCTTAATTGACATAGTAAATACCCTATCAGGTCTTGTTTATCCCAAACAATAAATAATATGCACTACCCCTCCCACACGTACTGATGATCATCAAGTAATTCACCAATAATCGCTGGTATATTTCATTGTATATAAACCAAGTCCTATAAAATGGAGATAATTTTCATTTAAAAAATCAAAATCAATAATAGAATCAAAACCAAATATGATCATACTTGATAATAAAAACCCTATTATAAATTGAAATCAACTTCGTAGAATAGAGAAATAAATTTTATTCAATAAAGAATAATAATGCTAGAATTAAATAAGATAAAACCAAACCTTATCTAATCAATAAAAACTTCACCCCTATATTTAAAGGTTAACTGAGAATTTGGGTGGATAAAAAGACATTACAAAATTAAAAAAAATGAAAGAGGTAAAACGAAGATAAAAAAATTTTCCCTCTTAAATAATTCTTCCAGAAGTTGGATCATATTATTCACATCATTTGGATGAAAATATCAAAATTTATTTATTCTAATTTGTGATAAATTAAGTTTTATATCGACCCTAAAAATTTCAGAGCATTTGGACACATATACAAGTAGTTATGATATAATTATTGAGTCACACTTTGTATGGATGAATATTACCTAAATCTTATTCAACTTTGCAAATTTAAAGGCCACATTAATGTGTGAATTTTCATATGAAATTTAATTTTCACATGATCCTTCAATACGTATTTAAAATATAGCTATAATAACCTCAATTTTAAATCTGCATCCATAGTTATGACTCATTTATTAAGGTGGGGTTCATTCTATCATTCAAAAATATTTTTCAAATTGATTGATTTTTTTGGGCCTATGGATTTTAGAATTATCTATGGTCCAAAATATAAATTTGAAGCCCAAAAAAATGGAACCATAAAAAAATAATCACTCCAATTAGAGAAATATTGTAATAGTCAATCTCGAAATATCATAGCTATAAAAATATATTAAAATTACATAATTAAGCAATTCTCACATTTTATCCCAAAACACACCAAAAATAAAAAAAATAAAAAAAAGATCAAATTGTTAAATTGGAAGGGATTAAATCATAGAAATATATATAAAAATTATAAGAAAAATTTTCTCTATCAATTTCCCCTCACTTATCACTTGAAATCCTATCAATTAAGCATTAAAAACAAATCAAATAAAATCAAAAACACATACTCATGAGATCTATCTAATTTTAAACAAAAAATAAAATACATTGTTCCTCCTAAAAACCCATTATTAAAAGTTATCCATTAAAGTCACAAAAATCCATTTCCTTATAATTTCACCACCTATTCACACACAACACCTACCACACATGAATTTTTTTCTCATCTCACAAATGATAATTTTAAAAAAGGATTTCCTCATCCAAACCAATGAAAGAGTCACCATAGGAATGATAAATTCTTACATCTTCACCTAATTTGATTAAAATAAATATTTTTATCATGTGTAAATTTTAAGGTTTTTAGTGGATTTCGGTTTGTAGGATTTAGATGTCAAAAATTCTGATACTAAATGAATAGGTCTTCACTCTTTCTAAAGAAAATTTGCATGATTATAATTTTCACTCAAGTATATTCTCCTCCTCACTCCCCATAATAGAAAATTGGTCCAAAATAATATCATAATTTGTTTGATGGAAATACGATACATTCTAAAATTATTCATCTTTATCACAACAACTTCTTCTCAATATTTAATGTTATTTTAAATCTCCAGATAATCATAACTTCTATTACTTAGAAGCTCGAAAAAGGAACATATTTTGATAGAATTATTTTATCATCATTGAAGATATTAATTTATAAATTTATTTTCAACCCAATTTATCTCCAAATTATGTATAAAAAGACAAAAAAGTTCCCCCTTCATACTTAACCTCAACTAGATCATGAAATTCCACTTCATGTGTGGGTTTGATATGGAAAATTGGATGGTAACGTGCCTAACCAAATAGGATTTTCATGGGATATATGTTAAAAAGGGATTAAATATATAATTAAGTCTTTAATAAAAAGTATTCACTTGAAAAGGGTGATTTAAAATAAAAAAAAACCTTAATAATTTAAAACATAATTACCTCAAACCCTAAAGTTTTGATAGGAATAAATCAAATTCTTGTTAAATGGAGCGTAGTTTTTATCTCTCAAGAAGTGAGGTTAATCTAAAGAATAAGAAAAAATCAGGTTTATAATACTCATGGGAAAGTGATTTCAAAGAAAAAGATGGTGACATGTGTCATGGGATTCAAAAATTAGAGGTATTTTCATGATATTCCAAAAGTTTTGAACTTAAAATTAAGTCATTTTCATCATTAATTTAAATTAAATTTCATGGGATTTATTGGTTCAATCATTTAAATGGGTTTCAAAAATGATAAAGATAATCAATAGATATCACAAGTTTCAAAAACACACAAAAATCGAAAAATAAACACACAAAAATTTAAAAAAATCACTTTTTATTAACAAAAAAACAAATGATTGAAAATAATAAACTAAAAAGGTTCCCTCCCCCAAACTTCATCAATGTTGTTTCCCCAACTAATTCAAATTGATTTATTCGAGAATGTAGATATAAAATGAAATTTCTACATTTTATCAAGTATAAAAGAAAGAAACAACTTGGTGGGTCTTCATTGCTAATTAGGTTGAAGAAGCATAATATATGTCACTGGTTCTTAATCTTTCTTTATCTACTTCCATTTTTTTGGAAAATTTCAATTGATGTGGAGAAACTACTAGGAACCCTTTTTTGAAATTCTTAAAATTGGATTCCTTTTGAATCCCCTTCCCTTTCTCAACATAGAAAACCTATATTTCCATCCTTGTGGTGTACACATCATTGAATTTTACCCTTAATTCTTGTTTATTTCCTGGTAAAGACATATTAAATCAACCATAATAGGATTTATCACCATGCTTACCACAGCACCAGAAAAAACCCATGAAATTTATTTCATTAAGCTTGGTTTCTAATATATTTAGAAATTTGTTTGTCTTATTATTGGTCAAACCTCAATTTTATTAAGATTTTATGGCCTTATTGAAAATTTTATATCTTATATTGATATTAAAGATTTAACTCATGTTTTATTAACCCACATGACATGGTTTTTATTTTTATATCTACGGTATTAAATAAAAGATTCTGATTTTAAATTTGATTTAGTAAGGATTTACCTTGCTCTACAGATCCTTTCTTTCATTGGTTTCAGAAGATCTTTTACATACCTCTATGGTGTTAATAGGGTTTTATTTGACCTTTTCAACTCATGTTTCATAGTGAGACATTTTGATTGATTATCATCCTGTTGTTCCCTCATAGTTAGTTTCATTTAGAGATATATGATAATATTTTACTTTTCACCTTCTTAATGTTTTTACTTATTTATCTCATCACTTGATCCTAATTTTAATTCTTCAATTACTCTTAATAAACTATAAAATAATTAAAATGTTGTATATTCATCATAAATGAATTTATATTTACTATATTATAGAGCATATACCAATTCTGTAGTATTCTCAATGAAAAAATTGTCTTCTATGGTTAATAATTTTTTAAGCATGCTTGATTATTTATTTGATTTTGTACCTTCTTTGTGGAATATTTCATTTATTGAATTACTATCAAATATAAGATTCATGGAGTCAGGTATATTTAAATTAACTCACCTATCTCCAAGCTCCATTCAAAGTGTTCCCTCAAATATGTTGATTTTAGTCCTTATTGTCTTTAGGAATGGAATCCTTAAAATGATGGTTGATTATGATGAACTCTAATATTATTCCATAGTCATCATATATAATTTATCTAGTAATAGTATATCTTTTACTTTCACAAGAACGTATTCAAAAACACCTTCTGGGAATAAATTGGATCTCATTTTGAGTCAAACCATCACTTTGGTAGGATTCAATTTTTTAATCAGTAAATATTTAAATACAGAGTGAGGCAAGAAATTTATTTTCACACCTAAATAAGATAAAAAATTAGTGAAATTCAAGGATCCAATGGTGTAGGGAATAGAGAATATCCCTAGATCTTGATATTTTTTTAATATCGGCAATGTGATGAGGAATGAGAATCTTCTTCCCAAGCTGATTATCTCATTTTCATCCAGTATTCTTCTTTTAGTGCATAGTTCTTTAAAAAAAATATTATTTTTATTATCCATTATATTTGTTCTAATAATGGAGTTCTTATCTAAACTTTCAAAAAGGTGTATTGATTTTTTATATATTTGCTCATCTTCAAACTTTGATGACTGAATTAAAGTAGAATAGAATGGTGCCTGATTTTTCTTTTTTCACTATTATTTAATTATAATGAGGTTTCTATCCTTTTCTTTCTAAACCTCATTCTGGTTATTTAATTGTTCGGGTCCCCTTATTGTGGATGCATGGGTTGAGATTCAAAAAATTTCTCAGAATCATCATCCATACTTTGTTCAGGTGGTAGAAACTCTTTTATACTTCATGTTGTAATTATGTTTACACTTTACATGGGATTTTAGACTATTTATGTTAGCAGTTTTCTAGTATTCTCAGTTATAAAATATAGAATAGTTCTAACATGGTATGTTAACTTACATCCCTAATTCATTAATTCTTTATAATCTTATCCTAATCGGTTGTACTAGGAACATGTTGATGGTTTAGTGGATTGTTATTGGAACAATATCATAGTGGATTGCTAAAAGGTTGGTGGGTTTTGATATTGTTGATGCTGGAAATGTGGTTGATTGGGGTATTGGTTAGGATAGAAATATCATGTCTAGTTTTATTGGTTTTCATGTCCTAATTGATCTTGGGGTTGATGTGGATGATTCTTCTAGAACAAAATTTTCTAAAAGGCTCCATCGCAGCTTTCTATCCCTCGAAATTCATGATAATGGTCAGTATTATGCTAATTAGAAGAGCATAAACCACATACCTAAGGCATGGCATGTTGTCCAGTTTTTTTTTCTATGGCCATTTGTCTCCATAAACTAGTAATTTCCTTGACTGTAGATTCTTTTAAAGGTGATGATTAATCAGTATTCCTTACCTCACGAATGTCTCTTATTCCCATATGTCTAGGGATGAATTATTGTGAGTTATGTGATCATCTCCATTAGACCTCTAAATTTTGTTGGTGATTTTTCAATCATGGCCCCTTCAGATGATGTGTCGAGTAAGTTGCAATCATTTTCAAGAAATTCCTTGTATAATAATATGTGTAATTGATGTCCCTCCATGTATGGACACGTTCATCTTGAATAGATCTTCTTGAATATCTTCTAGTATTCATAGAGATCCTCTCTAGTTGACTCTTGGATAGTGTAAATGCCTTTTTGGTTGTTGTAATTTGGGATTAGAGGAAAAAATTCTATATGAATCATCTCATAATTTCATCTATGTCGTTGAACTCCCTTAGTTTTATATTAAACAATTGTACCATATAATTTTCATCAAGTGAGAAATGTAATTCCCTCAACCGGAATAGGTCTGTAGGTTCTCATCTCTGCTAGAATATTGAGAATACATGTGTGAATTCATGAATATGTCTATTTTTTCTTCTCCAAAAAGACCATATAATTTAGGTATAATTTGAATCTACTTAATTTTTAACACAAAATAATTCTCTAAAGTAGAAAATTTTATTTGGTTATATTGATTAGTGAATTGGGGAGTAAAAATGTCTCTTAGATTTTGTTTGGGATTTTCATTCATTATTTCATATTTAGAATGAACACTAAATCATCACTTGAATTTGAAATATTAATTTCTTCAAATTATATTTTCAAATATATTTTTTATAATTGGGTTAGTATTCTTTCAATTTCAGGTTCAAAATCAATTAATTGTTTATTAGAACTATGTCTAATGCAATGTTATTTTTTTTGTTAATTAGAACAACATCCCCAAAAACATTTCCATGTTTTGACATGTTTTTTTCATGGGATGGGAAAAATTATTTATTTATTAAGTTAACATATAGTATAGGAGAAAACCTAGGTTTTCTATAAATAAGATCACACAAAAATCAAGCTATAACATTTAAATTAGAGGAAAAATTGTTTTTTAAAAAATTGATTGATTTTGGAAACAAACTAAAAAATTGGAACAAAATAAATCAATTAAGAAAAATATTGAAAACAAATTGAAAATGTATATTGTTAAAAATAGTGATATTATTTGGGTGATTAGGTCAGGGTTGGTTTTACAAATTCAATTCTATCTATGTTAAAATTTATCCAATCCCATTCTACTAAGTAAATTAATGTGAGATTCCATGATTTCTTCATATTGTACCATTGTTCAAATGGTGATGGTGATAGTAAAAATTTACAAGATCTCAGTTTATTATACTCTCTTTTATTGTGAGAGTGATTTAAAAAAATATCCTTAATTGACTTAGTCAATACTTGATCAGGTCTTTTTATCCCAATCAATCAAGAATATCCACTACCCATCCCACATGTATTGATTATCATCGAGTACTTCACCACTAATACCTGGTCTATTCCATCATATGTAACCCAAAACCTAGTAGGAGGATATAATCATCATTTAAAAAATCAAAATCAACCACAAAATCAAAAACCAAATACTATTTTACTTCATAATGAAAAACTGATATTATACATTGAAATAAATTTCACATAATAGAAAAAGAACTTTTATTCAATAAATTTAAAAGAACTCAAGAATTAAAAAATATAAAACTTTCCCTTCCCCAATCACTAAAAATTTTACCCCACTATTTGAAGGTTAACTGAGAAGAAGGGGGATAATAAGTCATTACAAAACTAAGAAAAAGAAAATGGGGAAAAGAAAGAGCATAAAATTTATCCTCTAGAATCGTTCCTCCATAAGTTTCTACTTGTTTTTTCCCAAAATTTGTATGAAACTATCCATGTTTCCTTGTTATAAGTTCAAATAAATTAATTTTTCTGTAGAAACAAAAAATTTCAAAGTATTGGGACACATATACAAGTGTTTATGACATAAATAATGAGTCTATCTTTTTCTGTCTGAAGATTCCCTAAATATTCACCAACTTTGGAATGTTCATTTTCTACATTAAAGTGATAATATCTCCATGAAATTTAATTTCCATAAGTCTTTCTGAGTATTCTTTCAAATAAATATGGAATCACATCAATAGGAGGTCTTTATCCTTATTTATTACTCATTTACTGAGTTGCGGTACATTCTATTGGCCATAATTATTTTTAAAATGGATTTATTTTTTTGCGCCTATGGAATTTATAAATATCTATGGGTCTAGAAGAAGATGTTTAATCCCATGAAAAATATAATCCTAAAAAATATCTCCAATTAGATAAATTTTTTTAAAATTTATGCTCGAATTACAAACGTGAAAAAATAAGTTAAAATTATAGAATTCAGAAATTTTTACATTTTACCCCAAAACACACAAAAAATCCAAAAATTATTCCAATCATCTCAAATTGTTAAATTAATAGGGATTAAATCATGGAAATACATATTAAAAATGATCAAAATATTATCTCTATAAATGGTTTATAATTTAATTGATTTTAATATGATATAATATATAATAAATATTTATCTAATACCCCTTTTCTACTATCCATTTTAGGTGGTGAAGGAAAACAAAACATGTTTCATCATGGAGGTGGTAGTCTCCAAGTACACCTGATTCACGTTTAAATTTTTATTAAAGAAGGTATTTATTTATTTTACAATAATTATAATAAAATAAAATATAATAATGAAATAGATTTTATCATTTTAATATTTTTTAATGTAATTTGAGGAAAAATAAGTGCATATAATGAAATAAAAATAAGAAAGGAGCTGCTAGAAATTTATATCTCACCCCATTAATTATCTCCTTTGAAAAAGGGATAAAACCTTTAAGTGATTGCCTTTTTTGAGAAAACTATATCCTCTAGAATATGAATATTATTTTTAAAAATATTTTTTGATAGAGTTTAACTTAAATAAGTGGGTTTTGGTGTAAGGGTAAGTGAGTAGAGGAGTTCCATTTTTTTAAGTGAATAGGGATGTAATTTTCATAAATAGGAAAAACTTTATAATAATGGGAAGTAAATATGAAGGAAAGTAGCTCCAAAATTAGGAAATAATGGAGAGAGAAAGTTATATGGTTGATAAATTCATCAACCACCCATTCCCACACATTTTTTTAACATTTTATGGTCTCTCCATCATGGATAAACCCTTATTAATCCTTTTGATTTTTACCGAGGTAACTAGTTTTTACCAATGTAATTTATCCTTTATGCCTGAAAATAAAATTTTCTTTATTACATATTTTGAAACTAATGATTATGAATTTTAAATCCATTTTATTATATTAATTTTATGAAATTTATATAAATAAAATAAAATGTATAATATATAATGTATTTGAGAATTTTTTTTGAAAAATATAACCTAAGTCACTATTATAATATATGGTTATACCAACGGACCTATGCCAATAGTTTTCCTTAACCGTCGGTATAGGTATCATTAAACCAATGGTTTACATTAACAATCTGTATAGTTTGATTTATTGAAGGATATATAAATGGTTTTTTTAGAACAATTCGCTTATGTATTCCAATGGTTTCTATTAACCATTGTCATATTTTAGCTATACTAATAGTTTTAAAAACACCATTGGTATGTAATTCTTCTCAAATAAAAGCCACACCCTTCCACTCTGCAGATCTCATAAAAACCCTATATCGGTGCATTCCATTTTCTTCCTCAACCACAGTGATGAATCCTCAGTTTCTCTTTTCATTTGGTTTTTCTCCAACATCAAATTGATGAGTCCCAAATATATTATATCTTCTACCTAGAATAATTTTTTTCTACGTATGAAATAATAACCCAGTTTTTTTAAGGAAGTTTTTTTCCAGATTCATTAAAAAGGGGTTAATTCTGGTACTCATGGATTCTAGTAATTAATTATTATTTTTCTTTTTTTTTGTTCTAGTTATCATTAATTTTATTATATTTTTATTGGATATATGAAACTAGTTTTAGAATTTGAATGATGATGCATTTGTTATAGAGGAAATGTATTTTCATTGTTAATGTATGAATTATGTGGGGGTGGGTGTCTTTTTTCAATCTTTCTTTCGAGTATTTTTCATGATTTCAGATTTCAATATAACACTCAGCTTATAAGATATTGTACTTGTAAATATATTACTAGAGATAAAATGATTTTACTCTATTTATTTATTAGAAGTTGGATTTTTTTTGAAAATTTTGTTGAAATCATGGTAATATCTGCTTTTTATTCTAGACCAAATGGAACTTGTATTATTGAGTGAGATTAATTGTAATGATTCTATTAGTTCATTCTTGTAAAGGAAACTAATTTTTAACCTTATGATTTATAATTTTAAGAAAATAAACTAATTAAAATATTTTTGAAATAAAATTAATATTTTGAGAGGTTTTTTTAAATTAGGTTGTGTTCCATTAATGATGGTATTTTATATTATTTCCTACAATGGAAAAACCTCATGTTTTAAAAAGAATAAATTAAATTTTGAATTTCGAAATGGAATGGGGGATGGTGAAAATTTATTTAACTAAAACATCGGGATCTGTTATAGCCTACACACAGACATATATATATATATATATATATATATTTATATAAACCCTGATCCATTAAAATATGTACTATACCAAAATAGAGATCCAGGAAGAGGGAGTAATCAAAAATTCATTTCTAATACATCTTTAATGTTAGAGAAACCACCAAAAATAAAAAACCTTATGGAAATCAGTAGGGTTACCTGACTCGAATGGTGTTTTGCATCAAATAATATATAAATAGAAGGGTATATAGTATATCAAACAACCTAATTCTTAAGGATATACATCCAAACCACACTATAAAAAACCCATAAAGACCACATCATCATGAATACCCCTCCCTAGAAACTATCGCTTCCACTACATTAACAGTTTTCATTACTAAAATTTATACCATCAGTCTCTATCCTCACAAAATATTGAAAATTTTCTATGGATGCTTTCATTTTTTTATTCAAAACTACAATAGTACTTTAATAGTATTATTTCAAACAATCATAGAACCTATTATAATATAATGGTTAAGAAAAGTTAATTTATTATAATCCTATTATAAGTTATCTTTTTTACAATTTATGCATGCACTATATGAATATAGACCCAATTTTCTTTGAACTTTATAGTTTAAAGATACCCACTGAGTTATTGGATGATCGTTGGATATTATTTGGGCTTATGGAAGAAAAAATAATACATTTTTACTTTCCACTTATAGGTGGGTAATTTTTTCAAACAAATATTTTATTACATTACATATATCATACAAATAATTATTCAATATCCTTTATCACATGTTGGATATATTTTTCGTTATTGTATAAATCTTAGTTCATGTGTTTTTTTAGAAAGATGAAAAATTCAAGGTAAGCGAATCTTTGAAAATTTATTCCAACAATTTAAAAAGAATTATTCTTGAAAATACCACATTAAATTTTACGTTGAATCAATACTTTTTTCTACTAATAAAAATTAAGCTTCCAAAATGAGAAGTGGTTTTATAAAATCATGATATGATTTTGATACCTGAAGATTACCAAAAATTACTTTATGTTGAGTATGAATAATTAAAGGTATACTTCAAACCATTAAGTATCATTTAGAAACCAGTGTATTAGTAAAGAACAAACAATTACAAGATATATCGTTTCATTCCACCTATTCAACCCCATCAGCACATCACTACCAATGAAACCCTTAATGGATGTCAAGTATGGATATTTGGATTATGTCTCGATCAGGTTATCATGGGATTAAATTATAACCCTTAGTATCAAATGTTAAGGATTTAAGAAAATTTTTTCTTGATAAGTTAGGCTTATACTACTCAAAATTTATGTTTAGGGGCTTCACTTAATCCTATATAAAAACACAAGATAGTAGGATTGATTGGATCGCATGAACAATCAAGGGTATTTTCCAAGAATAAAAATTATTGCATGGAAAATGATATGTTCCAGGATCTAATGATCCATAAAAATAACAATATAATACATAATAGAAACCATTGAATGCATCCATTTTAAGGAATGGTATATTTTTTCAACTTCTATAAAAAACACACATCAAAAAAATCATTTTCCCAGATTTAATGACATTTCTAAAAAAAGAAATAAGTTCCAATACATCCAATACATTGTTTATTATAAAAATATTTTTCAAAATTCATTAATTTTACATATGAAAATAACATATTGAAATAATTCATTAATAATTCTGAATATGATTTATTAATCTTTATTATTAATTTAGGAAAACAATAGACAACATATTCCAGGAATGACCTAAAGAATATCTTAAAAAGTTGAGACTCGCTACCTTATTCATTATAGATCTTTATGGTTTCCAAAATATCCTTGACCAGACCTTGAAACATCCAATAAATAATCCATAACTATCTCAAAGAATCACCCATTGAACCATAATAGTCAAATATCAATATAAACCAAAACCATGCTAAAACCTATTTATAAAGTCCAAATAATCATCCCAACTATTAATATATAATATTACACTTTAAAATGATAATCCAAATAATATAAAACCAAAAAAAGTAAACCCAAAATATGATATACCCAATAATACCACATCTAAGAATCCCACAAATAGTAACACACTCATACACATTCCAAACAGCTCATCATTTTATTCATATTCATTCCTTAAAGACAACCTGAACATTAACACTAAATAATCATATTCCCATTCTAGGATACATTTAGTATCAAAATAATAAATCTTTCATCAAATTTTATCACTCATCGAAAATAACAACCATTATTCTGATGTGTGATCCTTAAAAGGAGAATGATTCTCTAATATCAATGGATCATATTACCCAGGAGACACTCAAATATACTTTAAATCCTCAAATACTATTACTAAACTACCCATTCTTTTATAGTACTCCCCACTATAAAAGTGACTCATTGTCTCCTATAATTCCATTGAATTTTAAATTCATTGAAAACCATCCTAGAAAAAATATTTATACATAAATTAATATTTATTTTAAAATCATCGATCATATAAATTTTCAAGAACTCAATAATTTGAGAAATAATCTTTTTTCACAATTAAATTTCAAGAAAATAGTTTTCCAAACATCACATTACTAGATAAAAACATTTAAAAAATAATCACTTTAATAATCATCTCCCATTGAGAACAAAATTTTGTAATACCATTTACATTCTTTAAAGTTTTTATTAGTAAGGTGTTTCTTACTTTTAATAATACTATAAACCCTATAGGACTAATTACATAGTGGAAAATTACAACATGGAAACAATAACCTACATGGAGAGGAAAATATTTTTAAAAACATCATGTCAATACATTAATAATAAATAAAAATTATAATGATTGGGTACCCAAATCATAACAAGTTCTATAATAAAAAAAGATATAGAGATCTAGACATGGCATGATGAGAAGTAGAATCTTATGAAAGACACTAAATAAGAAACACTAAATAGTAAACAATATAGAGTTATTAGGTATACAAGATATTTAATGAAGAAAGAGTGAAATGATATTTAAATAACATGATCAAAAATAAAACATAATTAGACAATAGATGACATAATTATAATCAAATTGGTATAAGGGTGAAATTAATTGATTATATTTTACATAATATAAAGGAGTTGGTTTTCCCCCATTTCATGTCTAATAAATTATTTGGTTTTTCATTTTCCGACATCACTTATATCATTTTTTTGTCTTATTGTTTTTGTAGATAGACACTAATATTATTTGATAAATTTCATAATAAAAATTTTATAATGAAATTTCTAATTATTGATTACATTTTTTATGTCTTTTTAAAATTCAAAGTTGTATAAATAATTTTTAAAAACTATTTATAAAAATTTAAATTTCATTATTATGAAGATTATGAATGATATTTAAGAAACTATAAAAGGGATACTAGTTGATAATGATAAATGAATTCTCAATCTAGGGTTGCCACTTATGGTTACCTTAGTGGTTATAATAATTGTAATAGTTTTCTTCTATATTAAATTTACTATCATGTTCTTATTATTGTCCAAAAAATTAGGGACATTCATCTAAACCAGTTTTTACCTCTCCTCAACCTATTAGTATGGGTCTAAGTGGGGTTTCTCCTAGAGATACATAGAGCACCCATCGTACTTGTTCACACGCTGACCCACCAGGTAACATCCCATCTACCACACTTATTAACACTCCAATTGTTCCATGAGGGATGTTCCCACCCATGACTTAATCATCATCTTATGTTGGATCAACTTATCATACCATGTTTATGCCACCTATATGGATGTTCCTACCTATACAATATCTATATCTGTTGATGTATCCCAATACCTTTTATCATTATCCTACCATGTCTACACCACCTTTATTTCCTAATATCCATCCAAGATATTATGATTATTCTCCTTAATCTAATAATCAATTGCATGTAGATAAATTGGTAAATGCATTGGAATAGTCACATCCTTCTGAAGATACTGATCTAGGATAGCTCATAGATCCATCAGGTCTTAATGATCAACCCGAATCTTGGTTTTTTATAAGTGTGTCAAATTATATCACATCATTGTTTCCTTTTGTATTGTGAATTAATTCTATTTTTTTTATTTTATCTTATTTAGTATGATATTGTAATAGGATACATGGTTACACCCATATATGTGAATAATATATTCATCAAACACAAATAATGGTATATTTCTATAAAGACAATCAAATGATGGGAAAATATGATAGAAAATGTATAAGTTTATGGAACATTAATCCAACTATAGCGATATCATTCTAGTGAAACCAATCTCAAGGAGGAATATCGGTAATGAAATCAAGGAGAAACTATGGTTGGATATATGGGAAAGAAAATATATTAAATTAATATCTACATTATTGTTATATTTATATGAATTAACATGTTTATTGTAGCTTCAGTTTTAATTTATTGATGGTCATGTTTCTAAGGTCAAAAGGTTGGTAGAACTTGGTGAGTTATGGTTATCATATTAGAATGAGTTTTATGCTGGTTGGAAGAGTAGTGTTGGATCTAATTTAGAGGGTGAACCAATATTCACCAACTATCCAATAATACAATAAAAAAGAAATGATAATATATTTAATGAGTAATTTTTTGAGGTATTATTAATATTTTTTGGTTTTTATTTAAAATTTAACTCTTATTAATTATATTGAATTTTTTTCTATAGTATGCATTAGAAAAAAAAATAAAAAGAATAAGGATGATATGATGTATATGCAAACTTTCTAGTGCACTACAATGTCGAATCATGAGTAGTGCCTAGTAATTTTATAACCAACTGATTTTTAATAGGCACAAATCAACTTAATCATATTTTAATGATATTTTTTATGAAATTTGGGGGATAATTTTATTAGGATGTGGGGGTACACCACCAATAAATCAAATAATAAACCTTCTATGAACATTAGAGGAGGAATTGACGCCAAAAAATCTTTCATTAGAATTCAACCCCTTGATGTTTAGTGTACTATAAGATAGGAAGTTCACTATAGAAAATCCATAAAAATGAATCAATACTCACACACACTCAAGAAAAAATCACAAAAAATCTTTCAAGAAAAATAATAATAATATAAAGAACACATGAATTCATATTATTTAGACATTATTTCCTATATCCATGGGAGAAAACTAATACCTTTCCATTAAATTTTAAAATTAAAAGAATTAAAGTCACTCTATATATTTCCACTAATTAGATCACTTATTACATGTAAAAAACAATTACATCATCACATATGTGTTTTTTGTCCCGCATTCTTATAGTAAGTTTCACCAAGTCATCCAACTTCACTAACATCCAAAAATTTTAGAAAGTCTCCCCGTTGAGTATGCGGACTATCTAACACCTGTATCATCCCTACTTAAAACTTTTCACTTATAATGAATAGTTAAATCCAATCTTACTTTTCTATGAATGACTCTTACATTCCAAAAACATTTTCTCAATACAATTAGTAGAGGACCTTAACATATCACCTTTAAGAAAACCCATATTAAAAAAACATAACTTATATTCGAAACTTCTAGACTAGTGACCATCGCTCCTCCCTCGTGAATCAATTTCGTCTCTTCCAATAGAGGCATGATATAACCAATTATTTTCTAGCATGAATTGTAGTCATGTACTCATCATTCATGATAGATAGTGTAACTTCTAGTTATAAACTTAATTTATATTTAACTTTCATTACCTTATAGGATAAAAAAACATATGGTACTCTCTGTGGTGTCTAAGCCTCTAACAAAGTCATCATCAATGTAATATTTCACTAGATTGTGTATCCTAAAGTATGTGTTACTTATCTAAAACCAGTATGATTATGGATAAAACACCTCATGCCTTTCCAGTGTTCATTCACTGAATTTCACAAGAAATAGCTCACAACATCCACTAAAAAGTTAATTTTCAATATTTATGTATCATGGGGTATACAAAGATACCCACCTCTAATGAAAATAGAACTCTCAACAGATAATTTTATTCATCTTATATTTTATTCACTATCACTATAGAGAATTTTATGTGTCTAGAAGATATAGTTGAAACCATCTTACATTTAGATATCCATAATTTCTCTATTAACATCAATATTTTTTAGCCTTTAAATGGATCCAAACATCCATATTTTAAATTTCTCTCAATCCTTATCCACATGATTTTATTAATGTGACTCATATATTTTACCTTGATTATTCCAGACAATTCGTGCTTTAGTTCACAAATAATCCTAATTTCTATATCAACCTATAAAATCCCATCCACCTAAAAGAGATGGGGATAATTCCCCAATAAAAAACACAACGAAAAGAAAAGTGCCCAAGACAAAATTTAATAACTCCCATCCAAATATTGTAGTAGTATATAGACCCTCCATTAAAAAATGGATCAGAGAAAAAATTTCCACCATTACTATTCTAGGTCGTATAACTCATCCACATGGAGACCAAAAAAGTTTCACCAATATTTTTCAGTGTCTAAGTCACCATTAATAATCCACAATTTTACCTTATTGCAACACCTTTCATGCATATTAAAGGAAAATAAGTTTTACATCTCCAGCCATTACCAAAAAATCATCAACCAGCTCAAGCCATCCAGTCTAGATCCAACTATAATGAACCATGTATCAATACTCTAAAATGAGTCTTTACAACAACCAAAACAAAATAATCTACTAAGAATCACATCTCTTAATCTTGACAATAGAGTCTTGAAACAACAAAGCCTTATTAGATAGAAATGTGGCATCTAACAAATGAGAAAGGAAAAACAATTAAACTACACACTAGTAGGGTATTATATCATTTACATATTAAATTGTTAAAAAATCATTGGAAATACTAAAAAATAATTGGAAATACTAAATGATATGTTGTTTTTATACAAATTTGTATAATCACACACTATTATGGATATTGATGGATAGATACCTTGTAGTTAATTTATATGGTTTTCATTTATATATTATAGCATATTATTTAGTTAGTTCATAATTAGAAACAACTATTTGATAGAGACCATGATGTTAAATGATTTGGTTTTAATTTTTGAATTATAGAATATGGTCTAGTTATATGCCTCTTCATTTTATAGATTTATTCAATAGCTAAAATTTTAATTCATTCTCGGTTATGTTGAAATGCTTTGTATCTTAAATTTCTTAATTTAAAATGATCTAGTCACTGTATTATTAATCTCACATAGTTTCCTCATTATTCATTCTTCCCATTTGATCTTTACTTTCATTTAATCACATGAAGATTCATTTCCTTATAGCTTAATATAATGTGAGAATTGAAGTTAATACCACATAATGACTCACAGCTATAATTTAATCTAATATGGGAATTTTTTAACTTGATGTGAGTACATGGTTAATCTCACATTTCTTCACAATAAAAAAAATTGTTTTTTTATTAATATCATGTTATTCAGTAATGTATTATTATAGTAATCAGTGAAATTTTCAGCTAGCGACATTGTACATCGAAGGATGTGTGCACTAAGAAAAAAACTTACTCGAGTAGGATGAAAAATTATGGGAGTGTTATAACAACAAATACACAATAGAATATTATAAGTATTTTTATTGATATTTAAAATTTTTATATTTAATTAATAATTAAAAACCTTATTTATATTTTCATCAGTGTTCCCTGGAGGACCTTGATGGGAAAGAAGATGAAAAATTCTGGCCAAATGATCATTTGAAATAGGTATTATGTGAGGGGAACTAGGGGAGAGTCCCATGTCGACCCAGGAAAAGAATCATCCCCACTAGGTATTGGCCCTCATTAAGCTCCTCTCAAATCTATCACACCACTGAGCTGTGAAACACTCATATAGAATCATATGAGTACAACAAAATAACTATAAAGGATCATGAAAGGGGAAAACTAGTAAACAAACAATTCATGAAGGCTATGAAATTTATATGTCTTTCAATTCCATCAGAGGTAGATAATGTTTTTTATTGATGTATAGAAACAATATTCTCTTTATATGATACACTGATTGATTTCAATGAGAGTCAAAGTGGTTGCTAAGGTGATGATACTATTGGTGATGATGATAATGATGATGATGGAGAAGATGATGTTTATTCTCTAGTAAAGGATGTAGATAATGATGTTAGTGATAATTATGATAGCACTAATGGTGATGAGGGAGATATTAATCCCTTCTATTTTTTGTGATAATAAAGAGACATGTTTGGATAATTTTAATGAATAAAAGAAATTTATTGTGTGGAATGTATATTGTAAAGACCCGGAAATTTCAAGGAATATTTTTTCTTAATTTTGTTTGGAATTTTAAAAGAACGCAGTTTCTGACGGCACCTGATTCTGAGGCCCGGTGTGCCCGGAATTAATTTCCGAAGTTTGGCTCGGGTACGTTCAGTGAACGAGCGAGCGGGAATTTCTAACTTTTGAACCGGTGCTCGGAATCGAATTCTGAGGGCACCAATGAACTCACAACGCTGGTAATCGCTTAAGGGGACCTTTACCATAGTTGCGTTTGTGCGGGTGAAGAAGTTAAATTTTGAGGTTTAATTAAAAAATTAAATAAAATTTTTGAATCAATTTTATTTCATAACAAGGTGGTTAATTTCTCCCATGGGAAGTTGGTGGTGGGGCCCACATCCACCCAACTTCCCATGTGTGGATAATTGAAAGAGTGGGGCCCACATGAACCCCTCCCCACCTTTTAAAATTCCTTAACTCCCTAAATCCTCTTAACCCTTCACTTTCCTAACTCCCCATTAACTCACTTTCATTAATTTTTGACAACTTGTTATAATTAATAACGTGATTTACTTAATTTCAAACTCTTTAAATTAAAATGGTTAGGATGTGTTAATAAAATTATGGCTTGGTATTATTTTATTTTTGTTAGAGTTATTACCACTTTGAGAGGTTTGGGAAGCGTGAAGTCTTCTTCTTCTTCAACCTCGACGAAGAAACACGAAGAACACCGTTCATCAATGAATAACATCTCCGCCGAAGAACGCGACATCTTCTTCCAACGACGTTTCCTCTTCGAACGCACCTCGACGACAATGGAATCGACGTTCGTCTTCCGCGACGCCCGACCTCCGCGATGCTCGTCTTCCGCGGCTCAATTGACGTGCACCGTTCCTAAACCGAGGTAGGGAATTGTTTATGAAATATTAATGAACCCCATGCTACTTCCTTCTAAATCAAATAACGCGGATCAAATAAACATTAATTTGATCCGTGAATATTTTTTTGTGGGTTGGGATTTTATTTTGGTATTCTCTTACCTTTTGAGAAAAGAACGACGAGCGCGGACCAACCAATTCCGGGTTGATCCGCGGATCGTTTGTACATGTGGATCGATGTAGGGGGTTTATTTATTTAATTGTTTGTGAATACAAACTTGATGATCTTCATGGAATTTAAACCATTTGTTATCGAATAACGCGACGGGGTCGGACCGCACAAACACGGCCGACCCTCCTCCTTAATTTCGTGATGGTTCCTTTGTGGTTGGTACGGGAAGGCGCGGTGTCGTGGCACCACGCGGTTTTCATGCGGAAGGATATGCGCGGCGTCGTCGCGCCGTGCCTTGGAAGGAAGTTTAAGAACGCGACTCTATCGTGCCGCGTCGAAGAAAACCAAAGAACCGCGGTCGGAGTCGGGCTACGGCGAAGGGGCGCGGCGCCATCGGGTCGCGCTGGAAAACTACAAAGACGACGCTAATCGTTTTGACGTGCGGATTGACGGGCGACGATGAAGCAGGAATTTTTGGCATTTTAATCCCTTCGTAGTGAAGGTGGGGTCCCGGGGGGACCATAGGCGAAGACGGCAGGAGAAACAGACCATCAAAGCACGTCCGATGGTCTGCGGAAGGCGGCGGCGGCGATTGCCGCCGGCGTCAATTTGCGGCGAAGGGGGGGCGGCCGCGCGCACCCCCGCCGCTCCGCAGCGACCAGACCGAGCCGGGCAGGGCCGGGCCCAGCTGGGTTGGACCCGGTTCGGGTCGACCAGGGTCAGGCCGCCCAGGGGGGGTCGGGGCGGGTCGGCCCGGGTCCAGACCCCCCGTTTTCGGACCACTTTCTGTCAAATGCCCATATCATGAGCTGTAGACCTCCGATTGACGCGCCGTTAGTGGAAACGCGATCCTTGGATCGAGATGGTCGTTTTGGTATATTGCACTCAAGGTTTCGGAGAACTTTGGGTTCGGCGGGGTTGGTTCGTACACGACACCAACCGGGCCCTCGGAGCAGAAACTCTCGTAACTTGAGTTCTAGACGTCCGAATGACGTGCCGTTGACTTTGTTGAATTCCTCTTAGTGAGATGGATCTTTTGGATTACTACGCTCAAGGTTTGGATGTCGTCGGAGTGCGGTCGGGTTGGTTCTCTCATGAAACCAACCGGGCCCCTGGAATGAAAAAGCCAATAACTCACAGATCGGGCATCTGATTGACGCGTCGTCTGTCTCGTTGTTTTCCTCTTGATGAGACGGAACTTTTGGAATATTTCGCCCGAGTTTTGGTTGCTGTTGGATAGTGGCCGGGTTGGATTGTACCCGAAATCCAACCAGGCCCCTGGAACGGAAAAGATGATTTCATTCAGACCAGACGTCCGTTTGACGAACCGTCAGCGGCGTTGGTGATCGCGTTGAGAAACGGTCCCTTTGAGAATACCCTATGAGTGTTCGGGGTATAGTTGGGTTACGACCATATTGGTTCGCACACAAAACCAACCGGGCCCCTGGGACGAAAAGGCTAGTAACTCACAGACCGGGCGTCCGATTGACGCGCCGACTGTTGTGTTGGGACCCCTATGATGAGGCGGTCCTTTGAGATACTTCTTCATGGGACATAGTGATACTTGGAATATCGACCTATAGCTCCTGGAGCGGACCCTCCCGGAGATGAGCGTACGGAGTACGAAGACCGTGTAGACGACTGAGACCTGACGACTGCTTGACCGACTCGACTTGGAGTGAGTCGACTAGCCCAGTGGACGGAGCGCTCGGTATTTGGAGACAGACACACGGCGGACGGAGCGCCTGGTAGTTGGCCGCAAACCCGCGGTACTCTACAGGAGGAGTACCTCTGTAGGCTATTAGGGGAAGTGCCCAGTATTTGGCGACAGACCCTCAGCGGACGGAGCCCCCAGTAGTTGGCCGCAAACCCGCAGTACTCGACAGGAGGAGTACCTCAGCAGTCTTTGGTTAGTGAGCAGTACCTCGGAGTCCTGACAGGACCACTGTACACTCCAGAGACGGGTCTCTTCAGCAGTTATGGTTTCGATAATGAAAATCCTGGTTTGAGCTGAGACTTTTGACCTTTTTGTTTACCTCATGATTGATATGGGTCACTTGATAACTTAGGTATATATATGGGCATATACCTGGGTAGTGGTTATCCATTGATTTCATGATCCTTGTGTTTTCTCATGATTGAGATGGGTTACATGATAACATAGGTATATGTATGGGCATATACCTAAGTAGAGGTTATCTGTTGAGATCTTCTATGTGGTTATCATTGTTGGTTTTAGTGAGACCTTGAGGGTCTCGGGGTCCCTACTGAGTATCGTTATACTCACCCCTGAACGGGTTATGCCCGCACCTCGTTGTGTTGGTTGCAGACGAAGGGAAGTGCTGACGGAGGCCGAGTGTTCGAGGACTGGACGGTACCCGGAGGTGGACTACACGACGAGTCAGTATCCGGAGGTGGACTTCACGGCAACACGACACATAGAGGAGGTTGATGGGCGAGAGCGTTGAGGAGGTTATCTGTACTTACCATTCAGGTAGGATCCATGGTGGACGATCTAGGAGCTGCGCTATCTGTACCTACCCTTCAGGTAGGATCTGAGGAGGATGACCCAGGAGCTTCTTCCTTCATCCAGCTGTTTGTCTTTTTATGTTGTAATTTCGTTCAGTTGTAGTTGTACTTTCAGTTGGGTTTGTATTCTGGCCCATTTACTTTTCAGCACTTTCTTTTGTACTTAGTGTTCTACTTCCGCTTGTACTCTGTGGTGTTTTGTTTACTTTTATAAAGGCAATGCCTTCCCAGTTATCGGGATTTACGCCTTTGGTGCTAGTCGCCAGCCCCTGGCCTATGGAAGGCGGGCTTGGGATAGTCACGGCACGGGCCCCGAGGACGGGTCGTGACAATTGGTATCAGAGGAGTCGGTTCTACCGCAGAACTTATAACTCTGATATTTTCTTTCTGTAAATCAATAGTGTTAAGAGTACCGAGTGTGGTTTTCAGTTCAGGGAGTCCAGTGTTGGTGAGGGAGGCTGACGTATCCATACACCAGGACCCTGACAACAGATTTCCGACTTTGTGCACGAAAACACTGATTGTGTGTGTGTTTCCAGAAGTTTTATTTGAATATCAGCTCAAACTAGGTCAGCTCACCAGGTATAAATCATTTGACCATGTCACGTTGTTCCTTTCAGGATGCCTCCCCATGGACGACCAGCTAGAGCCCCGAGAGTGGTTCGTACTGACAGCCCGCCGAGCGACGTGGCCTCAGTACAGGGCCCTTTTCCAGTTGAGGCACCAGTAGAGGCACCAGCGGTACTACTACCCGTTGGGCCACCGATGCCACCAGCCCCAGCAGCAGAGGGTGCACGTCGCTTGAGCGCACTGCACGAGTTCCAACGCCAGAGGCCACCCAGGTTCCAGGGAGGTACAGACCCGCATGCAGCTGAGGATTGGCTGGAGGCTGTGGTGAGAGTCTTCAGACTAGTGGGGACGCCAACAGAATTCATGGTGATCCTTGCTGCCAGCCTTCTTCAGGTAGTATCAGGCAGATGGTGGAGCCTGATGCTCCAGATGCATGATGAGGTGACACTTATTTGGGAAGAATTCGAAGCCTGTTTTGGGCAGATTTTGTAACAGCCACCCTTCGAGTGGTGCGTATACAGGAGCTACTTCAGCTGCGGTAGGGCAGCATGACAGTGGCACAGTATTCAGCGAGGTTCACAGACCTCTCGCGCTACTCCACAGATATGGTACGGGACCCGTTCTTCAGGGCCCGAACCTTCGAGAAGGGGCTCAGGAAAGAGATTAGTGCTTCTGTTGTTTCTCACAGCTTTCCGATGTAGACAGGGGTGTTGGAGAGAGCCCTCTCAGTGGAGAGTTTCCTTGCTGAGCAGTCTCCAGCAGCAGAACCCACCACTAGCCAGCTTACAGCAGAGTATTTTGCAGCAGGCTATAGACAGATGACGCAGAGGTCCAAGAGGACCAGACCTACCAGTGGCCGAATGCACGACTCAGGTTCAGTTGTGCGGGGGAACCGGGGTAGAGTCAGAGCCAGATGTGCCGAGAGTGGACAGTGTTACTCCTGCGGCGGGATTGGTCACATGGCACGTGACTGTCCGACCCACCATGAAGATGACCAGCAGTTAAATGAAGAACCTCCCAGGTAGAGGCAGAGGTTCAATCAGGGCAGACCGCAGGGGACAGGAGGACATGGGAGAGCTCAGCTTCAGGCAGCTGAGACCTATGTTCATGGAGCTCCAGAGGCAGATGGATAGGAGCGGGACTAGCTCCAGACCTGGAGGCTATTGATCATGTTTCTTCTAGTTTTGTTGTTGTTACATTCGTGTCGTTGTACTATGAGCTGCAATAATGAAAAGACACTTATCTTTGTAAAGTTTTCTTTCCTGTCCTTTTTGTTTGGTTGATACCAAGTGGTCCCGGTTAAGACTGTTGACTTGACCCTCACTTTCAAGATTTCTACTGGAAGAGACCTAGTGACCTCACACTGATGCTGACAGTGTGACACGACCCTTGGAGGCGAGAGTGACAGTTAGATCTCTTGGTTGTTACGTCGAGGCCTTACGACGTCATCCATGGCATGAATGCATCATTCATGTCAGGATTGACTGTATTAGGTAATGAATGTGGTTCATCTAGGGGATGAGACCAGATTTCTCTTATCGGAAAAGAAGAAATCATAGCAGCTCTTGTGAGACTAGAGAAGGTCCAGGTCATCCAAGAGCGGATGAGGACAGCACATGGCCGACAGAAGACTTATGCTGACAGGACTTGGAGGCCTCTAGAGTTCGAGGATGACGATGACGCTCTTATACGGGTCTCACCTCGACGAGGTTTACGGAGATGTGGCCAGGGAGGCAAGTTATCTCCGAGGTTCAACGGACCTTTCTAGGTCCTCAGCTGGGCAGGCGTGGTGGTTTACCACTTGACCCATCCACCTCAGTTGCACTAGGTGCACGACGTTTTCCAGGTATCTCAACTGAGGAGATACATGCTCGACCCTTCGCATATCATCAACCATGAGGAGCAGGACAATGGCGATGGGGTTACTTCCACGGAAGTTCTAGTGGGGATTAAGGATCGACAGAAGAGGATCCTACGAGGATGATCGATTACTCGGGTTAACTTTCTCTGGCAGTACGGGAACCTCCGGGTGAGCACATGGTAGCGGAAGGCTCAGATGCATGCTCTGTACCGCTTTTGTATCCCTAGTTTGTGTTGAAGCTTTACGGGGACGTAAAGTCCTGTGGTGGGAGTAATGTAAAGACCCATAAATTTCAAGGAAAATTTTTTCTTAATTTTATTTGGAATTTTACAAGAACGCAGTTTCTAACGGCGCCTGATTCTGAGGCCCGGTGTGCCTGGAATTAATTTCTGAAGTTTGGCTCGGGTACGTTCAGTGAACGAGCGAGCGGGAATTTCTATCTTTTCAACCGGTGCTCGGAATCAAATTCCGAGGGCACCGATGAACTCGCAACGCCGGTAATCACTTAAGGGGACCTTTACCATAGTTGTGTTTGTGCGGGTGAAGAAGTTAAATTTTGAGGTTTAGTTAAAAAAGTAAATAAAATTGTTGAATCAATTTTATTACATAACAAGGTGGTTAATTTCTCCCATGGGAAGTTGGTGGTGGGGCCCACATCCACCCAACTTTCCATGTGTGGATAATTGAAAGAGTGGGGCCCACATGAACCCCTCCCCACCTTTTCAAATTCCTTAACTCCCTAACTCCTCTTAACCCTTCACTTTCTTAACTCCCCATTAACTCACTTTCATTAATTTTTGACAACTTGTTATAATTAATAAAGTGAGTTACTTAATTTCAAACTCTTGAAATTAAAATGGTTAGGATGTGTTATTAAAATTAATACTTGGTCTTATTTTATTTTTGTTAGAGTTTTTGCCACTTTGAGAGGTTTGGGAAGCGTGAAGTCTTCTTCTTATTCAACCTCGACGAAGAAACACGAAGAACACCGTTCTTCAACGAAGAACATCTCCGCCGAAGAACGCGACGTCTTCTTCCAACGACATTTCTTCTTCGAATGCACCTTGACGAAAATGGAATCGACGTTCGTTTTCTACGATGCCCGACCTCCGCGACGCTCGTCTTCCGCGGCTCAATTGACGTGCACCGTTCCTGAACCGATGTAGGGAATTGTTTATGAAATATTAATGAACCCCATGCTACTTCCTTCTAAATCAAAGAACGCGGATAAAATAAACATTAATTTGATCTGTGAAGATTTTGTTTTGGGTTGGGATTTTATTTTGGTATTCTCTTACCTTTTGAGAAAAGAACGAAGAGCGCGGACCAACCAATTCCGGGTTGATCCGCGGATCGTTTGTACATGTGGATCGATGTAGGGGTTTTATTTATTTAATTGTTCGTGAATACCAACTTGATGATCTTCGTGAAATTTAAACCATTTGTTATCGAATAATGCGAGGGGGTCGGACCGCACAAACATGGCCAACCCTCCTCCTTAATTTCGTGATGGTTCTTTTGTGGTTGGTACGGGAAGGCGTGGTGTCGTCGCACCACGCGGTTTTCATGCGGAAGGATATGCGCGGTGCCGTCGCGCCGTGCCGTGGAAGGAAGTTTAAGAATGCGATGCTGTCGCACCGCGTCGAAGAAAACCAAAGAACCGCGGTCAGAGTAGGGCCGCGGCAAAGGGGCGCAGTGCCATCGGGTCGTGCTGGAAAACTACAAAGACGACGCTAATCGTTTTGACGTGCGGATTGACGGGCGACGACGAAGCAGGCCGTTTTGGCGTTTGAATCCCTTCGCAGTGAATGTGAGGTCCCGAGGGGACCATAGCCGAAGACGGCAGGAGAAACGGACCAACGGAGCGCGTCCGGTGGTCTGTGGAAGGCGGCGGCGGCGCGCCGCCAGAAGTTGCCGGCGGCGGTTGCCACCGGCGTCAATTAGCGGCGAAGGGGGGGCAGCCGCGCGCACCCCCGCCGCTCCGCGGCGACCGCCAGCCAGTCGGGCCGGACCAGACCGAGTCGGGCCCAGCCGGGTCAGACCTGGGTCAGGTCCACCCGGTTCGGGCCGACCCAGGGGGGTCGGCCCTGGTCGGCCCGGGCCCAGACCCCCCGTTTTCGGACCACTTTCGGTCAAATGCCCATATCTTGAATTGTAGACCTCCGATTGACGCAGCGTCAGTGGAAACGCGATCCTTGGATCGAGACGGTCGTTTCGGTATATTACACCAAAGTTTAAGAGAACTTTGGGTTTGGCCAGGTTGGTTCGTACACGTAACCAACCGGGCCCTCGGAGCAGAAACGCTCGTAACTTGAGTTCCAGACGTCCGAATGACGTTCCGTCGACTTTGTGGAATTCCTATTAGTGAGACGGATCTTTTTTCTTACTACGCTCGAGGTTTGGATGTCGTCGGAGTGTGGTCGGGTTGGTTCTCTCATGAAACCAACTGGGCCCCTAGAACGAAAAAGCCAATAACTCACAGACCGGGCATCCGATTGATGCGTCGTCTATCTCGTTGTTTTCCTCTTGATGAGACGGAACTTTTGGCATACTTCGCCCGAGTTTTGGTTGCTATTGGATAGTGTCCGGGTTGGATTGTACCCGAAATCCAACCGGGCCTCTAGAACGGAAAAGCTGATTTCATTCAGACCAGACGTCCGTTTGACGAACCGTCAGCGACGTTGGTGATCACGTTGAGAAATGGTCCCTTTTAGAATACCCTATGAGTGTTCGGGGTATAGTTGAGTTACGGCCGGATTGGTTCGCCCACGAAACCAACCGGGCCCCGGGGACGAAAAGGCTAGTAACTCACAGACCGGGCGTCCGATTGACGCGCCGACTGTTGCGTTGGGACCCCTATGATGAGGCGGTACATTGAGATACTTCTTCGTGGGAAATAGTGATACTTGGAGTATCGACCTATATCTCGTGGAGCGGACCCACCCGGAGACGAGCGTACGGAGTACGAAGACCGTGTAGACGGCTGAGACCTGACAACTGCTTGACCGACTCGACTTGGAGTGAGTCGACTAGCCCAGTGGACGGAGCACCCGGTATTTGGCGACAGACCCACGGCGGACGGAGAGCCTGGTAGTTGGCCGCAAACCCGCGGTACTCAACAGGAGGAGTCCCTCTGTAGGCTATTAGGGGGAGCGCCCGGTATTTGGCAACAGACCCTCAGCAGACTGAGCGCCCGGTAGTTGGCCGCAAACCCACAGTACTCGATAGGAGGAGTACCTCAGCAGTCTTCGGTTAGTGAGAAGTACCTCGGAGTCGTGATAGGACCATTGTACACTCCAGAGACGGGTCTCTTCAGCAGTTACGGTTTCGATAATGAAAATCCTGGTTTGAGCTGAGACTTTTGACCTTTGTGTTTACCTCATGATTGAGATGGGTCACTTGATAACTTAGGTATATGTATGGGCATATACCTGGGTAGTGGTTATCCGTTGATTTCATGATCCTTGTGTTTCCTCATGATTGAGATGGGTTACTTGATAACTTAGGTATATGTATGAGAATATACATAAGTAGATGTTATCTGTTGAGATATTCTATGTGGTTATCCTTGTTGGTTTTAGTGAGACCTTGACGGACTCGGGGTCCCTACTGAGTATCGTTATACTCACCCATGCACGGGCTCTGCCCGCACCTCATTGTGTTGGTTGCAGACGACGAGCAGTGCTGACGGAGGCCGAGTGTTCGAGGACTGGATGGTACCCGGAGGTGGACTACACGACGAGTCAGTATCCAGAGGTGGACTTCACGGCGAGACGACACAGAGAGGAGGTTGACGGGCGAGAGAGTTGTGGAGGTTATCTGTACCTACCCTTCAGGTAGGATCCGTGGTTGACGATCTAGGAGATGCGCTATCTGTACCTACCCTTCAGGTAGGATCTGAGGAGGATGACCCAGGAGCTTCTTCCTTCTTCCAGCTGTTTGTCTTTTTCTGTTGTACTTTTGTTCCGTTGTAGCTGCACTTTCAATTGGGTTTGTATTCTGGCCCATTTACTTTTCGGCACTTTCCTTTGTACTTAGTGTTTTACATCCGCTTGTACTCTGTAGTGTTTTGTTTACTTTTATAAAGGCAATGTCTTCCCAGTTATCGGGATTTACGCCTTTGGTGCTAGTCACCAGCCCCTGGCCTATGGAAGGCGGGCTTGGGGTAGTCACGGCATGGGCCTCGAGGATGGTTCGTGACATATATATATATATATTATAGTATTGTAAATGGTTTGAAAACCATTGATAATCAGTTGGTCAAATTATGAATATACAATATTCATATTAAATGTTAATTATGGTTTTTTTGTATAATAATTCTCGAAGAGGTGCTGGAAGGGCATGTTGTTCTTATTGGGGAGAGAAGGTTATACCAATGATCTAATAAACCATTGGTATACATTTTTTCTAGATAACATGTTATACCCACAATTCTTGAACATTTGGTCAATATATATACCAATGGTTTACTCCAAACCATTGGTATATAACTTTTTTCATTAGATTTACTAATGGTTTCATGAAACTGTTGGAATAGGGTAATTCCAGACAACCTATACAGACAGTTTAAAGACTCGGAAATTTCAATGAAATTTTTTTCGTAATTTATTTGGGATTTTACAAGAACATAGTTTCTGACGGCACCTGATTCTGAGGCCCGGTGTGCCCGGAATCAATTTCTAAAGTTTGGCTCGGGTACGTTCAGTGAACGAACGAGCGGGTTTTTCTAACTTTTGAACCGGTGCTCGGAATCGAAATCTGAGGGCACCGATGGAACCGCAGTGCCGGTAATTGCTTAGGAACACCATTTCTGAAGATGTGGTTGCTCGGCTGTTGATGTAAAAAAAAGTGGGGAATAAAAATATAATTCTTTTATTTTTATTTCTTCACTAAGTGGTTTAAGTGAAATAAAGTTGTGTCTCAACTTAATTTATCTTTTCTAAGTGTTAGATCCTAGGTGTGGGAGTTTGAGTGGGACCCACCGGTTGTTAACTTCCCATGAGAGGATTAAGGGTGAGGTGGGGTCCACACGAGCCCCCACTTTTTCAAATTCCTTAACTCAATTACCCCCCTTTAATGTGAGACCACTCACCTCCCCCTCTCTCTTCTTTAATCACGCCAACTCACTTAATTAATTAAGTGAGTTATTTGTTTGATTTTTAAAAATTGAAATGCTTGGCTTGATGTAATAAAATAAGATAAGTATTATTTTATTTGAGTGGGTTGGTTGTTGTGTGAGGAGATTGGGGAGATAGAACTCTTTTCTCTGGGGAAGAACTTCATCCTCCCGCGAAGAGCTTCAATCCTTCCGCGAAGAATGTCATCTCTTCAACGAAGAACGACTCAGCGACTTTAGTATCTCCATTCCCTTTTTCCTCCGTGACAAGGGAAGAGACACCGATGCGAGAGTTCTCCAACGACACGTAATCATCCTCTTATCTCCGTGATAAATAGAATACGACATCTCCTCAGACGCTCTCCATCGACGTCAACGGAACCACGCCCCGCGATGCCGCTTTCCGCGGTGCTCTTCGAACATCAACTCATTATCAAGGTAGGGGTTTTTATATAAGTTTGAATTCGTTTTATTCATTTTTCATATCCTAAATTCATGATGATGATGACCAAATGAACATGATCATCGTCCTGCACATAAACCATGCTCCCTTTTCTTTTTATTCTTCACGTGTTCTTCGTGCGTTCTTCAATGCCAAATTTTTATTGATGCTGGAAACACGGAGTTTTGTTGAGTGCAATATATGGATGAAAATCCCTTGATGCAAGGATTAAAAATATGTGATTGTTTAATTTTTTGGGCTTGGAACGAAGCCGCAATGGCTCACTGAAGAAGGAGTACAAATAATTATTGACGCTGGAAACACAGATTTTTGTTGGGCACAATATATAGATGCAAATCCCTCGACGCAAGGATCACAAATATGCGATCGTTTAATTTTTCGGGCTTGGAACGAAGCCGCAATGGATCGCGAAAGGAGGCGGCCAAATATTTATCGATGCTGGAAACACAATATTCTGTGGAGCGCGACATATGGACGTGGAGCTCTCGACCTGAGGATTGCGAATATGCCATCATTTTAATTTTCAGGCTTTGAATGAAGATATAGCGACGCACGGAAGGGGGAGACGCGGCGGCGCCGACGACCGGAGGTGGTGGCCAGAGTCGTCCTGCCGCCTAGAGGCGGTAGCGCCCCAACGCGCCGCCAGAAGAAAACTCGATGCTGCACAGCCGCAGCGGCAAGGAGCCGGACCCCGCAGCCACGCGGGATCCGAGAGGCAGGGCGACGCTAGCTGGCACCGCCGGTTAAAAAAAGGGGTCGCGCCCCTTGTGTTCCGCTCGGCTAGCGCCAAGTCGCGGCCGGCCTGCCGGGCCGGGCCACGCCAGCCGGGCCGGGCCGCGCCCTAGTGGGCCGGACCCGGACCCGGGTCGGTTCGACCTAGTTCGGGCCGGCCCAGAGGGTCTCGGGCCGGGTCGGACCGGGCCCGCACCCCCTATTTTCATGCAGTTTTCATTCAAATGCCCATAACATGGGCTACGGACCTCCGATCGATGCACCGTCAGTTGAGATGCGATCCTTGGATCAAGAAGGTCATTTCGGTATATTAAACTCAACGTTTCGGAGAACATTGGGTATGTCCAGGTTGGTTCGAACCCGAAACCAACCGGGCCCTCGGAGCGGAAACGCTTATAACTTGAGATCTGGACGTCTTATTGACGTGTCGTCGACCTTGTTGGATTCCTCTTGATGAGACGGAACTTTTGACATACTTCACCTTAGATTTGGATGCTGTTGGATTGTGGTCGGGTTGGATTATACCTGAAATCCAACCGGGCCCCTGGAACGGAAAAGCTGATAACTTTCAGACCGGACGTCCGTTTGACGAACCGTCAACGGCGTTGGTGATATCATTAAGAAACTATCCCTATGAATATACCCTATGAGAGTTTGGGGTACAGTTGAGATACGGCCGGGTTGGTTCCCACACGAAACCAACCGGACCCCTTGGACGAAAAGGCTAATAACTCACAGATCGGGCGCCCGATTGATGCGCCGTCTATTGTATTGAGACCCCTATGATGAGGCGGTCCTTTGAGATACTTCTTCGTGGGACTTTGTGATACTTGGAGTATCGACCAGTAGCTCGTGGAGTGGACCCTCCCGGAGACGAGCGTACGGAGTACGGAGACCGTGTAACCGGCTGAGACCTGACGACTGCTTGACCGACTCGACTTGGAGTGAGTCGACTAGACCAGTGGATGGAGAACTACTTTGTTTGGGTGCAGACCCATGGCGGACGGAGCACTACTGAGTTTGGGTGCAGACCCACGGTACTCGTCCAGAGGGTACCTCTGCAGGCTATTAGGGGGAATGCACTACTGTGTTTGGGTGGCAGGCCCCGGCGGGAAGCACTACTGTGTTTTGGTGGCTGACCCGTGGTACTCGACAGGAGGAGTACCTCAGCAGTCTTAGGTTAGTGAGTAGTACCTCGGAGTCGTGACATGATCACTATACTCGACAGAGACGGGGCTCTTCAGCAGTTATGGTTTCGATAAATGAAAATCCTGGTTTGATCTAAGTCTATGACCTTTGTGTTTACCTCATTATTGAGATGGGTCACTTGATAACTTAGGTATATTTATGGGCATATACCTGGATAGTAGTTATCCGTTGATTTCATAATCTTAGTGTTTTCTCATGATTGAGATGGGTTACATGATAACTTAGGTATATGTATGGGCATATACCTAAGTAGAGGTTATCTGTTGAAATCTTTATTTGTGGTTATCCTTGTTGGATTTAATGAGACCTTGAGGGTCTCGGGGTCTCTACTGAGTATCGTTATACTCACCCTTGCACGGGCTATGCCCGCACCTCGTTGTGTTGGTTACAGACGACGGGCAGCGCTGACAGAGGCCGAGTGTTTGAGGACCGGACGGTACCCGTAGGTGGATCTTCGATGAGTCAGTATCTGGAGGTGTACTTCACGACATGACGATACTCGGAGGAGGTTGACGGGCGAGAGCGTTGTGGAGGCTATCTATACATACCCTTCAGGCAGGATCCGTGGTGGACGATCCAGGAGCTGCGCTATCTGTACCTACCCTTCAGGTAGGATTTGAGGTGGAGGACCCAGGAGATGCTTCTATTCTTCCAGATGTTTGTCTTTTCTGTTGTATTTCCTTTCAGTTGTAGCTGTACTTTTCAGTTGGGTTTTTATTCTGGCCCTTTTTACTTTTCAGCACTTTCTTTTGTACTTAGTGTTTTACGTCCGCTTGTACTCTGTGGTGTTTGTTTACTTTTATAAAGGAAATTCCTTCTTAGTTATCAGGATTTACGCCTTTGGTGCTAGTCGCCAACCCCTGCCCTATGGAAGGCGGGCTTGGGGTAGTCACGACACGGGCCCCGAGGACGGGTCGTGACAAATTGGTATCAGAGGAGTCGGTTCTGCCACTGGACTTATAACTCTGATATTTTCTTTTCTGTGAAGCAATAGTGTTACGGGTACCGAGTGTGGTCTTCAGTTCAGGGAGTCCAGTGTTGGTGCGGCGGACGACGTATCCGTACACCAGGACCCTGACTACTGATTTCGGACTTTGTGGAGGAAAACACTGATTGCGTGTGTGATTCCAAAAGTTTTAAAGTCACCTCAAACCAGGTCATCTCACCAGGTATAAAATTTTTACCGTGTCGCATCTGTTCAAGATGTCTCTACACAGACAGTTAGTTGTAGTTCTGAGATTGTACTCGATGGTGGCCCACCGAGCGACGAGGCTCCGATGCAGGGCCCTCTTTCTATGTTGGCACCCTCGGGTGGTGTACCAGCAGCACCACCACCTGTTGGGAAGCAGATGCCACCATCCATACAAGCGAACTGTGCATGCTGGCAGAGCGCGTTGCACGAGTTTCAGCAGTAGAGGCCTCCGAGGTTACGAGGCGAGGCAGATTCCTAGACAGCATAGCACTGGCTGGAGGCGATTGCTAGAGTTTTCCGCCTAGCTGAGACCTTAGTAGAGTGGATGGTGGACTTGGCTGCTAGTGTTTTCTAGTGAATGACCATGAGGATAGTCCGCTTAGTGATGAGGCTTCGATACATGGACCGATGCCTGAGGTAGTGCCTTCGGGTAGTGTGTCAGCTATACATCACTACTTGTTGGTCAGCAGTTACAACCGGCAGTACCGGTAGTTGACACATGTAGGCTTACTTCCTTACACGTGTTCCAACATCAGATACCCTCTTGTTCCGAGGAAAACCTGACTCACAGGCGGCTGAGAACTAGCTTGAGGAGGTGGCTGAATGTTTTCTAGAGATTATACAGCTTCGGCAGGACGACATGTCGGTAGCTGAGAATTCATCGAGGATTACCGAGAATTCTGGGCACTTGATGAATACGTTTCGATCAGTGCTATAGAGATTGGACCTATGATCATGGTGCGTTTAAGGATATCCGAGCTAGCCCCTTTTCTCTATGAATTCCTATTTATGCTAGGGTGCTAGAAAGAACCTTTGTGGTTGATAATTCTTTTGTTGAATGGATGCAGTCAGTGAAGGTTAGTAGTGGGAAAGCTGGAAACTGGTGCCAGTATCAGAGACTTGGGCATGCGAATGTTTCAAGGAGAAGTAAAAAAGGATAGGTGATTATGCGAAGCAGCAGACGTGGAGGCAGAGCTAGGAGAGAAGCATGAGGTGGTGTACATTTCAACATGTTACAATCACCCGCCTTTGTAGCCCCCGCCAGGCTCAGGGAGATGGAGGGTAGGGGAAGAGAGTAGTTGTATGCGGTCAAGGAGTGTGACCCAATGGCTCTCAAAAAATGATTCAAGGGACAGTCTATGTCCACTACTAGCTGCCTTAGTAACAGACATTGATATGAATCATTCCTTCCTTCCACGAATCTTGTCCCAGACCTAGAGTTTCCGGTAAGCCGTAGACTTGACCCTCACATATAGAGATACCTTGGGAGGAGACTCGATAATCACACTTACGCCGACAGTTTGGTCTGACCCAAGAGGCAAGAGTTTCATTTGGAATCTCTTGGTGGTAGCGTCGAGGCCTTACGACGTTGGTCTCGATATGGATTGGATTAACAGTTTATGCTAAGATTGATTGTATTAGGCAAAAAGGTTGTGGTTTATCTACAATGTTGGTATGGGGTTTTCCTTGGTCAGCAAAAAGGAAAAACCATGCAGAATAGGATGGAATCATGCATAGAAAGGTGTAGATGATTATTCTTGAGTTGGCCAACTTCACCCATGTGGCAGAAGGAGTTTTGAGTTTTAGTTATAATTAGGAAAGGGAGACCTCTAGAGTATGAGGATGACGATCACGTCCTTATACGGGTCTCACCTCGACGGGGTTTATGGAGGTATGGCCGAGGCGGCAAGTAATCTTCGAGGTTCAGCGGACCTTTTCAGGTCCTCAGCAGGGTAGGTGAGGTGGCTTACTGTTTGACCCATCCACCTCAGTTGCACTAGGTGCACGACGGCTTCCACATATCTCAACTGGGGAGATACGTGCTTGACCCGACGGATATCATCGACCATGGGGAGCTGGAAGTTGGCGATGGGGTGACTTTTGTGGGGTTCCAGTAGAGGTTGAGGATCGACAGGAGCGGGTCCCACAAGGACAGTCGATTCCTCTTTTGTGCTTTCTCCGGTAGCACTGGAACCTCCAGGTGAGCACGTGGGAGCGGAAGGCTCAGATGCGTGATCAGTACTGCTTTTGTATCCCTAGTTTGTGTTAAATCTTTATGGGGACGTAAATCCCTGAGGTCGGAGTAATGTAAAGACCCAGAAATTTCAATGAAAATTTATTATTAATTTCTTTGGGATTATACAAGAACGCAGTTTCTGACGGCACCTGATTCTGAGGCCCGGTGTGCCCGGAATCAATTTCCGAAGTTTCGCTCGGGTACGTTCAGTGAACGAATGAGCGGGTTTTTCTAACTTTTGAACCGGTGCTCGGAATCGAAATCTGGGGGAAACGATGGAACCACAGCACCGGTAATTTCATAGGAACACCTTTTCTGAAGGTGTGGTTGCTCGGGTGTTGATGTAAAAAAAAGTGGGGAATAAAAATATAATTGTTTTATTTTTATTTCTTCACTAAGCGGTTTAAGTGAAATAAAGTTGTGTCTCAACTTAATTTCTCTTTTATAAGTGTTATATCCTAGGTGTGGGAGTTGGAGTGGGACCCACCGGTTGTTAACTTCCCATGAGATGATTAAGGGTGAGGTGGGGCCCACACGAGCCCCCACTTTTTCAAATTCCTTAACTCCATAACCCCCCTTTAATGTGAGACCACTCACCTCCCCCTCTCTCTTCTTTAATCATGCCAACTCACTTAATTAATTAAGTGAGTTATGTGTTTGATTTCTAAAAATTGAAATGCTTGCCTTGATGTAATAAAATAAGATAGGTCTTATTTTATTTGAGTGGGTTGGTTGTTGTGTGAGGATATTGGAGAGATAGAACTCTTTTCTCTGGGGAATAACTTCATCCTCCCGCGAAGAGCTTCAATCCTTCCGCGAAGAACGTCATCTCTTCAATGAAGAACGACTCAGCGACTCCGGTATCTCCATTCCCTTTTTCCTCCGCGACAAGGGAAGAGACACCGACATGAGAGTTCTCCAACGACATGTAATCATCCTCTTATCTCCATGATAAAGAGAAGACGACGTCTCCTCAGACTCTCTCAGTCGACGTCTACGGAACCACGCCCCGAGATGCCGCTTTCCGCGACGCTCTTCGAACATCAACTCATTATCAAGGTAGGGGTTTTTATATATGTTTGAATTCGTTTTATTGATTCTTCATATCCTAAATTCACGATGATGATGACCAAATTAACATGATCATCGTCCTGCATATAAACCATTCTCCTTTTTTTATTCTTCACGTGTTCTTCGTGCGTTCTTCAATGCCAAATTTTTATTGACGCTGGAAACATGGAGTTTTGTTGAGCGCAATATATGGATGTTGATCCCTTGACACAAGGATCAAAAATATGCGATTGTTTAATTTTTTGGGCTTGGAACGAAGCAGCAATGGCTCGTGAAAGAAGGCGTCCAAATATTTATTGACGCTGGAAACACAGAGTTTTGTTGGGCGCAATATATGGATGCAAAGCCCTCGATGCAAGGATCAAAAACATGCGATCGTTTAATTTTTTGAGCTTGGAAAGAATCCGCAATGGATCGCGGAAGGAGGCGGCCAAATATTTATCGACGCTAGAAACGCAATATTCTGTTGACCACAACATATAGACGTGGAGCTCTCGACCTGAGGATCGCGAATATGCCATCATTTTAATTTTCGGGCTTTGAATGAAGATACAGTGACGCACGGAAGGGGGAGACGTGGCGGAACCGACGACCGGAGGCGGCGGCCAGAGCCGTCCGGCCGCCTGGAGGCGGTGCCACCCCAGCGCACCGCCGGAAGAAAACCTGTCGCCACACAGCCGCAGCGGCAAGGAGTCGGACCACACGGCCGCACGGGATCCGAGAGGCAGGGCGGCGCTAGCTGGTGCTGCCGGTTACAACAAGGGGGTGCACCCCTTGTGTTCCGCTCGGGCCGGGTCGGACCGGGCTCAAACCCCCTATTTTCGGGAAGTTTTTGTTCAAACACCCATAACATGGGCTACGGACCTCCGATCAATGCACCGTCAGTTGAGATGTGATCCTTGGATCAAGACGGTCGTTTAGGTATATTAAACTAAAGGTTTCGGAGAAATTTTGGTATGGCCAGGTTCGTTCGAACCCAAAACCAACCGGACCCTCCTAGCGGAAACGCTTATAACTTGAGCTCCGGACGTCTGATTGACGTGTCGTCGACCTTGTTGGATTCCTCTTGATGAGACGGAACATTTGACATACTTAGCCAGAGATTTGGATGCAGTTGGATAGTGGCTGGGTTGGATTATACCTGAAATCCAACCGGGCCACTGGAACGGAAAAGCTGATAACTTTCAGACCGAACGTCCGTTTGATGAACCGTCAGTGGTGTTGGTGATATCATTAAGAAACGTTCCATATGAATATACCCTATGAGAGTTCAGGGTACATTTGAGATACAGATGGGTTGGTTCTCACATGAAACCAACCGGACCCCTGGGATGAAAAGGCTAATAACTCACAGACCGGGCACCCTATTAATGTGTCGTCTGTTGTGTTGAGACCCCTATGACGAGGCGGTCCTTTGAGATACTTCTTCATGGGACTTTGTGATACTTGTAGTATTGACCAATAGATCGTGGAGCGGACCCTCCCTGAGATGAGCGTACGGAGTACGGAGACCGTCTAGCCGGCTGAGACCTGACGACTACTTGACCGACTCGACTTGGAGTGAGTCGACTAGCCCAGTGGATGGAGCACTACTTTTTTTGGGCACATACCCATGGAGGACGGAGCACTACTGAGTTTGGGTGCAGACCCGCAGTACTCGTCGGGAGGGTACCTCTGCAGGCTGTTAGGGGGAATGCACTACTGTGTTTGGGTGGCAGACCCCGGCGGGAAGCACTACTGTGTTTGGGTGGCTGACCCGCGGTACTCGATAGGAGGAGTAACTCATCAATATTAGGTTAGTGAGCAGCACCTCGGAGTCGTGATAGGATCACTGTACTCGACAGAGACGGGGCTCTTCAACAGTTACGGTTTCGATAAATGAAAATCCGGGTTTAGCTGAGTCTATGACCTTTGTGTTTACCTCATGATTGAGATGGGTCACTTGATAACTTAGGTATATGTATGGGCATATACCTGGGTAGTGGTTATCCATTGATTTCATAATCTTAGTGTTTCATCATGATTGAGATGGGTTACTTGATAATTTAGGTATATGTATGAGCATATACCTAAGTAGAGGTTATCTGTTGAGATCTTTCTTTGTGGTTATCCTTGTAGGATTTAGTGAGACCTTGAGGGTCTCGGGGTCCCTACTAAGTATCGTTATACTCACCCCTGCATGGGCTATGCCCACACCTCGTTGTGTTGGTTGCAGACGATGGGCAGCGCTGACAGAGGCAGAGTGTTCGAAGACTGGACGGTACCTGGAGGTGGATCTCCGACGAGTCAGTATCCGAAGGTGGACTTCATACGTGACGATACTCGGAGGAGGTTGACGGGTGAGAGAATTGTGGAGGCTATCTATTCCTACTCTTCAGGTAGGATACGTGGTGGACGATCCAGGAGTTGCGCTATCGGTACCTACCCTTCAGGTATGATCCATGGTAGACGATCCAGGAGCTGCGCTATCTGTACCTACCCTTCAGGTAGGATCCGAGGTGGAAGACCCAGGAGCTGCTTCTATTCTTCCAGCTGTTTTTCTTTTCTATTGAATTCCTTTCAGTTTTAGCTGTACTTTTCAGTTGGGTTTGTATTCTAGCCCTTTTTACTTTTTAGCACTTTCTTTTGTACTTAGTGTTTTACTTCCACTTGTACTCTGTGGTGTTTCTTTACTTTTATAAAGGCAATGCCTTCCCAGTTATCAGGATTTACGCCTTCGGTGCTAGTCGCCAGCCTCTGGCCTATGGAAGGCGGGCTTGGGATAGTCACGGCACGGGCCCCAAGGACGGGTCATGACAGACAGTTTTATGAAAACCATTGGTATAGGACTAAACCCAGACCATGAATACCAATGGTTTAGGAAACTATAGGTATATCTTATACCAATGGATCTAGGGGTTATACCAATTGTTTAAAATGATTGGTATAGGGTCAATTTAAAACCGTGAGTTCTAAATTTTAAATTATGGATTTATGAATTAAAAAAATATAAATTATAAAGTATGTTATAAAATAAATATTTTTTTCTAAAAAAAGTTCATGAATTTGAAAATCAAACTTATATACTAGTAATTTCATTAGAGTCATTTTATTGCTAAAAATAGTATTTTACACTATTCCCCTAAAAAATAATATTTTTAGAAAAATCCCAAATATTAATATTATATTAATATTGTTATGATAAGTTGAAAAATTATTTCATTTTTTCTACTTCATAATGTAAAATTTGTGAATTTAATTTTAAAATAAAATCATTAATTATTGTGATAAACTATTTTTATAAGAAATATTTATTTTTATATTAACATTTTTTATAAATTAGTAATAGTGTTAGATATTTGAAAATTTAAAAATAAACATTTTATAAAATTAATTTTAGAAATAAAAACTATTTTATTTTATTTATAGTCATACTTGTTGAAATGGTATTAAAATTGACCTTCATTCTATAAGTTGGTTAAAACTGTTTGTACCCTCTTACTCAACGGACACCATACCATTGTCAATATCTATTTTAATAAAAATAATTTTAGTCCATTAAAAATTGGTGTTAATTTTTAAGAAAAATATCAAACCTAGTATTTATTTATGGATTGATATTCTATGTATACTTTGGCCCTTATATTCTACCGCCTTAAGATAATTTCATCCAAAAAATTTATTACATGGAATAATTTTTCTATCATCACATCCTTGGGTTCCCATGTAGCCTCCTAAAACATATGATTCCTCTATAGTACTTTGACTAGATGAGTTATCTTATTCTATTGATCCTATTCTCTATAATCCATATTCCTCATATAAGAAATCATGCTCCAATTACACAACTTCCAAACTCAGTACATGTGAAGGTATAGTACGTAATTTTCTAAAAGTGATACATTGAACACATAATGTATTTTTGAAAGGTATGTAGGGAGTGATAAGTATTAATATTCATCCCAAACACAATCAAGTATCACTAAGGGACTGATATACCTAGGTATTTTCTTCACTTTCTTCCTAACTCACATAACATGATTCCAAGTGTTGGATTTGATACCTTATAACCAAATTATGTGTACTTTATGACAACAATTATTCATAGTTCTAAATATTAATAAACTTATTATCACATCATGATTATTCTTCTACATAACATAGTATGTGATAATGTCCCAATAGTAGCTATCGCACTAAAACGTTATAATAGTTCCCTGTTATGATGAGAACCCAAAAATACTATGAAACTATTCTTAAATATATGTTATATATCCAGAATATATCATTTGAGGGATAAAAATGATATAGACTATCAAGGTTGGTGAATCATAGGACTTTGATGCACATTATCATGGTTTATTTACTTTGTAATATTCAGTTGGATATTATGAGAACGAGACTCTCCAATAAGAAATCAACTTTTATATGTGCCATTAGATGTTCATATCCTCAAAGGAGTGTATTGGTCCTTATACTTTAAGATTATTAATAATGAGTATTATGAGTCATGTACTTTTATTTATTGATGAAAACCATGATGATAGATGTTCATAGTGAGTTAAGATTTGTTGGGTGCATCACGAGTAATATTGCATTAATGAATAATGAAAGAAAGGATTTTTCCTTTCTATTATTTAATGGAAGTTGATATCTCAATCCCTTTTATGGAAATTATATAAACAAAATAAATCCATTGACATGGTGTACAATAGGAAATTTCATTTTCTGGTAAATTAATGAAAGATACATCGAGCACATAGGTTTATGGAACCAGTATACAACCTTCTTGATTTGGGATATCATGATGAAGGGATTATATTACACATTAAGAATTCGTAATAGGTATCATGTCATTGTGGTGTTAACTTAATTCTCTATGGGTGTCTTGGAATTTTCTAAATGATAACCTGGAATTTAGTGTGCTTCACCTAATTCCACTAAGAAAGTTTCCTAGAGGGTTTCACACTATCTGTATCTAAAATCTTAGTTAAATAATGTATTATTATTTATTATCAAACAAGTCGAATAAATATTATTCCCAGATGTAGTTTAAAAATTATTCATGTATTCTTGATTAAATATAAATATTTATTTTCTATTTACTGAATATAATATTTGTATATTTATTAAAGAATAATGTAGTGATATTTATCTAATAACTAAATATTTGTTATTAAAGGGATAAAAAATATTACATAGGAATGGATGATTGAGTTTAATGGTCCAGTTAGAACTAATAAATATTGAATATTATTTTATTAAATAATATTTAATTTAATTCTCAAGTTATGCTCGTGTCGATAAATAATAATTTTATTATTATTATTTGAAATGGGGTTCTGAAATGATTAAATAAATAATAAAGGGCACTTGTGAAATTATTTTATTATCACCTCGGTGATATATAAACCCAGTTATATTATTTTCTCAATTAGACAATTTAATTTGTTTGGTTGTGCCTAATGGAATTGTAGAATCCTCTCAATTCCTAGAGAGTTCCCTTATCTAAGAACATCCCAAAGAACAGAGAGCGATATTCCTCCACCACAAACTCTCAAGTCAAGAGAGATCTAGGAGAATTATTTGAAAGTGATTCTCGAGGGGATCAAAGGTGGATGATAAAATCGATAGGGTCTGTCATGCTAGCACCCGGAGATTCCTACAGTGACGTTAGGAGATTTATGAAACATGTGTGGATCACCGCTAGCGGGAATCTATCCTTGATTCTTACAACTCAATGACGGAACAACAGAGATATGTTGTCTGGTCCATCAATTAATAAATCATTCCGAAAAGTTAATTCTTTAATTAATTAAATTGATTACAAATAATATGTGATTATCCTCTCTCTGATTCCATCATTCTATCCATTCTTTATATTCATTGATTTAATTTCATAGATAATGATATTTATCATTGTTTAAATCTCAGATTGATTGTCGGTCATGGAAAAAAGTAATGTTGGGAACGACTCATTTCATTCTTTCGATGCACCTAGAACTTAAAAGTGGTATCAGAGGAGTTACATAATTAGTAATAATTTTTTAAAGATAGTTGATTTATTTATACATTTTTATTTAGTTTTTGAATTCAATGTTTATAATTCTTTTAATATTAATTTTGATATATACTTCTTCCTCCTTCATTTATCATAGATCTAATTAGGATGATTAATCTTATAAATAAAATAAAATTGAGGAACTGATCCATATATGTACAAGTTTTTGGATGGACAACATTAGAGTACACGCCATGTTACAAGAGTTATATGCCATGTAACTAAAGTTACATGGTGTGTACTTGTGTTCAATTCATGAGGAGTCAATTCAAAAATTACTCAAAATGTGTGCATTAAATACATGTGGTGTAGTTAATTATTACATTACGTGTTGATTGAGCCACCCAAGTGCATGGTCATATGGATTATATGATGTGTAACCCACATACATGGAATGTAGTCCCTTTCAGTCACATACATGCTAGGTATTACCATACACATCCTACCTGATTGGTGACCATGTAACTCGATGTTAACACATCATGTAGTTGTTTATATATATCGTGCACTCCATTTTTCTATGGTACATTTTACACATTGAGTCCCTAGGTATGTTCCTTGTATACATGGTGAGATGTGTGCACATTGTGTTGCTCACTGTACATGTTGTGCACTTATACCAAATTACACAGATTTAAAATTTATTTGTTGCACTGTGTAACCCTTGATACATGTTATTGTGTGTGTTCATTATATTGATAGGACATGCCACGTGATGAGTTTTTAATATATATATATATATGTGTGTGTGTGTGTGTGTGTGTTTGTGTTTAATTAATATCTACATAATGTTTATATCTACATATCATGTATGATTTGTATTACATTTATTACTATATGTGCATTGAATCATAACACGTGACCAAAAAATCATGTAATTCATGTAATCATTAAGTTGATAGTACACATCATGAAAGTACATGATAAGTCATGTATTATATATATCATGAGATTAAATACTATATGAGTATAATATATGTTATGTCGAATTAGACCAATATTCACCACATTTACTCTAAGGTACATTAATGTAAATAGTTAATTTTAAATAAATTTATTTAATTTTTTTTAAAATTATAATGGATGAGGATCTCAAGGAAATTTGTATGAGAATTAAGATAAAATAATTGATTAATTAAAGATGATAATTAATTGATTCGAGTGTGATTTATCATAAATAAAAAATATTAATAATTGAATGTTTGTTTTATTAAATGTTTAATTCGTTGCATGCATGTGAATGATCATGAGAATAGACCAGAACTTTGTATGAGATTGGATTAATTTAATTTATTGTTAAATTAAGTTGTTGGAATGCATTCATTCTCTATTATTAGTATGTAAGGTCCTGCTTTACCATGGTTTCTTTTATGTAAACCCCATGTGTCCCCCACCTATATGTGAGTAAAATCATATGTAATGGATGGAGATCCCATGCTAGTGGAAGTGGTACATGTTTAGAGCTGAAGAGAAACCAATCCAATAGAGATGCATTGGTGGACATGTGGAAAGCTACAACATGGACCTTAATGGTTTCAAGGTGTTTTTTCCTATTTCAGTAGTTAGTTTATCAAAAACTATATAAACTAACCATTAGTAAATCATCATGATCATATCTCTTTATTATTTTATTTCTATCAAGTCACATAGTTATTTCATTATGGACATTTTTTCATGATCACATAATTAAATGAAATTAACAAGCATACAAGACAAAAATAAAATAAATTGTATTGTGCATAAATATTATCTATTTCCTTGTTAATAACTTAAGTAAGTCCACTTAATATTAACAAGCATGTAATAAATAAAATAATCGAAAATTTATGCACAAAATGATAAAATTTCTCAATTATATATATTAATCTGGTATAGACTTCCACTACTTCAGTTAAAATCAAAACATAGTTCAAAGTGCATGAGTCAATGTTAGAGTGATTTCAATTACCAAGGAATTTTAACGTGAGTTTTTGGGTTGAATTAACTTAGTTCACATCATGGGTTTACTTCCAAAGAAGAAATTTATGTAACTAAGAGGCGCGAGTTGAGAAAATCTAATTTAAGGATTTTAGGATTTGGGAGTATACTCAACAGATCAAGGCACTATAAGTTAATTAAGTTAGAATTTATAATTCCTACGTAAAAATTTTCAATTTTCTTGACAAAAAAAGTAGGGTAATGAAAAGGGGAATATGGATCCTTACCACTAGGACGTCCAAGCAACATGATATTTTGAAATCAATGGTGATTTATATTGGATTTTGATAAAATAGTTGGAGAATAATGAATATAATATTTATTTTTTTCTATAAATTTTATTAGATAAAGTACTAAAATTATTCTTGTATTACTTTTAGAAACATTAATAAAATGACATAAAACATATATCATTATGATCCATACTTGAGAAGGACAACCTTCACACCATCACAAATTTCCATAAATAGAAAAGGTGCTTATGTGTCATCCTTCACCATGAAAAAAAATTGTGTGTGGGAAGAAACTTTTTGTAAATCCCCTATAAATGAGGCTAGTGATGAAGTGTTATCGCTCTATGAAGAAGATTTGAATTATTCCACATATTTTCAATGTTTCATTCTACGATCCAGGTCCAATGATATTTTTATGAAACATAAAGACATGGATTAATATAGCATGATGTCTCACCTTCAGGGTCTCTATCATGAAATGGCGAGATAGGAGAGGATTAGATCTCCAATAATTTGTTCACAACTAATCTTAGAGAGTCCGTACTAGCTAAGCCTTATGTATTCAAGATTATATTATACATTGAATGCTTATACATCTTAGGGATTAAATTCCCAGATGAGTTTCATATAGATCTTATACTTTCATCACTACCAAAGTCCTTATCTAGTGTTATTATTAATTATAACATGATAATTAATGAGAAAAGTCTTTCAGAACTTATTACATTGATTATTAAAGTTGATAAGGATATGGGGTGTGATAAAATCATACTCTTTATGTTGAAGAATAAAAGGAAGAACAAGGAAAAGGGTCCCAAGACCTATAAAAAGCCTATAACACCTGATCACCTTTGTTCCAAGAAGTGGAAGATCTAGAGACAAGGCAAGGAAAATAAGGTAGTATTTTTTGCATGTGGAAAGTTATGCCACTAGAATAAGAACTACACTTGGAAACTAGGTAAAGATAATGGTGTGTTTGTTATCAAATGTATTCTTTCCATATTTGAAAATTGGGTATTATAAACTGATTTTTGTGCTCACATTTATAAAAAATGTTGGAACCAAGTATATTTCGAAATATTTTCTAATGAGAGCTAGATCTGAGAGCTGCTAATGGTGCAAGGATGGATTCTCTGGCCATTGGTGACTAACACCTTTCATTTCCAATAGAAATTATTTTGGTTTGAAAATATTGTTATTATGTACCTATAGTTACCAAAAACATAATTTATGTATCATTCTTAGATTTATATGGGTTTATTTTAAAGTTTATAAATAAAAGTTATTTATTTTATAAGGATGACATATTTTAAGGTATGCAACATTTAAATAACAGACATTATGTATTAAATTATGAAAACCAAGTGTTGGAAATTAATAACGAATCATGTTCACATGGATCATATAACACCCAACATTGGCATCACCATATTGGCTATGTAAACAAGAAGAATTTGACAAAGATCTATCAAGATGGTTATTTAGACTCACTTGAGATAAAACCACTTTAATTATATCATGCTTGTTTACAGGGGAAAGTGATCAAACCAACATTTAGAGGATATAGTGGAAGGTCCATATAGCTTCTAGTATTGGTACACACTGATGTGTCTGGAAATTTGTATTATAATATAAAGGTGAAAATTATTACTTCATAACCATTATTAATTACTTTAGTATATATATATATATCTACTTGATGAGGGATAAGTCTGAGTCCTTTGATAAATTAAAGTAATTAAGGAATGAAGTAGATAATCATCTTGGAAAGAGGATAAATATGTTTTGATCGGATCAAGGTGGTGAATATCTTAACCAAGATTTCATCGACTTTCTATAAGAGTTAGATATTATATCTCAAATCACTATACATTACACACCATAGTGTAATGGTGTTAATGACAGGAGGAATTGTACCATGTTAGACATGGTAAGTTCAATTATGATTCTTATAGATCTTACATTATACTTTTGGGATATGCATTACAAACTACAGAATACACATTAAAATGATTACCAACTAAAGTATAAAATATAATTCTCTTCGAGATATAGAGTGAAAAAAATTCATTTTTTCACCCACACATGTATGGGGTTATAAGGCGTTTGTTAAGGTCTTATTAGGAAAAAAACTAGCACCCTATGGAACAAAGTGTATCTTTATAGGATATCCTGAGGAAAAAATAAATATTAACTATACAACCCCTCATATAAGAAAGTGTTTGTTTTTAGAAAGGTTGTCTTTCTTGAGAAAGAGCAGATGCTAAAAAATGATAGTGTAAGAAATTCTGATATCAATGAAGTTAGTGCTCAAGATACACATTTTTTTAACAGGAAAATATTCCCTAGGTTCCCATGGAATAAGTATTCTTAAAACCCAAATACTATATAGGATCATAAGGGGGTAAGAGAACCTGAGAGATGTAGATTTATATTCACTGAATATGGTGACTCGTTATTAGTTGACATTTATGACCTTATCTTTTATAAGGATAAAGTTGAGAGCTAAAAAGATACAATATGGAATGAATCCATGAATTCTATAATGGATCCATGTATCAGAACCATGTTTGGGTTCTAGAAAATGCACCATTTGATGTAAATCCCATTGTATGAAAATGGGTATTCATGAAAAAACTAGAAATGGAAGGTAAAGTAAATACTTATAAAGCATGGATAGTGTATAAAAGATTTAAACAACGTAAGTGAATTAATGAAGATGAATCCCTTTCACTAGTTTTCGTGTTTAAATCCTTTAGTATTTTACTTTCTATAATATCTTTCCATGACTATGAGATTTGGAAGATGGATGTCAGAACTACATTCCTTAATGGTAAACTTAAGAAATATGTCTATATAATGCAATAATAAGGTTTTGTGACATCAAGTTATGCCAAGAATATTTTCAAGTTGCAATGATCTATTTTGGGATTGAATAAACCATTCAGGTCATGGAACATTTGATTTGAGGAATCCAAAAAACAATTTGGTTTCATTAAGAATGAATATGAGCCATGTGTTTAAAAGAGGTTTAGTGGAAATCCATTCATTATCCTGGTAGTATATATTGATAAGATCTTACTTGTTAGAAATGACATACCATTCTTACAATCAGTTAAAGACTTTTCAAACAAGTGTGTCTACATGAAGGACCTAGGTGGAGAGACCTATATTATTGGGATCAAGATCATTTTTGATAGATCAGACAGTCTTGTAGGACTATGTCAAAGAAAATATATTGACCAGATACTAAAGATATTATTTTGGAACAATCCAAGAGGGTTTTGGTTCCAGTGTCACATGGTTTACATCTTTCTAAGAAAATTTTTTCTTAAAAAAATACGAGAAAGTGATAATGAGAAATATCTCATAATCTTTAGAGATAGGATCAATAATGTATTCCATATTAGGTACTAGACTTTATGTTTACTATACATTGATCATGGTAGGAAGATATCAAGAAGATCTAATACAAAAAAATCGGTATGTTGTTAAGTCTATCCTTAAGTATCTGATAAGAACTAAGGATATGTTCCTAGTGTATGGAGGAGATGAGGAGCTGGTCATCATGGGTTATACTGACGATAGTTTTCAGATAGATCAAAATGATCTGAAGTTCCAGTCTGGATATGTTTCTTGTCTCAATGGATGAGCTATGATCTGGAAGAGTTCAAAGAAGCCAGTTTTTTTTTGATTCTACAGCGAAGTCCAAGTATATAGAGGCTTCTGATGCTGCTAAGGAATCCTCGTGGATTTAGAACTTTTTCTGAGAACATGATTTGGAACCTAGTATTAAATATCCCATCACATTGTATTATTATAATACTACAGTGGTGGCTATTGAAAAGGAGACAATTTTACACCAATAGACAAAGAACATACTCCATAAGTATCACATCTTGTGGTAGTTTTATCATATTGGTAAAGATGCAGTCAGTAGAGTACCTATGAAAGAGAACATGGTAGACCCCTTGACTAAAGGCCTATCTCGGCAGATGTATGAGTATCATCTGAGAGCTAACATACTAAAATTTCTTAGTAGTTGGCTCTAGTGAAATTGGGATTCTTCTAGATTTTGTGCACTAAAACCAACTTCATATGTGCTTTATGATAACCTGTATTCATTTTTTTGAATATTAATAAACTTATGATCACATAATGATTGTTCTTATATGTAACATAGTATGTGATAATGTCCCAGGAGTATATGTCATACTCAAAGGTCATAGAAGTTACCCACTATGATAAGAACCTAAAAGTGCTATGACACTATTCTTAAATATATGTTATATATCCAGATGATATCATTTGTGGGAAAAAAATGATATAGGCTATCAGTGGTAGATACTCATAGTACTTTTATTAACCTTATCATGGTGTACACTTGTGGTAATAACCAGTCTAATATTATGAGAATGAGACCCACTAGTAGGAAATATACATTTATATGTGTCATTGAATTTTTCTATCTTTAAATTTTTGTATTGATTCTTAGAATTTAATATTATTATTAATTAGTATTATGAGTTGCATACTTTAATGTATTGATGAAAATCATGATGACAGGTGTTATTAGTGAGGTAGGATACGTTGGGTGCGTCATGAGTAATATTTCATTAATGAATAATGAAAGAAAGTATTTATCCATTTTGTTATTTAACAGAAGGTGATATATTATTCTATCTTATGGAAATTAAATATCCTAAATAAATCCATTGTCATGGTGTACAATAAGAAAGTTCCATTTCTGGGAAGTCAAAGAAAGAGACATTAAGCACATAGGTCGATGGCACCCGTATGCAACCTTCTTGATTTGAGATATCCTGATAAAGAGATTATGTTACACAGTAAGAGTTCATATGAGGTATCATGTCATTGAGATATTAACTTCTTTCTATATGGTTGTCTTGTCATGTTGCTAAATGCTAACCTTGGACTTTAGGCTGCTTCACATAATGCTGCTGAGAAAGAGACCTAGAGGTTCATACCCCAAGTTTATCCAGAATCTCAGTTAAATAATATACTTTTGTTTATTATTTACAAATTTGAATAAATATTATTCTTGTATGTGGTTTAAAAATTATTCATGTAATCTTGATTGCATATAAATATTTTTTATAATTTTTGAATATAATATTTATATATTCATTATAGAATAATGCACTTATATTTATTTAATAAAACAATATTCATTATTCAAGGCCTGATAAATATTATGGATGAATGGAAGATTGATTTTAATTATCCGGTGATAAATGAAAAATATTGAATATTATTTGATTAAATAATATTTAATTTAACTATCAAGTTAAGTGCATGTCGATAAATTATAGTATTATTATTATTATTTGACATGAGGTTATGTAGGGATTAAATAAACCATAAAGGGCACTTATGAAATTATTTTATTTTGAGCCTAGAAATATATAAACCCAATTATATTATTTCCTCAACAATCCAATTCATTTTTTTTTGGTTTTCAATAAAGGATTTGAAGAATCTTCTCATGCCCTATAGAACTCCCTTCTCCAAGAATGCTCCCAAGAACATAGAGTGATCTTCCTCCACCACCCACTCTCAATTTAAGAGAGATCCAAGAGAATAATTTGGAATTAGTTCTTGAGGTGATCAAAGGTAGATGACGCAAGAGATATAATTTATTGTGATAGAACCCCGGAGATTCTTACGGTGACGTTCAGAGATTTTTGGAACATGTGTGGATCGTTTCTAGAGGGAATCTATCCTTGATTCCTACAACTCAATGACAAAAACTGCATATATTTTTTGAGATCCATAAACAAAGAAAGAATTAAAATAAGTTAATTATTTAATTAAATGATTTTATTATAAATAATATGTGATGATTCACTTTCTATTTTCAGTGTTCTATCCCTTATCTATATTCTTTTATTGAATTATGTAGATCATGATGTTTATCATTGTGTAAATCTCATATTGATCATCAATCATGGAAAAAATCAATGTTAGGAAAAACCCATCACACACATCCACTATTCTTGGAACCTACATCAGGTAGATATCTAGGGGAACACCTTATCACTAACCTCAAACTCTATATCTCATCAATTCTTATCTACATAACCATTCTATTGAATTTTTTCCACTTAAATGTTCTATTAAAATTTTAAACATTTTTCAACATTTCATGAACAATGTTATCACTATCATCTTCCTTTCTGTAATTCCATCCTAACATGTTCGAGTTCTACATATCTTCCCATAAAGATCCCAATATAGTTACAATCTAAATACTATAATGGAAATTATTTTTATATGATAACACCAATAGGGGAGGTGTAACATCTTGTTACCTGTTTTCCGGTAACCCCTTCTCTTTGGTTAATTTTCTCTTTAATTGGGTGTTTCTTGGGACTCCTAAGGATGGAGAACATTTACTAATAACAATGACTTAATTTTCAGGGAAGGATTTTTTTTTAATTAAAGTAATTCTAGTAGAAATGTGTTAATGGATTTTTTAGGATCTACTTGAGTTCATAGGATGCCTGTGTTAGTTCTAGGTTTTTCTATTGTACGTTGGGAGGTAACACAGTGTTTAAAGTGGTTACATGATGTGTACTTGGTCACCAGACACAAGACATGTAAGGTTTCAAAGGCATGAAAGGATTACACACCATGTAATGGTTACCTGACATGTAATGCTAAGAGGTCAATTTTAATTAAAAATGAGAAAGGTTTTCCACTGTATGTGATCATAGTGGATTACATGACGTGTAAAGGGATTAAATTCCATGTAAATTCCTGAGAGGAATTTTTAGGCTACTTTGATAATGATATTTCATTTTATTCTTTTGCAGCAATTTTGGATCAAGACCTAGAACCCTTCTCCCATGATATTTGGAGTCTTTGTTTGATATTTTTAGCATTAGACGACTATATCATTTTGTTTACTTATATTTTGGTGATTATACCTTTTTCCTTCTTTATTTCATTGATTGTGGTGACTCTGTGGAATTGTGTTACTGATTCTTTTGATCCATAATGATGATTCCACTTGTTCATCTTCTAGATGTATGGTGTGATCTGGTTTTAAGGGTCATTTCCTTTTTTGGTTGTGGTGCGGAGGGTGTGAGTTCTTGAGGTATGTATGGTTTCCTATTTTCCACAAACCCTTTAGTTGAATTTGACCGATTATAATATGTGTATATTTTTTTCTAGGGCCTTAGTTTTCATTTTTGTGTTATTATTATTGGTGGTTCTTTTATGGGTGTGTTTGAATTCGAGTATTAAGGTAGGTGGATCCATCTCTAGCCAATGTTGATGAACTATATTACTTTTTTACATTTTATAAATTGATTTATAAATTTCATGATTATAATGTGTGTGTAAATGGATTTATGATAAAAGGTTATGCGTCCCAAGTTTTTTGATAAATGGGAAAAGGGGTATTTTCAAATCATCGAAATGATTTTGGAAATGTAACAAATGAGAATCCTTGGGATCATAGGTGGAAGGTTTATCTTAGGGCCATATTCCATGTTATTATTAGTGGATTTTCTCCTAGTGGTTTTATTTACTCCCTATGCATGTTCTTGTAGGGAATTGTTTGACACTATTGGGATGTTCCCCCATGGGGTGTTTCTCTTCTCCTTAGGTCTGTGTTCTAGGGACTTGTTTTGCAAAGGTCATTTTTTTAGTATGAGTAGTCTTATAGCCTAACATGTTGAGTTCCTTAGAATTATTTACCTACGTTTTGGATTTGTACTATTTGTTTTTGATATGTATGGTTTTAATTAGAGATTTATATACCTACCTTTGTTTTAGAATTTTTGTAAGAGGAAAATGTTTACCATGATTTTTATAAAATTTCATTAATGATTATCATGCCATGTTTAATTTATAATGAGAATAATTGAGTTATTTTATAGAAAATTATTATGGAGCACTTGGGTGGGATCCTACTAATCTTGTTAGTTTTCACCCTTCACACTTCTTCTGGGGTATGTAGACCTTTGTTTATATTTTGAGGCGAGAAAATTAAAGGCACTTTAGTGAGGTAGTGAGGTTTTGGTCAGCTAATCATGGGTAGATATATGGTGAGATGGTGCAGGTTTTCCCATGATATCATCTAGAGTAGTTGGTTTCCTATTTTTTTAGTCCTTTATGGTTGGACTTATACTTGAAGATTGTTCTACTCTTGTTTATTTTTTGGTTTTTTTCTATCGATTTTCAGTTTTTTCATATATATTCCTTCTACTAATGTATCTTTATATATATATATACTTATATATTATCTCATTACTTCAAGTTGGGATAAATCACTCCCTATGGTATTTGTTTCATTCTCGGGTACTAGTCACCAGCCCATGGGGATTGGGAACACCCTTTGGTTTTGTGGACTATCAGTTCGGTTTCCAGTTTGAGAGGGTATTCAGGTTGGTGTATTATATTTTGGTATTAGAAGTGATATTTCCTCAAGATTCATTACCTTGGGACGTCTGTTAGGCAAAAGATAATATTTTCGGGACTTTAGAGGTATGTTACGGTAAGTTCCTTGATAAATCTTATCATGATGAGATTGAAGTTATTGTTGTATTTTGGGATGTGTGCCTCCAATTTTGAGTTCTTTATGTTAATATCTATTTTTTATTATGGTATTTCTAGTTTGAACTGATATTGTTCTGTTGTATGATTGTTTCTTTGGTTTTTTATGCAATAGTATGCCTTCAAGATGTGTTATGTGAGTTCCTCATGAGGGTGTCTCTGATGAAACTAAATGGAATATTATGATGGATTATAATTTCATCAAGGATACTATGAGGGAAATTCATGATGTTAAATAAAATGTACCACAAGTTTAGAACGAAATTTTTGAGGTACATCTAGGATATGGAGGAGATAAGGATCGATCATGGGAGTTTTTATATGAGAAGTCATCATTCTTTAAATGTATGAATGAACCTCAAGAGGTGGAGGATTGTCTTGAAAAGAGCGATCATATCTTTCAATTCTTATAGACACCTGATAATATAATAGTGATGTTTGTAGATTTCAAACTTAAGGGTCCAAGAAATCATTAGTGAGATTGCATGGTATAGGGAGATAAGCATGTGTGCTTAGACTAGAAGGGAGATTTCATGGTATAGGGAGATAAGCATGTGTTCTTATACTAGAAGGGTTTCAATACTGTATTTTCTAGTAATTTTATCCAAAGAAATTGATGAAGGAAAAGTCTCTGAAGTTATTCTCTTTATAGAAAGGAGATTGTGTGGTGTCAGCATATACCAATTAGTTTGCTGATCTGGTTTGATTTTTCACCATAAGTTGTAAGGAATGACTACCTGAAAGCTCAGAAGTACCTATAGGGTTTGTGACCAGATATTAGATTGTTGGTATTTATGATAAAACTATCAACCTATCTAGATATAGTGAACAAGGCTATGATGGAAGTGGATGAATTTCTAGTAAAGGTACACATAGGTTCGGGGACATTGATTGGTATCATCATTATTTCATCCTTAGTAAAAATTTATTTATTTGATATTGGTTCCTCCCACTCATTTATATATTCTCATTTTTTTATATGATAAACCTTTTAACAGAACTCATGTCCATTTTTATGGAGTTAGAAACACCTCTTGGGAAGAAGAAAGAGCAAGGATTTCAGTGTCCTTGTGCATTATCAAATTCTAATATAGATCTATTTGGGGTTTTCTTATTATAAAATTGAATCTATTTGATGTCATCATCAAGATGGATTGTCTTTTTTATCATCAAGATGAGGTAGATTTTTATCATCAGAGTGTCTCATTTCTTGCAATTGATGGGAGCTCACGGGTGTTTCAGGGTTAGTGATATCTGAGTTAGGGTCATGCAAGACCTTCCCACCCATAGATCAGGAATTTTTGTCTACTATCACAGTTAATATTGAGTAAGTTTCTTCTATTTTTTATCTTCCCATCATTGTCTGGGTTTTTCCTTTTGTTTTCCCAGATTATTTCTTTGGTCTTCCCCCAAATAGGTGGGTAGATTTCATGATTAACCTAGTACTAAGTATGAAGCCAATATCAATATCTTCATATCATATGAAACTAGAAAAGTTGAAATAACTGAAATCCAGTATGATGACTTAGGGGAAAGGGGTTTTTGTTCACCTTAGTCTATTTCCTTGGGATCTCCCAGTGTTCTTTTCCAAGAAGGTAGATGTTTCACTCCAGTTTTGTGTAGGCTATCAGAAGTTGAACCAGGTGATGGTTAGTAAAAAGTATCAATTTCCTCATTTATATTACTTTTTTGATCAATTAAAGGGGTAAATTGGTTTTTGAAGATTCATCTTTGTTCAGGTAATCATCAACTCAGATTTTAGGAGTCTGATATAATGATGATGGATTTTAGGAGCAAGTATAAACATTATGAATATATTTTGATATCATTTGGTCTAACTAATACTCCTATATTTTTTATAATATTGATGAATCAAATATTCTATTAGTATCATGAAACTTTTATAGTAGTGGTTTTATATTAAATTTTTCTTTATTCAAGATCTAAGTGTGAGAACAAGCACCATCTGAGTATGGTTTTGGAAGTCCTTATAATTCAACATTTGTATGGAAATATTTCAAAATGAAACTTCTGGATTAAATAAGTGAAATTATTGGGGAATATTATTTATGATCATGGATTATTAGTTGATCTTTAGAAGTTAATGGTCATCTTAACATTGGAATATCCATGAAATTTCTTTGAGAATCGGAGCTTCCTCAGTCTTACTGGACACTATACACGGTTCATCAAGGAATTTTATAAATTGGTGTCACCTTTGACTTCTCGTACCAGTAAAGGGTGAATTTATCATGGGATGAAATTCTTCAATATTCTATAGAAGAACTAAATTTACTTCTGATATCGGCTCTTATTTTGATCTTACCTAAGCGCAGTAAGGGGTATGTAGTTTTTTGTGATGGTTCTTGTGTTGGTTTGCATTGTGTTTTATAATATGATGATCAAGTTCTATCTTATGTCTCTCATAAGATTATACCACATAAGATCAATTACCCCACTAATTATTTTGAGGTTACCATAGATATTTATGAGCTTAAGTGTTTTTAGCATCAATTTTTTTGTGTAAAGATTCATTGTCATTTCTAAAAATAAGATTTTGAGTTAAATATTCTCTCAGAAAGACCTGAATCTTAGACAGAGGTGATGGGTGGAATACCTTTATGTGTTTGGATTCAATATCTCCAACACCTTTAGGAAGTAAAATTTCATTTCATACTCTCTTAGAAGAAAAGTGAAATCACAAGCTATTTTGGAATCAAAGTAAGAGTGGAACTATATGGGGATTTCTGCTCAATTTCTTATGGATTCTTAGGAGGGTGTTTCAAGTATAGTTAAAAATGGTTTTTAGTTATCATCATCTCTCCTTGAGTCTATTATATGGATTTATAAATAGGATTTCTAGTTTATATGAATTAAAGAAACCCTATATGGTTGGGAGACCATTTCTGGTTGGTCACTCTCTTCAGATGCTATACTTAGTTTTGGGGATCAGTTTATCATTTCAACAACTGAAAGAAGTTAATTTTTGTTTTATTGTCATATTTATTAATATATTTTCCATAAAATAACTAAAAATATGTATTATTATATGATATGTAGATTCTATTGGCCATGTATGAATCATGACATTCCTAATTTTGTATCGCGTTGTTACACCTACCAATAGATAAAGGTGGATCATCTAAAACCTTCTAGTTTTCTACAGACTCTTCTGATTCTTATTTGGAAATGGGATGAGGTATCCATGTACTTTGTTGTTTAATTAAAATATAATTTCTGATGTATTAATTCTCTCTGGGTGGTGATTAATCGGTTGAATATGTAATCTCATTTCATTCTGATCAAAGACACCACAAAAGTGGAATATTTAGATAAGTTTTATATACATAAAGTTGTGAGGTTACATGGGGTTACTTCAGCTATTGTTTCAGAAATGGATATTAGGTTTACATCAAGGTTCTAAATTAGTCTCCAAGAGTTTATGGGGACTCATTTCTAATTAAGTACAACTTATTATCCACAGACATACCATCAGACAAAGCGTGTCATTGAAATTTTGGAAGATGTCATTCATGCATGTATCTTAGATTTATGTGAATATTAGGATATCTATATGGGACTGGTTGAGTTGGATTATAACAATATTTATTAGTCATCAATTATAATGCCTCATTTTGAGGCTTTTTACTGTCATCTGTGCATGTCACCTCTTTGTTGGTAAGAGGTGGGTGAAGCTTATTTGGTGGGGCTAGGTTTGGTCGAGGAGACATCTATGAGGATTCAGGATATACGTCATTATATTTTTATAGTGTAGAGTTGGATAAAATTTTATGGATATCAAAAACTTCATCCTTTTTAGTTTTTAGTAGGTCACTATGTTTTCCTAAAAGTTTCTCCTCATTTGGCTCGTCATTGCCTTAGAAAATAGTGAATGTTAGCTTTAAGATATATTGAATCATTTGAGGTCATTCAGTAGCTTGGGAATGTTTCTTATTAGTTAGAATTGTTGGATTAGTTGACATCCATTCATAATTGTTTCCATGTATCATAGCTCATGAAATATCATCACGATCTTTCTCATTTTATATGTTGAGAATAGATTTAGTTTTAGCCAAATGTTTCTATTGTTTAGAAGCCAATTGAGATCGTTAAATCTCAAGTGAAAGACTTGAAAGTGAATTAGATTCCCTTGGTCATAGTTTAATAGAATCATGGATCAAAATCTCATGATACTTGGGAGTGAGAATCATTTATGATGGAGAATTGGCCTCACCTCTTTACTAAACTTCATTCTTCCACATGACTTCCTGATGATCGAAATTCTTATGGTGGGGAGTTTGTAACTTCCCATTAACAGGTTTTAGGTAACCCACATCTCTTTTCTTTTTTCCTCTTTAATTGGGTGTGTCTTTGGACTCCTAAGTATGAATAAAATTTCTTGAGAAAAATGGATTATTGTTTCGGTAAGTTTTTTTTGAATTAATGAAATCTAGGTATAAATGTGTTAATGGATTTTTGGGGTTCTCCTCAAGTTCAAAGGATTGCCAAATTTGTTTTGGAGTTTTTTTTCTATATTGGATGGTTACACAGCATGTAATTGGTCTCCAATCACAAGTAATGCAATGTTTAAATATTGTAAAATGGTTATGTGCCATATAATGGTTACATGATGTGTAATTATAAAAGGTCATTTTTAATTAAAAAAGGAAATGGGTTTTCTGGCGTATGTGATCATCATAGATTTCACAACATGTAAAGGGATTACATACCATGTAAATTCCTTATAATGAATTTTTAGGGTTTTAATATAATGATATTTTATTTCATTCTTCTGCATATCTTTTTTCCCTCAACCAAGAACCCTTATCCATTTATTTTTGGAGTCTCTATTTTATTTCGATCGAGCCGTTCAATGTTGGATCACCATAGTAGTTGGTTTTTTCCTCTACATGAGAGTAAATCTTTTTGGTTCCTCATTGCATTGATTTTTTTAATTCCATGGCATTTTGTTATCAAATACATTGATCTATAATAATGATTCCTCTTGTTCCTCTTCTAGATATATTGTGTGATCTTATTTTGGGGGTTGTCTCCATTATCGGTTATAGTGTGGAAGGTTGGATTTCTTGAGGTATGTATTGTTTCCTCTTTAATACAAAACCTTTTTTCTGAATTGGACTAGTTATAAGATGTGTTAATTTGGTTCTATGGAATCTGGTGTCATTGTTGCAGTATTCTTGTTGGTGGATCCTTCATGCGCATGTGTGGACCGAGTTTTGAGGTAGTTTTTTTCATCACTAGCCTGTATTAATGAAATGTACTACTCTGGATCTTTTTACAAATTGAATTATAAATAAATTCAAAATAGTTTTTTGTGTTTACAATTTTATTTGTAATAAATTGTTTTTTAACTAGTTTTTGATTAATTGAAAAATGTGCATTTTCAAATCATTGAAATTATTTTTGAAATATATCACATGGGAAGCCTTGGGTACATAGGTGGAAGTTTTAGCTTAAGGTCATCATCCATGTTACCGTTAGGGAATTTTCTCATGAGGATTCTTATTTCTCCCTAAACCTATTATTCTAGGGACATTTTTGATATTGTTTTGAGGTTCAATCATGGGGTTTTATCTTCTCCATGGGCCTTTTTTCTAGGGAATTATTGTGCACTAGTCATTTATTATGGTACGAGTAGTCTTATAGACCAAATGAGTTCCTTGGCATGATTTACATATGCTTTGGCTTTATACTATTTTGGTTTTTGATGTTCATGATTTGACTTAAAATTGATATACCTACCTTTTCTTTGGAATTGTTGGAAAAGGGAAAATATTTACCATTATTTTGACAAAAATGATTTACTACTTTTTATTCCATGTTTTATTTAAAATGATCATACTTGATTTTTTGTACAAATACTTTTTATGGATAACCTGGGTAGGATCCTACTGAGCCTACTATCTCCCACTCAGTGAACATCTTCAGTGGTGTGTAGACCATTGTATGTCTTTTGTTGTAGAGAAAGGAAATAAATTGTGGTGAGGTGGAAAGGTTTTGGTTAGCTGAGTCTGGGTAGGTGGATGGTAAGATAGTATAGTTTTTATCATGCTATCTTCTAGAGTATTTGGTTTTCCTGGTTTTTATCCCTTTGTGGATGGACTTTTACTTGGAGATTGTTCTACTCTTGTTTTTCTTTGGTTTCCAATATCTTCTTTCAGTTATGGAATATATATTCCTTATGTTGTTTTCTCTTTATATATATGTTCCCTGTTTTTGTTTTAGGTTGTGAGAAATCATCCCCCCTAGTTTTTTTCAATGCTCGGGTGCTATTCATCATCCCATGTGGATCGGGAATTCCCTTTGGGTATATGGCGTATTAGGTCTGGTATCATTTTGAGTGGGTATTTGGGTTGGTTGGTTATATGTTTTGTTTATTCCAACACCATTGGAAATCAATTTAATAAAATCTCAACATATCTTTTAAATTTTTAATGGTCCTTTTAGACTGACCTTCCATTAAATGATGATAACAACTACTGAACATAGATCTATCTCTAACACTTTCTAATGACTTCTCCAAAAACTTAAGGTAAACCTTATATCTTGATCAGATACAGTACAAAGTAGTACTCCATGAAACCTTACCACTTCCTTTATGTATATCCTAATTATTTGGTCAATAGATAAATCATCTTTTATGATAATAAATTACACTAAATTTATAAGGTGGATGACTACAACCCAAATAGAATTATGGCCTTTATAAATTTTAGGTATTCCAATGATGAAATCCATGATGATGTTTTCACATTTCCATATTGGTATAGGTAATGGTTTCAACCTACACTTAAGCATTTTTTATTCTTCCTTAACTTGATAGAAAACTAATCATCGAGATACATATTATTCAATTTCTCTCTTTATTTTATCCCACTATATGTTTTGTTTTAGGTTCTCACATCTATGATGAATAGAGATAGATGTGATATGGCTATCATCAAAAAGTTACATCTTCAATTTTTTATGGGATGCATATCTGGTTTCCAAAACTTATAATTTTATCTCTATAAATTTTGAACTTTAGAATATCCACTACCTTTTTTATATCTATGAATCATCTTCCTAGGATTCATTGATCTTCACATGAATTAATTCTTGAGTAGTCACTTGGTAAGGATAGAATTTCTCACCATCCCTTATGAATTTATTGTTCATCCTTTTTAAATCCGTGAATATTGGGTCTCTTTCAACCCTCATCATAAATAAATTATCATGATATTTCCTTCTCAAAGTATCATCCACCTTTTTTCCCTTCTCAGGGTGGTAATGTATTGATCAATCACAGTCTTTGATCTATTTTTACCATCTACTTTGTGACATATTTAACTCCTTTAATATTAATATATATTTCTAACACCTATTGTTAGTATAAATATCACACTTTTCACCATAAAGATAATTCTGCTAAATGTTTAATGGAAAGATAAATGTCCCAATCTTTAAATCTTTCATGAGTTAATTTTTTTAATGATTTTTTAATTATCATGAGGAATAATAAATTACTTTTAATTTTTTCATGAGGATTCATCCCATTCTCTTTGTCAAGGAATCTCTTTATATTATAAACTTTTCCCCACTATAAGGTAATTTATGTATAGGTGTTGTGACCAATCTGTTCTTTAGTTCCTTAAACCTATCTTTACACTCCTTTACCCAAAGGAGCTTCACTCTGTCCAGTGTCAACATGGTTAGTGGATTTTATATCTATGATACATTTATCATAAATTATTAATAGTAACTATATAGCTCATAAGAACTATAGATCTTGGTAATTTTGGTTATTATGGTACATATTCATATAACATTTGTCTTTGAAGGTGTGATGTCCCAGACCCAAGTTCCACTCAAAGGTGCCCCTATCCCGGTTGGCCACATGGGATCATGCGCATCTCCCTGAATGCTAGAGGCTATTGAATAGAAGTGAGGGACTATGGTGTTTTTGTGGGGAGACTATGCTCTCATTTCTGAAGTATAGCATAATAGATAAAAGTAATAATAGGTAAATAGAGAAAAAAATATAAGAGATGGCATAATAGAAGTAGACATAATAATAAACAATAATAACAACTTATAATAATATAAAAAATCTGATGATACATGTCATGTCTATATAAAAATAGAAAACATGGATACAAGGTAGAAGGTAATAATTTATTTAAAAAATAATAAATAATAATTTAAAAACTATCCAATCAAACCTAGATTTAACTCAATAATATGCTACTAAGCTTCATCCTTAGTAAGAAAGAAATGATAGGTGTCCAAGGCGGGATGCTTCCCTTTGTCAACACTTGCATACATGTAATCTTCTCTGGTACACATGGTAGCCTAGATAGTGTGTGAGATAAATCTTAGTCAGCCTCCACCAATAGAATCTGTAACATCTAGTTTGTGTAATATAAACTTAAATATTGTGCAAGATTTTATATCTAAAAGTAAAGTAGTATAGTAATGTAAATACCCAAGTACCTTTTTTATCCTTAGCTAGTGTCTGAACATATGACCATTTCATTTATTAATTATGTTCTAGTTTATATAGTAATTCATGGGAGGTATAACAATCACTGACATCATGTTAATAATAATAAAGGATCCAAGATATAACAATTTATCTTGTAATGATGATAATAAATAGGATCCAACGTAATAACCAAGGAATCCTTGACCTCATGGGTCAAACTAAATCAGTAATAATGTGTTTCTTGGATAAAGGGGTAAGTGTGTAATCCAAGGGGAAATACCCCAATCATTTCACAATAATGTAATTTCTAACTAATTCCAAGGAGTTCATCCATGGTAAAACATGATAAGTAATAACTATGAACAAGGGTGTATCCAAGGATCCACATATCAATAGACTTCATAATAAATCCAAGGAGTGTATAAAAGGAATCCAATAATTATAATGGAGGGATCCTATGGTTTCATTCCAAGAATACAAAAGTATACAAATATCGGGTTCCAATATGGGTATCAACCTTGGCAATCAGCATCCTAGAATCAGAATAGATTCCAAGAGTGCTCAAGGTATTCCCTCAGGAATCCAAGGCTTGATTGAGTCTGACCAATCCTACAATAATGATCTGGTCTATATGAAATAGTTACCATATACTTGATTAATTAAATTAATTAGTCCATGTAATACTCATGCCATTTAATATGTCAAAGGGGTTCATTCCATACCTTCCATTAGTGTGACAAAGTAAAAGGACATGAAACCAATTATTTATTCATATATGTCATATTTAATTCATTAGGATCACCCTTATTCCTTCAATTAATCATGTAATGGTGTGCTTAAAACATGCAACCAATTCATCCTATTACATTTAGTTAGGCCAAGTCATATATATATAATATACATTCCATTTCTATATAAGATTGATTTATCTGGTTGAAGAACTTACCTTAGGAGTGTTAAGTGATAAGTATACATGTTCTAGCAATTAAAAATCCATTAATTTAATTAAAAACGTACCTTTATCATGGTCAAGTCATGGCTCACGTGAACAGTGGCACAAATAGGCTTAACAAGCTATTAAAAGAATAATTATGGAAACACCCTACTAGGGCTGGTTGACATTGAGGCCATAACCTAAAATTATGGACAACATATTTAAAATGAGTCTTATAATATGGTTCTGAAAACTATAAGTCACATGAATTTAAGAGTCCACGCCTGATGAAATCGGCATGCATGCATGACAATTTATAAAATGACAAAACATAAGGGATGAGTTATAGACCACCTACCTTAGGCTCGTACGACTCTCCTTGTCTAGTATCATCCTTTAGATTGTCCTAGATTTGAAAATATCTTATGAATGGGACAAATCCATGAAAATATGGCATATGATCCTACACCTCAATAACTTCTCAAGGAGAAGATAAACAAATAATGGCTAAAAACGAATAGAGATCTTACTAATGTGAATCCAACATGATAAACAGGGATCGAATCTGAATTTATATGGATAAACATGATCAAATTTTACAAAATAGCTTCAAAGGAGCTCAAATATGGAGCATGGAGCCTTTTATGTCCATTGTGAATATCCATTGAGGATAGGGGAGTTTAAAATTTTCATTAAAGTAGAAATGGTCTTTTCACCCAAAATATATGGGTCGCATGGTTTGACCACACATTTTTTTAAACCATACACCTCTTACTGCTTCAAGAGGGCACCAACATAGTTAGAACTCATGATCAGTGAAACTGTGTGCCAATCCTGAAAATATCCCCTCCTAAAAACAATATTCATTTCATATGAACATGTGTCCCCTGGTGTATTGTTAAATTAAACCATGCACCCTGCTTTCTCCTATATCCATCCCCTCACGGTTAGGGATAACTGTGTGGCCTACCCCACATAGTTTCTTACAACTATGTATCCAACCTATTTGTCTAAAACAATTTGGGTTTTGGGATCCGAACAAGTCCTAGACACCCTCTAGAAACAATTGAAATCATTAGTAATCCATATTTGGTCCAAAATAAATAATTTAACTGAATTTAAAAAGATCCATGCTTGAGTAAAAAATTATGTTCTTATAGTCTTTCCCCATTAAAGGAAATTGTCACTAATTTCACCTTCTATGGGTGAAAAAAACTATTTGAGAACAACTTTGGATACTAGACACATACATAGGCCTCCCACTCCTAATCCTCATCATGTACAAGGTCATGCTTCCATAATGCCTAAATAAAAGGAATAGACTAGCCTCAAAGATCCTTCATGATCCGGTCAACGATGTCTATAGGATAATCCTCAAAAGAATCATTATAATCTAACTCAACACCCTCATATCAAAAGAATGATTTATTTTAGCATGATAATGGAAAATACTTGAAATTTTGAAGTCTTAATGCATGGAACGATACATTTGAGGTAGTAATAATAGATTTTCTATTAGGTCAACTCTCTACAGAGTCTCAAATAGAGCTACATAATGAGGTGAAATATTCCCTTGCATCTATATCCATCTATTTTCAAGCCTAGGTGATACCCCTAAGAAAAAATGATCCCTGAACTCAAACTCTAAATGCCATCGGCGTCGATTGGCATACGATTTCTGTATAGGTTGAGCATTAGAAATACACTTCCAAGTGAGGTAAATCTACTTCGAAGTCTCCTGAATGATATGAGTACATATTATCACTGCCTCACCAGCCTCTAATCATTATAGAGTTGAATGAAATTTCATATTGTACAAGTCCTTAAAAAGAACCTTCTGAATTTTCACATGAAATATATTTTAATATAATAAATAAAAAAATTGGCATGTGCTTCTCCCATGAAATATGGTAATTGAGGACACATCTCTAGATCATGTCCTCTAACACCTATATCATTTGTTCTAACTAACCATTGGTCTATGGGTGAAAGGTTGTGCTCGGAATCACCTACGTACCCATAGCCTTCTGCAACCCCAGCCAGAACTGTGATTTTAAATGAGCATCCCTATCTGAAATGATAGTATGAGGGACTCTTTGCAGTCATATGATCTCATAGACATACAATCTTCCTAGCTCATCAATTAAGAAAGTCTCTTGGATAAGAAGGACGTGTGCAACTTATTTCAGTCATTCAATGACTACACAGACAACATCACTACCTCTCAGAATCCTTGGTAAGATAACTACAAAGTCCATGGAAACATCTTCCCATTTCCATTTTGGGATTATAAGTATTTATAAAAAGCATGTAGGTCATTGGTTATCCTCCTTAACCTACTTATAGATGGAATTCCTAGTGATAAATCCTATTATTTTATGTTTCAACCTAGGCCAAAAATACTGGCATCGCATATCTTGATATATATTGGAGATTCCTTTGTAAACTTCTCATTGAGAAGAATGGTATTCCTACATCAGTTCCTCTATAATGTCTATAGAAACCCAAACATAACCATTTATACATTGGATGTCTTCTCTATCCACAGACCAATCTAGTGGTGGTTCCTCTACAGTAATGCTCTCTCAGATAACCAATCCTTCAGGATTTGAAAACTACCTACTCATTACCCTCTCAATAAGTGAAGAATTAACTATTAAGGATGAGGGATAATAATACCCATGATAGTCATGAAACTCCATATGTAGCTTAGAAAAGAGGTACACCAATTTCTAATCATCATTGGTTTCTCGTATGACATGTTCCTAAGTTTTCTGACTCAGCTCATCTGTTACCACATTGCCTTTTCGAAGAATATAGGCAAGCTTGAAATCAAAGGACTTAATATATTCAACCCATATTCACTATTTATGATTCAATTCATTCTTTATAAATATATATTTGATGCACCTGTAGTCTGTAAACACTATAAAGTGATCACCCACCAGATAGTGTCTCAAACAACATAAAGTATGGACGACTGCTATTATCTCAAGGTCATGCATCAGTTAATTTCTCTCACGATGACTCAAATGATAAGACTTGTACACAAATAATCTATCCTATTACATAGTCATTGCACCTAAATTGATGTCAAATGCATCATAGGACACTGTATAGACACTTCCAGGCTTTAGAATAATCATAATAGATGTCGATACAAGACTTCATTTCATCTCTGAAATGGTTTCTCGCACTCTTATGACCATAAGAACTTAACACCCTTCTTTGTAAGAAAATTAAGTGGTTCATAAAGGCATGAGAATTATTATATTAAATACCTATAATATTCATCCATCCTCAAGAAACTCCATATATCCAACATGTTCTTGGACTGCTCTTAGGAAACCATAGAACTCACCTTTTTTGGATCAATAGATACTCTAGATTCTGAGATAATATGACCTAAGAAGTGAACTTTTGTAATACAGATGTGTCACATAGAAATATTTTCATAACATTTATTCTCTATCAGTGTAATCATTATGATATCAAGGTGTTTATCATGGTTGTTATGAATGTGAGAATACACAAATATGTCATCCACAATGATCGTGACAAAAGGATCCAGATAGGGGAGGAACACCCTATTCATAAAATTCATAAAAACAATAGGCACATTCATAGTACCTAATGAAATAATGAGATACTCATATAGACCATACCTACTACAGAAATATGTGTGAGTTATATCTGATGTCCTGACTCACACTTGATGATAATTCAATCTCTAGTCAATCTTTAAAACACCCTAGCACCTTAGATCTGGTCAAAGAGATCATCAATTTGAGGTAGTGGATATAAGATATTGACCATAATCTTGTTCAAATATCTATAATCCACATATAAATGAAGGCTTCCATATACCTTCTTGAAGAAAAACACAATTTAACCATCAGAAGAATTTTTAGGTCATATAAAACCTTTGGCCTCTTGATCCTCCAACTTCCAATCGAGCTTGAGGAACTTAGTTGGTGTTTACCTATATATTGAAATTGAAACTGGTCCTACTCCTAGAATTAGATGAATAATAAACTCCACATATCTCTCAATAGGTAAGATAAAAAATATTCGGGAAATAAATCCCTGAAACGATCTACTACTGAAGGGAATTCATCCTAATGTAAACTCTGGTCCTCCATGGAGAGATTAGCAATATGGGAGGTCACTCCACCTATCCCCTAATTCTCTATTCCATTTATACTATCCTGGACATCCCACTCACTCTTATATAGATAATTTCTAGCCTACAGTGATGTAAATGATACCCTACAATCATAGAAGTCTAAAAATTCATGATATAGGACCAACCAAACCATCCTAATAATGACCTTGAAGCATGTCATATAAAGAAATAATTAGTCCCATGAGAAAGGTTAACAACTTACCTCAATGGGATTGTCCCTACATTAGTGTATACCCTCTGACCATACTCCTAATGGTGTATCCAGGGTCATTACACCACAATAATATTGTATTTTAAGCTCAATACTTTCCATGATAGTTAAAGAGATGAAGGATTATGAATCACCTATATCAAATAGAGTAGATATTATAGTAGAGGTTGTTAGAATAGTACCTCATACTATATATGGTCCTACACTCGAATCCTTGGGTATCATCTATAAAGTATGTAACTAGCCTGATCCTCAACCCTATATTGCAGCTGGACTACCCTATGAATGACTACACTACTTGAACTAATGATTTGAATTATGGCTTCCATGGCCACAACATTTTCCTCATCTAGTTCTTTCGGTGCTACTCTAAATCCCCACCTGACACGGTGTAAAATAAACTTCCCCTAAAGGTAGAGATATTGTGGATCCTCTTCCACTATAAATAGATGGAATTTCTAATAGAATCACTAAAGATGTCTTATATGGTCACAGGAATGACACTCCATCGAGTCTCTATCACACTGAGGCTTTAGATTTCCCTTTTTTACACACTGATTTCATAAAACATAGCTTCATGTGTGGTTACTCTCACTGCCACTAATCTGACGTGAAACCTTAAAGTACCACTTACTACTACCAGAATAACTATTTTCCTACCTCGACACTGATCCTCTATTCCCAATATTATTTACATCCCTCAAGTTTCACTCAATGATAATAGCCTGATTGAAAATATTAGAGAAATTAGCTAGGATAAAAACATTCACCTAAGTAAGGATGGCATACTAGAGACCATCCTCAAAATTTATAGCATGAAAAATATTATCACCAGCTAGAAGTGGTGAAAAGCAATGAAACTCAACAAAATACACTGAATACTCCATGACTAACCTAGAACCCTACTCTAGATGCATGAACTCGTTTTCTAGTTCATCTCACAACATATGAGGAAATAAGTGGTCATATATAAAAGTTTGAAAATCATCTCAGGTCATTCCCTAGTGGTGGCTAGCCTGGGTAATCACATCCCACCAATGATTTTCCAAATCATGCAGCATGTAAGAAGAAATATATACTATACACTCTGGAGGAACCTCCATATACTCAAAGATAGATAGAGTGGAATCCAACAAAGATTCAGCAGCCCGTGGACCTCTATCTATCGAGGAGGTTGGAGGATGTTGTGGCTGGAGCTCATTTATCAGATCATCTATTATAGGTGTAGGTCATGGGGAACCCTTAATGGACTGCATCGGACATAGAAAACTCTCACGAAGTTGGGAATCAATACCAATATTGGGTATAGGATGTGGTTCCTCATGGGGCAATCCTTGCATTAATATTTGTGGTTTAGGTCCCACCATGTCATGATCGTGGTCATTTCCACCCTTCTTGAACATGAAACGAGGATATCATTGTGGAATAGCTTCAAAAATTCCAAGCACATGCATCAGAACAATATTGAAGAGGATAAATACAATTACGGAAGCATATCATAAGAGTACGGGATCAATACCTAAGATACTAACCCAAATCCCTACTTATAAGGCTAGGTATTGGTAGGTGTTAAAGTTTAGATCAAATTTTTTCTATTATATGAAGAGGTTAATGGCAGGTTTCCTCTTTATTTATTGCCAACCATATCATTTTATAAGTCACGTTTTACTTTTTGAGTCATATTTTCTTTTAAACTTATATCAAATTTTTATTAAAATGGATTGTTAGTCCAAGTGAATCAGGTATCATACACCTTATCACTAAGATAAATGCCCGTTTAAATTCAAATTAACTCAATCTACATTAAATCTCAAAATGTAATAGATTTTATATAATGGATTAAGTCTGTAAACTACCCATTCCAACCCATGGGGGACCATGCAACTCATGAATTGAAACTATAAATCAATCAATCATAGACAAAGAGTAGTAAAATAATATATATATATATATATATATAACAATTCTCATGCAACAATCACAACAAATATAAGCAATGAAGGAAATGAAATGCACCTATATGGCATGTCATATGTAAGGCATGTGAATTATAGGTGACTACGATGATGCATGTAACAATAATATTTTCCCTCATATCATCGGGATAAGTATGAAATAAATTATTCCATTAGAATACTAATTATAACCATCACATATCATGTTTGTCACCCAACAGAGAAATGATATCAATTGTACTAGGCAAAAGCAGAACAAAAAATCATTATTCAGGAAACTCGGTATTTACCCTGAATATCGGTTAGCAATGCCCAATCATGGCTTATAACCAAATCCAAAATTTCTCCTAATATTATGTATATTATATCTAAATAGTAAATCAATAAAGGAACCCCTATGATAAAACTTTTGTAAATATTTGTCCTAGGTTCCACTCAGGTGCCCAGAGCCCGATAGTCCATATTGCCTCAAGCGCATCTCCCTAAATTTCAGAGGTAGCTGACCAGTAGAAAGGTCCTATAGTGTGTATGTGGGGAGACTATTCCCTCATTACCAGAGTGTATAATAGTGGTTGAAAGTAATAATAGGTAAATATAATAATAATTATAACAAATGTCATATCATAAGGAGACATAATAATAAACAATAGGAACAAGTGATAATAATATACAAAAGCTGATGATACATGTCATGTCTCTATAAAACTAGAAAACATGGATACAATATAGAATGTTATACATGTTAAAAAAAAGAATAAAGAATAATCTAAAAATATACAATATTCCTAAGCTCCATCTCATTCATATACTACCAATCTCCATCCTAAGCAGGCAAGTGATATCATGTGTCCAAGGAAGGATATTTTACTTTATCAACACATGGATACATGTAATCTTCATGGGTACCAATGGTGTCCCAGATAGTGTATAAGATAAATCTTAGTATCCCACCACCAATAGTGTCAATAACATCCATTATATGTAATATAAACTAAAAAGGCGTTTAATCATGCATATGAAAAGGTAAAGAAAAATAGTAATGTAGATACCCAAGTACATCCTTTAGCCTTAGCTGGTGTCTGAACATATAACCATTTTATTTATTAATTATGTTTCAGTTTATATAGTAATTCATGGGATTTAAAACCAGCACTGACATCATTTTAATAATAATAATAAAGGATCCAATATATAATAAGGAATCATGTAATGATGATAATAAAGAGGATCCAAGGTAATAACAAAGGTGTCCTTGACCTCAGGGGTCAAGCCAACTCAGAAATAATTTATTTCCTGAATAAAGGGGTAAGAATGTAATCCAAGGGGAAACTTCCAAGGGATTCCACAATAATTTAATTTCTAAACAATTACAACGAGTTCATCCAAGGTAAAATAGGATAAAAAATGACTAGGACCAAGGGTGTATCCAAGGGGCCACTTTTCCATAGACGTCACGAAGGATCCACGGATTATATCCAAGGAATCCTATAATTATAAAGGAGGGATCCTATGTTTTCATACTGAGCATACACAAGTATACAAGAATTAGGTTTCAAGGTGGGTATCATCCTTGGAAACTGGTATCCCTGAATTGAAATAGTGTCCATGATTGCTCAAGGCATTCATTAGGGAGTCCAAAGCTGGCTTGAGTTTGACCACTCCTATAATAATGATAAGGTCTATATGAAATAGGAACCTTATAATTGATTAATATAATTCATTAAGAAATGTGATATTAATTCAATTTATTAAGTCAAATGGGTTCATTCCATACCTTTCATTAGTTTGATAAGGTAAAAGGATCTGAAACCAACTATTTATTCATATATGTTATATTTAATTCATTTTGTTCACTTCGGTGCCTTCAATTAATCATGGAAAGTTGTTCTAAAGATGTTCAAACAAGTCAAATTGTTAAATTTAGTTAGTCCAAGTCATATATATATATAATATAATTACCATTTCCATATAAGATTGATTTATCATGTTGAATTACTTACCTTATAAGGATCAAGTGATAATAATACATGTTCTATTAATTAAAAATTAATATATTTAATTAAACACTTACCTTTATCAAGCTCAAGTTGAATCTCACCTAAACGGTGGCACAAATAGGCTTAATAAGATAATGAAATCATAATTACAGAAACACCCTAATTAGGGTAGTTGAAATTGAGTTCATAACCTACAATGATGGATAACATATTTAACATGAGTCTTAGAAATATTTTTATAACAACTGTAAGTAAGGAACGTGAATTCAATAGGAAATGCCCGATGAAATCGGTGTGCACGCAAGAAAATTTAGAAAATGAAGAAACATAAGGGGTGAGTTATAGACCACCTACATTAGTCTTGTACGACTATCCTCATCCAATATCATCCTTTAGATTGGAATAGATTGGAAGATATCTAATGAATGAACCAAATCCATGAAAATAGGGGATAGATCCTACGCCTTAATAACTTTTTCATGGATAATAGAAACAAATAACAGATAAAAAGGAATCAAGATCTTACGGATGTACGTACAATGTGATTAAAATGGATTGAATCTGACTTCAGACATACAAATGGGATCAATGTATGAAAATAGATTTTTTTTAAATATATATATTTTTTTAAAGGTTGGGGCCGAAGCCTCAATTTATTATTTAATGAAAAGACCTCTTTAGACTAGGTAGAGGGTGACCCATTACAAAGCCTAAAGGCCCAAGACCATGTGGCCTGAATACAAATCTTGAAAGCCCATTTTTTGGCCCAAAGGACCCCTCGGTGAACAATACTACTACAGTACTCACGCTGCTATAATACTGCCACCGCTACATCACCTGCTACTAACCCTCCACCGCTACAGTGTCGCCGCTTCTACTGTTCCTCCGCTGCTATAGTACCCAGAAATTCTCCCCTGCCAGGATTTGATCTTGGGTCTTTTGGATGCCAAGCAGGAGCTTGTACCACTAGGGTACATGCTCATTGGCTGAAAATAGATTCAAAGGAGATCAAAGAGGGATAAGGGAGCCTTGGATTTCCACTAGAAAGAGCTAATAGTAAAGGTGTTTTTAAACATTTCATTAAGGGATAAATGGTATTTTCACCCAAAAAATATGGGTCACATGGTTTGGCCACACATTTGTCAAAATAGTGCACCAATTGTACACCTCCAACCGCTTAAGTGGTGCACCCACACATTTAGTATACATTATTAGGGAAAGAGTGTTCAAAACATGAAAATCTCTACTCCAAAAAATATCTGACATTTCACACAACCGTTCAGCCCCTAGTGCATAGTTAGGGAAAATCATGAACCCTTCTTGCTCCTTTGTCCATCCCTGCACAGTTAGGGATAACTGTGCAGCATGCCCTGCACAGTTTCTACTAACATTATAGATGTAACTCCCCAACCCTAGTTACCCAGAGTTAGTGAATTATTACATAAAATTGGAATGATACATGGAATCATGTCCCGAAAGACCGATCAGTTTAGTATCCTTGGAAGTACTAGATACATTCATAAGTTTTACATTACATTATGAAATAAAAACATCAACAACATTTTGTCCCCTTTTTAAACACACTTATATCCTTAGCCTATCCCTACAGGTCAACCATGAAATACTTATTCACATCCTGGGAAAAATAAAACATAGAAAGGGGTGAGCTCAAATGCTCAGTAAGGATAACAATATAGCAGAAACTTTCATAAATAATCATAAACATTTAAGTCAATGTATAAGACTAAAACAAAATCCTTTTTATACTTAAACTACAGCATAATATGAAAAAGATAAAATCAAATAATACCATTTACTTATTCACATAGATATTCTACTAGTCGAATTATCACATGCAATATCAATATCTACTTTCATAATGATGGAATGCATAATGCAAGACTTCATAACCACATAGTCAAAGCCTTGTGCCAAGACTACAAATAAGATTTTTTCAAGGCCTTATGTCTAGAAACTTTTTTTTCTTATGAGACCTACCGATGCATCAAAGAGCTATAGCAGGGTCCAACCGTCACTTAAAAATTCCAATGAATTCTTCATATGAAAAGGATTAACCATAACATAAATATTCATATTAAAACTACATACGGAATGTCAATACTTTATCCATTTACAATGAATGGTATAAAAGTAACACATCCATAGTCAAACATATCACAAAACCTTCAATATAGTATAGAAGATTTGTATCATAATAAATCAACCTCAATAAATAATAAAATCATGTAAAGGATGTTGACATAGTTGAAAACGATCCGTAAAAATCTTTAAGAGAAATATCTCGTTTTCATGAAAACATTTAAAAGTCTCGCTATTTATCAAGAAGTTGTTTAAAATAGATTTTTGAATCAAAGTGTCCCAGACCACTTTGAAACTTTTAATCCGAATTTCAATTTTAAAACATTAATGTATATATAAATAAAACCAAAAACCATTTTTAAAACATGGACATTAATGAGAATGATTTAGAAGAATAAATTGTTAAAACATTTAAAATAATATTTTAGTTAGAGTTCCTAACAAAATGAGAGATACATGAATACAAATAATTGAGGTAATCAAAACATTATAATATCATGAGAATAAAGGGATTCATGATATACTATGTAAAAGTATAGTATATACACCAAATAAAACTGAATTGGCGCATAACAACAAAGAAGTCTCAATGGAATGTAAGTTGAGATGAATTCCTTTATAAAGATCGTATCATTAGGTTAAGGACAAATCAATGAAATAATTATGTGTGACATATATAAATACACTTAATATAATTGGATATTTTCTGTAAGTAAATCAGATAACATTCACACGTATTCTTTTAAAAAAAACACCAATGAATTGGATGTTTAATTCAATGAATATAAATTGAGTTAAGATTACTCTTATCATGTTTATATCGATGACTTGAGAATTTATAAGTGGTGTGATCATGTGTATCAAAAGTATATCCACACAAAGGGGATTGGAAATTAATACACAAGTAAATAAATAGTTATTTCACACATAATCTTGGACTAATGTAATCAATGAAGTTTGCATAAAACTGAATGAGTGGAAATTGAAATTTGAAATTCTCTTACCGATTTAGTAACTTATGAAAATACACCACATGAAAGAAGGATCGTCCAATGATGATTTCAATGCCAATAAATTAAAGTATATTACGCAAACAATACAATCATGGGAAGTACATACACCACACAAAAGGTAGTAGTGGAAAATATAACATGAATCTCACAGGAATAAAAGTGAGATGAAAACCCATTACCCTGTACTTTTCCTTAGTCTAGGGTACGTAAAACTTCTATATAATAGTTAAATAATTTTTATTAAATTACAAAAGAACTATATATATTAATATGGTATCATATATTATCCCCCAATATTACTTTTCTATTAATATTTTAGTAGTATCATTGTTTGAGGTGTTAACTGATCTGTTTTATTTTATATACTCGGTTACGTAAGCCATTTTTGTTATGGATGGGATGTATTTTATTCATATCCAGAATTATAATAAGTTCATAAAAATTATTTTTAATCATAAAATTAATATTATTCTTGAACGATTACGATGGGTAATAAAGCTCATCGTGTTCATGGAGATGGTAATCTGTACATACGCACGAGCGACAATATCATTATATTGATGGAGAAATCATATGTAATTGGATGTTATGTAATATATAAATAATAATTAACATGTTATTTTCCTTATTTACATCATTTATACTCATTATTATACTCATCCAAATAGTAAAGTGTTTGAATAACAAACCACACCACGATGTGGAGACGGTAATCCGTATGTACGCACATATGGTGACTTTCTCATTTATAGGAATGATAGAATAATGAATTTGGTTGTACCATTTTTATAATAAAATAAAATTATATATAATATACTGGAGTTATTATTTTAGAATTGAAACAAAAAAGAAAGAAGAATTGGAAGAAGAAAATAACTTGAAAGAGGTGATGCAATATTTACCTCTTCTTCAGGTTATTTCTTTTGATTTGCTCAAAATAGATCCTTACATTGGCTTTATAACCAAATGAAGGCCTCTAGGATGAAGGTAGGAAAGTTTGGAGGATATTTGGGGAGGGGTTGGCCTAGAAAAAAGGATTTGGAGGTGTGAAATTAAGATGATTAGAAGTGCCCTTTTATAAGATAAGTGAGGGTCACTTTACGAAATGATTGAAATATTATTTTATAATAAAATAATTTGTGGTTTCTAATGGCTCCACAATGAATTATTTAAAGTCTAAGGTGGGTATGGGTCGAAAAATTCTCCACCAATAGGTTTTAGACAGGTTTAGGTCATCATATTAACCTTATCTTTTAGATTTAACTCTTAGTTAAATAGTTTGACATTTACCATGTCTCTTTGTATTTTTATATTATATGGTTAATAAACTTACTATAACAATACAATAGAACCTCATTTGGTTCATTATTATTATATATAACCTTATCTAAGTCATTTTTCCGAACCTTAGATATTTAGGAATATTATATCGTTTAATAATATAACATTTGTTTTAAAAACTCAATTATGTCAATTTTGACAGTATTTAGTATTTGATTTTTTTGAAATCCATAAAAACTTTATCACTTCAAATAAAATTTATTTTACCAACCATAACATGTCATATTAACCTATAAATTTAGTTTAATTAATCATAAGTCTCAATTAACATTTATTTGGATATTTATAATATCAAATATTTTAGTATTTCACTAATAAGTTAATTACTTCATCATCATTGTGTCATAAATAAATTATATTATTTAAGGTATAAAAATTATAAATAAAATACCATTATGTAGGAAATATTTTTATCTTTCTAATTAATATTTATAGTTGAATTTATATTTTGTGTAACCCTGTATTAAAAATGGTTTAGTTATTAAACTTTTAATTTTACTCTTTTAACTCTTCTTTAAATAAAATAATAATAAATGTCATAATCTAATCTAAGTGGACCAAAAAGGTTAATATTTTATTCATAAGGTTGTTTCTGTTATAATTATCCTTATCCAATAGAATTAGGACATGTGTTAGGATAATTATGATATCAATTTTACCCTTATTTACCCTATTTACTTTTAACCATGGTAAATAAGTCAAAAGTTACTATTCACCAAAAATTATTTTAACCTGGTTGAACCACATTTTTCTTACTGATATTAACCATTCCTCTCGAATTTTTGAAACTCAACTCATAGAAGTGGTGAAATTATGTTTTATGCAAATTTCCAAATTCTCCTAGGAGGTGGGTAAAAGACGGTAGAAAGTTCAATAAAATTTTGTACATCTAATTTTATTATAAAATGACTCCAATGAATTACATTGAACTAATATAGGTATTATATATCTATTTTTACTTAAAAAAAATTTAAATAAAAAAAATATTTAAATAAAAATTTGGTTTTAAACTATAACGCAGTGTTTTTCACTATTAATCAGAAATTGAATGTTTTCACAAAAGTACCAAAAATTTACCCTAAGATAATTTTGATATTAATTATTAAAAAATTAATTATATTTTACCATATTCAAAACATAGAAGTTTTATTAATTAAATTAAAATTAATTCCCATTGTCAAAACCAAAAATCTAGTTTTTAAAAAGTAAAAACTATCAAAATATTGACATGTGTTTAAGTCAAATTTGAATATAAAATTACTTATAATGACCTAAATTGTATTATATTATAAAAATAAAATATAATTATACTTCCAAACCATTCAAATACATAATTTAACACTATAAATTATTTCGATTAAAAAGTTGTTTTCAATTAAAATTTAGTATTTTTCAGTATTCATCAAAATATGAAAGTTATCAGAAAAGTACCAAAAAATTATCCAAAATAAATTTGTGTGCCCTAATTCTAAAGAATAATTTAATTTCGTTAAATTAAATATATAAAAGTGTCAAATATTGGTTTTAAAAAGGGTTTTCCATTTAAAGGTTGTAAAGTTTCATTTTTTATCTGAAGAAATGAATTTGTTCTTTTATTATGTCTAAGAAACACATAATATGGATTCTAAAATTATATAGAGTATATAAAATTGAAAATTCAGTTAATACTATGCATAACTGCTTTTGAACGTCTCGTTTGGTAAGTCATGGTGTGCTCAAACTCGGTGTTGCGTGTAGTGCAAGATATTGAATTACTTTAAAGAAAATAACTTACTTTGAAATATTGGGGTGTTACAGTAGACAACTTATTTCTCCCAAAAAGCTGGGTTTCAGGCTCCGAACAAGTCCCGTACACCCTTCAGACACCCATGAACTCATTAGGATTCCATATTAGGTTCAAAATAATGAATTAAACTAAATTTAAAAGGATCCATACATGAGTGAAAACCCAGGTTCTTACATTCTTCCTCTATTAAATGAACTTTTCCCTGAGTTCACATTCTAAGGGAGATATAAATATTTTAAGAAAAACTCTGTCCATTAGACACGTATATAGGCCTCCCACTCCCAAGTCTCATCATACACTTGGTCGTGCTTCCATATTTCCCATAATAAAGGAATAGACCAACCTTGGGGAGAGTTTTTTCTCTAGTAAATGATGTGAATAGGATACTCCTCAAAAGAACCATTAGCCTCTAACTCACCCTCCTTGAGATCAAAAGTATGAGACATATCAGTATAATAATGGAAAATATGTAAAATGTGGAATATGTCACAAATGACATGGTACCTCTAAGGTAGTAATAATAAATTGAATACTGGGATTAATCTCTCCAAAATCTCAAACGACCCTATATAACGAGGTGAAAGCTTCCCTCTCCTCTATATCTATTGATCCCAAGCATGGGAAATACCCTCAGGAAAACATGATCACCGACCTTGAACACTGGTGGTCATCTACGACGATCAGAATATGATTTATTTCTAGAGTAATTAGTAGAAAAATGCTTCCTGACCAGCTGATTTTTCTTTGAGGTCTCCTATACAAGATGAGGACCTAGTAGCACCACCTCTCTAACCTCTAATCATCATAGAGGAGAACGGAATGTCCTGCTATAAAAGGCCTCAAAAAGATCCATTTTAATTTTAACATGAATGTGATTATGATAAGAAAACTTAAAAATAGGTATGTTCTTATCCCAAGAATTGATAAAATTAAGGACACATTCCCAGATCATTTCCTCTAACCCCTATATCATCTGTTCTGACTGACCATCAGTATAAGGATGAAAGGTTGTTCTCTGAAGCACCTGTGTATACATATCCTTCTACAACCTCTTCCAAAACCATGACATGACATGAGTTTCCCTATCTAAAATGATAGTATGAGGAACCTAAAGTTGTAAGATGATATCGTGGACATAAAATCTTTCAAAAACATCAATTATGAAATTATCTTGCATAGTAATAAATTGGGATAATTTTTCAGTCAGTCAATGACTCAACATATAACATCACTACCTCTCAGTGCCTTGGTAAACTGAATAAAAGTCTATGGAAACATATTCCCATTTCCATTTTGGGATTTTAAGTGGTTATAACATGCCTATAGGTCGATGGTTCTCATCCTTCACTTGCTGATAGGTGGAACACCTAGTGATAAATCTCGTTATCTTACATTTTGTCCTATGACACCAATACTGGCATCACATATCTTGATACATCTTGTATTTTTCTATATGAACTTCCCACTGAGAATCATGGGATGCCCACATCAATTCCTCTATCATATATATTATAACCCAAACATGTCCATGTATACATAGGATGTATTCTCTATCTATAGACCAATATAGTGTTGGGTCCTCTCCGGCAATTCTCTCTCAGAGAACCAATCCTTCCTGATCTGAAAATTTATGACTCATTACTCGCTCAAGGAGTACAGAATTCACTATTAAGGATGAGAGAAAAGAGTAATCATGATATTCATGAAAATCCAGATACATCTTAGAAAAGAGTTCCACCAATTTCCATTCATCACTGGCTTCTCATACGACATGTGCGTGGGTTTTCCCACCCAGTGCATCTGCTACTGCATTGCCTTTTTCAGGGATATAGGAAAGCTTTAAATCAAAGTACTAAAGATGTTAAACGCATCCCCACTATCTAAGATTCAGGTTACTGTGTATAAAGACATATTTGAGCTTATTGTGGTCTGTAAAGACCATAAATCACTCACTCATCAGATAGTGTCTCTAGCAAGGTAAGTCATGGACAATAGCTACTAGATCAAGGTCATGTTTTGGGTAATTCCTTCAATGAGGCCTCAACTAATGAGATCCATATTCAATGACTCTATACTTTTACATCATCACTGCACCTAACCTAAATTTAGATGCATCACAGAACACTTTATAGCCACTACCAGACTCTAGAATAATTAGAATAGGTGTCGATACAAGCATTTGTTTCAGCTCCTGAAAGGATTTATAATACCTCTCTGACCACAGGAACCTAACACCCTTCTTTTTAAGAAAAGTAATAGGTGAATAAATTCATGATAATTCCTATATGAAATATATTTAATATTTGTCCAGACCCATGAAACTCTGTGTATCAAACACGTTCTTAGGCTTCTCCTAGAAAACCACAACACTCACCTTCTCTAGTCAAGAGATATTCTTGATTCTAAGATAATATGACCTAAGAAGTAAACTTTTTCAATCCAAAAGTTCCACTTTGAAATCTTGTAATAATACTTAATCCCTCTTAGTGTACTCATTACGATCTTAAGGTGATTCACATGGTCTCTTCAAATGTGAGAATACACTAAGATGACATACAAAAAGTCTATGTCAAATGAATCTAGATAGTGGTGGAACACACTATTCATCAAATCCATGAAAATGACAGGCATGTTCACAATACTAAATGAAATAATGAGATACTCATATAGACCATACCTACTATATAAAGATTTATGAGGTATGTCTAATGGCCAGAATCACACTTGATGATAATATGATCTCAATTCAATTTTTAAAAACACCTTATCTTCTTAGATCTGTTCAAAGAGATCATCTATTCAAGTTATTGGATATAGTTTCTTGATCATAAGCTAGTTTAACAATCTATAATCCATGTATAAATAAAGGTTATCATCTTCTTTCTTGGGTAAAAGCATAATTTAAACCTAATAGAAATCTTCACTTCATATAAATCCTTTAATCTCTTGATCCACTAATTGGGAATTGAGATCTTGGAGATACAAATGAATGGCCACTGGAGCTTCTCTTGGAATGATCTCAATTGTATACCCCACCTCTCTCTTATGAGGTAATCCAAAAAAACATTGGGAAATATATCCTTGAAACAATCCAATACTGAAGTGAATTAATCCTGATGTAAACCCTAATCCTCCATGAAGATATTATAAATATGGGTGGTCACTATACTTGGCCCCTAATTCTGTAGTCTATCTCTACTATCATGGAAATTGTGATCACCCTTGTGTAGATAAATGTTGACCTATGGTGATGTAAATGATACCCTACTATAATATAATTCTAAAATGGCATGATACAATACCTACCAATCCATCCTGATAATGACCTCTAAACTTATCATCTCAAGAAAAAAGATATCCCACAAGAAAGGGTAACTACCTACCTCAAATGATTGTACTCACAATGGTAGATCTAGGGTCATTACACCATAATAATATAGTATTTTTATCTTGATACATTCCATGATAGATAAAAAGATTATGGTGTGTGAATAACCTATATCAAATAAAGCGTATACTATAGTAGAGGTTATTATAATAGTACCTCATATTATATATAAACCTACACTCTAATATTCAGGTATCAGTTGTAAACCATGAAACTAGCATGATCCACAGCCTTGTGCAACAGCTAAACTACCTTGAGTATGACTTCTCTACTAGTGTATATGGTCTACAATATGGATACCATATCCACAACCTCCTCCTCAGCTAGTCCTTCTGATGATACTCAAACTCTCCACTAGACATGGTGTAAAAGAACCTACCCCTAAATGTGGAGCTACTATGGATACTATTCCACTAGAAGGAGATGGAAAGGTCCAAAAAATCACTAAAGATGTCCTATATGGATTCTAGAATGACCCTCTATTGAGTATCTATCACACTGAGGCTTCATATTCCCCTTTCATTCACATTGATTTCATACAACAGAGTTGTCTATGTGGTTACTCTGACAACCACTGATCTGATGTGAAACCACAATGGAATGCTTCATGTTACTAGAAGAACCATTGGCCTACACCAATATTGATCCTCTCTGTCTGGTATTATCACCTTACCATAGGTTTCAATCAAGGATAAGAGCCTGATTGACAATCTTAGAGAAATTAGGTAGTCAAAAAATATTCACAGGAGTACGTATGGCATATTAGAGACCATCCTCAAAATGTCTCGAACACAAAAGATAATTACTAGCTAGAAGTGGTGAAAAGTGATGAAACTTAGTAAAATATGTTGAACACTCCATGACTAACATAGATCCCTACTAAAGATTCATGTACTTTTTGTCATGGTCATCTCTCAATGTTTTGGGAAATAAGTGGTTATATATGGAATTCTAAAAATCATCTCATACCATGCCCTAGTGATGATCATCCAAGGTAATCACATCCCACCATTTCTTATCTGAATCATGGAGCATGTAAGTATAAATATTGACTCCCAACTCTAGAGGTGCATTCAGATACACAAATATAGATAGGGTTGCCTCTGACCAAGACTCATTAGCCTATGGACGACCATACCTTGAGAAGGTAGGAGGATGTTGTAGCTAGAACTCTTGTATTAGATTATCCATTATAGGTAAATTTTATAGAGAACCCTCAATGGACTCTATCAAATGTAGGGAACTCTCATGAATCTAGTCATTAGTACCCAGATCAGGTATACTAAGTGGTGCCTTAGGTGTCACTTTGAGTGGTAATACTTTTTCCTCATAGCCTACCATAAATATAGAATATTTGTCACCACCCTTCTGGAATATGAAACAAGGATTTCATGGTGGAATAGATCTAAAAATTCTAATCACATGCCTCAGAACAATCTTGAAGAGTATAACTACACTAGTGGAATCAGATCATAAGAGTAAGGTCACACTACCAAATATACTACCCCAACTACCCACTTCTAATTATAGGTAATGGTATGTGTTATAGTTTAGATTCTAGGTTTTCCAGTAGATGAAGTGGTCAATAGAACCTTACCTCTTTATTTACTGGAAAACATTTCATTTTATAAGTCATGTTTTGCTTTTTGAGTTTCATTTTCTTATTAAATAATATCAAATATTGAATAAAATGGATTGTTAGTCCTAGTTAATTAGGCCCCATTCACCTTATCATTGAGATAAACTACCATTTAAATTCAAATTAACCCAATCTACATTCAGTCTCAAAATGTAACAAATTTTATATGATGTCTTGACTCAATAAACTACCCATTCCAAACCATGAGGGCCCATCCACCTCATGAATTGAAACTAAAAATCACTCAATCATAGAAAAAGGGTAGCCAAAACATATATTTATAACAATGATCACTCAACAATCAAAATAAGTAAAAGCAATGAAAGCAATGAAATGCACCTCTATGGTATGGTATATGCATGGAATTTTAATTCTAGGTGTCTATTATGATGTATGTAACATTTCCCCTTGCCCTCAAATCATCAAATGAAGGATGAAATACATTTCTACATAAGAATAATAACTATAACTATGACATAGCATTTGTGTCACCCAATGGTCAAATTATATCAACTATAAGAGGAAAAATCAAAACAATAAAAATTATTTAGGAAACTCAGTATTTACCAAGAATATAGGTTAGCAACACCCAATAATTGATTATAAACAAGTCCCAAAGTGTTTCTAATATCCTTTCTATTATCTCTAAATTTTAAATAAATAAATGAAACCCTTTGATGCCACTTTCTGATGTCTCTATCCAAGGTGCCACTCAAGGAAGCCCCAAACTCAGTTGGCCACATGGTCTCAAGCGCATCTCCCTGAATGTCATAGATAGTCAACTAGACAAAAGGGCCTAGGGTGTGTCTACAGGGAAAATATTCTCTCATTAAAAAAGTGAATCACAATGGATAAAAGTAATTAGATGTATGTAGCAGAATTAGTATAAAAAATGGCATAGCATAAGAAGAACTAATAATAAAGAATATGAACAACTGATAATAATATAAAAAATCTGATGATACATGTCATGCCTCTATAAAACTATAAAACATGGATACAAGGTAGAAGTTAATACATGCTATAAAAATTAAGAAAAAATAATCTAAAAACTATCTAAGCATCCTAATATCTTTCTCGTTCATCTGCTACCAAGCTCTATCCTAAGAAAGCAAGTAATATCAAGTGTCCAAGGTGGTACACTTCCCTTTGTCAACAAATAAATACACATAATTGTACTAGGTTCCAATGGTGGACTATATTGGGTGTGAGATAAATGCTTGTAGGACACCACCAATGGAATCTATAACATTCATTCTTTGTAATGTAAAATTAAACAGTGTGCAAGAATTTATATGTAAAAGTAAAGTAGTTGAGTAATGTAAATACCCAATTACCTACTTCTGGATCAGTTGGTGTCTGAACATATAAATATTTCAATTATTAATTATGTTCTAGTTAATATATTAAGTCACATAGGGTATAAATAGCTATAAAATCATGTTAATACTAATAAATAATTCAAGATATAATAAGGAATCCTATAATGATGATGATAAAGAGGATCCAAGGTAATAACCAAGGCATCCTTGACCTCAAGGTTTGGTCCAGATTAGTAATAATCAGTAGTCTGACTAAAGGGGTAGGATTGTAATCCAAGGGGAAACACCCAATGCATTCCACAATAATGTAATTTTTAATCGAGTCTAAGGAGTTCATCCAAGGTAAAATGGGATAAGAAATGACTAGGTCCAAGGGTGTATCCAAGGCGCCACATGTTCTAAGATGTCATTCTAGATCAAAGTAGTGTTCCCAAGGCATCCTGTACTGATAATGGAGGGATATTAAAGTGTCATACTAGGAATCCAAAATTAGAAAAGGATCAGGATCTAAGGTGGATATCAATGTTGGAAACCGGAATCCCTAAATTAGAATGGTTTCTATGAGTGCTCAAGGAATTACCTCGAGAATCCAAGGCTCTCTTGAGTCTAACCACTCCTATAATAATGATCAGGTCCATATGAAATAGGCACCTTATACTTTCTTCATTAAAATAATTAGTCCATGTAATAATAATTTAATTTAATTAGTCAGACAGTTTCATTACATAACTTAAATTAGTGTGACAAGGTAAAAGGACATGTGACTATTTAATAGTTCATATATTTAATATTTAATTCATTATGTTCACTCTAATACCTTCCATTAATCATGGTAAGGTGTGCTACAGATGTGAAACCAAGTCATCATGTTACATTTAGTTAGTCCAAGTAATATATATATATAATATAATTTCCATTTCCATATAATATTTATTTATCGTGTTGAAGAAAATACCTTATAAGCGTCAAGTGATAGGAATACATGTTTAAGCAATTAACAATTCAATGATTTAATTAATCACTTACCTTTATCAAGTTTAAGTCATAGCTCACCCAAATGTTGGCATGAATTGGATTAACAAGACTCTAAAAGTATAATTATGGAAACATCCCACTTAGGATGGTTGACATTGTGTTCATAACCTATAATGATGGATAACATATTTAAAAAGAGTCTTAAAATATAGTTCTAATTACTATAATCAAGGCACATGAATTTAATAGGCCACTCCTAATTAAATCATAACACATGCACAAAAATTTATAATATGATGAAACAAAATGGATGAGTTATAGAATACATACATTAGGCTCTTACAACTCTCCTCGTCTAGTTGCAGCCATTAGTTTGCACTAGACTAGAAGATATATGAATAATGGACCAACACCCTGAAAAATAGTTCATATGATCCTACACAACAATAAATTTTTTAGTAGAATATAATCTAAGAGAAAATAAAATGGAATTTATATCTTACCGATGTGAATCCAATGTGATTAATGAGGATTGAATCTGAATTTGGATAGATTAATGTGATAAAATTCTATAAAAGAGCTTGAAAGGATCTCAAAGAGGGAGAAGGGAGCCTTTTATATCTGATATAAAGAACCTTGGAGGAAGGGTGAGTTTAAACCTTTTATTAAGTGTAAAATGGCCTTCTCACCCAAAATATCTTTGTTGTGCATCGTTCCCATATGGATGGCCAAACCGTTCACCTCCCACTACTTAAAGAGGAAACCTACACTGTTATGCTACATGGTTAGGGAAACCCTGTGCCACACATGTAAATATCCTTTGATAAAAACTATAGTCATTTTTCATGGGTGTACGGCCCCTAGCGCATGGTTATGTAAAACTATGTTCCCTACTTACATTTATTTATAACCCCCTCATGATTATGGGTAACCATACGACCTTACCTGAATGGTTTCTACTTACCATGTGGCCAACCTTTTTCTCCCAAAAAGTTAGGTTCTGGGATCCAAACAAGCCTCATAACTCCTCAAGACACCCATAAACTCATTATGCATCCTTATTAGGTCCAAAATAAAGAACTGGACATTATTTAAAAGGATATATACTTGAGTGAAAAACCATGTTCTTACAAAAGTATCAAAATATATGTCCTTTATATCCCAGGAATGACACCTTTTGTGACCAAAATTCACATTTTATAAATTCATCATACAAATTATCCTTCCTTAAGTTCATAAACACAATTCTTAAATTATATTAATAATCATCCTTAATCATAGAATAAATAAGAATATTACCTATGATTAAAACCATAAAATGACCCAAGTATTCTCTAAATACTCTATTCATTACATCTATGAAATGGTAGGGAACTTATTAAATCTTAATAAAATCACTATAAACTCATAGTTTCCAAATCTTGTTTGGAAAGTTCACTTTAAAATATCCTCCCTTTTAACCATTAGATGAATATATACATATCATAAGTCAATATTTTAAAAGTATTGAGCTCCCTTGAGCTAATCGAACAAGCCATAAATACAGAGTAGAGGATACTTACTCCTAATCATGATCATGTTAATCTCATGATAGTCGATGTAAAAAAATTGAGCAGTCCTTCATTTTAACTAAGAGGAATAGTTTACTCCATGGTGAAGAAGTAGAGTGGATAAAGCCCTTGTCCATATTATCCTTTAGCTTCTTCTTACAATTAAATATAATCTATCCTATAAAGGCTCTTTGTTATTGGAATGGATCTAGGTATAAGTTCAATAACTCAACCTCACACTCTAAGGGAAGACCAGACATTTCATCTAAGAATACATTAATATTTTACTATAAAATTGGCATGTGATTAGTACTAAAATTTTATATAATAATTTGATCTATAAAACACCCATTCTTGAGTAATAAAGCCCAAATTATATAATTTTTTCCAATGGGATATCATCATTATATTAATATTTTAGAATATGATAATTTGGGATATGAAATCAGAACTCCTTATCTCGATAATTGATATGGTATCTAGGTATGGATATCCAATCCATACCCAAAAATATGTCAAATTCAACAAAGGGGAGAATAATTATATCTTCATGAAGTATCCTATCAAACATATCAATCGTATATTAATTTTATATCTAATACGTGATCATTTTTCCACCAGGTGATTTCATAGATAGTTTGATATTAGTTTCCTAAGGTGTTGATTCCAAATTCTTACAAAAATTCCCTAATATGAAAGAATGAAACAAACCAAAATAAAATAAATTAATTATAAATATAGAAAAAAAGTAAGTGTACCTCACATCACTTCATTATCATGATCAACCTCAGTGGTAGTGATCATGAATGCCCTACCTTGTTCTCTTAGTTTGGGAGCATGTTGGGGTAAATCATTATTTATGAACTTATTCTCCTCTATTGTATTAATTATCCTCTTAGCCTTACATTATTAGTTGTCAGATTTTTTTATAACCTTAACACGTCTAAAACACTTCCTTGTTACTTTAAGGAGATTACCCAGGTGTTTCCTTCAGTAGTTTTGGAAAGTTGGGGTGGAAATTTATTCCTTGTATATGACTTTCCATTAGGGTTTCCATAGTATTCACCTATCCATATTCCCTCTATGGAGTACTGAGAGACCCTAGATTCCATATCAACCTTTATCACACATCAAAAAAATTCTTCATATGTTCAAAAGTATCGTACAGACAAAGCCTTTCAATGACTAGTTTTTAATCCATAGAAGAAACAATTGATTTTTTTTCTCAATTAGTGGTGAAAATAAAAGCATATCTTGTAAGCCTTATTATTTTTTTATTCCAATGTATTAATTAACCTTTTATTTCAACTCCATGAATTCCCACTCCATGTTCATGTGAACTATTCGATAAAAATACTTGGTAAAGAAAACATTCTTAAAATCTTCCCATTCCATTTAATCTACTTCCTCTTTATTCATTATATTGTTAATAGGAATCCACCATTGGTTGGACTCACCTTCCAAGTGATAAATAGCTAAAATATCCTTCTCATATTCTGATCACATGATAATGAAAAATTTATTTTTCATCACATGTGTCCATTGTTCTATGATATGTGGATTTGGATAGCCACTGAAAGAGGGTGGATATTACTGCACGAAAGACTCAATAGAACACTACTCTCTCCTTGGTTCATTAAATATATCAAAATGGTTTTTCTTATTATTCATATATTGTGATAGTCAAGTGACCATTATTAAAATTACATATACTCTAACTCTCATTCCATTGGGTTGTTCATTGGGTTAACCAATACATTATCACTCACATACATTTTTAACCTAGTTCCTCCTAGATCATGCATTAATAAAACAAAAGATGATTTACCCAGAGGGATAAACAATTAAAATCATAAGGAAATAATATAATTAAAGGAATTAAACATTAAAAAATATTACTCTTTGAAACTATTATAACCCAATACCTTAATTTGACATAGAAACAAATCCTCCAAATTAGTTTGTAAAGGGAATGTGATCAACAAAATCATATACAATAAGGGTGTAAAACTAGGTGTGTAGTTAGTAATATTTGTCATGGATCAATTGATAGTCAAGTTAATACCCAATTATCCTTTTTTAGGTTATTACGTGTAGGTACATCAGTTACATATCTTGTACCCGCCTGCAGTTTCAAGATAGTGATGTAACTGCTAGGAGAACCCCACAATATATCCTTTACCAAAACATCAAGATGTTATCCTATACATTTATTTATCCCTTAGACTTATCCCTAGGTTTTTAGATAAAATTCTATAAAAAAAACTCGAAAAACAACTAATCATTTTCTATGTTACCAATGATAGAAACCTAAGCTAAACATGACTTCATATTATATTTTTACATGATTTAAAACATTTAAATTCATAAATAATAATATCCCAATAAATGATAGGTTTAGTTTATTTGGATACTAGCAATATAATAAACTAATTTTTCCAAATCAATGATCATTTCCCCTTAAAGTATCCATACTAGATCATCCTCTATAAATATCATATGTAAGAATCATCCTCAAAACCTAGGTAATGAAAACATAAGAAATAGGTGACCTAAAACACTCATTAAGGGATGAATAATTTTTTTTCCAAGTATAAGTTCATAATAATAAGTGAAAAATATGATTATAATGGAAATACCATAACATCATGAGGGATAATTATAAGAAATAAGTAATCTTCAAAGTACATTGAATAAAAACTTAAATCCAAAAAAGATCAATATGGAGTCATAATAGATATAAAATTTCATATAATCATCTAATATAAACCTTGAATCATGAGAACATAAGATCATAAGGAATAACATTAATTAACTTTAGTGTAATCATTATAATATGGAAACGTTTCTTTCATGAGCCACACCATTAGTGCACATGGTTATGAGCAACTAAAATGTAATCATGATATATAGACTCTTAACCAATGATTTGGAGGGTGATATTGGACCCCACCCATCATTCATCCACACTAATGTGGTCCACTTAAAAATAATTCATTTTTTATATCATAAAAACCCATGTAAATATAATGGGGATCATAAATATTCTAAAATAAAATCATCCTCTTTTCATAAAAAATCCCATAGAAATAAAATGGGTTTCATAAAATTACCAAATAGAAAGCATTCAATTTTCATAAATAACCCATGGAAATAAAATGGTTTTTATAAAACATTCAAATGGTATAAAATGAAACCATGAACTAAATTATTTGATACCAAAAATTTGATCACCCAAAATGATTACTTAATAAAAGAAAAATATAAAGTTAAACATGAAAAATAACTTTATTGGAGGTATATTATTTTGAATATCAATAGATAAATTTTAACATAATCAGGAAAATATATTTCTTTAAAAAACATTGTATTCATCAAAGTATAATCCATAGTAATGATTATCTTTTCAAAAAAAAACCTTTGTTTTTTTAAGTGAAAATAAAACCTTTCATGGAAATAGTTTTGGATACAGAACTCTTTTTCCCCAAAAGTAAAATAGATAACATCATTTAGAATGGAAATTATTGGAAAAATAATGTTCAATAAGAAATTATATAACTTGAATAAAGGATTTTGAATTACCAAGTCCCTTAACATTACCCTTTATTTCTACATATGTTCTTTAACCTCATATATCATAAAGATAAAAATATTAATTACTATTTTAAAGAGTGGAAAACTCAATATGGGGGTTAATTAAATGTCAAATTAAATTTTTTAAAAAAAAAATTTAACCAAATTTCACAGTTTATGAAAAATTGACCAGTTAACAAAAATAGTATGAGTATATAATTTTATCTTTCAAAGAGATTTTCAAAAGTTCAATAAAAAATTAGTTAAATAATTTAATGTTATTTTATCTTTAAAAAGATTAAAACACTTATTAAATATAAATATCAAATTATTGTTTTTATATATAGATTTGGAAACTCAATCGTGATTGTTTTATAAAAAATAATAGAAACAATGAAACACACATTACAATAAAACAAGATATTCAGTCATAAACTGAGACCTAGTCCTCTCCACTTAGAAATCACCTAACTCTAAGTAGTTTATTAGAAAATAAACTAGTCCATAATTAGGATTGGTTTTTACAAAAAACAAATTCACATAGTTAGTCTAGTATACAAACAGACTTTTCCATAGTTATACGTGGGATAATAAATGTAAAATAATGAAATAAAGAGTTTATATATCTCTTCAATATAGTATAAGGGATTGTGTTAATTAATAAATAGAGTATAATAAACAAATATCAAAATTAAATCTAAAATAGAGATAAAGGTAAATATGAGAATATTGGATGTCTAAAGAATCTCAATTTTATTATATTTGATTGATTGATTTTATTTAAATCTGTCATTGAAAAATATTCAACCTAGATAGCACAGAGAGTTATAAAAACATAGAATCATGGAAGCATTGTAGTGAGCCTAATATTCACTCAAGTATTTCACATATGCTCTATTATTTATCCACAAGTGGATGTACTTTTGAAAGAGATAACCATATCTAAATAACCATTGGAGGATATTCAAAATTTAATCCTCATACTCATTGCATTCATAAATGCTCTAGATCTGTAGTTAATGCTTCAAAATGTAGTTATTGGAGATTAAAAAATAATTCTCATTTTATGTTAGACATGGACACTTGGTCTTCACTTAGAAATGGATACTTAGTCTCATAGTTACTTCGCATAGTCATTTGGCATAGTCACTTACATGGTAACCATCAACAATCACTTGGCATGGTAACTTGGCTTGTTTTCATGGATACTTCTTTTCTTTAGTTGGAAGCTTTTTTACAACACATGGTCACTTAAATTTATTATGTGGATGCTTAATTTATTCATTAATTCACATATCTGCTTCTTTTATCCAATTTATTGTTTCTTGTGTTTACTTGACTTCTTCTTACATTCACTTCATTATATACATAGCTAGTTCAAGAATTGGGAAAAAAATTTGATCACATAGTGCATGGTAACTTGATTGTTCATGCTGTAGGTTGAATAATTTATGTTGTCACTCTATCTTCAATAATTTTTATATTCATTAAAAATGTGGTCACTTGAAATTAAATTTTTGGTAGGTTTATTACACATGTGGTCACTTTAATTTAAATTCATGGTTGGTTCATGACTTGGAGAAAATTTTCTCATCTGATGCACAGTCACTTATTTGTTAATGTGGTCACTTGGAGTTTAATGTGAGGTTACTTCCACATGGTCACATGACCTTAAAGGTATAGTGAAATTATTCACTTGGTATTTTTTAATGGTAACTTCAAGACTTATCCAATTTTATCATTTTGTCTAGAAAAATAGTTGACTGTCATAAAACATGAAATTCATTAGATACATAAGAAAAATGATTTGGGATAATTAAAATAAGGGTGTTATGGACTAATACAACAATTACCTATTTTAGAAACTTATTCATATAAATTTCTATTTATATTCTTCATTAATAATAATCCCCTTTAGGTAATTTATTTTTATAAAAAAATCAACATCGGGTGCTAATAATATTGACCGTTTTGAATTAGGTTCATAAAAGTTGTGTTGATATTCCATCTTCTACAAAATTTCATCATTTTAAAACCATTAAATTTACTATAATTCATGTTTTATAAATAAATGTAATCTTGTAATTCCATCACATAGTAGTTTTAAAAATGTTTATTGAAGTCAAAATCAGTGTCAAACTATTTTTGGGTTATTTTCCAATGTCGAGGGATTTCATTATAACGATTTTAAATTGTTATGTTATCCATAAATAACCATATTAATGATATATATTAATTATATATATCATATATAATATTCAAATATAAACTAAAACTATCCATGATGGATGTAGTGAAAAATTGAAAGTGTTATTCTATGGAGGTGATAGTCTGTACGTTGGCATGGATAATGATTTCATTTCTCGAATATAGGAAGAAATAAGTATCATAATTTATAATTTAAGTAACCTAAATAATATATATATATATAGTTAATTCAACTTTTAGAACATACAGGTTAGTAGGTGAATAAAATGAAACATGTTTCTTTATGGAGGCAATAAAATACACGTACGTACAATTCACATTTTCATTTTTCTTAAAAGAAAAAGTAAATGTGGTTAATTATTATACCATAATTATAATAACATACTAGTATTATAATGATACAATTTTATCATATTACTGTGGTTTAATGGAATTTTAGGAATAATAAGTTCACATAAAGAAATAGAAATGAGAAAGGAGTTGTTAGAAATTTATACAACACTCCTTGGACTATCTCCTTTTCAAATAGGGTTATGACTTTGAGTGGGGGTATTTTGAAAATAAAAGAACCTATTTAAGGTGGATAAAAATTTTAGGAGATTTTGGGGCATAATTTGTATCAAAATAAGTGGGTTTTGGTGTGAGTTTATTTAAGGAGAGTAATTCCCCTTTTATAAGTGAAAAGGGATGGTATTTTTGTAAATACCCCTTACTTTTTAATTATGGGAAGTCACTCATAAAACAAGTATGTCCAAAATTGGGAAATGATCGATAGGGGAATGTATAAGGTCAAGAAAGGACTCAACCACCCATTACAACACATGATTTAAACATGTTTTTGGTATTTCCCTTCGGGTTAAACCCTTACCCATTTTTATTTTTACCGAGGTATCAAGTTTTTACCAAAGTAATTTGTCTTTTTTGATTGAAAATTAAATTATACTTATTACATACATTGTACCAAAATATTCCAAATCTCATAGTCATTTTATTATATAATTTTTTTGAAATTTATAAAAATAATTAATATACCAAATGTATAATGTATTAAAAATAACTTTAAAAAAAATAACATTACTTCTAAAATGTAAAATATGGGTTTTTAAATTAAATAAAAAAATTAAAACTTGAAATTAACTTATAAAATAAATATTTGGTCTTATAAAAAGGTTTCATGAATTAAAATTTCAAAAATATATATTAATAATATCTTAAAAGTCACATTATTTAAAAAAATTGGTATTTCTCACTATTTATTGAAAAATAAATCTTTTTAGAAAAAAAATTAATCTTAAGTAAATATTTTTATGATAACATTAAAAATTAATAAAAAAATTTCAAATTCACAATGTAAAATTTAAAATTTTAATTTTAAAATAAAATAATAAAATATTATTAGAAATTGTTTTTTATAGGAAATGATTTTTTTGGTATATTAAATATTCTTCAAATATTAGTGGTAATAAAAGATATATCAAACTTGAAAGATTTCAATTTTTTTAAAAAAATTATAAATAAATATTTTATTAGTTTTTTTACTTTACTTATTGAAACAGTATTTAAAAGTTTCTTTTATTCCATAAGTTGGTTTCTATTAATTTGTAACCTCTTAATCTATATTAATATTATTAATATTATGTTATATTATATGTATATTTATATTTATATATTTTTGTTTTATTTTATCTGTTATTTTCTTTGTTCTGTTCTTTTATCCTATACAGAGGCACAACTTGGGAGACTCAGGCTCAGTTTGGTGATTTTGGATGGAAAATCACAATGGTGAACTCTGTAGATATATTTAGGCATAGAGATATTCATATCTGGTGAGGTCTTTGTGGTGGTATCATCTTCCTCATATATGGAATAACTCAATTTAGAGGGATTTTATATATCCTTGATTTCATTTACACTTAGGCCTCATCAAGACATTCAGGGATTTAATCTCGACCCGGCGATCTTTGACAGTGGTCTGTTCATCATCCTCTATTGTGGCGCTCAATATTGAGGGTGGTGTGGCTCGAATCAGTGGGGAGAGGAGACACGAAATTGGGTTCGAACATCAATATATGGATGGATTTTTAGTGTGGAATGGCTCATTGTTCCTTCACAGTAGGGTTCCATGGTAGGGAGGATATACTGGTACAATAATGTGAGAGGAATGGTGCGGTAATGTGCTCACGGTAGGGTGTACATGGTAAAGTGCCTTACCATGGGAGATACAAGCTCAGTGGTTTGATGGTGGCCAGACAAATCTTGTATGGAGGTTACTAGACTCAGATTGAGAGACCTCATGGTAGGAACTACACGGTTGGTTGAGTACCTTCTCACAGTAGGGTGGAGTCAGGGCATGGTAGGGTGGTAGTGTCTCATGGTTAGTCTCTTAACCATGACCTTTATGCGAACAGAAAATTGACGTGGTCACAACACTGATCGTTCTCACATGAGAAATAATATAAATAAATCAAAACGTGAATTATTTATAAAATTTAAAACAAATAAATTAAAAAAAATTACTTGTTAATTATTTAAACACGCGATAAATAATGAATAATTTTTTTTATTTAAATTAAAAACACTAAAATAATTTGATTTAAAGTAAAAATTAAAATGAAATAAACAAATTAATTAATTAATTAATTAATTAATTGAGTACATGTATCAAATTAAGATAAATAATTAATGCAAGGAATTTAATTAATTATAATTAAAAATAAAAAGAATGAATGAATTTTTTAAACAACTAGAATAAATTTGAAACCTAAAAAAATATAATTTTTAAATAAAAAATTTAAATTAAAATAAATGATAAAATGAATGAAATTTAATCTTTAAAATTATTATTTTGAAGTATAAAAAATAATAATAATGAATATGTGTATTAAAAATAGATAAATTAGTGAAAAACTAATATCCAAACAATTACACATGGATAAGAAATAGTGACTAATATAAATAATTTATTTATTTTGAATAAAAAATTTCAACATGACTAAACAAAACCAATAAATTGATATTTTAACACTAAAATACCATTTTAATAATTAAAGGAAAATTTATCAGAAATTTTATATTGTTCAATTAAAAACATTATTTTGAAATTAAATACACAGTGAATAATATTAAAATATGTGGAAAAAAGTAATGAAATAAAATCCAAATTAAATTATCCCCACTTAATCAATTTCACTCCTAAGAGATTTTATCAATTTTGTTTAATTAAAAATGATACTAAAAAAACAAATATGGTTGTCCTTCCCAGCTCAATTGTACAATATTGAATTAAATAAAATTAAAAAATCCTATATTTCAAGAAATTTTTATGCCTAATAGGTGATTAAATCTCACTTCTCTACTTCAAAACAAAATAGAATTATGTTTTTAGGTGTACTGACTAGTGATATTTAAGTGGAAGTAAATATATAACAAGAGAAACTTCTAGCATTCACTCTCTCTCATGTCCCTCAAACGAAATTTCAAATTCCCAATTCATTGATACAGTTCAAAAAAATCTTATAAATTAATTGTCTCCTTTTTTAATTGGGTTTAATATTCCCCTCATCAAAAATAAACTCATTTTTTTAAAAGTCCCATTATTTGATTTTTTACCAGCCAAATTTCTTATGTAAAGCATAGTTAAAATCACTTATTAAGTATTGTTTTTATTTAATTATATAAACACACTCGTGTCCCTTTTATCAAAGACTCTCCATGGGATCTCAATTTCTCATTTTACTCTAGATTTAAAGGATTTATATTTATATTGATTGATTTGGAACCCTAAAGGGTTCCATTTGTTCATGGATAAGTTATTAGGGTCAAGTTCAAGCTTAAATTTACCACAAGCTATATTTCTAATACCACAAAAAAGTAACCTATCACACTTCCCTTGATAGTTTTCAAACATTATTTCCATAAAAACAATGGATGGAATCACTCGAAAATCACTCAATGGTAATAATTTAATAACCAGTGAAAAACCATAAAATTCATGAAATTTCTGTTAGGTATGACACATTGAATTATTATTTTCTTAACCCAGAGACACACATAAAATTTAAATACAAAAAAAAGTAAATTTTATTTAAAATAACCAGAATTAACATGATATATCACATTGAATAGCATGAAAATTAAATTCCTAAAACTACTTGATAGTAGTGAGTGGGGATATCATTTCTATAGTGAAATAAATGGTGGTGATATATCGAAAAAAAATAAAAACAAATACAAAATAAAAAACAAACAATCATGAATTATTTACTATGATGATCTTAGCCTATTAATAAGTAACTAAAATACAGTTTAATGATTTCATAAAAGATTAAGAAAATGTGAAAATGATGATGGAGCTACAGATGAAAAATAATTAAGAATGGGGGTAAATTTTATTTTTTCAGATAAAATGATTCCTATTTGTCTATATTTTAATTGATTCAATATTCAAAAATCATGAAATCAAAACATTAATCGAGTATATTGATCAATAAATTGATGATTCTACAGTTTTCCAAATATAGAACTCATCCAACTTTCTGAAAGATCAAATTGATCACAAAAATAATTACATGAATAAGGTTTTAAGAGATAATCTGGTTCAATCTAATTTCCCTAAACTAAATATTTATTACCAAAATTCGTATTGAAATTAATAAATGAAAAATTACAAATCATGATATTAGAAATAAGAAGAAAAAGAGTCAACCCTTGATTTATAACTACTCACTATACTCTACCTCCTTGTTATGTTATACCTCTTAAAGTCTCACTTAGAAGTACCTTCATGAATGGTTCAATCTCTTAAAAACACCAAACACACCAATACTCCAAGTATATTCACCTATTTTATCAAAAACAATGCATGGAACTCAATTATGTGCTCACAGACACACTTTAACACCTATTTCACTAACTACTACATGTAATTACTTCTTCATGTATCTCCAAACAATGGTGACATGATCAGTTCTCTTCCAACAGAACGCACTCCTAGTCTGTGGGCTTTCTCCCCAACCATTATCATCACCTTTTCTTTATTCCTTGAAACATTCTCTTAGGAATCCGGTGGGATCTATAATCTTCTAGAATATCTACTCATTAGCTTGATCTTGACTTCTTTCATCATGATTTCTCACTTAAAATTTGATGCAATGTAGTCTCCATGATCCCACATCCCCATAATCTATCATTATCAAGATCAAACTTTCCCAAATATTCCAAAAAAACATAAGTAAATGGAATCAAGTAATTATTCTTTTGGAAATAAATTTTCAAATGGAATTATAGGTTGTGGGCTTAGAAAAATTTTATGGATCTTGTAGTGCCAAGATCGTGGACAAATTCTTCAAAAAAAATATCTTAGACATCAGTTGCGTCCAGACATTATTTTTATACTATAATATATATATATTTATTTATTTATTTATTTATTAAGATAAAAATATATATATATATATTAATATAAAAATATTTTTATTACTATTATTATTATATATATTAATATTAATATTATTAATATTATATTATATTATTATACATATATATATATTATATTTATATATTTTCATCTTTCTTTTATCTCTTTTTTTTCTTGTTCTTTTCTCTTATCCTATGAAAAGGCATAACTCAGGTGGATCATTCTCGGTTTGGTGGTTCTATATGGAGACTTTTAGTAATAAGATCATAAAATCTAGTTCATCATCGAGGTCTTCATCTCTAGTGATATCTTCATAGTAGTCAAATCTTCCTTAAATACGGTGGACCTCGATTCAGTAGGATTTAGAGAGATCATATTTCTTCTATACTTGATCTTCATCAAGGTTTGACTAGATTCAATCATGGATTCACAGTCTTCAATGGTGGTTCGGTCATCATCCTCTATGGAAACACTTGATAGTGAAGAAATCATGGCCCATATCAGTGCGGCGGGAGGAACGGCATTAGGGTTGGCCTTCAAAAGAAGGAAGTATTTGCAGTGGAGTGTGGCTAGGTGTTCCTTCACGATAGGGTGAGACGATATGGAGGATATTCTGGTGCAGTAAGGTGGGAAGAATGGTGCGGTAATTTGTTCACAATTGGGTGGGTGCAGTTAGGTGTCTTACCTTGAGAGATATGGGCACAGTGGTTCAATGGTTATCGTAAACGGCTTTCATAGAGGAAACTGGACTTAGATGGAGAGACATTAAGGTAGGAACTACATTTTTGGCTAGGTACCTTCTCACAATAGGGTGGAGGCAGGGTATGGTAGGGTTGTAGTTTCTCACAACCAGTCTACAAACGGTGACCTTCATGCAAACACTATCTTCACATGGTCAGAACACTGACAATGTTCACTTAAAAATAATATAAATAAAAAATAGTGAATTATTTATAGTAGTTAAAAATAATTAAAACAAGTAATTATTAATTATTTACACATATGATAAATAATTAATAATTTTATTTATTTAAATGAAAAACATTTAAAATTATTGCTTTTAAATATAATTGAAATTAAATAAAAAAATAAATAAAAAATTAATTGATTGAATACATGTATCAAATTAAGATTAATAATTAATGGAATAAAATTAATTAATTTCAATTAAGAATAAAAAAATAATTAATTAATTTTTTAAACAAATAGAATAAATTAGCAGCTTAAAAAATATAATTTTGAAATATAATAAAAATTAAAATAAATTATTTAATGAATGATAGTTAAACATTAAAATTATTATTTATATTTACACAAAAGGAATAATTAATATATATATTTAAAATAGATAAATAAGTGAAAAACTGTTATCCAAATAATTTCACTGGGATAAAAATGGTGATTAATAAAAATAATTTATTTATTTTAACTAAAAATTTACAACATGACTAAACTAAAACAATTAATTGATATTTTAACATTAAAACATAAATTTAATAATGAAATGAAAAATTATCAATAATTTTAAATTATTCAATAAAAAATTTATTTTGACCTCAAATAGATAGTTAATTGTATTAAAAGATATTTAAAAAAGTAATTAATTAAAAAGACACAACACTCAATAACTAACATACCTTGGTAAATATCTATTTTAATAAAAAAAGTTGTGGTATTTTATGTTTTAGTGTTGTGTGTGGAAAATGATTTCAAACATAGTATTTATCTAATGAGTATCATTTTACTAAAACTCAGTCCAGTAGAAAGGGCTTGACTAAAACATAACATAAATATATTTCCTCAAAATGCATGAAAGAATGGTGATCATCATGTCATAATGCTTAATTTCCACATTTTGATAGTTAATAAGGGGTGTTGGATAGAGTAAATATTTGTGAAAAACTATGTTTCATTATTTCCTGGGTATTACTAGAAGGTTCTAGCATTAAACAATCCATAAATTTAATCTTTAGAAAATAATTAATTTTCTTTCATCCCCAAAGAACTTTTAGGTTTAGAGTTTGACAAAATTGGGTCATTACGATTATATAATAAAATATTACATCACAAAGTGGAAACAACCACTAAGTAAATATTTTTCCCACAACACAAAACAACTCAAATATAACATGTTTTATTTTCATGACATGTCTTCATAATTTTTTCTTTACCTAATTTTTATTCCTACTCATAATTAAAACCATGTGGAAAATATTTAAAAATTTGGGATGGGAAAAAAACTTAGTAAGTGAAATATAAAAAATAAAATCCTTATTCTATGAATACACATTATTAACATTTTACTTTTTATAATAAACATTGAGCTCAAAATAAACATTTTCTTACGCAAGAAATAAATTTCACTACCCAAATATTTTCATAAAATATTTCATAATAAATCTTAATGGAAAAATAATACTCATAAAGGTTTCATTAAAATCATGAGAAAAACATGAAAACTTCTCACAAAGTTATAAATTTAACCCTTAATAAGTAGCATAAAATTTCTTTTAAACTTAATCTCTTTATCTTAGCTTATAAAATCATAATATTTCGATAAAAACTCCGAGAATGAGTAGGTGAATAATGTAGGTATCATGGGGTATAATTTTTATTTCAATCATTTAATTACTCTTGAATATATAATAACCTAATAGGTAAATTCTAATAATCGCTTAGGAGAAACCTATAACTGGTCAAATTCATCCCTTTACCCAATCTATTATAGAGCTATATCAGGATCACCGGTCTGTATAAGATATAAAGGGTTCACCCATAATAATGACCTACATATATCTCACCCTTCATCATAAAAAAGAAACAAGAATCACAATATGTACATAACACATGAAAGTTTTCATTTTCATCATTACACTCATAAAAATATTCTTTTCAATCATAATAAAAACATTTATGGATATTGAAATATCGTTTCCATTCAAACCCTTTTTGAAAATATCCAAAATTAAGTAAATAAGGTTTTTTATTTTAACAAAACATGGAATCCTATAATGGAATCCAAAAATAAAATAATGGTTATAGAGGACGGAAAATTCATTGATGTCATATACATTTAAAAGAAATCCCTTTTGTGATTTGAAAAAATAATAATTTGAAATACACCAAAAGTTTCCTTTTTATGAAAAATCAAGAATGTAAGAGTAGGGGAAAATTTTATTTATAAATAATTTACATTAATATTTAAACGTCTATAAAATAATATGGAAATTATTTAAAAATAAATCTTTAAAACATTTAAAATAAGGTTTTTAGGGTAAAATATTCCTTACCTCGAGTCTGACTAGTAATGTATGTTCATTATATCATATATAATAAAATTTTATAAATTATTTTTATTTCTTATGAACCTTTTTTAACTTTATTATTCAATTTATTTTACTTATTACCATGTCACATTTAATTACTTAATTGATTAATCTAACATCGGACATTTTGAGAACACTCGGCTTATAAGTAAAAAATTAATTTGGTAGGTTTACTATGGTCAAAAAAATCACGGTTGTATTTCCTAAAGAATAATATTTATGAAAAATTAATCATTCATAAACAATAATAAAATTTTTATAACCAGCTATAAACGGTGTATAGAAAAATGAAATATGTTGTATCATGGAGGTGGTAATCTGTACATGCACAAGAGTAGCGTTTTCATTTTTTATAGATAATAAGTTTTATTTAATATTTATAAAATTATTATTATATCACAAATATCACATTATTTCCTTAAATACACCTATATAATAATCTATGTATGGCAGTAATGAAAAATAAAATACATCATCTCGTGTGGTGGTAGTATGTCGTACACACGAGCGATGTTTTTATTTTCTTTTGGACTGTAAATAAAGAATTATGATATTTATTTTAACATAAAATAATTGAATTTATATCATATATATAATTTCTCTCATTTATATCCATCATTTTCACCATCCATAAGAGGCGTTGATGGAAATAAATTACATTGGTCCATAAGGTGGTAGTCCACCGTACACATTAATGATGGTTTCATTTCCAATTATATGAAGAATGAGATGCATTATGGTTAAAACATAAACATTATTATATATAATTATATGTGTGAAATGTATGTTATTATGTCATAATTTTTGTAATAGTTTTAAAGAACGTATGCGAAAAAATAAAACTAAAACATTCATTTAAAAGTTATAATTCTTATTCAGACAACCTCATTTTATTTACACATTAATCCCTTTATGGTCAGTATCATACCAAAAATAAGTCCTATAGGACCTAGGTAAGGATTTTAGGAAGGCATTTGGGTATTTATTGGATGAACCAAAAGGATCTTAATGTGTGGATATGACAGGACAGGAGGGGGTGTCTTTTTATAAGGGAGAGGACACACTTTGTATTTAAAAAATGATTAAATATTATTACGTAATTTTCATTGAACACTGTCCCATAAACAATTAAATTTAGATACTAAGGTGATAATGTTCTAAATACATCTATACAATAAGAAATAGGAAAGTTTTAAAGTTATTTTAACCCTAATCACTTTAGTTTAACCCCCTTGCAAACATATTTTAAACTTAACCATGGTTACTGGTTTTTATATTTTTACTATTAATTAAATTAAGTTGAATTTATTTTATAATATTAATTATTATAATTATAAATATTTAATATATTTTAGAAATTCAGTTCACATATGTTATAAAATTAAACCTAGAAAATGCAATGAAAAGTGGTTTTCTATGAAAAAAGTCTTTTTATTTATAAAAGTTTTTTTATGAAAAAATTTAGTATAAACATTATTTTAATGACCTTAATTAGATTATTCATAATATAAATAAACTAATATTAATTTGAAACCATTTTAAAAATAAGATAAAATTTTAAATTCCTAAAATGAAAAGATAGATTTCAATAAAAATCAGTATTTTTCACTATTCTTTCAAAAATCAAACATTTTAGAAAATTCTCAAAAAAGACCCTAAAATAATATTTAAATTATGAATTAAAAAATGATATAATTTTTTTAAAATTTAAATTATATTTTTAAATAAAACCATATAATTCATAAAAATTATTTATTTTAATATTACCTAGGTTTACACATTTCCCCCCTTTTTTAAATTACATCCTCATTATTTTATTTAAATTTTGAATAAGTGGGGATATCTTTACCTTATATCATTTTCTAATTCCCGTGTTTCTTCTTCAATCATATGGTTTTTTTAAAATACCTTAACCTGGTAAATCAAATTATTCAACAACACTTTCTTTATATGGTCAAGAATCTATAATTTATGTTCCTTATAAGAAATGGTTTCTTCCAACCAAACTACTTTATATCTTAAAACATGTGATGAATCTGACATGTATTTTCTTAAAAATTAAACATTATATAAATCATGTGCTGATAAATCTAATTTATACAAATAGTTTCCCAAGGAGCAGTTGTTCATGTGGGGAAGGTCCTTGTGTGGGATGACATAGGGGACATGAATGTGTCTGCATGCTAGAGCACATCGGTGCATAGGATGTGCATCTGTGTGGTGGAAAGAGGAGCATATCACTAGCATGGGGAGGTACCGGTGGTGGTGGAAATCCTCTAACAACCATATGAATTGATTATGGGTTTAATGGGATGAATTTACATAAATAGTGTAGATACTAACTCCATAGAACTGATGTGGGATGCGATTATTGTGGCTACTATTCATTTTTAACCAAAACATCATCTTTTAGTTGCCACGCCCATTTCTCTATGCTCAGACATAACATGCCACCTTCACTTATTATCCCAACTCATCCATACACTAATTAAACTCCACCATAACTACTATGGTTGCTATATCATTCCATGAATCCATGCCTAGGGAGGCCATGATCACTATAAACTTCCCTAGAAAACTCGGGATACCTTCGAGAATCTACTATAAAGTTTTGCATGTTGTAAATAATAATAAAAAGAGATGCTTAGGGACAAGACCACTACACCTTAGACATATTGGAATTATCCTTGGAAGGTAGAGTGTTGTGGTTTAGTTCTCTTATCCTAACTGTAGAGTAGAAAAGTCCCACATAAAATTTTTCAAACTTCTATTTTCTAGAAGTTCTAAAAATAAGGGAGTTTTTCATGGGTTTTGAATAAGGGTTTCATGGATAGATTTAACACTATATGAGGTGATGAATAGAAAAATAAACACATTAATTTGGTGGGGTTTAGGTAATAAATTAATATATTAATGGTACTTCAGATGAAGGAAAACACAAGAGTGGATTCTACACTATCGGAGCTACTGTGTCATTTTAATTTTCTTTTCTTTTCTTTTTCTTTGTTGTGTAATCACTAGAATTCTATCATATTTTTTTATTTAAATTGAAGTAAGTTTTATAATTTTCACTATAAAATTATTTTTAGTTTAATTATTTATATTTCTTATTCTATGATTTTTAGTACATTCATGGTCAATGAACCATCGGCCATGGGATACTAATTTCATAGAAGAGGATGGTTATGATTTAAGGGGATGTGTATGACATGATTATGTTCATCATAATTTAGTAATTATTTTAAATTAATTTATACTTCATTATAATTAATTTCAATTTTATCTCCTAATATTCGTGTGGGTTCATTGACGATTAAGTGATGACACCCAAGGCAATTAATGGAAGCGAAAAGTGAGAGCTAAAATAACAACACATTTTGCATAGATATTGAACAACTTGTACTTAGGTTATCTAGATCACCTTTATTGATGGGTTGGATGTCCTAGGTAGTCGTGTCTATGCTAAATGATAAGACTAGTCAATTCAAGTATTCTCATGAGTGTTAATTGTATTAAGACATAATTGAAGTTAAATTATTCTAAATTAAGGAAAAAAAGTCCCCTTTCATCAGTTCCCCTGTTTTGTCCTCTATAACTTAGTTTATGTCTTTTAGATGTTTAGTTTTATTTAGTTGATTTAATTTAATTTAGTCAATTTCATTATTAATTTTTGGACAACACTAAGGAAATATAACAATTAGTTCTAATAGTATCACTAGTATTCCTACTTCCACATGAGATCAACCTCAAACATTCAACTATTCTATACTTTACTAGATAATTAAGGTTGAGTTAAAATAAATTCTAAAAGTTGATAGCCCATCAAAATAAAAATTCCATTGGGATATTTTATGTACCTGAAATGAAATCATAGGTGAGGAAACTCAATATATAATTCATCCAAATTTCTCTAGGATTTCATATAGTCCAACAAATCAAAAAATTAGCTTCCCTTATTACCAAAATGTATATCACTTTTCCAAGGAGATACTCTAATAAAAACATAATCACCTACCACAAATGAAATATCATTCCTATTATTATATATAAAACTTTTATACCATATTTGATCCATATAATGTGATATTAAATCATATTCACCTTATTATCCACTTCTTCTACCAACTCCGGTCTCAATAACTTTATTTCCCCAACTTCATCTTAACAACATGTATTATGACACTTCTTTCTATAAAATACCTCAAAAGGTGTCATGTGTATATTGGAATGGAAAATTTTATTATAAGAAAACTCAATCAAATTTATATGTTGATCCCAAATTCCCTGATAATCCATTGAACAAACTCAAAGAATATCCTCTAAAGTAAGAATCATTTACTTTTAATGTCCATCATATTGAGGATGAATGGTTGTACTATAATATAATTCAATAACCAATGTTTTCTAACTTCATTTCAATAAATTAGAGGTGAATATATTTTATTGGTCAAAAATAATGGAAATAGATACTTAATATAACATAATTATCTATTTAACATAAAGTATAACAATTTTATTAAAATACATATTATCTTAAATGGGAAGAAAATGAAATTTTTTTTTTAATAAATGAATAATTTCCCAAATAACATTATTAACTCAAGATGTGTTTGGTAATAACACCATGAAATCCATTTATATATTCTCTCATTTATATCCCAGCTTAGGAAAATTCTAAATCAACCCCTTAAATAATTTTTATTTAGCTTCAACCTATGGATAAGTCAAAATTTCATAGTAAAATCTGCAAAATATTCTTTTATTCCTTCCCAATAGAAATGTTCTCAAAGGACTTTATACATTTTTTTCTATTAGGATGTATAGAAAATAAAGACATATGAGACACATTTGATGATTCTTTCTTTAACTAGGGGTCACATGAAACAAATAACCATTTTTGAATATTAAAACATCTTATTTGTATATATTAAATTTATACAACTTACCTTTTTTAACTAATTATACCTTTTCCTATAACTCATGGCCTTATTTCCTATAACTCATGGCCTTCCTTCTGATAATTCTTAATCCCATCTAGAAAATATTATTGTACTAACACCTAAAAAATAAAGGGAGTTAATTCATGCACAATTTATAATCCAATATTAATCAAATCATTGACTAATAGTTCATGTACCATACATAACATGGTTAATGTAGCATTACATTTCTGATCAAAGAATCATCCACTCTTTTTTATTTAAATATTACACATAATTCCTTTAACATTTGTAAAAGAGGACTTTGTTTTTGAAAAAATCCCTATCAATTGGAGTGAGATTAAAATCCCTAGGCCTTTATCGATGTTAAAAATGGTGTCGATAAAGGTGGTCCTTTATCAGTGCTAGTATAGTGTTGAAAAAGGATAACTTTATAAGAACTTTTAATAGTGATACTAATGGATCCATTTATTAATTATTTTAATAGAATAGATAAAGGATCCATCTATTATTTATTTTACTAGAACTGATAAAGGATATATATATCATCTCTTTTTCTAGCACGGATTAAGGGGAATACTGTTGCAGTGTGCTATTAAAATTACAGCACATTGTAGTAAAAAAATATAAAATATAGGGTAAAATAAAAGATAAAATAAAGAATTTAATTGAAAAAATTACAACCCAAATACAAGAAAAATACTATATTATATACATTTCAAATATTGTTTATATAATTACATGAGTAAAGTACAAATTATCATGGACATTCAAAAGCCTCAATGTTCATTTTTATTTGGCCCTCGACCCCTAGTCATGCTATTAGTTGCAGAACCACCCCATATTTGAGAAAAATAATTCATCTGTATAAGAAACCAATTTCTGTTTTAGTAATACTAAAAATAAATAAATTAAACAAAAAAATTAAATTTTAAACTAAAAACATATACATTGATTCATACTAGTCACACAATGTATAGGATTGAGTTGCAGTTCATTATTACACATCACGCCATTTCTTAATATTTTCAAAATATGTCCTATTTAATTGGATATCATCTATGGTAATAAAAAAACATTATGTATGGGATCCAATTCAAGAGGACATTCTTTTTAAGAATATGCCTTCATTTATCGCACCATTTCTCGTTTTTCTTTGAGAATTATCTTTGTTAAAATTAATTTATAAGTATAAAATAAAAATGACGAGGAAATTAAATAATTAATATCATATAAAATGATGAGAAAAAATCCAATCTCATTTTCTTGATTTTGGTAATCTGATACCCTTTTTAAATTAAAATGGCACTTATATGTTGAAAACATGCACTTCAAGTCATACTGACTACATCAAGTTTCATATTGACATGAGTTCAATTTCTATATGTAAAAATTAATTATGGATCATTTTATTAAATTGTGAGAACAACCTAAGCTCTATTTCGTGGTTTTGTCTAGTGATGTGCATTTTAAACTAAAATGAAACCTTTATATTGAAAATATACACTTTGAGTCATATCGGTCACATCGTATGTTTAATTGATGTGGTGGTGATCATTACACATCACAAATGAAATATAGACCATTTTCCAAAAAAAATTAAAACAATTTGAGCTCGTTTTCTTAGTTATAGCTATTTTATGTGTGTTTTAAACTAAAATAGAACTTTTGAACTGAAAACAAGCACTTTGTGTCATATCAACCACATCATATGTTGAATTGATGTGTGGTCAAATACAGTTTGTGAAAAATTAATTATGAATCATTTTCCTAAAGTTTGAAACAAATCCATGATCTTTTTCTCAGTTTTGGCAATGTGACATGCATTTTAAACTAAAATAAAACTTTTCTATTGAAAACATACAATTTTAGTCATATTGGTCACATCATGTGGAATATTTATGTGCAGTCAATTATTTAATGTCACAAATTTATTATGGACCATTTTCATAATTTTTAAAAACATTCCAATATAATTTGCTCAATTTTTTCTAGTGATGAGTGTTTTAAACTAAAATGACACCTCTATATTGAAAACAAACATTTGAGTCATATTAGTCACATCATCCATCATATTAATGTCTGGTCAAATATTATACATCACAAATGAATTATGGACGATTTTCCTAAATTTTGAAAATATCAAAGCTCTTTTTCACAGTTTTGGATATTTGATGTGTTTTTTAACCAAAATCACAGTTTTATATTGAAAATAAGGACATTGAGTCATATTATCCAAAACATGTGTCAGATTCATGTATGGAAAATTCCTATATGTGAAAAATGAAATATGTATCATTTTTCTAAATTTTGAAAATAATATGATCTTGTTTTCTCAGTTTTAGTTGTGTGACACGTGATTTGAACTAAAATGACATCCTTCTATTAAAAACACACACTTTGATTCATATTAGTCACATAATGTGTTAGATTGATGTGATGCTAATTCTTAATTTTCACAAATGAATTATGGACTATTTTTTCTTAAATTTTGAAAACAATACGAGCTCATTTTATTGGATTTTCTATTTTATTCATGTTTTAAACTAAAATGACACTTTTGTATTAAAAATTAACACATCGAGTCATACCGACCACATTGGGTATCATATTGATAAGTGGTCAATTCCTAAAGGTCATAAATTAATTATGAACCATTTTTATAAATTTTTAAAACAATTAAACCTCATTTTTTCAGTTTTAGTTGTTTAATGCATTTTAAAATAAAATGATAGTTCTATATTGAAATCAATGACTTCGAGTCATATCAACCACATCATGTATCAAATTGATTTATAGTCAATTCTTAAATGTGAAAAATGAATTATGGATCATTTTCATAATTTTTTTAGATAATATGATCTTATTTGCTCAGTTTTTGTGATGTTACATGTGTTTTAAAAAAATATGGCACCTTTCTATTGAAAACATTCACTTTGAGTCATATCAGTCACATCATGTATCAGATAGATGTTTTATAAATTCTTACACATCACAAATGAATTATGGACCATTTTTATAATTTTTTAAAACAATCAAAGATTTTTTTTGTTTTGGATGTTTAATGCATATTTTAAACCAAAATGGCACTTTTATATTGAAAACATGCACTTAGAGTCATAATGACCACATCAGGTGTCATATTTATGTTTGGTTGATTTATACATGTCATAAATAAATTATGGACCATTTTTCTAAATTTTAAAACAAAAATTCTCATCTTCTCAGTTTTTTCAATATGAAGCATTTTAAACTAAAATGGCAATTTTATATTGAAAACACAAACTTATAGTCATATTGACCACATCGTGTTTTGGATTAGCATGTGGTCAATTAGTATATGTGACCAATGAATTATTGATCATTTTCATCAATTTTAAAAACAATATTGTCTCCTTTTCTAGGTTTTGGTGATGTGATGTTCACTCTAAACTAAAATGGAACTTCTCTATTTAGAACATTGAATTTGAGTCATGTCGATAACATCGTGTGTAAAATTGATTTATGGTTGATTATTAGATTCCACAAATGAATTATGGATCATTATCCTAATGTTTTAAAACAATATGATCATGTTTCCTCATTTTTGGCTATTTGAGGCATGTTTTAAACTAAAATTACAATTAGGTATTGAAAACATGAACTTCGAGTCATACTAGCCTTATTGGGTGTCAGATTGATATGTGATCAATTCCTACAGGTTATAAATTAATTAAGGAACATTTATATAATTTTTAAGAATACTCCAATCTCATTATATTGTTTTTTGGATATGTAAAGTGTTTTAAACTAAAATGACAATTTTATATTGAAAACATGTACTTCGAGTTATATCGACCACATCATGTGTCGGATTGGAGTGTGGTTTATATATGTGAAAAATAAATTATGGATAATTTTTCTAAATTTTGAAAACAAATTGATCTCATTTTCTCCATTTTGGCGATGTGACACATGTTTTAAACTAAATGTAACATTTTTATTGAAAATGTACACTTTAATTCATATTGGTCACATTGTGTGTCATATTGATGTGCAATAGATTCTTAAATTTCACAAATGAATTATGGGTCATTTTCATAAATTTTGAAATCAATCTAATCTTGTTTTCTTAGGTTTTTCTATTTAATGTGTTTTTTTAACTAAAATGACACTTTTTTATAAAAAAACACGCACTTTGGGTCATACTAACCTTATCATGTATCAGATTAATGTGTGGTTGACTCATAAAAACTATAAATGAATTATGGACTAATTTCTTAAATTTTGAAAATAATATGAGACCATTTGATAATTTTGGAAATGTGATGTGCTATAAACTAAAATCATAGTTTTTTATTGAAAACGCATATTTCAAATCATAATGGCCACATCATGTATCGAATTAACATTCAGTCAATTCCTACAAAATAAAAATAAATTATTGATTATTTTTATGAATATTGAAAGTAATATGAGATCATTTTCTTAGTTTTGGTGATGTGACACACACTTTAAACTAAAATGGAACCTTTCTCTTGAAAACATGCACATTGAGTCAAATTGATCACATCGTTTGTTGAATTGATGTGTGGTTTATTCACACGTGTCACAAATGAATTATAGAATATTTTCCTAAAGTTTGAAAATAATTCGAGATCTTTTTCTTGGTTTAGGCTATTTGATGGTGTGTAAAACTAAAATGACACTTCTGTATTGAAAACGCGCACTTCGAGTCATACCGACCACATCATGTGTCAGATTAATGCGTGGTAGATTACCATACGTCACAAATTAATTATAGAACATTTTCCTAAATTTGGAAAACAATCTAAGATTATTTTCTAGTTTTTTTTTCTATGTGATGAATTTTAAACTATAATGACAGCTTTATATTGATAACATGTACTTCGATTCATATTGAAAAAATCATTGTCAAATTGGTGTGTAATCAATTCTTAAACTTAAAAAATAAATTATGGATTATTTTCATAATGTTTGAAAAATATCTGATCATGTTTTCTCTATTTTGGTGATGTGACATTCTTTTTAAACTAAAATGGAACCTTTCTATTGAAAACACACACTTTCAGTCATATTGATAACATTTTCTGTCAGATTAGTGGTTTTTTATTATTAGACATCACAAATGAATTATGAAACATTTTACTAATGTTTGAAAATAATCCAAGATTGATTACTCGGTTTTGGCTATTTGATGTGTGTTTTAAACTAAAATGACACTTTTGTATTGGAAACACACATATTGAGTCATACCGACCACATTGGGTTTCGTATTGAAATTTGGTCAATTCTTACAGGTCATAAATGAATTATGGACAGTTTCAAAAATGTTTTAAAATAATTTGTGCTCATTTTCTCAGTTTTATCTATGTGACATGTTTTAAACTAAAATGATAGTTTTATTTTGAAAACATGTACATTGAGTCAAGTCAACCACATTGTGTGTCGGATTGGAATCCGGTCAAATCCTACACATAAAAAATAAATTATGGATCATTTTTCTAAATTTTGAAAACAATCCGAGATCTTTTTCTCTATTTTGGTTTTATGGCTTGCATTTTAAACTAAAATGTCACATTTATATTAAAAACATGAAATTTGAGTCATATTGATCACATAATGTCTTAGATTAATGTGTGGTCAATTGGTATATTTCATAAATTAATTATGGATAGTTTTCCTAAATTATAAAAACAAACTAAATTTTTTTCCTTGGTTTGGATCATGTGATGTTTGTTTTAAACTAATGTGTAAATTTTAAAAAATAAATATCAAATAAAAATGATGAGTAAATAAAATATAAAATTAGATTAAATGATGATAAAATTAACAAAATAAGTATTTATAAATCACCTATTCTTGATATTTGTATACATTTTGATATAATGTATAATTCCCATTAGTTTCTAAACAAATTGATTTCCTCCATTATACTTCTCCTTGAGAAATAGATCAAAAATAATATATAACCATTCTAATACTACTGATTCTTATCCCAAGTGTGTATCTAAGGTCATAGACCATACTAGATCACAAACATAGTAGGTAATCACCTAAATTTGATATTATAAAACATTTAAACACCATGTATATTCCCCACTCATCTCTAAAAAAATTTACTTCTTATTTTAAATACATAGATTATTAGAAATATTAGTAGTTGTGAGAAAGTATATACAAACAATGATTAAGAAGTTTTTTCAATGAAATTATAATTACCTTTGGAAATTACCTATTTATGGATGATATTTTTTTATGTTATATGATATCGTTAATAAATTTTAAAACATAATATACAGAGTTATTGAAGTTATCTTGCTTCAAAAACTACAGAAATATTCACCAAAATAAGTAAATTATGTTAAAATATGTTTTTATAGTTATATATTTTTTTATATACCTTAATCTATTTCCATTTGAAGTAATCTATAGGCTTCTTATTTTCAACCACTGGCCTCATACCATGATTTAGCCTGTATTTAAATATCTCCCTATCATAACAAAATTATTGTGAAAACACAAACTGAAAAATATAATTTGGATTTTATCTATAAAATATTGATTTCAGTGTATTAAAAATTCACAATAAGCATCATGTGTGGTTGTTTTTATGTAAATCCATGCATTTGATCCAAAAAAATATTTGGGGTACCCAAATTGATTTTTATCATCATCCAATGCTTCAAAAAAACAAAAAACAAATAAGTAATGAAAAAAATAAATATATATTTTATATGATTACATTGAAAAATTATACCCTTGAATTATAGCCGTAAAATAGAATCTTTATTATATTATTTTCTTCTCAAACACCTCATTTAGCTCACTTTTTTCTTATCAATTTCTTTCCACTCCAAATAAATTTTTCTGTAGAAATCATACATTGATTAATGAAACTAGATCATGATTCACATATTTCTCCCTTTATATAGTAGTAATATAAATACCTATAGAAAATATGAATAGTTATTAACTTTAATGAACATATTAGATCATTTTTTGGATAGAAGTGGTATGAAAATTTACCTTATGTATGTATTCACAAATGAGACTCCCAGCTATTCAAACTTGATAATCTCATTTATACTCTCGAGACCAACTAGTTTTATAATGATAGATCTGAATATTTCTTCTTAATATTGAATGTAGGGCACATGTCCATATTTTAATTTGGTGTCTACATGAATTTTTAATTATAATATATGTTTTAGGGGAACTGGCGGTGATAAGGTACTCTGGGAAGGTCTTTTTTCTTTTTTGTTGATTTAGAGGATTTTCTTGATTTGACCTTCTATTTCTCTATCATTTTATCTATCTGTAATATCATGCCTCACTTTAGACCTTTTTCATCAAATATTATAGGTTTTTCATTTGGAAAAATTTATTAGGGTCATACCTCATGTATCTTTATAAGATTATATGTTCATGCTATGAAAGTTCCAATAACATCATTAATCATTGTAATATCTGAATCATCGAGTGGAATAGGCAACTCATTAATCAGTTCTTGAGCTACTTCAATCCTCACACTCATGTGATCTTTAGGGAATTCATTATTGTGTGGAATGTATGATGGGATATTATAAACCATACATATAACAACAAAGAGGTTTATGGGTGTTGATATATAGAAATCACATAAAACTTTACCATACATAATTTTAGTAATATAATGTTATCAAAAGTTATTAGATTCACATTTTGGAGAAAGAGTAATGAAAATTTTGATTATCATGGGTAAGGTATATAGTTGAGGGGAATGACTAGCATCAAAGCTAGTAGGGTTATTTGGTTTTTCATGTGATGATATTTGTTCCACTTCCTGTTCTCTTTGATACTTTTTCATATATTGGTCTGCCAAACCAGACCAAACAATAATATTTTATAAAGAATCTACTTTTTCCTGTAATCCTTTCATAGCCTGATATATAACTTCTTGAAGTTTTTCTTCTTAAAATATGTTTGTGGATACAATCTAAAACCAACACATCTAACATGATCATATTGTTTTATTTGAATCAAATCCACTGAAATTAGTTGTTTTATATTACGTTAATTGTCAATTATTATGTATAAACTATATAAAAAACATATGAACATAAATAGATATTTTTAGTTAATACTATTATAAATCATAATTAATTTATATTTTTTTATACTTACACATGTTTCCCATAATTCCTTTTTTTTCAACAACTAGTTTAGTATTCTTCTTTACATGGGCCTCCTTCTATAGTACATGACATATGATTAAAGTAAATTCAGATTTTGATTCATTAATCTCTATATAAACAAAGGAACATATAGTGTTTCATATCAAAGAAAACATTTATTTTTTACTTAAAATATTTTCCATTTTCTTCTCTAGTGAATCATACCCCATCCTTTCTTTGTGATGGGGGTACATTGGTTTTGATGCACATTTTTTATTTTCATCACCATTTTTCTATTTCATAAATTAAAAATTTTGAATCAAATTTGATAAAATAAATAATTTTAAATAATATAGTACTGACTACAATACACCATCATGGAAACTAATGATAGAATTTCATGTTTCTTTCTTTGTTATGTCATTATATATAACCGGTGGCTGGGGATTTACATTCCCCTTATCATCTCTAAGATAAAACTTTCTATGAAGAGTCTAAAAGCCTCTATGGTATTTTATAGTGGCCATTAATACAAATTTATTATGGAAATAATCTAGAAAACTCTATAGGTAATAATGAAAATTAAATCATTGATTCATTATATAATTTTTTAGTAAAATAGAGAAAGTATATCATAACATTATCTTAAAATATTATTAAAGGGTTTCCTTTGTTACATGTTGGATATGGTTCCCAAAATATATATCAATTGGTACATTCATTCTCGTTGTGACCCCAACATAACTAATAAACATTGACTTCTTGGGGTCAACTGGTTGGCCACATTGATACCATACAACCTCAAATTTTACACCCTTTCTCTTTACCTTGATAATTTTAGTCAACATTATGATGCTATGTTGTTCTTATTTTTTCATTAATATGTTTTTGATACCCTAATAATTTTGTAGTTTCAGTATCAAATGTATCTTCTTCCCCAATATTGGTAACATCATCATGAGAAAAAGTCAGTGTCTTCATGAGTAGTCAACCATTTAATTTATATTATACTAATACAATAGAAAACACATAATATTAAGATGAAAATCATAGTATATTAAAAACACTTTAATCCACTCATTGAACTCTCTTTATTTTCTTTTAAGGTTAAAAGGATTTATATCCTCTATTGAGAATACAAATCCTCTATTTGTGGTCCCATATAAAATACAAAATATTATATACATTAGGACCACCATGAAATGGTTGTGATCTCCTAATTAAGGGTTCATCCTTGATTGAATTTTCATCTGGCCCTACAGTTGTTTTAGTCATTAGTAGTACAATTGAACAATTCTTGTTTCCTGGATTTGAGTCATCAAATACCAACACGACTTGTGATTCCATTATGAATATATCATCCTTATAACCTTCTACACTTAATTACACCTTCACAAATCCTATTTCATCAACTTTCCTTGCACTCCTATTGTCAACTCATTTTCAATGGAAAATCAATACTTGAAATGTTGTATAATCCAACTTGTATATCTGTTCAATGATACTGAAATATGGCATATTCACATAAATTGGATTTCTATCCTCGGAGACAAATATGTTCAGTCCTTACACCATAAGTATAACTCCACTATTTTTCACCATACTGCGGTTATCATGTTATTTTTTATAGAATTTATAACCATTAATTAAAAAACTAGTATAAGTTATAACATTTTCGTGTGGTCCCCAAGCTAGCCATCTAAGTCCTTAAGAAATTGAATTTGTATTTTTATATAAATCCTTATAAATATGGTCTTGGAATCATCATATAAACTGATGATTATGTGTATTTGATATCCATCATTCATCCCTTGATGGATTAAAATTTCTAACAATTAACTTGTGGGATTCAACATATGGATCATCATATTCACTATTGTGTAAAATGTAAAGGTGATAATTCTCCTACTCTGTGATGGTAATTGTAACAAAAACTCTTAGAGAAATCCCTTCATCCATAAGGCATCTATTGTGATAAGACATTGGGAGACCGATGTTATCAACATATGTAAATTAATTGGTACATAATTCAACATCTTTTTTAAAAATATATCATTATTCAATACAACCTTATCACCATATTTGATTCATTATGTACCCTTTCAAAATATTCATATACCCTTCAATGGGGTATATCCATATGTAATGTAAAATACCATATAGTTTAACCTCTCTGTAAAGACCTGAAATTTATGTGGAATTTTTTTTCTTAAATAAATGGGAATTATACGAGTCTGTAAAAAATTTACGATGCATGATTCCAAGGCCCGGTGTGACTTGAATCAATTTCTGAAGTTTTGTCCGGGTATGTTCAGTAAACGTACGAGCGGGTTTTTATAACTTTTGAACTGGTGCTCAGAATTGAGATCTGAGGGCATCGTTGAACTCAAATTGTAGGTATTTGCTTAAGGAGACTTTCACTTCTACTGTAGTGCGTTGAGAATAGAAAATAGTTTTTGGGTTTTTGTGGAATGTAATAAAATAAAGTGAGCTTCACTTTATTTAATTTGAGCTGCCATGTGAGTGTTGGGTGGTTAAAAACTCCTCATGGAAGTTGGAGTTGGGGCCACCACACCTTAACCTCCCTTGAGAGGTTATAGTGATGGGGCCCACCTGAACATAACATCCCGTGATAGGTTACAACATGGGGACCACACGAGACTAAAACCCTCAATTAATTAGAGGAGTGGAAAATCTCTCAACTCCCCTCATTAATGAGGGGGTATTCCATTGACCTCCTCTGCCATTTATGGTTCCACCATCTCCCATTTAATTAATTGGGCCAACACATAATTTATTATGCCTAATCCTTCACATTAATTTGGTGGAGCCATTTAATTTAATTTTTTTTAATATTGTTCCAATGAAATAATAAGATATCACAATCTCTTATTATTTTTGGTTTGGCACATCTATTCATTTTTTGAGGAGAACTTGGGAGAAAAGAAGTTCTCCAACGAAGAAACTCCTCTTCCAACGAAGAATGAAGAATGTGTTATTCCAATGAAGAATGCTAGCAACGACCTTTTTCTACTTCTTCGTCGGACCTTCAACCATCGTCAGATGTCTTCGAAGACCGACTTCTACATCATCGTCAACGAGATGATGCAGCTCGGGTTTGAAAGTGCTTGGCGGATGCGACGAACGATGACCTTCTTTGTCTACTTTTCGTGACTCCATCAAACGTTGACGACCGAAAATCAAAGGTAGGGGTTTAATTTTATCTAAGTGTGATCTTTTCTCATATTCTTCCTTTCTCTCAAAATGAAGAATGAGGATATTTGTGCCTTATACTTGCGAGCCTCTTGATATCACCCTAAACGAGGAGGGTGTGGGCCAAACCAACATGGCCTGACCCCTCCGTCGTTCTTATTTGAGATGATCATCGGCATAGTGATGAGGAAATGGAACGACGAAGGTGGCGACGAAAATGGCTGCATCCCCACGACCTCCGCGAACTGCACCGCCCATGCGGCCCACCGCTGCTCCCGACTGAACACCTTCGGCTCGAGCAGCGCCGAACTGGGCAGCTCAGCCGTCGCCCTGCCCGTAGCCTCCCGAGCGCCCTACCCGGCTGGCCCACGGCCTCCTGTGTGCCCCCCCCCCCCCGGCCTACCCGCGGCCTCCCGCGCGCCCCGCCGACCAGCCCTCGGCCTGCCCGCACGCCCCGCCAGCCTGCCCGCGGCCTTCCTGGCACCCTTCCGGCTGCCCGTCGGCCTGCCCAGGCCACTTCCTGGGCTGCCTGGCCACCCCGCTGGCCTCCCGGTCCGCACCTTGGCTCCCGGCCAAACCGGCCGAGCCACGCCGACCTCCCGATCCGGCCAGCGGTGTCCCTCGTGGAGTCACTGGCTGAACCTTCTTGGCCTTCCAGGCTGATTCACCCGAGCCACGCCCCTCGCAGCACTGGCCGAACTGGCCCCGGCCTCCGGGTCGAGCCGCCTACGCAAAGACCTTCGAGCCAAACTGCCCACGCGGCCAGCTGGGCTGGGCCCAGCGGGCCGGGCCGAACCTAATAGTATGTCCCGCCCAATGGGCTGGGCCAGACCCATCAGGTCTAATCGGGTTGACACATACCGGGTCGGCCCAGACTGGGTCGGACCGGACCCGGGCCCACTACCGACCCATTACTTTCTTTGGCATATCTTTGGAAACGGGCGTTTGTTTGACGAACCGTTAGCAGCGCTGGTATTCGTGGAACGTGAAAGTCCTTTTGAGAATACCCCACTAGGGTTCATGGAATATTTGAGATATGGTTAGGTTGGATTGTACACGAATCCAACCGGACCCCAGGACTAAAAGGATAATAACTCATAGACCGGGCATCTGATCGACACGTCGTCTATTGAATTGAGACCCCTATGTCGTGGAGATACTTTGGGGTACTTTTTTGTGGGACTTTGTGGAAGCTGTTTTATCGACACTTAGCTTGAGGAGCGTACCCTCCTGAAATCAGGCGTGCTGTAGTGGAACCCTACGGCTGGCTGCGCAGTGACTACTGTTCCTAGATCCTATGTGTGTATGATAGTTCTAACTGATGGTCCTGGATCCTGTGTGGGTCTGATAGAACTAACTACTATTCCTGGATCCTATGTGGTTCTGACAATTCTAACTGCTGGTCTTGGATCCTGTGTAGGTCTGATAGCACAGACTACTGTTCCTGGATCCTGTGTGGGTCTGACAGCTCTAACTGCTGGTCCTGGATCATGTGTGGGTTTGACAGCACTGAATATTATTCCTGGATCCTATGTGGGTCTGACAGTTCTAACTGCTGGTCCTGGATCTTGTGTGGGTCCAACAGCACAGACTACTGTTCCTCGATCCTGTGTGGGTCCGACAGTTCTAACTGCTAGTCCTGGATCCTATGTGGGTCCGACAGCACTGACTACTGTTCCTAGATCCTATGTGGGAATGACAGTTCTATCTATTGGTCTTGGATTCTATGTGGGTCCGACAGCACTGACTACTTTTCCTTAATCCTTTGTGGGTCCGATAGTTCTAACTACTGGTCCTGGATCCTGTGTGGGTCCGACAGCTTAGATAATTCAGTGACTACATCTGATCATCTCTATCTCTCTACAAAAGTTGTATACCTCTGTGATCTGAGTCAGTGACTTCTGTGTTTTCCTCATCATTTACATGGGTTACTTGATAACTTAGGTATATATATGGGTATATACCTAAGTAATGGCTATCCATTGATTTCATACTCTGTGGTTTGTCCTTGGTGGATTTTGAGAGACCTTGGAGGTATCGGGGTCCCTACTAAGTATCGTTATACTCACCCCTACATGGGATATGCCTGCACCTCGTTGTGTTGGATGCTGATGATGGATAGCGCTGACCGAGGAAGAGTGTACCAGGACTGGACTATACCCGGAGGTGGACCACACAGTGTGACGGTACACGGAGGAGACAGATGGACGTGGAGCACTATGGAGGCTATTTGTACCGACCCTTCAGGTGGGATTTTCTGGAGGACAATCCAACAGCTGTTTTACTTTTCTTTAGTAGTACTTGTACTTTTAATTTCCTTGTACTTTACAGTTGGGATTGTATTTATGGCCCCTTTTACTTTCAGCACTCCTTTTTATACAGTTTTACATAGTGTTTTGCTTCGAGTCTGTACACTATTGTGTGTGTTTAATTTTTATAAGGGGAATGACTTCCCAGTTTATGGATTTACACCTTTGGTGCTAGTCGCCAGCCCCTGGCATATGGAAGGCAGGCTTGGGGTAGTCATGTCACGGGGCTCAGAGGACGGGCCGTGACACTCTCTAACCAAGTGAACCATCATGTTAGGTCTACTGACAGCACAAGAGGCATATGTATCCACCCTATACCCAAGAGAGGAAGTGGAGTGGAAAATAGTCACCCAAAAAAAGAAGAAAACATTTGACTGTTGGATGACTTAGAAAACAATCAACTGAGTTCATGGCATCCTTCAAGAACAGTTGAAGCAACCAAATGTGCCCCCAATAGCTCTTGATGCAACACAACAATCAACCTCAGTCCCACAATCCTCTGAGGTCCAAAAAGGAAGAAAGTATGAGCAAGAATATGATCCTACACCATTTCCAAAACTAGTCTTGACACTTTATAACTTCATGCCAGCAGACTTGAAATCATGGGCATCGCCCCGACGAATGGGACAATGGGACCCGCCCCGCCAAACAGTACCATCAGAGGAATACAAGCATACATAATTATTGTCAGATCAAGAACTGATCTTTGGATCAATTAATTTCATTCACTTGATAGACCCCTTCTCTGATGGAGACTATGGCCACAAACCCAATTTCCCTGCATCCATCAAGAGATCTAGAAGAAGAGGTCGTATAGGCTAAGGGTTTCTAGGAAGGCATGATCATGGAAGGAGTAAAATTCCCAACCACACCTTTACTCAAATCGTTAATGTCATGAAAACTTGTAGAAGGACCCTCTAGCAGGGACAATAGGAACCGGAGTGTTCCCTTCCCTTTCCAAAATAAATCTGAGCCCAATAATCTTGGAGTATCTGTCAGAGGAAGAGCATATGTCTAATCAGCCAAGGCGTGCATGCAGACCGGTTTGGCCAAACATGGAAAGTATAGAAGAACCATCAGCTCATGTCAGAGAGGTTGGACCATCTAAGTCCAAATCTCAAACCCCTAAAGTACCCATGAAATAGCATCCACAAGATATAAAGGACAATCCTTTATAATATAAATACGATATTATAAAGTATCTAGCCTCAGTTTTAGAAATTCTGTTGATCCTGGGTGACTTGAATCTATCAGCGGACCTTAGGGAGGCACTCATCTAAGCTTTACTAAGTCCCCAAGAAATCAAGGATGAAGTACCAGCTATTGAATTATATCGAACAGAGACCAATACCATAGAATTCCATGCCATCATCTCCTTCACAGATTAGGATGAAGACGCCATCATGCAGGGACACATCAAACCCTTATATGTGTCTGGTAAGATAAATGGAATTGATTTCAGGAAAAAATTTATCAACAATGGATCTGAAGTTAACCTCCTCCCACTGAGAACACTTCACCGGTCAGTCTATGATGATGAAATTTTGACACCCTACACCACAACTCTACTAGGATATGAAAAAGTGAGCAGAAGTAGTTGGGACAAATAAAGAATGAAACTTGGCTTAGTTACCTCATGTCTGATTCTAATTTTCTAGTAGTGCAGAAAAGTATGGACTTCAACGTCTTGTTGGGGAGTCCTTGGCTGCATCAGCATGCTAAAATCCCCTTGTCATACCATCAGTGCGTCAAATATCATGCTAATGGAAAAAATGGGAAGTTTCACACTGATAAATCTCTATTAAAAGCCTATGAGTCACATTACTTGGATGTGGGGTTCTATGAACCGAAATAGAAGAAGTCTTTTGCTGATGACGTTGATTAGATCACCACACCAAATGGATTAGAAATGGCTCACGCTGATCCATTAAAATAGTTTAGGGAAGAGTATGTATTACCCATAAATCAGGTTGAGTTCATAAGTTCAATATTATATGCAGACTCATCCATTTTCATGATTTTTGTTATGATAGTAAAGTCCAAGGACACTGAAAAGCACACTAACCCTCGTGATGATGGTGAAGGCTCAAAAAAATGCTCCCAGTCCATCCTTGGGGCCCTAGAAAGTTCATTCCCTACTCACTAATGTATAATGCATTTTCCTATCACTAAAATAAAGTGAGTAAAATCATCTACCCCTATTTCATCCTCTTTAGAAAACTCCATGCAGTCAACCATAGAAAAAGGAGCGGTTTCAGTTTCCAAAAATCAGAGTTGTGATTCCTCTCCCAAAGTTGGAGAGTTCATCTCAAGAATAATCTCCCCATCATAAGAGAAATAATATGATGAAGAGGATCATGAAGAGGATGAAGAAGAACAAGAAGCATAATATCTCAAAGATTCCCCTCCCACATTTGAAGAAGTCGTATCCACTATAATCAATGAACTTAGGTAGATAAACTTGGGCATCGAAGATGACCTGCGGCCCAATCTGATTAGTGTGGATTTTAATTTTATGTAGAAGGATAAATATACCTCCTTCTTAAAGAAGAATCGAGATTTTTTCCTTGTAACTACATAGAAGTACTAGGACTCGATCCGGAGGTCGCCACTCATCACTTGGGTCTTCCAGAGGACCATCATGGTTATAAGAAAGCCGCCATAAGGATCCACCCAACATATACTGCCAAAACAGAGGCTGAAGATAACAAAATAATAAAATATAAATTCATTCAAGAAGTCCAACATCTGATATGGATTTCAAAAATATTCCCTGTCGAATAGAATAATGGATAGATTAGAGTCTGCATTGACTTCAGGGACCTCAATCATAACTTCTCGAAAGATGATTTCATGGTCCCAATCATGGAATTGTTGATCAATGTGACCACCGGATATGAGTCCCTCTCTTTCATAGATGGATATTCTGGATAAAACCATATCTAAATGGCCTTAGAAGATGAATAATCAACTGCTTTCAGGTCCCCTCAGGGAGTATTCTACTATAAGTTGATGCCCTTCTGTCTGAAAACTATTGTCACTACATATCATCGCACCATACATCACATTTTCAAGCCCTTTTGTGTAAAATTATTTGAGTTCTACGTCAATGAACTGGTGGTTAAATAACGATAATGCTCAAATCACCTGATAGATCTTGAAACTATCTTCAATAAACTATGACATAATCGTCTAAAGATAAATCCCCTAAAGTGTGCTTTTGTAGTTATCACCAGAAAATTCCTCATCTTTGTCATACGCCATTACGACATTGTAGTCGACCCTGAGAAGAAAAAATCCATCCTTGGTACATCACCACCTCACAACCTCACTGAGTTGAAGGGTATATAAGACCATTTGTCTTATATTTACTGCTTCATATCCATCCTTGCAAGTAAGTGTTTTCCTTTCACCAGGTTGATGAAGAAATGGGTCTCATACCAGTGGGATAATGATTGTCAAGAGGCATTATAAAATCATAAAAAATATATCCTAATCCCACCAGTGATGATTCCTCCAGTTGAGGGAAGACCGCTCATTTTGTACATAACCTCCTTGGAATGGTCGTTAGGTGATTTACTCGTATAGAAGAATGATGTTGGAAGTGAGAATAGTATCTATACCTCAGCCGAACAATGAACGATGTTGAGAATCAATATTCAAGAATTGAAAAGAACTGCCTAGCCCTAATCATTTCAGTTCAAATACTCAATAATTCCCTACATCACCACAAGGTCCATCTGGTATCCCGCTGCAACTCGCTCAAGTATATCCTTAGCATTACTTTGATAACTTGATGCCTATCATAGTGGAAAATTATCTTACACCAGTTTGACATATGGTACGTGCCCTAGAAATCCATAAAGGATGGGCATTAATAGATTTCTTGGAGGATCATCCCTCGGAAAAATGACCCCATTGGATACTGGACTTCCTGAGGAAGAAGTATTCTCTACCCAAGAAGGCCCCCAGGCATGAAAAATACACTTTGATGGTGCCTCCAGAAGCCTTACAGGGAAAAGGATAGAGGACCCCAATATCAACAATGTGGGGCTGAGTGTTATACTCATATCTCCGGAAAAGGTTGTCTTGCCTTACTCCTTCCTGTTTATAGAGGGGTGCACAAATAATGAAGCAAAATGCCATGCCCTCATTTCAGGCCTAGAGCCAAAACTTCATTCACAAGACAAATTAGTGAAGATAAAAGGTGATTCAAAGATGGTCATCAAGAAGTTCAATGGTTACTATTCCATTAATAAAGATGTATTGGTTATTTTGATGAACCATGTCTGAGAGATGATGACAGAATTCCCATCAGAACCAACAATGACTTATGTCCCCTGGTCACAAAATGATCAATATGGTGTATTGGAAAATACAACCATAGCCCTAGCGGATCTAGACCCATATGAAATAGTCATCAGCATTTCCCACCATCATATGGTCTTGTCGTTCTTTCAGAACAATACAGAATAAATCAATGAGATTAGCCACATTCCTGAGCCTTATGGTCACACCACTAGCTGGATTACTCCCATTGTAAATAAACCCCAAAGGGGGGAACTCCCACCAGATAAGGATATAATATAATAGATCCATAGGTGGTCCTTCAATTTTTTTTGTACAATGGTGTAAACCAAGAAAAGGTTCTCTACAAGAGAGGCCTTGATGGAGTCCTTTTCAGGTGCGTCAATTGAAAAGATATTGTTGCCGCCATGAAAGAAGTTCGCGTTGGAACTTGTGGAGCACACCAATAAGTAGCCAAGATCTCCTATAAAATTTTAAGCCTTGGATACTATTTGCCCACTATGATACAGTTTTGTGCCAAATTCACTAAGAAGTTCCATCCCTACTAAGTTCATGCCAATTTTATTCAACAACCCCCAGAACTACATCACACAGCTAAGTACTCCTAGCCATTTTTCATATGGGCGTGGATGTCTTGGGACTATATCCTCCCTCCATAGCTAGAAAAGTTATGTTCATTCTCATATAAATAGACATATTCTCTAAATGGGATGAACACATACCCCTTAAAGAGGTTGGAGAATGAAGAATTGTCAGCTTTTTGAAAGCCAACATCAATACCAGATTTGGTGTCCCTCATAAAATACTAACAGACAATGGCCCCAACTGCTGCTTTGCTAATTTGGACAAGTTATATGAGGAATATGGAATCAAAGCCAATAGTTCATCCCACTATCATGTAGTAGCTAACAGGCAGATAGAAGCTTTCAACAAGACTCTCTTTAACATACTCTAGAAGATGGTAAATAAGGACAAGAAATTGTGTCCCGAAAAGCTCATCCATTATTTATAGTCTTACTGGACCACAACCCACACTACCACCTAGGAAACCCCTTACTCACTAGTATATGGGACATAGGTGGTTTTTTCATCGAAGTTAAAGTGACATTGATCTGTGTTTCCATTTGTGATCAACTGTCTATGGATGAGAAATCCCAAAAATGGTTTGATGGGCTGGATAAACTAGATGAGAAAAGGTTTTACACTTTGCACCATTTGGAAATCTACCAAAACCAGATCGCATGAGACTTCAAAAAATAGGTTTACCTTCAATCTTTCCTCAAAGGAGAGATGTTGTGGGTCCTTAGAACCCTGATGATACTCAATAAGAAACCACCAATGCTTGAGCCAAAGTGGGAGGGTCCATATTTCATAAATAAGGTCTACTCTAATGGAACATATGACTTGATATCATTATATAGATAGCTCATCATAGATCCCACCAATGCAAGGTTTCTGAAGAAATAATTCACATGATAGAAACACATACTTTATAGCTGTAGGACATAAAACTGCATAGAAACCTCTTTGTCCTTACTGCATGATGTTAAACTGCAAGTTCAAAATCTTCCTTACCATGTGATGATAAACTACAAGGCCAACATCATCTATACTGCATGACGCTAAACTGAAAATCAGCCTTTTCCTAACCCCAAAACATTAAACTACATGGTAGGTATTTTGTTCCGGCTAACAATCTATCATTTATAATTCAAATTCATGTGAGTAAAATATAGCAATACCCTCCCCCTTTCATTGCACAGGTTAGACCAGCACGTGAAGGGAATTCTAGAACTATGTATATCTTGATTCTCATTTATCAGTGGGATACGTAGTGATTCCTCAACCCTCAATCTTCTCTCATCCATCACATGAAATATAATTCCCCTGTTATACCCTCTATCACCCTATACTATGAGGGAAGTCATTGTCCCTCCTTGTTTGTTACATCAATTATAACTCACGTGAGTTAGGATCAGTGGTAAGGGTCCCCTTGAGTAAACAAATCATAGATTCATATGATAGAGCTGACACCCATGGAGGATGAAATCGAAATTACCCTACTACTATGCCCGAGTCATATTGGTACAAGTATCAGATTGTGTGTCGAACTACGTATGGCTTGATTCTTGCCTTTATAGGATACTTAGTGACACTTGGATTCAACATCCTAGACTAGCCACCAATCAAATCAAAATTCCCTCTCATTTCCCTACACATGGACCAGACCTCTATAGGGAACTTTTAGAACTACATATGGCTTAATTCCTACCCTTGAAGGATACATAGTGACATTGGGATCATCTATCCTAGCCCGTCCATAAAAATCAGATAAAAATTCCCCCCTCTCTATGTATGGACTGGACCTATACAGGGAGGTAATTTTCAGAACTATGTATGGATTGATCCCTATCTCAGTGGGATACATAGTGATGCATGAATCCCAAGTTTCTGGCCCAACCACAATGTGGTTATAATTCATGATGGTTTACCTTTTTCCTTACTGTATGACATTAAACTTCATGGAATCTGCTAGAACTACATATGACTTCATTCCTATCTCAGTAGGATACGTAGTGATGATCGGGTCTCATATCCCAGTTCATCCATCATTTAAAATGCCTTCCCCCTCCCAATGCATAAACTAGACCTTTATAGGGAGGATATGTTTAAAACTATGTGTGGCTTGATTCCTGCCCTTGTAGGATGTGTAGTGAAACCCTGACCCCAAATCTTGGTTCATCCACCAAGAAACAAAAATACCCTTTTTCCGTATGTATGGGTCAAACCTTTGTAGGGAATTCCTTTCCAGAACTATGTGTGGCTTGATTATTTCCCTTACAAGATTCGTAGTGACACCTAAATTCTCCATCTTGGTCCAACCACTATTTTAATAAAAAGGAAAATTCCCCTTCCTCTATGTATAGGTCAGAATTGCATAGGGTAATCCATGAAAGGTCTTAAACACATGACATTAAACTGCAAGGTTCCTCAAGAATCATATGTGTCGTGATTCTCAGGGTTACGAGATTCTGAACATTCCCCTAATTTCCTACACAAAAAAATGAAAATATATTATGGAAATTCCAAGTCTAAATTTTGACACCCAGAAGGAGTCAAAAGATCATGATTCCCCCTACATATGAATCAGTTCTATGTAGAAGCTTCTGTAGTTCATAGCTATTCATAATCTGGATATTTCTTAAATTACCAGACACCGCTTTCCTGTTCTTCAAACTCTATACTCTGAGAAATCTTGTGTCCTCATAATCCTTCACAGCCATTGAAGATGGAAGGACAGTGTCCTGAGGACGCCTTTGTTTGACTATACACATCATGCCTCATTGGATCTGAATATGTTGTCTACAAAATAGCTTTTAATCCAAGGAAAACTCTTCCTTAGGAGATGGTTTTCCTATTTCCATACACCCATTGGATTCCAAGCCCCATGTAATTCCTCCTAATCCAAGCCCCCCAAAAACTATGGTTTACACCTTTTATCATTGATCATGTATAAGGAATACCAAAATATCCAAACAATGATTAACTCAAAGATATTTATAGTCCTTGTGACAAGTTTTCTTCGCTACATGATGGTAAACTATACTGCCAACTTCCTTACCGTACGACGCTAAACTGCAATGCCGGAATTGTCTCGGATACACAACATTGAACTACTCCACACAATGTAAATGCTTAGATTCTTATCTTGTCTCAGCCTCCTTAAAAAAAATGCATTTCTTTATTATTTATGGGCTAGACCTCTACAAGGAGTGTTTATTGGGAATCCTGAGTGCCTTGGTTTCCCCTGATAGATGTGTGCTAGACTCAAATCCTACGATTCAGACTTATCCATAGAAATTATTTAAATGTCCCATTCTTTCTACATGAATTGAATCAAAGCAAAGAATCCACGGACAGGTCCTATTTATAGGGCTGCTCAATGGTAATCATATTTCCCTTCTTTCACGTTGGGATTACCCTACATCCACCCCGTGTGATGATAAATTGTGTGGAATTCATCCTTTTTTCATGATGTTGAACTTTCCAACATTGGTCTAAGAATAAAACGCTCACTTCCATTAATCATTCCATTATTAATAGGTGGCCCAAAATACTGGTAATCCCTTGTTTCTAGCACCAATCATAGCTCATGTGAGCTTAGGGACCTCAGTAGAAGATCGACCATGGCATCATGGAAAACCAGTCTAGGATTTTGGTCCTAGTAGCATGACCCTAAAAGAAATGTTATAGTTCCCTTCCCCATAAGTAACCCCAAGTCCTGGTTGTACGATGTTAAATAGCAGGTTAATATAAAGATATAATAGATGCCTCACCCTACGTATGAACCAGATCTATATAGGGGATTAATTGATCCCATGGCTGAATCACAACCCAGATGTTTATAATATATTTGGATACACTCCTTCCACACATAAAATTTTGTTCTTTAAGTAATATTGGATCCCCATAACCCTCCATTGCCATTAATGTGGAAGGAAAGTGTCCTGTGAACACCTTTGTTTGACTATGCACATCATACCCCGATGGCTCTACATATGTTTCCTACAAAACATCCATCAACCAAAGCCAAATTCATCCCCAAGAGAGTCCTCTCCTACCTTGATACGCCTACTATCTCCCAAGCCTCATGACATCCCTCCTGATTCAAGAACCCTAAAAGTCATGGTTTACATTCTCTTTCTTACCCATTTCCTGGATATATTATAACATTCGAGACAGATTCACTTCTGGTCTCTCAAGGCTTCTACAAAATATAAATTCCCCATCCATATGCGTGAATTTGATCTGCATATGAAAAACAAAATTCCCCCACATATTTCTGGTTTTCCCAGTAAATTTCATCCATATAAATGTATCCTTTCATGTTTAAGTGAACCCCATTTAATAATCTCATACATCATGTCCAAAAAGGCCCCAATACCCATAATCCTTCATGTCCATCCAAGATGGAAGTCCAGTGTCCGACAGAAACATATGGTTGACTATGTACATCATACCTAAGTGGCTCTTCATATGTCTCCTATGAAACGGCTATCAACCAAAGGCCAATTCGTCCTCAGGAGAGTCCTTTCCTATTTCTATACTCCCAAATTACATTTATGTCCCTTATCACTTTCTAGGTTCAGAAACCCCCTGCATTATGGTTTACATAATTTTCCCCTTTCAAATTCAAAAATATGAAAAGAATTTATAGTGGAGATGATGAATCATTTACTCTCTCTTGTTTAGAGTAAAATGATCTCCCATAATAAGTTTCAAGTGTCCTGGTTGTATGAAATTGAGCTATACCATTCACCGGCTCTCCCTTACACAAGATAAATTCATGTGGGAGTGGTTTCCCATTCAAAGTTGATACAGATGTCCCTAATACATTCGGAAATCATCCCTCAGATATGCCACCCATTGTGGTGCCTATCCTAAAAAAAACCAAATTGTTATAAATATATCAGGCCATTAGAAATGGATGACCAGTATCCCACAGACACCTTTTTTTACTTTTCACATCATGCCTCGGTGGCTTTGCATATTTCGCCTACAAAACGGTCATCAACCAAAGGAAAATTCATCCTCAAGAGACTCTTGTCCTAGCTCTGTACACCTAAAAAAGTCTCCCAATCCTCATATACATCTAAAAAATACAAAGTTAGGGTCATGAAAAATCCTACATTCGTGTCTGAGAGTTATTAGGACATTCTTGTATAATGAATCCCAAATTGGGCCCCTTGCCTCATCAATTTTGGTCAAAGTTTATCAGCCTAAAACTTCAGTAATAATTATGATTGGAAATACTATAAACTACCAATGAAAAATACGCAATACTCTCCAGAGTGAAAACTAGGAAAGGGAACCCCTGGATAGAAGTTTAGTACCAGCATGTTAAACCTATACTATGTATGGTTTGGGAAAAAATGTCAAGCAATCAAACATTCGAAAAAGGCATAAATCTTGTAGGTTCAAAAACCCATAAAGGGAAGCCTAAAAAAATTAAAGTTATACACAATAAGTTCATACCAAATAAGATTAGGAAAAAATTAGGGAAATAATGAAAAAGGCACAAAAGTTTGTGAGGTTTTCCATGTAACCCCAGAAATAGTCAAACTACTCTCATTGAGGCTGATGGATTAGGAAAAAATTAGATCCCAATTTGATTACTTCAATTTACCGGTTTTGAATCATGGTTTAAATTAATACCTGATAAAAATGGTGTTTATGTGGTCGATTTTGATTGATTGACATTGTAGGAAAAAGAAAACAAAGAAGCATTAGAGGGATAAATAGTTTCATTAGTTCCAAAAAAATGGAGGAACATCCCTAGCTTGGAATCTCTCCATGGTATCAAAATAAAGTGAGTACATCACAATTTGGGAAAATTATAGAGAGGATTGGCTCACCCTTTACAGTAAATAGACGAGCGAATGTTGTGGGGAATTAAGGGATTTATCTAGAGTATCTCTATCTTCTACCTCAACTTTGATCATTGGGTGTATGAATTTCATAATGGATCTAAGGTCCCGCCTTTTCTACTTGATAGATTCATAGTCATCACTTGAGAAGGCCAATTGAGCCTTCAACCTTTTTAGGTGAGAATCTCATTCTAGTAGCTCTTCTATTTGGGTGACCACTAAGTTATGAGCCTTCACCTCCTCAACCGTCAGATGATTGAGTTCCTCAAAAACATCTCGAAGTTTTGTTGCCTAATGATGTAAATAATTGAATCTGGAGAGGCTTTCCTTAGAAGAAGCAAGGTCTTCTTGGGCTATGATAATCTAGTGAATAAGAAAGTGTATATGTTGGTAATCAAAGCCACCTGAACCCAATTTAGAAAATAATTGCCAAATTTTTCCTCTTCATTGGTGAAGTTAGCCCGAGGAGTTTCCCCAGAAAGGGGGCATAACTGATGCCATGCCAGTTTTTGCACCACTTGATGCCTCCTCACAGCTCCAGGACCTTGTTCCTCCCCTACTTCAATAGTTCTATAGATATAAATCATCATTTTGGTAGTTGGAAGGGACCTAAGATAGGTTACCTAGGTAGGGGGATCTCCCTCCCTACATATGGTTTGTAGAGGCCCGAAGCTTGACGTACATGGACATTACATTAATTTTGTAGAATACTTAATACACAAAAAAAACTCAAGGATCGTAATATTTTAGTGTCTTTGGAAACTCGGAACGTAATCTTCTAATCATGGTGAAAGATCTTCAACATCTCCCATAAAGATCTTCCCCTTTTGTTTTTCTTACCTAAAACCTTTCTTTAAGTCCTGGGGAAAAGAAAACATATAAAGGGTGAGCTCAAATTCTCAGTAAGGGTAATAATGGATAAAATAAAACAAATCATATACATTTGAACTTAAAAACATGAACATAATGTTTAAACATCAAAATCTTGGGCAATGACATAAAACATGGCAGTACATAAGGCATAGATCATAAAGTAACATTAATCATGATAAACTAGAATGAGAATAAAACATGTAATTGTGGCATCCATTAAGCACATGTAATGATTTCCATAGTAGCCAAGGCATTGTTGCCAAGACCATCTTAGTGGACAAAGTCCCTTACTGAACCGGGTTTACTTGCCGTTCCAGCCCTGTATTACTGAACCGAATTTACTTTCTGTTCCATCCATGTCTTTCTCATGAGATATAAATCTTTAACCAATGCATTTGAGGGAGATATAGGTCCCACCCATCTCATAATGAAATCATTCTTACTTGTGCCACAACATAAACATAAATCATTCATCATAACCCAAAGAATAAAAATGGGTCTCATAAACATCATCCCATCATAACATAATCCATATAAAACAAATGGATATCATTTCATCATAAGAAAATTGAAACCATGTAAATCATATAGACATTATACTTGAAACATGAACATATGAAATAATGTAATCTTAGATGGAAAATGGTTTTGATAAAACACTTGAAATGAATTCTTCAGGAAAATATCCTTTCTTCTTCAAAATAAATTTCTTTTCCAAAACGTCATGCAATTTTAAAAGAATTATATTTTTTTGAAAATAGTCATGAAATATTTTGGAGAAAGCTTCATGAAAATAAGGCTTTATAAAACTATAAAAATCATTTTATTCCATATAAGTTAAAAAACATTCTCCTCGTACTTTTGTCAGAAAAGTCAAAAAGTACCTCGTAACGTAAACAAAAGAAAGATTCCTTACATACCATGTAGTAAAAAACAAAATGGGTAAAAAGGACATTAAACATACATAAAAACACTTTTAGAAAACATGGACTTGGATGATAACAATAACCCCAGAAAATACTTACGAATAAACAATCTCGGATAAGAACGAGATTGGAAAGGTTATCCCTTACCTTAGGTGCGATATGCTTCGTACGTATCCGAACCTCCTGTATTATGATTTAAATAATTTAATTGAATTATTAAAAAATCATATTCATTATTATGATATCATATATGGTTCACTTATGACTTTATATCACCCGTTATTTTGTAAATCCCATGTTAAAGCAACGTTTTGGGTAAAATCATCTTATTTATCGTACGTGTTTGGACTTGTTGCTCTTGATGTTAGTATTACTTATATAATGATTTACTTACTTCCAGAATTTAAATCATGATTTATATATCATATATATTCATTATATATCCATCATATACATGTATTTATAATAGTAAATAACATATGTAGGTAAGAAATGAAATGCACCGTTCATTGAGACGGTAAACCGTACGTACGCATGAACGCTACTTTCATTTCTATTTATTATTTTAATGGAATTAAAACATAATGATACATAGGTATATTATAATTCCAGTATAATATCATATATAATATCATTAAATCCATCCTTTATACATCCCACATAAGGTATTAACGAATCACATCACTTGGAGGGGGCAGTAGTTCGCACTTCCTCAAATGAGATTATCTTATTTACCAACTATGGAAACCATAAAGGCTTGATATAATTGGGAATTAAAGAAGCATAAAGAAATCATAAACATAATATATATCATATATAAATAAAGTTCCATCATAATGGCCACCATGAGAGGCGGTAGGATAAAATCGAACAATCATCGTTTCGTGAGGCGTTAGTTTGCCATCACCGAAACATTATGTTCTTCATCCATTAGATGGAGGTGTGTGTAAGTGTAGTTCTAATCCTTCTCATAACAACATCATAGTATTTTGAGGATACTGGTGTTGTCAAAAAATAAAGGATTGAAAAGATTTTAGGGGTTGGAGAAGTAGAATAAAAGAAAACAACTTAAGAGAAACTATTACCTTTAATTTGGGTAACTTCCTTTGGATTGAACCAAAAGGAATTCTTGGAATGTCTTATTCCTAATGTAAGGCTTCAAGGGGGGGAGAGGGATGTAGGGATATTATTTGGTCATAGTTTGGATGAGCCAAAAGGCTTGAGAGGTGGGAGGAATTTCATAGAAGTGGTCTCCTTTTATAAGGGAGTGGAGGGGCTCTTTCGGAACGTGTGAAAACATTATTTTATTATAAACATATATTCGGTTTCAAGAGGTCCAAAACACATTAATGTCAAAGATAATATGACTAATATTCTAAATATAATCATAAAATAGGAATTGGACAGGTTTTGGATGATATTTTAATCATTATAATCTTATTTATTTAAATCATTTATTAATGAGGTAAATACTGCATCATTATTGTGTCATAAATAATTTAATTTATTTGATGTCTAAAAATTATAAACAAATACGAGAATGTAGGAAATAGTTTTAGCTTTCCAATGAATATTTATAGTTGAAAAGATAATTTATATATCCCCTTATAAAAATTAATTACTAAAGGATTTTTGTTAATGCCAATTTTGTCTTTACATTAAATTAATTAATCTAATGTGTCATTGTATTTCATAAGTGGCCCCATGGAGTTCCAAAATCGACCCAAGGATGCCCATGGTTGGCCATTACTCATCAAATAAGTTTTGGACAAGTGTTAAGGTAATTTGGAATTATTATAATATTCTTTTAACCTTGAATTACCCTATTTACCTTTAACCGTGGTAAATAAAAGTAAAAAGTTACTATTCACAAAAAATTATTTTTATCTAATTGAACCATATTTTAATCCTTGATATTAACCGTGTCTCTCGGATTTTCAAAATTCAACTCACAGAAGCGGTAAAATTAAGTTTTATGAACAATTGCAAAAGCTCCTAGGAGGTGGGTAAAAGACAGTGAAAAGTTCAATACAATTTTTTATAAATCTAAAATTATTATAAAATGATTCAAATGAATTTAATTGAACTTATATAAGTATTATGTATATATTTTGACCTAAAATAAATTTAAATCAAATAAATGATTATTTAAATAAAAAGTCAGTTTTAACCAAAAACTCAGTGTTTTCACTATTCATCAAAAATTGAAGTTTTTCAGAAAAATACCAAAAATTCAGCCTAAGATATATTTGATATTACGAATTCAAAATATAGAAGTGGAATTAATTAATTTTAAAAGTAATTCCCGTTATCAAAACAAATAACGTGTTTTTAAGAAACAGTAACTATCAAAAGATCATCACTTGTTTATGTCCAATTTCAAAGTGAAATTAATTCCAAAGACCAAAATTGGATTAAATGGTAGAAATATATTCTAATTACACCTTAAAACCAATTAAAAAGATAATCTAGACATATAAATTATTTCTATGAAAAAATTTGTATTTAATTAAAATATAGCGTGTTTTTACTATTCATCAAAATATGAAAGTTATCAGAATAATATGAAAAATTTATCCAAATTAAATTTTTTATATCTTGATTCCAAGGAAGAATTTTATTTTGTCAAATTGAACTTATAAATATGTCAAAACTAGATTTAAAGTGGGTGCGCCATCAAAAGGCAACAAAACTGCATTTTTTGAAAAATACTTATTTTTCCCGAAAAATCTATTTTGTTCTCATACCATGTTCTAGAAAATATGTAAGATGAATAATAATGTTATAAAATTAAAAATTTAGTTAATACTATTCATAAATTCTAGTTCATAATAATATTATAACAATATATCGTTGTTTATTGAAACCCGGTATTGCGTAATGCACACGCTATCGAGGAATGTCACGATTGCGTGTAATTCAAGCCAAGTCAGGGTGGAATGTAGTGAAAGACTCCTTTGTTGTTGCGTATAACAAAATACAAGCATATTTAATTTATACATTAAACAAAGTCTATACTTAATGTTGCGTAGAATAATTTCTACAAAACAAACTTGAAATTGTGTGTAATATGAGCTAAGAATAGTGTTGTGTATACTGCAAGCTAATACAGTGTTGCGTATAGCGCAAGATAATCTTGGTGTAGCGTACAACACAATATATCAATGAAATTAAAAATAATAATTCTCATAAAATCTCGGGTTGTTACATGGTTCTACCCCTAGATCCAGACATGGGGGACTAGCCGTGACTTTAGAGATATCCGGTGACACTCTTCCGGGGCAAACCTCATTAGGTTCATGAATTGTATCCACATGAGGGAAGTTGTCTGAATCACTCCCTGCCGAAATGGGTTTCATAGATGAAGCACCTTCCAGACGCATTTCACGGTGTATTGAGAATCTTCACACCATTGGGAGATGAATATATGGTGTGGTCATTACGGTTAAGATAGGGTGAAGGACGATTAAAGGATTTTGGACCCGTCGAATTGATCTTCCCAACACCCTGTCAGGGTAACATTTCACCCACAGTTGGGCATACTCCAATGATAGAAATTTTGATCCTATCGTATTAGGGATGATTACCTCTATGGTACCACCTTCCTGCATCATTATAATCCATAATTGGTGAATAATTTCAGGATGAGATTCTCCCCTCAACTGAACAGGGGGAAGAATCACAATCTGTTGAAGGCATCCAAATTTCCTAGAAAATTGGTAAGGGATGTATGGATCCCAAATAGACACTCAATCAATGAAAGCAGTCAACATCATGTCTCGAAGCATGATGATATATGATAAGTACTCTAAATAACCACTTCAATAACCCCTTAATGACCCATCAGGGGTAAGGTATGGTGAAAAAGAAAACAGAGAATTATCATTCAGTAGATCGACCACATCACTAATGATTAAGGTCATTGGATGAACAACGGAAATGTTATGAAGGGTGGGGTGAAAGTCAGAATAAGAAACCCTCGCAGTATGTCAATATTCATAGTAGGGGAAATGTTATTCTATCCACCCATATAAAAATTTAAATGTCCTATTGAGACGATGTGGAGGTTTACCTTCTTGTATCTTCCCAAACATCTCATAATGTTGGGAAAGAGTAGGAATGACTAGATTGATTAGTTGACCCTCTACCAACATAGTTACCATTATCATAGCACAAAATCTGACCCCATTGTATATGTCATGGGAGGGAAAGATTCATTCTCTCAAAAACATGGTGAAGAAACCAACTAATCTAAGCTCAGGAGGCATGTCTGATCGAATCTTGTATCCCTAGGTAGTGTATTGTCCAACTTCAATGGTGGTGCAATATTACCCGGGAATTTGTCAAGATTGTTAGGTTGGATGATTCTATGGAAGGACCCCAGCCAAGTCTTATTCACTTGAAAAAATGACCCTATCTAATCTCAAATAGGATAAGGGATTGAGCTTGTAAGGTTTGACCAAGAGGCCTCTCTACTATGACCAGTAGGCTCCTGGCCAGTAGGGACACCTGATTGGAATTATCCCAGGTATTGGATGTTGGAAGGAAATCATCATGCATATTTCTGAGAATGGGGATCCCTCTAAGCTGATATATGTCCCATAAGCTGATCCCCAACTCTCAATGTGATAAATGGAAAGTATTGGTACTTGAACACTAGAGGCTCAGTAGTTCTAGTAGGATTTCTCCTGGAAAGAAAACTGGAAATTGGGAGGCCCAAGATTCATGGTACAAGTTCACCACTTCAAACTAATTAGGGGACTCTAAACAGATTTTATGTACCCAAAATTTTAAGGCACATTCATTGTAAAATAATTCTCCGGATTACAGGTCCCATTTGGTGCTCCACCCACCATTAGGGTTTTCTCGGGAATGGTTGATAATAGATGGGTACTCCTGGGTGACTAGTCTCAAGGAAGTGTTGTGAGAACTGTGATTTCTTTGAGTCCATGTCGAGCCTCTTAGTGTTAACACATTCTCTTGAATGGGAGTAGTTATTATTTATCTTATTAAATAAATATTGGATCAATTACTCCCTTGGGGTGCTTCTAGGAGAATGAAGAGAGTATTATAGTAAGCCAGTGGAAAAGGTATGTCATTAAAAAGACCAAATATGTATAGAGCCAGCTGCACGGATAATGGGTAGGCTAGAATCTCTAGTGTAAGAAGACCTTTTAAGGTGTTATCCTTAGGAACAATGTAAGATCAAAGATGGTCCTCAGTGTCCTCAATCATGGAAGATCTCGTCCTAGTCTATTCTATTAACGTATGTGGAAGATCCATTATAGTCTACACAAAAATATCCAAAAGGCCACAAAAAAGTTATTCCAATGAGAAAATTGTTGGATAAGAACTGTAAAAATGCCCAATGGACTTAAAAAAATAGGTTCAACATGGGGATCCGCATACTGCTCCGTAAAATGGTAAGAAAAAACCATTTCTCATGTACTGCATTGGTACATCTCCCATGTATGGCATCAATATTGGAATGTCCCATGAGGCGCTGGCCTACGGAGCATTGGCCAGCAAATAAAGTGGTTCATAGAATCAAGAAACCGCAAACTGAGGCCTCTCTATACAAATGTTCAAATTCTGCTAATTGAAATTTGAAGTTTAGTTTAACAAAGTTTAAAGTTCAGTTCCCTAGTTTAAAGTTCGTTGTATGGAACATGAAAATCCTATAACGTTATCTTATAAAGAGGTTCGGACATAAGTTCTAAATTACATAGTTTAGTTTGCAAACACAAAATTTGGTTTTCAGGCAGAAGAAATTGTGAAGAGTTTAGTTTTTGGAACCTACAGAGTGGTTCGAAAATATGGATTTTGCAAAGGATTTGGTACGCAAATGTAAAGGAATCCTAGGAGAGGTCCAGAGCACTTTTCACCATGAGAAATGGTAAAAGACAAATGAACTGGCCCCCTATAAATAGGTGTGGTCCCCCTACTAGACCTACCTATTCTACTACAAACCACTTCATTTCAAGACCGCTTCTACATCGGAATAGCCTCCTCTTCATTCCAATCAGAACCCATTCTGAGGGATGGCATTTTTAAGGTCTTGAAAACACATCAAAGGGAAGTAAATACTCCCAAAATCACTTTGTAGAGGGAATAAAACATTCCTATAGGTCCAGTAGGGAAAATGGATGATAATTTGATTTAAATTTTGACAAAAAAACTTAAAGAAATAAAATTTTGAAGGATTTTTTAACGTACTTCATACCATAACTGGGAAAGGTTCGTGGGGTGCATGAATCGTGAACCATCAGTTTGTGGAAGGACCCACGAGGCGCTGGCCTATGGGGCGATGTCCAGCTTACCTTGGACACCGCGAATCATGTCGTTCGTGAAATCAAGTGCAGAATTGTCACCCACATACCATCCCATGAACTAAGTAGTTTGAAAACAAAGCAAGGTGGCAGGGTTCCATGAACCACGTCTATCAAATCACAGCCTCTGTAAACCACGGTTGACTGAGTCTTTGGAGGGTTGAGATATACCTCCATGGGCTTCCAAAAATGGTGCCTCATTCCCATAGATATGATTTATATGGTGCTCTATAAAATAAGCACAATAGGAATTAAAAAAGGTGGAAGATAGGTGGAAGAGAGGATGAAGGAGACCCTAGAGGCAAGAAGAGAGAATCTGAATACAGAGAAGATTCTGACTTCAGTTTGGAATTATAAATTAAGTACAAACCACGAACCACTTTTCTCTAGGTGTAACTAGCCACGAACCACAAAAAGAAGGAACTTAATAATAATTGGTGCACCTTGAACCTAATTGGTGAAATCATGAACTATAAATCCCTTATGGATGAATTCCCTACGAATCACAGGCTCCAGGACACTTCTTCAATTCAACACTCCACATAGCACATCACTATGTGGATCAAAACCTGCATCTCGTACTACAACAGTAGATGAATGGAACCTGAAGCATCATGGAGAACCACATCTAGGACCGCGTACCACTTTGGTATATAGTGGTTCATACCCTCTTCCATGTACCTCTTCGGTATTTGGACAACCCCTCTACCTGCATAGCATTACGCTACGTGGGGCTACCCCCATCCCGCATGAAAAAAAAGTATGTGGAATGGGGTGTCTTTGGGTGTCCCTCTATCTAACTCCAATCATGCCCATCCATTACCATCCCATTCTCTATAGCTCCTACATGAACTAGTCCATCAACATCAGGCTAAAACCTTTTACAAAACCACCAGACTTGTATGATCATTACATCGGTCGCATCAGTGTGCCTTTCTGAATCTACATACCTAAGGTAATCGGGGTCACGAAGGTTGTCCCCACAAAGGTTTGGACCATCAGATTGTCTCTAAGTCTACATTAACAAGGTGACCTACAGACCGACTTTCTGATGCCAATGTGAAAATCCCCATTCATGGGTTTAGGAATAACCAATAGCCTTTTCCCCTCAATGATTGTCAGTGATAAGAAAACAGGTCACTCTTTCCTTCCCTTTTGACTAGGGATGATGCTCCTCTCCTTTCCATGAACCCGTAAAAGGTCACACCTCCTGAGGTAATCCCCTAGCCTTTTGCGATCGGTATCACTCTTCACCTTCTTCGCCTCATCTTAGGATGTGTCCAGATAGATCACTAAGATATTACTATCTTGGATATCAACATGGGTGAGTTTTATATGCTTAAATCTCCCCTTTCCCTCTCCCATTAGGCTTATAGCCATGACCTCTTCCACTGCCATTATCCTCCTTTTCCATCAGTAGAAAAGAGAAAGTGATCCTTTGTTGAATCTTTCACATCTTCTTGTTTCTCACAATGAGAATTACACATGTGGGGTTATAGGTCTATAATGATACTAAATTAGAAAAACCAATCTAAAAAAACTCTAAGAACTCTGATTCTTATTCCAACTATGATATGTATAATGCTTACTTGAAGACCTGAACTCAAAGTGGTTCCCTTCCACAAGCCCCCCCCCCCAATTATGCTCCCAAAAAATGGGCCTCCTTCCAGGTGTAATACCCAAGACAAATTAACTACAATAACTCTAATTCCTATTCCAAATAGGATACGTAAGATGCCTACTTGATGGATCAATCTCAAAGGTGTACTCTTCCAAAAGTTTCAACCAATTATCCCCCCAAAAAATGGGTCTCCTCCTAGGTGTAAGACCGAAGCTAAATAAACTATGAGAACTCTAATTCCCACTATAATTTGGATACTTAGGATGCTTGTCTAAGGCCCGAGCCCAAGGGATGTTCTCCTCAGAATTCAATCCCGATAAAATGTTCCCCCAAATTCGAAAGGGCTTCCTATTATGTGTAAGTCTTGATAACCGAACTATGTGGGCTCTGATTCATCTCTTGAATATATGTATGAATCCTATCTTATGGTTCTGACCCCAACATTAAACCACATTTTGTTCCTCCTAGATGATGATAAAATCCAGAGCACCTCATTGCATGGATTAAGTCATAATTTCCTATGTAGCATAAAATCCATGAATATCCATGATGATCCCAAAACCCAAGGGTAGCATGTGGATACACTCTTCAAGAATGAACTGAGGATTCATGAACATGTGAACATGGATTAAATCTATAACAAAGCCCCAAAATAGGAAATAATTCCCCCAAAAAGGGTGTGATGTGAACGACCTCTCATCCTCTCGACCAATAGAGTCCTTAAGTGTTGTTGGTAAAATAGTCATCTAATGAGCGCATGTCTTTAAAAAGCAGGTCCATAAATCATTGATATCGGGGTCGTTGGGTGTTTCTGGCTCCATAAATAAACCCATTAGAGACCATATGAAGAAATCATATCCTAGAGGGACCAATGGCACAAATACTTAACCACTATAATTGCCCGCTGGGACCATTCAACTTTGGCACCTTCTTCTTAATGAAAAAGGGATAAACTACCCAGTCCCCCCGAGGTCAATACAATTCCCCATAAATAATAACAACATGGATCGGGCCGAAACGAAAATGGTGATGTGAACGTCTCTATAATAACATACAAATTCTTGTCACTTGTAAGACCATTTTGTCTTCTCCCCAAACTCCCACCTCGGGTCGAAACAAAAATGATGAACCCAACGTGAAACTCTCTACCCTTAAAGATGAGTGATGATTCTTGTCGGACCATTTTGTTTCCCCCAAATGTGTCATCTCAGGTCGAAAAAATACTATTTATTAATATATGTCAATATCTATTAATATATATCAATATTTAATATATATCAATATAATTTTACATATATCAATATATATTATTATATAAAAAATAAGATTTTAATTATAAAAAATGCATAAATATAATAAAATATTAAAATATATATTTTTTTAAATAATATTAAACAAATAAAAATTAAAAAAAATATTAATACATATATAGTAATATAGAAATATATATATTTAATTAAATAATTAATATATTATCTACTAATATATGTCAATATATATTAATATATTGATATATATATATAATAATATATATAAATATTTAATATATATATATATATATATATTAATATGTATCAATATTTAATATATATCAAAATATTTATATATATATATCGATATATTTTTTATATAATAAATAAGATTTTAATTATAAAAAATGAATAAATATAAATAAATATTAAAAGTGAAAATATTAATATATATTAATATATAATATATTTGTATCTATATTTTTTAATTTTTATATGGAATAATAATTTAATTATAAAAAACTTATTAAGTCAGCTAGCCCTCAACCTGAAGGGTCAACCATTTATGAAGCCCAACATGGAAGGCCAGCTGAACAGAGGGTGGGCCAAAGCACATACAAATCATTGGGTGGGTCAAGGCTTGTGTGAGACCATGCATATAGGAATATGACTATATAGAAGTGTGTACAACATGTATATGGAAGCTCATCCTCACAACAAGCTTTCTACATTGGGATGTAGTGTAATCATATATAAACAAGTGGCCGAACATTCACAATTTTGATTTGGGACTCACACATGCAGTCAGGGCCTTTATCGGTGCTACAAAGAAAGTAATGATAAAGTAACTCTTTATAGTCACTAAAAAATCACCGATAAATGGAACCCTTTATCATGGCTAAACAAATCAGGGATAAAAGGTACCTTTTATCAGTGTTTTTCTAGCACTGATAAAAGGTACATTTTATATGTGCTTTTTAGCACTAATAAAGGAAACCATTATCAGTGCTGAATAAACCCAACAATATAGTAGTTTTTACCTAGATGGGAATGAATTGTGTATTCATAATTCTTTATCAATTTTATCCATCTCCTTTGTCTCATCTTCAATTATTTTTTAGTGAATAAATATGTTAAACTTTTATGGTCCGTATATATCTCAGAATTCTCACCATATAAATAATATCTCTAGATCTTTAAAGTAAAAAAACTACAACATTCATTTCTAAATCATGTATAGGATAATTTAGCTCATGAGGTAACACTTTTTGTGAAGAATAATCAATTACATAATCATTATTTATTAGAATATAAGACATCCCATTCAAAGAATCATATTTTTAGATAACAAATTCCTTATTTCTGGATGGAAGGGACAAAAAATAAGTATTAACTCATATTATTTTCAATTATGATAAAAATTAATCACATTCCTTTATCTTTATAAACCTGACTCCTTTTTTAGTTAATTTGGTTAGTGGGCTAGATAACTTTAAAATGTTTTCAACTATCTTCCAATAATAACCAATTAATCCAATAAAACTATAAATATCAGAAAAAATTATACATATTGTCCATTCATAAACCACTTTAGTTTTATTGGGATCAATAGTTATGTCATATTTATTTATGATATATCCAATGAATGAAATATTCTATAAAAAAAATTATCATTTGGTAAAATTTACATTTAACTTATTTTCTTTTGTGGTTTGTAGAATAATCCTTAGATATTTTTCATGATTCACATAACTTTTAGAATAAAGTAAAATATAATCAATAAACATAGCCACAATTTTATACAAATATTCATAGAAAATATATTAATAATATCCATAAATATATTTGGATCATTCATCAACCCAAATGGAATAACCAAAAGCTCATAATCCCCATTTCTCGTATGAAATGTTTTCTTGGGAATGTTATCAACTTTTTCCTTCAACTGATGGTACTTAGACCTTAAATCAACCTTTTAGAAATATTGATCACTATAAAGTTGACCAAAAAATTCATCTATTTAAAGAAATAGATACTTATTATTAATAGTGATGATATTAAATTCTCTATAATCAATACAAATCCCCATGGAATATTATTTATTTTTAAAAAAAAATAAAAACAACCCATGGTGAAGTGATAAGATTAATGGAAAATTTATCTAGAAATTCTTGTAATTTTTTTTGTTATTGCATAAGTTCTATTTAATCCATTTGATAAGAGGGTTTTTAAATAGTCTTAGTATCAGGTACTAAGTAAATTTTAAATTCAAATTCTCATAAGTTATAATACAAGGAAAATCATTATTAAAACCATCCATACATTCTTTTACTATCTACAAAACATTAATATAAACTATATATTTATTTTCAAAAATATGTGAAAGACATATTTCATTTCAATATTTTAATAATTTATTAAATTTTTGATATTTTATCAAAGGTATGAATTCATTCTTAGAAAAAAAATAAAACTCATTTTGGAAAAAAATTCGTTGGTTATGTAATATATCTTATCATGTTAAACTAAAAGGAAATCCATACCCCAAATAAAATAAAATTGTAAAATGGGAAAGAAAACATGGTTTTTAAGTAAAATCGTTCCATGAATGACAATATTATTTTTTTAGAATTTTTTTATTCAATGATTCCCGCATTTTTTTCCACAAAAAGTAAAAAAATCATTTCTTAATATGAAATTTTCATTTTACCAAAAACAATCTTAGAAATAAAATATTTTTTAGTGCCCGAATCAAACAAGACATTATCATAATATGAATAAATAATTAATGTATCTATTATCACTTAATTTAATATCTCAAAATATAGAAATGTAGTTTCAAAGTATTCTACCATACCATTTTTCTTATAGTCTTATTGATTCACAATTTTTATACTCTTATTTTGGCACACATCCATATATTGAACCATCTCATTACATTTAAAACATCATGTTTACTTCTCCTCAAACATTTTCTTGCCACTACCAAGATCCTTTTCTTTTCAATCACAAGCTATATACCCAAAATTACCACATTGTAATAACTTACCATATTTTATAGACATTCCCCAAGGTGTTTTTTACCACACTTCTCACCTAATAGAAACTTAATTTAATTACCATAATATTTATTTGATAGATTCTTTCATATCTTTTACTACCTAGAACATTTTTTCTTCTTATTTTCATAGAATCCATTGTCATAAATAAACATCAATTCTACCTTCTCAACATAGCAAACACATTTCTTATAAATTTTAAATTCATGACAAGTTAATTAACTTTTTATATCTTGGATTCAATCCAGAGTAAAACAAAATAATTTTACTATCAAGATCCCATATACAATTTGGGGTATACCATGCCAATTGGGTGAACTTTTCTTCATAGTCATCTTTTAATGGTTACTCCTTCTACCTCAATTCCAATAATTAATTTTCCATACTAAGTTTATCATCCATATAAAAATATTTTTCAAGGAAAATATTATTAAATGCATCACATTACATGGTGTCAATATCTAATCTTTTTATAGTATTCTTAACCATTAACCACCATTTATTGTCTTCACATTCAAAATGGTAACTAGAAAATTTTTCCATTTGATGGTATAAACAATCCATAACTTTGAATATCTATCCTAGAGCTTTAATTCATCCCACAATGACCACTAGGTCAAAATATCCACTGAATTCAAGAGGTTGTTTTCTTATAAAATGATCCACTATTAACATGATTATATATAGTAAATATGATTTCTCTCTATCATGTACTCCACCACCATTTATAGCTTTCATAAATTGAGATATCATACCAATAAACTTCTCAGCTTCAATCCCAACTATCCCAATTTACTGATTTTAAAGTATATTATCCTCTTGGTGCCTTCTTACTTCATATTTTATGTTTCCTCTATGAAAAACCATTCTAAAATAGACATTGATTAAATGAAAAAATATAGTAATCTTAAAAATATATCTCATGTCAATATAACCATAAATTATAATCCTCTAAGGGTGGTCATTTAACATTATCCTAACCTCTAAATTTATCTAAAAATTTTCTATGATTCCAAATATAAGGACCCAATATTAAATAATCCATAAATTTAATCTTTAGACACTAATTAATTTTCTTTCATTCCATATGACCTTTTAGAATTAGATTTTTAGAGAATTATGTCATAAGCCTTATATAATAAAATATTACACCACAAAGTGGAAACTTTCACTCAGTATCCATTTTATTCAATAATATAAATATTTTAAGATATAAAAAGTTTTATTTTCATGTTGTATCTTTATAATTTTCATCCAGACGTCATTATTTTCCATACTCATCCATAAAACCCTGTGAAAAACATTTGAAAATGTGGGATGAGCAGAAAATATTTGTATGGGACATATAAAAATAAATAAATAAACATGTTTCTCCATGAATACACATCATAAAAAATCCTTTTTAGTAATAAACTTTGAGCTAAAATAAACATTTTTTTACTCGGTAAATTGACTTCACTACCCAAATATCTTCATAAAATAGTTCATAAGAAAAATTAATTTAGAAATAAATAAAATAATGGTTTCTTTTCAACAATAAAATAATCATGTAAATTTTTAAAAAAATTATATATTTCACCATTAATAAGTAGAATAAACTTTCCTTTAAACTTAATCTCATTTTCTTACCATGTAAAATCATAATATTTCTGTAAAACCCATAGAAATTATAGATAAATTATGTAGATAACTTGGTACATCATTTTAATATCACTCCTACAAACACACATACAAATTTAATAACCTATTAGGTAAATTGAAATAATAACTTAAGAGAAACCCATAACCAATTAAATTTATCCCTTTACCCAATGCATTGGAGAGCTATATCAGTTTTACCCCTCATAATAAGCTATATCTCGATGAACCATTATCATGAGTTATATCGAGATCACCTGTCATCATAAACAATGAATAAGAACCATAACATACATCTAAAACATGAATGTTTTCATTTTCAATATTATACTCATAAAAATATTCCTTTCACCCATACAAAAATAATTTTTAGATATCAAGATATCCATTCCATTTAAAAGTATTTTTGAATATACCCATAAAAAAGGTAAGAAATATTTTTATTTGATGTAAAAATTGAAGCTTTTGATGGAATCTAAATATCAAATAATGGTTATGGTGATGGAAAAAGTTTTTAATGTTTTATATGTTAAAAAAATATTGATTTTATACTTTGAAAAAAATCATATGAAATAAACAAAAATATTCATTTCAAAAACATTTTCAAGAAATTAAAAGGACAGGAAAATTTTCATTTATAAATCACTTATTTTAATATTTAAACATCCATAAAACAATATTTAAAATATTTTAAAATTAATCTTTAAAATATTTAAAATGAATTTTTAAGTTAAAATATCTCATACATCAAGAATGAATTTTCACATGAATTATTTATCTCCAATATAATAAACTTTTATCAATTATTTAAATTTATTAAGAACCTTTTTTATTTTATTATTCCTTTTATTTTACTTAGTACCATGTCATGTTTAATTACTTAGATGATTAAACTTACATCATATGTTTTGAAAACATTTGAATTATAAGTTGTAAATGGGTTTAGTAGGTTTAATGTATTCAAAATAGTCATGGTTTCCTTACCTATAATGTTATATCCTAAGATTTTAAGTGCACTATATTTGATGGCTTATACAACACATAACACTGAGATTAAATGAACCATGAAATATTATTATTTAAATATGGTAGTTATAACCAAGTCATTGAATTGGAAGGTATGAATACGAATAACAACATTAAAAAATATATATGAATTTCATACCCAATAAAAATTTATTGGTTAACTATTAGTAAACAAATAATCAATTTTTTTAGTAAAGTCATTTTATTCTTCAAAAATGATTTTATTGTTTTCTGTGAGAAAATATTATAATTATTTTTTTCCTATTTTAGAAAATTTATTTTATGAAATGGAAATATTTTTTTAAATAATTATATGAAATTTAAATTAGACTGAATTTTTGGATTTTTTTGGAAATATTGAATTTTCAATGAATACTGAAAAATACTAATTTTTATTGATAACTATATTTTCTGTTTCAAGAATTTATAAGAAGTTAAATAATATTTTAAAATTTTTTAATAAAGAAATTAGTAAAATTATACTATTATTAATCCAAATATGGAGTTTGGAATTAATTTTATACTTTAATTTAGTATATAAACACTTTTATACTTAAAAGTGCATTTTTTTTAAATTTTTTTCATTGTGTTTTCAGTTTTAATATTAAATTAATTTCATCCAATTATTACAATTGATTCTTAAAAAATGTATTTAATATTTTCAATCTATAGGTACATCTTTTTGTAAAAATTCCTCCCTTTTTTAGTCATTATGAATAGTAACCATAGTAAATAATTATCGCTGTGATATGGGTAGATTGGGTAATTGAGGTAAAAAATAATGTGATAAGAAATTAAAAATAAACCAAAAGCTTGAGTTAATTTCATTTTATGTGTCTATTTTTTCATAATCATCCAAAATTTTAAAATATGTCATTTTTTCATTTTGTTTTGATTTTGACCATTATAATATTTAAGTCAGAGATAAAGACAAAAATGTCACATTTCTTCTTTTAATATCTATAATTTTTCATGATAGGGATAATTACAACTTATGTTATGTTGTAAATACTAATTTAAATTATAAATGATTTTTTTTATCATGGTAATTTATTTCTATTTTTAAGTTATTAATATTTAACTTAAATTCTTACACAACACTGACACAATATTTATTCAATTAATAAAAAAATAAAGTAAATTATTTTAAAAACATTTAATCTAATATAATTTAAAATAGTTATTATTTTCCATGAATTTTGTATATAAATAACATTATAGTGATTTTTTAAAGGATTATATTCTAATTCCCTCTTATCTTGATATATTTAACATAAGATTAAATGAATACTGTCAAAAATGTCATTAATGATATTTGAAAATAAATAATATTTTATTAAAAGATTTAAAATTAATAATATTATTATATTACTAAAAATGAATCCTATATGGTTTAAAACATAAACCATGGTCCATTTATGGTTATTTTCTTATTTTATAGTAAAATTATTGGCCCTTAAAGTGTAAAAAACTTTAATATTACACTAATAGTCAAAAAGATTAACTGGGGTTAAAACCAAAATATATGGGTGAAAACATAACCAAACCTTGTACAAATTTTATAGTATTAAATTTTTACTACTCACACTCATCTTATATTAAATCTATCTCAATTTGGATTCATTTAGACATAAAAAATAATTTATATTAATTTAATACTTTAAGAAATTCAAAAAATGCCCCTCCCCTGACTTATAAAAGGACACCCCTTCTATCAATACTTCACAACCCTTTTAACCATATAGATTTAAAAAACCATAAAAAATTATCTTACAAACATACTTAGATAATTTTTGGACGTTTTGGTATTCCTAAAAGATCAACCCTGTGTCCCTTAAGATAAGATATAAATGAGCTCTTTGGAAGAAGAGGTAATAGGCTTTACCAACTCCTTTAAATTTCATTCTTTGTAAAATTCATCTAAATCTATTTTAACCATATTAAGATAATAAATAAAGTTTCATAAACATACTTATATTTTATTATTATTATGTTACAACCATTTTACATATTTTCTATCATATAAAAAGTGAAAACATCCCCTGTGTGTACAGACTGCTTTCCGTCTCCACATAGCGGTGTAATTTTTTTCATCACCACTTTACATGGATGGTTATTAAAATGGAATCTATAAATATATATGATATTTATTAAATAACTACCTTCAAATCCATTGAAAAATGATAATGTCACTCGTGTGTGCATTTGGACTACCACCTCCACAAAGAAATGTGATCCATTTATCATTTTCTATTTACATGGAAGGTAAAAGGATATATTTAATTGATATATGTAATTCCCTGGACCTTTCTAGTCTATTAATTTGTGGAAAATCTGGTTTTTGAGGTGTCATGGTAAGTAAAGGTGACTATTTTCAACACTTTTCAAAATTCCCAGTTTTTCAAGTTTTCCTATGGTTCCTCATCCTAACAGTTTCTTATGCTAGCAGTGCCTCATTAGTGTTATCTCACCCTAGTGGTGCCTCGCTGATGGTGTCTCACCCTATAGGTGTCTCACCCTAGTAATGGATCACTGGCATTGTCTCACCCTAGTGGTGGCTCGCTGATAGTAGCTCATCCAGTCAGGGTCTTGCTGGCGGTGTCTCACCCAGGCAGTCGCTCGCTAGAGGTGGCTCATCGGTAGTCACTTGACTGATGGTGCCTCATTGGAAGTGTCTCACTAGTAGTTTCTCATCCAGAATTGCCTCCTCTATAAGTCTCTCACTATCAGTTCCTCGTCTGGTGGTGCCTCGGGAGCAGTGTTTCCAGTTCTTCCAGTTTTTCCCTTTTTGACATTTTTCTTTGACATATAATGGATTTAAGCCCAAATTTAAAAGGATTAGAGACTCATTCAAATGATATAAATTATATATTTAATTCTACAAGGGACCAGCAGCTTTTAAATCTTCAATATGTGTGGTCTTAGCCAGATCCTCCTTTAATGGAATATCAAAACTATATCTAATCTCATGACTTGGTCATTCTTCTTCCAGGTAGGATTTACTTTATATTTCTAAATTATTCATTATTCGGTATGGGTATATATTTGTTTCCCTTTGTGAAGATAGTTGATTTTGGATTAATATAATCGAATTGGTTTAAGAATCAATATATAGGGTATATGGAAAAGTGATGCATGATCTTATTGTATGTTTTATTTCCTTAACTCTTGTGATTTTTATGGGCAAACTACCCACTGAAATTCCTGATTTTTGGTTATCCTTGTTTTCACATTGGATCTTTTGTGTAATTCATGTTGTTTGGTTTTTTTAACTCTTATATATAAAATTTTGTTAAATACGTATATTTTTTCAATAAATGGATTCCCTAGGATCATACAGTTTCTTTGATAACCCCAAAATTAACAAGTATAATTAAATAATGGATGCCATATTAAATTGGAAAATGTTCTTTCCCTTGGTATGTGAGGTTATGTAATGTGTGTGATTGATTTTTTTTGTATGTATGTGGGAATTGGATGACATGTGGTCATACAGTGGGGTTATGATGGGTGTGGTGTGATTATACAGTAGGGCTGCAAAATAGTTTACGATGTAATGTGTTGCTGGATTTGGTTGGGAGTTGGAATTGGTTATATTAATATTTTGAACTAGGTGGATTAGTTTGGAGAATGATATTTTTTTTTTGTGTGGGTAAATGCCAAGAGTTTTTTCATTGATAACATTAAGAAAGATTCACCCCATATCTAGTGGTTTTGGTATAGTGTGTCATTAATGTGAAGTGCATTAATTTACCATGGCTCTTCACCTCCTGAATGACTTTTATTGTGTCTCTTGATGTGTTTTGTTCCTAATAGATTCCTTGGTAGTGATGGAATAAATAAATATTTATTTAATAAAGTTTATAGAGTCTTGGTTTAGTAGGTTTAATAGAATGGAATTGGTTTAAAGAATTTTTTATAAAATGTGAAATAGGGTTTGTGGATTGATGTATGGTGTTGTGCATTTAGAGGTAGTAGTCAAGGTGTCAGTGTTCTGAGTTGCTAGTTTTTCTAAGAACACATAGGTTGGGCTTGAGTTTTTGGTATTATACATGTATATACTTGTATTTTCTTTGTTATTTCTATACACAACCCACCCATGTTGAGCCCTATGTGTTGAACGCCCACATCATCACATGGGGGTGTTTTTTCCAACATCTGGTGAGGAGTACGATTTATTGGGTACCCGCACTTTTCCAATCTCTCTTCGAGGAGAGGTAGGTATGGAATAGGTTATAATGACTGGAGGTTTTTTATTTATTTAGATTGTGGTTTTGATAGCCCATGTGTTTTTGGGAGAGGTGGCTTGTGGCCTAGGTGTCTTCGGGTGAGATGTGATAGCCCAGCTATTTGTGGCCAAGGTGGATTATTTCCCAATTATCTTCAGGATGAGTTGTGATATGATTTCTGAGGTGTCTTCAGGATGATATTTGATGTGATGTGTTGTGATACCCAATTGTGCGGATATTATGTGTTGTGATGCCTAGGAGTGTGTGGACGAGATGTGTTGTGAGGCTTAGGTGTGTGTGGGAAGGATATGATGTGGTTTACGGAAGGGACGGGAGCACCAGGACGTACGACGTTGGGTGAGATCAGCATACTAGTGGGAAAGTGGTGTGGGGTACCCTATCATTGATATTCTTTATATCTTATTATATTACTTGACTTTCATAACATGGTGTGTGTGCCTTGGTGGGGTTGGGTTTGGTTAGTATACCTCCTTAGGTTCTATTTGGATCTATTATTTTATCACAGGGGCATTATTATGCTTCTTTCACATGTGCCCAAGAGAATTTGGTTTTCTTACTGAGTATACTTGTATTCTCACCCTATGTATATAAAATTATTTTCAGGTTTCTAGGAGGATTTCATGGACCATACTGGACCTTACTAGCTCGGATCCTTGATAGTTTTTGAGTCACTACTTTAGCTTTACTTTTGGGTATTTATCTTGAAGACAATATTGTATTTGTATAAGTTCTATTTATACATGCATGTGGGATGGTTTTGTTTTATATTATATATATATATATATATATATTTCTTCAAGTTGTTTTGGATGATTCATCTTATCTCCCGATATTTTTTTCTTATAAAGGGGATGTCTCCCATATTGTGATATTTTTACACCTTTGGTACTAGTTTCCAACCCAAGGCCTGCTAGAGGTAGGACTTAGGGGTCTTTATCTTCCTTTCTTCGTTTCCAGTGTATTATGGGTGTCCTTGGGGGGATGGGGTCATGATAGAGTGGTATTAGAGGTGATGGTTGAGAGATAGGATGGAGTTTGGAGTTTGGCGTAGTGAGAATTTCATGGGGTGGTATGGAAACAGTTTCAGTTGACTTTGATGCATTCCATAAGATCAGGGTACTGAATATGACATGGTATTTTAGGGACCCCATGATCCAGTGCACGGACTCTGAACCTATTTAAAGACCAAGTGAGATGGACCTACTCACAGGGTAGAGACCTAAGAAAGGTACATTCATCATAATGACTTGTGTTCTTCTTTTAATTGGGTTGTTTGGTAAAGGTTAAAGTGGATAAAATAATTAAAATGAATTAAAATAAATCTTAATGAAAATTTCATACACCTCAGGATTAGGAAATCCTTTTTTATCATTCATCTATGGCTCACAGTCGTCATATGCATGTTTATTAGGAAGCCATGGTTCAGTAGGCTGATCTGGTTGATCATTGTATAGTTGATCTAGCTGAGGAGGAGGATCAGTGGTAGAATATGTTGTGTGTTTTATAATGGTAGGCGTTGGGGATGTATGAGGGTAGTGTTTCAAATGTGAATATAGAGAGCTGGATGGAGGATCTCGAGATCACTTTCAGTTTGATCTTGGCCCTGACGAGGTACTGGGTCCCTTTGGCAGTCATTCAGATACGGGGTGTTGTGCATCAGTGGTGGATGTTATATCTAGGGGAGTGGAAGTAGGTGGACATTTTTTGGGTTTACTTCCACAAAAAGTTTTGGGAATAATTCCTTTCATTGACCATGAATATTAAGAAGAGGAAGGATATATTCTCCCTTCAGTAGGGGAGTATGTTAGTGTGGGTGTTGGGAATCAAGTTCAAAGACCTTGTTCATTTTTCCCATACCTTTCATCAGATGAGGAGTCTCGTGTGTTATGTATTGAGGAGGCAATTCATCCTTTTATCTAGTATGTTGTTACTCCTTTTATGTTGCCAACATATTTGGAGGTTTAGAAGAAGGTAGATGTGATCGAGCAGATGCACTCATGAGGAGGTCTATCAGGAGAGGGGATCCAAAAAATTTCTTTGAGTGGTATAATTTCTAGTGGTTGATTTAAGGTTCTAGGACCTTCTGTTTTTTGACTAGAATGGATTTGATCTTAGCATATTTCTTTTTGACCATTTGGTGCTGGTTTTTTTCTTTCTTTTTCTGGGATCTTTACACTAGTGTGTTTTATTTTTGGGGTTCATGGTCATTTCCAAAGACATTTCCATGTATTTCCCCAAGCTCAGTTTGGTGGAGGTGGATAGGCTCAATACCAGCCTTAGAATCAGTTTCCAGTGAGACCATTTCAGTAGCAGGGGTAGCAGGGTTTTGCTCCATCAAAGGGAGATAGAGCAGGTATAGGATGAGCTTAAGAGTTTCTTCGTGTTCAGGGACCATGACCCAAGCATAAACATTGAGGTGTTCTTCAGCAGACATGCAGATGAGTTTGTAATGGTTAGTTACACACAATAGAGGTAGCAATTCTAGAGGGGCCAGAGATTATTAGAGGTACGATCAGTTTGGTTAGTACCTTTGTTTGTTCCTTGTTTGATTCAAGAGATTCATACTAATTTTTTTCACCCACTCTATCTCATTTCCTAGTACTAGATATAGAGGGTCTTACCATTCCCCTGGTGTTGATTACATTGTTTGGAGGCCATACCGGTTTGTTTGATGTGTGTCGGGGGGTGAAGACTAATGATGGGACCACATCAGTCCCATGGGGATCTTTTCTTTCTACAAATTAAGTCATGCACTTTCATCCTCAGCATGAAATGGTTTTATTCCGTATGTGTTGTTATCTAATGCTTTCATAGAAGAGTCATGTTTTCATATTTGGATGGTTAGTGTGTGGTTTTTTTAGTCATCGAAGTTTCCAAGTGGGTAGTGAGCATTTGGATCCCCTCCTTCCCTTTTTAGATGATTTTCAGTGGAATTAGTCGATTCTAAAATGGGAGAGGTTCCAAGGGTTATTGGGAAGATCCCATATGTTTTCCCTGAGGAGGTTGTGATGATACACCCTCGATGTGATGTTGAGTTCAAGGTAGACTTACAACCTCGTACTTCTCCAATTTTAATGGTTCGTTATCAGATGGAACCTTCTATGTTGTGGGAGTTGATGATTCATATAGATTATATGAATTAGAAGGGTTTTTTCTAACCTAGTGTGTCATTGTGGGGTGCTCTAATGTTTTTCACAAAGAATTCGAATAGTAGTATGAGGTTGTGTATAGACTACCAAAGATTAAATCAGGTTATAGTAAAAATTAATTACTCTCTTACAAGGATATATTATATTTTGACCAATTAATAGGGGTCAGTTGGTGACCTATGCTCTGGATATCACTAGGTGATGGTGAATGATAGCGATATCCCAAAGACTTTCCTTTATATATAGGTATTTACACTTTGAGTTTTTAAACATATCATTTGGTGTTATGAACACACCATCCATGTTTATGGGGCTTATGAACTCTGTGTTCTTTGAGTTCATGGATCTATTCATCATCATATTCATCAATAATATCTTAATCTACTTAGAGGAGGAGGAGGAGAACCTCGAGCATCTCATAATTGTCTTACATATTCTTTGACACCACCGGCTCTATGGGAAGTTGTCCAAGTGTATGTTCTAGACATGGGAGGTTCATTTCATCATAAATGTGTTGTCTCAGTAGGGTGTCATAGTAGACCCCCCCTAAGGTTGAAGTAGTTGTTTCTTGGATAGTTCCTAACAATGTGGAAGAGGTTCGCAGTTCCCTTGGTCTCACGGGCTATTTTCGGAGGTTTTTACCCGATTTCTCTTGAGTTACATCACTATTGACAACTTCAAATAAAAAGGACCATGTTTTTTCATGGATTTATCAGTTCTACGAAGAATTTGGTTTCTTGAAAGGGAATTTGGTCAATGCCCCAGTTCTCTGGTTTCCTCAGCAAGGGGTAATGTTCGAGGTGTTTTTTGAAGATTCCCATATGGGCTTGGAATGTTTTCTAATGAATTAGAATGTAGTGATCTCTTATGGTTCTAGTTAGTTATGTCCTCATGAATGTAACTATGAAATCCATGATTTGGAGCTAGCAGTAATTGTGTTTTCACTGAAGTTGTGGAATCATTACCTCGTTAGGGAGCACTTTGTGGTCTTCAAAAATCACAAGATATTAGCATATACCTTTTCACAGTGTAATATAAACTTATGGAATTGGATGTGGATGGAGGTTCTTCAGTATTATGATTTTGAGATCTCCTACACCTTTGGAAATATGAGTTTTATGGCCGATTTTTTAAGCATAAAGTCACAAAAGGATGTTGTTTGGGAATCTGTGGATACTTGGAGAGTAGTGGAGGAGTTGGAATCCTTGAACTTAAATTCAGAGTTTGATGGAGGTAGAGGATATTTTTTTAATATGAAGGTTTAATATTCTCTGATATAGAAAGTGTAGGAGTCCCAGTGGGGAGACTCGGAGTAAGTGGTGATGTGTGATTATGTTGGCCATGATGATGCTCCAGAGGGATGGTCTGAGGATGGTTGAAACTAGATGTTGTTTCATGGAAATTTTTTTCTGATGGATATTAATGATGGACTCATTAATGAGTTTTATATATCACCTTTTTTAGTACACATAGGAGTTTCTAAGATGTATTGTGACTTAAGGATGCAGTTTTGGTGTCCCGGGATGAAACAGACAGTGGAAACGTTTGTGGAAAAGTTCTTAGTTTTCCAATATGTAAAAGATGAGTACCATGTTCCTTGTGGTTTTTTATCCTTTGTATGTTCCTAAGTGTAAATGAGATGATATATTGATGTATTTCATCATAAGTTTACCCATAGCTTAGGAGGTTATGATTCTATCTGGGTGATTGTGGATTGGTTGATGAAATCATCTCACTTCTTAGCGATCAAGGAGTCGGTGTAGTAGACTCTTTGGATAATAAGTTTGTGGATGAATTAGTATGGTTTCATGGAGTTCAAAGTTCCGTTGCCTCATATCAAGATTCATGTTTTACCTCATGAGTCTAGAGGGGATTGCAACATGATTTTTCCTCATGAGTCTAGAGGGGATTACAACATGAGTTTACCTCATGATTCTGGAGGGGATTACAGCATGATTTTAGCACTTAGTTACACCTCATCACTACTTTTCACCCTCAGACATATGGATAGACAAAATGGACTCTCTAGACGTTGGAGGATATGATGTGAACATTCTTCCTTGACTTTGGTGGATCTTGGGTACGACACATTCCCATAGTGGAGTTTTCTTATAATAACAGCTATCAATATTTCGTTGTAATGGCTCCATTTTAGGCTTGGTATAAGAGATCGTGTCATTCTATATTGTACTGGATGGAGGTTGGGGAGATATTCATGCTTGGTCCTGATGTGGTGCAGATCATAACAAAGAATTTTTAGCTTGTTGACGAGAGGATGAAAGCAGAACAGGAATGAAATAAGTCTTATGTCAATCGTATAAGGAGGCCCTTGGAGTTCAAGGTTAGGAATCATGTGTTTTTTAAGGTTTCCCCTCAATTTTGTCATCGTCAGTTTGGAAGAGTTAGTATTCTTTCTCCCAAATTTGTTGGGCCCTTTAAGGTGTTGGGGTGCATTGGCAAGGTGGCGTATCGGTTGGCATTGAAACCATTGTTAGAGAGTATCCACGACATATTTCACATCTCTCATGTTTGTCTGAATCTTCATTATGACACCCTTTTCATTGATTGGGGAGAGATAGATATTAATGATGAAACAACATTTTTTGGAGCGGCCAGTAGAGATCTGTGATTTTTTAGAGAAGGTGTTGCATTGATGGACCATTCCATTAGTTTGTGTGTTGTGGAGGAATGGTGGTTAGTAGGAGAGTACTTGGGAGTGAGAGACGTAGATTCATGCCCAGTACCCGAAGTTGTTTTGAGTTTTTAGTTGTTCTATTTTTCTTTTTGATGTGATGTTTGAACCTTGTTGATTATGAGATGATATGTTTTCCCTTGGTTTGTGATGTGTGATAAAGTCCTAACATATGAAAATGGGAGGACCTGATTTCTAATCAAGACACATTAACTGTGATAAGATTAAACTTGTGCAAACGAGTCAATTCCACCTAGAGTGAATAGTATCTTGTCATGGAGGATGGAATTCCCCAATTCATGTGTTTGGATGGTGCAGATTGTTGTGGTTGTGAAAATGTGTTTTGTGGTCATTTTGGTTGATATGTCAACAACCATGATGATAAGGCATGGTTAGCATATGTCGGAGGGGGTGTTCTTGGGTGTATAGGTTTCCACTCTACCTTTCGAACAACAAAATGTGGTTTATTATTGAACTTTGATGTGTTTAGTTGATATCAGTGTTTCAAGTGTGACCAAATACTTAAGAGGTATCTTGATGGATGATTTTTGGACCCTTCCTCTCTTTTCCTTTGAGTTGGTTTTGAATTATCAAGGACGATAACAGTTTGATAGGTATCTGATGTAATGGACCAAACCATTCCAGTCCATTACTCTATGGGAAATGTGGTGTTTGAGGTTTCCTGGAAAGTCAAGGTGACTCTTTTCAACACTTTTCAAAATTCCCAGTTTTCCAAGTTTTCCAATGATGCCTCATCCCAACGTGGCTCATCATAATGGTGTATCACACTGGAGGTGCCTTGCTATCAGTGTCTCTCTCTAGCAGTGCATTGCTGATGGTATCTCACCATGTTAGTTTCTCACCCTAGTGGTGGATTTCAGGAAGCATCTCACCCTAGTGGTGGCTCACTGATGGTGGCTCACCCTAGTGGTTACTCGCTGGTGGTGTTTCACCCTAGTGGTCGCTCGCTGGAGGTGGCTTGCAGGCGGTCACTCTACCAGTGGTGCCTCATTGGAGGTGGCTCTATAGTGATCTCTTGTACAATAATTCCACATCTAGTGGTGTCTCACTGGTGGTGCCTCGTCTAGTGGTGACTCATTTGATAGTGTCTCATTTATAGTGCCTCAGGAGCAGTGTTTTCAGTTCTTCCAGTTTTTCCTTTTTTGACACCTTTCATTGACGTAAAATTGATTTAAGGATAAAATTAAAAGTATTTGAGACTGGTTCAAAGTCCATAAATTACATCTTTAATTCCCTACTAGATCAGAGGCCTTTAAATGTTAAAAACACATGGTCTTTTTCAAATCTGCCTTTAATGAAAAATCAAAATCGTATCTAATCCTATGACTCATATCTAATCTTCCTAAAGTCAAGATATCTTTCCCATTGTTTATTACTTCTTACTATATCCTGATATGGTATATTTTGAATCCCTATTCCCATTCAAGTCATGTGTATAGGATACTATATTTATTTAATGATTCCTTGGAGGGTTACCTGATGTATACACACCCCTGTTTTTGGCGCAACAAGGAATTACCGGTTGTTCTTCTTCTAGGTAGGATTTTCTTCTACTTTCTAAATTGTGCATCATGAGGGATGGGTATATCAATTTTTTCCCTTTTGAAGATATTTTATTCCAATTTAATAAAATTTAAGTAGTTTAAGAAAAAATATAAAGGGGCCATGGAAAAGTGACGCATGAGCTTGTTGTATGTTTGATTTCGATAATTCTTGTGATTTTTTTAGGTTAACTACCCACTGAAAATTGTTGTCGTTGGGGTCCTTGTTTTTTCATGGGATAGTTTTTGGAATGCTTTTTTTTTGTTTTTTTAAAATCCTTATATATAAAATTTGGTTAACCATGTATATTCGTCTAATAAATGGATTCCCCATGATCATACAGTTTCTATGATAACCCCAAAATTAACAAGTGGAATTAAATAAGGGATTATTTATTAAATCTAAAAATATGTTTTGACTTGGTATATGATTTGATGTGATGTGTGGGATTATTGTGGTTTGTATGTATGGGGAAATTGGATGACATGTGATTGTATAGTGGGCCTGTGAGGAGTGTGGTGTGATTATACATAAGGTCTACGAAACTGTTTGTGTTGTAATGTGTTGAGGGATGAGGCTGTTAGTTTGGGGTTGGTTTTATTAATATGACGTACTTGGTGGATGAGTTTGAATAAGGATAGTAGTTTTTTGTTGGTAATTTTATAGATTCTATTCATTGATAACATTCAAAAAGCGTCATACCATGTTTAGAGGTCATGGTATGATGTATCATTATTGTGAAGTACATTAATTTACCATGTATCTTCACCTCCTGAATGATTTTTAATGTATTGCTTGATGTGTGCTATTCCAGATAGCTACTTGTGTACTGATTTAATAAATAAATATTTGTTTAATAAAGTTTGTAATGTATTGGTTTGTTTGGGTTAATATAATGGAATTGGTTTAATGAATTGGTTGGAAACTGTGAAACAATGTTTATGTCTTGATGTGTGGTGTTGTGAATTTAGAGGTAGCAGGAAAGGTGACAGTTTTTTGAGTTGGTGGTTTGTCTAAGAACTCGTAGGTTTGGATTAAGTTTTTGGTATTACACATGTATATACTTGTATTTTCCTTTTTATTTCTATACGCACCCCACCCATATTGATCACTATGTGTTGATCACCAACATCGTCACAAAGGGGTGTTTTTTCCAATATCTGGTGAGAATTATAGATGGTTGGATACCCACTCTTTTCCGATATCTCTTCTAGGTGAGGTAGGTATGGCATAAGATGTGATGGCAGGAGGAATGTTTGTGATTAATATGGTGGTTGTGATATCCCATGTTTTTAAGGATGAGGTGGTTTGTGTCCCATGTGTCTTCAGGCGATATGTGATAAATGTTTCTGTGTGAGGTGGTTTATTTACCAGGTGTCTTCAGGATGAGTTGTGATGTACTTTCCTAAGTGTCTTTAGAATTATATGTGATGTAATGTGATGTGAGTATTAGGTGTGTATGGGTGGGATGTGCTGTGAGGTCCAGATGTGTGCGGACGGGATGTATTGTGAGGCCCAAGTGTGTGCGGGCAAGATTTGATGTGGTATACAGAAGGGATGGGAGTGCTAGGACGTAAGACATTAGAAGAGACAGGCATACCAATGGGAAATTTGTGTGAGGTTCCCTATCATTGATATGCTTTATATTATATTATATTACTTGACTTGCGTTACATGGTGAGCATGCCTTGGTGAGTTTGGGTTTTGCTAGTATACCTACTTAGGTGCTGTTTGGATCTACCATTTTCTCACAAGGGAATTAGTATTCTTCTTTCACATGTGTATGAGAGACTTTGGTTTTCTTAATGAGTATGCTTATATATTAATCTTATGTATATAAAACTTTTTAGATTTATAGGATGATTTAAGGGACTGTGATGGACCTTAGTAGCTCTAATCCTTGACAGTTGTTGAGTCGCCTCTTTAGTTTTCTTCTGGGTATTTACCTTGAAGACTTTATTATATTTGTATCTGTTCTATTTATACATGCATGTGGGATGGCTTAGTATTATTATTATATATATATATATATTTCTTGTATTTTTTTTGGATGATTCATCTTATGTCCCAATATTTGTTCTTATAAATGGAAATGTGTCCCATGTTGTGAGATTTGTATAACCTTAGTTCTAGTCTCCAACCCGGGGCCTACTGGAGGCAGGACTCGGGGGTCATTATCTCCCATTCTTCATTTACATCCCATAAGGGGTATCCTTGGGGGGAGGGGGTCATGATAATATATATGATATTTATATCATAATTTATATTTTGGATATTATGGAATCATAATAAAAGTATGAGTACTATAACTTCTATGTCCAAACATGCATGATAAAATATAGTAGGTAACGCCCAAAACACTGGTTATAATTAATGAATGTTGAAAATGGGTGTTAAGATGTTATAGAAGGATCATATATGATATTATAAATATTAATATTATTCTATTATAAATTAATAATATGTTTAAAACCATTATGCAAGAGGTCAATTAATTTTCAACTAAGAATAAATGTGATGTAGGGAATTTCATCTAAATTTTCACTCCATTGAGACAAATTTGGTAATACACTCTTATTTACTTTTATATCATGTATATACTACCACTTTTATTTATTTAACATGAATATATATTTATTTATGATGATTAATGATTCAATTCAAGTTACACTTTCAATAGTAATGTTTAAAATAAAATTTGATCTTATTTCTCTTCTTAATATGGTATATTGTTCATCCATATCCATATTTTTTTAAATTTTGTATGAAAATAATTTTAATTTACATAAAATATTTACAAAGGATATTTTATGTTATCCTTAAATTTTTACATTGTATTAAATTAATCTTTCTAATGTTTTCTTAAAAAGAGTCTTTTTCAAATTTCCTTACAAAAATCCAAAATTATTTACTTTAACTTATATAGAATTGATGTACCTTCCCACAACCATAACCATTTTACAAACTTTATATTATTCTAAAATATTTAAACAAAATTACAAATAAAACTATATGATAAAGTCTTTATCATGAATTTTATTTTATTCTCCAAATCTCATGAACTAATTTCAACACCTATGATTTTGATGAAATAAATTTCATATTTTTTAATTTCTTAGTTATTTAATTTCTCTTGAAACATTATCTTTCATGTGATCATTAAACATTAAATTTACCTTAAATATCTATCATGAGTATAATTATTACCTAAACAATATACCATTTCTATATACGGTGTTTTTATTTGAAATTTATTTGATTGATTGGGGAAATGTTCATATTCCATATTATTTACTCAATATAAATATTTTTTAATATGACATATTGTTTATGAATTAAATAAATCATTTGATATATGAGTAATTAATTTGATATGTAGTTATGGGTAGGGACCAAAATTATATGGCCCCTCTATTCATCGATAGGTCTCATGATACAAATTAGTTTACTAAATTAAATGGATCTTTACCTATGGTTTTAAACTATCATAGAATAAGGTCTTGATAGTAGAGATATAATGATGTTTGAGATTATGTAATCCAATAGTATGAATTTCCTTCTATGAGAATTTAGTTATTATTATCCTTAAGATTAATACATTGATATAATCCATGGATAAATTTTTTGATCAATTTTTTGATTAAATTGCATGTGTTTTCATTTATTTACCATGCCATATTGATTATTCCTTATTTACTTATGATATATTACATTTTAGGTTACCCTTCCTAGGAATTTGAGCTCACCCCTTAATTTTTCTTCCTTCCCCAATATATGAAGAAGGATATTATGATTAATATCTCAGATGAAACAATTATTCTTATAATATGTAGTATATATTTCCAATGTAATATAGTAATCATTTTTGTATCTGGTTTTCCAAGACTACTAAACTGGTCGGTCATGCATGGTAAGATCCTTTATATCAATGTCAATTAAATAAAGTAGACAACATATCTAGGTTATTAAAGTTGGGTTTTCTATAGTAGGTAACAGAGAAAGTTTAGTATAATCCTTGGGAACCATATTTTAAATAAATATAGATAACATAAGAATTATGAAAACACCTTATAGTATTTGAAAACTTTTACCATTAGAAGGATTTTTATTTGGCTCAATATTCATGATGATTATGATATGATCTAACTCAGTATGTTCCATTATTTAGTGATAGTTCCTAATGGAATAAAGATAATTAATAACCATGGTTAAATTAGGGATTTCCCCATTGATAAAACTAATATATTTGGTGTTGGAGCAGAGTAGATCATGGAGATATTAAGTGATTTTTCCCAAATTATTTCTAATAACCTTGTACATGTGGAGCAATATGATGTTCCATGCCATGATACACCTATATTGGATTGTTCCATACAATATAAACCTTTATATTTTAGTGGAACTACTAATCCAGTTAAATTTGAGCAATGGATCAAATATCTTGAAAAGATATTTCTAACCTTAGGATGCAATGAAAGGAAAAATATTATATTGGTATTGTATTGTCTTAAAAGAGATGTAGAACGATGGTGGTTATTAATCCAGAATACTAGGGAGGAAGAAGAATTGGATCATATGAAGTTAAGAAATTTAAATTAATATTATATAATTAATATTTTTCTCATGAGTAATGAACTGAAATAAAGATAAATCTCCTCAACTTAAAGAAAAAAATGTAGGAACAAAGTGTTGTAGAGTATGAGGTTAACTTTAAAAGACTATCCAGGTATTCTATGTATTATATATGTAATCCAAAGAGTAATATTTTTCATTTCTTCGAAGTCCTTAAGACATACCTCTGAAGGGTGCTATTTTCTTAAAAAAATTATCATATGATTAAATAGTATTATGTGTCATAAAAATAGAGAATGACTTTTCTAGATCTTATATCATTAAAGGAAAACAAGAAAATAAGAGTTTGGCTGAGTACCTTAAAAAGGTAAATCATCGATGAAGAATATGGGAATAAAATAATTACCATCATGTGAAAATTTTATAAAGAAACATCTTGTATAATTCTTAAAGGGCATGGGAGTTTGTTACAAGTGAAGAGATAAGGGTCATTTGTCTAATGAATGTAAGGGAAAGAAACAAACCAATGATGTCAAATGATTCAACTATATAGAAATGGGGCATTATTCACACCAATTTCCCAAGTGTTAATAGAATAAACCATACCACTATAAAAAATAATAATTAGTGATGTTTTAAAATTTCTCTAATTCTTTTATTGAAGTTTTTGAAACAAAATTGATAAATGAGGTGTCACTAATTTGGTGAAGTTTATAAATGTCTCTATATAGAGTCACCTTATTTACTGATTTTTTTAGAAACATTAGTAAATAAAAATTCATAAATTAGCAATGTTTATAAACATCACTATTTAGTGACACCTCATTTACTGATGTTTCTAAAAAATATCGGTCAATAAATGTTTCTAAATTAGAGATTTTATAAATGTTTCTATTTAACAACGCCTCATTAACCAAAATTTCTTAGAAACATCGATAAATAATGCCTCATTTACCAAAATTTCTAAAAAATATCGGTAATATTTTTAAAAAAAATTGGAACTTTTGGGTTTTTTTTTTTGAAATTCGGTATTTTTACTAATGTTTCTAAAAAAGAATCAATTTTTTAAAAAAATTTATAATTTATAATTTTATTTTTAAAATTTTTATTTTTTCTTAAAATTTATAATTTTTTGAAAATAAAAAAAACTCACCATCACCCCACACCCACCCCCAAAATGTTGAGGATCCCTTCCAATACACCCCATACCCAATCCTACCCTATTATTTTTTCTGACCCCAACACAGCCTACAGTACACTCCCGTAACTGCCTCGCCCTCCGACCAACTTGCTGGACCTTACCTCTAGCATACCCCACATACCCACCTATGCCTTATCCACCTCATCCCCATATGTGTACCTCCCCTCTAGTACACCCCCCATACCCTCCATATCCTTATCCTCACACCCATAGCACAACTTATGCAGCATGCCCTTAACAAATAGATCCAAAGCTGAAATTCCACTCTGTAAGGATTATAATGTCGGGCATCTGCCTACATGCCTAGTTTTATCCCATGGGTGATCCCCATGAGCCTATGGGTTTTGGAAAGGCCCCCATCAGGGAAAAAATGCACCCCCTTATCCCTCCTAACTTAACCCTAACATTTCATCTCCTCACTACTCCTCATGCCCAGTCTCCCTCTAGTGAACTCACCTCAGCTCATTATCACCGAATCTCTTCTCCCTAATGATATTGTGTCACGATCTCCTCCTCTGGTCTTTCCTAATGGAGATTCCCCCCCCCCCCCGCACTCGCTACCCTCTCCTCTATTCTTCCACCCCCACTCAACCAGCACCTATTTCTTCTCCCCTAAATTCATTCTCTGAATCCCAACCCAACCAAGAGAAGCGTTATTTTTCTACTTATGTGATGGTGTCCCATGTGTGCCTCCTCATCTATGCTTCCAGTGAAGGATGACCCCCCTCACCTCTATTTCAATGTCGTATTGTTTCTACCTGGGTGAAGGGAGTTTTTTTATAATTCTATCATCATCATTATTTTTTATTTTTATTAATTGTTTGGTTTAACTTTCATGAATTGTGTGAATGAATTGTTGATTGAAAGGTATATTGTCTGTGTCAATTGAAATTTTTATATCCCAATTTAAATTTGATATTTTTTTACATAGGTAATAAAAAAAATTATAAGAAATTTTTAATTATAATTTTTATTTTTCATTTATATTAATTATTTTATTTGATTGTCCAAAATTATTAAAAATGAAAATTTTACTTTGACTTTCCCATCTCAATTTCAATTTGAATATTTAAATTTAAATTTTCATTTTATCACTAGGTAATTAGTTTTTTTTATAATCATTTTCAAATATCCCTTTTATTTTTATTTATTATTTTTTTTAATTGTTTGGTTTATTTTTCAGAAATTATTTGAATGGTGGATTTGCTGGTTTTTTTTTTCCGTGTCAACTGTAATTTTCTCATCTCAATTGAAGTTTGTGATTTGTCCATAGGAAATTAATATTTTTTATAAAAAAATTTTATTTTTCATTTTTATTTCATCTATTTTATTAATTTTTAATTTTTTATTTTATAATTTATATATAGTTATGGATTCATTGTTTTCTTTCCCATAACATTTGTAATTTGTTATTTGCCAATATTTGATTAGTTATATAGTAATATTTCTTTTATTTTGTGATTAATTTATTTTAATATAATATTAGTTGATTGGTTTATCAAGTTTACAAATAATATATTTTATTTTACATGTTATTTTATCTGTATAAAATATACTATAAAATATATTATATTATATAAATCTAAAAGTATTTTCTAAGAAATTAAAATGAAGATAATATACTTTTAAAATAAAAGAAAACAAAAATGCATTTGGTTTTAGAGAATATTTTTTATTTACTTTTTTAAAGTATGTTAAAAATTATGTTAGATTAGATTTTTCATTAAATTTTAATTGATAAAAAAATGAAAATAAGAAGTATTTTTCAAAATATACTATAACTTTACAATTTAGTTTCTAATGTTAATTTGTTTAATTTTATATAACCACATTTATATTTTTAGATATTATTGATAATAATTTAAGTTTATATTTTCCTAATTTTAGTTATGAAATGTATTAATTGATTTATATTTGTTTTTTTGTTTTTTTAAATAAATATTGATCATAATTGTTGAATATTAAAAAAAAATATATTAGTTGGAATATATGATTTTATTTTTGAATGACGACTATTTACTTTAAATATGTTGTATCTCCAAATGAATTATAATTATTTGAATTATAATTTATAACTTAAAGGTAATACAATAAATATAATTCCAAATTATGGATCTCAAAATAGAAAAATCAAGAAAAGAAAGAATGAAATGGAAAAATCACTAGTGGGTTTGATATCTAAATTATTTAATGCAAAAAGTGAAAAAAAAGAGTTCATCTATTTAATTTAATGAGTATTATATGGAAAACATTGATCTAAAGTGAATAAAAAATCTATAGAGGAACTCATGACTCAAAGTTTGGATATGATAAATGAAGGTGTGGATGTGGATTATAAGAAGGATGAAAATGAAAATACTATTCATATGATTCTTGATCTTGGAGATCAAATCATGGTTAACCTTGAAAAATATGTGGATATTAATTATGATCTAAGATTATGCGGAAGTATCAATGATGTTAAAATAATTTTTTTGGATCAGTGTGGCCAGATAAAAATATTAAAATGAAGTGATTAATTTCCTAAGGAAGTCAGTCATGGGAGACACTTTACTTCCATTCATTAATTTTGTTTACTTCTTAATGGTGAAAATTATGAGAGGAAGTTTCTTATGTATTCTAATGAGTTGTACAAGGTATTTTGTTTTTGTTTTAAAATATTTAATTCTAAATTGATAAAAATTTCTTTGACCGAGGAGTATATAATGATTAGAACAACCTTACAACAGGGCTTTTGGAGCATGAAATAAATTTTGAACACATTGGTAATGTAGTGAAATGAGTGTACTTGCAGAGAGGACTTGAAAAAAATAAACAATTGAAAAAAAACACTGAATATCTAATTGATAAGGAAATAGTTTTTTGGAAGACGGTACATACTAAAATAATTAGAGTTGTGAATTTACTTTCACAAAATAACTTACCATTTAGAAGAAAAAATGAGGAGATTTATGAGAAGTATAATGGTCTTTTTGTAAACTTATTGAATTTGTTACTGAAATTGATCTAGTTAAGAAAGATTAAGTTCATCATGTCTTTAATTATAAAATTCAAAAGAATTATCTTAGTCATAAAATTAAAAATCAATTGATAATGTTTTTGGGAATGTGATTAAATAAAAAATATTAAACAATATCATGAGAGAAAAGTATTTTTAGGTTATCCTTGATTTCACTCCATATCTAATTCATAATGAAAAAAATTAAATTATTATAAGATATGTGTATGTTGAGGAAGAATTTAAAGTTAATGTGAAGGAGTTTTTCTTATCTTCATAAATGTTTATGACACATCAATTCGTGGGATTTTCAAGTCACTTGAATATGCTTTGGTTGATCTTAAACTAAACATTGATGACATAAGAGGTAAAAGTTTTTTTAATTTATAAAACATGAATGGTAAACAAAAAGGTGTCCAAAAATTGTTTATTGATTTATATCCTAGAGAATTTTACACTCCATGTTGACTTCATATCCTAAATCTTACTATTTGTGGCATGGAATAATCTAGTGTGAAAGCTTGTTTTTTTCATATGTACAAAAGATTTATACATTGTTTTTAGGTTAACCATGTTGATGGGTTGTTTTAAGGAATTTTGTGAAGGGTTTTACACCAAAAACATTATCAATAGCTTGTTGAGAAAGTCACATCGAGATTATTAGGGCTATAAGAAGACAAAAACTTGAGTTAAGAAAGACATTGGTTGAAATTTCTAATCTTTCTAAACATGATGATTTTGTGATGTTGGATGCTAACAGATTGTGTTCTAATGCATTAGAGAATTTAAAATTCAACATTATCTTATGCATTCAGTGAAAAAATTTATATAAATTCAATCATATAAGTAAAATACTTCAAAGGGAAGATATGGATATCGAAGATGCAAGTACAAAAATAAAATAGTTTATTTGGTTCTTTGAATAACATCGAGAAGAGGTGTTTGAAGGATTAATGAATGAAGTGTAAGAACATTCACTTGAAGTTGGTATTGATCCAATATTTAAATAAGAAAAAAAGTTCTTAGCAATAAACATTTTATGAGTATTTGGAATATGATACTATTATAAATTTTTCTATAGAGGAAAAAATAGAATAATTTATTTCCTTGAAATTATTGATCAAGATTTTATGTCATTGAGGGAATGTTTTATGAAATTTTAAATCTTTGATGAAATATTTAGAATTTTTTTAAGGCAGGTTTTAGAAATATATATGATGACAAATTGAAGGAACATTCCACTCAATTTTAATATTTTTTTAAACAGCATGAACTTGATGATATTTTTCGGGACGAATTATTTCAATAGCTCATACATTTGAAGCTAATAATTCCAAGTAAACTAATAAAATCAATTTATACCATTGATTTTATCAAGCATTATTGAAGAGATAGAGGGTCTAAAATGACATGGGTGGCATATCAAATTTGTTTGACTATACTTGTTATAGTTTCATTAGTAGAGATAAGTTTTTATAAACTAAAGTTGATCAAAACATATCTTTAGAAAACCATGTTATAAGAGAGATTATGCTCATTGCAAATTATTTCCAATTGAAAATGAATTTTTGGATAATTTGAATTATATTGAGTTGATTAAATAATTTTCATCAAAAAATTAAAAGAGAAGTGTTTTCCTTTAAATTGGATTATAAAGTATCATAATTGGGTTTGTTAACAGAAGTAACATGCGTTGGTATGTCATGCTCTATTTCTTTGTAATTTTTTATTTTCTTTGAATATGATTATTTAACATGTTTGATTAAGAATATCTATCATAATTACAGCATCTTAATAAAATTTTTGCATTGGAAGACATATATTAAACAAATATAGGAATAAATTTCTTCTAAAAAAACATTCCTTGATTTTTATATGAAGTTGTATTCATGGTTTTACACCAATTGTTAATGTTTTTAACTATTTAAAAGTGTTTTTTTAATTTAGCTATTATGTTGTTTTAAATTTTTATGTTCAATTTTCTATAGGTTTAAAAGAAGAATAAGTTGGTGATTAAGATTAAAGTAATGATGAGGATGATTTATTATTTTTTTCAAAGGCTTAATAGGATAGTTTTTATAAACTTTAATTCCTTTTTTGATTGGTTTTGAAGTGGTTAAAAAGGTTAAAAAGTGTACAGTTTTTTTCTTTTAGAAAAAAGGGTTGTTTTCCCTTGTTTACATACATGGAATACTAAAGTTTTTATATTATTTGAACCCTTGTTTGACATTCCTTTTTATTGGTTTTTCAAGAAATATGGATGTAGTTTTAAACATAAGATTTATTATTTTTATTTTTATTTTTTTATATAATGCGGGCCAACATATGAATTGGTCCTCATGTGAAGTGAACTTTTTTAATACTTTATGTAATGTGGGTTTAAATGGATTTATAATATTAAGTATGCAAAGTGTGAGTTCAAAACTAATTCACTCTGGTCTAATCCTTTAACCATTCATATTTAAAAGGAAACATTTTTATAATTTGTCTTAGGCAATAAGATTGTTTGGGTCAGTCATTTTCACACCCCAAGACCCAACCAACACACCCATGAATATTTTATATATTTTATTGTATTATATTTTATTTATACATATAAATACAATTCAATATTGAAAAGATTAATATTATACACACACACACACAAATATATATATATATACATAAATTAATATATGTATATGTTTATATTTTATATTTTATATTTTATATTTTATATTTTATATTATATTATATTTTATATTTTATATTTTATATTATACATATATATATGTTTATATTATATATATGTGTTTATATTTTATGTTTATTTATATGTTTATATTATATTTGTGTGTGTGTGTGTGTGTGTTTGTATATATATATATGATTATATATATGTATATGTATATACTTTATATATATGTGTATGTTTATATTAATATATATATATATGTATGTTTATATTATATATATAAATATATATATGTTTATATTATATGTCTGTGTGTGTGTGTTTATATTATATATATATATATAGATATATATATATATCTCTGTGTGTGTGTGTACATATATATAATTATATATATATTTAGCCTCATTTTAAAACACTGATAAAAATGTTACTAAAAATTTTGTGGTTTCTTAAAAATGTGAGTAAATTTAAAATATATATTTGTTTATATATATATATATATATATATCTGTGTGTGTTTATAGATATTTATATAAACAAATAGATTTATATATATATGTTTATATATATGTGTGTGTGTGTGTTTGCGTTTATATATATATGTGTGTGTGTGTGTGTGTGTGTGTGTGTGTGTTTATATATGTTTATATATATGTGTCAGTACTTAAAAAATCAATTATATATATATATATATAATTTTATATATTAATTTACATATATTAATATATATATTAATATATATATATATGTTTATTTTTTATTTTTTATTTTTTATTTTTTATTTTTTATTTTTTATTTTTTATTTTTTATTTTTTATTTTTTATTTTTTATTTTTTATTTTTTATATTTTATGTTTTATGTTTATATATATATATAAGTTTATATTATATATAAATGTTTATATTTTACATATATGTTTATATTATATATATGTGTGTGTGTGTGTGTGTTTATATTTTCTATTATATATATGTGTTTGTCTTTGTATTTTATATTATATATATATATATGTTTGTATTTGATGTTTATATATATCTTTATATTATATATATATATATATATGTTTATGTTTTATATACATTATATGTTTAGATTTTATATATATCATATGTTTATATTAATATATATGTGTGTTTATATTATATATATTTGTATATGTGTGTGTATAAATATATATATATATATACATATATATAATTTTAATTATAATTATAATTATATATATCATTATCTTCATTTTAAAACAATGGTAAAAATGTCACTAAAATAGAAATGTTTTCGTAAAAATGTGACTAAATTAAAAATATATATGTGTTTATATATATATATATATATTTGTGTGTGTGTGTGTGTGTATGTATGTGTCTGTGTGTTTCTATATATATAAATACATTTATTTATATATATATCTGTGTGTGTGTGTGTGTGTGTTTATATATATATTTATATCGATGTATGTAAATGATATATAAAAATATATATTTTCTAGGTGACGGTTCTTGCAAAAGGTTGTTAATTTAGCGAATTTTCCTTAAAAAGGCCACATATTTTCAAAAATGTCCATAATTTAGTGAGGTTTTTTAAAAAATGGCGTTAATTTATGGATTTTTTTTTCAGGAAACGTTGGTAATTTAGTGATTTTTTTTATAAAGCATCACTAATTTAGCACTGTTTTCATAAAAAGTTACTAAATTAATGTAGTTCATAGGAAACATCACTAAATTTGTGATGTTCACAGGATACATCACTAAATTAGCGACGTTCACAGGAAATGACACTAAATTAGCAATGTTTTTTAGGAAACATTGGTAAATTAGCAATGTTTTTCACAAAAAAGTCACTAAATTTGTGATATTTCTAGGAAATCTCACTAAATTAGTTATGTTTTCAATAAACTTAGTTAAATTAGAAACTTATTTTTAGAAATTACACTAAATTTGAAACATTTTTCATAAAACGTGGTTAAATTAGCAATGTTTTCAAGAAACATCACTAAATTATCAACATTTTTAAAAAACACTACTAAAAAATATCACTAAATTCTAGTTTTTTGTAGTGTATAAGAGGTCGAGACGACAATGACAATATTATTTGATCACTACATCTAAGGCTGAAGTCCTAATGATGTGGTGGTAGGTACATTAATCACAACCTCAAATTTAGATAATGTTTTATTTGATTCTATATTTTTTCACTGTTTTATCTCTTCCATGTTTTCCAAGAAAAGTAGATATTTCACCTACACCTTAAAAGGGGATTTTTTTAGTAAAAAATCCTAGTGGAAATCTCACCACAACATGTATGTGTAAGTGAATTCCCATTGTAACCCATAAACATGCCCTATTTTAAAATTTGATTATTATACCCATGGTTGGTTTTGATATAATCCTTAGTATGGATTAGAATTCAAAATATAATGAAAAATTTTATATCAAGGAGAAGGAAGTTATAATTAATGATGAAGATGTAAAATTACTTATCTTTAGAGGGTAGATGTTATCATCTGAGTCATGTATATATCCACCTCTAGTAGCTCTTCAAAATGAGATTCTTGGGGGGGAGAGAAGACATAATCTTTGTATAAAAAATTATAATCTTTAAATTTATGATATGTGTGATGTATAATAATACATTGATATATTTTTTGAGGAATTAATGAAACATCCACCAGAATGTGAAGTTGGGTTTTAAATTGATTTAATCCCTAATGCAATACCAATATGAAATACTCTTATATGGAAATAGTGGAGTTAAATAAATAACTACTTGGTTTATGTGAAAATGTATTTATACACCCTAGTGTTTCACTTTGGGGATCCCCTATTATTTTCATTAAGAAAAATTATGGATCTATGAGGCTCGGTATTTATTATAGGAAAATCAATGTTATTATAATAACAAAAAAAGTATCCTTTACATGGCATTGATAACTGATTTGATCAACTTTATAGAAATAAATATTTTAAAATATTATCCTTAGATTTGGGTATCATCAATTACAGGTAAAGAAGGAATATATTTTGATGATTTCATTTCATATGAGGTATGAACATTATGAATTTACAGAAATTATGTTTTTATTGACTGATGCACCCTCTGTTTTTATGGATCTAATGAATAGAGTACTCGATGAATATCTAGACAATTTTTGTGGTATTTATTGATGATATCTTGGTATACTCTAAAATCTATATGGATCATTATAATCACTTTTTTCATTCTTGAGACTCTTAGAGAAAATGAGTTATATGGGAAATTTATCAGGTGTGAATTCTAGCTTTTGAAAGTTTCTTTTCTTGGCCATATTGTCTCCAATGATGGAATCTTAGATGATCTTGAAAATAAAAAAAAAGAAATAAAAAATGGACTACACTAAATAATAAATTTATTTCCTATGAATCATAGTAGTTAAAGATTTATGAATAGAATTATTCAACTTGTGGTTTTGAGTTTCTTTATTCATTTTAAAGATATAGAGACATTATCTTTATGGTGAAATATGTGAGATATACACATATTATAAGATCAAAAAATACATATTATTAATATGAGAAAATTTTATTGGATAGATCTACTCAAGAGTTATAATTTCTCAATACACTACCACCCAAGGAAGGAATATAAGGTAGAAGATGCATTGGGAAATAAAGATCATGGAGTCTTAATGAACATGGGGACAGATAGGGATCCTATATTCAGGGATTTAGTAAAGATAGATACATAAATTGCTAAATAATGGGAAAAATTACTTCTATATAAAATGATTTTCAAACCATTTTTATTAGAAAATATAAAAATATCTCAACCTAGTGATGAGAATTTTTGAAATAAAATTATGGCCATGAATGAGGAGAAATATGCAAGACTTCATATATGAAGATGGTGTTATGAAATTTTAAAATATTCCATGTGTATCATCTATACTTGAGCTGATAAGGGAATTATTATATGATTCCCATATCTATAATTTATTTGTACCCCCTGATAGTACCAAGATGTATATATATTTGAAGAAACATTTTTTGTGGCAAAATATAACGTGAAAATTTTCAAATAATGTGTCTAGATGTTTGGTTTTTAATAAGTGAAGGATGATAGATAAGATCCTAGAAGATTCTTGAAACCACTACCTATTCCTTTGTGGAAATGGGATGACATTACAATAGAATTTATCACTGTATTACCAAATACTCATAAAAATAATGATAAAATATTGGTTATTGTTGACATCCTTACCAAATATGACTATTTCTTTTCTATAAGAGAAAATTTACTTATTAAAAACTATGAATGACTCTATATTAATAAACTTATAAGACTTAATTTTGTACCTTTTTCAATTATATCTGATCATGATCCAATATTTACATAAAAATTATGGAAAATTCTTGAGAAGTCTCTTGATATCAAGCTTTGTTTTCACATAACCCATCACTCTCAAACAGATGGATAGTATGTAAGGACTATTCATACATTAAAAGACATGTTGTGGTCAGGATCACTTGACTTTCAAGTTGTGTGGGATTAGTATTTACCTTTGGCAGAGTTTACCTATAAAAATTTCTTCCATTAAAGTATTCAAATGGCATCGTATGAAGTATTATATGGAAAGAGATGTCACACTCTGACTTTTTGAGATAAAGTTGGTGAAAGGAATCTTTTAGGCCTAAAATTTATTTAGGGGACAAAGGTGAAGGTAAAAACTATTCAACATAATTTTAAAGTAACTAAAATTTCGAAAAGGATTTATGTTGATAATTGATGAAAAGATTTAATGTTTCAATTGGGAGATCTTTTTTTCTTGAAAGTGTCTCCACAAAAAGGTGTTATAAGATTAAGTAAGAAGGTAAAACTTAACCTCGGGTATATCAAACCATTTTAAATTTTATAAATAATTGGAACAATATCTTACCTATTGGTAACACCACCAATTCTCTCTAAAGTAAAATATGTGTTCCATATATCTTTATTAAAGAAGTTTATGCTAGACCCAACACATGTTATCACCTATGAAGAAATCGAACAGGAACCTAATCTATCATAACATGAAGTTCCTATCCATATTATTCTCACTAGATATCAAGTTTTGATTAATCTAATGACTTGATTGGTAAAGTTGCTTTTGAGAAATTATAAAATAGAAGAAGCAATGTGGGAACCTGAGGATTTTGTGAATAAGAACGAACCTGATTTTTTTATAAGTTAATATCCAAGAAAATTTTGAGGGTAAAATTTTTATATGAGGTAAGAATGTAATATCTTGAGATTTTAAGTACACAAAGTTTGATAGTGTATACAACACCAAACACTGAGCTTAAATGAACCGTGAAATATTATTATTTAAATATGACTTTTAAAACCTAGTCGTTCAATTAAAAGATATGAATAGGAATAACCATGTTATGAAATATATATGAATTCTATTATCAATAAAAATTTATTTATTAATGACTAAGAAATAAACACTCAATTCATTAGTAAATTCATTTTATTCTTCAAAAACATGCTTTTTTCATAAATGATTTTTATTTATTTCTATGAGAAAATAATATAATTACTTTTTTACAATTTTAGAATATTTATTTGATGAAATGTAATTAATTTTTTAAATAAGAATATAAAAATTATCTTAGGTTGATTTTTTGTGATTTTTCTGAAAATATTGAATTTCCAAGGAATAGTGAAAATACTACTTTTTATTGAAAACAATATTTTTTCAAGAATTTATAAAGTTACATTTTGTTTTAAAATGGTTTAAAATATAAAATATTTAAATTATATTATTAATAATATAATTATGGTATTTTTAAGGAATTTCACACTTTAATTTTGTATAAAATCACTTATATAATTAAAAGGGCATTTTTTAGAAAAAAAACTGGTTTTTATTACTTTTTTTGTCTTAATATTAAATTAATTTAAGAAAATTATTGGAATTGAATATTTAAAAATAGTCAAAATATTTGAAATGATGAGTTCCATATTTTATAAAAAGGCCATTTTATTTCTAGTCATTATGAATAGTAACTATAGTAAATAATTTTCAAACAATATGGTTAAATTGGGTAGTCAAGGTCAAAAATATTGTGATAATGCATTAAAAATAAACCCAACACTTGTATTAATTTCATTGGATGAGTCTATTTCCTACATAATCATAAAAACATAGAAAATATGACCTTTTGCTTCCATTTACCCATGATTTTTACCTTAATAATATTTAAGTGAGTGATAAAGACAAAAATGTCACTTTTCTTCTTTTAAATCTAGATTATTTTATAATTGGGATAATTTCAATTTATGTTCAGTTATAAATGTTAATTTAAAAAATAAATTATTTTTTATCATGGAAATTTATTTTTAATTTTTATTGATGAAATAATTCCCTTAAATATTACTCAACATCGACATTATTTTTATTAAATTAATAGAAAAATAAAACAAATTATTTTGAAAATATTAAAACTAATATAACTTCAAATAGTTATTTTGTTACACAAATTATTTATAAAATTATAAAATTAAAGTGATTTTTGAAATAATTATATTCAAATTACCTATTTTAATTGATGTATTAAAGTCAAATTAATTAATAGTTCAAAAAATGAAAATAATGATATTCTAAAATAAATAATATTTTATTAAATTATTTAAAAATCATAAAAGTATTATATTCATCCAAATTAATTTGATGTGGTTTAAAAAATCAACCATGACCCATTTATGTGTCGTTTTTAATTTTATAGTAACATTATTAACCCTTAAAGGGTAGAAAAATTTAAAATTGTAGTAATTGTCAATAGGGTTAATAGGGGTTAAAACTAAAAGATAAGGTTTAAAACATAACCAAAAAATTTATAAATTTTATTATATTCGATTATTTCAACTCATCCTCTCCTTATATTAAAATGATATAAATTTGGATCCTTTTTGAAATAGAAAATATTTTATATTAATTTAATACTTTAAGAAAATCCAAGAATACCCCTCCCATCAATTATAAAAGGTCACTCATTCTCTCATTCATTAGCAACACTTTGAGTCATCTATATTGACCAAAACCTAGGAAATTATTTTTTAAAAATCTTTAGATAATCTATGGATTTTTTTTTCTTCCTAAAAGTCCAACCCTATGTCCCTTAAGATAAGATCTTAAGAAGCTCTTTTGAAGAAGTAATAATCATCATTACCGTCTCTTTCAAAATTATTTATTCTTCAACTCCTCTAAAGTTTTTGCAACCATACTAAAATAATAAATACATTATAATAAAAATAATTATATGTTATTATTATTTTTAAACCATTTTAAATATCTTTTCTATCCTACTAAAATCGAAAACATCGCTCATGTGTGCATACGTCTTACCATCTCCACATAATAGTGTATTTTATTTTTTATCACCACTTTACATGGATGGTTATAAAAATGGAATTAATTGATATATATGATATTTATGAAATAACTATGAATCAGTAATTTTAATATCATATATACATTTTTACCTTCCAATCCATTGGAAAACAATAATATCACTCGTTGGAATTTGTGGACAACCACCACCACGAAGCGATGTGATCTATTTTTCTTTTCTAATTTACATGATAGGTAATAAAGATAGATTTAATTGATATATAATTTATCTATATAATTATTTCAAATTTGGATATTTTTTAACTAAAATCAAAGTATAAGTATTGTAACTTCTGCTTCAAAACATGCATGAGAAAATAAAGCAGTTTAACACCCAAAATAATGATAATAGTTAAATATTGTTGAAAAATGGGTGATAAGATTTTATAATAGGATAATATATGATATTATAAATATTAATATGATTCTATTATAAGTTAATAAAATTTTTAAAAACATTATACATGAGGTTAATGAATGTTAAACTAAGAGGAAATGTGAGGTAAATGATTTTGTCTCAATTTCCACTTAATTGAGACATATTTCATAATATGCACTTATTTACTTTTATTTGGTGTATATAATATTATTTTGAGTTATATAAAATTAATATCTATTTATTAATGTTGATTAATGATTCAATTCAAGTTACTCTTTCAAGAGTAATGTTTAAAAGAAAATCTGATCTCATTTCTCTTCTTGATCGGGTATATTTTTCTTCCATAACCATATTTTTCAAAATTGTTTTGAAAAAATCATTTTAATTTATAAAAAAAATTTATCAAAGATATTTTAAGTTATCATTGACTTTTTATATGGTATGATATTAATATTTATAATATTTTACTAAAAAGATTCATTTTTAACTTTCCTTATAAAAAGGTTAAAAGTAACATTTTTTTAACTTATATGAAATTAACAACCCTTACCACCACTATAACCATTTTACACCCATTAACTTCTTATAAAATATTTTAAATGTTTTAAAAAGGAAACTCTTTGAGAAATTATTTCTCCTCAATTTTCTTTTATTCTCTAAAAGACATGAATTTGTTTCAAAACCTCTATTTCTGATGAAATGGAGGTCATATTTTATTAATTTTGTTCTTGTTAACTTTATATTGAAACATTAACTTTCTTTTGATCATTGAAAATTATATTTCACTTAAATATTCATCATATATATGATTATTTCCTAAAACATATTCCATTTCTATATACAATGTTTTACTTTGAATGTTATTTGATTGATTTGGGAAATATTGATATTTCATATTCTTTACTCAAAATGGATATTTATTGATAAGGAATATTGATTATGAATTAAATCAGTCATTTGATATATTATGAATGCATTTGACATTAAATAATGAGGGGGAATAAAATTATATAACCCCTCAATTCGTCAACAACTCTCATGAGACAAATTAGTTTTCAAAATTAACTGGTTTGTTAACCATAGTTTTAAATTATATTAGCATAAGGTCTTAATGATAGAGATATCATGATGTTTTATATCATGATATCCAATAGTATGAATTTTATTCATTGATAATTTAGTTATTATTATCCATGAGATTTTTTTATTGATATTATCCATGGATGCATTTTTTTCTTTATTTACTGATAAAATGTCAAGTGTTTTTAGTTATTTACCTTACCATAATGATTATGTCTTATTTATTCATGATATATTATATTGTGTGTAACCCTTAATGGAATCTGATCTCACCTATTAATTTTTTTTCCTTCCCCAGGATATAAAGAAGGATATTATGATTAATATCTAGATGAAATAATTCTTCTTATGTTATGTATTTTATATTTCCAATATAGTATGGGAATTGTGTACATATCTAGTCTTCCAAGAATTCTAAAAAGGTCAGTCCTGCATGTTTAGATCCCTTATATATATATCAGTTAAATAAATTGGACACCATCTTTGGGTTATGGGAGTTTGTGTTATTATAGTTTGTATCAGATAAAGTTTAAAAGAAACCTTAGGAACTGTATTTTAAATAAATGTAGCTAATATAATAATGATGATAATCTCTTATAGATTATAAAAACTTGTACCATTATAGGAATTTTTATTTTGGCTCAATATTAATGATGATTATGATATGTGTTAACTTACTGTGTGACATTGTTTAGTGATGACGCCTAATGAAAGAATGATAATAAATACTATTTATCAATGTAGGTATTTCCCCATTGATAAAACCAATATAATTAGTGTTGGAGCTGATCATATCATGGAAATATTAGAGAAGTTGACCCAATTTATGTCTAATAACCTTGCATATATGATGCAACACATTGTTCCACAGCACAATACACCTATATTGGGTTATTTAATTCAATAGAAACCTCAATATTTTTGTGTAACTACTAACCTAGTGGTAGCTGGCCAATGGATCAAGTCTATTGAAAATATATTTCTCACCTTGGGATATAATGAAAGGTAAAAGGTTATGTTGGAATTTTATTTTCTTATAGTTTATGTTGAGAAATGGTGATCATTGATCCAGAATATTGGGGTGGAATAAGAAGTATAACATATAGAGTGGATAGATTTTAATGTAATATTCTTCGATAAATATTTACCTGATGAGAAACAAATTGAAACAAATAGAAAGTTTCTTAAATTAAAGAAAAAGTAGAAAAAAAGTTTTGTAGTGTATGAGGATTCCTTTACAAGACTAGATAGGATTGTTTTGGATTATATATAGAATATAGAGAGAAATATTGAAAATTTTCTTTAAGGGATTAATCCATACCTCTAATGGGAACTGGTTTCTCAAAAAATTTCATCATATGATGAAATATTATTATGTACTATAAAATAAGGAAGAAATTCTCTAGATCTTATATCTTTAAGAGAAATCAAGAAAATAATATTTTGGTTGTGAACCTTGAAAATGGTAAATAATTAAATAATAAGATGAAAAAAAAAATTCTCATCATATGAAAATTGGGGGATGAAAAATCCTAGAAAATGATTTTTAAGGGCATGGTATTTTATTACAAACTTAGAGGTATGGGTCATATGGATAATGTATGTAAGGGTAAGAAACAAATTAATGATTTCAAATCCTTTAACTATAGAGAAATGGGTTATTATTTACACCCATTCCCTAAGAATAAAGGGAACATACCATAGAAGAAGCCTAGGGAGAAGGATAAGATTATGTGATCACTTCACCTGATGTTGAAGTTCATAATGATATGGAGGTTGGTACTTTAATCATAGCCTAAAATTTAGATAATTATTTATTTTATTTTGTATATCTTCTATGTTTTATCTCTTCTATTTTTTGTATGAAAATTAAATATTTCCCTAGAACCTTCATAAGGGAGTTTTCAGTAAAAACTCATAGTGGAAATATCACTATAATAACTATGTGTTAGTAAATTCCAATTATGACTTAAAACATGCTCTATTTATAGGATTGATTATTATGACTATTTTTTATTATTTATAAATCCTTAGTATATATCGGATTTAAAAATATAATTCAAAAAATCATTTCAACGAGAAGAAAATTATGATTTTTGATGAAGATGTATAATTACTTATCTTTATAGGGGATAAGACATCATTTGAGTCATGTCTAGATCCATTTCTATAAGATCTTCTATATGAAATTATTGGGGAGGAAGAGCAGGAAAAATCTATGGATGAAAATGTTAGTCATGGAATTAAAGATGTATATATTATATATAAATACATTGATTTATTTCCTAAGGAATTACCTAGACATCCACCAGAATATTAAGTTGAGTTTTTCATTTATTTAATCCCTAATTAAAGACCTATAGAAAAGAATCCACTATGGAATTAGTGAAGTTTAAGAAATAAACTATAGGAGTTATGTGAAAAGAGATTTATACACCATATTGTTTCACCTTAGTGAGACACTATTCTTTTAATTTAGAAAAAAAAATATGGATCTATGAGGCTCTGTATTGATTATATGGGAATAAATGTTATTATAATAAAGAATAATTATCCTCTTCCTTTCATTGATGAGTAATTTAATCAACTTCATATAGCTCAATATTTGTAAAAGATTTACCTTCATTCTATGTATCATGAATTATGGGTAAAGAAAGAAGATATTCATAATATGAAATTTTGTATGAGGTATAGATATTATGAATTTAGGGTAATTCCATTTGGATTGACTAATGCACCCTCTATATTTATGGGTCTAATGAATAAAGTATTCATGGAATATTTGGATAAATATTTATGGTATTTATTAATAATATATTTATATACTATAAAATCTATGTAGATCGTGAGAATAACTTGTGGATCATTATTGAGACTATTAGAGAAGTTCATTTATATGGGAAATTTAAAAAGTTTTTATTCTGGATTAAAAAAGTTTCTTTTTATGGATATATTGTCTCCAAGGAAGGAATCTCAATTGATTATGTGAAGACAAAGGAAATTTAAGAATGTCCTACACTAATGAACATAACTGAGGTATATATTTTGATTGGTTTGGTAGGTAACTATCGGTGATTTATTTAAAATAATTCTTAACTATATAACTTGTTAACAAAACTTACACGTAAAGGGGTTAAGTTCATATGGGAAAAAATGTGAATAATGTTTTGAATAGTTAAAGAGGAGATTGGTCAATGCTCCAATTGTGACTCTACCATCCAGAAATATATTTTTTTTCTAATATATAGTAATTCATCGAAAAATAGAAGTAGTTGTGTCCATATGTAGAATGATAAATTTATTTCCTATGCATTATGGATGTTAAATATTCATGAATAAAAAAATCTAACCCATGATATTGATTTGATGACCATAATATTCACTTTGAAGATATGGATACACTATCTATAGGGTGACAGATATGAGATATACGCATACCATAAGAGACTAAAATATATCTTCTCATAGAAGGAGATCAATATGAGGAAAATGAAATGGATCAAGCTACTCAAAGATTATTATTTATCAATACACTACCACCCAGAGAAGTAAAATAAGGTAGAAAATGCATTGAGATGGAAAGATCATGGAGTCCTGACAAAAATGGGGATTAGAAGGGATCCTATGTTCATAGATTTAGTAAATATAGATATGGGAAATGTTAAATAAGGGGAAACATCACTCCTTTTTCAAATTATTTACAAACTATATTTATTAGAAAAGATAAAAAAGTTCTCATCCTAGTTGTGAGAGTTTTAAAAATAAAATTAAATCCATAAATGAAGGGAAATTGTAAGAATTCATATATAAATATAGTGTTTTGAAATTTGGAAATAGGCTATATGTACCATCTATACTTGAAATAAAAAAGGAGTTATTGGATTATTCTTATATCTAAAATTTATTTATACACCCTGTTAGTACCAAGATATATAGATATTTGAAAGAATATTATTGGAGTGAAAATATTAAGTAGAAAATTACCTAATATGTTTCTATATGTTCAATTTTTCAATAGGTTAAGGTTGATAGATTGCATCCTAGAGGATTCATGCAACCTCTACCTATTCCTATGTATAAATGGGATAAAATTATAATGGATTTCATCACTGGATTACCAATGAAATCTAGAAATAATTATGCAATATGGGTTATTGTTGACCACCTTATAAAATATTCACTTTTCCTCAATATAACATCTTCCAAGACTCAATATTAATGAATTTATAAGACTTCACGGTGTACCTCTTTTAATGGTGTTTGATCATAATCCAATATTTACATCAAAATCCAAAAAAGGTATTTAGAAGTCTCTTAATATTGAGCTTCATTTAAGAATCACCTATCACCATCAAATAGATGGATAGTTTGAAAGGACTATTCATAATTTAGAAGAGATGTTGTGGTCATTATCACTTGACTTTCAAGGTATGTGGTATCAATATTTACCTTTGCTAGAGTTTACCTATAACAATAGCCTTCATTCAAGTATTCAAATTGTGTCATATGAAAAATTATATGGAAATATATTTTTCACTCCAACATGTTGGGATGAAGTTAGTGGCAGGAATCATGTAGGATAAAAACCTATTGAGGAGACAACAACAAAGGTAAATATTATTCATACCCATATTAAAGAATCACAAAATAAAGAAAAATAATTATGTTGATAATCGAAAAAAAATATTTGAAGTTTCAAGTGGAAGATCATGTTTTCTTGAAAGTATCTTCATGGAAGGGTGTTATAAGTTTTGGTTCAAAGGGAAAACTTTTACCTAGGTGCATCAGACCTTCTAAAATTCTCTAATGAATTGAAATTGTTGCATACTAATTTGAAATTCCACCAAGCCTCTCTAAGGTACAAGTTGTGTTACATATCTCTTTGATATTAAAGTATATTACATACCCAAAAATTTTTATCAAATATAAAAAATATAACTAGAACATGATCTAACTTACCATGAAGATCCTATACATATTCTTGACATAAGGAAGTAAGTATTGAGAAATCAAATGACTTGACTAGTAAAGGTACATTTTAAAAATCAAAAAATAGAGGAACCAATGTGAAAACTTAAGGATGTTATGAAGAATAACCACCCTCAATTTTTTATGTGTTAATATCTATGAGAATTTTGTGGATGTATTTTGTTTATGTAAGAATTTAATATCCTAAGATTTTAAGTGCACTAAGTTCAATTGTGTATATAACATGTAACACCAAGGTTAAATGACCCAAAAAATATTATTATTTAAATATGATCATTATAACCAAGCAGATTAATTGAAATTTATGAATAAGAATAAAAAAATTATTAAATAAATATTAATTTTAGGCTCAATAAAAATTTATCAATTAATTATTAGGAAATAAAAACTCAATTTTTTAGTAAATTCATTTTATTCCTCAAAAATAATTTTTTTTCTTAAATAATTTTTAGTGATTTATATGAGAAAATAATATAAATATATTTTTCCCAATATTAAAATATTTATTTGAAAAAAATTAATTAATTTTAAGGTTAATTTTTTATATTTTTGTGAAAAGATTGAATTTCCAATGAATAGTAAAAATACTGTTTTTTATTGAAAACTGTACTTTTGTTTTAAGAATTTATAAAGTTACATTTTGTTTTAAAAATGTTTAAAAGACAAAATAGTTCAATTATATTATTAATAATCAAATTATGGTCTTTGTAATGAATTTTGTACTAGAATTTTGTATTAAAACACTATTATACTAAAAAGGGAGTTTTTTGGAAAAACTTCTTTTCATTGTGTTTTGTTTTTTGATTTTAAATTAATTTATGATAATTATTGAAACTGAATCTTGAAAAATGGATTTAATATTTGGAATCAATAGTTCCAAATTTGGTAAAAGGTCTATTTTATTTCTGATCATTATAAATAGTTACCATAGTAAAGAATTGTCTCCATAGTAAGGGTAAATTGGGTAATTAAGGTAAAAATATTATAATAAGGACTTAAAAATCAACCCATAATTTTCTTTAAATCCATTGGATGATCATATTTCATCCATAATCATCTAAACTTCCAAAATATTACCTCTTCTTTCATTTACCTTTTATTTTTACAATTATAATATTTAAGTGATAGATAAAGACAAAATGTCACTTTTCTTATTTTAATGACTATAATATTTTATGATAGGGATAATTAAAACTTATGTTCAGTTATAAATATTCATTAAAAAGATAAATGGTTTTTTTTCAGGAAAATTTATTTTTAATTTTTATTGGTGAAATAATTAGCTTAAATTCTTACGCAACATCAAAACAATATTTATTAAATTAATAGAAAAAGAAAATAAAAGATATAAAATATGTTAAAAATAATATAATTTAAAATAATTATTGTGTTCTGTTTTTTTTTTTATAAATATATAACATTATAGTGATTTTTTAATGTTTTATATTCTAATAACATCTTTTTCTTGATGTATTTAAAATCAAATTAAATTAATAGTGTCCAAAATGAAATTAATGGTATTTAAAAAAATATTAAATGATTTAAAATTTGTAAAAAACTTATCTTCATTTAAATTAATGGTATACGATTTAAAACATCAACCATTTTCCATTTATGGGTCATTTTTTATTTTATAGTAACATTATTTACCCTTAAAGGGTGGAAAAATTTAATATTGGAGTAATAGTCAAAAGGTTTAATAGGGGTTAAAACCAAAAGATAAATGTTAATACATAACCAAAACTTTTAAAAAATTTATTTTATGATATTATATAGACTCATACTCATATTATATTAAAATTGTATCCATTCTTATTAATTTTTACATAAAAAACAATTTATATTAATTTAATACTTTAAGAAATTCCAAGAATGCCCCTACCCTCAAAAATAAAAGGACACCAATTATCTCAATCCAATACAACACTTTGATCCATATAGCTTTACAAAACCCTAAAAAATTATCTTATAAACATCCTTATCTAAGTTATTTAGGTTTTCGTTTGTCCCTTAAGAGAATATCTAATAGAGCTATATCAAAAAAGTGGTAATCGTGTTTATCGACTCTTTCAAATTTCTTTCTTCCTCCAATTCCTCTAAATCAATTCTTACAATCCTAAAATAATAAATCCAATATAATAAATATAATGAGATGTTGTTATTATTATGGTATAACCATTTTAAATCTATTTTCTATCCTATAAATATCAAAAACATCACTTGTGCGTATATACAGCTTATCTCACCATCTAGCGGTATAATTCATTTTCCATCACCACTTTACATGGATGGTTATAAATATAGAACTACTGAATATATATGAAATTTATGAAATAAATTTAATTCTATAATTTAGTATCATATTTAACTTATTTCCTTCCAATCCATTGGAGAATGATAACATCACTCATGCATACGTGTGGCATACCACCTCCATGAAGCGATGTGATTCATTTTTCATTTTTTCCTTTAAATAAAAGGTATAAGGATATATTTAATGGATATTTATATCATGATTTACATTATATAGATTATGGAACCATAATAAAATTAAAAGCACAAAATCTTCTGTGAAAAAAAATTCCTGATAAAATAAAGCATCTAACACCCAAAACAATGATAATAATGAATGATTATTGACAAATGGGTGATAATATTGATAGTTGTATTTCATGAATATGTTTTAGATTGTTTTATGTATTTAATAGTGCATTTAAATGAATAATATTTCCAAATTTGGAATATTTTGATATGTTATATGTTTTATGGTAGGAAAAACAGATTTATGAAAAAGGAGTGAAAAGAGAAGAATTTACAAGCTAAAAGACACTTTGTGCCCTAAGATTTTCTCACAACATGACACCCGATTTTTTAGAAATAAGTGAAGATGGAAAACTAGCCAAAGAATAGTTACATGTTCTGTAAATAACTTACACATCATAATTTCATCCAAAGAAGAAGTTCCACATAGTACAAGTCGTAACCAAGTTACATGCTATGAAAGACCATTACACGTCATGTAACTACATCACATGATGTGACTTTTTTCCGGAAAAGTTTTTGGAGAAGATTATTTCATGATTCGTAAAACATGAGAATAAAAATTTTACAAATCATGCAACCCTATTACACATCGTAAAAACAATGGTGAGCAGAAAAATAAATGATATGCGACTGAGGGATTTTAAGGATTTGCCTATAAATTAACCCCTCGACCACACATTTCAAGATAGTTTGGGATCAGAGGAGGCTAAGCAATGCCTCACGCATGGAGTGATGACACATAGCTCTTATTCACCATTTTTATTCAACTCCATTCTTATTTGGGTACCCATGATGCTCGTTCTCATCATTACTGTAATGAACAAGTGGTTATTTTAGTGTCTGTTGATGTGATTGAAGGGGGATGTGCTGTTAGTGATTCTTTCTATATTTTATTCTTGTTTTGGATTGATACAACACTATTTATTCAATTAAAATCTCTTTCTTTTCATATTTCATTACCATTTATATGTTCTGAGGAGTATTATTTTATTACATCAATTAATTAGCCTATTTTTCACATGACTATTATGTAATCTAGGATAGTTATGTTTAAATAAGGTTTTGGGTTTCCTATATCTATGATTGAATATAGTATATGACCATTCCAATGGTACAATATCCTAATTAGTGTAGGTTACCCAGACCAAGGATCCCTACTGACTAAATTCTAACACCAAACCTGAATAAATTCATTATTAATTAAAAATTAATCACATGAACCTGAATTTCATTAAACCTGGAATGCCACTCATCTTGATATCAAACCCAATCAATAATACTGTTATTTCTCTTTTCTACAATAAATACAATAATTTTCATTTTCATTTTCCTTAATTAATTTAGAACATATGATCCGTCCCTATGGGTTCCACACTCATACATTCTAGATACTCCATTTTTAGTTAGGTTGTGTAAGTTTAATAAATACTCAAATTTGTTTAGCCCCATAGGAATTAATGACTTCCTGTGGGATGTCAAAGATATTATATGAGGATCAAATATGATATTATAAATATTAATATGATTCTGTTATAAATTATTAATATGTTTAAAACCATTACAAATGATTTTAAATTAGGTTCAACTAAGAGGAAATGTGAGGTAATGGAATTCTTCTTAATTTCCACTCCATTGATACATATTTGGTAATATGAACCTATTTAATTTTATGTGGTGTATATAATATACCTTGGAGTTATTTAAAATGAATATGTATTTATTCAATATAATTAATAATTCAATTCAAGTTACTCTTTCAATAGTAATGTTTAAAAATAAAATATCATCTTATTTATTTTCTTGGTCGAGTATATGTTTCATCCATATCCAAGTTTTTCAAAATTGTCACAAATGATTTATAAAAGTTATTTTAATTTGTCCTTGAATTTTTACATGGTATAAAATTAATCATTATAATGTTTTACTGAATAGATTCATTTTTTAATTTTCTTATAAAAAGTCAAAATGAATATTTGTCTTAACATACACGGTGTTAACAGACCTTCCCACCACCATAAACATTTTATAACTTTTTTCTTATTATACAATATTTAAAAAGTTTTTGAAAGAAAAATCATTGAGAAGCTCGATCTTATACATTTTCTTTTATTCTTTAAAATGCACTAATTTATTTCAAAACTAATATTTCTAATGAAATGAAGGTCAACTTTTATTAATTTTGTGGTTATTAACATTTTCTTGAAACATTCACTTTCTTATGATCATTAAACATTACGTTTACCTTAAATATACATCATGGATATTATTATTTCCTTAGACATATATATTTTATAAATATGTTGTTTTACATTGAAATTTATTTTATTGACTATGGAAATATTGATGTTCCGTATTCTTTATTCAATAAAGATATTTTTTGATAAGGTATATTGTTCATGAATTAAAACGATCATTCAATGTATGATAAATTCATTGGAAATGTAGTTATAGGTGGGAAACATAATTATATAGTCCCTAAAAGTATCACCAGTTATCATGAGATAAATAAGTTGACCAAATTAAATGGGTCTTTACCCATAGTTTTAAATTGTATAAGTGAAAGGACCTAATGGTAGAGAAATTATGATGTTTGAGATCATGAAATCCAATATTATGCATTTCCTTAATTGATAATTTAGTTATTTTTATGCATGATATTAATTCATTAATATAATACATGTATTAATTTTTTTCTCAATTTATTAATTAAATGGAATGTGTTTCTAGTTATTTACCTTTCCATATTGATTATGCCTTATTTACTCATGATAGATTCCGCTATACATAACCCCTACTGAGCATCTGAGCTCACACCTTCATTTGTTTTTATTTACCCAAGATATGAAGAAGGATATTATAATTAATATAAAGGATTAAATAATGATTATTATGATATTTATTTTATTTTTTCAATTTTAATATGGGAATCATTTATGTATCTACTTTTCCAAGACTATTGAACATATCGAACTTGCATGGTGACATCCCTTGTATCTATGCCAATGTAATAAAGAAGAAACCATATATGGGTTACTATATTTGGATTTTTTATATATAGAATAATATTTATGATAAAATAATAATTTTTATACATTTATGACATTTTTATAATCATCCTTAAAATGTGTACATGAAAAATTAAATACATTGTATCATGGAGGAGGCAGTCTACATGTACCCATGAGTAATGTTTTAATTTTACAAAGAGCATAAGTTTTATTTTATATTTATATAATGTTGATTATATCATAAATATAATATTATTTCTTTAAATACATCAGTATAACCATCCATTTGTGGTAATGATGGAAAATAAAATACATCATATCGCGTGGTGGCATTTCGTCGTATACATGGGTGGTGTTTTTATTTTTCATTTTGAATGTAGAAAAAAGTATGATATTTTTTTACCATACTATAATTTAATTTAAATAATATATATCATATTATATCATTTATATCCATAATTTTTACCTTCCATAAGATTCAGTTATGTAACATAAATTACATCAGTTCTCAAGGTGATAGTCTGGCACATACATGAACGATGGTTGTGTTTCCCATTGGATGAATAAGGAGATAGATTAAGATTAATACATAAACATAATAAATTATTATTATATTTTATATATTTATTTTATTATATCACAATGTTTTTAAGAGTTTTTAAGTAGGTAGAATAAGAAATAAAACTAAAACACTTAGTTAAAAGTTATACCTCCTCTTCAGACAACCTCCTTTTATTTACACATTAATCCTTTTAAGGTTAGTGTTCTGTAAAAAATAATATCTCTAGGATATGGGGAGTAATGATAGGAAAGTATTTTTATAGGTATTTAATGAACCAAATTTCTGTTAATTTTTTTATAGGAGAGGATATGCAGTGTCCTTTTATAGGTGACGGAGAGGACACACTTGGTATTTTTGAAAATAGTTAAATATTATTAAGACATTTTCTTGGAAAAGTGTCCAATATATAATTAAATTTAAATAAAAATGTGATAAGTGTTGAAATAAATCTATCCAATAGTATTTAGATGTGTTTTTAGGCCATTTTAACCCTTATCACTTTAGCTTAACCCCTAATAAACATGTTTTAACATTAACCACAGTAACAAATTTTTACTATTTTTACTATTCATCATGACAAAAAATTAAAATGAAATTATTACCTAATATAAATTATTTGGATTCCAAATATGTAATTAATTTTATAAAATTTAATTCAAAGATTTGGAAAATTATAATTTAAAATTAAAACTACAAAACATGACAAAAAACAGTTTTCCAAAAAAAAATTCTTCTTAAGTATAAAACATTTTTATAAAAAAAGTAAATAATAAAATTGATTAAAATGAATTTAATTGGATTATAAATAATATAAATGTACTAATTTTACTTTTAAAACATTTTAAAACAATATTTATCTTTTTTATTACTTGAAATGAAAAGACAGTTTTTCTTAACAATTAATATTTTCCACTATTCATTTGATAATCAAGCTTTCAAAAAAAATTGTAAAAAAACCCTAAGATAATTTTGAAATTATAAATTTAAAATTATATTATTTTTTTAAATTAAAATTATATATTTAAATAAAACCAAATAATTCATGAAGCCCCAATTTTATTAGAAATAAATTATTTTCCATTAGATTGAAAAATTACACAATATTCTTATAATGAATATAAATCTACAAAATATATCTTATGAGGTTTAATAAGACATGAAAATTATTTATTTTAATATTATATAGTTTTTAAAAATTATTAATATCAATAAATAGTTCATACCATGGGGTACTACTGAAAAAACTATTTAAAACTACACTATTTATGACATCAATTTTTAAAAACTGATGTTATAAATAGTCTTTTACATCGGTTATATAATGACAGAAAAAATAAATTAGGTGAAATTATTTTAAATATATTAATAAATAATTGATGTTGAAAACCATTAATAAAGTTAAGTTGTTGATTGGGACCTATTATTTCATTTCACTCGTGTGATCTCTCTTGAATTTTTCTCTCAAATAAAGACTTAACACAAAATTCAATGATCTTCTCTAATGTCATCATTATCTCTTTCCACCATTATTATTTCCACCATATATTTTCACCATATTTGGACTAATTTTATTTTTCTTGTAATCCTCCGAATCTCTTTTATCTTAAGAGTTTCAACTTAGGTTTATTATTTTTCCATTATTTTTATTTTTTTCTTTTGTTGAAATTTTAATATTTCTTATGGATGAATTGCATGTTAGTTAGTGTTTTTGTTATGGTTAATTTTTTCATTTTAGTAATAGGTGTTAATGTATTTTTTTTTATTTTCATCAATTTAATCTTGGGTTTTAAGATCAGATAAAAATTTTTCTCTAGGTTTTTGTGATTTGTCTGCGTTGATTTGATATAATTTTATTTATATTTTATTATATTCATTTTGGTTGTAATATTTTGATGTAGTTTAACATTTTATGAGTTTTTTTATTAATTTTTTATTTATGTAATTTAAATGTTTTTATAATTATACACGATACGTTTATTTTATTTTCAATATGTGAAAATTGTTTATATAATAATTTGTGCTCATTTATTTTATTTTAAAAAGTTTAGTTTTTAAGTATAAAACTTTTAATTATTAAATGTTTTATATTATCCAAAATTAATATTATTATCTAAAATGAATATATTTTAATAAGGAATATATATTTTATAAAATTTATAAAAGTGTGTAATGTTTATTAATTTTTATTAATGTTAATAATTAATGTTTGGTTGTTTATTTTTGTGTACTAAATTATGTAAAACATTTTCAATGAAACATTTTGATAAATAAAATATTTTATTTCAATTTTTTAATAACATAATTTTATTTTAATAATATTTCATTTCATAATGAATAATGATAAGTAAATAATTTTTATTTTTATTGTTTTTATTTATATTTATAAAATTAAATATGAATTTAAATTTCAAAATAAGGTAACTTATATTTAATATTTGAAATTTTCTACAGGTGATAATGAATTGTTGTTGGATTACTGCATGGTGAACAAGTGATGAATATGAGGAAGGGGTTGATTATTTTTTGTTATTTGACAAAAACAATATTACAAATAATGATGTTTTTCCATGCTTGAAATGTTTCAACATGAGAAAGATGCAAAGAATGGAAATCAACGATCTTCAATTTTTAAATGGTTTTAATCTAAGTGACATTCCTTAGATCTAGAAAGGTAAAATTATTTATAATTTATGAATTTATGATTATAGGTATATATAAAATGATATTTTTGGAAAAATTGAAGAAATTATTCATGATATTTAAGTGGTGGAAATTTAGATAACACCATTTAATGGGACATTATGTTGTGATACTAAAAACCCACTATAACTAGGTTGTATGGAATTAAAATTTCTATCAAAAGTGTTAAGATCAGTGAACTTGAAACCCAAGAATAGATGGAGTGACAAGGGTTTTATAAAATGTATGAAGCTATTGAAAGTCATACTTCCTGAACACAATAATCTTCTAGATTCAAATTAAAATGTGGAAAAAAATAGTGTATCAGATGGAATTGGGGTATAATAATATATATTAATTCCCCAAAGATTGTGTCTTATATTGTAAGAAATACTAAGGTATTTCAGAGTTCCCTAAACGTGGGACATCATGGTATATGGATAAAGAAAAATCAGAAATTTATTTATCTATTATACAAAATACCAAGATTCCCACTAAGAAAATTTCATATATTTTTGTAATTCCTCATCTAAAACATTTATTTGAAAATTAAATGATAAAAACAGGTTAAGATGTCCTATATATGGGTTAATATTTAATGAAAAATTATATCATCTAGATGATTTTCCATAATGGAATAAATTTGATCAGTAATATCATAAATTTTGAAATGAAGCTAGAAATTTCATACAAAGGTTTTTCATAGATTAAATAAACCAATATCAGAGATTCAGTAGAAAACATGTTTTATGGACTCTTTTGTTTTTAGTTTAAAACTTATCTACTAGATTTTGTATGATGTAGAAATATATTATATTGATTTTAATGATTTTTGGACCAAAATAGCCAAAAAATGATATTGATGTTTATTTTTAAACATTAATTAATGATTTCAAACAATTATGGGAGGAATTTATGAGAGTTTATGATTATTATAAAAATTAATATTTTCAATTTAATTCAATGATTATGTTTATTATAATTAACTTCCCGAAATATGGAAAAAATTGGATACAGTGTTAAGGGGAACAAAGCTTATGAAATTTTTGAAGAAGGGGCTTCATTCTATTAATTAAAACATGGGAGTAAAAAAGTATACATTGGCCATTGAAAATTTTTTCCTATATATCACTCTTATCAAATATTTAAAATGGAATTTAATGGATCACATGAATTAGATATCATTATAAATCCTTTATCAAAAAATCAACATTTTGAGAGAGTGAAAGACATTGATGTTATATTTGGGGAGGTACAAAGATCTAGAAATGACAAAAATATATGGATGATAATCCATATTTTTTTGATCTTTCATATTAGATATATCATAAGATAAAACATAATATTGATGAAATTCATGTTGATAAGAATATTTATAATAGTTGGATGTGAAAATTATTATATTTTAGAGGAAATATAAAGGATGGTTTGGATTTAATATGGCATTTACTATCAATGGGAATATATTTGGGGTCAACTCCCCTCCTAAAGGAAAATGAACATAATTTCCTCTTCCTTGTCATACATTATCCAAGATAGAGAAAATAATTTTTTTTGGTTCCTTCATGGTATAAAAGTACCTAAGGTTTATTCTTCAAATGTAAAAAAATTGTGTCACTAAAATATTTGAAGTTAATAGGCATGAAATCTCATGATTTTCACGTAATAATGCAATAGCTCCTACTAGTTTCATTTTGTGGAATAATACCCATGAATATTATAATAAATATCATAAAGGTGGGTTATTTTTTCAAATCTATTTGTAACAAAGTGATGGATCTGAATTCACTAAATAATTTTAAGAACAATACTATTTATATACTTTTTCAACTGAAAATGAACTTTTACTATATATTTTTGATATAATGGTACATTTAATGGTTCATTTGGTGTGAGAAATAAATATTTTTGATCTCATATATCTATGTTGGATTTATAATTTTGAAAGGTATTTGAATATTTTAAAGGGGTTTGATAAGAATTTATATAACCTAGAAGACTTCATTGTTTAAAAGAATATTTCTGAGTAGGTTTTAAAGTTTTTTACAGACTACTTATACATACTAGATCATATTGTTTTACTAATATCTCAACATTAATGAGTTAGTTTTTGGGGAAATGGGGTATGTGGATTGAAAATAACATCATTGATAAGTGATCAAAATAAATCAGGCACATTTATACATCTTGAATAATATAAATTATTCTTATCCTTTTATGGTTTAAAGAGATCATGCATGGTATATCAGATTCATCAAAAAATTGAGACATATATTATGTGTCCCAAGTATAAATGTGGTAACATGTTCTGGTAGTAAAATTAATGGCTATACATTTTATACCAAATATCAGGACAACAGAAGTGAAGTACAAAATAAAAATGTATGGTGCTTTCTAAAGAAACAAATTTTATGAGAATAAAATACAAAAACCCAATATCTTCGTCAATGTCATGTTATATAGTGATTTAAGAAATATGAGAGATTAATTAAACCAAATTTTGAGTTTCTATGTTCAATTTTAAATGGGTTATTAGTAACAAAAGTGTTAAACATGATGAATTTGGTATGACACTAGTAAATCTAAATATATTTATATACCTAGGTGACCCTTTTATCATAAAAACACATGCAGAATGAATTTTTTATGTAGTTGATCAATCAAATGTATAATGCTATATTTTTTATCAAGGAAATAATAGTATTTTGGTGATAAAAAACTTGAAGATGATAATAGATTATGTGAGATAACCACTTTTATGGAAATATAATCATAGGATATTGATGACCACATTGTAGACATGGTTTGTGCTATATAGAATGATCATGCAGAAAGAATATAGAAAAAAAAATCTTTCAGTAATCTTATAATATTAAAGGATACTTATATTTATTTCTTGTTTAAATTTTCAAATTTTGAAAATTGTTAGATATGCTATTTGAAATTTTATTTTTTACTTAAGTCATAAATTTTAACCAATATGATAAATTGTTTTTTATCACATTCCAATTATTCAATTTTATATATAATTATTAGAATTATATAAATTTTTACTTAATTGTTTTTTCATATTTCTATATCATTTCATGTTTTATAAATTTGTCTACTGTTTTTTATCATTTTTTACTACTCTAGTGAATATGATTGTTTTTGTTTTTTTTTATAATTTTTAAATTTTTATTCAAATTTATATATAATAGTTATATTTTTATAATCTTTTACTGAAGTTTTTTTTCTTCTATTTGAATCATTTTATATCTCATAAATATTTTTATTATTTTTTATCATTTTATTTAACTAATATATTTAATATGAATAAAAATTTATTTATAATATTTTAGTTTAGTTTTTGTTGGATAATTTTTCAATTTATATTTAATTTTAAATGTAATAGATAGGATTTTATAATATTTTTCTAATTTTTTTTAATTTTATTTATAGGACAATCTTATATCAAATAACTATTTCACCTCAATGTTCTAGGGAGGACCCTACACACACTTTTTTTAGGAACCTCCTTATCCTTCTACATAAAATGCATTTACTACCATGAGGACAGAAAAAGATTCCATATTTGGTAAACATGGTAGAATGTGTTTACCTAGATTTCCACTTTTTCATAGCCAGGATCAAAGTATATCTATTGAGTTTAATGATAATGGTAATCTTAGTATTTTAAATTCAAAAAAATTTAAGAGTTTTTTTGGTAATGGAATATAGAGAAAAAGATATCATTTTGAATTATAATTGGATAAGTGTCCAAAATATGGCACTAGTTCAACTATGGGAGACAATTTTTCTAATCTAATTTATTATTATTTTAATTATCATTATATTTTTTTACTAATATATGTTATTATTTCCTTGTCATAAAATGCAATATGATATACCTGACATTAAATATATCTAGAATAAATGTTTAGGTTTTCCCATTAGAATATTGAGGGATTTTAAATAAAACCTAACTTCTTATTTCATTTTTATTGTAAGAAAAAATGAAAATACATGTGATATATATCCTTTTATAGAGGAATATAAATGGAATAAATTTATTGATAATATATGGACAGAATCATTTTTTGTAAGTATAATGTCAAAATTTTGATGTTTTTTGTAAAATCACTAAAAATGATCATCTTATTGATTTATTTGTCCTTGATTAATAGGAGTTGAGGTGATCTCATTATGATATCCAATCCAAAAATTTATACCATAATATTTTATCTTGTATTGGTTATTGATTATTGGAAGACAAAATTATGGTTGAAAAAATTCAACAAATGAGATTCAAGTCTTCCGGCTCAGTAGAGATTAGCCCTCCCCCCACCCCCACCACCTAGAAGTGAAAAATAGAATATATGTTGAATGAATAAAAGGGGATAATGCATTATAGAATACTTAAGGGTTGTAGATGACATGATTATAAGGAGTTATTTATGTTACTCTTTTTATTTTTTTAATTCACTGATAAAATTTTCATATATTCTATATAGGAAACCCTTGAGGAGAAATGTACATAAAGGACCTTCAAATATAAGGGTGGGAAGGATATTTTATCTACTGCATTATAAATTACTAAAAACATGCGTCGCATATGATGATATGAGTTGGGTGTATCAATTAAAAAAAATGGTCCTCCGGGAACTTTCTCAAGGGAGGATGTATATAAAGTAAAAATAGAATCTTTTCAAGCTAAAGTTCAAGAGATTGATGACATAATAGAAGAAAAATATTATAGATTCAATACTATTGATGTTTTTTGAAATTAAGAGATAGTTTCATGTTGTATATCTCACTCCCCCACATCTATATATAAATCCCACTCCTTCACATCTGATTTCATATCTTACTCTCACACATCCTCTTCCATGCCTTCCCATCTACTGTGAGTTATATATTGAGGATCCCTAATATTATATTATAGAATATGGGTTTATATATGATATTGGGGATACCTTAAATCATCAAAAAATGGAGATTTATTAGTGTAGAGTAATAGTATAGAATATAATAGATGCATCAACTAGAGTACCATTCCCTGCATATTTGGTTTTTATAGCTGAAAAAGGTGTTAGAAATTTTTTAATTTGGTTATCTCGACTTTTCTAAAAACCTAACACTAAGGTATGCATAGATTATAATATTTATTTTTCGTGTTGGTGTTAAAATTTTCTGAATATTTTAATATATATATATATATATGAGTATATTAAAAGTGAAGAAATGTTATATAGAAAGAAAAAACATGTTAAGTACCCTTTTACTTCTGATACTAATTTTTTATGAAGGTATTTATAAATTATTAAAATATGGATCTATGTTTTTGGATGTTTATGAGATTCCAATGGACATTTTAGGGTGAAATATTATAATTATGATTTATAAGAGATATATCATGGATCTTGTAAAATCAGAAACATTGGGCCTCATAGTGATATAAGTTTTGTCCATGATAGTTGATTATCATATTTCATTTAATTATATCAATTTTATTGATTTAACTTAATGATTATATTATTTTTTTATTAGGTATATTTATAAAATTTGTATTTAGTATGATATAACGTCAGTGTAGGAATTCTTAGGCACATAATTTATTTATACAGAAATAGGGGTAATAAAGGATGAAGAAAGAACAATATATATTTCTAAAAGATTTCAAAAAACAATAATTTAGTATTGGATATTTCCTTATCTTTATAGGTATGAAATATATAATTTATAAAGTTTTATTTATCTTAATTTAATAACCATTCATATTATATTTTTATATATTAGTGTCCATTGGATGTTGGATGTTTCTTATACAAAAGAAAAGATGGTTTACTGGTTATTATCCAAACATAATGAAGTGTGAGAAAACATTAAATAAGTACTAGTAGTATAAGTTAGATTATTTGAAAATTTATATATCATAATAAATTTTAATAATATTTCATATATATCATTATCAAATAGGGAATGGTATACCAATATAGTGTAAATGGTAAAGTAGAGAATAAATATCAAATATGTGTGTGTAATGGTAACTTCATTTATAATTACTATAATTTAGTAGATACATGAAATGTTATTTTCAATTGAAAAATTCTTTTCAAATGTAATTTTTATTATCAAGAAAAGGGTCATAGAATGTGGATATCATGTTCTAAGATTTATGTTTCAAATAATTTAAAGTGGAAGAGTTACAAAATTCCACAAGGTTAGATTTTATTATAAACATTCTTTTATTTATCTTATCACTATATCAAAAATACATATTCAATACTTTTATTTTAATTTGTAGATTTTTTATAACTCTCTCCCTTATAATTGAAAATATTTAAATAAAAAACAAGGAGTGTTGGTAGATTATTTTACAATTTGATTCATTTTTAGTTTATATCTATTTTTAATATATATTTTGAAGTTTAAAATTCAAATTGTAAACTTTTTGCAACATGAATAATGTTTGGATATAAATTTTGTTTTTAGAATTGTATTTGTGTGCTTTTTTCTACTACTATTTCTAATCAATTATAGTTGGGTAAAGTGTATTTTCATATAGATTTTAAAATTAATAATGATGTTTTACATTTGTTATAAAATAGTTTACATAAAACACTATTTTTATTATTTTTTATGTTGATTAAAAAATAACTAATGTAAAAGTATGTTTTTAAATCATTTACTTTAAATAATTGATATAAAGAACATTCATTTATATCAATTTTTACAAATAAAATAAAATATTTATAGATTTTACATTTTATTTTGGGTTTTTTATGATTATTATTATAATAATTTATATAAAAAAATAACAATATATTTTAAAAATACATCACTAATTAACCAATTTTAAAAACTAATAAAAATGTGGTAAATAATTTTCTACACGAGTGAAGGGAGATGATGTGTCATGGGGAGAATATTTAGGTTTTTGGATAGTATAGAGATGCAATCACGATATGATTCATGTTTTCACATTGTGACATGTATATTTGTAGTATATTTAATAATATTTCCTATAATTTTTGAAGGTATAAGTCAGGTTTGAAGGGGGGTCCCATGTGGGATTTGGAAGTATTTTTAAAAAAAGAGACAGATTTATGGAGGCTAATTAGCCACTACGGGATTTTCTAACCAGGATGAGATACTAGGAATCAAACATAGAGTTTCATAAATAGGGTTTTATTTATTCTATTTTTCTTATATTTTTATTGTGTAATATTGGTACTCATGCTTTGGATGATTTATCTTCCAGGTAACATTTTTAATATTATTCAATTTATTCTTTGCTTTTTGATTCTATATTCTATAGAATGTAGTGTATTAATTTATCATGACCAATCATATATGAGTTTCTTAACTCATAAGAGATAGTGGGATTGATGGAATAGGGTTTTTTTGAGTTGATTTTATTCTTCCTTACATGTGGGACTGACATCAGACTTTCACTGAACTTTTCCTTAGTAGTTAATGTTGGTTGGATAAATATAAATTATATAATTTTCATCTCATGAGAAATTAATGATTTTACATGGTATATCAACCACTATAATTCACTTAAGAAAAATAAAACATCATTTGATAGAAACCACAACATCGCTCATCAAATTGGCACAATTTTTTGGGATAGAAGTATGTTCTTAGACTTATTATTGTTAAGTTTTTTTTATTTTTTTTATTTTATTTTCTTATATTTGATTTATTTCTTATTTATTTTTTTCTCTCTATTTAGCTTCATTTTATACCTATTTTTCTTCCATTTTTCATAATTATTTATTTTTTATTTCATTCCTTATTTTCTTTCCTTCTGTCCTTTTCAAATTTTTTTCATTTATTTTTTTCTTCTTCTTTTTTCTATACTATTAGGTGAATCCTAATTCTCATGATATTTTAGTTAAAATATTTTTATAATTTTATTTGATATATGAAATTAGCACATCTTGAAGTTCTCTTTGAACTTAACCTCAAGATTAAATATATACATCATGCTCAAATTAGGAAATCTTAGTCTATGGGAAGTGTCAATATTGACTCATTCAACAACCTCCTCAATTTTGAGAAAAGTGAAATTGATATCACCTATCAATATAAAAAATATAAAGAACAATGTAAATTAATAATAAATATTATGAAATTTATAAAACCATTTAAGAATTAAAAATAGTTGATATCTACTATAAACCATCATGCATTGCATGCCCCAATTTGGAAATGGATATTGAATTCAATTATGGACTTAAATACTTTCTTCTAAAATTTCATGGACTCTCAGGAATGGAACAAAATAAAAAATTAAAATAAATCAATATTGTTTTTTCAAACATGAAATCAATAAATTTAACTAAATAATGAATCAAATATATAGAATTTATATTCCCACTAGATGGAGCGGTGATAGACAAGATATACTAATTACAAACTGAAGATATAACAACCTTAAATTATTTAAAATATCATTTATTTTAAATATTTTTATCCAGTATCGAGGACTGCTATAATTTAGAAAAATATAATCAGGATAAATAAAATAAAATTAAAATCTATGTACAAGTATTAAGAATAAAGAATTTGTGATCCAAGTGCATGTATCACAAAATTTTTAAACAATTCCCCATCCAATACTCATTTGAAGATTTCATAATTATAGAGAAGATCATGGTGGATATTATATCAAGAGGATATTTAGTTGAAAATCACCAATATAATCTCAAGTATTTAATAATAAAATGGAATAAAAATCCTAAAAATTCAGTGATCAAGGTACGCCAGCTATAAAAGAATTGTACCTGGAAAGACCTTCAAATATTTGAAAATCATTTAATCCATATTAAGTTAAAGAAATTAACTATTATAATGAGATATATTTCCTTGGATAATAAGATATCAGAACCCACTCTTGTAATGATTTATGGTATTTTCACTGAATCATACCACCTTACCAATATTCCCCCATCTTCAAGATATGGAGGAGTGTTTTGTGTTTTTCTTTTTGGGAGACCATTTCAAAAATAGAATTGAAAAAAAAACACCTTAGAATAAGTATGATCCATTTGAATCGTCATACTCTAAGAACCCAGTTTTTTCTATAAAAGACTTTGAAATATTCTTGAATTTATTCTGGAGCAGCGCCTTCAGACGGCGTGTGATTCCGAGCACCGGTGTGGCCGGAATTAAATTTTCAGTGCGTTCGCACTGGGCATGAAAAATAAATAGAATAACTCCTAAACGGTATCTTGGAAGAGAAAAACGAGGGCACCATTGAGTCCGGAGCATACCTTTTACCCTAGGAGGGGTGTAATTTTTGCGGGTGAGGGCCTTCTATGAAAAATGCCACCAGAGGCGTTTTCGTAATTTAGCGGCCTTTGGTGTTAAATTTTATAACATTAAAATGGGGCCTCAGATTAAAATTCTGAGACCTCCTTTGTGATCGGGAGGTGGTTTTTACCCTAGGCGTGGCCAAACTTTAATCGCATCGGTGGTTTTGGATGCATGTGTTTTCAGGGGTTGAGTTTTTAATTAAAAATAGTTTAATTAATTAAAATCTCCTCTCCCTCTCCCCCATCCTCATTCCACCCCCTGACGAAACCCACCTTCTCCCTCAACCCATCCCTATCAATCTCAACCTCCTCCTTCTCTTCCTCTGATCAAGACGGGGGAGACAACGGCGAGGTGCGGATCGACCGTGAAGCGTCAGGCTACACCCCTGCAGGTAGAAGATTTATTTTTGCATTTTAATTTCTGAACCCTTATTTCAAGTTGAATTATAGTGTGGTTATGTCGTTGATTTGCCTATCGAGGGTAGTAGATGCGTAGGGGCTGATCTGAGCTTCCTATTTCACCTTTCGGATTGGAAATCCGAGTCTCGGGGAGTCCGGGGTGACCCGGGGAAGTTTCCCGTCCAAAACTGTGTTTTTCCGGCGAGTAGGGAGGTTTCCGGGGAGCACAGGGCCGGTCCGGTGAGGTCAGCGGTCGTGGCTGTCATGACCCGTCCTCGGGGATCGTTCAGTGACTACCCCAAGCTCGCCTTCAATAGGCCAGGGGATGGGGACTACCACCAAAGGCGTAAATCCTGATAAAATGGGAAGGAATTTCCTTTATAAAAGAAAACAAACACCACAGAGTATGCAAACTGAAGTAAAAACTAAGTAAACTGAAAACAGAAATAAGTGCTGAAAAGTAAATGGGCCAGAATACAAACCCAACTAAAGATGCAGTACAACTGAAAGTAAAGTACAACTCAAGGACAATAGCTGAAAGGTTACAAGCTGCTCCTGGATTGTCCTCCGGCTTCCTACCTGAAGGGTAGGTACAGATCTCCTCCTCAGCACTCCACATCCGTACGTCTCCTCCGGGTATCGACTCTTCGTGAAATACACCTCTGGGAACCGACTCGATGTGATATCCACCTTCGGGCACCGACTCATCGTGAGATCCTCCTCCGGGTACCATCCATCTCTACACACCTTAACCACGATCAGTGATGTCTGTCGTCTGCCACCAACACAATGTAGTGCGGGCGAAGCCCGTGTAGGATTGAGTATACGATACTCAGTAGGGATCCCAAGACCCCCAAATTTCTCCCTGAATCCACAAAGGATAAACCAAAAAGAAAAGATTCAATCACGAAGTATCATCCAACACTACTTAGGTATATTCCCATACAAATACCTAAGTCATCAAATCCAGTTCAGCTCCAACTCACGAGCTCTAGTACAATCCAGTAAACTCAGGAAAGTAAAACTTAATCCACACAGAAAAGAACGGCCCAATCCACATATGAAAGCATAATCCAATCCACATAGGATATCAATTCAATCACATCGAATATAATGATTGAAATTCAAGACTCAGATCACACATGTATACTACTCACGAAGATGGGTGTAGATGATTAGATGTAGCCTTTGAATCACCTCCTCTGTCGAACCCACGTAGGATCCAAGTTTAGTAGACGTCGCTACCAAAACCACGGGGGATCCAAGTATAGTAGTCATCGTTGTCGAACCCACGGAGGATCCCAATATGCTAGTCGAACCCATGGAGGATCCCAGTACAATAGTCGTCCTCATCGAACCCACAGAGGATCCCAGTACGGTAGTCATCCTTGTCGAACCCACGGAGGATCCCAGTCCGGTGGTCGTCCTCATCGAACCCACAGAGGATCCCAGTGAAGAAGTTGTCCTCGTTGAACCCACGCAGGATCCCAGTCTGGTAGTCGTCCTCATCGAACCCACGAAGAATCCCATTCTGGTATTCGTCATCGTCGAACCCACAGACGATCCCAGTACAGTCGTCATCGTCGTCGCAGTCGCAGCCAGCTCTAGGGTTCCCGCACACAGCACGCTCGTTCCGGGAATTTCCACTCCACGAGCTAAGGGGGTTCGATACATCAACTGACACGAAGTCTGGAGTTTATGTATCCAAAAGTTCTGTCTCACCAATAGGAACTCAACACGACAGATGGCGCGTCAATCGGACGCCCGGTCTGAGAGTTATTGGCTTTTTTGTCCTAGGGGCCCAGTTGGTTTTTAAGTCATAACCAACCCGACCATACTCCAACTGCGCCCAAACCTCGAGCGGAGTAAGCCAAAATAACCTTCTCATTAAGAGGAATCCAACAAAGTCTACGGCACGTCATTCGGACGTCCGGAGCTCAAGTTATAAGCATTTCCACTCCGAACGCCCGGTTGGTTTCGTGTTTGAACCAACTCGCCCATACCCAAAGTTCTCTGAAACCTTGAGTGTAATATACCAAAACGACCATATCGATCCAAGGATCTCATCGCAATTGACAGTGCATCGATCAGAGGTTTGTAGCCCAAATTATGGACGTTTGAACGAATCTATCCGTTTTTAGGGGGGTTTGGGCCCGGACCGACCCGGCCCAAAACCCCCTGGGTCGGCCCGAACCTGTTCGACCCGACCCGGGTCTGGGTCCATCCCGTTAGGGCATGGCCCGGCTCAGCTGACGCGGCCCGGACCAGCCGGTGCGGCCCGACCCGGCCCAGCGCGGGGGTCCGGCCCGGCGCGGGCGGCACGGCCCGGCGCGGGCGGCCCGGCCCGGCGCGGGTGACCGTGGCGCGGCATACGGCCGAGCGGGCGCAAGAGGGAAGCGCCGCCTCCTTTTTACGGAATGGCGGACCTAGTGGGTTCCGCCCTAATTAAACCCGGGGGGTAACACCCCCCGGTTTGCTCAGAAAACGGCCGGCCGTTTGGCTGGCCTTGTGAATCGTTGCGGGACCTGTGAGGTGTCCCACCTCCTAGAGCTTTGGCGGCCGGCCGTGCCGGGCCACCACCTGCTGCTGACCGCCGCTGCGGGACCCCGCGGTCCTTCCCTTCCGAAGCATCGGCGGCCGGTTTATCCGGCCGCCTCCAGGTTTTCTGTTGTGGCCAATGGGCCGCGGCTCTTGATGCTCCAGTGGCAGGGGAGTCTGGCCGCCCGCTGCAGGTGACCGTTGCGGCCTTAGGCCACGGCCCTTCTTCGACCAGTGCGGAGCGTCGGCGCCACACCCCTCCACCACGACCCATTTCAGCCGCGACATTCCCTCGAGTTCTTTGGCGCGACGCAATGACGTCGTGCACCCCCTCCGCAGCTCTTTTCGTTCCCGCGCGGTGCATCGGCACCGCGCCACCTTCGTTCGAGCCACAACAAGTACAAAAAAATTGGGGAGGAGGGTCGGCCATGTTCATGTGGTCTGGCCCCCTCCTGTTAAATCGATAACAAGCGGCAAAGGGTTTAGCGATGGATGCCAAAAATATTCACGAACATTAAATCAAACCCCTACCTCGAGGAGTTGTCGAACGATGATCGTCGTGGGAAAACGGTGTCATGGAAGACATCGTCGCGGAACGAGGATCCGTGTACATCGTTGGTGCACGCCCAATGAAGGATGCAGCGTCCCCCTTTCTTTGATTCATAAATAAGATCGAAAGACATGTCGGTGTTCTTCGCATTCTTCTACGAAGAAGAAGATGTTATTCGAGACTTTGGTTATTCTCTCCTCAAGTTTCACACAACAAATCCACCAAAAATAAAATAAGACTTTGTATTATTTTATTCACACATGCGAACATTTTTAAAAAATTCAAAATGAATTCACCAAATTAATTAACTTGTGCTGTCAAATTAATTAGGCGTTTAATTGGCATGCATTAATGTGGAAGAGTGGATGAGTTACAAAATTAATTGCTAGAGGGGGGTTTAATGGGGTGTTAGGGAAATTGAAGGAGGTGGGGGATCATGTGGGCCCCACCCCAACTTCCTCACAACTTCCTTTCCCTTAACACTTAAACCACTAGCGGTATAATAAAAATATAATTGTAATGCAACTATATTTTTATTCTTCACACTTTTTTAACAATTCCTCCCGAGAAAACGCACCTTCGGGAAAGGTGTTCCTAAGCAATTACCGGCATTGCGGTTTCATTGGTGCCCTTGGATTTCAATTCCGAGCACCAGATCAAAAGTTAGAAAAACCCACTCATTCGTTCACTGAACGTATCCGAGCTAAACTTTGGAAAAATATTCTGGGCACACCGGGCCTCGAAATCAGGCGCCGTCAGAAACTACGTACTCGTATAATTACAAAGAAAATAAAGGAAAAATTTCCCTTGAAATTTATAGGTCTTTACATTACTACCACCTCAGGGCTTTACGTCCCCATAAAGATTCATCTCATACTAGGGAAACAAATGAGGGTACTGAGCACGCATCTGAGCCTCCCGCTCCCAAGTTCTCTCCTGAAGGTTCTCGTGCTACCACCTGATGTGAATTAGAGGAATCTACCGTCCACGTAGGACCCTCTCCTGTCGATCCTCAATCTCCACCGGGACCTCCACAAAAGTCACCTCATCGTCAATGTCCAGCTCCCCATGGTCGATGATATGCATCGGGTCATGCATGTATCTCCTCAGCCGAGATACGTGGAAGTCGCCGTGCACCTGGTGCAACTGAGGTGGATCGGTCAAGCGATAAACCACCTCGCCTACCCTATTGAGGACCTAGAAGGGTCCGATGAAGTGTGAAGATAACTTGCTACCTCGGCCAAATCTCCATAATCCACGTCGAGGTAAGACCTGTAAGAAAATGCGGTCACTATCCTCAAACTCTAGTGGTCTCCGCCTCTTGTCGTCATAAGACTTCTGTCAGCACTGAGCTGTCCTCATCCGCTCCTAGATAACCTGAACCTTCTCTGGTCCTACAAGAGATGCAAAGATTTCTTCTTTTCCTATAAGATAAATCTGGTCTCATCCCCTGGATGAACCACATTGTTTTCCTAATACAGTCAATCCCGACATGAATGATACTAATCCATTCCATGGATGATGTCGTAAGGCCTCGATGATACTACAAAGAGATCCAATCGCTAATCTCGCCTCCAAGGGTCGAGTCACACTGTCGGCAGCAGTGTGTGGTCACTAGGTCTCCTCCAGTAGGAATCTCAAAAGTGAGGGTCAAGTCAACAGTTTTAAACCGGAACCTCTTAGTATCAACTACATAAAAAGGATAGGGAAGAAAATGTCACAAGAACAAGTGTATTTTATTACTGTAGCTCAAGGTAAAAAGACACAAAACATCCACAAACACAACATCAACAAGGCTAGAAGCAACATGAACAAAAGTCTCCATGACTGGAGCTAGTCCCGCTCCTGTCCATCAGCTCCCAGAGCTCAATGGTCATAAGCCTCAGCTGCCTGAAGCTGAGCTCTCCCCTATCCACTTGTTCCCTGCGGTCGGGGTGGTCTTTATGGTGGTGGTGGAGGTAAGGCCTCAAAGCGTCGCCCACCACCCGCTGCTCGGCCAGCTCCTCTACCTCATCCGCCTTCTCCCTACGGTAGAACCGAACTCCTATGATACCAATTTGTCACGACCCGTCCTCGGGGCCCGTGCCGTGACTACCCCAAGCCCACCTTCCATAGGCCAGGGGCTTGTGACTAGCACCAAATGTGTAAATCCCGATAAAAAGGGAAGGCATTGCCTTTATAAAAGAAAACAAACACCATAGAGTACGCAAACTGAAGTAAACACTAAGTAAACTGAAAATAGAAATAAGTGCTGAAAAGTAAATGGGCCAGAATACAAACCCAACTAAAGATGCAGTACAACTGAAAGTAAAGTACAACTCAAGGAAAATATCTAAAAGGTGACAAGTTGCTCCAGGATCATCGTATGGCTTCCTACTATAAGGGCAAGTATAGATATCCTCCTCAGCACTCCACGTCCGTCGGTCTCCTCCGGGTATCGACTCGTCGTGAAATCCACCTCCGGGCACTGACTCGACATGATATCCACCTCCGGGCACCGACTCATTATGAGATCCTCCTCTAGGTATCGTCCAGCTCTACTAGCCTAAACCACGATCAGTGATGTCTTTCGTCTACAACCAATACAATGTAGTGCGGGCAAAGCCTGTGCAGGGGTGAGTATACGATACTCAGTAGGGACCCCGAGACCCCTGAAGGTCTCCCTGAATCCATAAAGGAAAAACCAAAAATAAAAGATACAATCACAAAGTATCATCCAACACCACTTAGTTATATTCCCATACATATACCTAAGTCATCAAATCTAGTTCAGCTCCAACTCACGAGCTCTACTACAATCCAGTCCACTCAGGAAAGTAAAACTTAATCCACACAGGAAAGTACGACCCAATCCACACAGGAAAGCATAATCCAATCCACATAGGATATAAAGTCAATTACATCGAAGATAATGATTGAAATTCAATACTCATCTCAAACAGGTATACTACTCACGAAGAGGGGTGGAGATGATTAGATGTAGCCTCTGAATAATCTCCTCTGCCGAACCCACGTAGGATCCAAGTTTAGTAGTAGTCGCTGCCGAACCCATGGAGGATCCAAGTATATTAGTCATCATCATCAAACCCACGGAGGATCCCAGCATGGTATTCGAACCCACGGAGGATCCCAGTAGAATAGCCGTCCTCGTCGAACCCACAGAGTATCCTAGTACGATAGTCGTCCTCGTCGAACCCACGGAGGATCCCAGTCCGATAGTCGTCCTCATCGAACCCACGGAGGATCCCAGTGTGGTAGTCGTCCTCATCAAACCCACGAAGGATCCCAGTTCGGTAGTCATCCTCGTCGAACCCAAGGAGGATCCTAGTCTGGTAGTCCTCCTGGTCGAACTCACAGAGGATCCCAGTATAGTCATCATCGTCGTCGCAGTCGCAGCCAGCTCTAGGGTTCCCGCACACAGCATGCTCGTTCCGGGAGGGTCTTCTCCACGAGCCAAGGGGGGTCGATACATCAACTAAGATGAAGTCCGGATTTGATGTATCCCAAATTTCCATCTCACTAATAGGAACTCAACGCGATAGACGACGCGTTAATCGGACGCCCGTTCTGAGAGTTATTGGCTTTTTCGTCCCAAGGGCCTGGTTGGTTTTTAAGTCATAACCAACCCAAATGTACTCCAACTACGTCCAAACCTTGAGTGGAGTAATCCAAAAGAACCGTCTCAGTAAGAGGAATCCAAAAAAGTCGACGGCACGTCATTCGGACATCTGGAGATCAAGTTATAAGCGTTTCCGCTGAGAAGGCCCGGTTGGTTTCTTGTTCCAGCCAACCTAGCTGTACCAAATGTTCTCCGAAACCTTGAGTGTAATATACCTAAACGACCTTATAAATCCAAGGATCTCATCACAACTGACGGTGCATCGATCGGAGGTCTGTAGCCCAAGTTACGGACGTTTGAACGAATCTGTCCACTTTTGGGGGGGTTTGGGCCTGGACCGACCCGGACAAAAACCCCCTGGGTTGGCCCGAACCGGGACGAACTGACCTGGGTCCGGGTCAGGCCCGTTAGAGCGCGGCCCAACCCAGCTGGCGCGGCCTGTCCTGGCGTGGGTGACCGCAGCTCGGCACGCGGCCGAGCAGGCGCAAGGGGGAAGCGCTGCCCCCTTTTTGCGGAACGGCAGACCCAGTGGGGTTCGCCCTAATTGAACCCCGGGGTCACACCCCCTGGTTTTCTTGGAAAATGGCCGGCCGTTTGGTCGTCCTTGGGAACCGTCGTCGGACCCGTGAGGGGTCTCGCCTCCTAGAGCTCCGGTGGCCGGCCGTGCCCGGCCGCCACCTGCTGGTGACAACCGCTGCGGGACCCCGTGGTCCCACCCTTCCGAAGTGCCAGCGACCGGTTTATCCGTCCGCCACCAATTTTTCCGCCGCGGCCAAAGGGTCGCGGCTCTTGATGCTCCGGCGGTCGGGGAGTCCAGCCGCCCTCTGCTGGTGACCGCTACGGCCTTAGGCCGCGGCCTTTCTTCGACCGGTGTGGCGCGTCGGCGCCACGTCCCTCCGTCACGGCCCTCTTTGGTCGCGGCATTCCCTAGAGTTCTTCGACACGGCGCGACGACGCCGCGCACCACCTCGGCAGCTCTTTTCGTTCTCGTGTGGTGCATCGGCACCACGCCACCTTTGTCTGAGCCACAACGAGTGCAACAAAAAGGGGGAGGAGGGTCGGCCTTGTTCGTGCGGTCCGACCCCCTCCCGTTAAATCGATAACAAGCGGCTAAAGGTTTAACGATGGATGCCAAAAATATTTACGAACATTAAATCAAACCCCTACCTCGAGGAGTTGTCGAACGATGATCGTCGCAGAAAAACGGCGTCGCGGAAGACGGTGTCGTGGAACGAGGCTCCGTATACGTCGTCGGTGCACGCCCGATGAAGGATGCAGCGTCCCCCTTTCTTTGACGCGGAAAGAAGATCGAAAGGTGTGTTGGTGTTCTTCGTGTTCTTCTACGAGGAAGAAGATGTTCTTCGAGACTTTGGTTATTCTCTCCCCGGATTTCACACAACGAATCCACCAAAAATAAAATAAGACTTTGTCTTATTTTATTCACACATGCCAACATTTTTAAAAAATTCAAAATGAATTCACCAAATTAATTAACTTGTGTTGTAAAATTAATTAGGTGTTTAATTGGTGTGCATTAATGTGGAAGAGTGGATTAGTTACAAAATTAATTGATAGAGGGGGGTTTAATGGGGTGTTAGAGAAATTGAAGGAGGTGGGGGCTCGTGTGGACCCCACCCCAAATTCCTCAAAACTTTTCTTCCCTTAACACATAAACCACTAGCAGTATAATAAAAAAATAATTGTAAAGCAACTATATTTTTATTCTTCACACTTTTTTAACAATTCCTCCCGAGAAAAAGCACCTTCGGGAAAGGTGTTCCTAAGAAATTATCGGTGTTGCGGTTTCATCGGTGCCCTCACATTTCAATTCCAAGAACCAGATCAAAAGTAAGAAAAACCCGCTCATTCGTTCACTGAACGTACCCAAGCTAAAATTCAGAAAACTATTCAGGGCACACCGGGCCTCGGATTCAGGGGTCGTCAGAAAATTCGTACTCGTAGAATTCCAAAGATAATTAAGAAAACATTTCCCTTGAAATTTACGAGTCTTTACAGTGGCGGCTACACGGGCTCCTTCTGGTGAGGTGGTCGGGGCTCGCGGTTGAGTGGAGCAGGCAGCTGTAGGCGGTCGGGGGGAGTCGGCTAGATGATTGGGCTCCTCAGGGTGGAGGAAGCTGGGGTCAGGCGGTCGGGTGAGCGCGGCGTGCCAGCTGGGGCGCACGACGTGGTCGGCGAGGTGGAAGACTAAGGTCGTCGGACCCCGACTGGCGACAGGGACCCGTAACACGCGGGTCCGGTGAGAGTCAAGCGGGACCGGCTTAATCCGGTCCAGGCGAGGCGAGCCGGCCCACAGTGAACCGCGGGCTGGTCCAGGAGCAAGGGGGGCCGGCGAAACCGGCCCAACCCACCTATTTTCGTCATAAAATTTTAAACTCTCCTAAAATTCAGACCAGGTGTCGGATTCATGTTCCGTAAGTGGTGATGCATTCCTTCCAACAAGGCAGATAGTTTGAGATGTACTTGGGAATTTTTAATTCCCAAGATGAGGAGCTCGGTGGCACGACACGTACGTTAAGTGGGTTGGCGTTTTTCCAGGAGTTCTTGTTTTGGATGGTGCGGACACATCTGATGTCTGATTTGAGCGTCGTCAGCAGTTTTGGGACCCTGGCACCGAGGCAGAGCTTTCCAGTGTAGTTTCAGGCATTGAAGCCTGAGTTGAGGCATGGGCCCCATGGCCCGTCTTTTAAGCTACGAGCCACGTTTAGAAAATTTTTCATCAGATATCTGTTCGGGGCGTGCGAGCAATCGATTTTGGGTGTTTTTTCCGAGGGCATTACAATGGAACAATATGCTTGCTTTAATTGTGCATGATGGTGCGGGCCCCATAAGGGCCATTTTGGGAGTTGGCGTTGATTTCTATCTTTATCACTGTTTGTCCATTTCAGACAAGTGGATATTCAATCTAGTGTACTTTTTCAAGAGGATTGCATTGGTGTGATCCGTTCATTGCACTTTCGGACCGAGATGTGGGTCCTAGGAAGCACTGCTCGTGTGCAGTACGGAAAAATGCATCTTTTTCTCCGTAAATCCGTTCCACGCAAGTAAGTAGTCAATTTGACTTGTCTTTCTAAGGAGATCGCAACGGTGCTATGCACCCGACCGTTTTCGGGATTGAGGCTCGGGACCACGGGACGTCGTTTGGGCATAAAGCGCTGTTGGATGACTTTTCCGTCAGATGTTCATTTGAGGCGAGTAAATAGTCTATCTAACATGTTTTTCTGTGATGATTACAATGGTACGATCCATTTGGATGTGCAGAGACTCATTCGAGTTCTCATTTAATGTGGAAGCATGAAAGGTGTATCAGTGGTGGTTCTTCCTGCGGTGTTTATAGAGAACCCTTGGCATGTGATCTCGTTCACTCATGGGAGAGTGAAGTGAATGCTTACAGAGATGTGGTTGGCCATTCTAGGGTCGTGGAGGAAGCAGGTTGGTGAAGTTATGTTTACTCTTTTTTTCCTTGACATTGGGTGCCATGTGCATGATAGCCCTTGGGCTGGTAATGTGGCATACTCTGGGAGTATACGGGAATGCTTGGAGGTACATTATGTAGTTTCTACCTGAGAACCTTTGTGTGATTGGTTTGGAGATGAGTTTGGGCCACACGTCATGTGGGCCCCATGTGTGTGTTGTGTTCTACTTTACGTACCTTTGACCTATCGTGGTGTAGAGGGTCCTCCTATTCTTGATGGTTTAGACTAGCAGGGTAGAGTTGGTTTCCCCATGGTCCTATTCACGATGTTTTAGACCAGCAGGGTTGAGTGGGTTTCCCCCTAGTCCGGTTCACGATGGATTAGACCAGCAGGGTTGAGTGGTTTCCCCTGGTTCTGTTCTATATGGTTTGATCGGCGGAGTTTTTTGGGTTCCCCTTTCTCCTTTAGCCATGTGGGATTTCAGTGTCACGTCCTTTCATGTTCCCTAGTATAATTTTGAGGATTCGGTGTGACCAATACTTCACACGGGCACCGATCCTCTACCTAGGAGGTTGTTTCTAGTATGGATGGCTAGAGCAGTTCTGGGTTTACCCTCCAACGGGGCTGGGCAGTGGGTTGCTCATCGACTTCTTCGGTTTTACCCTCCAGCGGGGCTGGGAAGTGGGTTGATCATCGACTTCTTCAGGTTCACCCTCCAGCGGGGCTAGTCAGTTGGTTTCTCATCGACTTCTTCGGTTTTACCCTCCAGCGGGGCTGAGCAGTGGGTTACTCATTGACTTCTTTGAGTTTACCCTCTAGCGGGGCTGGGCAGTGGGTTGCTCATCGACTTTTTCGGGTTTCCCTCTAGCGGGACAGAGTAGTGGGTTGCTCATTGACTTCTTAGGGTTTACCCTCTAGCAGAGACTGGGCAATGGGTTACTCGATAACTTCTTAGGGTTTACCCTCCAGCAGATACTGGGCAGTGGGTTACCCGATGACTTCTTAGGGTTTACCCTCCAGCAGAGACTGAGCAGTGGGTTACCCGAAGACTTCTTAGGGTTTACCCTCCAGTAGATACTGGGTAGTGGTTTACCCAACTACTTCTTAGGGTTTACCCTCCAGTGGGGCTGGGCATTGGGTTACCCGACGAATTCTTTCAGACTCAGTCTTTTCTACTAGGATAGTCTGTTGATTTTCTCAGTGACTACCTGAGCGGGACCCTTGGTTGTACGGGTCACTAATGTGACATCTTTGACTTTGAGGAGACCTATCAACTGTGTGACAGTGATGAGGTGTGGTTTTAATTTTCCCATAACTCTCAAGTATGAGGGGAACTTTCCCCACCAAGACACGTCCTTGAGACGCAGCCTAAAATTGTGAGGGCGAGTCAGTGCCGCCCAAAGCGGATAGTGTCAAGGTGAGGTGATTTGATCACCCTTGACTTGCAGCTCGCGACAGATAGGTAGGATGCTGGGCATCGATGGTGTTTACTTCTAAGACTGTTGGTGACTCACTTTCTTGGGCTGAGCTATGAGACGGAGATCCCCTTACGATCTGGTTTGGGTTTCATGAAAGAGCATATATATATGTATACCTTGTTCCATCACCCACTCCTTGGGTTTTGGCTACTCTCCTTCTAGGAGAGGCAAAGACACACGGGGTATGTCACATGCTTTCTGTGTCTAGCTTATCGTGTTTGGATGAGTCTACTATCCTTCTATAGGTAGTGAAGACTTGACGGAAAGTTCACCTTCTCACCGTTTCTAGCTACTTGTGATAGGACGAGTCTTCTTCCTTCCTCTGGTTGGGTTGAGTTGTACTCTTTACTACACTCTCTATATTGTACCCCTTTACTACTCCCAGTTTGATCTACTACTCACCCTTCAGTACCTCCTTTGTTTCTCCCTTGAGCCTTCGGGGTATCCTACTGAGTATTTTTATACTCACCCCTGCTTGGTCTTTTATCGCACTTGGTGTACCCTTGTAGACGATGGATAGGTTGCTCGTGATTGCAGAGGGGATTATGATTTCGTGAGCTTGGACCATGTGCGGTGGTCGTAGTCGGGTTCCAGGTTTGGGACTCTCCCAGCTGTTTTACTTTGGTTTACCTATTGTCGAGTTGTGGCACTTTTATAGTTGGCAGCGTGTTTTGCCCTTTTCTTTTCAGTTTACCTTAAGCACTCACTTTGTACTATTTAGAGGTCGATGCACCTTTGTGGTTGTTTATAGCACTTGGTACATTACTTTTCCTTTTACTCTGAACTTCTACATTGAGTGGGCTGCGTGTGTGTGTACAGGTACTTAAGAAAATTCCTTGTCGAGTTGTTTAGCCTTTGGTGCTTGTCGCCATCCCCTGGCCTATGGAGGCGGGCTTGGGGTAGTTGCGGCTTGAGCCCGGGTAGGGTCGGGTCGTGACAGAGTGGTATCAGAGGTGGTTTTTTCCTTGGGAAATAGTTCAGACATCCCTAAAAAGGAATTTGTTGGCATTTAGGGAAACCGTGTCAATGTGTCTCGAGAGCGTCTCTCAGGACAGGGAGTCCAGTGATGGTGCGGTGGTTGACGTGTCCATTCACAAGGACCCCGATAACCTGCATGTTGACTCTGCATGCTGAGACACTTGTTGCAGGGAAAATTTGGTTGGTTCATCACATAGGATTGAGTCTTTTACTGTTCTTCTTGAGTCAGCTCCCCAATTTTGTTATTATTATATACGTATATGCTCATCTGATCATGATGATCCGTGATAACATTAAGGATGCCTCCGCGAAGACAGCCAGCTAGGATACTAGATTTGGTTCGTGACGATGACCCTATGAGCTATGAGGTCTCAGTACAGAACCCATCATACAAGCCCCTTTCTCGGAGTGGTCTAGTAGTAGAACCCCCACCTGGTGAGCAGCAGACATCTCCTACAGAGAAGACGGAGCTTGAGCACAGGTTGAGCACATACTATGAGTTCTAGCGACAGAGGCCGCTGAGGTTCAGTGGTGAGCCACACCCTCAGGCAGCAGAGGTTTGGCTAGAGACAGTGGTTCGCCTCTTCATTATTGCACAGACGTCGGTGAATCTTATGGTGGATTTGGCCGCCATCCTTTTCCATAGAGCAGTTGGGTGTTGGTGAAGTCTGGTGACTCAGTTACTCGATGAGTCATCACTTTCATGGGACGACTTTCAACTGCTGTTTCGTGAGAAGTTTTACCCCTCCTGCTTACGCTCTATTCAGATCCAGGATCCCCTGTAGTTTTAGCATGGAGGGATGATGGTGACTGAGTAAGCGATTAGTTTCACAGACCATGCAAGTTTTTACCCGGACTTGGTCCATGATGGAAACTTCTGAGCATGGAAGTTCGAGTAGGGTCTCCGCAGAGGGATTTGTGCTATCATCATACCCTTGTGCATCCCCACTTATGTTGAGGTTATAGAGCCGGCAATAGTGACAGAGATCTTCCTGTCACGCTTTATGGTTGGTGGTGGTAGTAGGCACGATAGAGCTGAGACGTCTGCTATATCTAGCAGGCGTCAGAAGACGGAACCTCAACGTAGGCGGCCTTCCCACCACCAGTTTTGGAGACATGGTCATGCACCACTGTTCCGGTAGAACGCATGGCCTCAACTTAGGAGACCCTTCTTTGAGTGGACTTCGGGCCGTGTTTGTACACCACATTGGCGCCGGAGGGCACCAGGGCAGCCCAGAGAGCACTGGTGCTATGCTTGTTACGGGCAAGGTCACTTGGCATAGGACTGCCCGACCAGGCATACGGAGAATATCGGGTAGGTATCAAGTGCACCATCATGACAGAGGTAGCGCCGTGATCGGATTAGTGGCCAGAGAGGTGGTGCTAGCAGAGGAGTGGGAGGAGCTGGTAGTGGGGTGTTAATTCAATAAGGTTTTCCTTATGACTTTTCCATTCCTTCTTGTTTTGAAAATCACAAACACCTTATACTTAAGCAAATATAAGTTTTACCTCTATAAGTAAAATTTACTTCTTTAAGAAAATTTACCCTAACCTAGATTTAATTATACATAGAAATATTTTTCCTTAGTTCAAAAACCGGATTCATACCCAAAAATCCAAAAGTCATATAATGTAAAGATTTGAGAGCATTCTGTTTTTAGGATCTGAATTCTGGATGTGAACTATAATGAAGTTCCACTCTGAATTCTGGACTCCGAACTTTCATGAGTACAACTCTGAACTCTTAAGTAGTTTGACTCTGAACTCTTAAGTAGTTCAACTCTGAACTCTTAAGTAGTTCGACTCCGAACTCTTAAGTAGTTCGACTCCGAACTCTTAAGTAAGCTCGACTCCGAACTTTTATTGGTTCGACTCCAAACTCTGCAAGTATCAGATTATGATCTCTGGTGAAACCAGACTCTGAATTCCTATAAAACAGAATCCGAGCATTTCATGACATAGACTCTGAATTTCATTTTGGTTAGACTCTGATTTTTTATTTTTTCTTACACTCCGAACTTTTGTACGGCTTTTATTTACATATAATCCATTTCAAAACGATGTCGTGCATTCAGTTATACATTGTTTATTATTAAACGATGTCATTTATTCTATTTGTAATTAATAGTTGGTTGAGTTACACGTGTACAGGTCCCTCCGAATTTTTATGGAAAATATGACCATTGGAGGAGGGAGCCGACCGTTAAAAATTTGCCTATAAATAGGAGCTCATTTGAAAGAGCTCTTTAGATGAAAAACGTTGATTGATCTAGAGACCACACGTTGTTAAGGTGATTTCTAGAGAGAGAAGATTTTCATGCCTTGTGCGTACTAAACCGCTCATTCAGATTGCTTTGTGAGACTCCTAATATTGGTGATTACATTCAAGGACTTCCGGGGATAAGAAGACAGAGGTGCTGACTACCTTGAAGTTCAAGGGCTTCCTTGCTAAGGAAGACAGAGGTTCCAACTACCTTGAATTTGAGGGCTTGCGAGGATAGCAAGACAGAGAATCTGATCTTCGTATCGAGGGATTACCCTAGTGTGGGTAAGACAGACTTGCTTGAAAGTATAAATCAAGGGACCTTTATCCAAGGCTGTTGGATACCCTTCTCTTTGGGTTAAAAGACTTATATCTTGTTACTTGTAGTTTTACTACTAGTTTTCCCGATGCACTTTTGTATTGTAAGGAAGGTATAACCTTATTATATTTCCTTACACTTGTACTCTGATAAGTTTAGATTCTATATGCTTTAAGGTAGAATATCATATTGTAAACTTTGGTTCCAATTCTCCATTTGGTGATTAGAGGTGTTGTGAATTTCCTTAGTTTAACTTTGTTAAACTCAGATCTTTTCTTTTCTAAGGAAAACATAGTTATCTGTAACCAACTTTAAAGGTTCCAAAGGAATTTTTAAAGTATACAATTCACCCCCCCCCCCCTCTTGTATATTGAGCATCTACATCATTATTTCGATCCTACAATTGGTATCAGAGGAGGTCTATGAAATATTCGTACTCACGTATAAGTTTTTCTTGCTCTTTTTTTTGTTGAAATTTGTCATTCCGAACGTTTTCATTCCGAACTTCGTCATTCTAAACATTTTCATTCTGAACATTGTCGTTACAAACTTTTTATAATAACTAATTTGGTTGTCATGTTTTTATTAGAATGGCAGGAGTCAATGTTGGTTCTATTGACAATCTAAATCCTACAAGACCACCAATATTTGATGGTAATGACTATGAGTACTGGAGAGATCTAATGAAGACATTTTTTATCAACACTAGAGTGGACAACTTCGTTATGCTTACTGGTGACTATAAAATTCCTGATAAGGAAGTTAGAACTCTCACTAACCAGGAAAAGCAAGAGTATCAACTCAATTATAAGGTACACAATACGTTACTTTGTTCTATGACTAGAAATATATATAGCCCAATTTCTTCTTGTGAAGCAGCTAATTGTATCTGGAAGCAGTTAGAGGTTACACACTTTAGAACTTCTAAATTGATTGATACTAGGAGAGCTATGCTTAGAGCTGAATATCATGGATTCAATTTTCCATATGGAGAACCAATCTGTAGAGTTCAACAGAGATTTATGACTATATTGAACAGATTACAGTCTATGGGAGAAAAAGGGTTAGATGATGAATCCCTTGTGGATAAGATAATTGATTTTATGACCAATGAGTGGGAATCAAAGAGAACAGTTATAGATGAAAACAGGAAGGTCACTCAAATTTCTCTTGATGATCTATTCAGAACTCTTCTTCAAAATGAAACACGAATAAAGAGAGATTCTGACAACATGAAGAAGAAGAAGAATGGGAATGGTTCCATTGCTTTTAAAACAACATCAAATCATATGAAAGCTAGGAATCCTGAGAGAGTAACTAGATCCAAGTCTAAGAAAGTTATTATCCAATCCGAATCTAGTGAGAGTGAAGTCTCTGAGAATGAGTTAGAAAATCTTGCTCGAAGGATGAACAAGATAGCTAGCTAGAGAAATTTCCAGTCTAAGTATAAGAAAAAGGAAAGGAAAGATAGGAAAGATGGTGAAGTTACTTGTTATGAATGCAAGAGAGCTGAACATATTAGACCAGATTTTCCTTTTCTCAAAAATAAAGAAAGAAAAGAAAGGCATTTTGAAAGAAACAGAAATAAGTACTACAAAACCAAAGCTAAGAAAGTCTTGAAAGAAAATTACACATGGAGTGCCAGTGGTGGTGACTCTTCAGATGAATCTTCTGATTATGAATCTTCAGGACAGAAGAATCTTGGTCTTATATCCAGATTACCCATTAACAATTATTGTTTTATGGATAAGGTACGAAATGATGAATCATTGACCAATTTTTCTTTAAATTCTAATGATAGAGAATATTATAACTCTTCTGATGAAGAATCCTCTTCTGATGAAGAAAATACTTTACCTACCTATGAAGAAATTTCTAGGTTTGCTGAACTTCTTGAAATTGAGAATTCAAAACTCAATAAAAAACTTGATAAGGAAAACTCTATTAATTATATACTTACAAAAGAAATATCAGATCTTACCAAATATCTTGATAGGAAAAATGCTGATTTTATAAATATTTCAAAAAATCTTGAGGAAGTAAGTTCTGAGAAGAACAAACTTTCTAAAGAGTTAGAAAAATTAATTTCTGAGAAAAGTATCTTCGAGCCTAGCTCTAGTTCTAAATATAATAATTTTGAAGATAAAAACATGGTTATAAAACTCAAGTCCGAAATCTTTTCCTTAAATAAGTGTTTATAAAACTTTACCCATGGTAAGGAAAATTTTGATAAAATGTATTCTCAAATATGACCTTTGAGAAACAAATATGGATTTGGTTATACCCATGAAAAACCAATTTTTAATTACAACTACTTTATTCCACAAAGTTCCACATTTTGTACCAAGTGTCAATGTGGTGGTCACTGGGCAAAGAACTGTTCCTTAAATAAAACCCAATCATTAGGTTTTCATAAAGCCTATTTCTCTAAGAAAGTGTGGGTTCCTAAAATTTTGTTATCTGGAAATCTCAGATCCAAGAAAGTTTGGATTATGAAATTCTAATTATTTTCTTGTTTTCAGGAAGATAGAGGAAGTACCAACAACAATACATGGTACATGGATAGTGGATGTTTCTGGCACATGACTGGTAAAAAAATCTATTTTGAAAAGATTATCAAAACGAAAGGAGGAAAGGTATCTTTCAGAGATAATACTGAGGGAGAAATTGTTGGTATAGGTAATATTGTTCTTCTTGGTAAAACATTGATTTCAAATGTTTTATTTTTTAAGGGTCTTAAGCACAACCTCATTAGAATAAGTCAGTTATGTGATGAAGGGTATCTTGTGAATTTTAGGAATGATAAGTGCTTAGTACACAATTCCAAGGAATAATTTATTCTCTCAGCCAATAGGCAAGAGAATGTTTACACATTGAACTTAGAAGACCTCAGGAGTCAAGACCTACCTTGCCTAAGTGCAATGGAAGATCATTCCTGGTTATGGTATATAAGACTAGGTCACTGTAACCTTAGAAACTTATGTAAACTTTCTAAGAAGAAACTAGTTAAGGATCTACCAGAGCATATATTTGATTATTCTAAAGTTTGTGATCCTTGTCAATATGGAAAGCAACATAAATCTAGTTTTAAATAAATCAGTGAAGTCTCAACAACTGATGCATTATAGTTAGTGCACATGGATCTTTTCGGTCCAACACAAACTGGAAGTATTGGAGGCAAATACTATGTGTTTGTTTTAGTTGATGATTACACCAGATTTACTTGGGTCTATTTCCTAGAAAAGAAGTCTGAAGCTTTTTATTATTTCAAATGTTTTAGAGCACAAGTTAAAAAAGAGAAAAACCTTCCACTGAAAACTATTCATAGTGATCATGGAGGAGAATTTCAAAATTCTGATTTTGAAACTTTTTGTAGTAGAAAAGGTATTACTCACAACTTTTCATCACCTAGAACTCCTCAAAAAAATGGTGTAGTTAAAAGAAGAAATATAATTCTTCAAGAAATAACTAGAACCATGTTGAGTGAATATTCTATAGCTGGACATTTCTGGGCTGAAGCTGTAAGTACTTCTTGTTATACTATAAATCGAGTTTTGGTTAGACCTTTTCTTAATAAAACTCCTTATGAGTTATGGAACGGTATAAAACAAAGACTTTCCTACTTCAAGGTTTTTGGATGCAAAGTATTCATTCTGAATACTAAAGATAATCTACATAAATTTGCACTAAAATCTGATGAAGGAATTTTCTTAGGCTACTCCACAACTTCTAAGGCATATAGAGTTTTCAATAAAAATACTTGTACTGTTGAAGAAACAGTGCATGTAAAATTTGACGAGTCAGATCCTTTTGTTTTTAAACCACCCAAACCTACATCCTCGGATGTGTTTTCAAAAACTGATTGTCAACCTTTGATAGAAGATCCTTCTGATAAGGAATATGTCCAAGAAGATACTTCTGAAACATTTACCCTAGAAGACTTTCTACCCTATGTTGATGAACAGGTTTTACAAAACCCAAATCAAGTGTTTCTTAAGAACCATCCCAGTGGTAGCATCATTGGTGATGTAAATAAACCTGTAAGGACTAGAAGTTCCTTAAGAAATGAAGTATAACATCTAGCATTTCTTTCCCAATTAGAACCAAAAATCACTAATGAAGCTTTAGGTGATGATGATTGGATCAAAGCCATACAAGATGAACTAAATGATTTTGAAAGGAATAAAGTCTGGACTTTGGTTGAAATACCTAAGGAAACTTCTGTTATTGGAGTAAAATGGGTCTTCAGAAACAAGTGTGATGAAAATGGAGTCATTGTAAGAAATAAACCTAGACTCGTTGCTAAAGGCTATAATCAGCAAGAGGGAATAGACTATGAAGAAACCTATGCTCTAGTAGCTAGACATGAATCTATTCGTATTCTAATTGCCTTTCCAACATTCTTCAATTTGAAACGTTTTCAAATGGATGTGAAATGTGATTTTCTTAATGGTTATGTTCAATAGGAAGTTTTTGTTAAACAATCTCCTGGCTTTGAAGATACAAAACATCCTGATCATGTTTTTAGACTTACCAAAGCTTTGTATGGTCTTAAGAAAGCCCCATGAGCCTGGTATGATAGACTCACAGGATTTTTGCATCAAAATAACTATGTTAAGGGAAATGCAGATCCAACCCTTTTTATAAAGAAAGATAAGAAAAATGTTTTTATTGTTCAAATTTATGTTGATGACATCATATTTGGTTCAACTCAGCAATCTTTAACTGACTCTTTTGCAAGTCTAATGAAATCTGAGTTTGAAATGAGTATGATGGGTGAGTTATCTTTTTTCCTTGGTTTTCAAATTTCTCAAAAACCAGAAGTAACCTATATATCCCAACATAAGTATATTAAATATCTTCTAAAAAAGTATGGTTATGACAACACTAAGAGTATAAGTACTCCCATCGGTACCTCAAACTCTTTAGATCTTGATGAAGCTGGGAAACCAGTTGATCAAACATCTTATATAGGTATGATAGAAAGTTTACTTTACTTAACAGCTAGTCAACCAGAATTAATGTTCTCAGTATGCTTATGTGCAAGATATCAATCCAATCCTAAGGAATCTCACTTAAAGGCAGTAAAAAGAGTTTTTCGCTACCTTAAGGGAACCATGGATCTAGGATTATTTTATACTTCTGGAAATGATTTTATTCTAAAAAGATTTTCTGATGCTAACTTTGGTGGATGTAGAATGGATTGAAAGAGTACATCCAAAACTTATCATTTCTTAGAAGATTCGTTAGTTTCTTGGTCCTGCAAGAATCAACATTCTGTAGCACTTTCCACTGCTGAAGCTGAATATGTAGCAGCTAGAAGTTTTTGTTCTCAAGTGTTGTGGATGCAACACACACTCACAGACTATGGTCTGAGTTTTACTAAGACTCAAATTTTGTGTGATAACACAAGTTCCATTGCCCTAAGTAAGAACCCTGCACATCACTCTCGTGCAAAACACACAGATATTAGGCATCACTTTCTTAGGGATCACACACTGAAAGGAGATATCATTCTTCAGTTTATCGGAACGCAAGATCAACTTGCTGATATTTTCAAAAAATCATTACCCTCCGATAGATTTGAATACATTAAACAAAAGTTAGGAATGATAATCGTAAGGTAATAATTCTTCATTAACTTCTTGTTGAACAATTCTCCTAACAGTAATAAACTCCTTTTCATAGGGGGAGTACATTTGATTGTTAGTGTAACTAAATTTTTCGAAGTTAGTTTTTCAAACTTTTAGGAACTAAAATTTCCAGAATGGGAATTTCCGGAACTTAAATTTTCAGGGTTGAGATTTTCGTACTGAGAATTTACAGAATGGAGATTTTCATACTAAAACTTTCCGGAATGGAGATTTTCGTACTGAAACTTTCCGTAATGGAGATTTCCATACTGAAATTTTCCTGAATGGATATTTTTGTTCTGAGAACTTCCGGAATGGATATTTTCATACTGGTGTTATCGTAACGAGATTTTCGTAATGGAACTTTCATAATGAGTTTGTTTTTAAATTCATTTATTCAAGAAGAATATTACCAATTACGAACAATCTTTCTAGCCAATCCGAAAGCTATGATTTCCTTACTTATAGTTTCATTATCATATTTTTCTTGCTGGTATTTTCATTGTTCTTAAAAGTTCAGATTCTTGTTTTTTCTCAAATCCGAATGTTTTCCCTAAAACCTAAAAAGATCAGAGTCAAGTTTTTCTTGCGGGAGTGTTTTCAACTGTCAGATCAGGTCAAAGCTTTTTCAACCGTTAGATGGATTTTGGAAGACCAAAGGTCACATCCATCTCCTATATAAAGGGGACACCTATTCTCGTCCCACATCATTTTTTCAATCTTTTGTGTCTTGAAGCCCTGTTGCACTTCTTAAGGCCGGTTCCGAACATTGCAAAGTCGTTCTGAATCTTTCAGATTTCTTCACTACGAATGTCTATAGAAGCTACATCTCAAGATATGTCAATTGCGAAACCAATATCTAAGTGGTTAGTCTTCAGGGAAAGGTTATTTCATCCATATTTCTATAAGCTTGATTCTCTAATAACCAAGAATATAAAGCTGAATGGATGGGAATATGTCTGCGTAGCAAATTCAGATAAACAGGATCCAGTTTATACTGATTTAATGATCGAGTTCTACAAGTCTGTTTCCTTCCATATGGAAGATGGAAGAGAATGATTTTCCTTTAAGTCTTATGGCAAGACTTATAAGCTATCTTACACCAAGGCTGCGAGCTTGGTTGGTTTAACCTACGAAGAAGAAGCTGAGTTCTGCTCACACAAACTTTCTGATGTGCAAGGAAGCTTCAACATGGGGAAGGCACTGAAGTTTCTTGGTCTTAAGGATGATTCAACTATCAAGATTGCTCGTCTCACTCTAAACAATAGAATTCTTCAGCTTTGGGTGAATGGTTTTCTGGTTCCGAGAAGAGGTGACAAAGATAATTTGAAGAAGAGTGATATCTATGTCTTAGATTTCTTGGTGAATCAAAGAAAAATTAATTTGATGAGGCATGTCTTGATTACGATCAAGAACATCAAGGAAAGGAATTTGAGAGCTCAGATAATTATATACCCTTCTTTACTATCAAATCTGATAGTTCTTTGCTTAGAATCTTTCAAGGTCACTTGCAAATAAAAATTTCAGAATTGCAAGATTATGCTAGTTAGTGATGATACTCTGAAGAGGATGAAGATGGGTTTTTCTAGTGAATCTGGAGAATTTTACCCTCTATATGTGGAAAAGGTTGAAGCAGCTCAGAAATAATCATAGAATCCGGAACCATACAAAAAGAAAAGGAGGAAGAGGAAGGTTAAGGAAGTGGTTGCTGATGAAGAAAGTCCCCAGGCTAAGGAAACTCAGCCTGCTCCCCCCAAGCCGAAGAAGCATAAAACATATACAGATGAAGTGGCAGCCAAGTGGAGGGAAGATAAAGGAAAGAGGAAGGAAGGGGATCCACAATTCGGATTAGACCCTGTAGAGGCTAAGGCTTTAAAGGAAAGATCTGCGGAAGATCTATAGAAACAAGCAAAAGAAAATAAGATGAAAAAGAAGATGTCTGAAGCTAAAGTATAGCAATCTTTGCTGAAAGATACAGAGTTAGCTTCGGAAATGCTTCCCATTCCAGAAACGTTCGGTTATGAACCTTCTTTACCAGAAACTCCAGCAAAGAATTATGTCACTCTAGAAAAGGCCAAGGGTAAAGAAATAGTTGAAGAAGCTGAGAAAGAAGTTTCGGAAGAAGTAGAGGAAGAAGTTGAAAAAGAAAAAGAAGAAGAGGAGGAAAGTGATGATTTGGATACCCTGATCAAGCAAGTACAGGACTAAAAAGATAATACTGAATCTGCAAAGTTAGTATCTCCAAGAAAGGCAGATCAGGAAGCTAGTAAGAATGATGATAAGCAACAGCAAGAAGAAGAAGAAGAAAATGTCTTGTATGATGAGGAAGAATCCTATGAGAGGAATTTCCTTGATGAAGGACAAGAAAAATAGAAACCAGATGAAGACCAGATCATTCAAGTGTCTTAATCCAAGGAAGTATCCCTTAATAAAGAACCTACTCCGAGAGCTGATAAGGGGAAGTAAACTCTCATGGAAACACCTATAAAAGGTGTCATCAGAAAGAAAAAGTTTGGTGGTACCTCTAGAAGAAAAATGGTGCAAGTTGAAGAAGACCAGTCTCAAGGAGAAGTTTCTGATTCGGAATCATCATCTCATGGGAATGATTTTGTGGTTCAATCTTTGAGGAAGTTGGTGGACACAATTCAGATTTTTCCAACAATAGATTCCAGATGCTAGATGCTGCAAGAAACTATGAATCAGAAATCGGATTCTTTATCCATGGTCATGGATAAGTTTGCAAATTTGGAAGCTGAACAGAAAAGTTTTCTTATCTATTATGATGTGCATAGGAAGTCCTGCAGTAAGGTAACCAAGTGGTCTAAGAGAGTTGATGAATATTTAGTTCACTTTGAGAATTTTCAGGATGAAGTTCAAAATGCTTTTGAAATGGAGGATAAAAAGGTTAATGAGTTTTATGAAAAGCTAACCCCAGAGAAAAATTCTCGAAATCAACAGGTCAGGGATCTGAATGGTAATCTTAACTCAGTATCTCAGAATTGGAAAACTAAAAGAGATTTCCGTATTGAGTTTTAGTAGAAGATGGAAAAGCAAGATGAGATAATAAAGTTACAGAAAGAAGCCTTGGAGGCTCAGGTAGAAGCTTTAAAATTCCAAGAATAAAAGGTAAAAGCCTTGGAGAGGTAGCGTGAGTAAGACCAAAGAGACTTGAAGAAACTCAAAACCTTGTTAAAGAAGCTCATTCCAAATGAAAAGGAAGACAAATAAACCTACTCCGATCTTTTTTGTAATTTTCTTTCTTTGTAAAATTTTCCAACTCTAATGAAATGATTATTTGGTTGGTTTTATCTTTTCATATACTAATGTTTCAGGTACCATATTTTTTTTTCCATTCCCTTCAATTATTTTTGAAAATCACAAAGGGGGATAAGGAAAAAAGAACTACTCCTAAGGAGAAGAAAGGAAAATTTCTAAGAGAAATATCCTTAAATAAAGGGGGAGTTTCCCTCTATGAAGTTTTTCATTCTTACAATAATAAAAACTACACTCCGGAAACTCAGAATAAAATCCTTAGAGTTTCAATGCCTAAGGGGGAGTTGGTTGTATTCATTTTCATTCATGAACAAAGGGAGATAAGTGTTTAATTTCAAAGTCTAATGAAAATTTTCAAAATCCTTATATGCTTTTTCGAAATGATGTTTGTGCTTTCCAAAAGGGGGGAGATTGTTAAGTCAAGAAAGTTTTCCTTATGAATTTTCCATTCCTTCTTGTTTTGAAAATCACAAACACCTTATACTTAAGAAAATATAAGTTTTACCTCCATAATGAAAATTTACTTCTTTAAGGAAATTTACCCGAACCTAGATTTACTTATACATAGAAATATTTTTCCTTAGTTCAAAAACCGGATTCATACCCAAAACTCCAAAAGTCATATAATGTAAAGATTTCGAGCATTCTTTTTTTAGGATCCGAATTCTGGATGTGAACTGTAATGAAGTTCCAATCCAAATTCTGGACTCCGAACTTTCATGAGGACGCCTCCGAACTCTTAATTAGTTCGACTCCGAACTCTTAAGTAGTTCCACTCCGAACTCTTAAGTAGTTCGACTCCGAACTCTTAAGTAGTTCAAATCCAAACTCTTAATTATTTTGACTCTGAACTCTTAAGTAGTTTGACTCTGAACTCTTATGTATCTCGACTCCAAACTTTTACTGGTTTGACTCCAAACTCTGCAAGTTCAGATTCCGATCTCTGGTGAAACCAGACTCCGAATTCCTATAAAACAGAATCCGAACATTTCTTAACATAGACTCCGAATTTCATTTTGGTTAGACTCCAAACTTTTATTTAGCTTACACTCCTAACTTTTGTATGGATTTTATTTACATATGCTCCATTTCAAAATGATGTCGGGCATTCAGTTATACATGATTTATTATTAAATGATGTCGTTCATTCTGTTTCTAATTAACCATTGGTTGAGTTACACATGTACAGGTCCCTCTGAATTTCATGGAAAATATGACTGTTGGAGGAGGGATCCGACCGTTGGAAATTTTCCTATAAATAGGGTCTCATTTGAAAGAGCTCTTTAGATGAAAAAAGTTGATCGATCTAGAGACCACACGCTGTTAAAGTGATTTCTAGAAAGAGAAGCTTTTCATTCCTTGTGTGTACTGAACCGCTCGTTCAGATTGCTTTGTGCGACTCTGAATGTTGGTTATTACATTCGAGGACTTTCGGGGATAGGAAGAAAAAGGTGCCGACTACCTTGAAGTTTGAGGGCTTCCTTGCTGAGGAAGACAGTGGTTCCAACTACCTTGAAGTTGAGGGCTTGCGGGGATAGCAAGACAGAGAATCTGATCTTCGTATCGAGGGATTACCCTGGTGTGGATAAGACAGACTTTATTGAATGTATATGTCAAGGGACCTTTATCCAAGGTTGTTGAATACCCTTCTCTTTGGGTTAAAAGACTTATATCTTGTTACTTGTAGTTTTACTACTAGTTTTTCCGCTGCACTTTTGTATTGTAAGGAAGGTGTAACCTTCTTATATTTCCTTACACTTGTACTCTGATAAGTTTAGATTCTATACGCTTTAAGGTAGAATCTCATATTTTAAACTTTGGTTCCAATTCTCCATTTGGTGATTAGAGGTGTTGTGAATTTTATTAGTTTAACTTTGTTAAACTCAGAACTTTCCTTGTCTAAGGAAAACATAGTTATCCGTAACCAACTTTAAAGGTTCCAAAGGAATTTTTAAAGTATACAATTCACCCCCCCCCCCCTCTCTTGTATATTGAGCATCTACATCATTATTTCGATCCTACATGGGGGAAAACCTTACGAGGTCTTCCCATCACCACTAGATGGTCCGTGTCAGGCTCCGGGAGCTAACAGTTGGGACCACAGGCAGCCGCGAGCTTTAGATGTCTACGATCTTGCAGGTCATGATGTGATAAGAGGTACGCTCTACAGCTCTTCTACTTTTTGCAGTATAATTTCTAGACTTTGTGTGTAAAGTTCTTTTTTCTCCCTGCTCCTTGCTTGAGGTGTGGCCAGGGTGACGCGAGGTGTCGGTGTAACCCGATGTTAGTAGATAAGAAAGCGTGAAACCCTTTTCCTTTAGTCGATGTTGTTAACTCCTTCACTTTCTGAGCGTGTAAGAGAGTCTTGGTTGTGAGGCACCTACTATGAAATCATGCATGACCAGATATCCTTCGGTGTTTCACCATATTGATATGCTGAAGGAGGGAATCATCAGGCTTTTTCCCAGGTCCAAACGGTGATTCCAGTCATGGTGTGTGACGTACAGGTTCGATCGGGGAGGTCAGCTACCCCTGAGGGACTTCGGGTCATTTGAGACCGTGTGAAGGTATGGCAAGGTTTTCTACCACCTTTCCCTAATACGAAAGTCTGGAGTGGATGCACGACGTCACCCACGTGACTCACCTGAAAGGAAGTGTGCATGCTCCTATGCACGCCCTCAGCAAGGGAATACCTCACATGAGCATATCAGTCCTTTGGTTCATGAGTAGTGATATAGAACTGTGCAAGGGTTCTTCTAGGTATGGGAGAGCCAGGTGTGGGCTTAGTACCCTGAGTCCTTCTGTGGTTTTTCTTTTCAGGGACGAAAATCTTGAAGGAGGGAATTATTTAATGACCCAGTTTTTTCTATAAAAGACTTTGTAATATTGTTGTTGTTATTCCGGAGCAGCGCCTTCAGACGGCGTGCGATTTCGAGACCCGGTGTGGCCAGAATTAAATTTATAGTGCGTTCACACTGGTCACACAAAATAAATGGAATAACTCCTAAATGGTATCTCGGATGGGAAACCTGAGGGCAACTTTGAGTCCGGAGCATTCCGTTTACCCTAGGAGGGGTGTAATTTTTACGGGCGCCGGCCTTCTGTGAAAATTGCCACTAGGGGCATTTTCATAATTTAGCAGCATTTGGAATTAAATTTTATAAATTTCGAATGGGGCCTCATATTAAAATTCTGAGACCTCTGTTGTTCTCAGGAGATGGTTTTTACCCTAGGTGTGGCTTAACTTTAACCATGTCGGGGGTTTTGGACGTGAGTGTTTTCAGGGGTCGAGTTTTTAATTAAAAAGAGTTTAATTAATTAAACTCTCCTCTCCCTCTCCCCCATCATCATTCTACCCCCTGAAGAAACCCACCTTCTCCCTCAAACCTTCCCTCTCAATCTCAACCTCCTCCTCCCCTTCCTCCGATCAAGACAGGGGAAACAACGGTGAGGTGCGGATCGATCGTGCAGCGTTGGACTACGCCCCTGTAGGTAGGAGATTTCATTTTGCGTTTTAATTTATGAACCCTTATTTCAAGTTGATTTATAGCATGTTTATCTCATTTATTTGCCAACTGAGGGTATTAGATGCGTAGGGGATGATCCGATCATCCCATCGCACCTTTCAGATTGGAAATCCAAGTCCTAGGTTGTTCGGGGTGACTCGGGGAAGTTTCCCGGCCAAAACTGTGTTTTTCCGGTGAGTAGGGAGGTTTCCGGCAAGTTCGGCGGTGATGGTGGCGGTGCGGGCTCCTTCCGGCGAGGTGGCCAGGGCTCGCGTTCAAGCAGAGCAGGAGGCTGCAGGCGGTTGGAGGCATCGGTCAGGCGAGCAGGTTTCTCAGGGCGGAGGCGGCTGGGGTCAGACGGTCGGGCGAGCGCGGGGTGCCAGCTGGGGCGCGCGACGCGGTCGGCGAGGCGGAAGACCGGGGTTGTCAGACCCCAGATGGCGACAGGGACCAGCAACATGCGGGTCTCATGGGAGTTAATCCGGACCGGCTTAAGCCGGTCCGGGCGAGGCGATCCGGCCCGCGGTGAACTGTGGGCCGGTCCAGGCGCAAGGTGGGTTGGCCCACCTATTTTCTTCCTAAAATTTTAAATACTCTTAAAATGCGGACCAGGTGTCAGATTTGCGTGCCATTAGTGGAAAAGTGTTCCTTCAAATGAGGAAAATAGTTTGAGATGGTCTCGAGAAGTTTTAATTCCCGATACTAGGGGCTCGGTGGCACGACGCATATGTTAAGTGGATTGGCATTTTTTCAGGAGTTCTTGTTTTGGATGGCGTGGACACATCTGATGTCTGATTTGAGCGCCGTCAGTGGTGTTGGGACCCTGGCGTCGAGGCAAATCTTTCCAGGGTGGTTTCAGGCATTGAAGCCGAAGTTGAGGAATGGGCCACACGGCCCGTCTTTTAAGGTGTGATCAGCGTTTAGCAACTTTTTCAATGGATGTCTATTTGGGTCATGCGAGATGTCGATTTTGGGTGTTTTTCCGAGGGCATTGCAATGGAACAATCCACCCTCATTAATTATGCATGATGGTGCGGGCCCCACGAGGGTCGTTTTGGGAGTTGGCGGTGATTTCTATCTTTATCACCGGGTGTCCATTTCGGACAATTGGATAGTCAATCTTGTGTACTTTTTTGAGAGGATCGCAACGGTGTGATCCATTCGTTGCACTTTTGGACCTAGATGTGGGTCCCATGAAGCACCTCTCATATGCGGTACGACAAAATGCATCTTTTTCTCCGGAAATCTGTTCCACGCAAGTTATCAGTCAATTTGACGTGTCTTTACGAGGAGATTGCAATGGTGCGATGCGCCTGACTATTTTCAGGACCGAGGCTCGGGACCACGGGAAGTCGTTCAGGCATAAAGCGGTGTTGGATGGCTTTTCTGTCAGATGTCCATTTGAGGCGAGTAAACAGTCTATCTCGCGTATTTTTTTTGCAAGGATTACAATGGTACAGTCCGTTTGGATGGGAGGAGACTCATTCGAGATCTCATTTAATGTGGAAGCATGAAAGGTGTACCAGTGGTGGTTCTTCCTACGATGTTTGCAGAGAACTCTTATCATGTGATCTCGTCCACTCTTGGGAGAGTGAAGTGAATACTTACAGAGATGTGTTTGGCCATGCTAGGGACATGGAGGAAGTAGGTTGTCAAAGTTATGTTTATGCCTTTTTGCGTTGACATTGGGTGTCGTGTGCATGATAGCCCTTGGGTTGGCAATGTGGAATACTCTGGGAGTATATGGGAATTCATGGAGATAAATGTTATAGTTTGTACCTAAGAACATTTGTGAACTTGGTTTGGAGATGTGTTTGGTCCACACGTCATGTGGGACCCATGTGTGTGTCGTGTTGTACTTTACGTACCTTTGACCTCTCGTGACGTAGAGGGTCCTCCTATTCTCAATGGTTTAGACTGGAAGAGTTGAGTGGGTTTCCCCCTGGTCCTGTTCACGATGTTTTAGACCAGCAGGGTTGAGTGGGTTTCCCCCTGGTCCTATTCATGATGGTTTAGACCAGCAGGTTTGAGTGGTTTCCCCTGGTTCTATTCTCGATGGTTTGATTGGTGGAGTTGTTTGGGTTCCCCTTTCTCCTTTAGCCATGTGGGCTTTCAGTATCATGTTCCTTCATGTTCCCTGGTAGAATTTTGAGGATTCGGTGTGACCAATACATCACGCGGGCACCGATCCTCTACCCAGGAGGTTGTTTTCAGTAGAGATGTCTAGAGAAGTTCCAGGTTTACCCTCCAGTGGGGTTGGGCAGTGGGTTGCTCATCGACTTCTTTGGTTTTACCCTCCAGTGGGGTAGGGCAGTGGGTTTCTCATCGACTTCATCAATTTTATCCTCCAGCGGGGCTGGGCAGTGGGTTTCTCATCGACTTATTTGGGTTCACCCTCCAGTGGGGCTGGGCAGTGGGATGCTCATCGACTTCTTCGGGTTTACCATCCAGTGGGGCTGGGCAGTGGGTTGCTCATCGAATTCTTCGGGCTTACCCTCTAGCGGGGCTGGGCAGTGGGTTTCTCATTGAGTGCTTAGGGTTTACCCTCCAGCAGATACTGGGCAGTGGGTTACCTGATGACTTCTTAGGGTTTACCCTCTAGTAGAGACTGGGCAGTGGGTTACCCAATGACATCTTAGGGTTTATCCTCTAGTAGAGACTGGGCAGTGGGTTACCCAATGACTTATTAGGGTTTACCCTCCAGTAGAGACTGGGCAGTGGGTTACCCAAAAAATTCTTAGGGTTTACCCTCGATCGGGGCTGGGAATTGGGTCACCCGACGACTTCTTTCAGACTCAGTACTTTTTACTTGGATAATCTCTGGCTTTTCATTATGACTATCGGAGCGGGACCCTTGGTTGTACGGGTCAGTGATGCGACAGCTTTGACTTTGAGAAGACCTTGCGACTGTGTGACAGTGAAGAGGTGTGGGTTGACTTTCCCCAGAACTCTCAAGTACGAGGGGCACTTTCCCCACCAAGACGAGTCCTTGAGACGCAACCTAAAATCGTGCGGGCGAGTCATTGCAGCCCAAAGCGGATAGTGTCAAGGTGCATTGATTTGATCCCCTTGACATGCAGTTCGGGGCAGATGGGTAGGATGTTGGGCATCGATGGTGTTTACTTCTGAGACTGTTGGTGACTCACTTTATTGGGCTGAGCAATGGGACGGTGATCCCCTTACAATCTTGTTTGGGTTTTTTGACAGAGCAGATATATATGTATTCCTTGTTCCAGTACCCACTCCTTGGGTTTTGGCTACTCTCCTTCCAGGAGAGGCGAATATGCACGGGGTATGCCACGTGATTTCCATGTCTAGCTTCTCGTGGTTGGATGAGTCTACTCTTCTTCTATAGGTAGTAAAGACTCGACGGGAAGTTCACCTTCTCACCGTTTCTATCTCCTTGTGATAGGATGAGTCTTCTTCCTTCCTTTAGTTGGGTTGAGTTATACTATTTACTGCACTCTCTATGTTATACCCCTTTACTACTCCATGTTCGATCTACTACTCACCCTTCGATTCCTCCTTTGTTTCTCCCTCGAGCCTTCGGGGTATCCTACTGAGTATTTCTATACTCACCCATGCTTGGGCTTTTCCCACACTTGGTGTGCCCTTGTAGACGACGAATAGGTTTCTCATGACTGTAGAGAAGATTAGATGTTTGGGAGCTTGGACCGCGCACGGTGCAAGTAGTTGGGTTATAGGTGTGGGACTCTTCCAGCTGTTTTGATTTTGTTTACCTATTGATGGGTTGTGGCACTTTTCTGGTTGGGAATGTGTTTTTTCCTTTTGTTTTCAGTTTACCTTCAGCACTCACTTTGTACTGTTTAGAGGTCAATGCACCTTTGTGGTTGTTTATAGTTGTCGGTACTTTACTTTTCCTTTTACTCTGCACTTCTGCATTGAGCGGGATTCATGTGTGTGTACAGGTACTTAGGCAAAGGGCTCCCCGAGTTTTTTATCCTTCGACGCTTGTTGCCAGCCCCTAGCCTATGGAGGCGAGCTTAGGGTAGTTGCGGCTTGAGCCCGGGTAGGTTCGGGTCGTGACACATACAATCCTAGATAAAAATTTCATCTAGGTATCATATATAATACTAGAAATAAAAAAGTCCTTCATCTCAATAAAAAATTTAGCAATCTCCCCTAACCAATAGGGTTTTCATTAACCCTAAAAGTTATTCGACCCCCAAGAATCAACAAACCAAAAAAAACATGAGTTTTCCCCATAAAAGGTGGATTATAATACTAATAATATTTTGAAACAAATTTTCATTGATCAATATAATGTTTAGAAGATTAAAGGAATAAAATTTATAAAGTTTATGATCCAAATTTATGATTCCCTATATGAACTAGTATGTAAGAATTATCAGAATCATCCTTTACAACCCACTCCAAATTCCAAGGGTAATGTCAACACCATAACATTGAGGAGTGTTGATAAAGAAACTAATACATATACTACTATCAAACCCCTATGAATCAACTCATATCTAGATTTTCCATATTCTAGCCGAATCAATGATCAGTTAAAGGAGAAAGATAAAGGTAAGTAGGAGATTGAAGATATACCTCATAAACCGTTTGTATTTCCAAATAAAGTTATAGAAAACTAAGAAGGAAAATTAAGATTTTATGAAAAAGGATGTATTATACATGTTCAAGAATGTTTATATCAACATCTATTACTTATGGTTATCAAAAAAAATCTAAGGTATTCTAAATTTTCTAAGGAACCTTAAACAAATATAAGAGCGATAAAGAAAAACAAGTGAATTAACCTTGGTAGGAATGTGATGGAACTCATACCACCAAGATTATTTATACCTAATAAGTTAAAGTAACCTAATACATTCACCATTACATGAACTATATGGGAGTTTTATTTATCTTGTGATTTATTTATTTTTTGTTACCTCTATTAATGCAATTCCTAACTCCATTTTCTTTTCCTAACATATTTCCATGCTAATGTCGATGAGGTTGGAAAGGAAATTAGATATTTAGGATATGGAATATTCAGTATGAGTCCTTATTTTTTTTATTTTTTGGGTAATAAACATGATCTTTCTAGTTAATTTTTACATGTTATACATGGAGTATGATATGATAAATCTTCATACATCTTTCATTATTGGTAGTACCTTGCTAAACTTTTCAAAAATAATAATCAATGTCTAAAATGGTACACTTTAAATGGAATTCAATGATGAGATTGTAAAATTTAATGTATTGGACTCCATGAAGTACCCCTCATAAGACAATACTTATCTCTTCATATTCTATTATAATACATCTTGTAATGAATCTCAATTTACAATCTTTTTCAAATAGTGATCATTCCATGATTAGTGAGATTTTTAGTATTAGTGGATATTTGATGTCTTGTAACATTTTCAAACCTATCTCTCTTGATCAAACCACTCAAAGTCTTAATTATTTTATGTATTCTTATTTATACTATGGGAATTTACTTTCTAATTATGGAATGGTACTTTACAATGCTAATTGATTTGATGCCTTGTTCTCTGATGTTGATGGCCATCCTTATAATTATGATATTAATTGTACACATATAAATGTTCCAAAGTTTTTTACATCCAAACATCACCCACCCACATTGTAACTCAAGCCATTTACCCTCTAATTTTAAATATCCATACTTATTGAATGATGAAATTTTTTCTATTATTATTACTAAAATATATTTCATAAGAAAGTCACTCTCAAATTATAAATCTTATTATGGAGAACACCCAAGCTATTTGGTGGATTTTATCAAACATTCTAGGTATTAACCCCTTCATTTGTATGCATAGTATTCTTTTAGAGTATGAGGTCAAAATAACTAGGTAACCACAAAGTAGGCATAATCCCACATTATTGGATAATGTAAATAAATAAATGGAAAAATTACTTAAGATAAGTATTATTTTTTCCATCTCTAACTCTCAGTGGATTATCCCCATATAGTTTCTTCCCATGAAAATTGGTATTACAATTGTATAAATTAGGAGGAATATTTTTTTTAATAATAGTGAAAAATATTTATAGGGTGTTAATATATTATAGGAAACTAAATCAATTCACACATAATGACTATTTAACTATACTTTCATTAACTAGATTATAGAGATACTCATAGGTATGGCACACTATTACTTCTTTTATAGTATTAATATATATTTTTAAGTCCCATTGTGGTGGAGGATGAGGAGAATATGATTACCACATGATTTTTTGATACATTCTATTTTTTAAAGATTTCATTTCGACATTGTAATACCTTGGTCACCTTTCAAAGATGCATTGTGAGTATCATTTCTACTTTAATTGAGACATGTATCGAGGTATTAAAATTTTATTTACTATATATTTATCCTTATTTGATCAGTGTCTAATAGTTTGAGATTTTTTTTCATTTTTATAGAGTAAAACCTTGTTTTGAACTTTGAAAAATATTATTTCATGGTATAGAAAGGTATTTACATAGGGTATGTAGTAGAATTTACCCAAGGAATGTATTTTATGAGAATATTATTTAGGTATGTGGATATAATGTGTAAATTATTTCCATTATACCATATCCTATATATATTCATGATGATAAATCATTCATAAGATATATGATTTTTAATTTATGGTTCATTAGAGAATTTAGTAATATTTATCTACCCTTATATCAATTTCTTTTGAAAGATTAGAATTTTATATTTTATTATTGTTTCAATGATGAATGTAATGATTTAAAGAATAGTATCACCGCCCCCCAAATCATACCACCTCTATGATGGAAAATCTTGAATTAAAATTTGAAATTTATTAATTATAAAAATGAAATGGGGAATGTGGGGATGTAGGAGAAACATCATGGGGGTATTAAGTGATAAAGCCCAAGGGTTTCACCTTGAAAAATGTCCTTATATTTCATATGTAATGAAGTGGAACTCAAATAAGTAATCAAAGACTCCAATTAGTCTCCTTTTTAATCTAAAAAATCAGATGTAAAATTCTTTTTACACCAAGTGTAAATAATATCCACTCCTTGATAGGGAATTCCTCTATATTATTTGATAAAATAAGAGATTATCTAGGGATAGAGAGAGTGCTATGAAATGTAATGAGCAACCAAATAATAATAAGTTTAAAGGGTGAATGTAGATCTACACATGTTCACCTATGCCTCTAAGATATTTGATTTATCATAAGAGAACTATACAACCATGGAAAATGTGTTTCTTACTAACATGTTTTCTTTGGTTAATTTTTTCTTCTTTTTTATTGGTCTACAAAGTAATTTTTTGTATTTCCATATAGCTTTAAGGTACCACTCAAAGAAACTTAATAAAAATTTAATAATAATATAATGGATGTTTCTACGTGATAGTTTGACATTAAGATAATAGTTAATAAGGGGTTAGATAACTTTTTTGGATGACTACATGATTATTATTTCTCATATGTTAGAGCATGACACCCCAAACAATGTACCAATTCAGGAAACATTTCTCATTAATCATTTTTATACCTAATAATATATGTATAAATGGTATGACGATTTAGAAAATTACTTAGATAACTATAAAATTTTAGGAAACATAAATAAAAAACAAGTTAAAAAATTAAGAAGTGAATATAGGTTTTATATATGGTATGATCCCTACCTTTTAGAAATTTATAAAAATGATGTTATTAGTGTATGTTTGATTGATCATGAGTTTGAGTCTATTTTTAATTTTTTTTTTTCACACACAAGATTGTGATGGACACTTTGGACCCTAAAGGATTGATAGGATAGTATAGCATCCCCAGTTAAGTCCACCTCCACTAAGAATGAACTGGGTCCCACTCACCTCAATCACACATCCTCATACATCATGGGTTGTTGACTAGTGGAGATGGTCGATATATAATAAGTGTGGATAATATTCCCTTAAGTATAGATAACCATCAAATACAATTAAAGTGATATCAAGAAGTGGTCATCTCAATATAACAACATCATAAGATAGACAACATAGCTAAAATAAAACCAATAGTAAATATCAAAATCACTCTATATAAATATGATATATTATACATGTAAAATAAGTAACATAGAAAAACAAGATCTCTTGTGAGAAGATCATATACTACTAAGTCCCAAATATAAATAAAACGTAAAGGATGCATCCATAAAACCTATACCTAGACCAGGATCGGTCTCATATCACAACACTTACTTTGTATCCTATAGTAACCATTTTAGGTATCAAGTCCCTTTACCTTATATGGATAATGAAACACAAAGTCTCATCGGGTACCAAGGCTCTCAATTAAGGTGTGAGTATAACTCAAAAGGCTACCATCAATGGAATCCATAAAGATTCCAATATATATGGGTGCATTATCAATATAGAATTCTAGTATAGAAAACAATAATATATAAATAACATGTCACCACATAGAATTATAAACCACTAAAACATATGAAAAAACCTATATTAGATCTTTCTAAAATGATACAATATACCCATGATATGAACACGTGTCAAGGATAAATGATGAATCACTCTTAATATTATAATCAATGTGAATAAGGTTTCACCATTTAATATACTAGGTGAATGATACAAAACTATCACAATATATATGGGTGAACAATCCATCAAAAATATAATAACACTAGTGAACAAGACATAACCTAATTAACAATGAATCACTAATATCAGGTTCATGATACACCAACACTCTATATGCTTAGGTGGATGATATACCAAGACTCCATAAATCATGTGGATGAAACATCATCAATACATATCAACTAGTTGAATGGTATACCATTGATATCACTCTTGAAGCAATCGATATACCACTATCACAATTATATACATGGACAATCCACCACTAAGACAATGTCTATAGGTGGATGATGCACCACTAATACAATCCTCTAGGTGGATTATGTTCCCCCAGTGTCACATCACAATTGGTTAGTACACCACCAACATTAAATCCTAGGTGGATGGTATACCACCAAAATAAGTCTCCAAGTGGATGATTTACCCTTGGGGAAACTCTCATAAGAGGATGGTGGTCCACCAATTTGAAACTCCAACTAGATGATATAAAACTAACATGTTATCAAAAAAATTATAAGGTTCCACTTTTTCATTAGCCACATGGTGAATGATGGATCACTGATTTGCATTAGGCACTAACAATAAATATTACTAGTTGGGTAAGGCACCACAACACATCAAACATTATTTTAATAAATTATTTATAATTTAAAATAAATTTAAATAATTTATAATTATCAGTATATAAAGGTTTATGTTCTTTAACCATCAACCCATTTAAAATTCCAACACCTGGGCCATCTCGCCTCTATCCTAACTCATACTCATACCAATACTCACCAATAAATACATTAGGGCACTACACTAGTCTCCTAATGTAGATTATCATTCATTGACATCGATCCCAGGTATAAAATTGTTCTTTTATAATCTAAATATTATGAATAATGGTCATAAATGGCCATCAATGTCAAAACATACTTCCCAGATACCACTCATAGCCTTCCTGGGTTCCACTCATATTATAGGGGTTCGAGAAACCCAATTTAATTTAAATTTAAGGCTTATGAAAAAAAATATTTACCGCATTTAATATGACACATTTCACACATTTAAAAACTAATGGTAAATTAAAGTACCACATACCTAGGAATAATAGGGTTCTTCTCATTAGAGATCCTCAGCTGATTTAACAAAAAATGGAAGAAATCAAGAAACATAAAAAACCAAATTAATGCTTAGATGATGATTCATAAATAAATAGTATGCAAAACCAAGAATATAGGAAATATGTGTGGTATTTATATCCATTGAACTCCCCTATCATTATGGTATAAATATTGGAGTACAGATATAAAAGAACCAGATTGAAGGAATAAGAACCAATAGTGAGTGGAGAGGGAGGGGTGTGTACTACACTTAGTAAAGGGTGAGCAGAAAACCTCATTTACTTCTATTTAAAATGATTTTATTTAATTAAATTAAGATTTTAAAAATCCTATATGGTCCAGTAGAAATCATTTCAGATCCCATTGGAACTTCAGTGGCCCCACTAGGGTTTTTCTTCCTCTCCATAGAACTCCTTCTAGTAGTGGAAGTATCCATTTCCACACCCACTAGAACACCAATGGGACCCCACTAAACTTTTGGTTGGAAATATGTAACATTATTGATTTCTACATAACTGTATTTTTTCCTTGGGTTTTTATCTTGACCCCTCTAACATCCAATTTACCAAAATACAATAGGTTTATCTGAAAATGATCAAATTCATGCCTTGAAGAGTTATAGGACTTTATAGAATGTTTTAGTCTATATATTATATTTATTTTTCTTTTTCATGATGACCATGTGCTTTTTAAGTCATGTTCATATTGAAAACACACTAAAATTATTTCTAAGAGACAATATATTCTTTAATAGTCTATATTAAATTATATGTTGTTTGATTTATGGGGTATTGATATTATAGGATCATTTACAATATCATTTGGTTTCTTTTACATTCTTATTGTTGTTGACTATGTTAGAAAATTGGTGGAGTATAGGGTCACCAGTACTAAAGATCCTCATGTTATAGTGTATTTTTTCAGGGCTTATATTTTTTATAGATTTGGTATAACAAATGAAATTATCAGTGGCCAAGGTTTACACTTTTGAAAATGATATTTATCTTCCCTCCTTTGGAAGTATGGGTTGATGTATAAAACTTCAGCACCATACCACCCCTAAAAATTTTTCCAGGGAGAATTTTTGAATAAGGATATGAGTAAAATATCAGATAAACTATACATCTAAATAGAAAAAATTAATTCAAGTACATAGATGATGAACTTTGGACATATATTATTTTATATAAGACTTCTCATCTTCATGTTTCCATATCATATTATCTTTGAGGAGGATTTTTGTTTTCCCATTGAAATGGGTAATCAATTATATTGAGCGATAAAAAAATACAATAATTATTTATCCCAAGTAATAGAATAGGAATTTTTAACTTTAAGATCATGAGGAGATATAAATTTTAGCTTATGAGAATGCAAGGATATATAAAAAAAATTTAAATAAACTCATGAAAATATGATCTATAATGGGAGGTTCAAGTGGGAGATAAATTCCTTCTCTATAGTTTTAGGATAAAGCTAATTCCATGTAAGTTTCATTCTAGATAGACAATACCATATATTGTATCTAAATTTTTTCCTTATGGTGTAGTGGAGATCACAAAATAGACCACAAAAAGTAGCTTTACAATCAATCAGAAATGATTAAACCATTACTTCAAGGTATTCCCCATAAATGAAGTAGATGTCATCATAACGCATAACCCCATAAATACTAGAGATCATCAGGTTTTTCCTTATCCTTTCATTTTTATGTTAAATATATTAATTTAAATTCTAGAATTATATATTCATTTATCATATATTAATGTCACGTTAAGGACAATATTATATTCAAGTGTGGTGAAGGGATAAAATTATAGAGTTTACCTTCTTTATTTTAAGTGTGTTTTTTCATATTATTTTTGTTCTTTTTTTGAAAAATAAATAAAAATTAATCTTAATAAAATACCCAAAATCATTTTTGATCACATGCTTATTTGTGACAAATTTTTGGATTTTTATGCTCATAATTTTAAATTATTATGAATATGTTTTCAATTTATTAATTTTTATTTTCAATAATTTTTGTAACATTGACTAAATATTTAAATCAATGTCTATGAGTGACTAAACAAAATTAATTTTCTAGTCTCAATAGGTATTGAGAGATAATTTTTCATTATATTTCCTAATACCCTTATTTTTTAAGAGAAATTATTATGAACTAGGGTATTTAAAGAAAAATAATTGGATCCTTCTTATTTTCCTAGGGAATCAAGCCCTTTTAAGAGATAAAATGGTACATTATCACTAGTAGATGAGATTAGAATTTTTTTAATAATTCAATTTATCTTAAGGTATGGTGTTTAACTTTAATAGATGTTTTTGTGAGATTCGGGATTGGTTTACTTTTAAGAAAAAAATGCATATTTATTAATTAAATAAATATTATAATGCATATTATCTTCTCTTAAATGGATCATCAGATAGATATTATGAACTAATGGTTTGCATTTAGAATATGTGGTATTACCTAGGGTGATCATTTTTTTATAATGGTTTTCAACCACAAACTGGCCCATCGTAAGGGGAACCCCATTATTCCTTATTTTATTACTTAATATCACCCCATACTTAGCTTTATAATGGAGGAGGGGTATGTATCCATGTATGTAAACTCTCTTCATAAGAGGTAGAACTATAGTATTTGGTCATCAGTAGGTGAGTTTGGAGCCCTAGATTGAAGGAAAATGGCTATGAATCATAGATCATTGGTGGGAAACCCCAAAAGCTTCTATAAATCATTGGGAGGTGGGGTTATGGTGTTTTTATGTCTTTGTTTTATGTTTTTATCTCATTTTGATTATTATTATAGATTTTAATTAATATTTTTCTAAAAATGGGTGGATCAATCTAACTTACAAGTACTTTATATCTAGAATTCTCAATCACCTTGGGCATGGTCTTTGAAACACGTATCTTGTAGTTTAACGATATATCTAGGGTTTATAGAAATGCTTTAATATTTTCATAGTGTGTAATTCACATACACCCACTTTGTGTGTTAATAGATCACATGACTCTAGGTATGGTATGGTATATTCGCATCCACCCAACTTATTATACATGGCATGAATTAAAAATCACCTGTCATGTTCGATTACATGACACAATGTGTATTAACGTACACACCCAAGGTTTCATTCAAGCTCTACAAACCATCTAAACTGTAATACATATTATGTAGTTTAGAATCACATGAATTTGGTTCCTAATAGTGAAATTATAACCCCCATGATAGTTTCACATCATGTATATAGGTTTACCCTACAACATATGGGAAAATAAATATGGATCTGAGTATACTTAGAGCATGTGAACAAATGGATTAATGACTATCAAACATAGTGTAATCCTATAAGACACAGTTTTTAAGTTTACAACACATGATAGAATAGGTAAAAAACATCATTTAGTTCTGCATGCTATTTACAGTAAAGTAGATGTCATATCTTATGTGACTTCTAGTGTTCTCCAAAAAAATCCCTCAAATATCAGAATTGGGAAATTGAATAGTCTATCTTGACTTTGTTTTATTATAGATTGTGGAAAGGGGTTTTTATTAGGATTACCAGAAATTTTGTGAAGAATTTAAATTAATTTAGGGACTTTACACTATAAATATTCTATAATTTGATTGATGTTCTTTAGAGCTATCATGGAGTTGGTAACACCCCACCCCTAATGAAATTATGAAATAAGGGTCCATATCATCTATATATGCGATAGAGTTAATGAACTAAATAGATCTATGGTATGGAACCCCAATATGATCATTATGAGTAAGGATTCAGTCCCCCCCCCCCTTCAATCCCAACATTTCATGGGTCCCCTTAAAAACAGTTAGGGTAAGTACCCCCTCAATCCTGATGATGCATGGGTTATGTATATATAGATTTTCATGCTCTTACCATTGAATAAGAAGTGATTACTTAAGACTTAGGGTTCAAAAATCCCTCAAGTGGTTCACACATTCTCAGTGATGTTTGGATCCCCCACTATTTTTCTATAGAGGTATTGAGGAATGGGTTGATGGAGTTGTAAAACATCCCCATATATCATGGTAGGGTCCCCCATCCTTTAACTTTCAGTACTTCCTTGATTGATACCCGTCACTTTGAAATGGAATGATTCCTCAATTATATTAGGGGTCATGGTGTCATAGTGGGATCTATGTGGATCGGGTGTTATACATGTCTATGACATATCAGGAATTCTTGGTTTCATTGTAGATATGATATATAATAGGGATTTTTCTTTTGGGGCCATATAGATATTATGCTATAAAGAGTATATAATCATATTAGATGTGGAACTTGGAGGATCTAAGTTTAGATTATAGGTATATCCCTATATCATTTTTTGAAGTAGAAATAATATATGGGACGTTATTCATGTTATTCTTTATTATTCCTCTAATATTGGGTTTTGAGATAACTCATTGGTGTTTTTATTTCTATACATTTTTTGGGGCATCCTTCTAAATATTTTTTACACTTACTCAAGTATAGGACTTGTTCCCACGCATGATGTGTCTATACAGGTGACACATAGTTCAATTTTGATCTTAGTGGAGATGGATTTATTGTATCTTTTGTGAATATAATTCATAGTGGAGTTTGGCGGTCCTATATGATTATGGTTATTATTGTTGAATACTTCCCAATGGAGCTTGTTGGGAAATAAATGGAAGTTTATATCATTGATTGTACCAAATGTTGTTATGGTAAAGCATATTTTTTCTTTTTCCAAGGTTTTATTGTATTCTGGGGTTATGGGATCTTATATTTTTCATTTTATTGGTGTTTGAATTATGATTTTATCTCAAATATCTAGTGTCTCATGCATATTTCTTACTCTCTATTATTATTTTTCCTTGTCATTAATAATTGTTTTATATGATATGTTACATTATATACATGTTTTTTGCTACAAGTATTCATTAGGATAAGGCATCCCATGTGTGATATAAATTTTTGGTTCTTATTGATAGATTTGTACACTAAAGGAACACCCAAGATATGGTATTTTAGACCACACTGTGGTCTATCCTTATATGAACCATGGAATATTATAAGTCACTTTTTAATTATAGTTCTTTCATGGTATTATCACATCATATAATAATGTTTGGGAATCAATCATATTTATCTTCTTTAGTTATCACTATCAGTTATTTATCTTTTGATGATGATTATGCGAAGTTAAAACATATTACATGATTTTTTAAACATTAAAAAAATAATAGAGTGATTTTATTGAGTGTTTCAAAGTGTTAAAATGTATAAAAAAATTATGAAACATTCTAATCAATATGGTCCAACCATTTGAGGTTTTGTAAGACCAATATAAATTAGTTTATTCTTCATAAAAAAAATTCAGTTATACAGTGTTGAGACTCTAATTAGAACACCAAAAACTAAGATAATTACCAAGATCTATCTCTTATATTTATTATTTATACATAAGGTTTTATAAGATTGGGAATAGATATATATCCTTTTGGAGTATCAGAATATTCATATGATTAGTTGATTTCTCCAAGGGAAGGATTTATTCAGTTATTTATCAATGATCTCAAAAAAAATCTTATGAAGTGATTTGATAGATCAGGTTGACTAGTGTAGGAAACATTGTTCTTATTATTCTTAATTTATATTTATTCCAAATCTATATATAAATTCTCAATTTATTCAAGTTTTAGAGTTTTTATTTAGCTTTATTTTAAATTTTACACATCTCAATGAGAACCTTCAAAGTTATAATAGCCAAAATATCAATGTTTGGTCTAAATTTTGAATGGATGAAAAATACTAGAGACAAAATTTTCCTACTGCCATGGTATAATCAAAGATAAAATGTCTATTTTTATTCTTGGGAATCTAAAACCGTAGTATATTTCATCTAAAAGAGGGTGTTTTGGTTCTTAATGTTGGTAGAATATGACATATTAATGGAAAAGAAGTGATTTTTTCATTATAAGGAAATCATAGAAAATATAGAATAATGGGATAATATTATATATTATGGTAAAAATATTTGTTCCATGGTGACCTTCAAAAATAGTTCCACCCCAAAAAAGTCAAAAATGTAATTTTTTTTACAAAATAGATCAGTTTCCCAAAACACTAGTTAGAAACAGTATAACCGGGAAAAAACTCATCCCAAAATTCCATGATCAAAATTCCTTGTCTAGCTAGAATAGACACTAAAACAGACATATCCTTCAATGAGTAAGAGTTTTTTCCATAGGGAAGACCATGCCATGGTGTAAGCTGTATTGAGAATAATTTTAAGAAAAATAAATTCTTTGTTAAAATTCATAAAAACCTTTAATATAAGAGGCCCTCTAGACCCATTTAAAATCCATGAGAGGATTTAGACATAGGTAAAAAAAATTATTATATACAATCTAGGATTAAAGTGTATTTACATAGACAATAATTTATAAAATGATTATAAATTTTAAATAATGAAAATAAAAATGTGTTTACTTTAATTTATGAATGGTTTATAAATAATTAATATAAAATTTTTATACTAAGGCCTTATTTTAGAAACAAAAATTTAATTCATTTCAAAAAATAGGTTTGGATGTTAATATAATCATTAGTTTAAATAAAATAAAATATGTGATATATTGAATTTTTTTATTTTTTTTACATAAAATATAAAAAAATTATTTTTCAATAACAAAAATTTTTATAAAATATATCATATATTAATATTAAGTAATTCATTTTGAAATACTTTAAATGATAATATGAAATTTTTATATTGGATGAAATTGAATTATTCAAAATTATAAAGTATTTATAATTTATTTATAAATTTTTCATAATTTGTTTATCTGATTATTAAATATTTATATTTTAAATTTGATTATTTATTCCATGATATATTTATAGATTTAAACTATTTATATTATGAATTGTGATGTATTATTTAATTAAAAGTGCTAAACTGCTTCTATAAATTTTTATACATGAATATAAGGAGTTATGTGCTTAGTATGATAATAGATTTATTTTTCTTATACCTTCACATTGGATTATATTGGGTTATGATATTGAATTGAGAAGTTAATTTTAGTTTATACATTTTAATTGTTAGAACTATGATAGGATTTAAATCCCTCTAGATTAATGTATCCCTAGGTAGAAGGACTTTTGGTTGGGCTACTCACTAGCCTATAGGTTTATGCCTTGTCTAGAAATGTGAGGGTTGACAGTCTATCACTCTAAGAATACTCTTTAGGGATTATTAGTTTTATATAATTATAATTATTTACATTAAAAGGTTTTATGTACCTCGCACATAGGATGCATTTAGATATATATTAATATAATTGTATTTAGTTTTGAGTGAGTAACACCAGCTATGAGTTTTGAAAACATTCCACATCAATATGGTTGTAATATATTATTCTAGTGGAAGGAATAGGAATCCAAACTAAATCATTAAAATAATTCATACATAAAGGGAATAACATAAGATAATATAGTGAATCTAAATCCCATTTAAAATATTAAGTGTTAGATTTCTTACAAAGAAAAAACTCATCAATACAATGATCATCCTACTAGTTAATTTCATGCTAAAGTAGAGTTCCCCTAGATTATCTTGTATAAGAAAAGATAATAATGAAGTTATCATAAAAGTTAGGTCCCTTATTTTTGGTATTTCATTTATTCTATACTTAGTTAACAAATACTATGATTTAGTATACCAAAGTAATAATGTTATGTTTTATTGAGTAGGTAAAGTGTTGTAAAATTAACCATCCAAGAGTCATATATGATATGATTGGGATGATTCCCTACCTAAAAATATTGGTGGTGAGTTTCATACCAATGTTTTCCATTTTCATAGTGAAATATAGATCTTGTCCCACTAACCTGTTTGATGAATTTATAAGGGGTCATCATTTCCATGGGATCACATTCAATAAAATTACTTATTAAATGAATATAAAACATGATACTCATATGATAAAATATTATATTGAAAATATAATTGTAGAGTCATCATATTTGATCTTACCTTTAATATCTATTGAAGAGAGTCTATAACAATCCTTTTGATCAAAAAATAATTGTTTAAAACCCTGAAATTAAGCTAAGGAAGTTTACCATGGGTTTTTCTACCATGTAATGGGTTAATCATCATATTTATCTATTTTTTTCAAAATAAATTATTAATTGTATTTATTTAAATAATGAAAGTGCACAGAAGACTGTGTGTGTGAATGTGTAAATAAAATGACAAAATGTAAACACAAGGAAGAAAGGTAAAGGGTATGAGAAATGTGTTAAGATATTAATATCCCTCGTATAAACTCTATTATAATTCTCAAATTAATTTCTTCATACACTTACTTCACTCATTAAATGATCTATGACCACAAAACACTCACCTCTCTCTTTGGTGGATTTTGTTAATAAAAAATCATATAGTGACCACTGCATACCCCTATCTCTTTATTCCCAATGGAATCAACAACCCTTTATTGACTCTTATCCATAAACACACTATTACACTACATATATAATGAGGATGGATAAAAGGGAATTGTTTTCAAAACAAGAAGAGGAATAGGAGGAGAAGATCGAGAGATACATGTGAGAATAGTGATAACCATCACTATCTCATGAATAGCCTTGAATTTACATGAAAATAAAGTAGAAGATATTAACACAAAATATTAAAATTGTATTAAAGAATATGAATTGGATTTTATCCTTGGATTGGCTATAATATCCTACGATTCCATCACCATATCTTACAGGAAAAAGAAAATAAAAAACAAAAACAGTCAAACCCTCGATGGGGACCCCCTACATAGTGGTTGAGTCCCCCATTTATACATTCATAGCCCCTTTGATTTAAAAATAATTCCAAGAGTAATGTATATATAATAATTTCTACCAAAAAATATTCTCAACCACAATTTCCCTCAATGTGTACCACCTTTCATTTCCCTTCATTCCATTTCAATATATTCCCATGATTAAGATTCACAAGAAATTAGGTAATGTTATGCTACTTTGTGGTTCCAATAGAGGGATTTTTGTAAAGTATATCACCTTAATCATGTGTTGGGTTGGGATATATTGTACAACACTGGTGGAGCTAATCAATTATTCAATTTGGGTCAAGTTCTACTCAAGAATGGATCTCAGATTCCTATAGTGGAATTTATAGTTTTGGGTTTTAGGTTTACCCAATATTTTCTTAAATGATACTGAATTCAATTAATCCATATAAATCAACACTTTATTTTAATATGATGTGGGTTCATCAATTTTCCTTACATACACTTCAATGGATTTCAGTTATTCACATGTGAGTGGAATCTCTTAAAGTTCACCTGACACGGTGTTTCTTTTAAACTAATGAGAGGTAATAAATTTTGTGATAAGGGGTTATTATGTGTACTACATTGAATTTTATGTAGTTATATGGAAAAGGGTATATTATTATGTGATGTTAATATAAATTTAATCTCATTCAAGCATGTGGATCATCCAAGTTTTCCTTATGTGATTGATTCATAGGCAAAACAGAGTTCATTAATTTGAAAGATATATCACCCACTATGAATCTAATGTGATCCCTCATTAATTATAACGTGAGGTGGTCTTTAATTAAAACATAGAGTAAAATATGATTTCACATTACATGATTTAGTGTTTATTCACACATGATATTTTGGGATTTAAAATTATTTTGACACAATTCTTAAAATTAATCTAACATGAACTGCTTCTTATGCATTTTTCCTTACATGAGAAGTGGAGAGGTTTACCTGACACAATTCTAGAAAATAAAGATTGATTCATACAGAAGTGTTTTATCATTATGAAAATATTAAATATTTTATAGTGTAATCCTACTTTGGTTTAATATTAGTAAACATTGAAGTTTAATCGAATATTCAACACCTCTTGCCCAATTTATTCTTATATAGTTGTTGGACATTGGTTGATTCACATACAGTAGTGTTTTAATCTAACATGATATCTTTTTTTCCAAGTTAATCATAATAATCCTTTATTTTCACAAATGTATAAATTTTTTACTCAAAAAAATAACTCAATTTTAAAATTATTTTTATTTACATTAAATTCCAAAAAATTAATAAAACCACTAAAAATTGAAATTAGTACTATTTTCCATTTAACTCATTCTTAAAACAATAAAAAAAAATTATTTTCACTATTATAAAATATTATTTATATAAATATATTAAATATATAAAAAATAAAATAAAATTTATAGCTTGATCACTCCCCCGCACATGAATAAGAAATTTTTCCCATGTTCTCAAATGTCTCATTTCTCCTCATGTTAAATTCTAGGTTCAAAGTCTGGTAAAGAAAAGAAATTAGTGGAATTAAAAATCCTAATAAGTGAAAGTTTCATTAATATATGTATATAAATATCCTAGTTCTATTGATCCATTTCACACTTCCTTGATATTTCCAATATGAAATTTTGATTTATCATTTTCCTCTTATTTATCCAAGTTCATAATTCCAAAAATATTTCCATTCTCATTAACAAATAGAACTTATTAGTTTTTTCTCAACAATATTTTATGAATATAACTTATTAGGTTAGAATAACTCACCTAGAACTAACCCATCGTAGGTCAGTAGGAATCCCTCATAATAATGAGTAATAGTTTGGGCATAGAAGTAATTCTTAGGAAACCAGATCGTAGGTTTATATGACTCTTATTGAATGGATAACTCATACACACATGTGCTTTGTTGAATTAAAAATATATATATATCAATCTAATTCTTCATGTTTTAATCTAGTTTATATGATCTATCAAACTCTCATTTTAGAAGTCTCCCTAGGGTTGTAATTATTCATAGTGGACAAGTTACCCAAATTCATGTTCAAACATCTAATTTCCTCATAGTATAATTTTGATTACACTAAGGCCTTTTCCATTAAAAATCCTTTACCCTATTTCAAAACAATATTTTTTCATAGTTATAATTTTCTATTTAGTTTATAATTAGGGGAATGAAATTTTGATTTAGTTTTTTTCATTATATCTCAATGCCACAAACACACCAAAAACAAAGAAAATAAGAGAACCCTATTTATATCCTAAGTTAACTTGTCCTTTAACCCACACTTATATTTAGATAAATCCTCAATGAAACTAAAAATTTATCATTTATAATTCAATAATCTTATTTATTATAGAAAATAACAAAATTTAAAGGAGATAGAAGAGTAGGATGCTTATTCCTTAGTTATATGTTGTTTTGAGAGGGTGTGATTCCCTCTTTATTAGACAATAATGACCTCCTAGAAGGTATAATTATTTTTTCTATATTTTTTCATGTATATAAAAACTAAAACTATAAAACTATTTATTGAAAATAAACCCTCAAACTAAAAATATAATAAAGGTGAAGGAAATAGAAGATACATCTTGTATAAAACCCCCAAATAGGTACTGAATTTTATACTTGTGTAGCTATAAAGATTTGATATCATTCCAAATCTGAAAGGGGTTGAGGTTTTTTTACTATAATAATCACATCCTTTTAGTTCTTTTGCGCTACACTGCTTTCTTCTTTGGGATGTCTCCTTTGTCAAAGGATATCTTTCACACTCCCCACTTAGTGTTAAGCATATAGTATGGTGGGGTTTTCAATATGTAATGAGCCTCGTCTTGTTCTTCTTTTAATCCATCCATATAGTATTCTTAGTATTATTGAGGTGGTATTAAAAGGTCATCTCCATGAGTGTTTCAAGTTCTACCTCAACCAAATTTTTGGATTTTTCTTATACTTGATGGGCTAAGGTGTCCATATATTTATCAGCCTTAATGGTAAATAGAGTAATATATTCTCTTGTATCTTTATATTCAGTCACATATTATATAAAAATTACTATCTATGATAAATATAATATTAAATCATGGTAGAATTCAGTTTTTGTAACAACCCGTGAATTTACAGGTCATTTTTTTAGGGAAGAAAATAATTTTATTCTAGGATCAAAGGAAATTTTGAGAATTGAGACTCGGATTTGGATTTTAAGAGAAAAAACATCCATAAGAGGTTTTTTAAATTCTTTTATAGGTCTATGATGTATCTTGGATTCTTGGGTGAGTGTTAAATTAGGGAAGGGTCATCTTTGTTATGAATTTCTGTAGTATTAATAACACTACATAGTGATATAGGGAATCATATCTTGATGATTGGTTGATCAAGGAGCACGTTGTAGCCAAGGGGTACCATTTGTGAAGGATATAGGTGAATTAATAAAACTTTGTTTAAGTCCCCATGTGTATGGGTTTATTCCTCATACATAAACATACACAACTCATTATTTAAAGGCTTCCTATATAAAATTAAATATATAAGGGTCATTAAATTTCACAAATTGAGAAATTTTCTAAGTGTTGAGATATATTTTGATCCTTAAAGGTAACCCTATAATTCATAATGGTTAACCTAGGATATTTAAATTCTCTCTTTGGGTCACCCTATGATATATATAAGGGTCATAAATTAGTAAGGTTCCCAATATATATAAGTTCTAATATATGTGATATATAAGGGCTACCCAGATACGTAAGGGTTAGAAAAAGGTAATGTACCTAATATTGGATAGAGTTATATTGATCCAACATATTTCAACTATTTTAGTGTTTTGAAGATTCAAATAATACCTATATTTATTCTAATGAGTTTATTTTAAGTAGTTCATATTTTATCTTCTCATAAGATGTGAGATATTTATTTCAAAGAAATTTATCATACGTAAATTCATATATTCTATAGAATTTTAGATATTTGATTTATCTTATGCTGAGAAATTGTCTTAAAAAAGTAAGATATTATCTTATGAAGGAATTAAATTATCTCTCATATGCACAAATCTAGATACATCATTCAGAAAGAAATTTTGAGTGTTTTTTTCCTATGAAGTGGACATTCGTAAGAAGAGTTATCTTTTGATCATCTAACAAGTTCTCTCAGAAATAATATATCTTACACAAATAGTGAATTCAGTTTATTCTAAATATTGAAATATATGAAGTATTTTATCTTATAAATATGCTCATAAATTTATATTAGAAATAATAATTATATCAACCATTTATCATGTGAAATATAAGTAATCATGTGAATTGTAATCATTATAATTGTAGAATTAGCATAATATCTCTTGATAAATAATTTAATTCTTTTAAGTATATTATAAAAGTATTTTCATAAATAAATAATGATTTATTAGGTTGAAGTGTTTCTTTTCTAGTAATGGAAGTATCTGAAGAATAAGAAGAAGAAGATTTTTGACATCACCACTGCATAAGATTATTATATATTTGAAAAAGAAGGACAGATACCATTAAGAACCTATATTATCAACTTTTCAAAGAATTATTCATTTTATCTTTGTGTTTATAAATTATTATTAAGTTAAAAATAAAATAAGAAATATAAATTGGAAACTTCGTTTCTGCATGAAGAAGAAATATGCACATACATATGAATATTGTTAATAAGAAGGACGAATGCATGTATATAGAATAAAACACATTTTTTATCTGAAAAAATATTGTGTTTTGTGATTATAATTTTATCTATTGTAGTTAAATAACCTCTAGATCTATTCCTTGAAGATCATCATCTTCTCTGGACATTTCTTTATCTACTGTTAGATATTTCTTTCCATTGTGTTCCGCATTGTTCCTTTAAATTTTATTCATTTCTTTTTCATCTGCACAATTATTAATTGAGTGTGTTAATGATATGGATAAGTATTGTAAAGCTAGATCTAGGTTAAAATATCTTGTACCTTTTTAAAAAAGTAATATCTACTTTCACTCAGTTAGCGATAAAAGGGTTTTTATAGTGAAAATCACCAAACTCGGGGAGAAGAGTGTTGGTGGAGTGTACTAGGGTATTTTTGTTTCCTAAACCACTATAAATCTTCTTTTTAAATATTTTTCCTCTAAGTTTTATAATTTATCTTCTATATATTTATAATGAAAATATTGGAACCTGCATACCTTGAACAAGGTGGTTTTAAAGTAAAGAAATTTCTAAGAACTCAATTCACCCCACTCTTGATTTTTTATTTATCTATTCTTTATGGAAAAAATTGGTATTACAGGTTATGAATATTGAGTTCACATATATAAAAATATTAATTGAAAATAATTTATTTCAAATTCATGTTATGAAAGATAATGGAGAAGGTATGTCAATGGTTAGATCTCCATATTTTAATAGTAAAAATTATGAATACTGTAAGGTGAGAATAACCATTTATTTAAATAATCTTTGCCCAAAGGTTTATCTCAAAGTAGTTAATCCATATAAAATTAAAGCAAAAAAACTAGAAACATGGGATGTAGACACTGAAGAAAGCTATGATATGAACTATAAGGATATGAATTCTATAATATTTGGAATAGGTCCAGATGAGTTTAGTTGAGTTTATCAATATCAATCAGCCCATGAAATGTGTATTACCATAGTGATTTCCCATGAAGTAATAGACAATGTAAATGATCTTAGATATGAAACTATAAAAATTAAGTTTTACACATTCAAAATGAATTAAGATGAAATAATTAATCAGTTAAATGGAATAATCATTGATATTGTGAATAATATTACTACTCTAGGACCACCAATTACTGATCCCAATAAAGCATTTAAAGTTTTAAGTTTTTTACCACCCAAATGGAGTAGAATATTAGCTACCATCAGACAATCTAAAGAGGTTAATAATTTCAAAATAAAATATCTCATTGTAACTATTATTATGTATGAGGAAAAAATAGAATATGAATCTAGATAACATAAAATGGTTAATAAGGAAAATGCTCCCTTCAATGATTATACTTCTAAAGATGACAAAAATAATAAATGTATATAGATGTATGACTCATCTAGAGAATAATATTCCTTCATAAATTTTAGATCAAATAATGAACTTTCACATTTTTCTCAAAATTTCAAGAAGTTTTATAATAGGGGAAGATGTTTTAGAATACCTTTAAATAACTAGACGAAGTAAGGTGAAAATTATAAAAAAATAAGATTCTATGAGTGCAAAAATCTTGGACATATCAATCCATATTGTCCTCAGTTACAAGAAAATAAAAATTCAATAAAAATTTTCTCAAGAAGTCAGGATATAATAATAAATCCAAGAAGGCTATTAAATCCATGTGGAGTGCTTCTAATGACTCTATATATTATTCATCTTGAGAATCAGGATTTGAAATATAAAATTAAAAGGCCAACATGTATTTCATGGAACATTTGGATGAGGTGCGTTATTATTATTGTTCAGAGAATGATTTTTATTCTGAAAATGAAAATTTCTCATATAAATAACTAAATTAATATTATACCATGCAAGAAACTAAGTATTAATTCTTAAAAAAGAGTAAAAAATCTCTCATAAATTCCTTTAACAAAATTATTAAAGAGCGGGAGGACTTAAATAAGAAAATTTTATATTTGAAAAAACAGTTATAAAATTCTAATCCATCATGTACTAAACAGACAATTACAATTGAGAACCTATAAAAATAAGTTCAAAACATAAAAAATACTTCATGTTTTTTTACTAAGGGGGGATTACCAAAACAAAATTCTTTTTCATAACTAACTTAAAATAGAAAAGTTTGGAATATGATGTCAAGGTGAAAGGCCCAAATTTTATAAAAACTATTTTGTGCCTAGTTATATGAAAACAAATATATACAAATTAACTTATTTCCATTATGGAGAAGTAGGGAATTATAAAAATTCCTATAATATTAAAAATCCTCAATTTTGTGGAATTAAAAATACTTTTATTACGATATTTTTTCAAAATTCACTTCTAGGTTTTATGGAAAAATTATTTAGGTTACCAATTATTTTATATCTAACATTTATAGAGACAAAAGTATTTGGGTACCAAAAAAATAATTTTTTTATTTATTTTTCATTTCAGAAAAATATCCACTTAAACAAATATTAAAAATGGTTCACGGATAGTTATTTTTTAAGACATGTGAGTGAAGATTTATCTAACTATAACTCACCATGTAATATTAATGGAGGCTATGTTTCATTTGGTGAAAATAAAAAATTAATGTTATTTTTCATTGGATCTATTAGAAATATGTAATATTTCCTTATCAAAAAAGTACTTTATATTGAAGTCTTGATGAATAACCTGATAAGTATTTCTCAACTTTGTGATTATGGTTATTTTGTTTATTTTTCTAACAATTCCTGCTCAATTTTTAAATAAAAATCTATCATGTTTAGAGAACCAAGAATAGATAATGTTTATACTTTAGATTTAAATTCTTTATGTATAAAAAATTAAATTGTTTTAATGTTAATGTAAATAAATCATGGATTTGGTATAGAAGACGTAAACATTGTAATGTTTATTCATTAAGAAAATTATCCAAAATAAATTTGATTTCTAATTTTCCTAATATTAAATTCAATAAAAAAACTATGTGGTACATGTCAAATGGAAAAAAACACAAATAATATTTTACACCAATTAAAGAGGTTTCTACTTCTATACCTATAGAGATTATCCATATAGATCTGTTCATACCTATTAGAATAGTAATCCTTTCTAGAAAGTATTTTTTTATGTGTTGGATGATGAATTTTCAAGATTTACTTTTGTTTATTTCTTGGAAATTAAGAGAGAATCATATTATGTTTTTGTTAATTTTTATAAATTTTACAAAATAAAAAGGATGTCAAATTATGTCTTTAAGAAGCGATTATGAAGCATAATTTCAGAAAAATGGATTTAATTCATTATATTAAAATATGGTATTAAATATATATATTATGTCCCTATGAAACCTTAATATAATGGTTTTTAAAGGAGGAATAGAAATTTACAAAAAAAAATCTAGAAAATTGTTATGTGAATAAAACATGCCTACTTATTTTTAGGATAAAGGTATTAGCACATGATTTAATGTCATTAACAGAATTCTAATGAGGCCTATCTTAAAAAAACAACCTATGAGTTATGAAATAATAGAATAACAATGGTAGGATACTTTAAAGTGTTCGTATGTAAAGTTTAAATCTTAAACACCAATGAAAATCTTGGTAAATTTGATCCAAAATATGATGATCGTATATTCCTTCATTATTCTACTACTTCTAAGGCTTATAGAGTTTTCAACAAAATGTCAAGGATTATTGAACAGTGAACTAATGTGATGTTTCATTAAAGTGATCCTTTTGATCAAAAAATGACTCTAGATGATGAGTTGAGTGATTCTCAAAAAGAAATGATACCTAAACCACTTTTTACTAATAGAAAGGATGATGATTTTGAATTTATGTTTAATGAAATAAATCTTATGAGGGTTGATACTAGTGAACAAAAAAATCATGTTGCCTAGATAAACTAGAAACCTTAAGGACCATCATCTAGAAATAGTTTTAAGAAGCTTATATAAAAGAGTTATGACCATAAGAAATGTAAGAAACAGTGTAGAATTCTTTTTGTTTTATCCCAAATAGAACTTAAAACTGTAGAATAATATTTAGCTGATGAGAGTAGAGTTTTAGCAATTTATGAAGTATTAAACTAGTTCAAGGAAAACAAGTTATGTAAATTAGTTGAAAGACCCTATGACTATCTTGTTATTAGGACTAAATTGGTATGTAGTAATAAATAGGATAATCATGGTGCGATCACAAGAAATAAATATAGGTTAGTTGAAAAGTTTATAATCAAGAAGAAGGTATAAATTATGAGGATACATTTCCCCCTATTTATAGGTTAAAATTAATTATATTCATTATAGCATATACATTTTATATAAATTTTAAATTATATCAGACGTATATTAATTCTTAATTTCTAAATGGATTTTTAATGGAGGAATTTTATGTTGAACAACCTCTTGGTTTTTAAGACCCACATTTTCAAAATTCAATTTCCAAACTTACCAAATCTCTCTATGGACTTGAACAAACACCTAGAGAATCGTATAAAAGATTAAGTTATTTTATTTTATAAAATTGTTTTAATTTTGGATTGAAAGACACAACTATTTTTATGAAAACTTTATCAAAATGTACTTTGATTGTGAAAATATATATTGATGATGTTATTTTTGGGTCAACAAACCAAAAATTGTGTAATAATGTTTCAAACATTATACAGAAAGAATTTTAAATGAGTTTGATGGGTGAGTTAAACTATTTCCTTAGATTTAAAATTTATCAAAAATATTTTTTGAAATTTTTTAAACCAAATAAAATACATATTTGATTTTCTTAAAGGTTTTGTAATTTAAAAACTTATTCAACACCTATGAGTACCAACGTTAAACTTTATACTGATGAGGTTGAAAAATGCATTTTGAACAAGTTATATAGAGGAATCATTGGAAGTTTTCTTTATCTTACCATAAGAAGGTCATGAATTATATTTTTATTATGTCTATGTTCTAGATTTCAGCCACAAGAAAAGTTTTGAGTGGAAGAGATATCGATTTCAGCTGGCTAGATAATACAAATATGTTTCTTAAAAAGGTTATAAATCATCAACAATTGGAGTTCATTTTTATGATAATAGAACAATTTTTTTCTATGAGAAGGAAGTATGATAATTATATGAAATGGATATATTTAATTTTGGTGATAAAAAATATCTGGTTATATGAATAGTAAACTAAAATAATTATTCTATATCATCTATAATAATGGGTGATGTTTTATGATTCCCTCATGAATGAAATTCTAATTTCAACACCTCCTTAACTCCAATTGATTACGTAATCCCTTGGGAAATAATAAAGTCCCATTTTGTAAATATTGGAAGGAAGAAGACTCTTTTAAAAGACTTAGAACTAGAGAAAAATGTTCTTATAAAGTTCATTCAGTTGGCCATTGCTCAACTAAATGCTGATTTTGAGAAAATCTTTTTTTAGGATGTTACATTGTTGTATCTATTTATTATAGTGAAACCTGTGAATTTTTAATGATATATTACGAAGTACATGTGTCATATTTAAAACAATTAATTAATTTTTTACCCTTTTGAAAGGTTTTTAACCTTATTTTTTAGTAAAATTTGTGTTTTTTTGGATAAAACCATTTCCACATGTTGTCATGGTTTAACAAGTTTGAGTGTTAGTGTCTTAAATTGAAGTGGGTTTTAATAGAATTAATCTTTGAATAAGTTTTTATAAGTTAGTTCATAAGAAGAGGTTGGGATATACCCTACTAATACTTGGGTGTGTCATCTCATATGATTGTTTCTGGTGAGGCTTATTCTCAAGTTCCTTTATGTTTTTCTACTCTCGTAGAAGAATGTATAGAAGATATAGACATAAGATATTTTATAGACAATTAGATTCTAGATGAAAGGTGAATAAGTGTTAGAGTTATCATTACTAAATAAATTCAATCTGAGGATGAATTTATCCTAGAATTTTTCTGAGAATCGTGTCAAGTGGTTGACACTCATGCTCTTATTATAGCCCAACCGTTTGTTTTACCTATTTCCTCTATAAAGCGAAATTTTTATTTTTCCATTACATGGTTAGTTATCATTATTCAAGACAAGACTATTTATAATACATCGAGATAAATCCCACTCTTCAAAATTTCTCCTTCAATGGAGACTAGTATAATAATTTGAAGAGAATCAATAATTTTTATCAGTTGAATTATTACTGATGGTGATAAAGAAGATTTAGATGAAGCAGATGAACCCAATTAGTTTATTGTAAGAATAAGTGAAAGATAAGAATATAGATAACCATATACTATGATAGAAGTACCCTATGTTGATTAGAATCAATAATTTGACAAATATCATAGTTCCAAAGTGCACCAAGATGTGTTTTCTCCTATTTTCTCACACCATACTAGTTCTAAAATCCCTATTATATAATTAGATATTTCATATGAAATATCTCGGGAGATATATTTCAAGATAATTACTAGAGTGGATTTGTTGAGGAATCAATTAGTTGAGTACAGAGATGAAATAAGGACTCTCGGAGAATAAGCATCTCAAAGGATGATATTGGTGAGTTGAAGTTTTTTCAATTGTTTTTGTAGAAAGTTTAGAAATATTCTAATAAAGAATATTTAGGATAAAAATATATGGATCGTGTTTATATAGAATCAATATTGGAAGGTTTTTTTCTTTTTATAGACATTATAACTTCCACCATAGAATCTATGAAATGTGTTCTCTTTTCTAAAGAGTAGTAATAAGATATTCAGATAGATGTGTTTGTTGAAATTAGGAGAATAACTATAATTACATAATGATATTTTTTGAATATTTATTAGTATTAGGATGAAATTAGTTTATTTTTAATGTAAAGAGTACCACTAAGACAATATGTATCAATTCAAGTGCAAAATTATACCACTTTTATGATAACTTTTTTACAAAAAAAATTGTTAGATCATTGGATAATAATTTTTAAGTACTAGAAGGGAAATTTGGAAATTTACACTAGTTGGTAATAAATAACTCAAAAATAGAATCTTTAGAGGAAGATGAAGAAGATGCATTTGGTGAACCTATATAGAATCAATTCTACTAAAAATTAAAGGATTTATCTCTTTTTCATCATGTTTCTACTCTTACTGATGCTTCAGTAGGATTTTCGAATACCCAATTGGATGTGTTAAGGAAATTAATTTAGACTTGCGCTAAGAAAGGGGATCAATATACCTTCTTTAAAAATTTCTCTTACATATTTTGGAGCAATTATACTACTCTATTATACTTATTCAAAAATGATATGGTGAAGTGACTTGATATGTGTGTGGATGCTTTATACCATCTTAGAGGAATACAATCTCTCGTAAATTCCATATCAGATCTCCATGTTGTCACCTCTCATATATTTAATGAAATATTCAATACTTATAAAATCTATTCAAGGGAGAACCTTATGTTTTCTGAACAAGTTTACTTACCTCTAATTGACCCTTCATCTATGTTATCCGTTTTACCTTTAGATCATTTTGATTTGGAATGGGCTTATCAAACTGTTCTTGAAATTTAGTTCATTCTATAAGGATCAATCAAGGTGATAAATATGGATTTAGATAATATTTACTTACTTTGGTTGATTTTATGGGAGAAAGTGATGATGATCCTATTCCTACATTATCTTTACCAATTATACAACCTTAATCTTTTAATATTCCACCTCTGAAACACTGAACAATTCCAAAAAAACTGACTTACTTTCTTGATTGATTTGCTTAATTGTATGGAGTCTCAAAAACATTTGAATGGTTGTTTACTTACATTACATGTATATAATGCCTTTATTTATTTCCTTCTTATTATATGTTTATGTTGAATTATTTCTTGTTTATATTTTTTCTGAATGTTTTTGAATTTGTCATTCTTAGTTTTCATTCACCATTATCATTATGTGTTTCTTTACTCTTTATTATTTTTATTCATTATTCACTCTCTACTTTCTAAAATATTTTATTATTATTAATATGTGATTTAATTTATTGTATCTAATTATATGATTATTTATCTTGTTAATTTCTATATCTTTTTAATATTATTTTCAATAAAAGTCTATGCCAAATTTTATTCATAATCAGTGTGTCTTACTCATACAATTTACACTTTCTCTTATAAAATTTTAATTTTAATTTTTTTTCTTATTTTACTTATTTATGATATCAAAAAAAAGGGGATAAAAAAAAGAAGAGTATAAAAATTAAAATATATTTATTTATTTTTTCAATCATTTATCATTCAATGGGTTTTTATTATAAAAAAGGAGGATATTGTTAGGTAGACTAATGTTGTTCTAATATATCTTAATTTTTTCTGTGTTATGATGATTCACAAAATCCCTATTTTTAATTTAATGAGTTTACCTAAAATTGCTTTAGATTTATTCTTTTCATAATTTATGAGATATTTATTCCAAAATGAATTTATCATATGTAAATTCATATATTAGTCTATATTTTATCTATTTTATTTAACTTACACAGAGTAATTGTCTTGAAAATTTAAGATATTAGCTTTTGAAGGAAGTAAATTATCTACTGTATGTTAAATCCAGATATATTGGTCAGAAAAAAACTTATGAAAAGTTTTTTCTTATGAAGATGAAACTTGTAGTAAGAGTTATCTTATGATCATCTAACAAGTTCTCTGAGAGATAATTTTTCTCATCAAAACATTGAATTCAAGTTATAATATGAAGTTCTAGATATGAGGTGTTTTATCTTATAAATATTCTCAGAAATTTATCTTATGAAGAAAAATTCTGTCAATCATTTATCTTATGAATTATAATCTATCATGTTGATCATCATGATTATACTAATAATTTTAGAATAATATATTTTGATAATTCATTTCATTATTTTAAGAATATCATAAAAGGAGTTGTATAGATAAATAAATATTGATTTGGATAATGTGTTGTTTTCCCAAGAGTGGAAATATCTCAAGAAGAAGAATATTTTTGACATTTCTTCCACAGAAGCTTATTCTATATTCAGAAAAGAAATACACATACCATTAAGAACCTATATTATAAAATTTTTAGAGGATTATTTATTTAAAAATTATGATTATTTGGTATTCTGTATTTAAAATCAAAGAGGATATATAAATAGGAAAGTTAGTATTTACATGAATAATAAATATGCACAGACATATAAAAATTGTTAATAAGAAGGAATAACACATGTACATATAATAAAACACATACATGATCCAAAAAATTCTTGTGTTTTGTGCTTATTATTTTATATGTTATAATCAAATAACCTCTAGATTTATGGTTTGAACATCATCATATTCTCTAGAAATGTCATTATCTACTGTCATTTGCCACTTTAAACTGTGTGGTACATTATTACATCAAATTTTATTCATTTATATTTTATCTACACTCATTTTTTTAAGTTTTTCAAGGTCATGGATGTGTATTAAAGAGGGATATCCTGGTTAAAAGATCTTGGAAATTTGTAACAAGTAATATCTTCTTTCACTAATCTGGGATCCCCTAGTAAATTGGAAATCATAGTGAAAATCACCAAACTCATATAGGTGTTAGTGGATGGGATTAAGGGATTTTTTCCTAATGACACAATAAATCTCTTATGTTCGATCTTTTTCCTTTGATTTTTATATTTATGTTTCATTACTTTTATAAGGAAAACATTGGAACCCACATACATTGAATAGGGTGGTTTTAAATTGAATAAATTTTTAATAACTCAATCAACTCCTCCATTGAGTTTTCAGTTAACCATTCTATTGTACAAAACCTGATATATATAAGGGTTGATATGTGATATGTAAGGTTTATATTGATACAAAAGGGTTTTTAGAATTGGTAAATTTCTTGATTCATAAGGGATATCTTATTAATACATAAGAGATATCAGAATTGGTAAAGTCATTAACCCATAAAGGTTGCCTTCATACATAAGGGTGATATGTAAGGGTGATTGATAAGTAAGGGTTTAATATTTTAAAAAAATTGGGTGTGATAGGATAGATATCATAGTAGAGGAAAGTGAACATGATATAAAGGCATGATATGTGAGATTTTTGGTTCTTCTTGGAGGTAGGGTGTTATGCCATGACACCTAGGATTGAACCATGATAAGAATCATAGGAAGATGTGTTGTTTCATAAGTGATATCCAATAGAGAATAATTTTTCTATAAGGATGAGGGTCACACCAAAATTATTATGTTTTCTAGTCTTATTTTTAATCCAATGATAAAATGATATTTTATGATTTTAAATTAAAAACCCCCTTCTTGGTTCTCCTTTTTTCATAGATGTTAACATGATGAAGATGAAAACCACTCCCCTTCCCCTTAATCCGTTAAACCTTATTGATATGTGTAAATTAAATTTTTATTTCATCATAATTTAAGGTGTGATTTTTTTCTTCTTCCTTGGTTCATCTTCACTATTGTTAGCTGCTAAATTTGTTATCTCCAAACTAGGTTTTGATTCCAATTCAACTAGATCAGGGTGGAATTGGGCCATTCTATTGTTAATTTTTCTATTTATGGTTTTATAGGTACATCATGGACCTTGCACATTCCATTGGTCATAGTTACAGTGAGTAGATTCCCCTGAGAGGTTTGAAGCATGGTAGATCATTTTCTAAGTTTATATAGAACTAAGAGCATGGATTAAGGGGGTGAAATCATGTTTAAGGTAATTTATCCCTATAATACTTAATAATATTCTTATTTAAAAATTACTGTACATTCTAACATGAAAATATGGGTTTAGATAAGATGGATAGGGACTAAAACGGTTCCTAGGAAAAGAAAGAGGGTGGAATTGAGACTCTTATAGATGGATCAAGGGACATGTTGAATGTTAAGAATTTTGGGATCACATAGTGAGTAAATATCTAAAGGTTCTAGGATACCAATTGGTTTTACAATATTACTAGGGTATGTCTTAGTGATAGTATGAGTTTCTAGTTGTCTATATTGAATCTCTTAGGGATATTACCATATAAATGAGAATCTTAGGACTAGGGTTGATAGGTGAGATGGTTGTACCTATCATTCATTATTAGGAATACTCTATTGATAGTTTATTATAGTCTTAATGTGTTAGATTAGTGGAATAATTCTTATAGGGATAGATATGATGTGTTAGGGAGCATTTCCTCTACGTGATAGGATAGAGATCTCTCCTGAGGTTGATGTGAGATGGTACCCAAGTGATGGTTGTGGTATTTGTCATTAAATCTTGGTATTTTGTTTCTAATGGGCTTATTATAAGCTAGATTAACTTAATAATTTGTTAGTAGTACTAGGTAATGATATAGGAATTATAAGAGGATTTGGACCAGACTCTTAGGGTGAGGGTCATGTAGGGTCTGTGAGCTATGGGATTACCAAGGGGTGACCGATATAGGTGGGCATTGGTGTATATAGACAAATTTGGGTCGGAGGAACCTAGTGGATGCCTTCATGGGTGAGAACATAGTTCATTATCAGAGTGAAATGCCTCTTGGAAGTCTGTTGTAATGGGTGTGGGTAGAAATAGGTCTTCCAGATTTACTTCAAAATAAAACCCAACCAATTTGGTATTATAATTTTTCATCTAGATCTAGAATCCATGGAAATAAATCTGAAATTTCAATATAAATAAGATCATTTTATAACATATATTGAAAATTTTTAAATGAAATAAGATTAAAGTTTCATCTACTCCTTAAATGGTATCAGTTTCTATTTTTCCCTTATCGACTAAACCCTCTCGAAAGTTAATTGTGGTTGTACTAGGAAACTGATCATCAATATTTTACTTATATCACTTTACAATAATTTTTTCTTCATCTTCATCATCAAGTTATAGGAGTGTCCTGACCAAGCCTTTAAATTCCAATTGAGGGGAATTAGATATAAATTTAAGAAAATATAAAAAAAATAATAGTGTTTATTTTAAATTATACTCCCTTTAATAATATTTTATGAATCTCTTCCTATTGTATTTATTTTATAAATAGATTTATAAACTCATTTTGTAAATTATATTATAATTTTTATTCTATTTTTTTAATTTTAAAATTCATGGGTCCTTGTTATTTTACTCATGAAATTCCTTTTATTTTATTCCATAAGATTTTAAAAATTGTTTATGAATTTATTAAATAGATTCCTCAATTTATCAATTCTAAACTCTTTTTGGTAATTATATTCCTAAACTTATGGGTGGGAATATTGATCGGTAAAGTATTTATTAAGTAACTATTTGTCCTACCTTTAATCTCATCATCCTAATTGTGAATAAGAATAATATTACACTATGAAGTAAATGGACTACTCAATCTACTCACCCAAATATTGGAAAATAGAATATAAAGAATGAATGAAAATGAAAAAAAACATAATGTGTGAAATGTGGAGAAATAATTAAATGAGGCCACAAACATCCCCAGATATAATTTCAGTACTGTGATGTTTTTTTGGAATTGTGATCAACAAATTAATGATTAAACCCCTAAAATGTACCTAATTAAGATGATTGGGGCAGTTATTCTAAGAAAAGGGCCACTCATCATAGTTATCTAATGTTTATTCCAAACTAAATTATTAATTATATTTTTTAAAATAATTAATGTTCATAGAAGATAGTGTGTATGAATTCATGAATCAAAAGAAAAACTGGAAACATAAAAAAATAAAGGGGATGGGGAATGTGTCGATCCTTTTAGTTCCCTCCTAATCACTCTATCTTAATTCTCAATGTTTTTTCTCACTGTATTACTTCACTCATTAAGTAATATATGACCACAAACTATTCACCCCTCACCTTAGTGGATTTGGTTAAGATCAGATCATGTGGTGACTATCACATACCTCCACCTCATCCTTCCTAAGGTGATCAAAAAAAATTGATCCCCCCTTATCCATCCTCACACAATTCAACTATATATGTAATGAGGTAGGTTGGGGGAGAATTTTTTAAAAAATATGTAAGGATAATAAGGTTGAGTGTTGCATTAGAGAACACTGATGACCGTTATTATCTTAGTAATGAACTTGAATTCCATTAAAAATAAAATATAATAGATGAACATAGAATATGAACAATGAATTGAATAATTGAGGGATTTCTCCTTGTATTAGTCACAACATCCTATGATTCAATTAATGGAGCTTATTGGAAAAAGAAAATGAAAATCAAAAAAAAAAGTTTATTCCTTAGTGGGGAACCACCTATATAGTGGTTGAGCCCCCTATTTATACATACACAACCCCATTTTATTTCTAAATAATTATTATAGGAATTAAAACAAAAAAATCCATTCCAAAAATTATTCTCAACTTCAATATACCTCTATTTGAACTATATTTTATTTCTCTACATTCTATTTCAATAGATTTACATGATTAAGCTTTTCACAAAATTGGGTAATGTCATACTACTTCACGATTTCAGTGGTGGGATTCATGTAAAGGATCTAGTCTTCCTTAAAAGCTAATTTGGGATCTTATATATTGCACTGATAGAGCTAATTGAGTCATTGATCTGGGATAAGAGTTTCTCAGGAAGGGATATCAGATACCTCAAGTGGAATTAATAATTTTAGAGTTTATCTCAAGAAAAAAATTCATTAAATGACACTCAATTCACATAATTTTTATGCATTATAACTTAAGTTTAATATTACATGGTTGTTATAATTCTATTCATAAAAAATAAATAAAAGTGATTTGGTGGGACTTGTATATTTTTCAGGTGTGGATTGATGAGCTGTAAAAAAACTTGAGGAATACCATATTGGAAATAGGATAAAACTATCAAGGCTCCTCCCTTATAAAAAGGTCCTTAGGAAGTGGTTTTTCTATAAAAAATATGTATTTCAAAATTCTTTTGAATGTATTTTAAAAATATATTTTTTTATTAAAAATATTATTATATATATATATTATAAATATAAAAAATATATATATAAAACTGACTAATCAAGAGATTAGTCATGATGATTAGATTTTGAAATTAAAAATATAATCACTTTACACCCTCCAACATTTTTCCAAATTTTGATCAAATCAAAGTGTCTTTTGTTCTAAATGATAAGATAAAATTGATGTGAATTATACCAATTTTGGTCTATAAATAAGTGGGATGATGAGATCATTTTGGGATAATATCCTCAATCCAAAATTCTCATGAGATATTCTCCCAACATCGATTTTACAGGGCTATTATAATTTTTTGTATGTAATTCCCAACATCTTGGTGACATCATTGAGGTAAATTTACACTAATAACCATAGAAAAAAAGGTGGGGTGGATCAATCTCTTTTGTATAGTTAATTTTATTAACACATCAAGATTCAAAAAAACGCTATCTTCTTAAAATACCTTCCTATTTTCCAACAATAAAAAGGGTTTGAGACCATCAGAACTAGAATATGGATTCTAAATCCCCTGAAGTGATTAATCAAGACATGGAAAATCTTGACCTTTTCGATGACAACAACTTCTATTTGTGGCAAGACAAGATGAAGTTTCCTCTTACAATGTTGAATATTTTTTACATTCAAGAACCAAACCTTCCTCCCATTCCTAATGATCCTTCTCTAAATCCCTCATCACTCTCATTGAAAAGACTTAGGTTAAACACATTCATACAATGAGAATAAAATGTCAAGATTGTGAGGTTTTATGTCGAGCATAAATTATCAACACATTATGAAATCATATTTATGACTATTTTTTCCAAATTAATTCCACTCAAAAGATATAATATGTACTCGAATTCAAGTACAGTACTAAGAAATAGGGTTCCAATAAATTTATTATTACAAAGTATCTTAACTTTAAGATATTTGATAACAATTTGGTATTGAAGAAAGTTCATTATCTCTGAGTTATAGAAAAAAATATTCTTTAACTTATAATTAATATACCATAAAATTTCCAAGTTGGTGAAATTATTGATTAATCACCACCTGTATGGAAATAGTTTTGTAAATCACTCATTAAAAAGAGTGAGTATATTTCTTGGGAATAATTTAAAAATATTATTATCACTTAATAACAATCCATTTTGAGAAATGTGGGTATAGATTCACAATTTGATGCCAAGTTTAATATTGTTAAGAGAAAGGCACTACATAACACTTCCTCAAAATTTAAGAATAAAGGTAAAAAAAATTCAAGAGTAAATTAATTCCTTATAATAAGAAAGGAGAATGATTTTTCTATATAAAATCAAGGAATTTTTTAATGTAATCATGCCATCAAAATAATGTAAACAAACCCAGAGTAAATATTTTCACTAAAAAAATCAATTTGTGATGATATCTAAATTCAATATGACTTTATTGAATATTAGATGGTGGTTTGATTCTTGATTAAAATTTTATGTGTGAAAGGATCATTCAATGTCCAAATTTTTTGAAAAAAGTGTTATCATGAAGGAAGTGCACCTTGGAAATAATGCCTACATTAATGTTATTAGTAAAGGAAGCATGGAACTATAATTTACTTATAAGAAAAAGTTTTCTCTTCTAAATTTGTTGTTTGTACCAGATATTCAGTAGAATTTAGTATATGTTGATATTTTTTATAATAATTTATTTTCAGTTTCATTCAAATCCAACAAGGCTATCTTGTCAAAGGGAGACGTGTTTATGGGGAAGGGGTACTCATGTGATGGAATTTATCAACTGTCTATTAATAATATGATTGAATATTCAACTTACTTGATTTGACCCCCTAATTTATGGAATGATCATTTTAAAAATGTTAATTATAATTCATTAAAATTAATTAATAAGTTAAAGTTAATTAACTTTTAAAATTAATTTAATAAATGTGAAACATGTATAGAATCTAAAATGGTTAAAAAACCATTTCAAATTATTAAGAGAATAATAATATATTAGAATTAGTAAATTATTATATTTGTGAATTGAATGGTTTTTTAACTCATGGAGGAAAATGGTATTTTATTAATTTTTTTGATTACTTTAGTAGATATATATTTATATTCTTATAATAAAATAATTATACTTATATATTTTTAATAGGTATAGATATAAAGTTGAAAACCAATTTAAAAAATGATTATATTATTGTTATTAGATAAAGGTGGTGAATAATTTATGAATGAATTTAAGTGGTTCTATAAAGAAAATGGTATAATTCATTAAAATTCTTCTCCTTATACACCTCATTAAAATGGATTGAAGAAAATAAAAAATAGTAATTTATTTGAAATATTAAATTTCATGATTAATAAATCTAAGTTACCATTAAATTTATGGGGAGATTCATTATTGACTATATGAAATATTCATACTAGGATGTATTCTAGGAAGAATAAGTTATCCCCGTATAAAATTTGGAATGGTAGAAGATGTAATCTTTTAAATTTTAAATTTTGGTGGTTTTTATATTACTATAGGTTTCTTATTCCTAAAAGAACTAAAATTGGTCCTAGAGAAATTAATTGTGTTTTATTAGATATGTAAAAAATAACAAATCATATAGAGTTACGGATTTGGATGACAGTGTCATTGTTGAATCAAGGGATGTAGAGTTTTTTAAAAATAAATTATATAAAGAAGATATAGAGAAGGTTATTACTCATACCCCTATCTCTTGTACTCCATCTAGTTAAAATACAATAGTACAGAATAATAATGATTCTTGGGTTGAACCTAAATAGAGTATAAGACTTAGGAAGGAGAAACATCTACATCCAGATTTTATTTCTCCAGATTCCATACTTTTCCTTATTTAATGAGATCAAAATAATAATATTCTAAATAAGTATCATATGGTATTGAATATAGAAGATGACCCAAATATATATAAAGAAGATATGAATTATAGAGATGTTTCTTTTTTAAAAGAATTAATTAACTATGAAATAGATTCCATTATGGAGAATAATACTTGGTTCTTTATAGATTTACCATGATGTTAAAAACCAAATGGTTGTAAATTTATTTTCAAAAATAATTATGATTCCAATGATATCATTCAATATTTTAAAGTGATATTGGTTGCTAAAGGTTTCTAATAAAAATACATGATTTTTTTTATACTTATCCTCATATAGATCAAATTAGTTCAATAAGTATTATATCTGTATTAGATTCAATTAATCATTTATGCATCTATCAAATGGATGTTAAAATTGATTTTTTTAATGGATACTTAAAAGAAGAGATTTACATGGGACAATTGTAAGGGTTTTTTTAAAAGGGAATGAAAAGAAAGTATGTAAACCAGTTAAATATATTTATGGATTTGAAAAAGAACTGAATAAATGGAATGAAAAAATTGATTATATATTTTTTTTCTAATGTATTTACCCATAAAAATGTGTATAAATGTGTTTATTCAAATATTATAAAATAATATAGACTTATTGTGTGTCTATATGTGGATGATGTATTAATTTTTGGAACCAATATGGTTTGTGTAAATGATACAAAAAATTGTTTATCATTTATGTTTAAAATGAAGGATCTTGGAGTAGTTGATATTATTATAGGTATTAAAGTTGTAAAACATATTAGGGGTTATTATTTAATTCAATATAATTATATAGAAAAATTTTAAATAAATTTGATCATGATTGTTTTAAGGATATTAATACTTCATTTGATTCTAGTGTTAAACTATTTGTGAATATAAGTAGGTACATAGAACAAATTGAGTATACTATTATAATTGGTTCTTTAATATATTAAATGAATTGTACTAGATATGATATTTCTTTTATAGTATGTAAAATATAACGGCACTGAATTTTTCATGTATTGATTTGGAATATTATATGGATTGTTTTCAAAGCCTGTTGTGGATATGGTGTGAGATTTCTAGGCCTAGTATTCTCATAATTAATTTTTAAAATATATTAAATCTATTAAATACACATGAAAAAAATTTTCCTAAAAAAGTGGAATAACTTATAAAGAATCTTAGATCGTAAATATGAGGCCATTTTTGATTTCAGATCATGGGTTTTACCATAGGTATGACATAACCTTAGAACATGTCGGGCATTCGGGTTGAGCAACGTCATGGGAGAATTAATAAAATTAAATAAAATAATTATTTAATTTATTAGATGGTGTAGCAACCTATTTTAATTACTCTATAAATAAAAGGCTATGAGAAAATCCCATGGTTATCTACATGACCCTAGATATTAGAGGATTCATTGGAGGAGCTTATGTGGGTGAATGACAACCCGATTAAGGATTATCGATAGGTGTATAAGGGAATTCAAGGATCTTTCCAATTACAATGGAACATAACCCTTATTCACCAGTGAATTATCATAATTGAGGTAGGATGTTTGTTTTTTTTTTGTATTTATAAATGTTTTATTATTAATATGATGAATAAAAATCAATTAACTAGCAAATTGATTCACGAATCATGTGTATTACGGGTACAAGTAAGATTTATCCATGAATTGGGAGAATTTTTTTGTGATTATTTTATTATCTATTAGTTATTCATTCTAAGAGAAATGAATCGAGGCCAAATTGAAAAATTTATAAGACCCATTCCTCATGTTTTTGGTTGTTCATTTTTTCCCCATTCCTCATTCATCATAGGAAATTCCTTTGGCATGTGGTTTGACAAATACCAATAAATTAATCATTATACAACCATTTATTAGTGCAAAAGATTGATATCGTAGATCTAGGTTCGAATCGATGAATGGATCAAGCTATAATGATGTAAGATCCATTGGGGATGGATTTGAGGGTACTGTTCTTCATATCATTAGCATGAGATGATGGATGATGCATGTAGAAGATTACCAAATGGAATAAAATGGTTGTAACCTGGTGATCGATGATAGAAAGGTAGACTTATAATGTTCCTTGACTTCTAGTGAGAGGCATGGTTGGATTGAAAATTGAAGGATTGGATGAAGATACAGAAACCATATTTGAGATTCAATAAAATCCTAATAAACACGACATGTAATCAGAGATTACACGTTGTGTAGGACCCCGGATATAGCACTAGGGTTTCCACATAGAAGTAAAATTTCACATGATAATTTACCCTTGTCACATGGCATGTGAATTGATCTGGTGGCTTGTAATGTACCTAGTAAGGTACATGGGTAAGAGAATGGGCACTTCTATCCATACATAGACATGGAAAGCCATAAACAGACACATTTAGAAGTAGAAGGGATTCAACATGCCATGTATGCTAACACAAACACAGAAACAGGCCTGTTTATATGGATAAAACACAGTTATGGAGAGAAATTTCATATACTACTAGTACACATCGTGTAATCCTTAAAATAAGGCTTAGATCTCTTATCCTCTTCATCTTGGAAATGTTTCGTTAGGTTGTGTACCCATGATCCATTCCCCTAAGGGTTAGTATAGAATCACATTCTACATATAGGATATTGATCCCTTAAGTAGATATTATTGGATATAGTTTTTGAAATCCTTCCATGAGGTATGGAGTGAGATCATCTATCATCATCTTTCCCTAGGTGGAGTTCTTGGTATCATCATTACTAACACTATACGGGAATCAAACCTCTACATAGAGGATAATTCTAGATTGAGTTATTGATATATCACATGGCCTTAGGTGTTATCCTTGTTTGTGTATTATTCTATTCATACTTTTATTATATACTTATTATGGTGAGATCATGACACCTCTAATAGACATCATCAGTTATATGTGACTCATGGAGTCTTTTCACCTAGATGAGTGCTATGTGGAAGATTCAATAATGATACAAATACAAGAATTATGGTTATGAATTTACCTTGAGACTGGGTGTATGTATTGAGTATATATGGATATTATTTGTATATATTCTATAGAAATATACTTGTATTTAGATTATTTTATTCATATTTCTATATGCTTTGTGATTTCGGGGTGTCCTACTGGGTATTGTTATACTCACCCCTACATGGGATTTTCCCACAAATGTTATGTCTTATATAGATGATTGGCCTTTCTGATGGAGTCTTAGAGGGACCAGTACTAGGTGGATATTAGTGAGATAGATAGATAAGGTGTTTTCTTGCGGTCATCATGACTGAAATCTCCTTCTATACTTTCAGGTTGGACTTGTTTTCAGACTCTTTATGGTGGGCTTGTATTTAGTCCTTTTTTGCTTCAGTACTTATTTACATGATCTGGTAGTAGGATTTTAAATGTATACATCATTTTTTTATCAATTTTTTTACATTTTATCCTTTTATGGTCTTGGATATATGTGTGTGTGTATAGGTATCTTAGGCTAGGGCCTCCCATGTAAGTGATATGCATACTCAGTGCTAGTCACCAGCTACTGACCTATTGGTGTTGGGCTTGGGGTAGTCACGGAATGGGCCCCATTGGGATGGGTTGTGATAGAGTGGTATTAAAGAATTCGGTTCTACCATAGTACCATAGTGTGTGTGATTGGTTTTGGGAAACTGTGTTAAGTATTTCAAGTTTAGCTTTCAGGCCAGGGACTCTGGTGTTGATGCACCGACTGATGTATCCATACACCAGGACTCTGATCACCTACCTTTTTACTTGGTACATATAGACACTAGTTGAAGGGAAAACTTTGGTACATGAATCATATATAAATTTTTTGTGGTTTCTATGTCCTTCTTGAGTTATCTCTCCAGATATACTCATTGATCGTGGTATATCTTGTCAATTTTAGGATGCCTCCATGATGCATGCCAGCTAGGATTCATCAGCAGGATTATGATGACGATCCACTTAATTATGAGTCAATGATATAGGGACATATTCCATAGGTGTTACCTTCAGGTGATGCACTAGTTATACCACCACCTGTTGATTGGAAGATTGTAAGAACTCGGATCTCATTTTCAGGTATGTTTTTATTTTTCTAGTGTTTTTGAGGAAAAATAGGAGTTTCTAGAAATTTACTAAGTACATTACATGTACTTTATGAGTACACATCATGTACTAGGTTACCGTGGGTAGTCGTGTGTTTTTCGTGTAGCGGCCTTGCACACGGTCGTGTGGGGTGACATGGAGACCACCTAAAGAGGAGTGCGGAAAAGGATAGTACATGTCGTGTACTTTTAAAGTACACACCATGTATTTTCTTTTTTTCATTAAATGCATTGGGGTCGTGTCTGATGAACAGAACCTTCTTCTTCTAGTTCTGGTTCATCTGAGAGCTTTCATATGGCTGCAATCCTTCCCCAAGCCCCCGAGTCTCTGTCCGTTCTCTGATTCGACCGCCGTAGATTGCATTGGGATCTCCTCAGTAAGCTCTTCCTTCTTCTTGATCTTTGTTTCTGAATTCCTTTTCTTTCTCAAGTTATCCTCAGTTGAATGTTTTTGGTGTTTTTGTAGATATACAATGTTCTTGGATGATTCAAGTCTTGAGTTTAATGTATAGTGATCTCCCAACACTGAGGTAGGTGGTTTGTGCCTTTATTTTGAAATTCTTTGAGTTATATGTGAAAAATCTTCAATACCCATGAACGGGTTATTGCATGTATACTGTTTTTATCCTATTGTTTTCCTGCTTTGCTTATATGCTTGAGTATAGGTTAATTTCATATGAATAGGGTAAATTGGTATGTTTTGGAGGTGTTTTCCCATACATGTTTTGTTTATGGCTATTTGGTACTGCTTAGCCTATTAGGATTCCTTGTTTAACCATGCCTAGTATTGTAGGATGGTGTGACCATTGTTCTAACATGTTGTTTTCCCATGCATGTTTTTTTTATGGATATTTGGTACTGCTTAGCATGTTAGGCTTCCTTATTTGCCTATGCATGTTTTGTTTATGGCTATTTGGTACTGCTTAGCCTATTAGGCTGCCTTGTTTACCCATGCCTAGTATTGTAGGATGGTGTGATCGTTGTTCTGACATGTTGTTGTTATAGACTGCTAGCCAAGTAGTTCTTGGAGGTGTTTTTCCATGAATGTTTTGTTTATGGCTATTTGGTACTGATTATCTTGTTAGGCTTCCTTGTTTACCCATTCCTAGTATTGTTGGATGGTCTGACCGTTGTTCTGACATGTTGTTTGCCCATACATGTTTTGTTTATCACTATTTAGTACTGCTTAGCCTATTAGGCTTCCTTGTTTGCCCATGCATGTTTTGTTTATGGCTATTTTGTACTGCTTAGCCTGTTATACTGCCTTGTTTACCCATACCTAGTATTGTAGGATGGTGTGACCTTTGTTCTGACATGTTGTTGTTATGACTGCTAGCTAAGTAGTTCTTGAGGTTTACTTTGGAGGTGTTTTCCAATGCATGTTTTGTTTATGGCTATTTGGTAATGCTTAGCCTGTTAGGCTTCCTTGTTTACCCATGCCTAGTATTGTAGGATGGTGTGACCGTTGTTCTGACATGTTTTTTTCCCATGCATGTTTTGTTTATGGCTATTTGGTACTTCTTAGCCTGTTAGGCTTCCTTGTTTTCCCATGCATGTGTTGTTTATGGATATTTGGTACTACTTAGCCTGTTAGGTTGCCTTGTTTACCCATGCCTAGTATTTTAGGATGGTGTGACTGTTGTTTTGACATGTTGTTACTATAGACTGCTAGCCAAGTAGTTCTTGGGGTTTACTTTGGATGAAATGTGTTGCTATACTTGTTTGACTTACACAGGGCCATGAGAACCTGGTGTAGTAGACCATATGTATAATGGATGTAAAGGCTTCTCCAGAGTGTTTTATTTACTATTACGATGTGAGATCATAGGAGGAATTTACGTAAGTGATTCCTCAGAGTGTCTTTAGTTCCTCAATGCGGGATACAGAGGGAATGTGATGTAAGTGCTTCCCTAGAGCACCTTTAGTTACCGATATGAGACTATAGGAGGAATTGATGTTGAGTGCTTCCTCAGAGAGTCTATGCTTAAGCTGAATCAGGGGGGGTTAGACTGAGTGTACTGCTCAGAAGGTTGTTTGTGTTACTATGTAAGACTATAGGGTATAGGTTGTGAGTACTTCCTAGAGGGTTACCTATTTTTGTTTACCTACTTGAATTAGCTGTTTCTTGGTACATGAAATTGAATGCCTAGAAACTGTAGGAATGTTTTCTTTTAAGTAATTCCTTGTTTACTGTTTCTTTTTTATTATTTATCGTCATATATATTCACTAACTATTAGGCACAAATCTTTTGGCGGTTGCCTACTGGGATTTGTATCACATCCTATTTGGGTCACGATTTTGGGCCCAAATAGATTATATTGCTGCAGGTATCAATAAGGGAAATTGACCTTCAACTTCAGGTACTTGATTTTAGTGGAGCTGGAAAGCATAGAACCAAGCTATGGCTTGCGATGCTGAGGAGTTATTTACTTGTTTTTCCTTTGTACTTTGGATTGGTACTCTATTCAGCATTGTGACTTGTTTGGATTCTTTCCTATATATATGTATCATGCATCATATATATATGTGCTCCAGTTGTTTCTTTATCAGTCTTCCATTGTTTATCATTGTATGTTATTATTACTATATCCTCTACTGTATATCTATTTTACTTCCACTGTGTACTCTACCAATGAGGGAATTGTTTCCCCACTATCACACCCAAGGCCCTCACTACTAGTTGGCAGCCTCTGGCATTCAGGGAAATGAGCCTGAGGCCATGTGACCAACTGGGTACGGGGCACCTCTAGGTGGCTTCTGGAACTGGGACATTACAAAGTTGTATCAAAGGAATTATTTTCTTCTTGACTTACTATTTGGATTCTATAGGTAAGGATAGGAAAAAATAGGTACTTGGTAATAATTTGCGCCCGAGAGTAGCTAACCCATGTATAGGGAAAAGCCAATTTACCTTGTTAAAACAATTTTTATAGTTTTTCGAATTTAGAGTTGATTTGATTTCACTGTTGGGTGATTCACATGATTTGTGTTGTTATCTTTTATGTGATTAAGGTTCTATTTTTGTTGCAACCTGAGGAGATGAGGGTATTCCATATCATGCATAATATAGGCACTTTCTAGAAATCACATGTCATGCATTTTCCATGACATTTAGGGTGAATTAGAGATTGCATGTTGTTGTGATAGATGTTTTTCTAGATATGCATGTTGTTGTGATAGATTCTTTGATAGAATACTTGTTTTTTAATGGGGTATTTATTTGTGTAAGGTTTTCTTTAAATGGTTGAAAAACTTTGGTTCTTGAGGTGTTATGGGCCCTCATGAATCGAAATTTGGTGGATCATTGACTTTTTTCCTTGTATATGACATGTATAAGATGCCAAGCTTTGATTCACAGGGATTATGGGCCCTCATGGATCGAAATTTGGCACTTTCAATGTTCGTTTCAATATTTTTTTGGGTTCTAGAATAGTTTCTGAGGCTTACTGTCCAGAAAAATCCAGAATACACGGTGTGTAATGTTAAATACATGCCATGTGTTCTTCTATTCGGGAAGAACTGTTTTTCATAAGTACACATTGTGTACTGTATGTACACGCCATGTAGTCTCTAACCGTGTCTCAGACTGTGTGGGCAGGGACACTGTTAGGATGGTATAACTCTGAGTATGATATACTCTATAATACCAAATGTAGGATCGAAATAGGAATGTGATTCTCAAATACAAGAGGGGGGTGAATTGTACCTTTTAAAATTCCTTAAGGGGATTTTTGGAATGGTTATGTTTAACAAAGTTAAATAAGATAATTCACAAGACCTCTATAAGTTCTAATCACTTAATAGATTCCAGAAAATTAATTCTGAAAATGAAACTTAACAAAACTTACAAAGATTAAGATTCTACCTTAAAGTGTATAGAATCTAACTAAATCAAAGTACAAGTAAGGAAGTATAAGAAAGTTATACATTCCTTAGCAATAAAAAATGCATCGGAAAAAAAAGTAGTAAAACTACAAGTAACAAACAATAACTCTTTTAACCCAAAGAGAAGGGTATCCAACAACCTTGGATAAAGGTACCTTGATTTATACTTTAAAGAAAGTATGTCTTACCCACACCAAGGTAAACCCTCAATACGAAGATCAAAGTCTTTCTTTCTTTCCCCGAAAGCCCTCAACTATCAGATAGTCGGCACCTCTATCTTCCTCAAAAAGGAAGCCCTCAACTTCAAGGTGTTGGAACCTATGTCTTCTTATCCCTGGAAGACCTCGATTGTAATCACCAACAATCGGAGTCGCACGAAGCAAGTATGCAAAAGGAAAAGTTTGAACAAGCCATTCAAACTTTCTGCACGAAGATTTGAGAGTTGATAAGAGCCTCTCTCTTTCTAGAAATCACTTCAGGAAGTTCTGAGCACCGAAATTCCAATAGTTCCAAAAGTTGTCGCTTCTTTTCAAATGATATTCTATTTATAGGTGAAGCTCCAATGGTCGGCTCCCTCCTCCAACGGTCATATTTCTCCTTGAATTTCAGAGGGACCTATACACGTGTCACTCAACCAATGGTTAGTAAATAACTGAAATCACAACATCATTTTGTAATGAAACAAGTGTAAGAATAAGTAAAACTGAATCTTGGAATGTAGGAAAATAAAAGTTCGGAGTCTAACCAAAAATGGAATTCAAAGTCTTATAATAAAGAGATATTCGGATTCTGTTTTATAGGAACTCAGAACCTGAATTCTGTAGAAATCTGGAGTCTGAATTTCTAAGGAAATTCAGATTCTGGTTTCACTAGAATTCATAATCTGAACTTATAGAGTTCGGAGTCGAACTAGTAGAAGATCGGATTCGAACTAGTAAGAGATCGGAGTTGAACTCATAGAAGTTCGGAGTTGAACTAGTAAGAGTTTGGAGTCGAAATATTAAATGTTTAGAGTCTAACTAGTAAGAGTTCGAATTCAAACTAGTAGAAGTTCAGAGTCGAACTAGTAGAAGTTCGGAGTCGAACTATATGAGAGTTCGTATCCAGAATTTGGATTTGAACTATATGAGAGTTTGTATCTAGAATTCGGAGTCAAACTATATGAGAGTTTGTATCCAGAATTTGAATTGGAACTTCATTAGAGTTCTTATCCAGAATTCGGAATAGAACTTCATTAGAGTTCGTATCCAGAATTCAGAGTGGAGCTTAATTAGAGTTTGTATCCAGAATTCTGAATGGAACTTCATTAAAGATTGTATCTAGAATTCATAGAGGAACTTCATTAGAGTTCATATCCAGAATTTGGATCCTAAAACAGAATTCTTCATATCTAAGTATTATATGATTCTGAGGTTTTAGGTATGAATCCGATTTTTATACTTAAGAAAAATATTTATATGTATAAGAAAATCTAGGTTATGGAAAATTTCCTTAAAGAAGGAAATTTTCCTTAGAGAAGTAAAATATCAATTTGCTTAAGTATAAGGTGTTTGTGATTTTCAAAATAAGAAGGAATGGAAAAGTCATAAAGAAAACCTTATTGACTCAATAATCTCCCCCTTTTTTGAAAGCACAAAAAACCTTTCGAAAAAGAACATAAGGACTTAGAAAAAATTTCTTTAGACTTTGAAATTAAAACTTATCTCCCTTTATTCATGGATGATAGTGAATACAACTAACTCCCCCTTAGGATTTGGAACTCTAAGGATTGTATTCTGTATTTCCAGAATGGAGTTTTCATTATCATGGGAATGAAAAACATTGTAATGATAAACTCCTCCTTAGATAAGCTCCCCCTTACTTAGCGATGGTTCTTGACTTAGAAATTTTTATTTCTCCCTCTTTTGAGTAGTTCTTTTTCCTTCTCCCCCTTTGTGATTTTCAAAAAGAATTTAAGGGAATGGAAAAAGAATGATAAAGTACCTGAAACATTAGTAAAGACAACACAAGATACAACCAACCCTAGATTTCATTAGAGTTGAAATAATTTTCACAAGGAAAAACCATTACAACAAAAAATCGGATTTTTCTATTTGTCCTCTTTTTTCCTTGGGGATTAACTTCTTTAACAAGGTTTTCAGCTTCTAAAAATCTTTATGGTCCTCCTCAAATTTCTTCTCCAAAGCTTTTATCCTTTCATCTTGAGCTTTCAGAGCCTCAAATTTTGCCTTAAGGACTTCATCTTGCTTTAGAATCTTTTCTTCGAGCTCAATCCGGAGATCTCTATCCGTTTTAAAATTTTGAGCAAGAGAGTTAACCTTCACATTCAAGTCTTTCACTTGTTGATTCCGATAATTTTTCTCAAGGTCCAGCTTTTCCTGGAGATTCTTAATCTTGGAATCCTCGGTATCAAAATCATTTTTAACATCATTCGGAAAATGATCAAACTCATCCAATTCATCCTAAACTTTCTTAGACCACAAAGTGATTTTGCTGAAAGATTTTCTATGGACATCATAATTGATAAGTAAATTTCTATGATCTTCTTCAATCTTCACACAGTTATCCATAACCATAGATAAGGATTCTAACTCTTGATTCAGACTGTGTTGCATCATCTGGCATCTATATTCTATGGTGGGAAAAATCATAATTGTGTCAACCAACTTTTTCAAAGACTCAACAACAAAGTCATGACCTAGTGCTGATGACTCTGAATCCGATAACTTTCTAGGGGATTTTTCTTCTTAATTTTCCACAAACTTTCTTCTAGAAGAACTAGCAACATCCTTCTTCATTGTTATATCTTCTGTTGGGGTGTCTATAAGCACTTGCTTCCCCTTATCAACTTTTGGAATGGGTTCTTCATCAGGAGGTCATCGAGATCATCACTTCCTTCTTCAACTTCTTCTTCTTCAACTTTCTCATCTTCTTCAAATCTTTCAACAACTTCTTTCTCACTAGGTTTTTCCGGAGTGAAGTTGTTATTTCCAGGGTTCTCTAGTAATGGCTCAACAAGAAAGGTTTCCAGAACAGGAATATTCTCAGAGGCTACCTCTGTAGCTTTCAAAAGATATTGAACAACCTCGGCTTCAGACATTTTCTTTTTCATCTTCTTCTCCTTTGCTTGTTTCTCTAACTCATCCGCAGCTTTTTCTCTTAAGGACTTAGCCTCAGCAGGGTCCTATCCAAACTGTAGATCCCCTTCTTTCCATTTCTCCTTATATTTCCTCCACTTAGCAGCCACCTCATCTGGATATGCTTTCTATTTTTTTTGTCTTGGGAGGTGTGGATTGGGTTTCCTTAGCTTTGTGAGTCTTATCTTCAGCAACCACTTATTTCAATTTCCTCATCTTAGAAACCTTCTTTACTGGCTCAACCTTCTCTACATTTTCTGGAGCGACTTCTGCCTCTTCTTATAGAAGATTATAAAACTCACTTGATTCCTTTGAAAAACCAGCTTTCATCCTCTTTAAAGTATCATCACTTATCATCATCATCTTACAAATTCTCGACTTAAAAGTACAAGAAACCTTGAACGAATCAAGACACCGAATAATGAGCTTGGACATAAGAGCAGGATACATGCTGATTTTAGCCTTCAAGGTTCCATTCTTGATATTTTGAACTGTAATAAGAACGTGCCTCATCAGATTTATCTTCCTTAGATTTACCAAAAAATCTAAGATGTAGATATCACTTTTCTTTAGGTTATCCTTACCTCCTCTCCTTGGAACGAAAAACCCTTGAACCCAGAGCTGAAGGATCCGATTTTTGGTGGAGAGATGAGAAAAATTTGATATTTTATCATCTTTAAGGCCAAGTCATTTCATTGCATTAACTTTTCTAAAACTTCCTTGCACATCTGGTAGCTTATGTGAGCAAAATTCTGCTTCACCATCGTATGATAATCCCACCAAGCTTGCAGACTTGGTGTAAGATAACTTGTAAGTCTTACCATAAGACTTGAAAGAAAATTTTTCTCTACCATCTTCTTCATAGAAAGAAACAGACTCATAGAATTCTAAAAGAAAATCTGTATAAACAGCATCCTGATCCCCTGGTTTGGATACGCAAAAATATTCCCAACCATTGAGTTTGATATTATTTTAAATTAAAGAATCATACTCACTAAAGAAATTTAGACGGACTAACCTCTCCCTGTAGACTAACCATTTTGAGATTGGCTTTATCGAAGACATATCTTGGGAAGTATCTTCTACAGACATTCGGAATGAAGGAGCACTGAGAGTTTCGGAATGGCCTTTAAGAGAAGAGGCAGGGCTTCAACACGTGAGAGCTTTGAAAATGATGTGGGACAACTATAGGGGTCCCCTTTATATAGGTGATGGAGCTGACCTTTGAACCTCCGAAAACAATCTAATGGTTGAACAGCTCTCTAATCTGATCTGATGGTTGAAAACATACCTGTAAGGAAATCTTGAATCCGATCTTTTGAGGTTTTTAAAAAACATTCGGATTGAAGAAAAAATGAATCTGAGAAATTTTATAAGAAAAAGAAACTACCAGCAACTAAAAATGATTACAAAAACATGAGTAAGGAAAACATACCTTTCTGATTGGCTAGGAATTTTATTCATAATAGGTAATATTCTTTTTGAAGAAAATTTGACTACGAAAAACTCATTATGAAAAAATCACTATGAAAAACTCACTAGGAAAAATATGAGTACAAAAATTCCCATTATGAAAATTCTCATTACGAAAATTCTCATTACGAAAATTCTCAGTATGAAAACATCATTACGAAAATTTCCAGTACAAAAAATTCATTACGAAAATTTCCAGTATGAAAACTTCATTTCGAAAATTTCCAGTACGAAAACATCATTACAAAAATTTATAGTACGAAAACATCATTATGAAAATTTCCAGTATGAAAACTTCATTACGAAAATTTCTAGTACCAAAATTTCATTATGATAATTTCAGTACGAAAACTTCATTATGAAAATTTCTAGTACGAAAATTTCATTACGAAAATTTCCAGTATGAAAACTTCATTACGAAAATTTCCAATACGAAAATTTCATTATGAAAATTTAGATTTTAAAAACATTTGAAAGAGTCATTATGGAAAAATTTTGAAAGTCTCATTACGAAAAATTTGAAAGACTCAACAAAAAAATGTGCTCCCCCTATGAAAATGCGTTTATTACTATGAGGAGAATGTTTCAACAAGAAGTTAATGAAGGAAGATTACCTTATGTTTATCATTCCTAACTTCTGTTTAACTTATTCAAATCTATCGGAGGGTAAGTATTTTGTGAAAATGTCAGCAAATTGATCTTGCGTTTTGATAAACTGAAGAATGATATCTCCTTTCTGTGTGTGATCCCTAAGAAATTGATGTCTAATATCTATGTGTTTTGCACAGGAGTGATGTGCAGGGTTTTTACTAAGGGCAATGGAACTTGTTTTATCACACAAAATTTGAGTCTTAGTAAAACTCAAGCCATAATATGTGAGTGTGTGTTGCATCCACAACACTTGATCACAACAGCTTCAGCTTCAGCAGTGGAGAGTTTGCATAAGTTCCTAAGGTTACAGTGTCCTAACCTTCTATTCCATAACCGAGAATGATCTTTCATTGCACTAAGGCAAGGTAAGTCTTGGCTCCTAAGGTCTTCTAAGTTAAGTGTATAAACATTATCTTGCCTATGGGCAGAAAGAATAAATTCTTCCTTGGAATTATGTAATAAACACTTATCATTCCTAAAATTCACAAGGTATCCTTCATCAAATAATTGACCTATGTTGATGAGGTTGTTCTTAATACCTTTAAAAAACAAAACATTTGAAATCAAAGTTTTTCCAAGAAGAACAATGTTACCTATACCAATAATTTCTCCCTGATCATTATCTCTGAAAGTTACTTTTCCTCCTTTCGTCTTGATAATATTTTCGAAATAGCTTTTGTTACCAGTCATATACCAGGAACATCCAATATCCATGTACCATGTATTGTTGTTGGTACTTTCCCTATTTTTCTGAAAATAATAAAAAGTTAGGTTTTCGGAATCCAGACTTGCTTGAATCTGGAAATTTCAGTAAACAAAATTTTGGGTACCCACATCTTCTTAGAAAAGTAAGCCTTAGGAAATCCTAAAGATTGGGTTTTGTTTAATGAACAATTATTTTCCCAGGGACCACCATATTGACACTTTGTGCAAAATAGGGCACTTTGAGGAACAAAGTAGTTGTTACTAAAAATCGGTTTAGAACTTGTGTAACCAAAACCAGAAGTAATCCTTCGAGGTCGGATTTGTGAATACATTTTATCAAAAAATTTCTTACCATGGGTAAAGTTTGAAAAACACTTCCTCAGAGAAAATATTTCGGATTTGAGTTTTATAACAAGATTCTTGTTTTCAAAAGCATCTGAACTAGAGCTAGGCTCGAAAACATATTTCTTAGAAATTAAGTTTTCTAGTTCTTTAGAAATTTTATTCCTTTCAGAACTTAATTCCTCAATATTTTTTGAAATACTTTCAAAATCATCATTTTTCTTATAAAGATCTTTAGAAAGATCTGATATTTCCCTAGTAAGAATAGTATTCCTAGAGTTTGCCTTATCAAGATTTTTTATGAGTTATGAATTCTCAATCTCAAGAAGTTCAGCAAACCTAGAAACTTGTTCATAGGTAGGTAAAGTATTTTCTTCATCAGAAGAGGATTCTTCATCAAAAGAGTTATAATATTTACTATCATTAGCATTTAAAGAAACATTGTTCAATGATTCAGCATCATGTACCTTATCCATAAAGAAATGATTATCAATAGGTAGCCTGGCTATAAGACCAAGATTCTACTGTCCAGAAGATTCATAATCTGAAGATTCATCTGAAGAGTCACCACCACTAGAACTCAAGGTGTCATTGGCTTTCAGAACATTCTTAGCTTTGTAATTGTAATACTTCTTTTTGTTCCTTTCAGAATGTATTTCTTTTCTTTCTTTTCTTTTGAGCATTGGGAAATCAGGTCTTTTGTGTCCAGCTCTTTCGCATTCATAGCATGTGACCTCTGAATCTTTCTTATCTTTCCTTTCCTTATTATTATACTTGGATTGGAAATTTCTCTGTCCAGCTATCTTGTTCATACTTCGAGCAAGATTAGCTAACTCATTTTCTGAGACTTCACTCTCACTAGATTCTGATTAGATAATAACTTTTTTAGACTTGGATCTAGTAACTCTCTTAGGATTCTTAGCTTTCATGTGGTTTGAAGTAGTGGTAAAAGCAACACCACCATTCCCATTATTCTTATTTATGTTGTCAGCATCTCTCTTCATTCTAGTTTCATGTTGAAGAAGAGTTACAAATAGTTCATCAAGAGAAATTTGAGTAACCTTTCTGTTTTTATCTATAGAAGTTATCTTTGATTCCCACTCATTCGGCATGACATCTATAATATTATCCACAAGATCTTCATCATCTAGACCTTTCACTCCCATATATTGTAAGCTATTCACGATAGTCATGAATCTCTGTTGTACTTTGCAAATTGGTTCACCATAAGGAAAATTGAAACCATGATACTCAGCTCTAAGCATAGATCTTCTAGTTTCAATCACTTTAGATGTACCAAAATGAGTAACTTCAAGTTTCTTCCATATATAGTTTTTTGTTTCACAAGAAGAAATTTGGCTATATATATTCCTAGTCATTGAACAAAGTAAAGTATTGCGTACCTTATAGTTGAGTTGGTATTCATGCTTTTCTTGATTAGTAAAAGCACTTACTTCCTTATTAGGAATCTTGTATCCATCAGTAAGCATAACAAAGTTATCTACCCCAGTATTGATAATGAAAGTATTCATACGATCTCTCCAATATTCATAATCATTACCATCAAAGATAGGTGGTCTAGTAGGATTTAAGTTGTCGATAGAACCAACATTTAAACTTTCAATCCTTAAGAAAAACATTGGCGCACAAACTTGTTAGAAGTAAAAGTTTGTAAACAAATAAAATATTCTAAGCACGAAAAATTATATCTATAAACAAAAAGTGGATCCTAACTATGATTCCGAAAAATAGATTCCGAAAAATATGAATCCAGAAATATGAATCTGAATGAGAAAATCCGAGAAATATAAGGGAGAAGATAAAACATCTGAATCTAATCGTGAGATTTATTCAGATGGAACTAAATCTCTGTTACCAAGTGTTAGATTGGTAAAGGGTATGATTTCACCTCCTCTGATACCAATTGTTAGGATGGTATAACTCTGAGTATGATATACTCTATAATACCAAACGTAGGGTCGAAATAGGAATGAGATTCTCATATACAAGATGGGGGTGAATTGTACCTTTTAAAATTCCTTAAGGTAATTTTTGGAATGGTTATGTTTAATAAAGTTAAACAATATAATTCACAAGACCTCTAGGAGTTCTAATCACTTAATAGATTCTGGAAAAGTAATTCTGAAAATGAAACTTAACAAAAGTTACAAAGATTAAGATTCTACCATAAAGAGTATAGAATCTAACAAAATCAGAGTACAAGTAAGGAAGTATAAGAAAGTTATACTTTCCTTAGCAATAAAAAATGCAGCGGAAAAAATAAGTAGTAAAACTACAAGTAACAAACAATAACTCTTTTAACCCAAAGAGAAGGGTAACCAACAAACTTGGATAAAGGTCCCTTGATTTATACTTTCAAGCAAGTCTGTCTTACCCATACCAGGGTAAGCCCTCGATATGAAGATCGAAGTTTGTCTTTCTATCCCTACAATCCCTCAACTATCAGGTAGTTGGCACCTTTGTCTTCCTCAGCAAGGAATCCCTCAACTTTAAGGTGTTGGAACCTCTGTCTTCCTATCCCCAGAATCCCTCGATTGTAATCACCAACAATCAGAGTCATACAAAGCAAGTCTGCACAAGGAAAAGTTTGAACAATCTGTTCAAACTTTCTGAATGAAGCTTTGAGAGTTGATAAAAGCCTCTCTCTCTAGAAATCACTTCAGGAAGTTCTGAGCACCGAAATTCCAAAAGTTCCAAAAGTTGTCTCTTCTTTTCAAATGATCTCCTATTTATAGGTGAAGCTCCAACAGTTGGCTACCTCCTCCAACGGTCATATTTCTCCTTGAATTTCATAGGGACCTATACACATGTCACTCAACCAATGGTTAGTAAATAACTAAAAGCACTTCATTGTTTTGTAATGAAACAAGTGTAAGCATAAGTAAAACTGAAGTTCAGAATGTAAGCAATTAAAAGTTCGGAGTCTAACCAAAAATGGAATTTGAAGTCTTATAATAAAGAGATATTCGGATTCTGTTTTATAGGAATTCGGAACCTAAATTCTGTAGAAATCTAGAGTCTGAATTTCTAAGGAAATTCAGAGTCTGATTTCACTAGAATTCAGAATATGAACTTACAGAGTTCATAGTCAAACTAGTTGAAGTTCGGAGTCGAACTAGTAAGAGTTTGGAGTCAAACTCATAGAATCTCAGAGTCGAACTAGTAAGAGTTTGTAGTCGAACTAGTAAAATTTCGGAATAGAACTAGTAAGAGTTCAGAGTCGAACTAATAGAAGTTATGAGTCGAACTAGTAGAAGTTCGGAGTCGAACTATATGAGAGTTCGTATCCATAATTCAGAGTCGAACTATATGAGAGTTCGTATCTAGAATTCAGAGTCAAATTATATGAAAGTTCGTATCCAGAATTCGGAGTGGAACTTCATTAGAGTTCGTATCTAGAATTCGGAATGAAACTTCATTAGAGTTCATATCCAGAATTCACAGTGGAGCTTCATTAGATTTCGTATCTAGAATTCGGAATGGAGCCTCATTAGATTTCGTATCTAGAATTCGAAGTGGAACTTCATTAGAGTTCATATCCAGAATTAGGATCCTAAAATAGAATGCTTTATATCTAAGTATTATATGATTCTGAGGTTTTAGGTATGAATCCGATTTTTATACTTAAGAAAAATACTGATATGTATAAGAAAATCTAGGTTAGGGAAAATTCCCTTAAGGAAGTAAATTTTCCTTAGAGAAGTAAAATAGCGATTTTCTTAAGTATAAGGTGTTTATTATTTTCAAAACAAGAAGGAATGGAAAAGTCATAAGTAAAGCCTTATTGACTCAACAGACACGGGGTTCGGAATCTTTGGTATGGCACGCTGTGTACGGGACGTACACGCTGTGTTGTAGACCGTGTAAATCGGTCGTGTCACTAACAGCATGGGTCAGTTGAGTCTTTTCTAATACATTCTGTGTCCATCTGAAGCACATTGTGTCATGTAACTCATGTACCCAGCTGTGTAATGAACAATACAGGTTGGAAAAATCTTCCTAGTACACACAGTGTACATTTTGAACACGCCATGTAGTGTGATCCATGTATCTGTTCGTGTCACCAACAACACGGGTCAGTGAAGCTTGTCTAGTACACGCTATGTCTTTCATGATCACGTTGTGTAGTCTTGTTCTAGGAGAACTGTGTGAGTTAGCCATATAGAAGAACTCGGGCAGGGAAAGATAATTCAATTACACACCGTGTGTTAGGACAACACGCCGTTTATGGGGTGTTACGCAACCAGTTTTGGTCAGAGTACACACCCATCTGAAAGGCTTAAGGGAACACACCATGTAGGCTTTATACATGCCATGTATCTATGTTTTAGAAAACTTAAATTCTTTCCTTCTCTTGTTCCCTTCATACACATCTAAGTTTTAGTCCCTGTAAATCTTGATCTAAGGTGTGTGCTCGACCTTGTAGAGACATGCCACCGAGATGTCCTCTGGTAGTACGCCAGTTATAGGGCGATGATCAGACACCAGATATGGCTGATCAGGGACTTCTGGTAGATCCTCCTATTGTGCCTATCTTTGCACCAGCATTTATACCAAATATAGGTGCTGATGCACAGTTCAGGGAAGGATTCATAAGGATGACGCATACCTTCCAGGGTGCACCGCCTCCTGCCTCGTCTATGGAAGAACTAACGCGGTTTTTCCAGCAGCAGCATCCTCCCACTTTCTCAGGGGATGGAGGACTTCATGCTGCAGAGTCATGGCTAGAATCCATGCTAAATATCTTTTAGAATTTAGAGAAACCTCCAGAGAGGTGGGTCAAGCTCGCTACATATATGATTCGGGATTCTACCAAGAGATGGTGGGATGTCATCTCACATGCGGGACATCATCATGTTATGGATTGGGAGGAGTTCCATCATATCTTCTATGACTACTTCTATCCAGAGACTTTGAGGCTTGATCAAGCTAGAGAGTTTATGGGTCTGGAACAGGGTACTCTTTCTGTTATGGAGTATTCCTCTCATTTCACCAAGCTGCAGTGATTTACACCCTTTCTACAGGGAGATAGGTTGTTCTTCACAAGGAAGTTTGAGGATGGTCTCAGACAAGACATCCGCTCACAGGTGAACATCTTCAGGTTGACTTCCATCACTTCTATTGTCAACCAGGCGCTAATCATGGAGCAGAATTTAAGGGATTCTGGAGTTGTGAGCCAGGGCAGTTTGACATTCGGAGTTAGTATCCCTCCTATTAACAGCAGGAAGTGCCGTAGGGAGTCTATGCGTGGATATCAGAGGAGGCGAGAAATATCTTATGGTAGCTTAGTGGTGTGCTACCCGTGCAGTAAGAGCGGTCATACGAGGCCACATTTCCCAAGAGTCCTAGTGGAGTGCCGATATTGCAGCAAGATGGGTCATCTTCAGTGATTCTGTCAGATATTCTCACCAGCATCTAGTGATAGGGGTTCTTCTATGACTCCTCATTCAGGAGCAGCACCACCAGTTTCTCATCAGCCAGGGAACTAGACTTCTTCCGACCGTTCAGGCCGAGGTGGAGGTCATAGTTGTGGTATTCAATCACCAGGCTTTTAGCGACAGTAGGGTGGATCAGCTCAGAGTGGTCAGGTAGGGTCACAGGGCCACGGTACAAGCCAGAATTTTGCAATGGAGCAGACCCAGTAGGATCAGGATCATGGACCCTCTATAGTTCGAGGTACGATCTTAGTTTCCTCAGTTTTAGCTTCTTCTCTTTTCGATATAGGGGATTCTCATAGCTTTATATCTGTCGCTATTGTGGAGATCCTTAGGCTCTGTATCTTTTTTTCTACTGATATCTTGACACTAGAAACTCCATTGGGGACTAGAACGACTAGTGTATGTTAGTGCAAGGAGTTCCCTCTAGAGGTTTGTGGGTGTCACTTCTTATGAGACCTCTATGTCCTAGAAATGACCAATTATGACGTCATTCTCATAATGGACTGGTTAGTTCCCTTCCAGGCTTTTGTTGATTTCTATCATCGTAGGGTGAGTTTCAAGTTACCAGAGGGCGGATCGTTTCTTCATAAAGGTGAATGGGATGTCCAGGCAAGCAGAGTTGGACCCGAGCATCATGGGTTAGGAAGAGTTATAGCCCATATCTCTAGTCTATATGTGGATGACCAAGGGACTTTGTAGATGTACTTTTCTCTAGTGGTGGATCTTTTTAGAGATGTCTTTTTAGAGGACTTTTTAGGTTTTCCTCTGGTGCGTGAGGTAGACTTCTCGATTGAGCTTGTTCCAGGAGCTCTACCGGTGTCCATTCCTCCATATAGGATGGCTACACTAGAGTTATAGGGTATCAAGAAGCAGTTGGGGAAGTTGCAGGAAAAGGGTTTCATCCAACCCAGTACTTCTCCTTGGGGTTATCCTATCCTTTTTGCGAAAAATGCGAATGGTACCCTTAGACTTTGTGTGGATTATTGGAAGTTGAACTAGTTGATGGTCAAGAACCTATATCCCTTACCTAGGATTGATGGTCTCTTTGATCATCTTCAAGGAGACTGGGTGTTCTCAAAGATTGAATTGAGGTCTAGTTACCATCAGTTGCATGTTAGACTATCTGATATACCTCTTACAGCCTTCCAGAGTAGTTATGGTCTATATTAGTATGTGGTTATGTCATTTAGTCTTAGTAACGCACCTACAGTTTTCATGGAACTTATGAACCGAGTGTTCCATCCATACTTGGATTCTTTCGTGGTTGTCTTCGTGGACGATATCTTGGTGTAATCTCACACTCAACACGACCATGCTAACCATATTGAGACCGTTTTGAGTACACTGAGAGAGCATCAGTTATATGGTATGCTCTCAAAATGCCAGTTTAGGATAGATCAATTTCACATCTTGGGTCATGTCATCTCAGAGACTAGAGTATCAGTAGACCCAAAGAAAGTGAGACCAGTAGTTTCCTGGGAGAAGCTAAAGAACTTCTTTGAGGTACGGAGTTTTATAGTCTAGTCTGGATACTATAGATGTTTCATACATGATTTTTCACACTTAGAAGCACTACTGACGAATCTGACCAAGAAGGGTGCAATGTTCTTGTGGTCAGATTCTTGTGAGTCAACCTTTTAGAAGCTAAAAGGAAGGTATAATTTAGTTCTAATACTTGTATTTCTAGATCTAGTCAAGATATATACTGTGTACTATGATGCTTTAGGTATCGGGCCGGGAGTAGTGCTTATGTAGGGAGAAGGGGTTGTTGTGTATGGGTCTCGGTAGTTGCAGCCACATGAGAAGAATTACCTGATGGACGATCTTGAGTTGGATGGTGTTGTTCATGCTTTACGTTGTTGGAGACATTATCTATTGGGATATAATTTTGTGGTTTTCACTGACCACAAGAGTTTCAAGTACATCTTCACTCAACTGATCTGAATTTGAGACAGCGAAGGTGGGTTGAGTACCTTCAGTCCTTTGACTTCGAGCTTGCCTATACACCTGGGAAAGGTAATGCAGTGGATGATGTGTTGAGCGGGAGGACTCAGATACAGGCAGTTCAAAAGGCCATAAGTGAGTGGCAGCTTATGTTTCTATTCTCTGAGATGCATTTGGAGGTTCATGACAGACAGGGGCAGACTTTTCTTTCTTTTTTGGTTGTCACCTCTACTCTTCTTGATCGAGTGCGAATGAGGAAGCTATCATATTCTGAAGGCCTAGTCCTAAGGGAGAGTGTGTCAGGAGAGGACACTATTCCTAGATGGAACATAGGTGAGGATGAGATCTTGCGTTTCCAGGGGCACATATGGGTGCCAGCAGACATACGCGAGGAGAGACATTCATTCCGCAGTTTGGGCAGTTCATCCTGGTGTCACCAAGATGTATCGTGATCTACACTATCGGTATTGGTGGCCAGGTATGAAGAGAGATGTTGTTGGTTTCGTCATGAGGTGTTCCACCTGTCAGTAGGTGAAAGCTGAGCATCAGTGACCAACAGGGGTTTTTCAGCAGTTACCCATTCCTGATTGGAAGTGGAACGATGTCACGGTATATTTCGTGACAGGGTTGACGAGGTCGCCTTGAGGAAATTATGAAGTTTGGGTTGTCATTGAAATACTCACAAAGGTTTCTCACTTATTGTTGACCAAAGAGACCTTCAGTGTTGATAATCTAGGAAGGTTGTATATTCGTGAGATTTTACATCTACATGGGGTTCCACACTCCATTGTTTCAGACAGGGATTCTTCTTTTACTTCTCAGGTCTGGAAGGGGCTTTATAAGGCTTTGGGTGCACAAATACTTTTGAGTACTGCTTACCACCCTCAGACAGATGGCCAGTCCAAGCATACATTTCAGGTGCTTGAGTACATGCTCTGAGCATGCATCCTGGATTTTGGAGGTTCTTGGGAGAAGCACATACCTCTTGTGGAGTTTTCCAACATCAATAGTTTCCAAGAAACTATTTAGATTGAAACTTATGAGGATTTTTATGGTAGGCTATGCCGATCACCCTTATGTTGGCTGGAGGCAGGAGAGGAAGCTATGTTGGGACCTCATCTTGTCCAGGATACCACGAAACATATAGAGTTGATTCAGAAGAGGAAGTCTACTGCATAGTCTCAATAGAAGTCTTATGTTGATTGACGGAGACAACCTAGGGATTTCGAGGTCCGGAATCAGGTCTTTCTACATGTCACACTGAGGCTGGGACACAGGAGGATTATGATACAGGGTAAGATTTTGTTGAGGTATGTCAGGCCATTTGAGGTTTTAGAGAGATTTGGGCCGATTACCTATTGGTTGCAGTTACCTCAGAGGTGTTGTAATATGCATGACATTTTCCACATTTCTCACCTTCGACGTTACTTCTCAGACCTGTCTCATGTTTTCTAACCCAAGGAAGTCAAGTTAGAGGTGGATGCATCTTTCAAGGAGCATCCTACCTGGATTATTGATCGAATTACGAAGGTTCTATGTGGCCGATCTGTTCCTCTGATATGGGTTTTATGGTATCACAGGTGAGTACAGGACGATACATGGGAGAGGGAGGCTAATGTACGATTGCAGTGGCCAGAGCTGTTCGGGGTTTCTTATTCTACACCGTCTTGCTAGGGAAATTTGGGGATAGATTTCTTTAAGGGGGAGATTTTGTAATAATTCAGATCTCCTTTTCAGGTATGTTTTTTTCTGGTGTTTTTGAGGAAAAAGAGGAGTTTCTGGAAATTTCCTAAGTACACGTCGTGTACTTTATGAGTACATGACGTGTACTCGGTTACTGTGGGTAGTCGTGTGCTAGCCGTGTAGCGGCCTTGCACACAGCCATGTGGGGTGACTTGGAGACCACCTAAAGTGGAGTAAGAAAAAGGAAAGTACACTTTGTGTACTTATAATGTACACGCTGTGTATTTTATTTTATTTCATTAAACGCATCGGGGTCGCGTCTGAAAGACAGAACCTCCTTATTCTAGGTTTGGTTTGTCCGAGAGCTTCCGTACGGCCGTGATCTTCCCCCGAGCCCCTGAGTCTCTGTCCGTTCTCTGATTTTACCATCGTCGATTGGGTTGGGATCACCTCAGTAAGCTCATCCTTCTGTTTGAGCTTTGTTTTTTTATTCCTATTCTTTCTCAAGTTATCATTAGTTGAACATTTTATGCATTTTTGTATATCTATGGTGTTCTTGGACGATTCAAGGCCTGAGGTTCACGTATAGCGATCTCCCAACATTGAGGTAGGTGGTTTGTGCCTTTCTATTGAAAGTATTTGAGTTATATGTAAAAAATCACCAATACTAATGAATGGGGTATTGCGTGTTTACTGTTTTAGCTCTATTTTTTGCCTTCTTTTCTTGTATACTTGATTAGAGGTAGATTTCATATGAATAGGGTTAATTTATATGATTTGGAGGTGTTTTACCATGCATGTTTTATTTATGGCTATTTGGTACTAATTATCCTGTTAGGCTTCCATGTTTACCCATGCCTAGTATTGTAGGATGGTGTAACCATTGTTCTGACATGTTGTTGCTATAGACTACTAGCCAAGTAGTTCTTGAGGTTTACTTTGGCTGAAACGCATTGCTATAATTGTTTGACTTACACAGGGCCATGAGAACCTGGTGTAGTAGACCATAGGTAGAATGGATATAAGGGATTCTCCAGAGCGTTTTTTTACTATTACGATGTGAGATCATAGGGGGACTTTACGTAAGTGCTTCCTCAGGGTGTCTTTAGTTCATCAACGTGGGCCATAGAGGGAATGTGATGTAAGTGCTTCCCTAGAGCGCCTTTAGTTACTGATACGAGACTATAGTGGGAATTGATTGCGATTGATTCCTCAAAGAGTCTTCTCTTAAGCTAAACCAGAGGGGTTAGACTGAGTGTACTTCCCAGATGGTTGCTTGTGTTTCTAGGTAGGACTAGAGGGGATAAGATGTGAGTACTTCCCATAGGGTTACCTGTTTGTGTTTACCATCTTGAATTAGTTGTTGCTTGGTACATGAAATTGAATGCTTTGAAATTTTAGGAAGGTTTTCTTTTGAGTACTTCCTTATTTACTATTTCTTTTTTCTTATTACCTGCCATATATATTCACTGACTGTTAGGCATAGATCTTTTGGTGGTTTCCTACTAGGATTTTTCTCACACGCTATTTGGGTTATGCTTTTGGGCCCAAATAGATTATATTACTGCAGGTATAGATAAGGGCAAGCGCCCTTCTACTTCAGGTACTTGATTGCGGTGGAGATGGAGAGCATGGGACCAAGCTATGGATTGCGATGCTAAGAAGTTATTTACTTGTTTTTCTTTTTTACTTTGGATTGGTACTGTATTCATCATTTTGACTTATTTGGATGCCTTCCTAGACATATATATCATGCATTATATATATATTTGCTCCAGTTGTTTCTTTATCAGTATTCTACTATTTACTATTGTATGTTATTATTACTTTATATGTTGTTGTATATCTATTTTACTTCCATTGTGTACTCTTCCAATGAGGCCATAGTTTCCCCACTATCACACCCAAAGCCCTCGCTAGTAGTCAGCAGCCTCTGGCATTCAGGAAAATGTGCTTGATCCCATGTGACCAACCATGTATGGGGCACCTCTGGGTGGCTTCTGGAACTGGGATGTTACATAGATGGTATGAATAGTACCAGCAGACGAGGTGCAAAGGCTGAGCGCGCTTCACAAGTTTCAATATCAGCGACCCCTTAGGTTCTGAGGTGAGCCCAATCTACAGGAGTCTGAGAACTTTCTTGAGATAGTTATGTGAGTTTTCTGTCTTTTCAAGACACTAGAAGATCATATGGTGGTTCTGGAAGTAAGACTTATTCATGGATCTACAGGACGATAGTGGGGTTTAGTTACTCGGTCATATGAAGAAGTGACTCTAGAATTGTCTGAATTTGAGATCCCTTTAAGAGAGATGTTATCTCTAGCTAAATTGAGGGTTTTGAAAATCCATGAACTTATAAAACTTCATCAGGGTCAAATGATATTGGATGATTATTCATCGAGGTTCACAAACCTCTTCAGGTACTCGATGGATATGGTTCATGATCAGTTCCTGCAGGCTTAGACCTTCGAGAAATGACTACATAGAGAAATATAATAAAAAATTATACCTCTATTAATTCCTACCTATGTTGAGGTGCTAGATCATGCCTTGGTGGTTGAGAGTTTCCTAGATGAGTAGATGTAGACAGTTGTTGCCGGCAGTGGGCACAAAGGAGTAGATACTTCAACAACAGGGAGTTGATGTCAGTCTCAAGGATCTGGATGTGTGAGGTGTTTCAAGAGGTGATCTCAGGATAGAGGGTCTACAATTCAAGGATAATGGGATGGTTTTAGTCATCCCAGGGAGAGACAGTGCTACTCATGTTATGGTAGGGGACATATTTCAAAAGATTGTATGACCCACCATATGGTTGATAGAGACATTGGATGGGATACCTCAGTAGAGGAAGTGGTAGTAGAAGATATGTTTTTAGATCATCATATGTGGTAGATGATCTAGTAGAGAATATTGAGGTGGTAGAAGTTTCAACTTATTATCACCACCACCACTAAGTGGTCCACACCAAGCTCAGGGATCTAGATGATGAAGGCAAGGGTAGTAGAAGGCAGTCGATGCTTATATTCCAGAGGCTCTAGGGATGATAAGAGGTATAATTTGTGTCTTTTATAACTTATGTTAAGTACTTATATAATTAGGTTAAATTAATTCCTTTATTTCCACATATCTAGTTCAATACATAGATATTCCGGTTGAGTCTTTGGCTCGACCCTTGTGCTTGGAGACTCTTACGGGAAGTAACTCAGTGATCACACACTTATTTTGAAAGTGTGATCTGACTCTTGGAGGTGAGTGTTTCTGTTGGGATCTCTTTGTAGCAGAAATGAGGCCTTGTGATTTCATCTTAGGGATAGACTATTTATCTACAATTCATTCCTATATAGACTATTTCAAGAGGAGGATATGGCATATCTACAGTGATGGGGACAAGTTTTCCTTTGTGGGTGAAAAGAAAACTTAGTCAGTTAAAGATGGACTCATGCATAGGATAGTGCATCCAATTACTCATAAATTGGCTAGAATTACCCTTGGTGTAGGGGATTCTGTGATTTTTCAATTTCCTATAGTGGTGGTAGAGTATGAGGATGCCTTTCCTAAAGATGGTGAAAGCTTACCTCCCCATTAGGATATTGACTTCTACATTGATCAATGCCTCAGGATGACCCTGGTATCTTCACCAGTATATTGGATGGATCCCAAAAATCATTCTGAGTTGAGGGTGAAGTTGGTGGAATTACAGATGCATGTATTTGTTAGACTTAATGTTTCACTCAGGGAAGCCCCAGTGTTGTTCTCCAAGAAGGTGGATGGGAGCTTGAGGTTATGTGTGGACTGCCATTGTCTAAATTAGGTGACTTTAAATAACAATTATCCTCTACATAGCATAAATGACATCTTTGATCATTTGAGAGGGTCAAGATGGTTCTCGAAGATTTATATCAGATTAGGCTATCAATATTTTCCATTAAGGGATGAGGATATACTGAAGAAGGAATTCAGACGTTGTTATGGTCACTATGAGTACTTGGTGATGCCCTTTGGCATAAAACATTCCCCAGTGGTTTTCATGGGACTCATGAATCGAATCTTTTTTCCCTTATTAGACTGGTTCATGGTAGTCTTCATTGATGATATTCTAGTGTACTCTGAATCCAAGGAGGAACATGAAATACATTTGAGTATGGTTCGAAATGTGCTTCAAGATCACCATCTTTACATAAATATCTTGAAGTTATATTTTTGGATTCAAGAGGTCCCCTTTCTAGGACATGTTATCTCAGTATATGGCTTAGTATTGGACCCAAAAAAGGTTGAGTTAGTGTTATCTTGAGATGCAACTGAGAGTGTGATGGAGGCATAGATCTTCCTTAGGTTGGAAGGACACTATCAAAGATTCATACTTGATTTCTCTAGGATATCATCTCCATTGACATCTTTGACCTGAAAAGGGAATCCTTTCATGTAAATAGATAGGTTCCATTAGGATTTTTAGGAGTTGAGACAAAGATTTATGAACGCTCCCCTCTTGAGATTGATAAAGGTGGGTGTCAAGTACATAGTGTTCTATAATGAATCAGGAACTTGGATTGGTTTTTTTATGATGCAAAGAAAGGAGGTGATTTCCTATGGTTCACATTAGTTTAGACCACATGATTAGAACTACATGACACATTATCTTAAGTTAGAATTGGTAGTATTTTCACTGAATATGTGGTGATACTACCTTATGGGTGAGTGGTTTATTATCTATTTTAACCACAAGATTCTAGAATAAAAATTCTCTAAAAAGGATCTTAACTTGAGACATAGATGATCACTATAGTTCCTCTAGGATTATGAATTTGAGATTAACAATACTCCTGGGAAGGGGAATGTGGTACCAGATTATCTCAGTAGGAGTTCTTATTCACAGTTGTTGAGCGAGGTTTCAAAATAGTTAGCCTCATTGCAATTATCTATTATAGATGGGGATAGATCATATTACTTCTAGTCAATGGTTGTTAATCCTCAACTTGTACAGTGATTTAGGGAGGCGTGACTTGGAGATACTGGTTGTGATAACCTGCGTACTCAAATATTCATAGGACATTCTCCTGATGAATTTTTTAAAGGTGTGGAACATGTCATTATTTTCAAAGGATGTGTGATGGTACCAGTGATGTTGTGGGAGGAGGTTCTAATATAGTTTAACACATCTTCTTTGGTGGTACATCTAAGTGTGGAAAAGGTGTAATATGACCTTTGACATCAGTTTTGTTGGATAGGGATGAATAAGGGAGTTTCATATTTTGTTTATTGATGTCTTACTTATTAGAAAGTGAAGTATGAGCACTAGGTTCCAACAGGTTTAGCTCAATCCCTTAAGGTTACAGAGTGGAAGTGATATGGGATATTCATGGGATTCATGTAGCGATTACGAAATATGTCAAGGGTATATGATTCCATATGGTTGATCATAGAATGACTCACCAAGTCATCCCACTTCTTAGTTACTCGATAGAAGAGTTCAGTAGATATCTTGGGACACTTATACATTAAGTAGATGGTTTTACTCCTTTGATTTTTCCTGATGATCATTTCTAACTATGATGATCACTTCATATATCAATTAAATAAGGGATTATAGAAGTCTTTGGGACTCATATGAATTTGTGAATAGTTTTTAACCCCCAAAATAATGCCTAGACTGACCAAACCATTCAAGTTCAAGAGGACATAATGCAAGATTTCATGTTAGAATTTTCCCATAGTTGGGAGGATCACTTACCATTGGTGTAGTTTTCGTAAAACAACAGCTATCATTCCACCGTTATTATGGAACTATTTTAGGCCTTGTATGGGCGACCATACAGTTCACCCCTATACTAGATTGAACCAGGAGATTCGGTACTTATGGGATTGAAGTTAGTGTGAGTCACTAAAGAGAAGGTGAAGATCATTCATGATCGGATAAGGACTCTATAGAGCCATCAAAAGTCTTATGTTGACTGACGATAGAGATATTTGGAGTTTGAGGAGATATACGATGTGTTCTTACTGGTTTCACCTTGGAGTTAATTATGGATATTTGGCTAGGGCGGCAAGCTATCTCTAAGATTCATTGGCCCTTTCTAGATATAGTGTATAGTTGGTGAGGTGGTATACAAATTAGTTCTACTTCTATAGTTAGACTGGGTACATGATGTCTTCCATGTTTCATAGCTAAGGAGGTATATGCATAACCCATCACATGTTATCAAATATGAATATATGGGAATCAAGGATGGAGCTACCATCTTTAAGTACCCTATAGAGATCAAGGATCAACAGGAGAGGATCCTTCATGGGAAATTTATTCCCCAAGTTCATTTATGGTGGAAGAGTGGTAATCTTCACAAGAGAAATTGGGAGCGGGAGACTCATATGTGTGCTCAGTACCCACACCACATTGTGTGGCCTTTAGTTTTTTATTTCTGGGATGTAAATCCCAAAAGTGGGGAGAATGTAATGACTCTGATTTTTCTATGTATTATTTTGGAATTTATATGGATTATTTTCAGAGCTAGGGATGGAGATGGTGTGAGATTCCAAGGCCCAGTGTTCTTGGAATTAATTTTTCAAATTTATTAAATATATTAAATACACATGAATGCAGTTTTCTTTAAAAAGTGTAATAACTTCTAAATAGAGGCTTGGATTGGAAATATGATGTCTTTGTTGATTTCATATCATGTGTTTTACCCCAGGTGTGAAATAAACTTGGAAAACTTTGGGCATTCAAGTTGAGCGATGTCATGAGAGAATTAATAAAATATTTACTTATTTTATTATGCGATGTACAAAACTAGTTTAATTATTCTATAAATATAAAAATATGGTAAAATATCATGGTTATATTAATAACCCTGGATATTTAAAGGATTCATTGGAGGAAAGTCTGTGGTTGAACGACAACGCGATCAAGGATCTCACCAACAACAACGAAACAAAACCATTATTTGCTAGTGATGGATCCTAATCAAGGTTGGTTTTTGGTTTTTTAGATTTATCCCTACTTTATTATTCATATGAAGAATGAAAATCAATTAACTAACTAATTTATTCACGGATCATGTGTATTGTGGGTACATTTTAGATTTATCTGGGAATTGACATAATTGATTTGGGATTATTTTATTATCTATTCATTCATCATTATAACAGCACAAAATTGAGGTAAACATGAACATTGGCCATGGTTCATTCTTTATTTTTGTGGTTGTGCATTTATTCCCTTGTTCATCATTCATCATGGAAAAATACTTTGGACAGTGGTTCGACAAATACCAGTAAATAAAAAGTTGGGCACCCATTTCTAAGTGCAACGGATTGATATTGCATATCTATGTTTTTATTGATGATGGGATTGAGATATAATGACATAATATATATTAAGCATAGATTTAAGGGGACTATTCTTCATATCTTTAGTATGTGATGATGGAAGATGCATATGGACGATTCCCAAATAGAATCCAACAGCCAGAACCTGGTGATCAATGATGGAAAGTTTGTATGATTGTGTTCCTTGATTTTTGGTAAGAGGAATGGCCAAATATATATCCATAAGAGTGGACAAAGATATGGAAACCAGATCTAAGATTCTGAAAAATACCGAAGAACACGGTGTGTAATCTAGGATTACACAGCTTGTGGGACCCCTAGTGCAGTGTTAGGGTTTCCACTAAGAAGTTAAATATCTCACAACGTGTGACCCTTGTCACATAGTTTGTGACTTGACTTGGAATATCATCATGTACCTAGGATATTAAACTGGCAGGGGAACGAGAATGGTTAGTTGTACACAGACATGGAAACAATACATGGTCATGAGTACACAGTCTTGAACATTTTTGTGTACTCTAAAATGGACATGGACACAGGCCATTTTATATGGAAATAACCAGGTGCCAAAGGGACACACTGTTTACTCCTAGTACACGTTGTTTACTCCTTTAAATTATGCTTATATCCTTTCTCCTTTTCATCTTGGACAAGTTTTCTTAGGGTGTGTTCTGATGATCCATTTCCCTGAGGGTTAGTATTGAATCATTTCATACACATAGGATGGTGATCCCTTCAGTGGGAGTTCTTGGATAGAGTCATTGGAATCCTTATGTGTGGCTTGGATTGAGATCCTCTATCATTATCTCTCCTTAGCTTTAGTTCTTGGTATCTTCATAACCAACAATATGTAGGCATTAATAATATACTTAGCGGTTTATTCTAGATTGAGTTTTTGGTATGCCCCATGGCCTTGGGTGTGATCCTCATCAATGTATCATTCTCCTAAAACTTCTAGAATATAATTCGTATGGGGATATCTGATGAGAATTACACCTTAGATAGACACCATTAGGGTTATGTGACTCATGGATTGTGTTCTCCTAGATGAGTACTATATGAAACCTTTGAACATGATTCCTAGACTGGAATTATGGTTATGAATTTACCTTGAGACTAGGTGTATTTTTTAAGTATATCTGGATATTATTTTTATATGTTCTATAAACATATACTTATGTTGAGAAAACAGTTATTCATGTTGTTATATGCTTAGTGATTTAGGGGTGTCCTATTGTGGATTGTTATACTCACCCCTTCATGGTCTTTTACCACACATGTCATGTCTTATGTAGATAATATACCTTTTTAAGGAATCCTAGTGGGACAAGGAATAGGTGGACCTTTTTAATCTAGACAGACCGAGGTGTGTTATTATGGTCACCTTGATAGTAGTCCCCTTCTATACATTTTTGTTGTACTTATTTTCAGACTCTTTGTATTGGGCTTGTATTTGGCCCTTTTTTCTTTAGTATTTGTTTTTGTACTCAGTTAGGGATAATTTAGATGTATGCATTCATGTTTTTATCAGTTTTTTATATTTCTATTTTGTATGGGATTAGATATGTGTGCATGTATATAGGTACCTTAGGCTAAGGCCTCTCATGTGAGTGATGTTCCTACTCGGTGCTAGTCATCATCCCTTGGCCTATTGGAGGCATTCTTAGGGTAGTAATGGAATGGGACCCATTGGGATGGGTCATGATGTGAAATGAGTAGACATACTAGAAATCCTATTTTGGATCATTGGAAATGTATAATTATAATATTTGGATACTTGAGAAAGACCAATTATTTAAGTTAATATTATAATGATTATCTAGTTGTATTAGAAGGATACTCCAATGCGAGTTGTATTACTAGTATTGGTGATAATCAATCCACATATGGATGGTTGTTTACTCTTGTAGGTTGTTTGGTTTCTTTGATAAGTAATAGGAAAATAATTATTTCACATTCTACCACTAATTTAGAGTTTATTGCCTTAGTAGGATGTGGAAAGAAATCTAAATTTATTAAAAATATATTATTGGATATTCAGTTATGGACTATATGATGCCTCCTATCTCTATTGATTGTAATATTGAAGAAAAATTATCAAAATTATATAATTGAATGTGAAGTGTAAATTATAGACATATAAGTTTGAGACATGATTATATAAGACAATTGTTACAGGATGGTACAATAAAAATTGTCTATATGAGATCATGTAAAGACCTTATGGATCCATTTACAAAATCTCGACCAAGATAGATTATTTATATAAATAATAAAGAGATGGGGTTAAAACCATAGAATAAATATTTTTCTTAATGGAAACACAATAGTTTCATTAGGAATATTATAATCAAAGTGTTTAATGGGTAAAAAAAGTTACAAAGATGATTCTTGATATTAATTATTATAACTCCAACTACTTGGTTTCAATATCATTCCTCATAAATAGAGTTTGAGTTATAAACTCTTAAAAAATATTAATACTTGATGGGTTGTGTGTTTTAATGTTGGAAACATATTCTAATATTTATCCTATGTGAACTTAGAAGTGGTGTTGCTTCCTATGGGAGTTAATGGGTTTACTCCTTAGAGAGTTTATGAAAATTATATAAGCACATGTCCATAAAAGTTCTAAAAATGATATGTTTTATTGAAAGATAATTTTATGTATGATATCTTTTATTTACTTTATATATTAAAACATTTAATGTTTTAATAACTTGTAAATATGATAATACTTTTATATATTGATACTAAGTGAAGGTTTAAATAAAAAGATATCATTATTATGTATAATGATTCATTTGAGATCTATAGAGTTAATATTTAGGAATTAAAGTGGGGGATTGTTATAATTTTATTCATAAAAATAAATAAAATTATTTTAGTGGGATCCATGTATTTTAGAGGCATGGATTGATGTGGTAGAAAAAAAGTTGTGGAATCCCTTATTGGAAATAGGATAAAACTATTAAGACTCATATCATATAAAAAGGACCTTGGGAAGTGCATTTTATATTAAAAATACATATTACAAAATTATTTTGAATTTATCTTAAGAAAATATATTTTAGTTAAAATTTTTATTATATATATATATAATAAAAATTTTATAAAACTAACTAATAATGATATTAGTATGATGATTGGATTTTGAATTTTGAAATTTGATCGGTTTTATCCCTCCAAAGGTTTACTTGTTTTTATCAAATCAAAATTTATTTTAATAGAAAGTTTGATATTGAATCAATGTGAATCACATTGGTTTTGATTTATAAATAAGTTATTTGATGATGCCATTTTGGGATAATCTCCTCAATAAAAAATTCTCTAAATATATTCTCCCAATATTGATGTTAAGGGGCTATTATAATTTGGTGTTCATAATTACCAACATCTTGGTAAAATTATTGAGGCAAACTTTAACCAAGAACCCTACACCAACAAGTGGAGGTGGATTATACACTTTTGGAAAATTAATTTCATTCACACGTCAAGATTCAAAAAAATCAACTATATTCTCAATCTAACTTCCTTTTTCCAGAAATAGGCATAGCATTTATCCTTATATAAGATTCAATAGATTTTATTTATTCACACATGAGAAATATCCCTTGAAGTTCACCTGATGTGGTACCTTTTTGAATTGGACATGGGGAAGGAAATTCTATCTTGATGGATTCTTATGTGATCTAAATTGAATATGATACAATGATATGGACAAGGTTTTAGTATTACATGGTGGACATGTGAATTTTGTATCATGTGATCATGTGGTATAACCTAGTTTACCTTATGTAGTTGATTCACGCATAGTGCCAAGTTCATTAATGTGTGAGTTACACATCCCACTGGTAATTTGACACAATCCCCTGCTAATTGTAACATGATTTTGTCTTTCATTATTATATAGAACACTATCTAAGTTTACCTTATATGAGGTAGTTTTTATTCACACATGATAGTTTTGGATCCAGGGTTATTTTGATGTGGCACTTACAGTTAATCAAACATGAAAGTTTGCTATTGCATTTCACCTTAAACAGACAGTGGGGAACTTCACCTAAAGTAGTGTTGGAACATAGGTATTGATTCATACACAGGGGGTGAATTATTCTAACATGGAAAGTAATTATTTTATAGTTATTTATCTCTTTTGTTTAATCAAATATATAATAGGGTTTTAATCCTACATACCTCCTACCTATATTATTCCAACACATTTATTGGAATTTGGATTATTCAAACATAGCGGTGTATTAATCTGATATAAAATATTTTTCCCCATGTTAATCACACACAACCTCCATTATCATATAGTGATAAAATATTTATCAATAAAAACAATGAAAACTCAATTTTAAAATCACAGTATTAACATTAAATTCCATAAAATTAATAAAATCACTAAAAATCATAATTTGGGTTATTTTTACATTTAAATTTTTATTCACATAATAAAAAATATTTATTTTCACTATTATAAAATATTATTTATATTATTTATGATAAATATATTATAAAAATAATGGAAAAATATGGGTTGATCATCTATCTTGGATAAGAAAAAACTTAATGGAAGTAATTTCATTAACCAATACATTAACCTGTGAATCGTTCTCAAGTAATAAGAAATGTTCTATATGTTAGAGAAACCCCTTCCTCTGAAATTAACTAGTGAAACCATTCAATAAAAAAACATAGATACTTACGATATATATATAAATTATTTAATATAATTCTTTAATCACATGCTTGTGACTATGGAACCTAAATTCTAAAAGCAATATGAAAACATGGATTCGTAAAAAATGATTGATAAATTGAAAATTCTATATCAATAATAAGCAAGTCATGAGAGGTATGAGGTGAAAAAGGCTCTCTTTCAGTGTAATATGGCATAAATAAAATCTATTTATATGCATGAACTCAATATTATTGGGTATGTAAATGAATTTGAGAGGTTGAGTTCACCTATTAAGCTTGATCTATCCATAAAACTCATTCTATATGCACTTTTAAAAAGGTTACAATAATTCATTTTAAATAATAATATGAATGTGGTCAACAAAAGTTTACTGAATCTTCTTAATATGTTGCGGATTTCTGAGAAATACATGGAATGATCAAGTTCCATGATGATGGTGAAAAAATATAAGGATAAAAAATTTCTAGAAATATAATAAGAGAGATCATAAAGAGTCCAAAATGCCAAATAAACCAAAGAAATTGAAGGAAGGGAAATTTTTTATTATGGAAAACATATACATTAAAGAGTGAACTGCCAAGAGTACCAAAAGAGTTACAGGAAACTCCATGGAGATTCCATGTTAAGTATTAATGTTATGGAATTCAATTATTTTATTCTGAAATTTATATTGTATTGATTATATGTTTTAAAAGTGTTATAGATATACAGGAGTTTAAAATTGAATAAAGTTTGAATATGTGATCCTTAATTTTTCATTCGAATTGGGGGTCAAGGGTTTGTTACATCAAGGAGTTGGTTGAAATGGATAACATAAATATTGATTAGATCATAATAAATATTGTATGGTTGTTATCACATTTAGTATTTATTTTAAAATAAGTTTTTTTTGTGAGTAATTTATTGTTATCAATAAAATAATTGTTTGTTTTAATAAAAATTATTTTTAACAAACTTAATTCTATAACATGTATAAAAATAATAAAGTAATCTTTTTAGAATGATTCTCTAAACATATGGAATACCATATATGTTAAATAAATTGTTATTTTTTCTATAATATTCCCACTAAATGAAATAAGTTTTATTTCTTACATAATGGTCTAAGATTTTCATACATGAATATTACATCATTTTATATGAGCTTTTAATATATAATATTAGGATCCATGCAATAACTATGAAGGTTTATTTTCTTTAGAGACTATATATATAAATATCTTATTTAGATACATTATTCATAATCTATCATGATGTTTTTAGCAATTTTTACCCCTCTTAACATACCCTACTTAAACCTTTCTTCATAACTTAGGGAAATGAAACATAAGAAAGGGTGATCTTAGATTATTTATAAGGGTAAAAATGGGAGATATCAATCGATGATCATATGAAATCATAAGATAAGAATAGGGGTTTTAGATAATGAATATAACTTAAAAAATTTATACCCAATATATCATGGATTTTAAACATGATTCATGGAATAAAACTTTATCATTTCAAAATACATTAATTATAAGAGTGATAAACCATAATAAATTAATCATGAAGTATAAGTTCATATCATAAAAGTATGGTTCCATTATAAGTATAGAAACAATTTCATATATCATGGTTAACTACTGATTCCATAAAATCATAATGAATTAGTTATCAATGCCTATTTCCCATAGTGAATCAAGCACATCGACTTGTTTCCCATGACAGATCAAGCACATTGATTTGTTTCCCATAATTACGTAAAGAGATATAATACTTTACCCAATGAAATGGAGGAATATATAATTCTGGGCCCACCCATCACATAATTAAAACCATACATATGTGTGACATAAGATCATAAAACATTCATCATATCATCACATCATAACCTAACCAAATGAAAAAGATTTTATAAACATTTCATTAATTAAACATATCATAACTCATGAAAATAAATGGGTTTCATAAACATATCATCATCATAATAATAACCCATTTGGAGAAATAATAAGTATGGTATCATGGGATCATAACCTCAATAAATCATAATTAACATTAAAGGATGTTATCATATATGAAAATTTCTTTAAAAGATCACTGGAATACTTCTTGAGGAAAATACACTTTCCACTTTGAAAATAATTTTTTTTAAAATATTTCCAAAATTTTATGGAAAAAATATATTTAAAAATAAACATGGAAAATTTAAAATAAAGATTAAATTTTTTGAGTGGTCGTGATGGTAGGAAATTCTGTTAATGTTGTATAAATTAAAATCAAACATTCCTTTTATACTTTTTTAGAAAAGTCAAAAAGTACCACATTCAGAAAATGACGAGAAGATTCATTTTAAATAAATTGTAAAAATTAAATAATGGATAAAAATGAATTTAAAAAATTATTGGAGAATATTATAACAATTCTTGAAAATATTTTTAGAAAACATGCGAATTAAAGAAAATGAATTTTGAACCAAATTGATAAATAAAGACAATTTTTATTAAAAATACTCTTTTGGTATCTTGAATAATTAAATTGAGTAAAATGAAAAAAAATATTCTAAATAAATAAAAATAGTATAATAAAATGAAATTTATTTACAATATAAGTATTATATAATTTGCGTTATTGATATTCAAGAATAAACAATCCAAATTAAAAATATAATTAAAACATAAATACCTTACCTAAAATATTGTCTTTATCCATACATGTTATAAAATCCTGTATAATAAATATATATTTATTAAACATTTATTACATAACCATACTCATGTATATATCATACCATGCATTACTTACTTATGACATCTTAACACTTTTTTATTAACAATTTGTTATTAAAAATCATAGTTCTAGGTGATAACGGCTTTGTTTTTCATGCATGTTTCGGTTCATCAGTCCCAGTCCTTGTAAATTGATCATGATTCCATAATCTAAAAAACATTAATCATGATATAAATATAATATATTTTCATTATATATATATATATTTATCTATAAATGATAGATATAGAAAAATGAATTACATTTTTCATGGAGATAGTAGGTCGTGTGTACCTATAAACATTGATCTCACATTTAGATGGATGGAATGAAAGAAAGGTAAATAATAATTACCATTTAAAGATTAATTATTATATCATATATATCATATATATTCATTTAATCTATCCTTGTTACCATCCAAATAAAACAGAAACAAAGAAACAAATCACATCACTTCATGGTGGTGGTGGTTGACACATACACACAATCGATGTTATTATTTTTGTAATGGATTGGAAGGTAAAAAGTTATTTATTATATTATAATTATATAATCATAATAATTTTATAAATATAAATTATAAACATTAAACCCATCATAATACCCATCCCTGAAATATGCTGATAAAAAATGAATTGTATCGATTCGTGGATACGGTAAGTCGTATGTACGCACAAGTGATACTTTTACTTCCCATTTGATGGAAAAGAGGGTAAATTAATGTGGTTTCATAATAATAATAAAATTTAAATATAATTAGGATATTGAAGTTATTATTTTATGAAAAATATTACATATTTATATGGATTATAAGAATAAAAAATTGAAATATTTTGGGTTACATGATTGAATCTTCTTCGATAGGCCTCATTTAGATCTCTTATTATGGACCCTTGGAATGGTCCTTTAAGAAGAAAAAACCTCCAATTCATAGATATAAAAGTTTAGATGTTTAATTTTTAGGGTTTTTTCGATCAATAAGGCTCAATGTGGTGTAAAGAGGAGAAAATAGGGGAGAGGGAGGGAGAGGATACACTTTGAATTTCATAAAAGATTAAAATATAATAAAGTAATTATCAATACAAATGATTCAAAATATACAATAATTAAAATAAAAATATTATATAGTATAAATAAAATCATATAATAAAATTTAGATATGTTTTGGTGTCATTTTAAACCTTATCTTTTATTAATATATTCATTAACTATTTTTTGACCTTAAACGCGGTAAAAACAATTTCAATATTAAAGGGTTAATAATGTTACTATAAATGGAAAAGTGACTCATAAATGGATTTTAGATGATATTTTAAACCATATTACACTCACTTGGATAAAGATAATATTTTTATGAATTTTAAATCATTTGATAAAATATTATTTATTATAAAATATTATTAATGTTAAATTTGGAACTGTTCGTTTAATTTGACATTAAGGACGCCAAAATAAAGATGTAATTAGAATATAACCCATTAATTTTTTTAATAAGTTATATTTATCTAAAAAAATTGTGAAAAATTATAACTCACTCAAATTATATTACTTTTAATATTTTTAAATTCATTTATTTTATTTTTCTATTAATTGAATAAATGTTATATTAGCATTGTGCAAGAATTTAAGGTAATTATCCAATCACTAAAAATTAGAAATAAGTTACCATGATAAAAAAACAATAAATTTTATTTCAAATAAATATTATTAAAGAAAATTATATTACTTTTATTATTTTTAAAATAATTTATTTTATTTTTCTATTAATTGAATAAATGTTATATTAACATTGTATAAGAATTGAAGGTAATTATCCAATCACTAAAAATTTGAAATAAATTACCATGATAAAAAAATAATAAATTTCATTTCAAATTAAATTTTATTACTGATAATGGAATCTATTTTTCTAGATTTAAAAAAAATTATAGATAATAAAACAAAGAGAATGACATTTTTTAATTTTCTTTACATAAAATATTATAAAAGTCAAAATCATGAAAAAATAGAAAAAAATGTCATATATTCAAAGTTTAGATGATTATTTATGATATATAATCATCTAATATAATTAATTCAAGTTTTATGGTTATTTTTTAGTCCTTATCATATTATTTATAACCTTAATTACACAATTTACCCTTTATCGTGGTATCAAAAATTATTATGGTTACTATTCATAATGACCAAAAAAAGAAACTATTTACTAAATTTAAAACTTATTATTCTAAATATGGAATCCATTTTAAAAAAATTTAATTTTTATAAGTGTTATAAATTAATTTTAAAATAAGTGCGCAAAACTCGATGAAACCCATTTTTTAGCCAAATAATTTTTTAAGCATAAAAATGGATTTATTCCTATATCATGAATAAAAAAGAATTAGATTAATGTTAAAAAAAATTATTGAATATAAAAAATATAAATTTTATTAAAATAATTCACCAATAGTAATTAATTTAATTTATTAAAATAAAAACACATTGCGCGCATAAAAAAATTATTCAGAAAAACCGCTATTTTACTTGAAAATGATTTCTATTTCCATTTATAATCAATTTATAATCAATGAATTTATTTTATACATACTTTTTTATAATTTTTTTATTCCTATTCATACCCACCAATTTAATGGATAGGTTATAAAAGTATACTATATTATGGTTCCTTTAGACTTGGGGTTGTGTGTATCATAATCTATCAAAAAAATTATTTAAAGATAAATATATATTAAAATATCATGGTGTTACATTTACCCCCCCCCCCCAAATACCTTTTCCCTCAAAATTATATCACTCTAATACAAAAAAATTAGTATATATCAATTTAATTACATCCTTAGGTTCCCAAGTAGCTTCTTCAAATTTCGGATTCATTCAATGAACTTTAACAAGGTGGGTAGTCATGTTCCATATCACTTTATATCTATAATACAATATTTATACTAGTTTTTCTTCATATGATAGATCATGATCCAATGTTATGAACTCTAATATTTGTATATGTGATAGATCAGATATGTACTTCCTCATGAGAGATACATGGAACACATCATGAATTTGAGAGAGGTTAGGTGGAAGCACCAAGCAATAATCTATTATCCCTACTCAATCAAGAATATCAAATGGGACAATGTTCCTAGGGCTCAGATTTACTTTATTTTTTAATCTAATAACCTTATTCCATGGATAAATTCAAATAAATACCTTCTCACCAACTTTGACCTCCAGATCTTTCTAATGATCATCAGCATAACTCTTCTTTTGACTCTAATCTTCCCTGATGTGTTATTGAATGGATCCGAATTTCTATATAATTTCATCATCTATCTCATGTTCCAGATTCTTTATTTCTCAAAATTCATCCCATTATGTTGGATTTATAAACTAATTTCCATAGAAGGCTTTATAAGGATCCATATAAATACTCTTGTAAAAGCTATTATTGTAAAAAAAAACTTCACTAGAGTATGGTGTTAATCACAACTACATTTAATATCCATAGAAAAAATATCTTAGTATATCCTCTAGAGTTTAAATGGTTCTCTTATTTTGACCATCTATCTAAGGATGATAAGCTACACTAAAACTTAACTCTGTATCTAGATCTTCCTAAAGACATCACTAGAACTTCAAGGTAACCCTTATATCCTAATTAGGTACAATATAATGTGGTATTCAATATAAAATTTCCAATTACTTAATATAAATTATGTAAATATTTTTAGGAAAGAAATATTCTATGATATTATGAAGTGTTCTTAATTTATAAGGTGATCAACTACAACCCAAATAGCATTGTTTCGTTTAGAAGTTTTGGAGACTCTGACAATGAAATTCATAGTGATTTTTTTCGATTTCCATTGTAGTATGGGTAATGGTTATAACATAAAATTAGAATTATGTCTCTTAGCCTTAAATTTCTAACATGAAAATCACTAATATACATACTCTGTAATATCTCTCTTCATGTTCTCCCACCAAAAATACATTTTCAGATCTCTATACATCTTCATATTTTTAGGATAAATAAATAATGATGATCTATAAGACTCATCCAATAGTTCCTTCTTCAAATATGGCATGAATAGCACACATACGTATTTCCTAAACCTTATCCTTCCATCACAACCAAGTTTGATTTTAGGAACATTTCTGACCTTCTTATTCAATTTCACATCTTCTTTATGAACCTCTTTAATCTTCACATGGATGGGTGGTTGAACTCACATTTGAGAAAGATATCATGTATCCCCTTCCTTAAATATTTCCATATCCATCCTCGGAAAATATAGAAATATTTTATCTTTTGTGACCCTTATCATATATAATCTATCATTATCCTTTCAACTCATATAATCTTCCTCCTCATCTACTTTCCCAAGGTGGTAATATATTGAGCAGTCATAATCTTTAATCATCTCTAACCATCTTCTCTATAACATATTAAAATCCATTTGAGTGAATATAAAATTTAAAATTTTGTGATAAATATATATATATATATATATATATATATTACACCTTTCTCTGTAAATATAATTTCTTCATATCTTTAATACAAAAAATACAGCAGCTAACTACAAATCATGAATTGGGTAATTTTTCTCATGAACCTGAAATTGATGTGTGGCATAAGCTATCACTATATCATTCTAAATGAGAACACATACTATACCCTTATTTTATTCATCAATAAAGATTACAAACCCTTATCTACTACATGGTAAAGTATGTATATGTGAACTGACTAACCTTCTCTTTAGTTCCTTAAAATTTTCTTCACATTAATATATCCAAAGGAACTTATCTCCCTTTTGAGTTAACTTTGTGAGTGAATTATATAATCATGATAAATTCTCCACAAATCACTGATGATATATAGTAAAACCAAGAAAAATATGGATCCCAGTCATAGTATTTGTTCTGGGATAACATTCAATAACTTCCATCTTTGATTAATCCACTAATATACCCTTTCCTGAGATTATATGATCCAAAAATTAAACTTTTTACAGACAAAATTCACACTTTTTAAATTTTTAATGTATATTATCCTTACTTAGGGACATCTAGATAATTCTCAAATGATCTTCATGATCTTACTTTGTCTTTTAATATATAAGAATATCATCTATAAAGACTACAAAAAAATTATCAAGGTAATATCTAAAGGCTCTACTAATTAAATCCATGAAGATACTGGGGGAATTAGTATGAACAAATAGAATCTCAATATATTCCTAGTGTTCATACCTTTTATGGAATGTTTTTTTGGATATATCCTCCTTATTTACCCTTAATTTATGATATCTAGAGCATAGGTAAATATTATAAAAGTATTGAGCTCCGTGTATTTAATCAAATAAATCATAAATATAAGGAAGAGGATGATTATTCTTGATTGTGATCTTGTTATGTTTCTGATAATAAATACGGAGTCTCATTTATCTATATTTCTTCTTAATAAAAATAACTAGTGCACTCCAAGGTGATGTACTTGGATGAATAAATCCATTTCCAAGATTCTCCTAGAGTTTCTTATTCAATTATGAAAACTCAATAGGGGAAATTATATATAGAGTCTTTAAAATAGGCATAGAACCTGGAATGAGTTCTATTGAAAACTAAACTTCACGATTTAAAGTAAGACTAGGAAACTATTCTGGAATGAAATATGAAAATTCATGCATAATGGGAATATCATAGATATTTATTTTCCCTTCAAAAATCCAATATAACCATACCTTTTGAATATTAATAAAGACCCATATAATGGATTTGATTTCCATCAAAAGTTAATATTTATTATCTCATCAGTAGAAAATCATAGGTTGGTTTGGAATATCAAATGTGACTTTCATTCCTCATCATTGATGTTGGATCTATATAAATAAATCAAATCTATGCCTATGATAAAATTAAATTCAACTAGAGGGAGAATAAATAGATTTTTATGAATCAAATTCCCACAAAATTCAATAAAAGAAGAATCATAGACTTGAGAAGCTACCATCATACCATTAGAAGTTTTCACTACTAACTCAATCATTGAGGTGGTAACTCGATACCCTTAGATAATTCCATAGATATAAAAGAGTGGTAGATACAAAATTAAATAATACATTAGTTTTAATTAAGTGGATGAAAAGTGTAACTTTAATCAAATCATTATTATAACTCATTTAGGTAGTCATGATTATAAGAAATTACCATTTGTATTTGGTCTTAAGAGGTTTTTGATATTGTCATCGTCAAAAACCTTAGAATTTGTTCAATGGTTTTCATAATGCCCATACTCCTTTAATTTTAATCATTAGAGCATGGGTGGTGAATTAGTTATAATATTTTTTCCCTCTATTTAATTAAATTGTAAATTCATCCCCTTTCGACATTCACAAGCTTTATGACCTTCCTTTCCATATTTGAAGCACCTCTTAGTTCCATTTAATAAATTTCTTTTAAGTTTGTTACAACATTTTTGGCATGTAGATGGCTATAATTTCTTTACAACATGTTATTTATATGAGTTATCATGAGAATACATATTCATTTTCTTTTTAAATCTATAATAATGGTTAGAATTTATGATTTATATCATTAACTTGAGTTCTCATTGAATAATTTATTCATAACTACTAAAGTATATTATATTTAATTCCCTTCAGAGACTTTGTTTTAATACACTAAAGAATAAATTAATTTTTCTTTTAGGTATAATGATTAAACCAAAATCATACCTTAAAAGTATTGTAAAATTGTACTCATTAGTATCATTGGATTCATCCTCATTTTTATTAAGCTTAAGGACTTCCTTCTCCATATTTGTATATAGAATAAAAGGTATGTACTTACTAAAAAATATACTCTTAAACTCATCCCATTATATAGAGTAAATTTATTTCTCTTGGCTCATGTTATTAATAATATTTCCTCATTAATTGTCTTCACCTTAGAAATGATAAATGGATATGATAAACCTTTCATGATATGAGCACTGGAGAAAAGAAAATATTTTCTCAATGGTGATAATCTATATCTCAACCACTAGAGGATCAGAAGATACACTAAAAGAAGGAAGATGTTTCCATATAAAATATTCTATAGTATTTTTTCCTTCCTTTTATAATTTGTAAACTTAGTATTATTCATGGATTGATATGGTTGTATAAGCATGGAAACAAGATTATGTATTCCTTTTCCCATAATATTTGGTTGTTCGGGAGGACAATCATTTCATTTTCCATCACTATTCCTTTGGGTTCTATCCATTGACTAAAACCAAAAAGAATAGTGTGTGTAAAAATAATCATATGGTTAAACCACACAATCATGAAAAATAATTTATAGGATGTCTAAATCATGACACCTTCTTCTCAATCTATGAAACCTTAGGTTTAACCTATGTTATCCATGGTCATTACCAAAACTTTAGAATGTTATACTATACTTATACTAGTACCCAAATAGTTTTCATAAATGTTTTCTAACTCTAATATCCAAATATTTTCAAACCCTTCTTTGATACTAACTATAATGGCTAAATATTTTCATACATTAGTATTACATAATTTTATATGAATATTCCATATAATATCTTGATTCATGCTAGAATTGTGATGGTTTAGTGTATTTGGAGTCTAGATACATAAACATATTATTTAGATACATTCTTTATCATCTCTCATAATTTTCTTCTCAATTTTTACCCTTATTTACATACCCCACTTAAACCTTTCTTCATAACCTAGGGAATAGAAACATAACAAAGGGTGATCTCAGATGCTCATTTAGGGTAAACATGGGAGATATCAATCGATGATCATATGAAATAATAATATAATATTAGCGGTATGATATCATGAATACAACTTAAAAAGTTTATACCCAATATATAATGGATCATAAACATGAATCATGTAATAAAACTTTATCATTTTAAAATACATGAATCATAAGAGTGATAAAACATCATAAATAAATCATAAACCATAAGTTTATGTCATAAAAGTGTGGAACCATAATAAGTATAGAAACTATTTTTTATGTTAAGTTTAACAACGAAAACCATAAAATCATAATGGATTTTGAATCAACACATATTTCTTATAATATATCAATCACATCAACTTGTTTCCCATAAAAGATCAAGAGAATCAACTTGTTTCCCACAATTATATCATGATATATAAAACTTAACCAATTAATTGGAGGGATATATAATTATAGGTACACCCATCACATAATTAAAAACATATATAAGTGGTCCATAGTATCATAGAACATTTAATATATCATTACATCATAATCTATACAAAGTAAATAGATTTCATAAACATTTCATCAATTCAACATAACATAACCCATGAAAATAAATGGGTTTCATAAAAATATCATCATTGTTATCATAAACCCTATATAGAAATAATAAGTATGGTTTAATTGGATCATATATTTTATAAATCATAATTAACATCAAATGATGTCATCATAAATTAAAATTCCTTTAAAATATCACTGAAACATCTTTTGAGGAAAATACTCTTTCCACTTTGAAAATCACTTTTAAAAAAAATATTTCCAAAATATTATAGAAAATTTTTTATTTGAAAATAACCCTATAAAATTTTAAATGAATATTCAATTTATTGAGAGGTCATGATGATGGTAAATTTCATTCATGCCATATAATTTAAAATAAAACATTCTTTTTATGCTTTTTTAGAAAATTCAAAGAGTTCCTCATTCAGAAAACGAAAAGAAGATTTATTTAAAAAAATAAAAAATAAATAATTGGGAAAGAATAATTTAAAAAAATCATAGTATAATATTAAATTTATACTAGAAAACTTTTTTAGAAAACATGTATATAGAAGAAACTAGATTTTAGACCGAAGAGTGAAATAAAGTCATTTTTCTCAAAAAACACTCTTTCAATATCTTGAATACTTAAAGTGAGGAAAATGAAAGGAAAACGTATATTATCAAGAAATAACCATATTAAAGTAAAATCAAATGGATTTATTAGATAAGTATCATATAATTTTCATAATTTAAATTCAAGCATAAAAAATCTTGATTAAAAATATGATTGAAACGCAAATCCCCTACCTCAATTCTCATTGTTCTTTGTACACGTTAGAACATCCTATATAATAAATATATATTTAGTAAAGAACCATAATAATATATATTATACCATTTATTATTTAATTAGGACATATTAACACCTATTTATTAACAATATATTATTAAAAATCACAGTTCTATGTGATAATTACTTTGTTTTTAATGGATGTTTCAATTTGGCAGTCTCAATCCTTAAACTTTGATCATAGTTTTATCATATCTCGAACTTTAATCAATATATAAATAACATATTTTTTTATTATATATATATTTATAGTCATCCATAAATTATAGATATAGAAAAATTAATTATGGCATTCATGGATACGGTAAGTCATATGTATGCATGAACATTGTTTTCACTTTTCGTCGAATGAAACAAAAGAAAGGTAAATAGTAATTCAAATTTAAAAACAAATTATTATATCATATATATATATAAATATATCATATATATTCATTAAATCTATCCTTATTATGATAAAATTATATTGAAAATGAATAAAAAATCACACCACTTCGTGGAAGTGGTAGTCGACACGTACGCACGAGTGGCATTATCATTTTCTAATGGATTGTAAAGTAAGATGGTAGATATGATAATGTAATTAAATAATCATAATAATATCATAAATATAAGTTATAAATATTAAACCCATCATATACCCATCCATGAAATATGCTTATGAAAAATTAATTGTATCGCTTTGTGGTGACGGTAAGTCATACGTACACACGAGCGATAATTTCACATCCTGTTTGATGGAAAATAGGGTGAATAAAGGTGGTTTCATAATCATAATAACATTTAATTATATTGAGGATAATTAATTTATCATTTTATATATAATATATTATATTTATAATTATTATAAGAAGAACAAAATTGAACGAGGTCAGGTCAAATGATTACCTCTTCTTTAGTAGGCCTCCTTTATATCCCTTATTAAGGACCCTTAGAATGGTCTTTTAAGAAGAAATACACATCCAATTAATATATAAAGAAGTTTATAAGATTAATTATTAGTTTTTTTCGATATATAAGGCTCAATATGGTGTTAATAAGATAAAGTATGAGTGTCCTTTTATTAGGAAGGGAGAGGACACATTTGGAATTTCTTAAAAGATTAAAATAAAATAAAGTAATTGTAAATAAAAATGATTCAAAATGAATATTAATTAGACTAAAAATAGTATAGGGTAATAATAACATAATCCAATAAAATTTATATAGGTTTTTCTGTCATTTTAAAGATTATATTTTTAATAAACCCTTCATGAACCATTTTTGACCTTAATTGCGATAACAATTATTTCAATATTAATGGGTAAATAATATTACCATTAATGGAAAAGTGGCTTATAAATGAATAATTTCTGATATTTTCAACAATATTCCACTCAATTGAAAAAATATAATAATTTTATGAATTTTAAATCATTTAATAAAATATTATTTATTATAAAATATCATTAATGTCAATTTAGAACTATTCATTTAATTTGACCTTAAATCCACCAAGGAAAAGATGGAATTTTAATATAATCTCTTAAAAATTTACTAATAGTTTATATTTACCTAAAAAATTATAGTAACACTATAAATCACTCAAATTATATTACTTTTAATATTTTTAAAATAATTTATTTTATTTACCTATTAATTGAATAAATATTGTATTAGTGTTGCGTATGAATTTAGGGTAATTATCTGGAAATGAAAAAATTATAATTAAATTACCATGATAAAAATAATTTTTATTTAAAATAATTATTTGTAACCAATAATATCTTCTATTTATTCCTATTTCAAAAATTTAGAGATAATAAAACAAAGAGAATAAGATTTTTGACTTTTCATTACATAAAATATTATAAAGGAAAAAATCATGTCCAAATGAAAACAAAAGGTTATATATTGTAATTTTGGATAATTATTGATGATAATACTCATGAAATAAAATTAATTAAAGTTTAGGGTAATTTTTTAGTCCTTATCATATTATTGTTAACCTTAATTACTTGATTTACCCTTTACCCTGGTAAAAAAATAATATGGTTATTATTCATAATGACAAAAAATAAAAGGGAACTATTTTACAATTTTAACCTTGTGATAAAAATATAGAATCCATTTTATCAAATTAAATTTCAATAATTTTCATAAATTTATTTTAAAATAAGTTCACAAAATGTGATCAAAACTGTTTTTTAGAAGAAAAAAAATTTAAACATAAAACTAGATGTATTCCTATCTCATGACTAAAAAAATTAGATGAATATTAAAATATTTTATTGAATATATAAAATATAAATTTCATTAAAATTATTCCTTAATAATGATTAATTTAATATATTAAAATAAAAACATGTTGCACGCCTAAAAATATTTTTCATAAAAACCTCTCTTTTACTTTAAAATGATTTTTATTTGTATTTATAATAAATTAATAACAAATTAATTTATTTTTTACATATATTTCACCAAACATAATTATTATTATTTATACCCACTAATTTAACAACTAGGTTATAATGGTATATTATAATAAATATTATTTAAAATCATGGTTTAGTGTAATGTGTTCTATCAAAAAAATTATTTGAAGAGAAATATATATTAAAATATAAGGTTATTAAATCCTAAATATAAAAATTTTGTGATTATTATCATGATATTATGTAAATTATATAATTTTTAAGAGGAATTTGGGAGTTTGTATAAACTTGGAAAAGTTCAAAGTTGGAAAATAAAAGATTATACCGATCAATATTCAAAGTTTATATCACTTTAAATCCTAAAGAGGTTTAGGGTATGGTGGTAAAACATTAATGTAAATAGTTATATTATTTACTGAAATATTTCAATGAAAAAGTTTGATGGAATTTTTTTAATAAAGATGATGTTGGTGTGTTTAAAAATAGTTATAGGTAGGAAAAAAGGTTATTAACATCATAAGATTTAATTTTTGTGAAGTAGATGATTTTAAATACTTATTCAAAGAATTTAAAATTAGAAATATGATTCCTCAGTCTCACCATTATTCAAAATTTCTTGATTTATTGAGGTTACTCGCTAATCAATTAATTGGGGGTATTTTTATAAAATGATCACATAAAGATATAGACAAAATTAAATAGGTGTGTACTGGGTTTAAAAATACATAAAAAGTGAAACAAACATATGGTTGGTCTTGTAGTATATCATATATGATATGATAAGATACACACTTATGTAGTCTATGACATCCTAAACCTGGTTCACTCAAAAGTAGCCAAACTCGGTTGGCCACATGACCTCAAGCGTGCCTCCCTATATTCTAGAGGCTTCTGATTATCAGTGAGGGTCCATGGTGGAATAGTGGGAGACTATACCATTATGATCAAAGTGTAGCATAATGGTATATCATATTAATAAATAGAATAAGTATAAAAGATAACTGAATAGAATAATAGAAATAATCCATCATATAAATAACCAAGTAATAACATCCATCAATTTCATATACAAAAATGATGATCATGACATGCTATACAAAAAGGAAAATACAATGGAACCTGGGGATTAATAATTTACAAATGCTATAAAAAATGAAAAAAATAAACAAGGAAAATCAAGTAACATCTCAAGAATAGGCTTGGTCCTCTTCCCCATACACCATCCTAGCAAGGTAATCAAGCACCCATGGCATGTATCTTTTCCTTGTCCCTACTTACATCCATGAAGTATATCTAGGTACCCAATGGTGACCTAAAAAAGGTGTGAGATTACTTAGTATCCCACCACCAATGGTGTCTAAGGGCATCTAGTCTGTGAGTACATAATAAGTGGTATGCATATAACAGTAAATGTTGTAAATGAAATGTGGTAAATAAGTAACCCACATAGGTTCGGGTTCCCATGGACACTTTTCCTTTGTTACCTACTTCAACCTAAGTTGGAATATATTTAAATAAATAGTCAATCATGATTTAATATATAAAAAGGTCTTGGTACCTAGATCATATCTCAAGATTCCCTCGTGAATCATATCTAATAAGATATGTATAACAAGTCCATTATAAAAATGTAAAGATCCAACCAAATCCAATATTGTTTTTTGGCTTCGCAGTCGTGTCACCTAATTAGTTTATTATAATTGAACAGTAACTTAATCCCATCCTTGACACTCTTAATTTGGAATCTAGGTATCTCTTCATGAAAGTTCCTAGTTAGGATATTTTTATCACTTAAAGGGGGGGTATGAATTAATAATACTTTTTATTTTATGTTTCTTTTTAATTGAAACATTATTTTCCTCATGTTAAAGATTTCATTCCCTTCTGAGAACAATTCAAACACACATCTATAGGGACACAAGTATTTATAAGGTTCAATATTCAATGCGAATAGCTATGTCCTTGGTATGGTTTTGAGAAAATACAATACCACACAATACATTAGAAAACAATCCTTTGTGTGGAATATAATGAGTAGGATATACCCTTTCACTCATGTAGCACTTTAAAGATAATCCAATAGTGTGTGTGCTCCCTCTTAACACAAATAGGGTAAAATAATGTTTATGTAACAACACATGTTACCTACTCTTCTTTTCAATTTCTACAAATGTATTCTTAGAGAAATAATTCTTCAATTTATTACCTAGAAGCTAGTAAGAACTTTGAGGAATTTGATACAGAATTCCAATCTGATTATCCAGTCCGATCTTCTAATATGATTCTCCCAACCTGATTATTCAAATTTTATTTCCCAATACGATAAATATATCACTTCTAGAATATGATCCAGACAATCCAGAACTCCTCCTTACTCAGTTAAGAAATCCCAATACGAAAATCCTAATCTGATTATACAGCTTGATGCAATGACCATCCAAATACGATGACAAGTATAATATGATATTTAGCTCAATACGATGATCATTGAATATTATGATCGTATGAATAACGTTGTGATCTTATCTCTTATCCTTTCAATTCTCCCCATTGAAACTTCTTCAACATAGTATAATATAAAAACTTCTTTCTATCCATAGAACTTTGGAGATTCTCTCTCTACACTCATGAACAATACATCCTTTAGAAAAAGTGCACAATACTTTTCACCTTTTATGGGTGACCCATGTGTGGTTTTGGAAAGAATCCCCAAAACATTCCCACTCAACCAAATTCACCAAAATCTTGATTTACATTAAATTTCGGGTTCATTTATGACTTCTTCAATGCTTCTCGACTCTTCCTGAATATTTTTCATGACTTTGGTTCTCCTTCATAATTTATTTTCAAACACCAATCTGATTCTGATTCCCATATCAATTACCTCAGTCAGATTTCTTCATTACGATGCTCTGAACCAATTAAAGATAAAAGTGCAAAGAAAAAGATAGATTTTATCTTTTCATAGACTCTATTCTGATTCTTTATTACAATGCTCTTTACCAATTAAAGAATCAATACATGTTCTTTGAATTATGAAGTCCCCCTTAAAAAAATATCAAACCATCTCCTCCAACTATTCTTTTGATTGAGTTGATTAAAAACATTAGAAAACATATTAAAGTTCATATTTATTTTCTAAACATCATCATCTTAAATCACCGAGTATTTATATCTTTTTGTCTTTTGATCTGACAGAAAACCAGTACCTTCAGTTTCTCACATTTATCACAAATATTCCAGTTCCTAAAGATTCAAAATCTGACTTTGAAAACACATTCAACCATCATAAATAGTTGACCACATTGTTTATCAGTCTTTGTTATTTCATTTAGCATTGACTTCAACTCAAATCCTTTACCATCAGTCTTTTTGAAAAACATTTTTCCTGAATATGATGGTACGCTAAATATGGTGGACCGGTGTCAGTAGTTTCAACTTCAGCAACAAGCTTTCCTTCAAACTCATCCTGAATACGATTGTACAAAATTCAACTAACCTAAATACGATAGACCTAAAAATGATGATTAAGATTATAATCAGGATGAATATTATCTTCAGTATCTTTTCTCTTTCTGTCCAGATACAATCAATTCTAATACAATTGGCAGCATCTCTTTCACTCCCCCTTTCTTTCTTCAAGCTTCCATCACAAGTTTTCTAAATACTCATGATTTATGATAACTTAAATATTAGAAAATAATTGTCACATTTAAAGCATATCCATGAAAAATATGATTCTTTTCTAATCTGATCACCCCATATATAGTAGATTTAGAGTAAATCCGATGACTATTTACTTCCAACGTGATTCTTCCTCAATAAAATCGTCTTTTCATTTTGGATTCAGTTTGAATCTGATGAGACTATTCTTGAATTCATCTTCACCTGAATACGATGGATCTTTTCAATCATTGCGAGTCTAATTGTCCAAATATCACTAAATACAAGTGATGTGATTTTTTCCTTTCTTTTTAAACTTCTTTGGTAGTAAAAGACTACATTTAAAAACCAATTACCTTCATCATCATCTTGTTCATAACAATCTCCCCCTTTAGATTTTTTTAACCATGATTCATAAATCACTGAACTTTGTATCTTCAATATATAGATTACTTATCAACAATTATAAGCCTACATGAGCTAAATAATTTTAGGAAACAAGAATCACTAATAGAAAAACCATATTGTCCAAAATAAGTTATTATGAAAACTTCCTCAGCCTTTTTTCCCTTTAGCCTTTCTTTCTTAGCTTCTTCACCTTTCTTGAAATAATAAAAATCTACTACAATCACTACAACAAATATTTAGAATATTTCACACACAATACAATGTTGAAATCAAAGATTAACCACAACTCCCCCTTTTTACCTGAATCCATGGATAGATTTATGAAACAATTCATATATCCCCCTTGAACACATTATCCAAAGGTAATATGAGATAGGGTACAAAAATAATACCTCAAACATGATGATAAATAGGTTAAACCCCAATTATAAACCTTAATTTAGAAAAGAACTCCTTTGGTAAAGTTTTTGTGAAATATCAGCAACTTATTCCGTTGTTGTAACATACTCCAACTTTAGGTCATTCTTCTCCACATTCTCTTTGATAAAATGATATTTGATATCAATATGTTTTTAATAATAATGTTAAATTGTATTCCTGGTGAGATTGATTGTACTTTGACTATCAAAACACAAGAGTAATGGTAACTTCACATCAACAAGTAAATCTTATAATTGAGTTTTCATCCACATATGTTGAGTAGTATCTTAAGTGTAAACAATATACTAAACATTAGTTATACTGAGAGTTATTGAATTCTGTTTCTTTGAATGCCAACTAACGCAATTATTTCACAAAAATAATACTCCAACATATGTGGATCTTCTATCATTAACATTTCTTACTTAATCTGCATCTGAATACCCAAAAATAATAATACTTCCTGGTCTTTCTTACCTAATTCCAAACAAAAATGTGCCTTTGATGTGCCTGATAATTCTTTATCCATAAATTAAATGTGATTATTTAAAAGCACTCTGAAATCTAGAACATAAAGTAACAGAACAAACAATGTCGGGTCTTGAGGTAGTAAAATATAATAAACTTCCTATCATCTTATGAAATTATTTCTAATCAAATTCTTTTACTTCAATATCTTTTGTCAACTTTTTTTCCACTGAAATCGATGTGGAGACAGATTTTTAGTTTTCTACGTCGAACCTCTTTAGAAGTTCTTTATCATAATTTTCTTGGGAAATAAAGTTATTTTTTTTGTTTTGAAAAATTTGTGTCACGACCCGTCCTTGAGGCCCATGTCGTGACTACCCCAAGCCTGCCTTCCATAGGCCATGGGCTGGTGACTAGCACCAAAGGCGTAAATCCCGATAACTGGGAAGGAATTTCCTTTATAAAAGTAAAAAAAATACCACAGAGTACAAGCGGAAGTAAAACACTAAGTAAAACTAAAACAATCTGTGCTGAAAGTAAAGGGGCTGGAAATACAAGCCCAATTGTAAAGTACAAGGAAAAAGATAAAACAGCCAGAAGGTGACAAGCCGCTCCTAGATCATCCACCAAGGATCCTACCTGAAGGGTAGGTACAGAAAGCGCAGCTCTTGGATCGTCCACCACGAATCCTACCTGAAGGGTAGGTATAGATAGTGCAGCTCCTGGATCGTCCACCACAGATCCAACCTGAAGGGTAGGTACATATAGCCACCACAATTCTCTCTCCCATCGACCTCCTCTGAGTATCGCCTCACCGTGAAGTCCACCTCCAGATGCTGACTCATCATGAGGTCCACCTCCGGGTACCGTCCAGCCCTCGAACACTCGGCCTCGGTCAACGTTGCCCATCGTCTGCAACCAACACAACGAAGTGCGGGTATATCCCGTGTAGGGGTGAGTATAACGATACTAAGTAGGGACCCCGAGACCCTCAAGGTATCACTAAATCAAACAAGGGTAACCACAAAGAAAGATCTCAACAGATAACCTCCACTTAGGTATATGCCCATACATATACCTAAGATATCAAGTAACCCATCTCAATCATGAGGAAACACAAATATTATGAAATCAACAAATAACCACTACCCAGGTATATGCCCATACATATACCCAAGTTATCAAGTGACCCATCTCAATCATGAGGTAATCACAAAGGTCATAGACTCAGCTCAAACCAGGATTTTCAATTATCGAAACTGTAACTACTGAAGAGCCCCGTCTCTGGAGTGTACAGTGATCCTGTCACGACTCTGAGGTACTAACCTAAGACTGCTGAGGTACTCCACCTGTCGAGTACTATGGACCTGCTGCTACAACCAAGCGCTTCCCACCATGGGTCTGCTGCTACAACCAAGCGCTCCTCCGCCATGGGTCTGCCGCTACAACCAAGAACTTCCCACCATGGCTCTGCCGCTACAACCAAGCACTCCCCCTCATATCCTCCATAGGTACTCCTTCAGTTGAGTATCGCGGGTCTGCCGCTACAACCAAGCGATCCTCCACTGTGGGTCTGCTGCTACAACCAAGCGCTCCCCACTGGGCTATCCGAAACTCACCGAGTCGATCGATCAGCAGTCGTCAAGTCTCAGTCGGCTACACGGTCACCGTACTCCGCACGCTCGTCTCTGGGAGGGTCCGCTTCACGAGCTACTGGTCGATAATCCAAGTATCACAAAGTCTCACGAAGAAGTATCTCAAAGGACCGCCTCATCATAGGGGCCTCAACACAACAGACGACGCGTCAATCGGACGCCCGGTCTGTGAGTTATTAGCCTTTTCGTCCCAGGGGCCCTGTTGGATTCATGTGCGAACCAACCCAGCCGTATCTCAACTGTACCCCGAACTCTCATAGGGTATACTCATAGGGACCGTTTCTCAATGTGATCACCATCGCCGCTGACGGTTCATCAAACGGATGTCTGGTCTAGAAGATATCATCTTTTCCGTTCCAGGGGCCCGGTTGGATTTCGGGTACAATTCAATCCGGTCATGCTCCAACTACGTCCAAACCTTGGGGGAAGTATGCCAAAAGTTCTGTCTCATCAAGAGGAATCCAACAAAGTCGATGGCACGTCAATCGGACGTCCGGTGCTCAAGATATATCCATTTCCGCTCCGATGGCCCGGTTGGTCTCGTATTCGAACCAACCCGACCGTACCAAAAGTTCTTCTAACCCTTGATTGTAATATACCGAAACGACCGTCTCGATCCAAGGATCGCATCACAACTGATGGTTAATCGATCGGAGGTATGTAGCCCAAGGTATGATCATTTGAACGGAAACTGCCCGAAAATAGGGGGTTCGGGCCCAGTCTGACCCGGCCCGAGACCCCCCTGGGTCGGCCCGAACCAGGTCAACCCGGCCCGGGTCAGGGTCCAGCCCGATTGGGCACGTCCCGGCCCGGCCTACGCGGCCCGGTCTGGCCTGGGCGTGGCCCGGCCCGGCCTGGGCGGCCCGGCCTGGCGCTGGCGCTGGCGTGGCGCAGCGCCCGCGTGGCCAGCGGGTGCGGGGGGGGGGGGGGGGGGGGGGGGTTACAACCCCCCGCGGACGATGAACCGGTGCGGCTTTAAGTCGCGCCGCTCGGCCTCCGGAATGGCTAATCCATTCCGGTTCGGCCCGCCACCACGGCTCAGCCGCGGCGGTTCCTGTTCCGGCGGCGTGTCGTCATCGCCGCCACCTTCCGCGGACCACCGGACGCGCTCCGGTGGTCCGTTTTGCTCGCCACCTTCGCCAACGGTCCTCCTGGGACCCGACCTTCACTGCGGAGGCTTCAAAAAATGACTTTTCGGCCCCGTTTGTCGTCACCCATCAATTCGTGCACAACGTTCAACCAGCGGAATCTTCGAATCGCCTCCGCGGCCCCGACTCCGGCCGCGGTTTCGTTCAGCCACAACGGCGCGGCGCGACGGTGCTGCACATCCTTGTCGTAATTCTCCATGTTTCTGCGCGGTGCCATTACACCGCGCCGCCTTCGTTCGAGCCGCAACATAATCAAAAACAAGGGGGAGGAGGGTCGGCCGTGTTTGTGTGGTTCGACCTCCTCCCGTTATAATGATAGCAAGCGGCCAACAAATAGAAGTCGACGTACGGTAAAGAAATAATTCACGGGCAAAAACAATAAACCTCAACATCAACCCGCATGAACGAACGATCCACAGATCAACCTGGAAATGGTTGGTCCGCACTCATCGTTCTTTTCTCAAAAGATAAAGAGAATACCAAATAAAATTCCCCTACCTCGTGTCGTTCGTCGTTCGTAGTGTCGCATCGTCAACGTTGGAAGGAAAGATGTTGATGATGTTATATGTGGGCGGCGTCTTCTCCCTTGACACGAAGGAAGAGGAAGAAAATCAGCATTCCTTATGGGCATCACCTCTCTCTCTTTCCTCGAATGAAGGAAGAAGGTAAACACGTCGTCGATATTTGGTGGATTCGGCGTTCATCGACGAGAGAATGTCATTCTTCTTAATTCTCCCAAAGTCTCCCAACCAATATTTTCCAAGGAAAATAAAACATTAGGCTCCCCAATATTATAAAAAAAGTCATGCCTTTAAAATTAATTCAAATGAATCAATTAATTAGGGATCTTAACTCATTAATTTAAGGTGTTGGCACAATAATGAGAGGAGAGAGAGAGGAAAAGGAAGGTTACTCAATTTAAGATGAGTTACAAAATTAAAGAGGGGGGTTTTAAGGAGTTTTGGGGAAAGTGAATAGGTGGGGGCTCGTGAGGGCCCTACCTCACCTTTAATCCTCTCATGGGTAGTTAGGGACTTGTGGGTCCCACCATAACTACCCCATGTTGGATATAACCAATAGGATAAAGAATTAATAAAAAATTGTTCCACAATTTTTTTATTCAATTCATTATTAATCCACAAATGTTTAACAACTCCTCCCGAGAAAACGCATATTCGCTAAAGGTCCTCTTAAGCAATTACCGGTGTTGCGGTTTCATCGGTGCCCTTGGATTTCGATTCCGAGCACCGGTTCAAAAGTTAGGAAAACCCGCTCATTCGTTCACTGAACGTACCTGACCTAAACTTAGGAAATTGATTACAGGCACACCGGGCCTCAGAATCAAGTGCCATTAGAAACTGCGTTCTTGTAAAATCCCAAAGAAAATTAAGAAAAAAATTCCCTTTAATTTTACAGGTCTTTACAATTTGTACCCCAATAGAGTATTTAATTTCACCCAGTATGGAAGTTTCAAATACATTTTTTACTTATTTAGAAAATCTTTCACAACTTCTTTCATCATTCCCAAAAAAGATAATATCATAAACATAAACAATTATGATGAGGGAATACTCTTAACTTTTTCTAATATACAGATTTCATCAACTCTTCCTTTCTTGAAACTCATCTTCCTTAAGAAAGTATCCAATTTGGAATACCATGATCATGGATCTTGTTTAAGATCATATAATGCCTTATTAAAGATATAGACATAACTTTCATCTTTCCCAACAACAAATCCATAAGTTTGTTCAATATAAACTTCCTCATCAAGATTACCATTTAAGAATGTGGATTTAACATCCATTTAAAAGATCTTGTAACCTCATTGTGCAGAAATAGAAAAAAAATATTATTGTTTCTGATCTTGAAACTGTAGAAAATGTTTAATCAAAATCAATAACTTCAATTTGTGAATACCCTCTTCACACTAATATTTATTTGTTTCTTATCACTTCACATTCTTCGTTCATCTTATCCCAGAAAATCCACTTTGTTCCAATAATGTTTTTGTTCTGAGGTTTAGGTATGAGTTCCCATGAAACATTATTTTCAATCTAATTCATCTCTTCATTCATGGCTTGAACCCATTCTAGATACTCAAAAGCTTATTTTACATCATTTGGCTCAACTTTTGAGTACAGATAATTATGTGTAATAGAATTTGTTTTTATTCTTATTTGAACCTTCTAATGTTGATCCCCAATTATATTTTGAACTTCCACCTACTTCCTTAGCCTAAGATGAGATTTTTTAGTGTGTTCCTCATCACTGGAAATAGATGATTTTGATTCTTCTTCTTGAGTAGGATTACAATTTTTTGTATCCTTATCAGAATTGTTTTCCTTATCCTGATCAACTACCTTATCATCTTGAGTATGTTTTTTTCCTCAGATATTTCAATCACTTTCACATAAATAGAATCAACAATTCTTCTTGTTTACTTGTTGAAACATCTATATCCTATTTCTTCTAGATCATATCCAAGATAAATTACAATTTCACCTTTCTTATTAAACTTTATAAAATTTATACCGTTATTCTTTATAATACATGGACTCTTGAAAACTATTATGTGTTTCAAACTTTGAGTTTTTAAATAAAAATAATAATATGGAGTCATATCTTAACCAAACCTATAAAAACATCTGTTTTGAATATAAATAGCAATACCCATGGATTGCCTCAAATAGTAATGAGAAAGAGCATGTTCAGGTAACATACTTCTTCCCATGTCTACCAAAATTCAATTCTTTCTTTAAAAAATCCCATTCTATTGGGGAGTATATGGGGAACTACTCTCATGCCAAATTCCAGATTTCTCAAGATAACATTCAAATTATTCACTTCTTTATTCACCACCATTGTCTGTTCTCAACTTCTTCACGGAATACTCACATTCATTCTCATCTTTCCTTGTGAAGTTTTTAAACAATTTCAAAGCATCTGATTTATGTTTCATGTGCATAACACAAGTAATGAGAGTAAAATAATCAATGAAAGTAATGAATTAATTATCTCTATTTATTTATTTTTCTCCCATTGGACCATAAATATCAGAATGAATCAGCTCTAGGGGTTGTTTTAAACAAATCTCAACTTTTTTATGCACTGAGTTTGTAATATTTCCTTTCTAAAAAATAGTGAAACACAAATCTCTTATTCTTTAAAAATTAGGAATTTCTTGGACACTATTTCTTTTAGATAACTTTCTCATGTTTCTTTCACCCATGTGTCCCAACATTTTATGCCATAATTGATTTTCTTCCACCATTCTCATGTAACAAGAGTTTTGTATTTTACCAACCTAAAACAAATTCCCTTTTTTACATTGGTATCTTGTAACTATCTTTATATATTCTTCACTTTTAAAAAAAATACATCATTTGTGAAGATAACTTTGTTACCCTCATCACAAAATTTTGAAACACTGAGCAAATTGTGTTTCATCCCATCAATATATAAAGTTTTCTTACATTTAAACTTTTCTTTTCCAATGATGGATGATCCAATGCCTTTTGACTATTAGGGATTCATCATTTCTAAATTCCGTTGTTCCTTATCTAAAATATTTCAGATTCTTCAAAAACTTTAAATCTCTAGTAATATGATAAGAACACCCACTATCAATAATCCAATCTCATTCTCCTTTTTTAAATTTTAGAGTGGTTTCAAAAATAAGAGCTTTTTATTCTTCCTTTTATTTATTCACTTTAGGACTCTGATAATTGTTAAGATACTTTTGTTGTGTCGATAATAATACAATACATCCTTTTGCAGGGTGTCTAGTTTGTTCACTTATTTTACAAGTAGTTTCCAATGGTTGTAATTTATTTCCAATTCTTACTCCATCCTTCTCAGGTTTCTCTGAAAAAATCTTCTCTGACTTCTTCTTTTGTGGGAATTGACTCCCCCTCAAACCTTTCCTTTCATAACCTATGGAATAATATCAATTTTTTTTGTTGAACCAACACATGTTTTTTATATGTTTGAATCCACCACAATACCAGCAGTAGCCATAGAAAGAGTATTTTCCTTTGAAACTTTTATACTAATCGAAATTGTGAATATGTTTCTCAGAAACCTTCTTGTATTTATTTTTTGAATCACCAAACTTTTTTATCAATCAGAATATTCTTTTTCTTTTCTGCCTTATTAAAATTAGAATTATTAGAAATATTTTCATATCTAAAATTTTTTGAATCATTTTTGGACTCAGGGTATTTTGTAACCTCTGAATTCTCAACTTTTTTGGATTTGTCCACATACATAACTCTCTTATCTTTCTTCTTCTCATAAATAATTCCATATTTCTTCTAAAACTTTGAAGATAACTTTTATTGATCCTTCTCGGGTTTCTATTTTCGATAACTCTCACCAACTTTAAATTTATTGTTTTTGAAACTTGTATTTCTCTATTCATCTTTATAAATCTTTTGTTGGATAAGTTCTAAATCTTCTTCTTTTTCCTTCATCTTCACCTAAAAATGATCATTACTAGTCTTTTCTTCCTTAAGAGATTTTTTTAGATCATCAAATTATTTCACCAGCTTCACCTTCTCATCAGTAAAACAATATTTATTTCTTGTTGAGGAACAGTCATCTTCCAACTTTTTGTTTTTCTTTTCAATTATTCTGATCTTTATCAAAAATTATTTCAATTATTCTTTCAAATGAAATTCATGTTGAGTTTTTTATTCCTCATAACTACTACTTATGAATTATTCATAATTCACTATTGAAATAAAATTATTCTCAAAACCATATTCAACATAATTTTTGGATTTAGCATCACTACCTTCTTCTTATTTGTCTTTATATTAGAAAATTATTCTTTTGTATTTGAATAATTTTATATCTTTCCCCATGGAATACAATTTTCCTTTATCTCTTTTTTTCCTCCATGGTATTCTTGGCCTTATTTCTTCTTCATCACTATCCACTTATTTCTTTCTTTGAGGATAATTAACCAAAAAATTCTCAATGGATCCACATTAAAAAAATTCAAGGGAAGTTTCCTTTTGTATTTCCATATACCTCTTTTCAAATTTCTATAAAATAAGGATAAAATATCATCAAAATTTTTACGTACCTCATTTTTATAATCAGATTCACCAGTTTCATATTCAATAATAACCTTATTTGACTTTTATTCCTTATAATCCTTGAAATAAATTTCTCTATAAACTATTTTTTTTATTTTCATAGGTTTTTACCTTCTCATTTCATAAGTAATTAGAGTGTTATTAATAATCTATAAATAATGTTTCAGGATCTCTTTCTTCCATTAAATAAAGTTTTACATCTAACTTATTGGGATGGATTCTCAAAATCTTTTCAACAACTGTAGAATCATTTAAAATTTCACCAAAAAATTGATAGTGATAATAATGTCATTCACCCATGTAAATAATTCTTCAATGGATTCATATTTACCCATCTTAAAATCTTCAAAATTCAATCTCTGTATTTGTAATTTTTATTTCTTCACTTTTTTATTTTCCTCGTATATGTTTTTCAATTTATCTCATATAACTTTGGTTGTGGTAACACCTTTCACCCTTAGGAATTCACTTTCATAAAGTGATGATAATATAGAATTTTTCCCTACCATAATTCTCAAGATTATTCTTATCAATAGATATAAGTGGTAATTTATAATCAATATGAGGAAACCCATTTATTGTAGCTTCAATAACATCATATCCAATAGTCATAAGAAATGAAAACATTATATTTTTCCATATATGTTAATCTTTTCCATCGAAAACTAGAATTCCTTTACTGTTCACACAATTCAAACTCTCCATGATCTTCTCTTCAAAACATCAGTAAAGAACACAAAAAGGAAACTTTCCCTCTGATACCACTTGAAAGTGCCTAGTGAGGATATTTGTATCACTGAGAGGGAGAGAGGGTGAATCAGTGATACTTTTTATTTTATATTTCTTTCCAATTGGAACAACCTTCACCTTCAGCTAAATATTTCATTCCCTGCTGAAAAAAATTCAAACACTCGTCCATAGGGACACAATTATTTACAAGGTTCGTTATTCAATGTGAATAGATACATCCTTGGTATGGTTTGGAGAAAATCCAATACCACACAATCCACTAGAAAACAATACTTTGTGTGGAATACAATGAGTATTATATACCCTTTCACTCGTTTATAACTTTTAATATAATCCAATAGTATGTGTGCTCTCTCTTAACACAAATAGGGTAAAAAAAATGTTTGTGTAACAACACATGTTACCTATTTTTATTTTAAATTTATATAAATGTATTATTTGAGAAATAATTCTTCAATTTATTACCCAGAAGCTGGTAATAACTTTAGGGACTTTGATACAGAATTCCAATCCAATTGTCCAATCCAAACTTCCAATACGATTCTCTCAGTCTGATTCTTCAAATCAAATTTCCTAATACAATAAATATATCTATGCCAGAATATGATCGAGACAATCCATAAATCCTTCTTCATCAATCTATAAATCCCAATACGGAAATCTAGATCTGATTACCCAGCCTGATATGATAACCATCCAAATATGATGACAAACAGAATAAGATAGTTATCTAAATACGATGATCACTGAATATGATGATTAGCTAAATAATGTTGTGATCTTGTCTCTTCTCCTTTCACTTGTCCCTATCAAAAATTCTTCAAAACAACACAATATGGAACCTTCTTTATTTCCCTAGAACATCAGAGCTTCTCTCTCTACTCTCATTAATAGTACATCTGTCAAAAAAAGTACACATTACTTTTCGCCTTTTATAGGTGACCCGTGTGTGGTTTTGGTGGGAATCCCCAAAACTTTCCCAATAAACCAAATTCAAAAAAATCTTGATGTTCATTTAATTTTAAGTTAATTTATGACTTCATCAACACTTCTTGATTCTTCTCAAATCTTTTTCACAACTTTTATTCTCTATCAGACTTTCTTTTTAATCACCAGTCCAATTCTAATTCCCATATCAATTAGCTCAGTCTAATTTCTTCATTACGATGATCTGAACCAGTTAAAAATAAATGTATGAAGAAGTAGAAAATGTTCATATTTTTCTTAGGCTTCATTCCCATTTTCATTATAATGCTCTATACCAATTGAAGAATCAAAACATCTTCTTTGAATTTCAAACTCCACCTTGAAAAAATATCCAACCATCTCCTTCAACTATTCTTTTAATCCAGTTGATTAAAAACATTTTAAAACAAATCATAATTCATATTTATTTTCTAAAACTCATCATCTTAAATCATTTAGGATTTATATCTTTTAGATTTTGGTCTCACTCAAAACCAATACCTTTGGTTTCTCACATTTTTTACAGATCTTCCAAGTCTTTAAGATACAATCTCTGCCTTTTACAACACATTCAACTATCTTAAATGGTTGAATATATTATTCATCATTATTTGTCATTACATTTAGCATCACCTTCAACTAAAATCATCTACCATTAGTCTTTTTGAAATCCATTATGCTTGAATAAGATGGTACGCCGAATGTGATGGACTAGTGTCAGCAACTTTAACTTCAAAAACTATATTTCCTTCCAACTTTTCCCGAATAAAATTTTCTAGAATTCAACTAACCTGAATATGATAGAATTGAATACGATCAGAATGATTATGATTAGGATAAAAATGATCTCCATAATATTTTCTATTTCCATTTAGATATGATCAATCTAAATACAATTGACAGTATATCTTTCACTCCCCCTTTCTTTCATTAAGAAATCATCACAAGTTTTCCAAATACTTGTGATTTATGAGAACACCAAGATCAGAAAAGTATTGTCACATTTAAATCATATTCATGTAGACTCTGATTCTTCTCTAATCCAATCACACCATATATACCAGATTTAGAGTAAATCTGATGACCATTTACATCCAGTAAGATTCTTCCTCAATACGATCAAATTTTCATTCTAAATTCCAGTATGAATCTGATGAGACTTTTCTTCCAGTCAACTTCTCCTGAATAAAATGGATCTTTTTAAGGATTGTGAGTCCAAATGTCTAAATACGATGGCTAGTCCGAATATCACCAAATAAAAAGTGATTTGATTTTTTCCTTTCTTACTAAACTTCTTTGACAACAATAGAAAACATCTAAAAACAATTACCTTCATCATAAACTTGATCCTAACACTCTAAACATAACATGAACCCATCACCTTATAATCATGTCCTAGGAATTCCTCATAGGAACCCTCGTATCACTCTAGGTGTGGTATATAGTCACCACCCTTTGAGTCTATCTTTGGTGGTCCATAAAGGGATACCAAGTGTCACTCAAAGCATATGTAACAATCATCCCTCTAATTCCATCATTGGTAGTCTACAAAGGGATTCCTAGTATCACTCATGCATATATAATGATCTTCCATCTGAGTCTCTCCTCGACAGTCCAAATTAGGAGTCCAAGTATCACTCAGGTGTATATAATCCAGCATCCAAGTGATTCATTCCATGGAATTCATATGACAACCCTTGTGTTTCCCAAGGCACATAATAATCTCATTTATAATTTATTCAATTAAATAATCCTGATGAGTCTGTTATTGGAATTATGATTTGGAATCCATGTATCTCTCTTGGAATGGAAATATAAATGGTCATGGGTCCAAATTTTGACCATTCCATTTAAGTTAACTTTTAATTCATTTTTCCATCATATTTATATAATAAATTAACTCATCAGAAGGTGGATCAAAACATAGCCTAGGCTTAAAAGGCCTAGAATCCCATGAATTCTCTCATTCATCTTAATTGGAAATTTTTTTAAGGAACATCTCAAGACTAAGAATGAAGGGATAATTTCCAATTCTTAGGGACATGGTATTCCATTCCCCATTTTATTTAATTTAATTTACGTGAAATTCAATCCATTTAACATCCCAAAATAAAGGGGTAAAATAACATGCCTCAAGTGGTGAATCAATTTCATAAGCTACTCATGGTGGTTTTATCCAATTTGTAAATACAACCAAGGGGTTTTTCAATTCAAGGTACTTAACCACCAATGATATATAAAGGGGTCTCATGGTTCACATAATTCAAGCTTATTCATATACTTAAGAATAATTCCATTTAATAAGTGATGATTGGAAGGATTTCCATATGTGCAATGGGATAATACATAAACACAAATACATTAAGGGAAAATCACAAGACCACGTACCCTAGCCTGGTAGTTGACTCCTCATCCATTTTTGTCCTCTAATATGGGCTAGAACAGTAGAAACTAAGAAAATAGAAAAATTCCCTAAAATTAGGAAATATTATATTGAACCAAAATAAATTTGTCGATGGGAAGATAAATGATGAAAGTTGTAATAGGAATAGAGAGGTTATTGATATGCATCCAATGAGAATGACGGTGGCTCAATCAGAGTCCAAATGGAGAAGAAATCAAAAATTTGAGCTTGAGGTGGGAGGAGATCCATCCAATGGTGTGGGATACTATACGTGGAGGAATAAATATAGGTAAGGAATAAATATAATAGAGTGGAAAACCCCCATTTCCTTCTTTTTTTAAAGGCTCACATGATTTGGCCACACATTTTTCCAAACCATGCTAAATGCACTACCCCAAAACATCCCATACATGGGATAAGAACATGGTTTGACTAACCATGAAAAGCTCATGAAAACCCCTATGTTACGAGTTCTATAGCACTTGAAAAATCCTATAGCCTAGGTGGTATGGTTAGAACAAACTATGTTTCCCTAGGAAAATAAATGGACCAACCCGTATGATTTATTCAAATTGTGCAGATTGGGCGGTACAATTTCTCTAAACCATGTGGTCCACCTGATCCTTACAAAATTTGGGGCTTCAGGCTTCGTACAAGCCCTGAACACCCCCAGAACTACCATGACCTCGTTTGGAAATTCCATTTGGATAAAAATAATTAAATTAAACGAAAATTAAAATGGTTTATAACTTTAATAAAATTTGGGTTCTTACAATATTTTCCCATTAAAGAAAATCATCACTGAGTTTCCCTTCCAAGGGTGGTAAAACATCATCTGAGAATAACTCCAACCACTAGGAATGTATGTCGACCTCCCAATCCCAAGTATCATCATGAACATGGTCATGCTACCATAAAACTTTTACTAAAAGAGATGATCTACTTCAGACAACCTTAATGCCCTTATCAACAATATGGATAGTTTTCTCCTCGAAGGATGAATCAATATCCAATTAAAAGTCCTTCAGATAAAGAATATGAGGTAGATCTAAATGATGTCGGCAAAGATAAGATATATGGAAGATTCCATGCATGGAATGGTACCTATGAGGTAATTTTAACTGATAGGATATAGTCCCAACTCTCCCCAAAATCAATAAGGGCTCGATGTAATGAGGCAATAACTTCCTTTTTTATGAATATGTTTATTCTGTAATCTAGGTGAAATGCATAAGAAAACCTAAATCCCCACCTCAAACTATAGTGGTTGATGGTGGTGATTAGTGTGTGAATTATTCCAATAATAAGCTATAGAAATACACTTCCTAATAATATGAACCTACTCTGAAGTCTCTTACATGAGATGAGGACCAATTAGTGCTACCTCTCCTACCTATAACCATTATAGGTGTGAATGACATGACCTATCATAAAGGGCCTTATAAGAATCCATTTGTATGGTCTCATGTAAGATTTTATTTTAAGAGATCTTAGTGAGAGTTAATTTTTTCTCCCATGAACCTATGAAAACATGGACACATGATCAGATCATGTCCTCTAATACTTGAATCATATGCTCAGAATGACCATCAGACTATGGGTGGATGTACTCAGTAGTACCCGTGAACCCAATACCTTCTAAAAACTCTACCATAACCACAATATGAATTGAACATCTATATCAGATATGATATAATGTGGAACTTCATGGAAGTGTATGATCTCATAAATGTAGATCCTCCTAAGATCATCTACTGAAAAAGACTCCCAAGTAGGTAGGAAATGGGTGACCTTGGTCAATTTGTGTATGATCACCCATACGGGTGTCACTGCCCTGAGGAAATCTAGTAAATCTCATAATTAAATCCATAGTGACATCTTCCAAATTACACTTAAGAATAGTTAATGACTATAAAATCCATATCGTTCATTGTTGTTCTTCCTTCACTTACTAACAGGTGTAATACTGAGTAACAATCCTAGTAATCTCCCTTTTCATCATCATCATATAGAGGAATGATACTCTCGCATCAACTCCTCTCAAATTTCTATAGGAACCTATATGCATCCATGAATGCGTAATATCTCATTCTCATCAATAGCCCAACCAGGTGGCAGGTCATCACCTGCAATGCTATCCTGTAGGACTAAGGCCTCAAAATCTAACAGCAGATTCATATTCACTCTATAAATAAGTGAATATTTCACTAACAATGGTTCAAGAATATATTATCCATGATAATCCTGAACCTCCTAGTGCATCTTAGAAAATAGGGCTATAAGTTTCCACTTTATATTATCCTCATGAACTGCCTGTGTATGAGTCCTTCTACTTAGAGCATCAGAAATTCACATTACCATTTATAGTAGTATAGGTAATATTGAATTCAAAAGGATATAGGTATTCAAACCACCTTCATTTCATGTGATTCAAGTCACATTTTGTAAATATTTACTTGAGGCTTTTGTGGTCCATATACACCACAATATGCTCTCACAATAAGTAATGCCTCCAACAGCGCAAGGTATGAACAACAATGGCTAACTAAAGATCATGAGTTAGGTATTTCTTCTCATGTCACCTCAACTAATGATACCCATTAACCAATAATTGCTCCTCCTACATCTGAACTGCTCTTATCCTGATGTCGGATGTATCACAATAAACTTTATAACTTCTTCCTGACTATGGAAGAATTAGGATCAGTGCTAAAGTCAATATCTGTTTTAGCTATTGAATGGTTGTATCATAGGATTTTTAACATATTAAATTCAAAACCTTCTTATATATGGTTTAATATATTTTCTATACAAGGTAATGGATGTCAATTCTTAATCATAAGTAGTTTTAACCAATAGTAATCCACTCAAAGTCTGAGGGTACCATCTACCTTATTAAAAAAAGACCTATGAACCCCATAGTGAAGAACTGGATCATATAAAACCCTTATCCTCTAAATCCTATAGCTATCTTTTAAGCTACTACAGCTTATTATTATCCATCATATATGGAGTAATGGATACCAATGTTGCTCCTGAAATTATCTCGATGGAAAACTCTACCTCTCTATGAATGTAGTCTTGAAAAATAATATAGTAAAGCATCCCTAAATTGATCTACCACTGGAAGGAAAACCTCATATAATGTTCCCTGGTCATTCATATAAACACTAATAATATGGGTTATCATCCTTCCCATCCCATGATGCTCGGGTCTATCTCATCTTTCCTATACATCTCATTTACCCTTGTGAATAAAATTCCTACCCTCTAGTGATGTAAAAGTCACCCTTAAGTGATATAAATCAACATAATAACTATAAAGAACTGAACACTCCATCCTAATAATGATATAAAACCCTATAATATTGATAAAAAAGAGGTATCATACAAAGAAACACCCACCTATCTTAAGGGTGAAGTCCCTACACTAGCATACACTCTCTGATCGAATCTCCGATGGAGTATCGAGTGTCATCAATCCATAGTAAAACTAAACATTGATCCCAAGGATCTACAAAATACGTGAATATATGAAGGAATGAGAAGAAACTATATAAAAAAGAGAATATACTAATGTAGAGGCCACTAGAATAGTACTTATCACCATAGAAGGTTCAGCACTTTGCTCCTCTCGTATCAGTTTCACTGCATACATATGGACTAATACAAGGCCCTAATATGTAGTATGGCTACCTTAAGTGGGTCTGACCTACTAGTGCTTAAGTATGGTGTCCGGTCACCCCTACCGCAACCACCACCTTGGCCTAATCATCCATTCCCACTTCTAATCCTTTCATGATGCAAAGTTATTAAACCCACTCTTGAATTTAAAGTCGGTGTAGAGCCTCTCTCACTGGCTAATGGAGGAAAATATATATAAAATCATTGAATATGGCTCATATTTCTACAAGAACAACACTCAACTAGGTCCCTAGTACACTAGGGTTTCTTATATCCCATCCTACCACATTGATGGAACCTCACCTCACTACCTGAGTATGCACCATGTCTATTATTATCACCACATGGAAACTCCAAATGATGCATCCTATTTCTAGTTGATATAGTTTTAGATCTATATGTTGAATAACCCTATCTCACAACCTTATCCTCTATTAGGTTACGCTCAGTGATAAGAACTTGATTCACTATCTCAGATATGTTAGTGAGCTGAAAGACATTCACCTTTGGTCAGATGTCATACCTGATACTATCCTCAAATTTCCTAGTTTTGGATAAATATTCACCTAAAAAATAGGTGTGGAATGATGGAGATCCATAAAATGGGAATAATAGTCCATGACTAATAAGGAATACTGTTACAAGTAAATAAAATCTTTGTCTCTATCAGACCTCAACATATCTTGATAGAAATAATCATCAAAGGTTGTCTTAAAATCCCTACAAGACATATATCGATGAAGATCTGTCTAGTTAATAAAATATCACCACATCTTGGTTGAATCTAGAATAAAATATATAGTGAGATTCACTCTCCTCTCAGGATGTGTCTCAAGATGCTTAAAAATCAACAACATGTCCTCTATCCAGGACTCTACAGCATGTCGACCACCATCCCCAAAAAATTTGAGCGGATGTTGCTACTAAAACTCACATGTCAACTCTACAATAGTTAGGACTGGTCATGGGGATCTGTGAATAGATTACATAAAGCATAGTAAACCCTATCAAAACTAGGAATTATATCCCATATTAGGTATAATTGGTGGCTTCACAAGAGGCACTAATAGAGGTTCTATGAGTGGAATAGGGCTTACTACCTTCAGAGCATGGTCATCACCACCCTACTGGAAACTTGAGGATATCAGGTTCTAATGTCTCTAAAAATTACAAACACACTCCTCAATATAGGATTTGGTAACTGCTAGAAACATAGATATATGTATAGGATTGGTACAAGCCTCCCAATATAAGAGTCACAACCCTCTTCCTGCTCTTAAAGCCAGGTCTAGGTGATGTACCGATCATAAGAAAAGAAATATGCACTGCCTACTTCCAACTAATGAGGTCAATTTTGAGTCAATTTTTCTAATATAAGTCAAAGGTTCTGGTATACAGTGTTTTAATTACAAGTTATAGAGGAAAATTCCATTTAATTTTCAATTGGAATCCCCATTTAATGGAAAACATTGCATTCTATAATTAAATTATATTTAATTATGTACTCATTTATATAACAAATATTTAAAATGGTTGAATTATATAGATCACCCTTTCCAATTTATAAAATCTCATACACTTTATAAATTAAAATGAGTCATCTATTTAATAACATAAAATTATTTATTCAATCCCTACATGAACTTTCATCACAATTTCATGGATATAGCAATCAAGGAACCAAAACATGCTATAGGAAATGAACACAATAATATAAACATGGAATATAATATACATGACATATAAATCCTAAAGTTCCTAGTATGATGTGTGATGAAATACATCATTACCATATTGGACAAGGGTAAAAATCCATAATCATAAGGAAGATAAAACATCAAGTATATTAACCAATGGTGAAATCAAGGAAATTTTAACAAGTATAATCTAGAATAACATGTCCCATACTAGGTAATTTGTATTTTCACTATATGTGGATTAGTTGAACCTAGGAACAAGCTCATAACCAAATCTAAACACATCCTATTTCTCCTTTATACCATCCCAATTTGTAATTAAAGGAAAATAAAATAAAATAAATTCATATGATTCCACTTTTTTATGTCTCGGACCCGATTCACTTAAAAGTAACTGAACCTAGTTTTTCACATTACCTCAAGAATGTATTCCCATATGCCAGAGGCTAACGATTATAAGTGAGGTTCCATGGTAGAACAGTGGGGATATTATACCCTGATGATCAGAGTGTAGGACAATAGTATAATCATATCAATAAATAGTGTAACCATAAAAGATAACTAAACTATATAAGTGTAATCATTCATCATATAAATAACCAAGTGATCGCATCCATCAATTTCATATACAAAAATGATGATCATGGCATACTATACTAAAAGGGAGATATAGGGGAATCCTAGGATCAAGAATATACAACATACTATAAAAAATGAACAAAAGAACCAATGTTATCTCTAATAGCACCCCAAGCATAGTCTCGATCCTTCTACCTCATACAACATCCTAATAAAGAAATCAAGCGTTCATGGTTGGTCTCTTTCCCTTATCCCTACATGCATCCATGAAGTCTATTCGATTACCCAATGGTGGCCCAAATAAGGTTTGAGATATACTCAGTAGGACACCAACAACAGTTTCAAATTCCATCCATTCCATTAGTACGTGATAATCATTGTGAATATAACATTGAATTTTTTTAAATAAAATGTGGTAAATAAGTAGCCCACATAGGTCCAGGTTCCCATGGACACCCATCCTCTACTACCTGTTTATCTTAATCCATAATATCTCCGAGTAGATATTTAATCATGACTTAATTTATAAAAAGTCCTTGAGATCTGGATCATAGACCAAGAGTCCCTTGTGAATCATATCTAAGTATATATGTATAACAAGGCCATCATAAAAATATATGGGTCTAACCAAATCCAAGATTGTTATTTGGATTAGCAGTCACATCAAGTAATTAATTTATTATAATTGAAAAACAACATAATACCATCCTTAGAACTCCTAATTTGGAATCCAGGTATCACTCCAGGAATAACATGAACCCATTACCTTACAATCCCATCCAATGCATTCATTATAGGAACCCTAGTATCACTCTAGGTGTGGTATACAATCACTACCCTCTGATTCCTTCCTTGGTGGTCCAAAAATTGAGCCCAAGAGTCACACATGGCGTATGTAATATTCATCCCTCTAAGTTTTTCCTTGGAAGTCCACATAGGGAGTCCAGGTATCACTAGATCTTATATAATGATGTTCCCTCTGATTCCATCTTTATCAATCCACATAGGGATTACAAGTATCACTCATGTGTATATAATCCATCATCCAAGTGATTTTATCCATGTTTTTCATATGAGAACCCATGTGTCACCCAAGGTTCATAACAAACTCATTTACAATTCATTCAATTAAATAATCCTGGTGAATCCGTTAATGGAATTATGAATGAGAACCCATGTCTCACTCTCAACCTGAAAATATGAATGGTCATGGGCCTGAATTCAAACTATACCATTTAAGTTCACTTTCAATCCTATCTTCCATCATATTTATATAATAAATTAACTCACCTCATAAGGTAGCTCAAAACATAGACTAGTCTTAAAAGGCCTAGCATCCTATGAATTCTATTATTCATTTTAATTGAACATTTTGGTTTTTAAGGGACATATCAATCCTAAGAAACAAGGTACATTGTCCAGTGTATAGGGACATGGTCTTTAATTACCTATTTTTAAATTTGATTTACGTGACATTAAATTCATTTAACATTCCGAAAAAATGGGTAAAAGAACACACCTCAAGAAGTGAATCAATTTCATAATATACCCATAGTGGTTTTATCAAATTTGGAAACACACCCAAGGGGTGGTTAAATTCAATGTCATTAACCTCCAGTGATATATAAATGGGTCTTGGGGGTCACATAGGTCAATAATATTCATTTACTTAAGAATAATTCCATTTAATAAGTGATTATTGGAAGAACTAGCATGCGAACATCAGTATAATACATAAACACCTATACATTAAGGGAAAATTATGAGACAACTTAATTTATCTTGGTAGTCAAATCCTTGTCCATTATTAGCCTCTAATCTAGGATAAAATATAAGAAACTGAGTAAATAAAAAAATTCCCTAAAAATAGGTATATTTTATCACTCCAGAATAACTTCATTGACAGGAAGATAAACAAAAAAAGATATAAGAGAAATAGAGACCCTACTAGTACCCATCGAACGAGACTAATGGTGGCTCAATCAGAGCCCATATGGAGAGGAACTCACAAATCCTAGCTTGAGTTGTGAGGATATATCTCCAATGGTTGAGGGATACAATGTGTGGAGTAAGAAAGAAATATAGGGGAGGAATAAATATAATAAAGGGTAAAACTATGATTTTTTCCTTTTTTAAGGGTCACACTATTTGGCCACACTATTGGCCAAACCATGCACCAAACATGTGAAATGAACTACCCCAAAACACCCCTCTCATATGATAGGAACATGGTTTGACTAACCATGAGTAACCCATGAAAACCCACTTTGTTAAGAGGTCTGCAGTACTCACACAGTCGTACGGCATGGGCGGCATGGTTAGAAAAAATTGTGCTGACCTAGACAGAGCGTTGGACAAACTTTCACGGTTTAATAAAACCATGTGGACTAGGCTACATGGTTTCTTCTAACCATGTGATGCATACCTGTCGTAGGGCATGGAAAAAGAAAATTTATTTTCCTAATGTAGTACAGTGGCTGACCAGGGTCGTCTCACTTAAGGAGCATCGTAGTTGGTTCGATCACTAATTCTAATTCACCTATTATAATTATTTTTGGTCTTTAATTAACTGTTGAAAAATATTTTTATGGGTTTTGGAAAATATGCAATTAAAATAATGAAATGAAAATATTAAATCTAAATGTAAATGAAAATTCTCACAGAATGAAATTAAGGAAGAAATCATTTGGTCCTAGGGTTGGATAACATGGGTTCGTTCATTATTTTTTATCGTTTAAATTCAATTTGAAAATTCATTTTATGAAAACTCATTAATGAATTGATTTCCTTTTATTTAAAGAGTGTGTGATTTTATCATTCCTCTGGCACACCAAACCACACCTCCTCCAATAGTCAACTAGGATAACACCTCAACCGATAATGTTATCTCAAAAAGACCCAGCTCCACCGTATGTCGTTGCATCCCTTATGGAAACCCCAACTCCATCATATTAAGGTTTTACCTAATATATTGGAGGGAAAATTAATTAATCAATGGAAAGTAATGGATTTGGAAATAGTGCCATGGTGGACGACCGCCACACCTGTGCAATATTCCTGCCTCTACCAAAAATAGAATAAAAACATTTTGAATTGAATTGAAATAATGAAAAACACCATGAAACCTCCCCTTGGGTCTAAATGCTTTATTCCCTAATTTCATTCTATGAGAATTTGCATTTACATTTAGATTTAAAGTTTCCGTTTCATTATTTTAATTTCATGTTTTCCAAAACCCATAAAAATAGTTTTCAACAATTAATTAAAAACCAAAAATAATTTGAATAGGTGAATAAGAATTAGTGATTGAACCAACTATGACTCTCCTCAAGTGAGATGAACCTGGTCATCCACTGTTCTGCATTAAGAAAATAAATTTTCTTTTTTCCATGCCCTACGATAGGCATGCATCAAAACTGGTGTTGTTTCTGGGGAGCTAAGCAGTTATTTCAATAACTTTTTCAAAATTCACATTTTTTTGTAAATATTTTTCTTTGTTTTAATTAAAAATAATTAAAAAAAATTCCATGATGTATTCAAATTCAAATTATTATGCATGGGATGATTACTCACAGGTGGAATATCAAGAACCAAAAGTGGATTATAGAGATCTAAATTCTTGGGTGGATTGGATTAGAAACAATATAGATGACTTGGGGATAAAAATTAAAATATAATTTGAATATGTTCAAGAAAAAAGTGATCAACCCAAGCTTGAACCAGAGAAAGAGCTTGATCAAGCTGTGGAAGAAATTTCCCCACTGGTTTTTTATGTTGAAGAACCCGAGGGGGTAAAAGAGAATGTTCTTGAAGATAAATTCCACCTCTCTCAACCATTTCTAGAGGAGATAGATGAAATATTGTTTTATAATAATTTACAAGAGGGAGATCAGGTGAATTTGGAGAAATTTTGGAGTGCATGGGCAGAAATTTAAATGCAACATGATCTCCTAATTCCATACAAAGTAGAAGAGAACCCACCTTTATACCTCTCTCCATCCTTGGAAGAGGGAGAAACCACCCAAGTGGTAGAATTCAAAGAAAGACTGTAGGATCTTTACTACCAACCTCCATTAATTAAAGATCGACTACAAGAGTCACTTATCACTAAATAATTTGTTGAACCAAAAGCAACTCAGGGAGATGATCCTTTCTTGAACTCTAACTTTTCTGATTTCATTCAATCTGATTTGAGTATCACCCCTTATGATTTTAAATTTCTAGATTCAGTCAATCCTTATATCACCTTGTAGGAAGATGAAGAAGGAGAAATTTCACCTTTTGAGGAATAATTGAATCTCCCTGGAGACGTTGAACATTTACTAGAGGGAGTACAAGAAGAGAAAGAAAATGTTGCACAAGTAGCAACGAAGAAGGAAGAGGCTCCATACTTCATCTGACCCCAGCCATTCAAGATGTACCACATTGAGAAGAGGGTGGATTTTTTGTACTCTATCCATGGATTTCTCCTCAACAAGAACACATATGTGGATGCTGGAAAAATCCACATGTGGTGGTTCATGTCAAAGAAACTCCAACCACCATCAGATTATAGATAATAGATGGTACTGCCCACTGGAGGCAGTAAAAATTCAGGTCCCACTTGGGGGATCGTACCAAGATTTATCATTACATGATTTATAGTAATTTAAATTTCAAATTAAATATTAGTATTTAGTCAATAATGCATCCCCCCTCCCTCCAATCTTTTTGAGATTTAATGACATGATCCTTATGATTAATTGATTTGTTTTATTTTATAGAACCATAATGGAAGAAGGAATCCTCCTACTATGGAAGAGAAGGACTGAGATTCATTTCAAAAGGGAGTTCAATTTTAGTGTTTAAACTTTTACACTCCTTAAATTTTTGTCCAACAACATGTTTTGAGCATTAAAGTGAAATTGCATGCCCATAACTGCATTATTGTTTTACTTGATTTATCTAGGATACATGAGTTTCTTAAGAACCTGGTGATGACATGTTTTGTATTTCAATGTTAATGATATTGAATGAGTAAAATGGAAGATTGACTTTTTAAAATTAAGCATATATATTGAAATGATGACTCATGATTTAATGAAATTAGTTGATTTTTGTAAATGAAATTTCCCTACCATCTTTTATGCTTTGAATTTATGAAATTTAAGTGAATTAATTTGTTATTATTAATCATTCCATGAGTGATTATTCAATATCATATTTCTCATTCTTGAGATTATTTCTAGACCAAGTACTTCCTATTTATTCTTGAGAATATTTCTTGAGTGATCTTGGGACATGTCATCGACCAAAACTTGTATTTGAACTTGTCAAAACTATGACTGTACAAAATCACATTTAAAATGATTGAGGCATCTTTTGAAAAGCCATTATCCTTAAACACAACCTTTCCATAAATCCTTATTTCAGCCCATAGAGACCATGAATGACCTTTATAGGCATGAGCAATGCTTCAAGCCATTTTTTATCCATTTCTACCCTACTCTTGGTATTTTCATGATATTTTAAAAATTAAGTGTGGGGGTGAAGAGAATCATGGTAGAAGGGATGTTATACATTGTAAGAAAAAAGTGTGGGGGTGCTATTTTGGGAATGTTAAAATGTTGTAAAATCACTCATTGTACTTAATTGTTTGTCCCTCTTGAATTTAAAATAATAAAATGACAAAATGAAAAAAAGAACCAAAAAAATTAAAAAAATGGGTTGTGATTTGGGAAGACCAAAAATCACCCTTTTCCAGACCGACAGTCTTTTTATCGTATGTGGTTAGGTGATGGATTTGAGGTTTTATCTAATCATAAGTTTAGAAAAAATTAAAAAAAGTAAAAAAAAATCAAAAAAATCAAGAGGGTGCATTAATCATTCATTATGCTTTACTTTGATCATGGCCTTACTTTGAGTTTTGGGGGAAGTGGGTGTTGGTACTTTGAAGAGAATAATTTCTTTACACTTTTTGATATCATACATTGTACTTAAGATATAAACCTCCTCCTTGACCCTTAATTTTTAAAACATCAAATCCTACAAACCTTAAGCCTCAGAGTTATTTGAACCTTTATTAAAAATTCCTCATGATTTTATGTTCCTTTTTTCTTTACAAAGTAGAGAAAATAGTTCTTTTAAAATCTTATGGATAAGGTGCATGTTCTCATGATATGATCATAACTCTACTTGAATTGTATCATGAGATATGAGAGTCAAAATTCAAAGGTGAGGTAAATCATGATGTGGCATGCTTAATAATAATGAATTGAGAAGCTTGAATGAAGGAAAGAATAAGTTCTATTTTTTTCAAAGGGGAAAAGTAAAATACAATAATTAATTGTTTCTTTGAAAAATGGAAAATTAAATTGATATTTTATGGTGATTTTTGAATGTTTGATTTGATATTGAAATTTTTTAAATTTTATTACTTTGGAAATTGAATATTGGTAATGTTTACATCCTCTAAATTCCATGTTGAGATTTTATGCTTGAGGACAAACACAGTTTAAGTGTGGGGGAATTTATAGAGCTAATATTTGACATATTATTTTTATGAATTTAAAATTTTTTAATCATCATAAGTTATTAATTTGAGCTTATATTAATCATATTTAAGTTTTTGTGTTATTTTGAGCCTAATTAAAAAAAATGGACTAATTCTACAATTTTAACAGATTGTTATCACAGGGGTATTTTGTTCATTTCTCATAAAATATATGTCCAAATGTTGTGATTAAAATTTTTTTAGAATCCTTATTGAATTTACTTAATTTTTTTCTTCTAGACCAAAGGCAGAATCAATCATCTAGAGGCCGTAAAAAAATCAATGAAGTTGAAGATTTTTATGGGCGGATAGTGTGGACCCCACCACTATAACAGATATCAATCTCGTCTTAAACACCTCTAAATGATTTTATTCTAATTATAGATGAAATAGGACTAAAATGGGAGTTCAAAAAATAAATTACATGGAGTTTGGAATCCATTAAGGTGGACATTGAACGACATATTGTTGAAGGAAGCTGTCTGGATCCTTCATCCAGAAACAGAAACAGCCAATGAAAAATTCATAACTCTTACAAGAGGTGGAAAAAGGAGTGGAAATTTAGAGGGTGAACAAAAAACACATTAATAGAAAACTTTAATGAAGTTTTCCACATGTTATTAGGTTAATTAATGAGTCAACAACATGACAACTTGTGGAGGACAAAAATTTTCCTATAAAAGGAGAGGAGCTCCTACCTCTCAAATCATTCCTTCTCATCCCAACACCATCAGGGTCACCAAGGAGAGGAGGCCAAGGGCCATTTATATTTTTCTTCTTTATTTATTTTCTTTTTATTTTATTTTTATTTTCTCATGTAATTCATTCATATTTTTTATATTAAAGTGTTTTCCTTTCTTCTTCCACCCCCTTTCTCTTCCAATCTTAATCTCAATCTCTCTTTTCTATCTTTTCATCGTGATCTCTATACACTTCTCCATGGAAAGTGACTAAATCGGGGCTTGGACTCGGGTGAGGTTTCATAGTGTTCTTTATTATTTCACTTCAATTTAAAATGTTTTAAATTTATTTGTGGTGGATATGGGAATATTGCACGGGTGTAGCGGTTGTCCACCCTGACACTATTTCAAAATCCATTCCTTTTTGTTGATTCATTCATTCTCCCTCTATTAACATAGGAAAAATCTTCATATGGTAAAGTTGGGGTTTCCATAAGGGATGAAATGACATATGGTGGAGCCAGGTCTTTTGGGATAGCATTCTCGATTGAGTTGTTATCCTAGTTTACTATTGGAGGAGGTGTGGTTTGGTGTGCCGGAGGTATGATAAAATAACACACTCTTTAAATCAAAGGAAATTAATTCATTAATGATGTTTTATAAAATGAATTATCAAATTGAATTTAAATAACAAATATATAATGAATGAACCCATGTTATCCAACCCTAGGACCAAGACCTTTTTCCCTTAATTTCATTCTGTCTATATCAACATCAGCATTTAGATTTCAATTCTACATTGAATTATTTTAATTACATGATTTCAAAAACTAAAACCATTATTTTAGTAAATATTAAAGAAAAAAACCAAAAATAATTAGATTAGGTGAACTAGAATATGTGATTAAACTTACTTCAATACTCCTCAAGTGAGATTACCATGGTCATCCATTGTGTTGTATTAGGAATATAAATTTTTTTTTCCACACCCAACGATAGGAATGCTTCAAAACATATATTCCTACTATAGCATAGTGGATGACTAGGGTCATCTCACTTGAGGAGCGTTGAATTCAGTTCAATCACTTTTTATAGTTCACCTAATCTAATTATTTTTTGTTTTTTATTTAATATTTAGAAAAATAATGGTTTAGTTTTTGAAAATATGTAATTAAAATAATTAAATACAGAATTGAAATCTAAATGTTGATGTTGATGCATACATAATGAAATTAGGAAATAAAGGTCTTGGTCCTAAGGTTGGATAACATGGGTTCATTCATTATGTATTTGTTATTTAAATTCAATTTGATAATTCATTTTATGAAACCTCATTAATGAATTAATTTCTTTTGATTTAAAGAGTGTGTGATTTTAGTATGCCTCTGTCACACCAAACCACACCTCCTCCAATAGTCAACTAGGATAACACCTCAACTGAGAATGTTATCCTGAAAAGACCTGGCTCCATCATATGTCGTTTCATCCCTTATGGAAACCCCAACTTCCCCGTATGAAGGGTTTTTCTAAGATAAGTTAGGGATAATGAATGAATCAACATAAAGGAATGGATTTTGAAATAGTGTCATGGTGGACGACCGCCGCATCCATGCAATATTCCCATCTCCACCACAAATAATTTTAAAAAAAATTAAATTGAAGTGAAATAATAAAGAACACTATGAAACATCCCCCGGTTCAAAGCCTCAAGTAAGTCACTTTCCATGATGAAGTTCATAGAGATCATGATGGAAATATGGAAAATAGATATTGAGATTGAGATTGGAAGAGAAAATGGGTGGAAGAAGAAAGGGAAACACAATAATATAAAAAATATAAATTCATTACATTATAAAAGAAAACTAAAATAAAAATAAAATATAGAAAGAATAAAAATATAAATGGCCCTTGTCCTCCTCCCCTTGATTCCCCTGATGGTTTTGGGATGGGAAGGAATGATTTGAGAGGTATGAGCTCCTCTCCTTTTATAGGCATATTTCTATCCTCAGTAAGTTGTCGAGTTTTTGACCCATTAATTGTCCAAATAACGTGTGTAACCCTTAATTAAAGTTGTCTAATAATTTATTGGTCGTTCACCCTCCAAATTTCAGATTCTTTGGACACCGTTTGTAGGATTTATGAATTTTTAATTGGCGGTTTCTATTTTTGGATGAAGGATCCAGGCAGATTCCTTTAACAACATGTCAATCAATGTCTGCCTTAATGGATTCCAAAATCCATTTAATTTATTTTTTGAATGCCCATTTTATTAATCTTTCATGAAAAAGTGTAATAAACTCATTTGTAGGTGTTTATTCCAAGATGGATGTTCGTTATAGTGGTAAGGTCCACATTGTCCACCTAGAAAAATATTCAACTTCATTGATTTCTTACAGCCTCTAGATGATCAATTCATCCCCTGGTCCAGAAGAAAAAAATGATGGAAATTAAATAAGGATTCTAAAAAATTCTAATCACAAAATTTGGACATATATTTTATGATAAATGACTAAAATACCCCTATGATAACAATATGTTAAAATTGTAGAATTAGTCAATTTTTTCATTTAGGCTCAAAATAACACAAAAACCTAAATATGATTCAGATAAGCTCAAATTAATAACTTAGGAAGATTAAAATAATTGAAATTCATATAAAATATTTGTAAAATATTATCTCTATCACCATTCATCCCACTTATTCCTTCCAAAAGTTGGGGATTCAAGCTCCGTACAAGAACCAAACACTCATGAAACTCATGTGACCTCATTAGGAACTTCCATTAAGATAAAACTAATGAAATTAATATAAAATTAAAAAGTTCAATATATTGAAGAGAATTTGGGTTCTTACATTAGGCTTTATTAAAATTCATTAAGTAGTTTAAGAATATAAAATGTATCATGTTATAACAAAATAAAATCTATACTTTTCATTCTTTCATATTGGCCACATATACTCATGAAGTGAAATGATAATTGACCTAAAAAAGTAAACTATTGAGTCCTCCCAGATTGATGATCATCATGGAGTATTATATGTTTTAGATAAATGTAATAGTTATCATGGGTATGATTCTTTTATCGAGATATATAATATTCTCAATAGTCTTAAAATGGGTTTTTTGTGTTGGATGGCCCATAAAGTATATACCACATAGAGTATCAAAAAAATTCCTTAATATAATAGGGGTATATATTTCATATTGAATCCATGTACCTGAGGTTGGTGAGATACCTATAATGATGATATTAATACTTTTATACCTTTATTACACAATCCATGAGGATTAGCTAATCAAGGGATGGTTGGTTATATTTTTTATCATGTTTTCAGTTGGAGCATAGTCAAGATGGGATTTTTTCTCTTGTATGATATGTTTGGAATATAATCTATCGATTGATATATACTGACAAAGAATATGTCTATATATATTTAAGTTCATTTGATGTGATCATCTATTTGGGTGAGGATAATGTGATGTTCTTATCTGATAAGATGAGTGACATGTGTTTTATTCAACAACATTGTCAGTATATACTCATATAATGGAAATAAAATGAGTGGGATATATGGGATAGGAATACTTCAAGTACCATGGTTATATAATATCTTGGATAAAATTATTGTGTAATTATTTATACTTTCATATAATATAGTTGGTGTAAATAATACTAGACATACATGAGTTTTATGGAGATAATGGAAAATCCCTTTGTAGCTTGAGTAGAATTGACATTTTACTATAGGCCTCTCTTTGATTTCATTTTTTAATTCAAGAATTTATATTTGTTTTCAATGTTGAAAAGGCTCATGGGATCACACTTTTTGTTTGAGTGAATGGTTATTATGTTTATAAAACATTAAGATCCACCCAAAAAGTTTTTTTAAGGATATCCAAAAGATATTCTGGATGGATTTTCACATGTTCTTTCATATGATGTAACATGTGGTTAAAATGGTTACTAGAGTTTCTAAAAAGAGTTTTTGAATATCTAAAATGATTTTTTGGTATGGTTTCATGAATTTTTTCAAATTATGTGACATAAATAAAAAAAATCTAAGTCTATGAAGCTTTTCTAAAAGAGGGGGATTGATTGGCTTTTTTCACTAAAGGAACCACCAAGACATGGTGGTTTTGACCACATATTGGCATGTCCTTCTGTGCACCATGGAATAGTGAAAGATACTAGGTTATGGTGGTTATTTCATAGTATTATCATATCATATTATAAGGTATTGGAATCAATCCTATTCATATAATTTAGTTATCAATATTATTTATTCATTATTTGATGATAATTATAAATATTTAGAATGTATTTCATGATTGTTTAAGAATTAAACAATTAATGAGGAATTTTAATGAGATTTTAAAAGTGTTGAAACATGTGGAACATTTATGAAATATTCAAATCAATATTGGTTGATAGTTTAAGGTTATTTAAGGATTATATGAATTGGTTCATTCATTGTACAAGTTTTTTGATTATATAGTGTTGAGACTACTTTTAGAACTCCAAAAACCAATATACTCATCAAGATCACTCATCTATTTATTATTTAAAAATAAATTTTTATAAGACCATGAATAAATAGAGATACTTCTTGAGAATTGGTAAATTTTTATGATATATTGATACCTTTGAAGGAAGGAGTTTTTTGGATATTTCTTAGAGATATCAATCAAATGCTTGTGAAGAGATTCAATAGTTTGGATCAACTTGTGTAAGATACATCATTCTTATTATTATTTATTAATATTCATTCCAAATATACATATATATTCTAGGTTTAATCAGGTTTTGGTGTTGTTATTCCACTATTTTTTAAATGATTGAAATCCCTATAAGTCCATTCAATTATAATCATACCCTATATTATTAGAGGTTTTCTTATAGAGATTCCTTAGCCTAACTAATGGCCCAAGTGGGCCATGGTAGATCAATTTATATCAAAGTGGTATCAAATTTTTTGAGTCATATGGATAGATTTTGGAGTTATTAATAATATGAGGATTGATTTAGGATTTAATGAAATGTTTTCATGGATTTTAGAGTTCAATTTATAGACCAAAGATCCCAGTGTTATTGTAGATGTTCATGTATACATACACTAGAACTTTGACCATCTATTTATTGACTTGAAAATCTATGGCACTGATTATAGGGAACAATAAAATTGGTTCATTCATTATATAGCATGTAAGTTTTTATTTCCTCTATATTATTAATAGTATATCTCACCTAGATATGTTTTTGTATCCATGTGTCCATCCTAATGATTATTGGAAGATACCTTGTAGATAGAGAGTTGTGATTTAGAGGTAGATATGTGTCAATCTTATGTTAGTGATAGAGCCTCTAGTTTCTGATCAATTGATTGATAAGGCATTGATTAGGGGTCTTGATAGGGATGTATCATTACCCCCTAAGTGGGTGGAAGTATCTTAAACTTTGGGATTATATGGTAGTTTCTAATGAGCGGTATAATACTACCAATAGGTTGTGTTCTCTGTATGAACTTTATCACTTGAGGACACATGGGTTTTAAAGTGATCCAGATTTTCATGTGATAATATTGGTAGGATTCAGTTAGTGAATCTTTTATTTTCTTTGGTTTTTAAAACTTCAAACCATATGGTGATTTTTTTTAGTCTTTTGTATAACATGACAAGTCATGGGTGTAAATTTTACCTATATAGACTCATGATGGTTTTACTTACCCGATCAAATTTTGTGTGCTTATTGGGGAAGGAGTGTAAACCAATGTTGTTATGGATGGTTTGAGAAGTTGTGGGACCCTTAGTGTGGTTACATGAACATAGGAGAGTACACATTAAGGTTCTTATATCACATATGGTTCCCCTTGATTTTATACGTGATGGATCCTTTATAGGGTGTAGTAGTTGTTTCTAGGGTATAAGGGCTATGATCGATCAAGATCCACCTATGGGTAGTTTTGTTGCATATACATCCTAGGCTAATAAGATATCATAATATTTTTGATGGATTTATCCAAGATCTTGGAGCCATGACTACCCATACTCAAATGAATGTACCTTTTCATACGGTTTGATTGAATTAGTGAATCTTCTGTGAAGTTGAGGAAATGGTTGGTTAGTACTCTTATCCTAAGTCTATCATAGGAAAGATCCAATTGTATAGTGTTTTGTGATATATAATAATGTATAGGTAGGTAATAGTTTCTTTCGGGCCCATAAATTTGGAATCCCATTATAAAAATTACATGATTATTAAAATGGGACTTTCAATAATGGTGTTTATCTCAAAATTTTGTGAACACTATCCTTTTTGTGAGTGTTTATTAATCTTTATGTATACCTATTTATTGGTATATTTTATCATAAAAATGTTATGATCATTGATATGAGGTGGAAAAATTCATAACTTATAAACATTACCTTTCATATGTAACAAATTTAAAGAGAAGGTGGCATATTGTATTTAAAAGGTTCGGCATAAAGACCTACTCCTTTCAATGTTGGATAGTCCCACCAATATGGATTCCTTTACTATCTTTATTTCTGGAATAAAAAGGCACAATAAACAAATAGTTCTACAACCCAATAGAGACTTTTCTACTATAGTTAGTTATACCTTCAAACTATCCTATTTATATCCACTTTCTCATAGCTAGTTATACACCCCAGAAAACAAGCCTCTTTAGTAACTTGTAAGAGTTTATAGCTACAAGCTTAAATTTCCTTCTTATTTTTGATCCACTTCATAAAGTTCTTAACTTCCTCCACAAGTAAGATAGATCAACTTCACCTGTATACAATCTTCAATATCTTAAAAAATTATCTTAAAAACTTGTTAGTCTTGAAACATATTCTAGAAACACTATCTAGAAAATTTACTCAACAGAAATCAGCCCAATCAGCCTCCATCCATAACCTATATCTGATAGTCACATTCTAATCTACTCCATCTGATTCTAATTTTGTTTTTCTTTCTTTAATTGAGTATAAATTCAATTGGAAACTCATTATTCCTCTATCTGATGGAACTTAGTCTGATGGGTCTCTCTCCGATGGATCTGATATTGATGGAACTTACTCCAATGAATCTATTCCAATGGATCTTCCTTATATTCAACAAAAAATAAAAATCAGGTTGAAATATCAATACCTGTCCCACAATTGTAAAATATTCATCTTTGAGCGCACATGAACAACTAAAAGTATGAATTTACTATGATTTATATTTATAGACTTCCCAGAATGGTAAATGAGGAAAAACCAATTCCTCATCCTAATCAATAAAATCTTCACATCTCCAAATTTCATGTTGATTTTAGATTCATCTTTGACTTATTCAACTATTATCAGTACTTATAAATCCTTCTTTAATCTTCTCAAAACTTCATACTTATTTTAATTTATAAACAATTATTTAGTATGATTACTTAAGTCTGATCATTATTTGTTTTGTGACTTTGATTGATCCTTCTTACTCAGAGTCGGTCTGATGAACTTTTTTATAGAAAAAGCATCTTATTTAATTTCTTATATAAATATTTTTTGATGGAACATATCTTCAAATTTTGTATCCTTTTCTCTTAACTCAAATAAAACAAGATTATTTCATTTTCTATTTTAACCACTTGAAGAAATAAAACAAACAATTTTTTTCTTGCTTCAATTATCTATAATAGATGAAAATTTAGAAAAAATTATTCCATAATAATTGTTGAAACTTCTAAAGACTTTAAAGTTCTTCAGAAATTCTTTAGTAGCTTCAAAACATTTCACATTTTATACATTTGTGAAATAAATCCTTAAATTGATGATCCTGCATTCGATGAAGTACAGTGAAAGATGACTTATCAGTGTCATCATGTGTTTGATAGATCAGTATCTGATTCCTTCTAATGTATCTTATTCAAATATTTTCTAATGAGTCTTGACCCAATTAAAGAAAAAAAACTTTTTCTTTATGAAAATGGTTGATAACATTGTTGTGATTTGTCTAATTGATCAGTCTCTAATCCTATTTTTCCATCATTCCCAACAACTTAACAAATCTAGCCTACCTTTTATGGAATTCAAAATTTGATGCATCATGTGTAGCAATAATTTATAACATGAATCGATATAAGGATCCCTACAATGGATTGGTGTTACACTGAGTCTGGTGGATTGGTGTTAATGTCATATTGATGGATCGATACCATTTTCTCATCTCGTGATGGTAGAAACTTCATATTATCCTTTATTCCTCAAAATAAAACTTTTATCATGACTTCTTCATGACTTTTAAAACTTTAAATGATCATCAAAGCATAATCATATTTACTATGGAATTAGTATGACTTCCCAGCTTCTCTTTAAAATTTCAACAACTTTCTAACTTGTATCAATCCCATTTCCATCAACTTCTAACTTTCTATAAAAAAACTAATCTGATAGATCAAATAACATGAATCATATCAATAGATAACTTTGATGGATTTAGTCTGATGATTCTTCCTATAATGGAATGATTCTGATGGTGCATTCTATTGCAAAACTTTTACAGAAATACTTTCTCTATCTGAATTTTCAGCAACCTCTTAATAGACAACATTTTTCTTAAAACTTCCAACTTTCTATACTTTGATCTATTGATAACAAATACAACTAAAACACAACTTCTAGATTTATAGATTTTGATCTATTGACAACAAATACAATAAAAAAAACTTGGTCCTAACAATATCCCCCTTTGTGAATGTTTTCAATACCCACTTTTAAAATATCAAAACAATACTCGCTTAATAAAACTTCCTCATACTCCTCTACATGTTTTCCCCCCACAATCATAAACTTCTTCCACTTAATATGTCTCCTTTAATTTAATTCCAATAAAATTCAAAGTGGAAATCATGAAAAATTTCCCCCCTCATTGATAAATTATTTCATTTTAAAAGGTTATAACTTCTTATCTCAAAATATTGAAATTCTTCTTCAAGAGAACATAAGTATAACATGAGATTATTAAAAAAGATTCATTAACTAAACAACTCCAAGTCTACTTAGGTGAACCCGATGTAGAAAAAAAGAGTGTATAATCAAGGTAATCAATGTTTTTTATAACAAAACTTTCATGTAATACATTTTCATGATTCTTTCAGAATTCTTATATCTGGGGAAATCTGAGATTTTTTTTTATGATAAAATATCCTACACCCATCTTAACAAACAAATCAGAAAATTTCAAGTGTAAAAACAAAAATTTCCTAAAATCACTTATTTCATAACCTCATTACTTTCTTTTGTAAGAAAATTAAGAGACCCTCTCCTTAGATTCCTTATGTAAACTCCTTCAATTACCTACAAGTTAGTACAAACATATAGATATTTTGAAAATAAGTGGGAACAATTTTAGTTTTTTGAAGAAACATTCAGACTAAGAGTCCTCTCTCGGTATTGACTTTTTTTTCTTCTTTTTGGATTTATAACTGGATGTTTTTTCTTCCTTTTGTTCATCCTTCTTGTATTTTGTAACAAGTTTCTTATCATGTCTAGGATCTTCATATGATGTTGTCAAATTCTCTTCAACTTTATTAACCTTTTTGTTATAATGAGTTTGTAACAACTTCTTCATGTCTTCCTCTTATTCTAGAAGGATATTCATACAAATTTTAGTAACATTCCCATATTACTCACATCTATTGCATCTTTTCTAATTATTCAAATCGTAATATGTTTATATCTTTTTATCAACTTTTCTCTCCTCTTTAAAAACCATTTTTAACCATTTTTCTTCATACTATTTTTTTTCTTCTTCTAATTTTATAGCCATGGAAACGTGTTCTAGAAAAATTACTAATAAATCTATCTTTTTATACTCAGAATTTTTATTTTTCTCAAATTTATTTACATACTCAACTTTCTTTAGCTTATCATTTTTATTTTTTGAGACTTAAACATTCTTTACCTTATGAGTTTCCCTTCATGGTATCAATAATTTATTAGAAAATTTTGGTCTTATTTTCCCACCATATCTCCCCTGTGATTCATATATGTTTCCTAGTAAATACATGTTGTACCAATAAGAAAATTTATATTTCCTAAAATTCCAAAACACCAATAATGGCCTTTGAATCATGATTTTTTGGACTGATGGTAAGATTAATTAGAACTTTTTTTGTTGTTTTTTCTTCATAAATCATTGACCAATTGTCCAGGAAGATACCTTCATGAAAAATTACTTTCTTTCTTTGTGATGTTTTCTCACTAATCTTCTTTTTTAGACCCTTCTTTTCAATATCTTTAGAAGTTACACCCTTTACCTAGTCTATTTTTGTGAAATATTCTCTCAAATTTATTAATTAAATTTTTGTAGTAAGAAACATGTATTGTGTTTTAGAAAACTCTTCTTCTTTCCTAGACAAAATATTTTTCAAAACACCTATCATCTTTTTGGATTCAGCTATCTTCAACTTGTTTTACTTAATTTATTTAGTAAGTGTAGATTCTATCATACTGATATTAGGATTTACATTTTATTTTTCTTTACTAATTTTTAGTTTTATTTCAATCTTGGAAATATTTATTTTTTGAGATCTAATTAAATTAATATTTTTATCCTCTTTCTTGAATTGATCACCATTCTCAGAAGTTATATCTTCAAAATATTTCTTTCATGAGTTGAGTATTCTGGTTAATTTCATTTTCCAAATTTATTTTAAGAATCTACTCCATTTTCATAAATCTTCACCCTTATAATCATTGTAAGAAGAATTAATTTCATTTATAACTTGATAAATGAATGTGATTTGATGATCAGATTCATCATTAGATAAGAAATAATCCTTTTTTCTTCTTCTCAAATAACTTTTCTTCTTCCTGTCATAAGGAACTATTTCCTTATTTTTCTTAGATTTTTTATTCTGATATTTTTTATCATATTCTTAAAACACATACTCTTAAAATTTATTCCTAGGAAAATTTTGGTCAAAATGTCATTTCCCATAAAAATTCCAACATTTGAGAGTTTTACTTTTTAATTTCCCCTTATTGTATTTCTTAGAAATGAGAGAAATAATTGTGTTGAAATATTCATCTTCTTCATCTATCTCAAAATCACTTGATTCATCTTTAACTTCTTTATATTTGTTTTTTTCCTTTTAACAAATTTTTAAATACCATTTCATTCTTGACCATTTTATTAAAATCATAGTATTTTCTCATTTCATATGCCATAATAATATTCTGAAGTTCATCCAAGGATAAATCTTCATGATATTCTAAAGCTAATACATTGGCTTAAAATATATCTGGAATATTTATCATCAGTTTCTTAACAATTGTAGAATCTTCCATATTCTCCACAAAACTTCTACTATTAATCACAATCTCATTTACTCTTATAAATTAACTATCAATACATTTATCATCATCCATTTTCATATCCTCAAAACTTCTTCTCTATATTTGTAACTTGGCTTCCTTAACATTATCATTTCCTTCATAAAAAAATTATCAACTTATACCATATATACTTTTCCATTGGAAACCCCATAATCTTGGCATAAACATTGTCAGTAAGAGTTATCAACAAATAATTTTTAGCTTTTTACCAGCTTCTAAACTCCTTTTATCAATATTTTTCATAACAACTTCCTTGATAAGAGGAAATCTTACTATTGTCGCACACTAATTTCAAGGCCAAGAGATAAAAGAGAGGGTAAAATCTTATTCTTCCAACTATGATAGTTATTTCTATAAAAAATAGTAACATCCCTATTATTAACTGAATCTAAATTATTCATTCTCGTAGATTTATATTTTAGAGGTAACCTATACTTTGATAATAATTTAAGTTCCCAAATATGGTTGAGACCACTGAGAGGGGGTGAATCAGTGGGTCCTTTTTATTTTTATAATAATGTTTCTTAAATTATTTAGTAAAAAAATTAACCTTTGAAAATTTCAGAGTTGTGATCCACTCAAATATAAATTCTCAATGATACCTTTCATATATAAAAAATGTAAAGAGAAGGCGGCACACTATATTTACAAGGTTTGGTACATATACCTATTCCTTTCCATGTTGGATAGTCCCACCAACATGGATTCTTTTACTATATTTCTTTCTAGAATAAAAATTCACAAGAAATAAATAGTTCTATAAACTAGTAGAAAATTTTCTTTTATAGTTATTTATAACCCCAAACTAACTTTTTCAAATCCACTTTACCATAGTTGGTTATACACCCTAGCAAACAATCCTCTTCAGTAACTGGTAATAATATATAGCTACAAGATTCATTTTACTTTTTATTTTTTGATCCAATTTATAAAGTTATTCACTTACTCTATAAGTATTATGTATAAAATTAACTTATGTACAATCTTCAATATCTTCAACAATTCTCTTAAAAACTTGTTAGACCTGAAACTTCTTCCAAAATCTCTATCCAAAAAACTTCCTTAGTAGAAGTCAGTCCAATCAGCCTCTATCTAGTAACCTCAATACAATGGTCTCCATATGATATACTCCATCTGATTCTGGTTATATTTTTCCAACTTCAATTAAGTAGAAACTCAATTGCAAACTCACTATTCCTTCATCTGAAGGAACTCAGTCAGATGGGGATTTCTCTGATGAAACTTACTTCAATGAACTCATTTTGAAAGATCTTCCTTAGATTTAACTTAAACCAAAACTCGAGTTGGAATCTCAATAATCTTCCCATAAATTTCATAGATTCAACTTTGATCACATGTGAATAGTTTCATGTAATAATTCATTGTGATTTCTATTTACAGGCATCCCAGAATGGTAAAGTTGGGAAAACTAATTCCTATTCTCACTCAATGAAATTTTCAGATCTTGGAATTTCATATTGATTTGAGATTTATATTTGACTTCTTAAAATCTTCTAAATATTTATAGATCCTCCTAAAATCATCTCATAACTTAAAACTTCTTCTAATTTAAAAACAATTATTCAGTCTGATTACTTGAGTCTAATCATTCTTTATTTTGTGACTCTGATTAACCCTTCTTCATCAGATTTAGTTTGATGGTATTTATTATAGAAAATGTGTCTGGTGTACTTTCTTGTAGAAATATCATATGATGGAACATATCTTCACCACTTCAAAATATACATCCTTTTCTTTTAAATCAAATAAAACAAACTTATTTCATTTTCTCTTTGACCCAATTTAAGAAATAAAAAAGCAAATGTTTTCCTTCTTTGATGATCTATACCAGCTGAAAATTTAGAAAAATTATTCCATAATCATTGTTTCAACTAATAAATACTTAAAATTTCTTTAAAAAATTAATTAGCTTCAAAAAATTTCATCCTTTCTTAATTTTTTCAATAAATCCTCATACTGTTGATCCTATATCTGATAAATTCCAGCAACAAATGACTTATCAAAATCATCTTGCATCTGATGAATCAGTATCTAATTTCTTTTGATGTGTCATCTTCACATCTTATCTGATGATTCTTTACCCAATTGAATAAAAACAAAACTTTTTTATGAAAATTATTAACTACATTATTGTGATTCATCTGATTGATCGGTCTCTGATCCCATTTATATCATCGTTCCTAACAAATTAACAACTATGGTTTTCCTTTGATAGAATTATATAACTAATTCTTTAATTGTACCAACAATTTATAAAATAAATTCTTATAAGGATCCCTTTTACGTATTAGTGTTACACTAATTTCGATGGATCATTTTCAATGTCATATTGATGGATCAATACTAGTAACTCATCCAGTTTCGATAGTGACTTCGTATTCTCCTTTATTCTACAAAATCCATTGTATATCATGTCTTCTTCATGATTTGTGAAACTTTTAAATATCAACAAAGCATCATCAGATTTACTATAAAAATACTATTGGAAAAAAATACCACCAAATCATAACTTGGTCCTAACACATACCTAGGGAATCCTTTAGGATCCATAGACCATATTTCCTAGGGAATATGCCATGTAGTTTGGAATTACATGACTTGGGGTCCTAGTGGTTCATATTAAACAAACCCCTTGAGAGTTACACACCATGTATATGGGGTTAACACAGCTTTTATAAGTAAATAAATATGGTTCAAAGTTTAATTTAAATACATTCCTAGATGGAGCAGTGAGTTCTACACACCATGAACTCCGATAGGACACACCATGTAATTCTCCTTCACATGATATAATATCTATAGTATACCCTTGAGGTCCATATATTGTATATAGTGAAGGGCATGTTATATACTATGTGACTTCTTGTGTTTTCCATAACCTTTCACTCAAGTTTCATAATTAGGTAATAAAATAGTACACTCTAATCATTTTTCTACATAGATCTTGATGGTGTCTTCATATTGAGAATTTGATAATGGTGGTGATGCATTTAAGGTAGTTGAGGTTATTTTCTCCACAGATACATTGGGGTCTAAGTGTGTTGTTATGGATAAATCACAAAGTTAAAAAACCCTTGATGACATTATAATATCAAGGAAAAGGTCTTTTATATATTTTACAGAATTAGTACCCACTTATGGATATGAGGTGTGATTCCTCCACTATGAGAACTGTGAGAATTTTGGGTATAGATTTGGTACCCCTCAATCCCAAAGAGGCATGGATCCTCCATGCTACATTTTGGGTTAGTTCCCCCTCGATTTTGATGATCCATAGGTCCTCCATCAGTAAACATTAATGTTCTTACCATGAGATTCAAAGTGAGTACATAAGGATTACGGGTCAATCCTCTATTATATAGTGCACACATTCTCAATGAAATGTAGGTCCCCCACTATGTTTCTAGATAGTTTATGAATAATGGGTATATGGGGTTCTTAAACTCCCCCATGAATTGGTGTGGGGTCCCCAACCCATTATGTTTCATAACATTCTTGATTGATAATTTTCTCTTCAATAAGACATGTTTTCTATATTTAGTTAAGGGTAGTGGTGGTATAGTGGGAGCTATATGATTTGGATGTTATATATTCCCATAACATATCATTCATGATTGGTTTCCTTGGAGATATTATATAAAGATATGTTGTTAGTTTTGGAACCATATGGGTCTTCTACTATAGGGATAATCTGATCATATGATCTTTGAACCTCTGTAGAGACGAGTTGAGGCAATAGGGGCATCCCTATATCCCTATTCTCACAATACTAAAACATATCTTCATCTTTATTATAGGGATTCTATATTATTCCCATAATATTAGGTTTTGAGTCGACTCATTGGATTTTTATTTACTTTGTATTTTCAAGGCATCATATTGGGTATTTTTCATACTCACTCCTTTATGGGTCTTGTGCTCAGACATAGTAATTTTTTGTGGAAATATATTATTAAAGGATGATCTTGGTGGATGTGGAGATGGATTGGTTTGTGTGGATTTTAAGATTTGTAGTTCCTAATGGTAAAATATGATGATTATTTACATTGGTGACTTCTTCTTAGAAGAGTTAGGTGTTTAATTAGTGGTAGTTTCTATCAGTAATAATACCCCATGTTATTATTGAAATAAGGTGATTTTATTTTTCAATATTTTCATTATAATTTAGGATTATGGGATATTATATTCTCTTTTTTGTGTTTTATTTTTGGTTTTACCTCACTTAGATTGTGTCTCGTGCATTTTTATCATCCTCCAATGTGGCTATTTATTCCATTATTGGTTATTGTATATGTTATATTGTATTTGAGAAATGTGTTTTGTTGTAAGTATTCATTAGAATAAGTCCTCACATGTGTGTTATGACTTATTTATATTTTTCACTATTCTCTATCCTATTGGAGGTGGACTTGGGATGAAAACCTTGACCTAACTACTAGGCTAGGTGGGGCCTTAGTAGGTTGGTCCATGTCAGAACTTGAGACTTTATTTAGAAAATAAACTTTATTCCATTATATTTCAAATATCTAAGTATATTATGTGTGTTAGAATGGTTGAGGTGTATTTTTAAAGTACTTAAATACCCTGGAGACCTAACTTTTCATTTAACCTCCTAAAAATACCTTAGAACCATGAATAACCTTATTGGTTAAACCACATTTCAAGTCAATTTTCCCTTCTAGCCTTACTCTTTGTATTTTTCATGTTTATAAGTCAAGTTAAGTGTGTGGGTGGTTATATTATAGATATTCCTTAGGATGTGTGACAATATATGCAGAGAATTTTTGGGTTATGTTTATCTATTTATAGGAAAGAAAAAATTTACAAGTCCTTTATCATTTCTATATTATTACCCTCTTATTCTTTAAAAATTTACTTATAAAAATTTTATATATAAAAAGTTAAGAAGTTTGGGAATAAAACCAAAATATAGATAATAAATAGGATTTATTCAACATTTTATCTAGTGTATTTAATTTTAAAGAAAATAAAAAGGGTAAGGGAATTATGTTGTTATTTCACTTATAAGGGAATTTAGTGAGGTATATTTTATTGAGTGATTTTGATCTTAATAATTCATTATACTTGAGATAAAACCACCTCATTAGTATTTTGTAACATAATTACATATCAACCCTTAATAATTAGAATGAACCTTGTGGAACACATCATGATTTACACATTATCTTGAATTTTTAGTGGATAAATGAGAATTATTCCAAGAATATAGTGACCTTTATTTTTTATGAATGAGTATAGATTTGAATAAATTTATCTTGAGGGAATATTGACACATTTTCTGTTAAGAAATGATAAAAATGGTGTATAGATGAAAATTGAAATTTAAATTGGGAATATATTATGGATTAATGAGTTTTATAAATTTGGTCACATGTAGGAAACATGATGAAACTTCTAGGTTGAAACATTATAAAATCTCTTCAAGGTTGATAATATTTTTTGAGTTTAGTTAGGGAATATAATTTACTTAATGATTTTTTCCATGATTAAAATAGGTTAATTGAGGGGAAATTGAGAAAACATAATTGAACATTAAATTTTATTGATAATAAAATATATAATTTCCCCAAATTATTAAAATTATTATTTTATGCAAAAAAATTGGATTAGAACATGTATTTGAAAAGTACATGAAAATTATAGTTTTTACACTTTATGGTGCACTCTAAAAATTTTCCCATAAATATTTTTATGGTTATTTTTTTATTTCTTTATAATATTACTCACTATTGAGCTTAAATTTTCATTTGGAATATCATTGTTAGATATTTTATTTGATAGGAGAAATTGGTCTATTAATTCAAAGTCATTTTGGAATCATCAACATGGATACCCTCAAACAATTTACGCTATAAATTCTAAATTTATGCTTATATTATGTATAAATTTTTAAAAAATATATAAGAATTAGTTATGAAAAAATAATAATTCTATAAATTATTATTTTTATATGTTTTTTTAGTTCAATAAGTTATTTTAAGTTAGAATAAAATATTTGGTTAAATTTTATGATTCATACTTGTAAACACTTAAAACCCTATCCTTACATACAATCTATAAATATGTATTTTTCACATTTATAGAGTATTTTATATGGATTTTGAGCTATATTATATAGGTTAAATGGTAATTTACCATTTATCTTATCCATTGGAAGAGGGAAATCTTCGTTATGAATTTCCCTACCAAAATGTTCTCTTATTCTTATTTTGTGTTATAATGTTTTGTTCTTGTAACTAAATCCTGTATTTATCTTTTTTTTCTCCATTTTTGTTTATTTTTATATTTTAATATTTCAATTATTTGGTTTGGTATAATAATATTGGAAATATAAATGGGTTTATCCATTTTAACCCTTTGCTTATGTAAAATATTTCTACAATGATTCATCCCCCATGGAAGAGCAGTTTTATTTACATAATTAATCTATATACCACATCCTTCAAAGGATTGTTCTAAGAATATTAGACTTATATTATTTATTACATTATTATTTATGATCTTAGTTTTAATCTCAAAATCATTCAAATGATTGTCACATGACACGTGAGGATGGGTAGGTGAGAATATTGGGACCTCAATTTTAAATTATAAAAAATAAACAACATAGGAATGATTTAAAGAGTTCAAATCACAACTCTAAATTAAAATAATTCAAATTTATAGTGATTATATAATTACCTAATTTACAACTAACCATAAGATAAATTTATAATGAAAATAAAATTTGTTTGGGATGATTATCATTACCTAATAATAACTTAGAATTTAATTGTTCTAATTTTTATAGTACTATTAATATTCATAGGGTTTGAAAGTTAAAAAATTATGGTATCATAATGATATTAAATGTTAATTTAATGTAAAGTTATAAATAATTAATTAGAGTGGTGGGTTATATTGGTTTCATTTTATCAAAAAAAATTCAAAATAAAATATCTTCTTTATACTTGCTTCCTCACACCCAAAAAAATCCTTCGACAATCCTCACATTTTATTTGTTATTTTTTTTATTTTATTTTTATTAAAAACTATCTTACTCCTAAATATAATTACCTAGGTTAGAAAATGTGTTTCATTTATTAAAAATCAAATTTCATTTGAGTGTGACCATAACATCGTCCATCAGTAGTTGAGTCTTTAAGTTTCACAACCCTTGCACTCTCATATCTAAGATATAAATAATTTATTAATAATATAATAATTTATGATATAATATAACTTATTCAATGATAATTACAAGTATATGGTTTATAATAAACTTCCTTGATTGTGAAACATGGAAAGAACCGTGTACTTTAGAGAGGTTAGGTGGCATAATCAACCATTATGAAAAAACTACAATTCACTATAGTATCCCAAAATGCCCAATATAGCTCAATATTATCTTCACCTATTTCTAAAACACATAACTCCATTATATGGTGATGATTTTAATAATACATAGACTCTAACTTGAAATTATGATTCCTTTATTTGGTTATCACCACAAATTTTCAATCTACTCTGAGTTAACTTGATATGTTTTAAGATTTTATTTATTTTATAATTATATCTTCCATAATTTTTAGACCCAAAATATTATTTTCAATAGCTTCATAACACTAAGTTCGGGTAAAAAATCATATAAAAATATTTTTAATGTTCCATTTTTTACAAGAGGGAAAATTTTCATTTTACATGAATTTCAACAATGGTGAATACTGGTCTAAAATTTATTTTAATTTAAATTATCATGGACTTAAATTGTCCTGTGATATTTAAATTGTTGTTTAAAACAACACATAAATTTTATGATGATATCTCATGTTTGGGTTTATCTCGGCTTTTAAATCTTTATAAATACTTCTCCCAAATTTTGGAATCAATCATGGATCTTGGTCAAATACTATTGATAATTGTGTGACATGAAGTCTAACCACTTTATTAATATAAATTCATATAATGTGGTCTAAGGAAAGGTCGTACTATATTTATATAAAATAATCAAACTTTTTAATATGGTTCGTGATAACACTTATTGTAAAGATTCTCTTGGAATGTATAGGAAGACTGGTGACAAAGTCTATTATGATGTTATCTTGCTTCAATATTAGCATGAAAATATGTTGAATAACTCCTTTGGGTCATTATCATTTAGACTTTACTTATTGTTATACCAAGTATCTCATAGTGTATTTTGTAATTTTTAATTTCATGTTTCCCCATTGAATTTTTTTACATATTCGTATACATCTTGGTATTACTATGGTGTATGAAAATGTTTTAGTTTTTTTTCTTTATATTATAATTACATCTTCATCTTTGATATTTATGGTATATATAATCAATTACTAAACATAAATAATTTTTTTTAAATATAAATTTATCTTAGATTCCCATATTCTATATATTTAATCTTCTTTTATAGACCATTTTACTCTTATTATTCATTTTTATCTTATCTAGTAAATAAGGTTGGTAAATTACTTAGGGAAGGTTAGATATTTCTTCTTCCCTTCATAATTTTTGGGACCCACCTCACTAAAAACTTAAGTATCATATCATTGTACATTATCATAATTAAAAGGACTATATTATATTTAATACTTTATACATAAAAAATTGTATTTAATTTTTCATGATACTATTGTATGACACACTCGTTTTCTATGGGTGATTCAATCAATATCATCTGCCTCATGTTGAGTTATTCTAAGATAAATATATGTATCATGTTAATTCAAAGAATCTATGTATTTAAAATATATATATAATATTTTCCCTTATTTTACTACCTTATATTTTAAAGGGTCGATATATATACCATCCTTGGGGAATATATGGCCAAGGAAAGAAATATGTTGAAGCTAAAATTCACACTTACTAAATTTCCATTATAAATATTTTTGTATCAAGGTTTCTAGTACTATTTATAAATTAGTTTCATGATCATAATAACTCTTAGAGTATTTTATTATATCATTAATAAATACTAAATAATATTTGTCTAGAAATTCCTTGAAAATTTTATCCATTGAATTAAGAAATTAAGAGGGGTTATTGGTCAATCTAAATGACATAACTATGAATTTATGTGACTATACCTTCTATGAAAATTCATCTTTGGTAAATCCTCTTTTTTCACATTTAACTAATTGTAATCTAAACAAAGATAAATTTTTATGAAATATTTATCCCCTTGAAGTTGTTCAAATAGATAATTAATACAAGGTAAAGGGTAATTTTTCTTTATGATGATATTATTGATCTATTTATAATCTGTGAAAAACCTCATTGATCTATAATTATTTTTTATAAATAAGATAGTTTCTCCCCATAATGAAATAACTGGTCAAATAAATCCATTATCTAACACCACTTTTATTTTTTTTCTTTTGTTTTTATTAATTCCATGGTACCATATGCTATGGCAGTTTAGATATATGGTTTGATTTAGAAATGAGATTGGCAGTGAATTATACTTATTTGTATAGGGTAAATCTAGGTAATTCATTGGAAACACATCAATGAAATATTTTATGATGGGTAAATATAGTTAAATGGAATTTGTCAATCATAAAGGAATTCCAATATGTGATGGAAGGAATTTTCAATTATGTAAGAATCACATGTAGCACTAATTCTAATCATTAAGAATGGATGTCTTTATAGCAGCGATGCATGGTATTTCAGCCAATGTGTAGAGTGGTGATTTATCAGAATCTCGCCATTGAAGATAGAAATTAATAAGAATATATGAATAAGGTGATTTAATTATTTTCCTCTAATCTACAAAGTTGAAAGAAAAAATTCAAAGGAAAGATCCCACTAGCATGCTTTCAGTGTGGAAAGGTTGGACATCTTGTAGTAAAGTATCCCAAGAAGTTTCAATATGATGATGAGGATGAAGTCGAAATTCACATGAATAATTCTTAAGCCTATGTGAAAGTTAAGAAAAATTTTAAGATAAATTTCTTAAAAAAATAATCTTCTTTTATAATAAAATGATAGTTTAGAAGAATATGAGGTTGAAGTGATGGAGAAATACAAATATTATGAAGAAAATTCCATAGTTTTAGTTATATGTAGCTCCCAAAAAAGGGAAGAAAGTAAAAAATGATAAAGAATAACTAAATGGAAGATTTTATATGGAATATTAATTAGAAACTTCAGTTGAGTATATGTATGTTTGGATAGAAAAAATTAATAAATCCAATATAGTGGTTTATAATTCCAAACTCTATATGCAATAGTAGGAAGAAGGGAAGTTTGATTTGATGGAATAAATTTAAAATCCTAATTCTTTGATTCCAGAGAAATTAGAAAAGTTTTTTGAGTACAATCTCAAAGTTAATAAATATAAAAGAGTGGGTTATGGTTTGACTATCATTGAAAAAATATCAAATCAAGTGTATCAAAGAACATGAAGAGGAAGTTTTCAACCTATGAATACAATTAGATAATCAAGAGTGACTCTTGAATCTTGGTATAACATTAAGAAAGAAAATTACTCTAGGGACAGAAATGAAGGAAGTGGGGCATAAAAGTCCAGAAAAATAGAAGCAATAGTCAAATCAAAATGATAAGGCTGTTATGAGTCTTGATCACAAACATAAAGATGTGGTGATTGATGTTAGACCACAATAACCCACCCCAAGGTTTAAAATTGATTTGGGTACAAATAAAAATCAAAAGACTCATAGAACCCAAGTCATAACCCATCCTACAATAATATACAATAATACACCTCATATCAGGTGTTACTACAGTGGAAATATGGGACATTCTTAAAATGTATGTTTCACTTCCAAAATATATTGAAGGGAATAAGATAATCAAATATGGACACATAGAGTTAAATATTCCAAGAATGATTCTAAGGGTCACTATTTCTATTGTGGAGGATTTGGACATGTGGATAGATATTTATCACCAACAATACAGATTAATGTGATGAATCATACCCAAATTTTTCATAAGTAGTATCCCAAAGAATCATCAAATGAGATAAAAACATAAAATCTATTTTCATCTCTATAAGATGAAGTTGGTACATCATACTCTAAAGGTGATCAAGATTATTATTTTCAATAGCAGTGTAATGAAATTTTAAATTTTTTCATATGGTCATCATGTCATCATTTCTAAATGGGGTTCTAGAAGAATAATTGTATATTGATCATCCATATGGCTCTCTCATTCATGAATATGAGAACATATTTTTCAGATAATAAAGTTTCTATATGGGTTAAGAAAGCACTGAGAGCATGTAATTAAAGGCTTGATCAATTTTTGAAGAATCGTGGTTTTCAGCATGGTGGAGTTGATTACAATCTCTATGTCAATAATGAAATTAATCAAATAATTATAGTGTTGATGTATGCCTATGACATAATCTTTTTTGGATAAAATGAAGCATAGTTCAAACATTTCACAAAATTCATCATAAGTGAGTTCGAAATGTTAATTATTGAAAAACTGACCTTTTTCTTTGGTTTATAGGTGATATAAGTAAGTAATGGAAAATCCATTTCTCAATACAAATACTCCAAGGAGGTTCTAATAATATTTATAATAGATAATTATAAATAGATGACAACTATGGTGGCTACTCAGATGAAACTATCACAAGATGGTAAAGCTAATGTAGATAATGTCACATAATACATGAAGATCATTGGAATTCTACTGTACTTAATAGCAACATTACTAGATGTTATTTTTTTGACGTACCAAGAAACATAGTATCAAATTAATCCCAAATAAATCCACTTACATGCAATAAAAATAATAATTTAGTATATCAAGTGGGTATTAAATTTTTGTTTTTTATATAATGACAAATCTCAATAGGATTTATTGGTTTATATAGATGTAAATTGTGATATTTTAGAATATGATAGAAAATCAATGTCAGGTGGTTCATTATATCTTGTTTCATTGTGTATTTATTGTCTAAGAAAGAAAAAATATTTCATTTGATTGATCACTATAGAATCTGAATATATTGAAGCCACTCAAACATTCATGCATTATTGTGGATGAAGAAACATCTTGATGATATGGGAGTTCAAGTGAAGTATCTGATCATAATACATTATCACAATTCAAGTTCTATAAATATTAGTAAAAATTCAGTCCATCACTCAAGGAAAACTCACATTGCAATCAAGTATCATCTTATCAAGGAGAAGGTGGATCATGGGCTTGTGAAGTTGGAGTATGTGCCTACAGAATTATAGGTTGTAGACATTCTGATAGAGGAATTACCCAAAGAGGCGTTTGAGTGGCATCTATTGGCTCTTAGAGTTTAGTAAACTCCATAAACATGAAAATATGTGGATGTGGGACCCCCCCCCCCTCTCCCCAAGGTATTATGTGTTTTTTCCTAATGTGTTGATCTATGTTATTTACCATGTTTCATACTAGAAAAGAGTGACCATAGGGTTCATTAACAAAGGGAAATAATATGTGTCTATAAAATGGAGAAAACATGTTTTAATCTAGATAGGGGGAGAAGATGATAGGGGGAGAAACAAAGTAGGGGGAGTTTTAAATATGGTGATGAAAAATATGTTCGATAAAAGGTTACATATCACAATAAATAGGGATCATGATAAATGATTTTTATTGGTTTTTGAATGAAGTGATTCATTAATGAACATTGCATGCTACTCTTGTTTCTCACACTAAGGAAGGATTATGTGGGATTAGAGTGTGTATTGAGTAAATATTTGATCACTAATCAAAACTTTAAAGTGTTTTAAATAAACCCAAAGGAAGATATTGTTGGGAAAAATTCCCTCAGGATTTCATCTTGGTTTTTTTAGGGTGATTGTATTTTTTGAAAAATTCAAATGACCATGTTTTAGTATGGTTGGTGTTGTCGAAGTAGATGCATTTAAGGTGGCATAATTTTCCAGTGTTTTATATATTTTTGGGCCTCAAAATATGTATTTTTTATGGAAAATGAATGGTTTATGTATAGTGGTTCTATGTAGACTACATATCCTGCTATAGGGACCACAAAGGGGATTGACATTTTGTGGAAGAGAACAGTGATTTGAAGTCGTCACATAGGGTTATGCACTAATCAAACCATTTAGTGGGATCAATTTGTGGAATATTTGTTTTTTTAGAAGTCAATGATTTAAGGTGAGTCATGAAAGAATTATTTTTTGTAGATGAAGGTGGTAAATTGAGTCTATCTCAAAGGTTTTGTGTTATGCGGACCGCATAGAAAGTTCTTAGTGATTGCTAAATCTGTAATGATTTTTTTTAATTATGATTAATGGGTTTTCTAAGATTTTTTTTCCTACATAAAGGACCCTAATCACATAATTAAGCATATCGAATTTGATTTGAGAGCATCATCACTGGAATAATTTGGTGAAGTTTAAAAGAGGTTGACAAAGAGGTATTCTGTGAAGTATTTTATGAAGTATGTGGTTCGTGAAGGAGTTAAGTTCACAAAGGATCAATTCTACAAATGAGGGAGTTCCCTAAAGGGGTTTGCGAGTAATGGTTTCTCATAAAGGAGAAGCGGTCACAAAGTGTAATTAGCTCACAGAGCGATGTAATATCACAATGGAAGGTATTCCACAAAGTAATTGCACCACATAGTGAAATGAAGTTCGTAGAAGATGCAGGATAGTTCATGGAGGGTTTGAGGAAGTTCACAAAGGGACTAAAAATAATACATGAAAGAAATTTCCACAAACTAGTAGTATAACGAAATGTGTATTTCATCTACTGAGTGAAAATGGGACTTCATGGCACACTCATATGTGTGTGAAAAAATTATGAGGTGATTAATAACAATTGAGTATTCCTCTAAAGGAGCAGTGAGTAAACTTCAGTGGAGAGAAAAGTGATCTTTCAAATTGTGATTGGTTATAAATTAGGATAGAAAGTGAGTCCATCTCAAACCATGTAACAGTAGTGTTCTTTAGTGTAATTGGTACATAGGAACATTTCTATTGTATTCTCCTTGGGTATATCATAGTGCAGGTGAACCAAGTAAAATTTTTGTGTCTCGTGCATGCTTTCATTTATGTTCATACATTGCTATGGGAAATTTATAGAAGATTATTTTGTTTAAAAATTAAATATGATAAAAAAGGGAAGTTATTTTAATCTTTAATACCCTCATTCACCCCCCCCCCCTCAATGTGTTTAACCTACTTGGTCAAATAATTACTCATTTATACATACGACCTATTATCTCCATGATTGTAACATAGTTCTTTTTTTGTAACCATATTTAAAACTTAGTTTTAAAAGTATGATTGATGTATAAAAATGATAATTAGGTAATTATTATTATTCTTTATATGATGTAATAATTTAAGGTCCTGGACCCTCACGATCCATTACTTTTCAAAATATTGATGTTGGAGGCATCCTAAGCACCATCGGTGACTCATTGAGGAGTTTTCCAAATTTCAGGTTGAATGAATGGTGGCACAGATCAGCATCGGTGGCACCAATAAGCGTTGGTGGCACCAATTGATGTATGTGGCACCGATGGGCATCGATGGAACCGATGGGAGTCTGTGGCATTGATGGGAATCGGTAGTACCGATCGACCATCGGTGGCACCAATAGGCATCAGTGGCACATATAGGCCATTAGTGGCACTGATATGCCATTGGTGGAACCGATGGGCATTGGTGCTAGAGCGATGGTGATAGGCCATCGGTTCTAGGGAGACAGTGTCAAGGAATCGGTGCCAAGGAGATGCTGTCGGGTTGTTGGTGACTCACTCATCGGTGAGTCATTTCCAACTTCTCTGAGACTTTTCAGTTTCGCTCCAGAAATGCCTCTTTTGACATAAAAGTGTTATAATACCCTTTCAAATCAATTTAAGGCCCATAAAAGATGTTTTAAATCCACCAAGAGTCTGGAAACCCTTTAATTTACCAAGCGTGTGGCCTTTTCATTGGTGTCATGTACTTTTTTTGTGTTTTCTAGCCTCTCATGTTTTCCATTTTTGCCGTTGTTACGTGTTTTTATCCATTTAAAAAAATCAATCAACTCACAGCCATCCACTAGTGTATCTCCACTATATCTAAGGAGAATTATTAAATCTCAATTAATCCCAATGTGTAAAATTGTCGAGTTGTGTAGTCAAGCCATGATCCAACTTTTAAGTACTTCAAAATGGTCTCTCTAATTTTAGGATCTAGCCTCTTCTTAAGATGAGATCCTATCTTCCTTCTTCCATTTTCATTTCTCTTAGTGCACCTCGAGACTTCCATCAAAGACAAATAATGTGCCCATGCTAGATCCCTTCCCTCTCAACCTTAGAGTTTTCTTTTCCTGCAAGTCACGCCATCCCCAGTTCTTGGCACAAATAGAAAACTTCGATCCTTTATCATCCAAGTAGGGGTTTTTCCTTAGTCTCTCTTTACTGTGAATTACGCAGGGTGGGTATAATGATATTCCCTCAGGATTTAGTTGAAACCAGTTTTAATGAAGATAATAAATAGACTTTTAAATAATGAAGGGGTGGTAATGATGATGATGTTGTTGTATCTTTTACATTCATTTTTATGTTATGAATTTTATGGGATCATGTCCACTAAAAATTGAGGTCGTTAGTGGTCCTTTATTGTGCACAAATGAAGCCATGTTTTCTGGATAATCTTGTGATTGAATGACTGTAACATGGAAACTGGTTAATCACGTAAACATGGTTGATTAAATGGATGCCTGATGAAAAAGAACCCTTGTGTAATCACCCCAGTTAACCGGAGGGAAAGAAGGAACTTAATGAATGGTGTTGGATAAATTGAAAAATTCCCTTTCTTTGTTCTGGTGATATGTATGGTGGTTCTGTTTGATGCCTTTTGGGGTGACGTATATGGGAATGGAATCTCAGGTTGAGAGGTTGTTGGTTTTTGAATATGAGGTCATGTGGATCCAGTGGAAAATGTTATGGACCCGGTATGTTGGGGCTTGGTTTGGTTTTAGTACTTCGAGGGATCTCATAGATCCCTTTTGATTTTGTTACTTATGAGAGAACCGAGAGTGAATTCTTAAAGGTTTGCTTGTATGTTTTTCTTCTAGTTGTTGTTTTGGCTTGTGGTTATGCATGTTAGTTTCCCAGTAGTGAAGGAATATCTAAATGGAATCACTTGGACATGATAATAAGAATGGGTACAATGGGAAACTATTTTCCATAAATGGGTTGTGCTCTGGTTGTGGCTATTTTATACTTGTGTATGTAGGGATAGAAACAAGAGTGGTTGTGTACAGGCTAGTTATTGGTTTTTGGACACTTAAGTTGGGATGAGTTCTTGATTACCTATATGTATAAAATTCAGTTCTTATGTTTCTTATACGCACCCCACCCATGTTGAGAACTTCATGTCGAACACCCCCATTTCATGGGAGAGGGTGTTTTTTCCAACATTGCTATGAGTGGCTGGTTATTAGCTCTTTTCTGATCCCTCTCCTAGGTAGACCAAGACTCTTCAGGTGGTCTATGATAGCCTGAGGTTCATTGTGGATCAAGACTCTTTAGGCAGGGTGTGTTGTGGTGGTTGGTCTAGGTGTGTGTGGGCAGGTTGTTTCCCAAGTGCCTTTGGGATGAGACCCAGGTGTCTTCAGGCATAGAACTGGTTGTTCTAGCCTAGGTGTCTTCGGGCATGATGATGGTTGTTATGAACCAGGTGTTTGTGGGTGTTGTTTTGAGTGGTTATAGTGACCCAGGTGTTTATTGGTGGGATATATGTGTGGTTGGGATAGCCTTTGGGGTTGTTGTTGGGGAGGTAGTGAGACTACAGTTGGATTTTTGGGGGATTTCTGATGCGTATGATATTCTAAATAACTAGTGGTAAAGTAGTGCGGGGTACCCAAATATCTATGTGCTATTACGATTATTTTACCTGGTTTTCCTTATTTGGGGAGTGTGCCTTGGTGAGACTGGGTGGATACTTTTCCTAACTAGGTGTTTTGGTTACCTCTATTTTTTCTCATGGGGAATTAGAATGCCTTCCCACTTGTGCATGAAATATTTTGGTTTCCCTATTGAGAATACCTGTATACACACCCTATGTATATAAAACTGCTTTCAGTTTTCCAAGAGGAAATCGAGGACCATGTCGTACCTTACTATCTCAGGAATCGGGATAGTTTTTGTTGCTTCTTTTCCTTTCTTTTGGTACTTCCTTTCAGAGTTTTTCTTTCACTTTGTATCAGTTTATTTTAAACGTTCATATGGGAATGGATTTTTGGACTCACTTTTACTTTAATTTTTTGGATTTTTTTGGGATTTACCATCATATATCCCAATATTGTTCTATAATAAGGGCAATTCCTTCCATATTAAGTGAGATTATATACCCTTGGTGCTAGCCGCCACTCTGGGGCCTATTGAAGGTGAGACTCGGGGGGGTCATTATCTCTCCTTCAACTTGAAGAAGGAAGGGTCTGGCAGTTTTCTATCCCTTCCCGCATCTTAGAGAAGGCAGGTCATGACAGAATGGTATCAAAGGTAATGGTTAAGATATAGGATAGAGTTTGGGGTTAGTCATTGTAAGTATTGCATGGGATGGTAGGGAAATAGTGTTAGGTAATCTTGGTGCATGAAATAGGCCAGGGGTGACAAGCTAGGACATAGGATTTTAGGGCCCCCCGTGATCCAATGTAAGGACTATAGACCTACTAAAAGACCAAGTAAGGATACACTAATTGCAGGGTAGATACCCTAGGAAATTTATATGCATCATAATTACTTTTTTTCTTGTGTGTCTTAAGTGTTTTGGGAATTTAAAAATAAATAAAAAGTTTAAACAATTTTAAAAAGGAATCCTCTGCACTACTCGGGCTTAGGAATTCCTTGTTTCTCTTTTAGTTATGGAACTCAAATGACATCCATGAGTAGTGAGAGAATTCAAGGCCCAGTAGGTTGATCTAGTTGATCAGTGAAGGGTTAATTGATAGGAGGAGGATGAACAGGGGTAGAAGATGCTCTATGCCTTCCAGCAACAGACTCTCAGAAAATATGAGGGCAGCATCTCGGACATGGATACGGATGACTAGCTCGAGGAACGGGTGATAGATTTAAACTTGATTTGGGATCATACTGAGTACTAGGTTCCTCTAGCTATGATCTATATGTGAGAATTAGTGTGTCAGTGGTGGATTCTTTATCTCTAAGAGAAGAATGGAGCTGAGGTTTTATGGACTGACTTTGAGAAGGAGTTCTGGGCAGAATTTCTTTCTTCCATGATGAAGGCCTAAAAGATAAAAGAGATGTTTTGACTCTATCAAAAGATTATTTCGGTGATGGAGTTGAGGATAAATTTCAATTATAAGCTTCTTTTTGCTTCAGATCTCATTCCGAATGAGGAGTCATGGGATAGATGCTTAGGGGAGGCTCTATGACCTTTTCTTCAGTATGGTGTTACTCCCTTCACTCTACCGACATACTTAGAGTTCCAGAATAAGGATGAAGTATTAGAGAGGATCCACATGTTGGGATTTGTTCCATGAGAGGGGATCCAGTTGATCTCATCAAAGGGGAAGGCCATCAGCAATAGGCCTCCAGCATCGGGGCCTTCCAGGTTTCGGTCGGCGTAGAGCAGGCCTCAGCAGTTCCAGTTCCAATCTCCCAGTCATCACCCTTTCTATATGGTCCTAGGACCAAGGTGCATTACCTATAGTAGCCATGGGAATATTTGGAATCAGTTCCCTATCCAAGTGCAGTACAGTGGGGGTGGGAAGGTTTAGTTCCCACCTCAGCAGCACCAGTTACCAGCCAGACCTTTTCAGCAACAGCAGTAGGCCCCTGCCCCTCTGACAGCATATGTTTCAGGAGAAGACCGACCTTAGGGAACTCCCCAGGGACCTCGACTAGGGCCTAGTCGAGGAGGCAGCCAATAGCCAAGGGGTAGAGGAGTTGGGCGTGGGCAGTTTCATGCCATGGGGGCAGCAGTTCTAATAGGACTAAAGGTTGTTCAAAGTACAATTAGTCTATTTAGTAATCTTTCTTGTGACTTGTTTAATTTAGGAGCTTCTCACTCCTTTATTACACCCGGTTTATCCTATTCCTTGGTTCTAAATGTAGATAGAATTTTCATGCCCCTGGTGTTGAGAACGCTAATTAGTGGTCAGAGCAGCATGTTTGATGTTTATCGAGGATGTAGACTAATGTTTGGGTTGCATCAGTCTAGTAGAAATCTCTTTCTGCTGAAAATTCAGCCATATGATGTTATGCTAGGCATTGACTAGCTATTTTCTGTGAAGTCTATTATCAAAAAATTCTAGATAAGAGTTTTGTTCTTAGATATGGGCGTACAGCGTGTAGCTTTCATTAGAGAGAGGGGTTTCGAGGAGGGAAGCCAACATGTAGATCCCCTTATTTCCTTTTTATCCGAGTTATTAGTGGAATAGTTAGACTCTGGGATTTTGGATGTTCTGAGGATCATTAGTGAGTTATTTATTGTATTCATTAAAGAGGTTGTGACTCTACTCCTTCGACGTGATGTTGATTTCTGGATAGACTTACAACCCGGTGCCCATCCGATTTCGATGGATCCCTATCGGATGGAGCCTTCTAAGTTACAGGAGTTGCAGATTCAGGTTGATGAATTGATGAAGAAGGGTTTTATCCAACCAAGTGTGTTTCCATGGGGTGCTCCAATCATGTTCGCAAAGAAGTAATATGGTGGTATGAGGTTGTGCATAGACTATCGAAGACTGAATTGGGTGATGGTTAAGAACCGTTACCCCCTCCTAAGGATCGACGACCTTTTCGACCAATTTAATGGAGTAGGTTGGTTATCTAAGATCAAACTATGGTCTGGATATCACTAGTTGAGGGTGAAGGAGGGTGACATCTAGAAGACTACTTTTAGATACAGGTATGGGCACTTTGAGTTCATGGTCATGCTGTTTGGCATTACTAATGCACCATATGTGTTCATGGGGCTCATGAACTCTGTTTTATGTGAGTGTTTGTACTATTTTGTGGTTGTGTTCATTGAAAACATCCTGATCTAATCAAGGTCGGAGGAGGATCTCGTCGAGCATCTAAGGATAGTTTTGGAGTTCCTCTAATACCACCATCTCTACGGGAAGTTTTCCAAGTGCATGTTTTGGACACGAGGAGTGCACTTCCTTGGACACGTGGTGTCCTAGTAAGGAATAATAGTGGACACGTTGAAGGTCAAAGCAGTTGTTTCTTGGGAAGAACCTAGGAACATGGTAAAAGTTTGTAGTTTCTTGGTACTAGAAGGTTACTAATAAAGGTTTGTACCCAACTTCTCTCGAGTTGCAGCACCTTTGAAGTCCTTGACCAAAAAAGAACAGGCTTTTGTATGGAGTGAGAAGTGCCAAGTAGCTTTCAGTTATCTGAAATGGAATATGTTCAATTCCCTAGTGCTGAGGTTTCCATAGGAATGGGTAATTTTTGAAGAGTTGTTTGATTCTTCTGATCTAGGATTGGGGTGTGTGATGATGCCGTAGAGAGGAGTGATCTCTTATGGGTCTAGGCAGTTACATCCTCATGAACGTAACTATTCCACCCATGACCTGCATCTTGGAGAATTGGTGTTCACACAATTTTGTGGCATCATTACCTCATTAGGGAATTCTTTGTGGTCTTTACAGATCATAAGATCCTGAGGTATATCTTCTCCCAACAAAACCTGAACTTGCGACATTAGAGGTGGATGGAGTTTCTCTAGGAATTTGAATTTGAGATCTCCTAAACCTCAGGAAATGGGAACGTGGAGGCTGATTCCTTGATTAGAAAGTCACATAAAGATGTGGTTCGGGAGTCAGCAGATGCTTGGAAGAAAATGGGGGATTTGGCTGCTTTACATCTGGGCATGAGAGTGGAAAATAGTAGAGGATGCATGTTTCATATGACAATGTAGTATTCCTTGGTACGGTAGGTGGAGGAGTCTCAGTGAGGAGACTCAAAGACCGAAGTAATGTGTGATCATGTTAGCTAGGGTGATGCTTCAGAAGGATGGTCAGAGGATAGTCTAAATCGGATGTTATTCTATGGGAAGATATTTGTCCTGGTAGAAATGTGCAAGGGAGTTCTCGATGAGTTCCATAACTCACCCCTGGCGGTGCACCCAGGAGTCTCCAAGATGTACTGGGTCTTGAGAGGTTAGTTTTGGTGGCTTGGAGTGAAGCGGGCAGTGGCAGAGTTTATGGAAATGTACCTCGTGTGTCAGCAGGTGAAGGTCGAACAGCATGTTTCTGGCGGTATGTTGCAGTTCTTAGATGTTCCCAAGTGGAAGTGGGATGACTTATTGATGGATTTCATCACAGGAATACCTAGGGATGAGATAGGTTGTGATGCCATCTAGGTAGTGGTGGACTGTTTGACAAAATCAGCTCACTTCTTAGCAATTAAGGAGTCGAGTGTAGTGGATTCCTTAGCACAGAAGTACTTGGGTGAAGTTGTGCGGATATATGAAGTTCCTAGAACCATCATTTAAGATCATGATACATTTTTTACTTCATTTTCTAGAAGGGATTACAGCGTGATTTTGGCACCCAGCTATGCCTTAGCACTAATTTCCACCCTCAGATGGATGGGTAGATAGATAGAACCATCCATATGTTGGAGGATATGTTGTGAGTGTGTGTTTTGGACTTCAGAGGATTGTGGGTAGAACACTTTCCTCTGGTAGAGTTTTCCTACAAAAATTGATATCAATCTACCATTGGAATGGTACTGTTTGAAGCCTTGTATGGGAGACCATGTTGTTCACCCATGTGCTGGAAAGAGGTTGGGGAGGCTGGTGTTCTTGGTCTGGAGGTGGTGCAGAGCATGATGGAGAAGGTTTAGATTGTGCGTGAGAGAATTAAGCTAGATCAAGACCATCAGAAGTCATATGTCGATCATAGGAGGAGACCCTTGGAGTTCAAGGTTGGGGACCACATGTTCTTAAATGTCTTCCCTCAGTGTGGACAGTGGAGGTTTGGCAGTGGGAGTAAGCTTTCTCCAAGGTTCATCAAACCCTTTGAGGTTTTGGGATGAGTCGTGGAGGTGGCATATCAGATGGCATTACCACCGCGGTTGTAGATAATCCACAACGTCTTTCATGTATCTTAACTCAATTGGTATCTACAAGATTACTCCCATATCTTTGACTGAGGAGAGTTGGATATCGAGGATGATGCGGCGTTTTGTGGATTGATCGGTGAGAATCGAGGATTGTAAGGAGAAGGTTCTTCTTGGATGGATCATTCCCTTGGTTAATGTGTTGTGGAGTCATGGTGGCCTCAAGAAGAGTACATGTTAATGGGAGTCATAGATGTGTTCCGGGTACCTAGATCTATTCTAAGTTTTGATCTTTTGTTTTCCTGGTGCCTTTCTTATGATGTAATGTTTGACCCTAATTATTGTATGATAAGTTGTTTCCATGTTTCCTATTTTGTGTGAAAATTAATAACTATGTGGAGGGGAGAACCTAATCCCTAATCAAGATGAATTAATTTGGATGCAATTAAACCCATTCGGGCAAGTCAGTTCCACCCAAAGAGGATAGTATATTGAAAAGCAGGAAAGAACTTTCTAACCCATGTGTCTAGAAGTTGTGACCTTTTTTATTGTGTGGTCACTTGAGGGAGAGGATCAGTAGTGTTTTTGCAGTTGTTCAAGAGATAGATGTGGAAATAATTTCCCTAGATATCGAGGTTTTATTCTGTCTTTCGAAAAACTCTAGGTTGGTCTATCCCTAAGAGGTATCTTACGAGGTGGTTGTTCGGACCCCTCTCTTTTCTTCAGGTTTACTGATGAATTCTCGAGGGAGAGAATAGTTTGAGAGGTATCTGATGTAATAGACCGAACTATCCTGGTCCATTACATTTCCAAATCCTGATGTTGGAGGTTTCCTGGGGACCATCGATGACTCATTTAGGAGTTTTCCACATTTCAGGTTGAATGAATGGTGGCACCGATCAGCATCGATGGCACCAATTGGTGTCGGTGACACTGATGAGCATTAGTGGCACCGATGGGCGTTAGTGGCACCAATGGGACTCAGTTTCACCAATGGGCATCGATGGAAACGATAGTTCACCAATGGCACTGAGGGTTGTCGGTGCCACTGATAGGCATCGATGGTACTAATCGGCCATTAGTGGCACCGATGGGCATCGGTTCTAGGGCATTAGTGCCAGGGCATCGGTGCCAGGGTGACGGTGCCAAGGTATCAGTGCTAGGGTGATAGTTCAAGGGCATTGGTGTCAGGATTATGGTGCCAGGGTTTTGGTGACTCACCCATTGGTGAGTCATTTCCAGCTTCTCTGGGACTTTTTAGTTTCTCTCCAGTAATACCTCTTTTGACATAAAAGTGTTTTAATACCAGTTTAAAGCAATTTAATCCACATAAAAGATGTTTTAAATCCCCCAAGAGTCTGGAAACCTTTGAATTGCCAAAGCGTGTGGCCTTTTAATCGGTTTCATGACCTTTTCTGTGTTTTCCAGCCTCTCGTGTTTTCCAGTTTCTCCCATGTTACATGTTTTTCTATATTTAAAGAAAATCTATCAACTCACAGTTATCCGTTGGTCTATCTACACCATATCTACAGAGAATTATTACATCTCAATTAATCCCAATTTTTGAAACTGCTGAGCCATGTGGTCAATCCACAATCTGACATTTAGGTACTTAAAAATGGTCTCCCTGATTTTAGGATCCGACCTCTTCTTAAGTCGAGATCCTATCTTCCTTCTTCCCTTTTTGTTTCTCTTAGTGTGCCTCAAGACTTCCTACGGAGAAAAATCGTGTGCCCGTGCTGGAGCCCTTCCCTCTAAACCTTGGATTTTTATTTTCCAGCAAGTCACGCCATCCCCAGTTCTTAATGCAAAGATAAAACTTCGATCCTTAATCATCCAAGTAGGGGGGGTTTCCTTAGTATCTCTTTACTTTACATCATGCGGGGTGGGTATAATGATGTTCCCTTAGAACGTAGTTGAAACCAGTTTTAATGAAGATAATAAACATACTTTTAAAGATTGAATGGGTGGTAATGATGATGATGTTGTTGTATCTTTTACCTTCATTTTTATGTTGTGAATTGTATGGGCTCATGTTCACTAAAAATCATGGTCGTTGGTGGTCCTTTATTGTGCACAAATGAATCCATGTTTTTTGGATAATCTTATGATTGAATTACTGTAACATGGAAAGTGGTTAATCACGTAAACTTGGTTGATTAAATGGATGCTCGGTGAAAAAGAACCCTTGTGTGATCCCCCTGGTTAACCAAACGGAAAGAATGAACTTAATGAATGGTAAATCTAAAAACTCCCTTTCTTTGTTCTGGTGATGTGCATGGTGGTTCTGTTTAACGCCTTGTAGGGTGACGTAGAGGGGAATGGAATATCTGGTTGAGAGGTTCTTGGTCTGTGAATCTGAGGCCATGTGGAGCTGGTGGAAAATGTTCTAGACCTGATATGTTGGGGCTGGGTTTGGTTTTAGTACTTAGAGGGATCTCACAGATCCCTTTTGATGTTGTTACTTACGAGTAAACTAGAAGTGAATTATTAAATTATTATGATGTTATTAATATTTTCATGACTTATTATATATCCCCTTTACTAATTTTATATGAAATGTTCATAATTTGTGTGAAACATTAATGTTTTAATACTAAGTATAATTTTTGAGAATTTTTAGAAGTAGTCCAATTGATTTAGTTTACTATTTTATTTATAACTCTCACCCAACTCATTCAAATTGTGTGGTTCTTGTTTTTTAGGATTACTTATTCAATTTATCACATATCATTAGGAAGAATCATGGGACAATTCTTCCATTTGAAGGCTCATATGGTCAACACAATAAGACCCAAATAATTTGTGATGAAATTGGACCATCAATGATGATTGAGTTACTGGTCTATATCCCGAAGCCCATATTTTATGAAAATCCACCATATGTTTTATATTATCCAAATAAATCATGGATAAAAATTTAAAGGTCCAAATACAAGAACAAGGGGACCAAATAATGCTTTTAATTCCAGCCCATCATTCTGGATGGAAATTAAAATCATCAAACTATTCATGACATATCTCATGATGTAATAATCAATTGGAGCTGAGATTTTTCATTGTGAAATAGGTGATATAGGTGGACGACTTTGTTGAAGAAATAATTCGGCTTTGAAGGCATATTCCTATTCAAGAACCCTTCCACATTTTGGACTTCAAAAAGATTTGATTGAAATGGATAGATTAAAATTGTTTAATAAACCAGCCATAACTTTGTCTCCATAGGTCCAAATGACTCCAAATTTTGAGAGAGGTTAGAAAACATTTTTATTGTAAACTTTTAAGAATGATATATCTCGAGATTCGGCTGTATAGATGTCCAAATCATCGAGCCAAGTGGAAGGATAGATTGGGAATGCAAACAGTCTACTTCTTTGGGCTATAAATACATCCCCCTCCTCTCCTTCAAAGGGGTTGGAATTTCAGAAGAGAGGATCCCATATTGGCACAAAAAAGCCTTTAAAAAGGATTGGGAGGACCTTCCATGCTCAATTTTTCACTTGATATACCCTTCCTCCTCTCTTTTTTCCTTTCACTTTTGTGTTGTTCTTCGTTTGTAATCTTGTAAGTTTGTGTTTTGTAATTCTGTTTTAATGAAAGTTTCTTATTCAATATATCTTATTCTCATCCACATTCTATAGTTTAATATTAATGTTCTTAAAATAGTTTAAATACAGTTGAATCCCCTTCCCTTATTTTTCTTCCTCATTCAATCGAAAGTTTGTTTTTAATTATCATCATTATCCATGTGTGTGTGTTCGACGCACCACTCTTTTCTTATCCCTTTATTTTTTTCTCTTCTTAATTTATCATCATAATCATTATAACCAGAATATTAAACAACAAAATTTATAATTAAATCTATTATTGGGGTGATTCAAAATTTAATAATGTTAATTTATTGAGATTATTTTCTCGATGAATATTCTTTGAATTAACATTGTGTATGTTGGAGTTAACATGTATTGGATTAATGACTTGTTTTGTTTAACATGTGGTTTCCATGGATTATTAGAACCATAAATACACCACCATAAAAAATCTCTGATTGATATTAGAACCTTAAGTTAAGTTAAGGCTTGGATTAAATCCTTAACACTTAGGAATTCCAATCAACATTATCTTGTGAAGTGGGTGTTAATTTAATGTAATATAAAGCAAGGCTAAATGATTTAAAAAGCTTAACTATCTAATGATGAACTCACCCAAATATTTATAAATTTTTTAAATCAATCATAATTAATCAATAATTTCAATTAATCTTTGTAAACAAACCCCCTAATCAAAATACAATCAACTAAAAACAATCGACTATTTAAAAAGTATTATCGCTGAGGATTCGACCAGAGTGCTGCTATACACATTAGCAGAGCATCGGAACTTTGACCGGTTGATAGGCGACAATCAGACGTGCATTTAAAATGGAACAATTTCTGAGGATGATACTTTAAGTAGTCATTAGTTTCTGGTTATTGTAAAAAAAACAAAAAAAAATTAAAAAAAATTGATTAAAAAACACAAGGGAAAACTCGTCTTCCTTTTCCTTCCAAAATCTCTCTGAATGCCCCGTATCCTCCCAAACAATCCCTCAGATTTGTTTGAACCTGAAATTGAGTGAACACTTTTCCAACTTAGGAGGAACATAAGATAAAATCAAATAATTCAAGATCCAGTCCTCATCCAACCAGTTGAATTAGATATGGTCAGTCCTAGGGAACAAGCACTAAAAGAACTTGTTGCCACTGATATGAATTACCAACATCTTGGTATTCAATATCCAAACATAGAAGTTTACTTCAAACTCAAATCAGGTTTGATTCATCTTCTCCCTCATTTCCACAGGCTATCCGGTGAGGATCCACATCTCCACCTTAAAGAGTTCCAAGTGGTGTGCTCTACCTTGAAGCCTCAAGGGGTTTCTGAAGAACAAATAAAACTTTGAGCATTCCCTTTATCCCTAGCTGATACTACTAATTCATGGCTTTACTACCTACCTCCTAGTTCCATAACCACATGGAATGACATGAAGTGACTCTTCTTAGAAAAATTCTTTCCTACTTCTCGTACTGCTTCTATCCAAAAGGAAATAAGTGGTATCCGTCAGTTCCCAAGTGAATCACTCCATGAATACTGGGAGAGGTTCAAAAAGCTTGTTGCAACCTACCCACACCACCAAATCCCTGACCAACTCTTGATCCAATACTTCTATGAGGGGTTATTGGCTATGGAGAGAACTCTTATTGATGCCGCAAGTGGTGGTGCTCTTGTTGATAAAACTCCTACAGCTATAAGAGATCTTATAAGAAACATGGCTACAAACACACAACAATTTCATACTCGAGCACATGCTCAAGTAAAAAAAGCCCAAGATAATCAATCCATAGAGCCGAACAAGATGACCGAGTGGATGAGTGAACTTACAGGTCTTGTGCACCAACTAGTTGTGGCATCCAAATCCACAACCTCGTCTTCTCCACAATCAATGTTTCCCAGACCTGTCAAAAACTGTGGAATCTGCAAATCTCCATCTCATCCAACTAACACATGTCCACAACTTCAAGAGGATCAATCCGATTCATCTGGACCAATGGAGCCCAATGCAGCTTATGCTCAGCAGAACACCAATCCTCAACTATCAGGTCAGTTTGTTAGAAACTTAAACCAACCTCACCTTGATCCCTTCTCTTCTTCCTATAACCAAGGCCATAGGTATGGTAATCCCATATCTCATCCTCCTCAATTCCCTCCTCAAAACCTAAACCAATTCCAAATATGGTCAAGTTGTTGGTAACTTCCAACAACCTTATTCTTTTCTTCCTCAACCTCAAAGGAACAATCCTCCTCCTGGATTCCATTATCCTAGTGAGCCTTCCCAATTCCAAAACTAATACAATCGCTTTCCCAAGAACCAAAATCAAGGTAATCCCAATTTAGGACAAGCCTCACTACAAGAAAACGGCCATTTAGCGGAGGTTTTTTTACGGCGGTTTTTAAAACCGCCGCTAAACGCATTTCAGGTCGCCATTTCGCGGCGGTTTAAAAACCGCCGCGAAAAAACCACCGGGAAATACCATAAATTTTTTTTTATTTTTTTTTATTTTTTTTTTATTTTTTTTTATTTTTTTTTTATTTTTTTAAATTTTTTTCGAGGATTAGCGGCGGTATTTTAAAAAACCGCCGCGAAATAGCGGCGGTTTCGGTAAAACCGCCGCGAAATGAAATGAAAAAATAAAAAAACACGAGAAACCCCAAAATCACTAAAATGACCATAACTTTTGATCCGGGCGTCTGTTGGAGCGCCACGACCAGTCAAATCGAAGCTCATGAAGAGATCTAGAGGCAAATATAATCAAAACTGTGAGAAGGTATAAGGTGCAAAAGATATTAGAGTTATAATAAAGTTGAAAAAAGTTCTCCAACTTTAAACGGCCATAACTTTCGCTCCGGGTGTCCGTTTGGGCTCTACCACATATCAAATCGAAGCCAGCGAAGAGAGCTACGCACCAAATGAGTAAAAGCAAGCTTTTGTCGTGTTTTTCGACCCCAAAACCCCCTCTGAAGGCCTCCAAAACCCTGTTTCCGTCACCGGTGTCCCGTCAAACTTGTCTTCAAACGGACCTAACTTTCTATCTGCGTGTCAGTTCGGACTCCTCCACCTGTTAGATCATAGCTCGTTCCATGAGCTTTAGTTTGACTAGTCATGGAGCCCACATGCACTCCTGGATCATATGTTATGACCTTTTTAGTGGGTATCGGGTTTGTTGTGTTTTTCGATGCCTTGTTTCTAGCACCCGTTCCCCGTCAGCTTTTTTTTAAATGGTTGTAACTTCTGATCTGCCTGTCCATTCGGACTCTTTCACCTTTCAGGTCAAAGATCGTTTCAGGATCTTTGATTTGACAGGTTGCGGATCTAAAATGGACTCTCGAATCATAAGTTATCTCCATTAATGTGAGTCCAATGTTTTTGTCTCTTTATGACCATTTTGACGGGTTTTAACGGTTCCTCCATTTATTACTGTTTATTTGGGTTTCCATGACTTGTTATCTTTATCAATAGTTTTTTGTGGGTTATTATGATGATTATGTTGAATTATTAAGGAGTTTTCTAGAGTTGTCACGAGTTTTCATGCGTTCTCATTCTTTCTAATGCCTCAATATTCATATGCTTCTCCATCCTTTTTCATGCATTTTCATGATTATTCATCTCTTATCACGTCTTTTCATACTTTTTCATGTGTTTCCTTTATTATTTATTATTTATAATATACTTTAATTTATTTATTATCTATTATTTGTAACTGCTTATTTATTATTTGTTATTTATTATTTATTATTTATTATTTATATTTATTTATTATTTATTATTTATTTATTATTTATTATTTATATTTATATTTATTTATTATTTATTATTTATATTTATTTATTATTTATTATTTATATTTATTTATTATTTATTATTTATTATTTATTATTTATTATTTATTTATTATTTATATTTACTTATTATTTATTCTTTATTATTTATTATTTATTATTACTAATAATAAAATATTATTAATAATAATAATATTTGTTACTGGTTATTTATTATTTATTATTTATTATTTATTATTTATTATTTATTATTTATTATTTATTATTTATTATTTATTATTTATTATTTATTATTTATTATTTATTATTCATATTTATTATTCATATTTATTATTTATATTTATTATTTATATTTATTATTTATTTATTATTTATTTATTATTTATTATTTATTATTTATTATTTATATTTATTTATTATTTATATTTACTTATTATTTATTATTTATATTTATTATTTATATTTATTATTTAATATTTATATTTATTTATTATTTATTATTTATATTTATTTATTATCTATATTTATTTATTATTTATTATTTATATTTATTTATTATTTATTATTTATTATTTATTATTTATTATTTATATTTATTATTTATATTTATTATTTAGTATTTATTATTTATTATTTATTATTTATTATTTATTATTTATTATTTATTATTTATTATTTATTATTTATTATTTATTATGTACTATTTATTATGTATTATTTATTTATTATTTTGTATTTATTATTTATATTATTTATTATTTATTATTTATTATTTATTATTTATTTATTATTTATTATTTATTTATTATTTATTATTTATTATTTATATTTATATTTATTTATTATTTATTATTTATTATTTATTATTTATTATTTATATTTATTTATTATTTATTATTTATTATTTATTATTTATTATTTATTATTTATTATTTATTATTTATTATTTATATTTATTTATTATTTATTATTTATTATTTATTATTTATTTATTATTTATTATTTATATTTATTTATTATTTATTATTTATATTTATTTATTATTTATTATTTATATTTATTTATTATTTATTATTTATATTTATTTATTATTTATTAATTATTGTTTATTATTTATATTTATTTATTTATTATTTATTATTTATTATTTATTATTTACTATTTATTATTTACTATTTATTATTTAGTATTTATTATTTATTATTTATTATTTATTATTTATATCTATTATTTATTTATTATTTATTATTTATTATTTATTATTTATTATTTATTATTTATTATTTGTTATTTATTATTTGTTATTTATTATTTATTATTTATTATTTATTATTTATTATTTATTATTTATATTTATTTATTATTTATTATTTATTATTTATTATTTATTATTTATTATTTATTATTTATTATTTATTATTTATTATTTATTATTTACTATTTATATTTAATTATTATTTATATTTATTTATTATTTATTATTTATTATTTATTATTTATTTATTATTTATTATTTATATTTATTTATTATTTATTATTTATATTTATTTATTATTTATTATTTATATTTATTTATTATTTATATTTATATTTATTTATTATTTATTATTTATTATTTATTATTTATATTTATTTATTTATTATTTATTATTTATTATTTATTATTCATTATTTATTATTTATTATTTATTATTTATTATTTATATCTATTATTTATTTATTATTTATTATTTATTATTTATATCTATTATTTATTTATTATTTATTATTTATTATTTATTATTTATTATTTATTATTTATTATTTATTATTTATTATTTATATTTATTAATTATTTATGTTTATTTAATATTTATTATTTATTGTTTATTATTTATATTTATTTATTATTTATTATTTATTATTTATTATTTATTATTTATTATTTATTATTTATTATTTATTATTTATTATTTATAATTTATTTTTTATTTTTTATTTTTTATTATTTATTATTTATTATTTACTATTTATATTTATTTATTGTTTATTATTTATATTTATTTATTATTTATTATTTATATTTATTTATTATTTATTATTTATTATTTATATTTATTTATTATTTATTATTTATTATTTATTATTTATTATTTATTATTTATTATTTATTATTTATTATTTATTATTTATTATTCCTTATTTATTATTTATTATTTATTATTTATTATTATTGATTTTATATCTATTATTTATGTATTATTTGTTTTGTCAATTAATATATATAAGTATATTAAATTATGTTTATTAACCACATGTCGAGCTTGCTATAGTGGTAAAGTCTTTGGAAAATATGCAAGAGGTTAGGGGTTCAAATCTCACTAAACGCAGAATTTCTTTATATTGCATGGGCATGGGCATGGGCATGGGCATGGGCATGGGCATGGGAGAAAGGAAAGAATGGAAAGAAAGGAAATAAGGAAATAAGGAAAGAAAGGAAATAAGGAAAGCAAGGAAATGAAGGAAATAAGGAAAGAAAGGAAAGCAAGGAAAGCAAGGAAATGAAGGAAATGAAGGAAATGAAGGAAATGAAGGAAATGAAGGAAATGAAGGAAATGAAGGAAATGAAGGAAATGAAGGAAATGAAGGAAATGAAGGAAATGAAGGAAATGAAGGAAATGAAGGAAATGAAGGAAATGAAGGAAATGAAGGAAATGAAGGAAATGAAGGAAAGCAAGGAAATGAAGGAAATGAAGGAAATGAAGGAAATGAAGGAAATGAAGGAAATGAAGGAAATGAAGGAAATGAAGGAAATGAAAGGAAATGAAAGGAAATGAAAGGAAATGAAGGAAATGAAAGGAAATGAAAGGAAATGAAGGAAATGAAGGAAATGAAAGGAAATGAAGGAAATGAAGGAAATGAAGGAAATGCAAGGAAATGAAGGAAATGAAGGAAATGAAGGAAATGAAGGAAATGAAGGAAATGAAGGAAATGAAGGAAATGAAGGAAATGAAGGAAATGAAGGAAATGAAGGAAATGAAGGAAATGAAGGAAATGAAGGAAATGAAGGAAATGAAGGAAATGAAGGAAATGAAGGAAATGAAGGAAATGAAGGAAATGAAGGAAATGAAGGAAATGAAGGAAATGAAGGAAATGAAGGAAATGAAGGAAATGAAGGAATGAAGGAATGAAGGAAATGAAGGAAATGAAGGAAATGAAGGAAATGAAGGAAATGAAGGAAATGAAGGAAATGAAGGAAATGAAGGAAATGAAGGAAATGAAGGAAATGTCATGCCCAAATCCATATTCTCCGACCTTGGTCTAGGTCCCTTACATCCAAGGAAAGCAAGGAAAGCAAGGAAAGCAAGGAAAGCAAGGAAATGAAGGAAATGAAGGAAATGAAGGAAATGAAGGAAATGAAGGAAATGAAGGAAATGAAGGAAATGAAGGAAATGAAGGAAATGAAGGAAATGAAGGAAATGAAGGAAATGAAGGAAATGAAGGAAATGAAGGAAATGAAGGAAATGAAGGAAATGAAGGAAATGAAGGAAAGCAAGGAAATGAAGGAAATGAAGGAAATGAAGGAAATGAAGGAAATGAAGGAAATGAAGGAAATGAAGGAAATGAAAGGAAATGAAAGGAAATGAAAGGAAATGAAGGAAATGAAAGGAAATGAAAGGAAATGAAGGAAATGAAGGAAATGAAAGGAAATGAAAGGAAATGAAGGAAATGAAGGAAATGAAGGAAATGAAGGAAATGAAGGAAATGAAGGAAATGAAGGAAATGAAGGAAATGAAGGAAATGAAGGAAATGAAGGAAATGAAGGAAATGAAGGAAATGAAGGAAATGAAGGAAATGAAGGAAATGAAGGAAATGAAGGAAATGAAGGAAATGAAGGAAATGAAGGAAATGAAGGAAATGAAGGAAATGAAGGAAATGAAGGAAATGAAGGAAATGAAGGAAATGAAGGAATGAAGGAAATGAAGGAAATGAAGGAAATGAAGGAAATGAAGGAAATGAAGGAAATGAAGGAAATGAAGGAAATGAAGGAAATGAAGGAAATGAAGGAAATGAAGGAAATGTCATGCCCAAATCCATATTCTCCGACCTTGGTCTAGGTCCCTTACATCCAACGGTTATTGACATTCAATTAGATAATGGAAGCACAGCCAGTCCTGAGGGAATAATTGAGGATGTCCTTGTCCGAGTCAATGATCTTATCTTTCCTGCTAATTTCTATGTCCTTGACATGGAAGGTGAGACGAACTCTTCTCGATCTCCCCTAATTCTAGGAATATCATTCCTCATGACTGTGAGAACCAAGATTGATGTCCATTCAGGCATCTTATCCATGGAATTCAGTGACCAACTGGTCAAGTTCAACATTTTCCAAGTCATGCGATACCCATCTGAGGATCACTCTGCATTCTCAATCCATGCTTCTAAGGACACTTCTAAGAGTCAATTGAACCTCATTCCATCATGTTTATCCTGTTTTGATGATAAAGGATCTTGTGAAATCTGCAAAATAATTAATAAAGTCATAAATGGTGAAGTTGATGTGGACCTCTCATTCATAGACTCCATCAATCTAGAGGAACATGAAGACTCTCTTGAATCCCACATCAACTCTGATCTCTACTGCTCCACCTTGGATAGTATTAATAAAAATGAATATGAAGCAACTAAAGTCCCTTCATCCATTCCTGAGATGTCTAACCCACAAATGAGAGATGATACTGATCTAAAACCTCTTCTTGAACACCTAAAATATGCATTTCTTTTCCATGATCACTCTTATCCTGACATTATCTCTTCTTCACTTACCAAAATTGAGGAGTCCAAACTTGTTCAAGTGTTAGAGGAAAACAAAAAGGCCTTAGGGTGGACCCTAAATGACATACCAGGAATCAACCCTGCTCTTTGCATGCATCACATCCATCTTGAGGAATCATCTGAACCAATTAGACAACCATAAAGAAGACTTAATCCACTCATACTTGAGGTAGTTAGGGAAGAGATCACCAAGATTCTTCAAGCTGGTATTATCTATCCAATTTATGATATTGAATGGGTTAGTCCAATTCAAGTTGTACCTAAAAAGGGTGGGATAACTGTTGTCACAAATGAACATGGAAAGGTAGTCACAACACGAGTGAATAACAAATGGTGTGTGTTCATCGACTATAGGAAATTGAATGTTGAAAAAAGAAATGATCACTACCCTCTTCCATTCCTTCATCAAATGCTAGAATGATTAGTTGGAAAGTCACACTATTTCTTTCTTAATAGATACACCGGCTACTTCCAAATCCCAATAGCACCTCATGACCAAGAAAAGACTACTTTAACATGCCCCTTTGGGACATATGCATATAGGAGAATGCCTTTTGTCCTTTACAATGCTCTTGCAACATTCCAGAGGTGTATGATGAGTATCTTTTCCGAATTCAGTGAACATTGCATGGAAGTCTTCATGGATGAATTTACCATTTATGGTGAGTCATTTGAATCTTGCTTGAATTCACTCTCTCTAGTCCTTCAAAAGTGTTTCAAGTGTAACCTTGTGCTAAATTTTGAAAAATGTCACTTCATGGTTTCAAATGGGATTGTTCTAGGGAACATAGTTTGGTATTGAAGTTGATCCTACCAAAATTGAAGTAATCCAATCACTTCCTCAACCCAAATCTATTCGAGACATTTGTTCATTTCTCGGTCATGCTGGTTTCTATCAGAGATTCATCCATAACTTCAGTAAAATTTCCCTCCCACTCACTATATTTCTCCAAAAAGATGTCACTTTCCATTTCAATGAGGTTTTCAAGAGATCCTTCATTGAACTCAAAACTGCTCTTACATATTCCCCGATAATCCAACCCCCAGATTGGTCTTTACCCTTTGAGTTGATGTGTGATACTTATGATAGAGTTGTTGGGGATTTTCTTGGTCAAAGAAGATAAAAACTTCCTCATGTCATCTATTATGCCTCAAAAACATTGGATGAAACTCAATCTCACTACACTGTTACTGAAAAGGAACTTTTAGCAGTTGTTTTTTCCTTAGATAAATTCCAGCCCTATCTCTTAGGTGCCAAAATCATCATCTTCACAGACCATTCTACTATAAAGTTCTTACTCAAGAAAAGTGAATCCAAACTAAGGCTAATAATATGGATCCTAATTCTCCAAGAGTTTTACCTTGAAATAAAAGATAGACTTGGAAACGAAAACCCTATGGATGATCACTTGAGTATAATTTCTAATTATTCTCATTCTGAAATCATCGATTCTGAATTCCCCACTGAGTACATTTCATCTCTCACTCTAAAAATACCATGGTATGCCCCAATTACAAATTACTTGGTTTTTGGTGTTTTTTCTGAATATTTTTTAAAAGAACAAAAAATGAAGTTGAAAAGTGATTCAAAATACTATTTTTGGGAAGAAAATAAAATTTGGAAAACTGGGGCTGACATGGTAATAAGGAGATGTGTCGATGAAAATGAACATTCTTCCATCTTAGAATTCTGTCACTCAATGCCTGGTGGTGGCCACTTTGGACCACAAAGGACCTCCCGAAAGGTTCTAGACTCTGGATTCTTTTGGCCTTTGCTCTTCAAGGACTCACATGAGTTCTATAAATCATGTCCCACTTTCCAAAAGTTTGGCACAATTTTACAGAGAAATGAAATGCCCCAAAAGCCTTTAATTTTTTGTGAGATTTTTGATGTTTGTGGCATCGATTTTATGGGACCATTTCCCCCTTCCAATGGATTCTCATATATTGTTCTTGTGGTTGATTATGTTTCTAGGTGGGTCGAGGCCAAACCTACTAGAAAGGATGATTCACATACTGTTAGTGTGTTCCTAAAGACACACATCTTCCACTGATTTGTCACACCTCATGCCTTTATAAGTGACTTAGGAACCCATTTTTTTAATAAAACCATGGAATCTCTTTTTAAAAGGAACGGGGTTGTACATAAAACTTCAACTGTATATCACCCCCAAACAAATGGCATGGTAGTACTTTCTAATAGAGAAGTAAAAAAGAGTGCTTGAGAGAATTGTAAAACCCACCGGAAAAGACTGGCCTAAAAGACTTGGTGAAGCACTTTGGGCTTATCAAACTACCTATAAAACACCCATTGGGATGTCTCCTTTTAGGCTAGTTTTTGGTAAATCATGTCATTTTCCAGTTGAAATCCAACAAAAGTCATTTTGGGTAGTGAAAACTTGTAATTTTGATCTTGAAAAATATGGTGAAGAAAGATTATTGCAATTGGATGAACTGGATGAGCTTCGACTATATTCTTATGATAATTCTAATCTCTACAAAGAAAAATCCAAGGAAATCCATGATAAACACATCCTAAGAAAGTTATTCCATGAAGGTGATAAGGTAATGATCTTTAATTCTCGATTTTGGCTTCACCCAGGTAATCTTAATTCTCATTGGGAAGGTTCTTTTGTTATTGCTAATGTTTACCCATTTGGTGCAGTGTAAGTCCAATACCCCTCCTCCAAAAGGACATTCACGGTTAATGGACATCGGTTAAAGCATCACTATGAGAGGACACACAATCCTGGATCAACATCAACTTCTATTGGATCACCAACTTCTGCAGTTGACCCACCACTGGATGGAGATGGCAACCCACCAAATCCAAACCAGGGGCCACCTCTTTCACTTTAACTCTCTCTATCTCTTCCTCCCTCTATATATTTATTCTTCTTTATCTCTCTTTAATTTTTTTACCACTTTATTTATCAAACCCTTTCTTTTTCACTTTCTATTTTGTGTGGGTGTATCTTTATTAAAAACTAAAAAAACCTAAAAAAACACACACAAAAAAGAATAATAATAATAAAAAATATACAAAAAAATCAAGAGTCATGATTACTCACCTTTCAATTTTCTAATTTTTTCCAACCATTTTGTGGAGTTAACAAACATTTTTTCATCTCAAAATTTTTTTATTTTCATCATAACTTTGGATAAATAATTTTGTTTCAAAACCAACACATTTTGATTGCTCAGTTTTTGATTTGGAAAATTATTTTCCCCACCCATGATGAACAACATTTGATTTCATGCCAAGGCCGCCTATGGACATCTTTTCAAAATTTTTGTTTTCACCCCCATTTGTGAGTCTTGAGTTTGTGGACCTTCAACCTGAATTCCCTACTTTAGTGTTCATTAATAAGATAGAGGCATTTTCTGAACCCCATGATAATTATAATAGCCAAATATCCTCCCATTAACCATACATTAATCCTCATTTTGAAATCCCCTTCAAGCTATGAATACCTTTTCTTTGATAGCCACATTACAAGACTAATTCCTTATCCCACCCAATATCAACATGGATTTTATTTTCATAATTTCTTGAAATTTAAGTGTGGGGGGAATGTATTGTATTTTTAGTACCCTTTCTTAATGTCACTATATTATCTTATACTTGAGTGAAAGCATCATTTTAAGTGTGGGGGAGATGTTATCCTTCAGTGGGGTTTGGGAGTGTATATATGTTTATCATGTACAATTGAAAAGTGTTCAAAAAAATCAAAAAAATCAAAAAAAAATGAAAATAAGAATGGGTTGCATCTTGGGTAGGTCAAAAATCACTATTTATCAGCCTTTGATCTTGTTATAACTATTACAATTAGTTTTGTGAGGAGATAAATCATGGTTTGGGATTTGAGTGTGAGATCTTTTCCATGTTCAACTTTCGAAAAAATAAAAAACAAAGAAAAAAAACACTTGCATTATATTCTTATGTCATTGGGAGAAGTTTTGTGGTTTGTAAATATGTCATCCTCTCATCCCCTTCAAATTTTCTTACTCTATTGTGTCTTTCTTCACACAATCATTCCCTTGTAAATATGTGTTTTCATATCCTTCCATGTTTTATTTCAAAAAAATGTGCATTTATTTTTCTATGTTGGTGTTTTAACCCTCTTCTTATCTCTCTTGGACATTATATTCCTACCATCCCATAGCCACAGAAAAACCCCTTAAAAATAACTCTTGATTCTTTTTCACTTTGGATATGGATTGGAAGCTAAGATCTCTTTAAAACTCTAAGATTTTCACTTTTGGTTGGTGAAAGAGTGAACCACCACAAATGAATTTTATCATCTTGAGAGGTGTGAGTTTTGAGTGTCCACATTTTCCATTTCTAAATTTGAGCATGAAAAAATGAATTAGTTTTGGAACATTGTTTATGTAACAACTTTTGTTGGAATTCAAAATGGATGAGTGAAATAGTCTAAACCTCCCCTGATTGGAGAAAACAAAATTTTAATATTTTTTGGTGAGTGAAAATGATTTTTTAGGTTTTTATATTTGTTTCACATGAGGACATGTATAAGACTAAGTGTGGGGGATTTGATGTTATTAATATTTTCATGATTTATTATATAACCCCTTTAATGATTTTATATGAAATGTGCATAATTTTTGTGAAATATTAATGTTTTAATGCTAAGAATATTTTTTGAGCATTTTTAAAAGTAGTCTAATTGAGTCAGTTTACTATTTTATTTATAAATCTAACTATAATGATTAAAATTGTGTGGTTTTTGTTTTTTAGGATTCATTATTTAATTTATCACATATCATTAGAAGGAATCATGGGCCAATTCTTCCATTTGAAGGCTCATATGGTCAACACAACAAGACCCAAAGAATTTGTGATGAAACTAGACCATCAATTAATATTGAGTTACTGGTCTAAATACCGAAGCCCAAATTTTATGAAACTCCACCATATGTTAGATATTATCCAAAGGAATCATGGATAAAAAATTTAAGGTCCAACTATAAGAAAAAGGGGCCCAACTAATGCATTTAAGTCCAGCCCACCATTCTGGTCGTGAATTAAAATCAGGACACTATTCATGACATATCTCATGCTGTAATCATTAAATAGAGCTTAGATTTTGCAGTATGAAAGAGGAGATATATGTGGCCTACTTTTTTGAAGAAATAATTCAGCTTTGAAGGCATATTGCTATTTAAAACCCCTTTCACATTTTGGACTTCAAAAAGATTAGATTGAAATGGATAGATTAAAATTGTTTAATCAACCGGTCATAACTTTGTATCCATAGGTCAAAATGACTCCAAATTTTGGGATAGGTCAGAAAACATTTTTTATATTCAACTTTTAAGAATGAGATATCTCAATATTAGTCTGTATAGATATCTAAATCATCGAGCCAAGTGGAAGGACAGATTGGGAATGAAAATAGTCCACTTCCTTGGGCTATAAATAAATCCCCCTCCTCTCCTTCAAAGGGGTTGGCATTTCAGAAAAGAGGAGAACATATTGGCATGACCAAATCCTTTCCAAATTCTTGGGAGGACCTTCCATACTCATGTTTTCACTTGAGATACCCTTCCTCCTCTCTTTGTTTCCTTTGACTTTTGTGTTGTTCTTCGTTTGTAATCTTGTAAGTTTGTGTTTTGTAATTCTGTTTTAATGAAAATTTCTTCTTCAATATCTCATATTCTCATCCACCTTCTATATTTTAATATTAATTTTCTTAAAATAGTTTAAATACAGTTTAATCCCCTTCCCTTCTTTTTCTTCTTCATTCAATCAAAATTTCGTTTTTAATTATCATCATTGTCTATGTGTGTGTGTTCGACACACCACTCTTTTCTTATCCATTTATTTTTCTTCTCTTCTTAATTTATCATCATAATAATTATAACTAAAATATTGAACAACCAAATGGATGAGTAAATCTATTATTGGGGTGAGTCAAAATTTAGGGATGTTAAGTGATTGAGAGTATTTGCTTGATGATATATTATTTGAATTAACATTGTTTATATTTGACTTAACATTTCGTCGATTAATCCCTTGTTTTGTTTAACGTGTGGTTTCCATGGATTATTGAAACCATAAATACACCACCATCAAAAAGCTCTGATTTAGATTAGAACCTTAAGTTAAGTTAAGTATTGGATTAAAGCCTTAACACTTAGGAATTCCAATCAACATTATCTTATGAAGTGGGTGTTAATTTAATGCAATATAAAGCAAAGCTCAATGATTTCACAAGCTTAACTACCTAATAATGAACTCACCCAAATATTTATCAATTTGTTAAATCAATCATAATCAATCAATCATTTCAATTAATCTCTGCAAACAAACCCTCTAATCAAAATACAATCAACTATAAACAATCGACTATTTAAAAAGTATCATCGCTGAGGATTCGACCCGAGTGCTGCTATACACATTAGCAGAGAATCGGAACTTTGACCGGTCGATAGGCGACAATAGGCTGTGCGTTTCATCTTACTAGGAATTTTTTATTCCAGTTGTTGTTTTTTCTTGTGGTTATGCTTGTTAGTTTCCCAGTAGTGAAGGAATATCTAAATGGAATCACTTGAACATGATAACAAGAATGGGTACAATAGGAAATTGTTTTCCAGAAATGGGTTGTGCTCTGGTTGTGGTTGTTGTATACTTGTGAATGTAGGGATAATAGCAAGAGTGGTTGTGTATAGGATGTTTATTGGTTTTAGGAAACTTAGGTTGGGATTAGTCCTTGATTACCTATATGTATAAAATTTAGTTCTTATGTTTCTTATACGCACCCCACCCATGTTGATCACTTCATACCAAACACACCCATTTCATGGGGGAGGGTGTTTTCCCCCAACATTCCTATGAGTGGTTGGTTATTAGATCCTTTCTACTCCCACTCCCAGGTATCCCAAGACTCTTTGGGTAGGATATTACGGTCTGAGGATCGTTATGGACCAAGACTCTTTAGGCAGGGTTTGTTGTGGTGGTTGGTCTAGGTGTGTGTGGGCAAGTTGTTTACCAAGTGTCTTCAGGATGAGGCCTAGGTGTATTCGGGCATGGAAGTGGTTGTTCTGTCCCAAGTTTCTTTGGGAATGGTGGTGTTTGTTGTGACCCAGGTGTCTGTGGGCATGGTTATGAGTGGTTATAGTGTCCTACGTATTTTCTGTAGGGATAGACGTGTGGTTGGGAAGGCCCATGGGGTTGTTGTTGGGGCGGTAGTGGGACTGTAGTGGGATTTGTGGGGGAGGTTTGATGCGTAGGATATTCTAAATAACCAGTGGGAAAGTGGTTTGTGGTACCCAAATATCGATGTTCTATTTCTATTATTTTACTTGGTTTTTCTTATTTAGAGAGTGTGCCTTAGTGAGGTTGTGTGGATAGTTTTCATTGCTAGGTGTTTTGGTTACCTTTATTTTTTTCTCATGGGGCATTATAATTCCTCCCCACTTGTTCACGGGAGCTTTTGGTTTCTCCACCAAGTATACCTATATACTCACCCTACATATGTAAAACTTCTTTCAGGTTTCCAGGAGGACTTTGAGGACCGGGTTGGACCTTACTAGCTCAGGCGTCGGGATAGTTGTCATTGCTGCCTTTATTTTCTTTTGGTAGTTCCTTTTAGATTTTTTCTTTCACTTTGTATCAGTTTATTTTGAACATGCATATGGGAATGGATTTTTTTCCTTTCTTTTACTTTCAGTTTATAGATTTTTTTGGGATTTACCATCCTATCTCCCTATCTTGTTCTATAAAAATGGTAATGTCTTCCATAGTACGTGATATTCAATACCCTTGGTGCTAGTTTCCACTTAGAGGACTATTGAAGGTGGGACTCGGGGTCATTTTCTCTCCTTTAACTTGAAGAAGGAAAGTTCTGGTAGTTTTATGTCCCTTACCTCATCTTGTAAAAGGCAGGTCGTAACAAATAATGACCTTTTTATCATAGTCAACCTAACGAAGTCATTATGGATATATAAGCTAAATATCATCAAAACGTCTGATGTGAACTTAATTGATTAAGTAATTAAATATAACATGGTAATAAATAAAATAAAAGAAATAATAATATTTAAAAAATTTCTTAATAAAGTAAATAATTAGCATAATTTTATTATTCATGAATATAAAGAACATACATGATGATTCAGACCTGAGGTAAGGGGTTTCGTAACTCAATTTCTTTTCATTGGGTTATATCACTTATACATTGATTATATTATATTAGGATTACGTTTGAAATGAAATTTGATTATTTTATATTTTATTTCCACCTTTTTTGTGTATTTAAATTTTTCTCACATAATCACTTCATTTATTAATTCACACTTCAATGATAAGATCTTTGTAAGGGTTTCTCACCTCACTTTTGTTTTCATGATCCATATATGGTATTCACCAATTAATTCTTTAAATAGGTGTATATACTACCCCTTTGATATGATATATCATTATTCATTTTATATTCATGGTATTTTAAGATTCATTTGAAGTTATTCTTTTCATATGGATTATGATTCAAAAGTTACCAAAATGGTAAGAGTTTATGTCACAATCTCATTAGTATTCGGGATTGTTTATGTTTAAGACTCCACTAGGGGAATTATTTGATATTTTTATTTTAAAAACAATATATTTTATTATTATGTGCTTATTTTTAAAAACTATAAGTTTTAATTTCATTTTCCTCTTTTAAGTACTCAAAATATCAAAAAAAAGTGTCTTTAATAAAAAAAAATATTTAGTTGGGAATATATTTTTTCCATGTCCATGTTTTCAAAAAAATAAAGAATTCTTTAAATATTCCTATCTGATTTCTTAAATTCATTTTTAACCATGATATAATTTTAAAAAAATGTTTTAAAAAGGAATATCTTTTTTCTTTTTCTAATAGGGTACTTATTGACTTTTTACCAAAAATGTGAAAGGAATCTTTGTTTTAACATGATCAACATGAAAGAAATATACCACCATTATAACCACTCAATTATTTGAAGCTTACTTTAAAATTTCCCATGGTTATTTTAAAATATATTTTTTTCCTAATACTTTGTAATTTTTTAGTTTTTAAAAATTGAATTTCTAAGTATAAAGGGTATTTTCCTCAAGATTGTTATTAATGATCTTTTTATAGTATTTATATTCATCAATTACAATATCCCTTTATTTTAATTATGATCTACAAGGGATATTTTGTAATTATTTACTTCTAATTATTTCTCTAGATGGATTATGATAAGTTTTATTGGGGAAAATGTTAATATTTCGTATGCTAGTTTTTTAATACGAATGTTTATATTGATTATGTATTGAATTATTATTCTACCCTATTATATGATGAATGAATTGGACTTAATAAGTTATGTTTAAGGCCCTGTATATCCACTTGATGCATCATTAGGTATCACAAGACAAATTAGTTTGGGTATTTAGATTATGCCTTAACCATTTATGTAAGATGTCTTGGCACGAGACTTTGACGATAAGTTTATAATGTCCATCATTATGTATTCCATAATTATGAGATTATTTATTGATGTCCATATGATTATTTTAATAGTTATGATATTTATGAATAAGTTTCAAGCTCATGTGATTATTTAAATGGGGTCATTTGATCTTTATTTACTCCTACCATATTATTCTCTATGCTCAAGTTGTTGATTAAATGGCATGTGTTTTCGGTTATTTATCTTTATATATTAATTATTATTTATTTACTCATAATAGATTCCATTGTATGTAACCCTTACTAAGCATATAATATCACCCTTTATTTGGTATCCTTTACCCATGATATGAATAAGGAATCTTTGAATGATTTCAAGGATGCATAATATTTATTTTTACTATGTTGTATTTTTATTCTTTCAAATATAATGTGAGATTCAAATATGAGTCTAGTTTACCAAAACTACTAAAATATTATATCTTTTGGGATGATATCTCTTGTATCTTAAGCTAATGTAATAAAGTAACCCCCAACTTAGGGCTACTAGGGTCAGGGTCTTTACAGTTAGTATTAGAGAATTTTTTTATAAAAGACTTAGGAACTAGATCTAGTAAAACATAGATTTTCCAACGAGCCCATACTCGAGTGGTAAGGGCTCCTTCTTGGCATCCAAGAGACCTGAGTTCAAAACCGAGTGGAGGTGAATTTCTGGGTTACTGTAGCAGTACTGTAGCAGTACTATAGCAGTCACTATAGTAGTACTGTAGCATTCACTATAGCAATCACTATAGCAGTAACTGTTTGGTACTGTAGCAGCTGGAACTATTCACCCGATTTGGGCCTTCGGGCCAATGGTTTGGGCCTACGGGTCTCCAGGGCCTTCGGGTCATCAAAGGCCTTCGGGTCACGTAGACCATGGAGTATCCCAGTTCACACAGAACAGTCCCCAGAAGAGGATCAGAGCAACATGAGTAGCTGCCACCAGATGCAGAGCTAATCGGATTAGAAGAATGAGAGGGTATGGCAGCCGCCATCGGGACCAGGCACCGTGCAGCTTTGTACGGGGAAATGCTAGCCGATCAGCAATGCAAGGTGGGTAGCTAAGGAGATCAATGATGCAAGACGTTGGGGAGGGGTTGTTCTAGTGGGCTGGGCCTACGGGTCATGTAATGGGCATGGTCTGTCTCTGGGCCTTCAGGTCATGTATTACAAGTCATGTCGGGCCTTGTGCCTTGGGCCTACGGGTCATGTACGGGTTCCCCTTCAACCCTTAAAAGGGGGATTATCTATAATAAAATAAAAATAAGGCCTTCGGGCCATTCGGGCTAGTAAAACATAGATTTGAGAACATAACCCTATGAAAAACTATAAGTATATGTATAATTATAGTATAGCATCATAATGTTTTTATAAAGGTAAATATTATGCGATTTTTCTATCAATACATCCATGTATGGATACTATAAGTGGATGTGGTTTTGGCATAGATGTATCTAGGGGTAATAACCCTAAAAAGAGTTGGTTGATTATATCTTGGAAATCATTCTAATGTATGGTTAGTATTCCCTTACTACACACCTGGTTTGACACTCCTGTGGGATATTCTTGGGTTAATTCACATTTTATTTATGATCCATTATGATGAATTAAATAATAGAACCTATATAAACTTGTGATATTCCATATTGATATATGATAAACCTAAAGTGTCTTGTGATGATAATTATAAGGTTGATCATGTGTTTAATGGAATAGATACCCCTTTTGAGATTTTAAGTCATTGTAATTTTACATGATTAAGGATATTTTAGGATTAATTTATGGGAATACAACACTTGGTTTTAGTATTTGTTTTAGTGAAATGGTTATTTTTGGAATAATGATTTTTATTTTATGGACATAAGTTTAAAGGTATTGATAACATTTAGGGTTTATATAATCTTTGATTATGAGGTAATTATGGGTTATTAAATTTTGGAAATATATGTGGTATCATATAGACAACCATGGGATTGAAAATTGATTTAATTATTAATTTAATTTTTCAGGTTATTCATCATATTTTTGGGAATTTTATTGGAATTATATTAATTTAGTTTTAGAAAAAGAACATCTCACATGCTAAGAAACAACCCATCACATCTGTCAAGGCTACGATGCTTGAACCTGCAATTGAGGGACGACAAGTTTGCAGTACCTACCACTAGAGTATGTGATATCCTAGTTAGTGTGACATTTTTTTTACTTAAATGATTTTATGGATAAATATTGATTTGATTTTGGTAAAAATATTATTGTAACAAATTTGTTTGAATTTTTATGATTTGTAGGCGATTAATGATATCTTTGGAGACATTTTATTGGATTTAAGTACATATAACCATTATTTTTAACATAAAGGATTATTTGGGAAGAATTATATTATATTTCAATAGATTCAATATTAGCGGTATGAGATAACCTTTGAGGAATCCATAGTCTTTTCACATCTCACTGATTTATATTTTTGTGGTCATTAACTTTCTCATGACCCTGTTATCTATCTATCTATATTAGTCCTTGGACATTCATATTCTCTTCCATGTCTATATTTTAACTCCTTGCTAATGTTTTCATTATATAGGAACCTGAATACATGATATTTCAGGTAACCTTTATGATTTCAATTATTATTTTTAAATAATTTTTAGTATCCCTATATACAATGTGAGTTTTCAAAAAAGGATAAACTTTTGATGGCCAAAATATAATTTTTAGGGAATAATTTATTTAAGGGTTTATAATTTAACACCATGATATTTTAGAATATATCTCTATTTAAATAAATTTTATTTCTTAGATAGCTTGTGTTACATGAAACATCGAGTTTAAACTAACAATGATATACTATTAAAATATTTAAATGTGACTATTATAACCTAGCCACTAAAATTGGTGGTATGAATAGGAATAACCACTTTTAAAAAATTATGTATAAATATTTTAGATAAATAAAATATATTAGTAAATAAGTACTCAATTTTTAGTAAAGTCTTTATATTCTTCAAAAATATATTTTTCATCAAAAATGTTTTTATTACTTTTTGTGAGAAAATAATATAATTAATTCCTACCAATTTTAGAAATTTTATTGTACAAAATTAAATAAATTTTTGAAAATATCATGTCAAAATTTACTTAGGGTGAACTTTTGGGATTTTTCAGAAAATATTGATTTTTCAGTGAATAGTGAAACTACCAATTTTTCTAAAACTGACATTTCTTTTCATTAAACAAGCCCTGTAATATTTTAAATTTGATACTTAATTAATATAAGAATAATTTATTTATAAATAATATAATTAATTTCATATGAATAAACATTATATGTTATCTTGGTATCGAAATACTTTTAGACTTAAAAGGGCATTTTTTCGGAAAACCAGTTTTCATCGTGCTTTGTGAGATACATATAAAATGAATTTGTATAACTTATGGAGATTAAATTTGGTAAAATGGATTATATATTTTTAATCATAATTATTAATATTATTTAACAATTTAAACTTAAATTTTGGTCATAATAAATAGTAAAAACGGTAAAAATTCATCACCATAGTAAAAGGGTAAATCGGGATAACCTAGTTTAAAAATAAGTGATAAGGCCACCATTTTTCATATTTAATATTATTGGATGAATTTATTTATATATTTATCACCTTATACTATATATTTATTTTTTTATGGGACACTTATCCATTACAGTTACCTATATAATATTTTAAGTAAAGTAAAATACAAAATGTTACTTTCTTACTTTAAAAAATCTATTATGTGTTCCCATATGGAAAAAAGCAAGTTGTGAGTGAATATTAATTATTATTTTTATAATAATAAATTAATTTTAATTATGTTAATTTATTTATAATTTTTTGTGATAATATAATTACCTTAAATTCCTACACAATACCGAAACAGTAATTCGTTAATTAATAGAAAAATAAAATAAACGATTTTATTAAAAGTAATATAATTTGAGTGATCTATATAGTTACACGATTTTTATAGATTAATATATAATATTAGTGATTTTATAAAAGTATATATACTAATTTCACATTTTTCTTGACATGTTTAAAGTCAAATTAAGTGAATAGTGTTAAAAATGACATTAATGTTATTTTATAGTAAATAATATTTTATTAAAGGAATTAAAATTCCTAAAAAAACCTATATTTATCCACATTATTGGTATATGTTTAAAAATATCATTTATGGTACATTTATGACCTAGTTTTTCTTTTATAGTAACTATCGTGACCCTTATAGAGTAACAACATTGTTATCATGGTAATTGTCAAAAATGGTTAACAAGGGTTAAAATAAAGATATATGGGTAAAAACCTAATATATACTTGTAAAAATTGTATTTTATAATATTATTTAGACCTATAATATTCCTATATTTTGATTATATAATTTTTGATCCATTTTAACAATAAAATTAATTTATATTAATTTAATACTTTAAGAAATTCCAAAAGTCCCCATCCCCTCACTTATAAAAGGTCTCCTCATCTCTCTTTTTCTTCACATTTAAAGAACCATTTAGTTTGGAAAATACCGACCAAAATACCTTTTTAATTATATTCCCACATATTAGAGGCCTTATATTGATTATAAAACCCTCCTATGAAGGTTTTTGGTGTAAACCTAAAGAGGTTGTCTGAAGAAGAGGTGTCATTCTTAATCGAGCATTTTTGTTTTATTTCTTCTTCCACCTACTTAAAATATTATTAAAACATTATGATATAATAAAATAAGTATCTCAAATATAATAATATTTTATTATGTTAATTTCATAACCTATATCCATATCCTCTTTCGTCAAATGGGAAACAAAACCATCATTTGTGTGTATGACGAACTATCGCCTCACAAACCGATGTAATTCGTTTTCCATAATCACCTCTCCTAGATATTTATTATGATGGATTTAATATATATATATATGATATTAATGAAATATTTAGAATTATTAAAATTTAGTATACCATCTAGTTTCTTACCTTTCCATCCATTGAAAAATGATAATGTTTTCAAGCATACATGTGGATTACTACCTCCACGAATCGATGTGATTCATTTTTCATAACCACGTCACATGGATGATACATAGGAGTGTATTTAAAGAAATTATATGATATTTATTATATAATTTTAATTATTAAAATATAAAATAATACATACATTGAAACACCCTATGATTTTATGAAATATTTTTTTTCAAAAAAATGATTTATTCGAAAGCTTACATTACACGCAACACTGAGTTTAAACAAACCACAAGATACTATTCAAAATATTATTATGTTATAATTATCACCTATCTATTTTATAGGAGTGTGTTTATAGTACTAAATAAATTATGAAAACAAAAATATTAATATGTGTATAAAATAAATTCATTGGTTACCAATTGATTAGAAATTAAAAAAAATTGAAAGTAAAAGCGTTATTTTTTCTAGAAAATAGTTTTTATGTACACAAACATTTTTTATCTCAATAAATTAAAAAAATAAATTTTGGTGAATTATTTTAATTAAATTTATATATTATACATTAAATAAATCTTTTTAACATTAATATAATATTTTTAGTCATGGAAAAAGAATAAAATCCATTTTAATGCTTAAAAATGTATTTTTATAAAAAGACAGTTATCACTGCCTTCCACGTGGTTATTTTAAAATTAATTTATGTAAATTATATAAATTTAATTGATAAAAATTTATTTTATATTTGGAATCATTTGTTCTAAATTTTTCAAATAGACCCCTTTTATTTTTTGGCATTATGAATAGTAACCGTGGTAAAATTTATCACCTTAGTAAATGGTAAATCAGGTCAATCTAGGTTAAAAATAAGTGATAAGTCCATAATTATTGATCTTAATTATTATTTTATGAATATAATTTTTTCCTTATCACCTTAGGTTTGAAATTTCATTGTTTAAGAGACATTTTCCATGAAAATGACCTATATAATATTTAAATTAAAGAAAGTTAAAAATTGTCACTCTCTTAGTTTTAAATATATCTTATTATTCCATATAAAAAAAGTTAGTTATGAATAAATTTAAGAATATATTTTTATATTAATGAATGTTTTTTCATGATATAGATTTATCTCTAACTTTGAGTAATTATATAATGACATTAAATGTTTATGAAACACTGATGCAATATTTCTCTAATTAATAAAAATATATAATAAACGATTTTAAAAATATTAAAAGTAAAATAATTTGAGATATTTAATTTATTTTGAGAATTTTTTAGATTATTATAACGTATTATTGTTATGTTAAATAATTAAATTCTAATTCCAACTTTTTATTCATGTCTTTTAAGTCAAATTAAATGAATAGTGTCTAAATTGGTAATAATGATATTATATGAAAATAATATTTTATTAAATTTATTAAAATCCATAATTATATTAAAAAGGGGAAAAATGATAATATATGGTCTAAAATTACATCCCTTTCCCATTTATAGTCTATTTTTAACCATTTTTATTGTGAATGGCATTAATATATTTTACTCTTTTAAGAAATTCCAAGAGTGCCCCTCCCTTCAATTATAAAAGGCCACCCCTAATTTCTATTCTTCACACCACTTTTAGCCTTATATCTCAATAAAAATCTACCAATTAATCTTATACACTCTCCTATAAACATTATAGAGTTTTCTTCCCATAAGTTTAACCCTAGACCCCTTAAGAGGATATCTAAAGGAGTCATTTCAAAGAATAGGTAATTTCCTTAACCGATCACTTTATTTTTAATTATTATTTTACCTACTCTAAATCTATTATATTATTATTAAAATAATAAATTAAGTATCTTAAATATACTGAAATTCTATTATGATTATAAAACCTCTTTTTTCACCATCTTTCCATCAAATGGGAAGTGAATGTGTCACTCCTTCGTACGTAGAGCTTAGCATCTCCACGTAGCGATACAATTTATTTTCCATAATTATATTACATGGATGGTTATTATGATGGGTTTAATGTTTATATATTATATTTATAACATAAATATTTTCCATAATTATAATATTATATCTACTTTCTTACTTTAAAAACTATTGGGAAATGATAATGTCGCATGTGCGTACGTGTGCACTACCACCTCCACAAAATAATGTGATTCATTTTTCAATTAAATTTTAAATGGATGGTAATAAGAATGTATCTGATGAATATATATGATTTATATGATACAATAATTATTATATAAATGTGAATTATTATTTATCTTTCTTTTTTTCTATCTGTCAAAAAATGAAAAACTGTGTTTATGTATATGTACGGATTAACATCTTCATGAATGGTGTAATTTATTTTTATATCCCTAAATTTTATGGGTGAACATAAATATATATAATGAATATATATTTTATTTATATCATGATAAAAAAAATTTATATAATGAAACCATGATAAAAGTATAAGGACTGAAACTACCAAACCAAAACGTACATAAAAAATGAAGCAGTTATCACCCAAAACAGTGATTTTAATAAAGAATTGTTAATAAAAAAGTGATAAAAGATTATAATTAATCATATATGGTTTGATATATATTATTATGGTTATTTGATAATTTTATAATAAACCTATATTTATTATACATAATGTTCTAATGCGTATGAAAGAATTCAGACCGAAGGTAAGGGATTTTTGTCTCACTTTTATTTCCATGGGACAAATGCCATATTCACCACTTATTTCTTTTGTGAGGTGTATATACTTTCCAGGAATTAATTTTATGATTATAATTATGAAAATATAGGAAATACATATCCATATAAAGTTATTTTTTTCATGGGTCTTATGATTAAAATATTACCAAAGCGGTAAGTATTTTATGTTACAATCTCATTATTTATCGAGATTATTTGTGATTATACTTATGGTGATGAAATATTATGATAAAATATCAAGAAATTCAAAAAAATTATTATCCTCTATTATTTATTGATAATATATGTTTTCCTTTCATTTTCCTTACCGTAAGTACTCAAGAGACTGAAAATGTGTTTTATGGAAAATCAACTTTATTTCTCTCTTTGGTCGAAAAACCTTTTTCTTCCATATCTATGTTTTCTAAAAATGTTTTAAATTATTTTTTTACTATTATAATATGATTTTTTAAATTAATTTTTACCCATGTTTTACTTTTTATAATTTTTTTTAAAATTAATCTTTTTTTCATTTTCTAAATGAGGTGCTTTTTGACTTTTTACCAAAAATATAGAAGGAATTTTTTATTTTGACTTATACAGAATAAATTGAATTTCCCACCATCATGGTTTCTCAATGTTTCAAAGATTACTTTACAAGTTTCCAAGGTTCTTTTCAAATAAATTTTTTTCCATAATATTTTGGAAATATTTATATTTTAAAAGTGATTTTCAGTGTAGAAATGTTTGTTTACTCAAGAAATATTTTAGTGATATTTTAAAGAAATATTTATATATGATAAAATCCTTTGATGTTAATTTTCATTTAATGGGTATATAATCCAATTTTACCATTCTTACTATTTCTCTAGATGGTTAATTTTTATGTTAATGATATATATATGAAACTCATTTATTTTCCATGGGTTATGCTATGATGAATTAAGGAAATGATTATGAAACTCATTTTCTTTGGACATGTTATGATGTGATGATATGATGAATATTTTATGATCTTATTGAACACATATGTATGGTTTTATTTATGTAAAAATTGTTATATTATAACCAAGTATGGTGGTTACATTATAAACAAGGATGGTGGTTACATTATAACTAAGGACAGTGGTTATTCATAACCTAGGACAATGTTTATATTATAACCAAGTATGGGTGGGATCATAATTATATATCCCTCCAATTAATTGGATAAGTATTGATATTTCATGAGATAAAAAGTACTAGAATGGGGAGTGAACCCAGTTCAGTAAGGGAATTTGTCCACTATGATAGTCTTGGGAGTGAACCTTGACAATGATGATGGTTTGGGGAGTGAACTCATTCCACTCCAATAGAATTATAAATGATCCTTGACTACTAGGGAATTGATTTTATATGATTATGAGTATAGAAAAATTAAAGATCTTATACCAATTTTATTCTATCATGGAATATATTCTTTGAATACTTTATGATTCATGTATTATAAAATATCAATCTTTATACAATGACTCAAGATTATGATCTATGATAAGAAAGGTATGGATTTAAAATGTTAAGATCAAGTTCTAAAACCATTATTATCATGTTACGCTTATATTATCTTTTATATCTCCCTTTTTTACCCTTGATAAGCATCTAATATCATGCTTTCTTATGTTTCATTTCCCAAAGTTATAAAGAAAGTTTTTAATAATGATATTCCTCATAAGGGTTCAAGTTATAAAGAACTTAATGGGAGGATATTATGAACCAGTTATTTATGTGTCCAAGTTTCTAAAGGAACTATACCTATATGATTTTGAAATGTATCATTATTTTATATAATGAATATTCATCTAAAAATATGAAATATATATGTATGAAAAGGATGGTTTTCTATAGTTGGTATCAGAGAAAGGTTTAATTAACCTTTGGAAACTATGATGAGAAATTTTTTTTGAAAAACCTAGGGATAATTATAAGTATATGATAACATTAAAAAGTTTTGGTAATGACCATGGATAACCTAGGTTAAACATAAGTTCCCATATATTAAGAAGAAGGTGTCATGATTTAGACATCCTATGAATGATCGACCACTTTGATAAAATATTTCTTATGGTCATGCTTACCATTTTGGTTTTACTAAGGGATTAAATATGGAACAATGAAGTTAGGTTGTTTATAGGTATGCTCAAATATTGGAATGTCTTATTTCGTTTTAGTTATATAAATTTCATTATATCATGAAGAGTATTCATTAATTTTAATTCTTATACCAAATAATTAAATGTTGAATTAGAAGTTAAAATCCCTAATGGTGTGATGAATTGAATATAAAGTATATTATTCTTCTCCATTTGAAGTTTTTGGGAATTTTCTACTTATAGATTTTGTGATTCTCCCTTTAGTTGAATTTTATGTGATTCTAGGAATGGATTGGATTTCTTTATATGTAGATAATATTAATTGATAAGGAATGGAAGTCACATTTAATATTCTAAATAAACTCATTGTCATTTATTAATGAGATAATAAATATGAACTTCCAATGTAAATCACACCCATTATATGGATATTTATTCCTATTCAAAATTGGTGTTTGTCTTGGGTGGTTGGGAAGAAACTCAACGTTAAAGATATGACTATTGTACAGGAGTTTTTTGGCATGTTTCCAGAAGAATTTTATGGTCTTCCAACAAATCATGAAGTTTAGTTCTTGATATAACTAATAACTAGTTCAATTACTATTTCAAATAATCCATATATAATGACCCCAATTCAGTTGCATGAATTAAAGAAGAAGCTTTGGGATAATCTTGACAAGGGATTCATTTGGCCAAGTGAGACACCGTGTGGTTCACCTATTCCTTTTGTTAAGAATAATGATGGATCAATGTGACTCTTCATTAACAATATATAACTTAACAAGATAATTATCAAGAAAAAGTATAATCTATCCCATATTGATGACTTTCGTTATCAATTACATGGAGCTCAATATTTTTCTAAGATTGACCTTCATTCTAGATATCAGCAAAAGGGGGTCAAGAAAAAAGATATAACCAAAATGGAATTATTTACAATTTATGGAAACTATTAATTTATTGTGATTACATTTATCCTTAAAAATTTCCCACTATATTATTGGATTTAAAGAATAGATTCTTTAGATATTACTTTGATCAGTTTGTAGTAGTCTTTATAGATGATATTCTTATATATTCAAAGGGAAAGTAAGAGTAAGAATATCACTTGAGGATTGTGATAAAAACCCTGAGGAAGGATACTCTTTATGAAAAATTTTCCAAGTTTGAATTTTTTATTTTGATAGTTTCATCCCTCAATCAAATAATCTTGAGTGAGGGTATATCAGTAGATTCTTCAAAAATATAAATCATTGAGCGTTCGGCCAAACTAACCACTATGATTAAGATCCATTGCTTTCTTGGTTTTCCTAGATACTATTGGTACTTTGTGGATAATTTCCTATGTATATTTAATCCTATCACCAATTTAACTCATAAAGGATCCAAGTTCCTTTGGATGGATGAATGTGAGGAGAATTTAAAGGAGCTAAAGATAAGGTTGGTTAGTGAAACTATCCTTGCACTGCCTTATATTGGAGAACATTTTGTAATCTACTAATATGCATCCAAGAACGTAATGGGATTAATTATAATGTATAATGATATGGTGATATCTTTTTCATCATGCCACTTGAAGGTTCATGAGTAAAATTACCAACCTCATGATTTAGAGTTAGTAGTATTAATTTTTCCATTGAATATATGGAGGTAATATCTTTATGTAGAGAGGTGTGATATATATACTAATCATAAAAGTTTAATGTATATTTTCGTATATAAATAGTTGAGTATACACCAGATAATATGGTTATAGATGATTAAATATTATGACTGCTCAATACATTACCACCCTAAGAAATCAAGAAAGGTGAAAGATGATTTGAATCAAAGGAATCATTCTAGATTATCTATGATTAGGATCATGAAAGATCTAATATTACTATATTTTAAAAGGATGAATATGTAAATATTAAAGTAAGGGTAAAGATATTATCTTTCTCAAATGATTGTTCAACCATATATACAAGTGAATATTAAATAGGCGTAGAAGGAAGATGTGGAACTTAAAAAGAGGGTGGGAAATGCTCATGAGTTTAACCTTTATTATGATGGTATGATAAGATTTAAGAACTATGTATGTGTCACATCCATACCCTATTTGAATAAGTATGAATTGGATGAGAATCAGAGTTCATCACTCTATGCTCATCCTGAAAGTATGAAGATGTATAGAGATATGAAAGAGTATTTTTGACAGGTTAACATAAAGAGATATATTTTTGAGTATGTATCATGATGCTTAGTATGTTAACAATTTAAGTCTAAGAGATAGAATTATAGGTGTATGTTATAACCATTACCAATACTATAATTGATATGTAAAAATATCACCATGGATTTTATCATTGGACTCCCCAAAAATTCTAATGATGCAATGATATTTGGGTTGCAGTCGATCACCTTACAAAGACAGCACACTTTGTTGCTATTAGAGAATATTTCTCTCTAAATCATATTTCTATGATATTAATCAAGTAATTAGTAAGGTTTTGTGGAGTACCACATTCCATTGTATCTAATTGGGATCTGAGGTTTACCTAAAACTTTTGGGGAAGAATTTAGAAAGCTCTAGATATAGAGCTAAGTTTTAATACAACATATCATCTTCAAATAGATGGATAGTCTTAGAGAACCATTCAAACCCTAAAGGATATGTTGAGATCTTTCTTTATGGATTTCAAAGGTGGTTAGGAGCAATAACTTCCTCTAGTTAAGTTTTCATATAACAAAAGCTTTCACTCAAGAATTTAGATGGATCCTTATGAATCCCTCTATAGAATGAAGTGAAGAACTCCATTGTGTTGGGATGAATTTGGAGAGAAAAATATATTGGAACCTGATCTAGGGGATTAAATGGAATATAATTCTATATTTATTAAACAATATATAAGGACCGCACAACATTGACAAAAAAATTATGTTTAGAATCATCGATGTGATTAAGAGTTTGAAGTTGGTGATAATGTATTCCTATGGATATCTACTTCGAAGAAGGTTATGAGATTTGGAAAAAAAAGTAAATCTTATCCCTGTATATATTGGTGCCTTTGAAATTATTGATCATATCATAACATTATCTTATCATTTTTCACTTCCACCAAATCTCTCTCAAGTTCATGATGTTTTCAATGTATCTCTCATGAGTAAGTATATACCCGATCCTTCACACGTACTGAACTCAAAGTTAATACCACTGGATCATGATATTTTTTATGAATAAAATACATTAGAAATTCTAGATTATATAAATAAATATTTATGAAACAATACCACTCATCTGGTTAAAGTTTTGTGGAAAAATCATAAAATTAAGAAAGATATGTGGGAACCTAAGGATGTGATGAGGAAAAATTATCCTCATTTGTTAGTATTGAAATGATGAATTTTAAGGGGTTATAATTTAATACCCCAATATTTTAAGAAATATTTTTTTCAAATAAATCTGATTTCTTCAATAGCTTATGTTGAATGCAACCCTGAGTTTAAAGATACTATTAAAATATTATTATGTGATAGTTATCGCCTAACTATTGGATTGGAGGGTATTAAAGGTACTAACTAAATTATGGAAAAATTATAGTTTATACATATATAAAATAAATTCATTGGTTACCAATTGATTGTAATTAAAAATAAAATCATTTGAATGTAAAAGAGATATTTTTCTAGAAAACTGTTTTTATGCGCAAAAACACATTTTATCTTAATAAATTAAATAAATTAATTTTTATAAATTAATTTAATTTAATTTATATACTATAAATTAAAAAAATTAAATTCATTTAATATTATTTCTATTTATAGAATAAGAATAAAATCCAATTTAATGAATAAAAATGTATTTTTCTAAAAATATGGTTTTCATCGTGTATTACGCAGTTATTTTAAAATTAATTTATGATGATTATAGAAATTGAATTGAGAAAAATATATTCCGTTTTTGGAATTGGGAGTTTTAAATTTTTTAAATATTCCCCTTTTATTTTTAGGCATTATGAATAGTAATTGTGGTAAAATTTATCACCTTAGTAAAGGGTAAATCTGGTTAATATAGATTAAAATAAGTGATAAGGACATAAATTTTTATATTAATTATTATTGGATTAATTTAATTCTAATATTATCACCTTTACCTCAAAATTTAATTATTTATGGGGCACTTTTCCATGAAAATGACCTATATAATATTTAAATCAAAGAACGTTACAAAATGATACTCTCTTACCTTTAAATATATCTTATGTGTCAATATAGAAAAAAACAAATTTATGAATGAATATAAGTGTTTAATTTGATATTAATGAAATTATTTTAATTATATAAATTTATTTCTAATTTTCAATAATTATATAATTACCTTAAATGCTTATACAACACCAATGTAATATTTCTCCAATTAATAAAAAATATAAAAAATAATTTTCAAAAATATTAAAAGTAATATAATTTGTGTGATTTAATATATTAAATGAATTTTTTATATTAATATGACATATTATAATTATGTTAAATAATTATATTTGAAATAAAACTTTTATTTATGTCTTTTAAGTCAAATTAAATGAATATTGTCTAAATTGGTGATAATGATATTTTATGAAAATAATATTTTATTAAATCATTTAAAAATTATGAAAATATTAAACAAGGATAAAGAGGATGATATGTGGTCTAAAATATCACCCATTGACTATTTATAGTACATTGGGAACCATTTTTCTTGATAATGACTTTAATATATTTTAATGTTTTATGAAATTCCAAGAGTCCCCCCCCCCCTCAATTATAAAAGGGAACCCCTAATTTCTATTATTCACACTAATTTGGGCCTTATATATCAACCAAAATATATAAATTTCTCTTCTACACTCCCCTATACACATTCTACAGGTTCTTTTATGCCCAAAAGTCCAACCCTAGACACCTTAAGAAGAGATCTAAAGGATTTGTTTCAAATAAGAGGTAATCGCCTTAATCGATCACTTTCTTTTTAATTATTCTTTTACCTTCTATAAATATATTATATTATTATTATTAAAATAATAAATTAATTAGAAAAAATATATTTAAATTTTATCATAATTATTAAACCACATTTATTAACCCTCTTTTCATTAAATGAGAAGTGAAAGTATCGCTTGTGCGTACGTACGGCTTACTGTCTCCAAGTAGCGATACAATTATTTTTCCATCACCATATTTCAGGAATGTTTATTATGATGGGTTTAATGTTTATATATTATATTTATGAAATAATTATTATTCTTTAATTATAATATCAAATATTCCTTCTTACCTTTCAAACCATCAGAAAATGTTAACGTCGCTCGTGTGTATATGTGGAATACCACCTCTACAAAATGATGTGACTCATTTTTCACTTCTATTTTACATGGATGGTAATAAGGATGTATTTTTTGAATATATATGATTTATATGATATAATAATTATTATATAAAGGTTAATTAATATTTAAATTTCTTTCATTTTATCCTTTAAAAATTGAAAACATTGTTCATGCGTACGTACAGCTTACTGTCTCCATGAATAGTGTAATTCATTTTTCTATCCCTAAATTTTATGGGTGAGTATAAATATATATATATATATTGAATAAATATGATATTTATATCATGATAAAAAAAATGTGTATACGATGTAACCATAATAAATTTACAGGGACCAAAACTACCAAACCAAAACATACCTGAAAAATGAAGCAATTATCACTCAGAACAGTGATTTTAATAAATAATTATTTTTAAATAGGTGATGAAAGGTTATAATTAAATAGTATATAGTTATATATATATATAATGGGTTTTTAATAAGTTTATAATAAACCTATATTTATTATACAGGATTTTACAATGCGTATGAAGAAAGTAAGATCTAATGTAAGGGATTTTCATCTAACTTATATTTCTATGGGACACATGTCATATTCATCACTTATTTATTTTTTGTGGTGTATATACTTCCCATGAATGTATTTTATAATTATCATTATGAAAATATTAGGATATAAATATCTATATAAGGTTATTTATTTTATATTTCTTATGATCCAAAAATTACTAAAATGGTAAGGGTTTTGTGATACAATCTCATTATTTATCGGGATTATTTTTTATTATGATTATGACGATGAAATATTATGATATAACTCTAAATAAACTCATTAATTTTATTATATTATGGTTATTTCTTTATAATACTTGTTTTAATTTCATTTTCCTCACCAAAAGTACTCAATATACCAAAAATATGTTTTTATGGAAAATCAAATTTATTTCTCTCTTCAATCAAAAAACCATTTTCTTCCATATCCATGTTTTATAAAAATGTTTTAAATATGTTTTTTACTATTATCATATTATTTTTAAATTCATTTTCACCCATATATTATTTTTTAAAAAAAAATTAAAATTAATCTTTTTTTTTGTTTTTTAGAACAAGGTACTTTTTAATTTTTTACCAAAAATGTGAAAGGAATGTTTTATTTTAACTTATACAGCATGAACGGAATTTCTCGCCATCATGAACACTCAATGTTTTGAAGATTAATTTAAAATTTTTTAATTTTATTTTCAAATAAAATGTTTTACATAATATTTTGGAAATATTTTTGTATTTTAAAAGTGACTTTAAAAGTGGAAAGGTTATTTTCTTCAAGAAATATTTCCATTGTATTTTAAAGGAATTTTTATATATGATAACATCCTTTGATGTAAATTATGATTTATTTGGGATATTATAAAATTTTACCATTATTACTATTTATTTTGATGGTTAATATTTATTTTGATGAGATATTTATGAAACCCATTTATTTTTCATGGGTTGTGCTATGATGAATTAAGAAAATATTTATAAAACCCATTTCATTTGCATGGGTTATGATGTGATGATATGATGAATATTTTATGATCTTGTGGAATAAATATGTATGGATTTTTTGATGTGATTGTGGTTATATTATAACTAAGTATGTTGGTTACATTATAACCAAGAATGGTGGTTACGTTATAACCAAGGATGATGGTTACATTATAATAAAGGATAGTGGTTACGTTATAACCAAGGATGGGTGGGCCCAAAATTATATATCCCTTCAATGCATTGGGTAATTTTTTATATATCATGATATAAATAGTATTGTAATGGTGAGTGAACCTATTTTATTAATGGAATCTATTCACTATGATAGTCTTGGAAGTGAACTTTGACTACTGCAATTGTTAGGGTAGTGAATCAATTCCCCTATGATAGCCTTGGTCATGAGACTTGACTACTATAAAAATGATTTTATATGATTATGTGTATACCAAAATTCCAGATCTTATGTCGATTTTATGCTCTCATTCCTCATGTTCTTTAATTACTTTATGATTCATGAACTTCCATGATTTAAATCATGACTTGAGATTATGATCTATGATGAGCAGGGTGTGGATTTCAAATGTTATTCTTATGTTCTCATAACCTTATTCTCATATTATGCTTATATGATCTTTCATATCTCTATTTTTACCCTTATTGAGCATCTAATCTCACCCTTTCTTATATTTCTTTTCCCCAGGTTATGAATAAAGGTTTTAGGAATATATGCTTAAGAAGGTTTCTAGTTATTAAGAACTTAATAAGAGACTCTTATGAACCAGTTTTTTATGTGTCCAAGTTTCCAAAGGCACTAGACCTATAAGATTATGGAATGGATCATTATATTATATAATTAATATTTATCTTAAAATATTAAATATCTATGTATGAAAATTCTATTTCATTATATACCATCCTTACATAATGATCATTGAAAAATGGAAATGTCACTCATGCATATATACGACCTACCATCTCTATGATTTTAATATAATTAATTATTCACAACCATATTTCATGATTGGTTTTAAAAGTATAATTTATGTATAAAAATTATAATTATTTCATGATTATTAATCTATTGATGATGTAACAATGACCTCTTTTACCATAGTTGTAAGAACCTAGATCTTCATTTTAGGTATGGACCTTGTTTTTGGGTTGTTCTTTAGGAAAAACGAAGAATTGAGAATTTTCAAAGTACATTCCATGTACTTATGAGTACACGCCATGTACCCGGTTTCCACGCATGGCCACGTACTAGCTGTGTAACGGTCGAGCACATGGTTGTGTGATGACCTGGAAGACCATTTAAGCTGGGGGCTGGTTAAGGCTACTACACGGTGTGTACATTTAATGAAAACTCCACGTAGTTTTCTTTTTAATTGATATATCGAAGAGGGGTCACATCTCAAGTCTAGAACTATCTTCTTCTCCCCATGATTAATATAGGAGAGTGACAAACATAAGACAATCTTTGAACCCCTCCCGATTCTTTATCCAACCTCCGATTGAGACTCCATCGAGTGCGTTGGAATCCCACCGGTGAGTTATAAATTCATCTAGAGCCTTTCTTCCTGATTTCTCCTCTCTCATGAGTTATTCAAGGTTGGTTATTTTTCACTTTTTTGTATATCTACACTAATCTAGGCTGATTCAAGGGCCGATGTTCAAGTATATCGATCGTATGATATCGAGGAAGGTGGTTTTTTCCTTTTGTTGTTCATATTTTGTTTATATATACTAAAAGTTTTTCATACCCATGTTTAGGTTATTTATCAATTTGGAATTTAACCTTTTTTAATACCTTCTATGGTTTTATTGATTGTTAAGGGGTTGTTTCTTAGGCGTGAGGTTAGATACCTTGTTTTGGGACACCTCATGGGTACGTTTTCCCTTAATTGATTATTTATGGCCATTTGGTCTAGAATTCCTATTAGACATACCTTATTTTCCATTCCTTGGTTGATTAGGATGGATTTGATTGATTATATTAAATTAATGTGGTATCCTTTGTGAATATTTATCCACATAGTAATTATATATTACATGTGCTGCTTTGATATGATATGTGTGTTATATTTCCAATGGACTGTGAGAGCCTTGAACCATGAAAATTGTTGGGGTTTCCATGATTATTTACATAGGACCGTGAGATCCATGGTGTAGATATTTACCCAGGGGTATTGACCATGAGAGATACCCAAGTGGTCATTTATGATTTGATTATGCTATGTTGACCCAAGGGTATTGACCATGAGAGCTACCCAAGAGGTTGTTTATAAGTTATTTATGACATGTTGACCTAGGGGTATTGACCATGAGAGCTACTAGTTGTTTGTTTGTAAATGATTAGTTTTATGTCAAACCAAAGGGTTTAGACCACAAGAGTTTTCCCATAGGGTTTTTTATGAATGATTGAATGATTGTGACGAGTCTGCCAAGCCAAAACACAAGCTTGGACTCGGTATTACTTGATTGTTTAGAAGGCCTTATGAGACATCTGTTTTGTTACTATAAATAGGGGGATATAGAGCTTAGGCTAGATCCTGATATTACATGATTCTAAGGATTTAATAATAAATGTAAATGAATTTAATTGAAAACTGTAGGATTGTTTACTTTTGGGTACTTCCTAGTTTATTGCTTCATTTTACATATTACATGTTATATATATATATATATTCATTGATAGTTAGGCACAGATCTTTTGGTGGTTTCCTACTAGGATTCATCTCACACCCTGCCTGGGTCATGATTTTGGACCCAAATAGATTATATGGTGTAGGTATAGATGAGGACAAGTGCCCTTCTTCATCAGGTACTTGATTATTGTTGGAGCTGGAGAGCATGGGACCAAGCTAAGTCCTGTAATGTTGTTGGAGTTTACTTGTTTTTTGTACTTTGGTTTTTGTATTGTATTTATAGCATTGTGAATTGTTTGTCTACTTTCCTAGACATATGTGTAATGCATCATTTATATATATTCTCTAGTTTTTTTATTACTATCATTCTTCCACTATTTACTTATATTGTATAGTATTACAGATTTTGATATTATTTACTATTTCTTTCCACTATGCATACTCTACCAATGAGGGCAAAATTTCCCCAATATCACACCTTGGCCCTCGCTGCTAGTTAGCAGCCTCTGGAATTTGGTAAATGTTCTTGAGGTTATGTGACCAACCAAGTTCAGGGCACTTTTGGGTGGCACCTAGATCAGGGACTTTATAAAGTGGTATTAGAGAAGTTTATTTTATGATTTTTCTTACTATTTGGCTACACTAAAAAGATATAGGAAGGAAATAGAGTTTGGTAATTAGTTGTGCCCAGGAGTAGCTACCCCGTGTACAGGGAAAATCCAATTTACCACAAATATTTCAATTTTCTTGGTTTTGAAATTTTTATAGTTGATTTGATTTCACAATTGGGTGATACACATGTATTTTTTTGTTATCGTTGATATTATTGAGGTTATATTTCTATTGAAACCTGATGGTATGAGGGTATTCCATCTCATGCACCATATAGGAACTTTTTATAGATCACATGTCATGCATTCTTGCTAGGCCATTTAGAGAGCATTACTGATTTCATGATGATGTGATAGATATTGTGATAGATATGCATTTTGTTTTGATAGATGTCATGATAGAATAATTTATATTTTGATAGGGTATTGGTATATGTAAACTTTTATTTGGGTGGACACCAAACTTTGGTCATTGAGGTGTTAGGGGCCCTCTTGGATCAGAATTTGGTTGATCATGTTTGAACTTTAATTGAATTCTGATATGAATAAGGATGACAAACTTTTATTAGCAGGGAATATTGGATCTCATGGATAAGAACTTGGCATGAATTGGCCAAATTTTTAGATTTTGGGGGTTTTGGAGAAGTTTCAGAGGCTTATTATCTAGAAAACCCAGAAAACACGACGTGTGATGTTATGAAAACACGCCATGTGTTCTTCTGTTCTAGAAGAAATAAATTTTCATAAGTGCATTCCATGTACCATATGTACACACCATGTAAATTTTGACTGTGTAACTGACCATGTAATCAGGGACACGGGGTTTATAAACTTTTGGTAGGACACACTGTGTACTAGAAGTACACATCATGTTATAGTTGACCGTGTATCCGGCCGTGTGACTAATGACATGGGTGGTTGGAGCTTTGATTGTACACATTGTGTCTAGGGTGTGAACGTTGTGTAGTGTTACACTAACAGAACCGTGTAGTTCTATCCATGTAGAAGTACTTGGGTAGGAGGTAATATTCAAGTACATGTCGTGTCTTAAAAGGAACATGTTGTGTGTATGAGTGTTACATGACCTGGTTGTCAGAGGTACACGCCCATGTTAAGGCTTAAGGGAACATGTCGTGTAGTGGTTCTACACACCGTGTAACCCTATTTTGTAAAACTTGAATTATTTCCTTATCCTGATCCATTATAGAACTTATAAGTTGCAATCCTTGATAATCTTGAACTGAGGTGTGCGCTTGAACTTGCAGAGTCATGCCACCAAGACTTCCTCTGGATGTACGCCAGGTATAGGGTGATGATCAGACACCAAAATTGGTAGATTAGGGACTACCAGAAGATCCTCCTTTTATACCTATCTTGGGATCAGTTTTTATACTAGAAGTAGGTGTTGATGAAAAGTTCCATGAAGGATTTATGAGGATGATGAAGACCTTTCAGGGAGCACCACATCCTGCCCCGGCTATGGAAGATTTAATGCGGGTGTTCCAGCAGCAGCATCCTCCCAATTTCTCAGGGGATTGAGGATCACAGTCTGTAGAGTCATGGTTGTAGGTCATGATTTCTATCTTCAAGCATCTAGAGACACCTATAGAGAGGATGGTGAAGCTTGCGACATATATGCTACGTGATTCTTCCAAGATATTGTGGGATGTTATCTCACTGGAAGTACATCATCGGGATATAACTTGGGAAGAGTTTCAATGGAACTTTTATTATTATTTCTACCCCAAGATGTTGAGGGATGACCGAGCCTAGGATTTCATGCATTTGGAGTAGGTCACACTTTCAGTGATGAATTATTCTTCTCTCTTTACAGAGCTTCAGAACTTCACACCTATTTTGGGGGGTGACGAGTTATCACTAGTTAGGCGATTTGAGTATAGTCTCAGGTACAACATTCGATCGTAGGTGATTTTTTTATGGTTGACTTTAGTGAATTATATAGTAAATCAAGTGCTGATTACTGAGTGCAATCTGAGGGATTTGGGAGCAGCGCGCCAGGGCAGTTCAGCATCCAGGGATGGTACTCTTTCGTTTGATAGTAGGAAACACTACAGGGAGCCTTCGCGTGGTGATTCCAATAGTAGGTATATATCTTTAGGTATCCAGGTGAGGTGATACTAGTGCGGGAAGAGTGGTAATACAAGAACTCAGTGCCCAAGAGACCTAGTTGAGTGCCGATATTGTGTTAAGATGGGTCATCTCCAGCATTTTTGCAGGACGTTCTCACCAACATCTAGTGAGAGGGTATATGTTATGACTCCACATTCATGATTAGGACCACCAGTTTCTCATCAATTAGAAAATTTGAGTTCATTGGGTTTTTTAGGCTGAGGAGGTGTTGATGGATGCAGTATCCAGATGGCTGGTTTTCAGCGACAGTAGGGTGCATTATCTCAAGGTAACCAGGAAGGGTCACGGTGCAGTACAAACTTTTGCGATGGAGCAAAAATAGTAGGAGAAAGATTCTGGAACCTCTATGGTTAGAGGTGTAACTATAGTTGCCTGAGTTTTAGCTTATTCTTTTTTCGATATAGGGAATACTCATAGTTTTACATTTGTTTCCATTATGTATAGCCTTGGGCTTTGTATATTTACTTCTGAAGAAGTTATAACATTGGACACTTTATTGGGGATTAAGACGGCTAGTGTACATCACTTTAAGGAGTTCCCTCTTGAGGTTGGTGGGTGTAACTTATTATAAGACCTCTATGTCTTAGAGATGATGGGTTTCGATGTCATTCTCAAAATGGATTGGTTGGTCACCTTTCAGGACTTTTTTGACTGCTATCACCGCAGGGTTAGTTTCACATCACTAGAGGGCGGGTCTTTTCTACACAAGGGTGAATGAGATGTCTAGGTGAGTAGAGTGGGACCTGACCATCATGGGTTGGGAGGAATTACAGCCCAGATTTCTACTTTATATTTGGATGACTAGGGGACTTCACATATGGACTTTCCTCTAGTGGTGGATCATTTCATAGATATCTTCCCAGATGACTTTTCAGGTTTACCTCAAGAGAGTGAGGTATATTTCTCTATTGATCTTGTTCTAGGAGTAGCACCGGTGTCCATTCCTCCTTATATGATGGATACACCGGAACTACAGGAGCTCAAGAATTAGTTAGAGGAGTTTGAGGCAAAGGGTTTCATCCGACCCAGTACTTCTCCTTGGGGTTCACCTGTCCTTTTTGTGAAGGAGGAATATGGTACCCTCAGACTTTGTGTGGATTAATGAAATTTTAACCATTTTATGGTCAAGAATAAATATCCATTTCCAAGGATTGATGATCTATTTGATCATCTTTGAGGATACTAGGTGTTCTTGAGGATTGACTTTTGATCTGGTTGTCATTAGTTGCACGTTAGACCATCAGATATATCTCTTATAGAATTTCGGAGTAGGTATCATCTATATGAGTATTTGGTTATGTCATTCGGTCTCACGAATCCGCCAGTATTTTTCAAGGAACTGATGAACTGTATGTTCCATACTTGTATTCTTTTGTGGAAGTATTTGTGGACCATATCTTGGTGTACTCTCACACTCAACATGACCATGCCACCCATCTTGAGATCGTATTTATTACACTAATAGAGCATCATCTATATGATAAGATCTCAAAATTCCACTTTTGGATGGACCAGATTCACTTCTTAGGTCATGTCATCTTAGAGATAGAAGTATTAATAGACCTAGAGAAAGTGAGAGCAGTAGTTTCCTGGGAGAAACTGAAGAACTTCTTTGAGGTACGGAGTTTTCTAGGGCTGGATGGTTACTACATATTCTTTATAGAGGACATTTCATGATTAGCAGTTCCATTAATGGGTCTGAATAAGAAGGGTATGAAGTACTTGTGGACATATTCCTATGATTCAGCCTTTCAGGAGATGAAAAAAAGATTGACTTCAGTATGAATACTGATTTTTTCATATATGGGAAAGAGTTAAACCATTTACTACAATTCATTAGGTATAATTCTGGGAGTAATTCTTATGTAAGGGGAAGGATTTTTTGAATACAGGTATAAGCAGTTGATTCCACATGAGAGGAATTATCCAATTTAGGATCTTGAGTTGGCTGTAGTTGTGCATGTTTTTCACTACCTAAGAAATTATCTTTTGGGAGAGCATTTTTTTTATACACTGATCACAAAATCCTTAGTATACCTTTACTCAGCGTGATCTAAATTTGAGACAGCGAAGGTGGGTTGATTAACTTCAGTCTTTCGAATTTGATCTTGCCTACATGCCTGGAAAAGGCAATGTAGTAGCTGATGCATTGAGTAGGAGAACTCAGATATAGGCGGTTCATGAGGCCAACAGTGAGTGGAATCTTATAACTCTATTCTATGAGATTCATTTGAAGGTTCATAACAAATAGGGGCATACATTTCTTTCTTCTATAGCTATTACCTCTACTCTACTGGATCGAGTACAAATAAGGCAACTATCAGATTCTGAAGGCCTATTCATGTGGGATAGTGTGTCATGAGAGGACCCTACTCCTAGTTGGACCATAGGTGAGGGTGAGGTTTTCTGTTTTCATGGGTATGTATGGGTGTAAGAAGATATACGTGAGGATCTTTTAAGATATTTTCATGCCTTCATATGGGCAGTTCATCCTAGTGACACCAAGATGTATCGAGATCTACATCGTCAGTATTGGTGGCCAAGTATGAATAAGGATGTAGTTGGTTTTATTATGAGATGTTCCACCTCTCAGTAGGTGAAAGTGGAGAATCAGTGGCTGGAAGGGCTTTTAAATCATTTAACCATTCCCTAGTGGAAGTAGAATTATGTCACGATGTATTTCATGACAGTTTTACCAAGGTTTTTGTGAGGAAATGATGCAGTTTCGGTTATTATCGATAGGCTCATGAAGGTTTCACATTTACTACTGATCAAGGAAACCTTAAGTGTTGATGATATTGGAAGGTTGTACATCTGAGAGATTGTACATTTGCATGGGGTTTTTCACTCTATTGTTTCAGATATGGATGCCCAATTTACTTCTCATGTCTGTAAGGGGCTACAAAGGGATTTGGGTATATAGGTACTTTTGAGTACAACTAACCATCTCTAGATAGATGGCTAGTCCAAACGCACGATTCAGGTTTTGGAGGACATGATTTGAGAATGCGTCTTAGATTTTGGGGCCTCTTGGGAGAGACACATAGACCTAGTGGAGTTTACTTACAATAATAGTTTTTAGGAAAAAGATTCAGATGGAACCTTATGAGTCTTTGTATGGTATGCCATGTCGATCACCCCTATGTTGGTTGGAGGCAGGAGAGGTAGCTATGTTGGGACCTCGTCTTGTACAGGAGATCATTGAGTAGGTTGAGTTGATTTGGAAGAGGATGGATATTGCACAATCTCACAAGAAATATTATGTTGATTGATGGAGACGACCTCTAGAGTTCGAGTATGGAGATTAGGTTTTTCTACATGTCACACCGAGGTTGGGACACAGGAGGATTAAGAGGCAGGGGAAGCTTTCACCAAGATACATTGGTCCATTTGAGGTTTTGGAGAGAGTCATTTCGGTTGCCTATTGGTTGCAGTTACCTCATATATACAAGGCTATGCACAGCGTCTTTCACATTTCTTAGCTACAGCGTTACTTTTCAGACTCGCCTCATGTTTTTCAACCCAAGGAGGTTAAGTTGGAGGTGGAAGAATCCTTCAAGGATCGCCCTATTTGGATTGTGGATCACAACATTAAGGTTCTTTGTGGTCGGTCTATTCCTCTGGTACGGGTGTTATGGCAGCATAGGTGAGTACAAGATGAGACTTGGGAGAGGGAGGCCGATGTATGATCATAGTGGCCAGAGTTGTTTGAAATTTCTTATTAACCAAACCTGGAAGGGCAATTCAAGGATGAATTAATTTAATTGGGAAAGTTTGTAAGAACCTGGATCTTCATTTCAAGTATAGACCTTGTTTTTGGTTGTTTTTGATGAAAAAGGAAGAATTGGGAATTTTCTAAGTACACACCGTGTACTTATGAGTACACATCGTGTACCCATTTCCATGTACAACGCATACTGGATATGTAACGATCGAGCACATGGTTTTTTGATGACCTAGAAGACCACTTAAGTTGGGTGCCAGTTAAGGATACTATATGGCATGTACATTTAATGAACACACCATGTAGATTTATTTTTAATTGATATATCAGAGAGTGGTTGTGTATCCATTCTGGAACTGTCTTCTTCTTCCTGTGGTTTATACAAGAGAGCGACAAATGACTAATGAACTTCAAACCCCTCCTGATTCTCCATCTGACCTCTGATTGAGACATCGTCAGGTGTGTTGTAATCCCACCAGTGAGTTCTCAATTCCACTAAATCCTTTATTCCCGATTCATCCTCTCTCTTGAGTTATTCATGGTTGGGATTTTTTTCACCTTTTTTTAGATCTATGTCGATCTAGGCTGATTCAAGGGACGGTGTTCAAGTATATCGATCATACGATATTGTGGTAGGTGGTTTGTGCCTTTTTTTGTTCATATTTGGTTTATATATACTAAAAGTGCTACATAACCATGTTTGAGGTATTTCTCGATTTGGAATTTAACCATATTTATTACCTACTATAGTTTGATTGATTGTTAAGGGTTGTTGCTTAGGTATAAGATTAGATACCTTGTTACAGGACACCACATGGGTGTGTTTTCCCTTGATTGATTATTTATGTCCATTTGGTCTAGAATTCCTGTTAAGCGTACCTTGTTTTTCATGACTTGGTTGATTAGGATGGAGTTGATTGATTATATGAAATGCATGTGGTATGCTTTGTGGATGTTTATCCATGTATTAATTATAGATTACATGTGCTACTTTGATATGATATGCACATTATTTTTCCAATAGACCGTGAGATCCTTGGACCAGGAAAACTGTGGTGGGTTCCATGTTTATTTACATCGATCACATCTTCTACCAAATAAGGAACCACTGGAGTATTTTTTCCAACAGAACATATCTCACAAATTCCTCACTCGAATTTGGAAGATATATTTTAAGATTCGTTTTCTAATAATCACAAGAGAAAAACAATCATACATGAGAAGATTTTAAAATCATAGAACCAAATCCATGTATTGACATAAATGCTTTAAAATAGTAAAAATTTAAAGCAATTATGAATTCTTCGAACAAGGATGATTCCTTAAGAAAAGAAAAAGTCCAGTTAAATAAACCCCATATATGGTTCATTAAAATAACCTCAACCACCAAGTCTCGAGATTAGAAACAATCCCTGACCACCCATAGTAACTTGTATTCATACATGAAAGATAGTTGGCTAGACCCCTTTTCCGGACTTACTGCCCAAAACACTAAACCACACCCAAGTAGTTTCAACAACACTTTAGGATTGGTATTACATGCTAATACCAATTTTTAACAAACCATACTGGGTGATTCTCGCTCAAATTTACCCAAGAGAAGAAGTTAAGACGGTCCTTGTAGTTTAGTTTGGGTTGTCGAATCCTCAGAGACCTAAGAAGTAACCTATAGACACGTACATTCTATGAAATGTTTTTGGATATGAAGTGGCCAACTTGGGTTGATTTTAGATGGGTTTAAAGGAACTCTAAGAGACTTAAGTGAATTAAATTTAAAAGAATGATTTGATCCTAGGTTATCGCTCGGGGTGGATTGGACGTATTTTCTTTTTAATGATTTCAATTTCTTATATTTGAGATGGGTTAATTTAAGGAGATAAAACAACATCATCACTTACTAGTTTAATGCCTACACCCTTTAATACTAATCACCTATACACTTTAAGGATCAAAGTTTTGAGAACTTCAAGGTAAAGGTTCGTATTATCACTTGAAGTGTGTGGCCTTAAATTCAACAAGGACGATGGACTTTAAAAATTATCAAATATAAATCTCAATTAAAGAAGTGATTATACATTAATGAGGTGATAAATAACATCCAATACAGACCCTTTCTACTCCCTTGGATCAACCCATAAGTGGATTAGCCCTCCATTGATCTCATGGTTTCAATGGAAGCGGAAAGTAGACTCATGAGAGAGGAAATGGAGAAGTAAATAAAACAACAAAAATAAAATGATCACTCCACCGTTGTGTGAATAATTTCACAAGGTTTGGTGTGAATAAATTCACACTTTGATCAAAAGGTATAAAATTGATATTAAGAACAACATAATAAGAGTATAATAAGAACTTTTATTAAGAAACTAAAGTGAATTGAACAACTTACATGTGAAAGACAAATTTGAGACAACAAAATTGCAGCATAACAATACAATTGAACAAAGCATCCAAGATTATTAAATCCTCCAACACCACTGCCTTAAATAGGCATTTTTGAGCCCTTGGGTATAGCTTCCAACATTCCAAGTCTCATCAATTAGTTGTGGTAGGCCATAGGTGGGTGGAAAGTAAGGGAGAGAAGACTTTCCACCCTTGACCCGAAAAGGCATCCAGCTTGCATCCACCAAACAGTGGCGCATGAAACAACTTCTATATGGACGAATTTGGGAGGGCCATAGAATACTTAAATTTATCTCCGGATGTCCCCTAACATCCTGTAAATAATCAGCCCAAAAGGAGTTATGGTTTTCGAGATATGGTTTAATTGGTGGTATGTTTTTCTGGGATGCAGAATCTGGCCCAGAATTTTATCTCTAACTTGGGCCGCCTAAATGGACACCATAGAGGCCGAATTAGCATTAGATACTGTAGAGTTATTTGTTACTCTACATATCTTCTATCATCACACGAAAGTTGTGATTCATTGGGACTGTATGTTTGGCCCCACCGTCTCATCAGTGGGCTGGTGTCCAATCTGCCTTCTATAGAATTGCTTCCTTTCATCACAAAATATCCCCATCTTCTTCCATGAATTCTCCATTGATCCCTAAATGAAACATGTTCATATTGGATTGTAGATAAATTTCCAAAAATATCAAAATAAAATATGTATAATCAGATGAATCATTGGGTACTTCAAATGATGTTCAAAAATGTACCACATAATAGTGCATTTTAAGAAGGTATTACAATCATAATGTGAAATGATGTTCAAAGTGTAAAATGCACTAAAATGGTGTTTATGAATAATAAAGAACATGAATATTATGTATATTAACAATGAATATTAGCCTCATTTAGTGGCTAATCACACCCCCCAACTTGAGTTTTGCTAGTCCCGAGCAAAATATATCTCAACAATATGAAATTCGAATTCCCTTTTCCAAAAACATTTTAATACACAATGATCACCAGAAACCCTTATACCAAACAATCATGAAACCCATCAAAATATTTTAATACAAGATATTTTCATAAGAAGATCTTAATCCCAAGCTCATTCCTTTGTTCAAATTCATTGTCATATTTCATCCAATATCAATTAAGTATGAGGATGTGTTTTGCATCACAATAGACATGGGGGTTCATCTCTATTAAAGGGGGAAATGATGGAAGCGTTAGGTATAATCACATTTCAATATTAATATGAGTATTCAAAAAAAATTGTATCATATTTTTTTTTTTTGCAATTTTGCCATGGTAATTGAAATTGCACTCAAAAGAGTCAACTCCTGTAGCGAGACTTTGCCGATGACTCCCAGGCTCAAAGACCTTAGGGCACCAAGTGAAACCCACATACTCGGGCATCATCTCGAGTTAACTCAGTCAAAAACAAATTCAAATTACTAAAAATAGAGATAAAATTACTAACTCTGGTCCAGACAACTATGGAGTCACGATCCCCAAGTGCCGAAAGCCACGCATTAGGTCATTTCATTGCTCTACATGCAAATTTTTTTTTAAAATTTTTTTTTGAATACTCATATTAAACTAAAATTAACACCAAACATATGCTATTTATTTGGGGGACCCCATGAACTTAAACTAATACCCCACTATCCAAAGGACGTGCATTGTGATCTTTTTTTTATTTGGATGAAAATATAAATGATGAAATATCACATTGGACAGCCACACTTTCCAAAATCTATGCTCATGAAATTATACAAGGATTAAAATCAGAATCATGGCATGCTAAATTATTTGATATTCAGTTTCAAAGTGTGCAATGTGTATTACCATGTTCAAAGTTAAAGGAATTTTTCCTTCCATTTACACATTTTTTTTCAAATCATTCAAAAAAAATTTTACACAAAAGCATTTTTTTTATTTTATCTCCCCCCCAACTTAAAACAACATTGTCCCCAGTGTTTGAAAAATGAAAATTTAGAAGGAGTAGAGGCAGAAAATGGAAGTTCAAAAAAAGGAAATTGAAATTGAGGATCATGGAATGAAATCACCTGGTGGTTGAAGTTGAAGTTCTTGCTGCTCCAAATTAGTCCTTTGATCTCTTGGGGGATGTAGGCACCTCCTTGATTGAACATGTATCACCCAAAATAGTACCTGAACCATAAAAAGAAGAACAAACCAGACAAAACAAACAACACAATGACTTATTTAATTCCAAGTATCATCATTTTTACGGTTTTTCCAGTTTTTCTGTTTTTTTTAATCAAACTAATGATACATTGTCTTATTTTAATTTTCTGGGTAAGGTATTACTCAGGGATCACACCGCGTGACACGGATGAATACGGTGCTCCCCTTTCATACCCATCCATACTCATAATAGAAGAATAGGTCAACAGTTTTTTTTTAAATAAAAATTATTAATTAATCCTATTTAAAATATAAATTTTATTAAAACAAAAAAATGATAGGAAACTTGAAAACCATGGGTTGCCTCCCATGCAGTGATTTTTTTAACTTCGTTAGCCTGACATGGACCCTAAATCTATCAATTTTTTCCTGGTTCATAGGTCGGCTCTGTTAACTCAACCTCTATTTCATGTTTATTGAATGATTCGATGAATGGTTTTAAACTTTGACCATTGACTTTGAAAATGTAACCACTTGTGGGATCTTTAATCTCTACTGCCCCATGGGGGTACACATGATACACTATGAAAGGTCCTGACCATCTAGACCTTAACTTTCCCGGGTGTAAATGAAGTTTTGAACTATACAAGAGCACAAATTTTCCCGGTTCAAAATGTTTGACCTTGATATTCCTAGATTGGTAGGATTGAACTCTAGCTTTATTGATCCTTGAATTTTTATAAGCCTCCATCCTTAATTCCTCCAGTTCATTGAGATCTAATTTCCTTTTTGTTTCGGCCAATGAGAGGTCATAATCCATTTTCTTAATTGCCCAAAAGGCCTTATGCTCAATTTCAACAGGTAAATGGCATGATTTTCTATAAACCAACCTATATGGTGACATTCCTAGGATGGTTTTTTATGTTGTACAATATGCCCAAAGAGCATCTAAGAGTTTCTCAGACCAATCTTTCCAAGAAGGATTGATAGTTTTCTCAAGAATTTGTTTAATCTCCCTATTCGCTAACTCAGCTTGACCATTGGTTTGAGGATGGTATGAAGTGGACACTTTATGAGAAATACCATACTTAGACATGAGTGAAGAGAATGGGAGGTTGCATAAATGGGTTCCTCGATCACTAATTATAGCCCTAGGAATTCCAAATCGAGAAAATATATTCTCTTTCAGAAATCGAATCACAACTTTATTATCATTGGACTTAGTGGGAATGTCCTAAACCCATTTTGAGACATAATCAACAGCTAAGAGTATATAGAGTTATCCCCTAGAGTTTGGGAAGGGACCCATGAAATCAATTCCCCAACAGTCAAAGATTTGAACCACTAAGATGGGAGTGAGTGGCATTTGATTCCTTTTTGTGATGTACCCTACTTGTTGACACCTATGACATCTTTGACAAAATGTGTAGGAGTCCCTTGATAGGGTGGGATAGAAAATACCACATTGAATAATCTTAAAAGATGTTTTCTTAGAGGAAAATTAACCTCCACATGCCTTACTATGACAGAATTTAAGGATGGACTCTTGTTCAGATTCTGGAACACACCTCCTAATGACTTGGTTAGGGAAGAACTTATAGAGGTATGGATCATCAAACCCATAGTGTCTGAAAGTGTGGCTGATTGTCGCCTATCGACCAGTCAAAATTACAGTGCTCTGCTAATGTGTATAGCAACACTCTGGTCGAATCCTCGGCAATGATACTTTGTAATAGTCGATTGTTTTTAGTTGATTGTATTTTGATTGGGGGGTTTGTTTGCAGAGCTTAATTGAAATGTTTAATGAATGATGTTTAATTTAACAATTTGATAAAGATTGGGGTGAGTTCATTATTGGGGAGTTAAGCATGTGATATCCTTGAGCCTTACTTTGTATTGCATTAAATTAACACTCATGTCATAAGTTGACGTTGATTGGAATTCCTAAGTGTGAAGGCTTTAATCCAAGCCTTAACTTAACTTAGGGTTCTAATCTCAATCAAAACTTATTTATGGTAGTGTATTTATGGTTCCAATAATCCATGGAAACCACTCGTTAAACAAAACATATCATTAATCCATGACATATTAAGCTTAACATACACAATATTAATTTAAAGAATACTCATCGAGCAAAACTCTCAATCACTTAACATCCCCGAATTATAAATCACCCCAATGAGAGATTTACTCAGCCATTTGGATGTTTAATATTCTGGTTAAAATAATTATGATGATAAATTAAGAATAGAAGAAAAAGAAAGGGATTAGAAAAGAGTGGTACGTTGACACACACACACGAACGATGATGATAATTAAAAACGGATTTTCGATTGAATGAGGAAGCAAAAGAAGGGAAGTGGATTCAACTGAATTTAAACTATTTTAGGAACATAAATATTAAACTACATAAGGTGGATGATAATAAGAGATATTGAAGAAGTAACTTGCATTAAAACAGAATTACAAAGAAAGAGAATTACAAGATTACAAAAATGAAGAACACAAAAGTAAGTGAAAACAAAGAGAGGAGGAAAGGTCTCTCAAGTGAAAACATGAGTATGGAAGGTCCTCCCAAGCCTTTTTAAAAGCTTTGGTCGTGACAATATGATCTCCTCTCTTCTGAAATGCCAACCCCTCTCAAGGAGAGAAGGAGAGAGTATTTATAGCCCAAGGAGTGGACTGTTTGCATTCCCAATCTGTCCCTCCACTTGCATCGCCAATTTGGAAATTCATACAGCCGAATATTCAAATATCTCCTTCTTCAAAGTTTTATAAAATAATGTTGTCCTACTACTATCAAAATTTGGAGTCATTTGGACGTATGTATAAAAAGTTATGGCCGGTTGCATAAACAAACTTAAACTGTCCATTTCAATCCAGTCTTTTTGAAGTCCATAATGTGAAAGGGTTTTTTGAATATTAATATGCCTTAAAATCCGAATGGTTTCTTCAACAAAGTCGTCTGTCTACATATCCTATTTCACACTGCAAAATATTAGCCATCTTGGATGATTACATCAGGAGATATGACATGAATACTATACTGATTTTCATTCTCGGCCAGAATGGTGGGATGGACTTCAAAGATTTATTTGGGCCTCTTTTACTTGGATTTGGGCCATGAAATTTTTATACAAGATGACATGTAGTTTCCCCCGAATTATGGTGGAGATTTAAGGTTTTTTGACTTCTGTATTGAGCCCAGTAAATAAATCTTCAATGCTGGTCCAGTTTTTTCACAGATTCTTTGGTCTTGTTTGTGAGGACCATATGACCCTTCAAATGGCAGAATTGGATCATGGTTCCTTCTAATGAAATGTTGTATATTGAAAGGAGAATCCTAAAAAACAAGAATCACATAATTTGGATCAGTATAGTGACAGTTATTATTAAAACATTAAACTGACTCAATGGGACTACTTCTAAAAATGCTCAAATATTATACTTAATATTAAAACATTAATATTTAACACAAATTATGCACATTTCATATAAAATAAGTAAAGGGGGAATATAATAAGTCATGAAAATATTAATAACATCAGTGTCTAACATCAGAAAGGAATTTCCTTCGAGCTTGAGTCCTTAAGAATTTTGGAATGACTCCTGTAACTAAGAAATTGGCTATGTCAGCATACCAAGGGCAGTCACTCATAGAGTATAGGTGTTCATCAGGAAATGAATCAGACACAGAAAGGTGATTTGAGTTGTCTTTGAATTACATCCTAGATAGGTGACCAGCTACAACATTTTCAACGCCCTTTTAATCCTTGATTGTGAGGTCAAATTCTTGTAAGAGAAGGACCCACCTAATCAGTCTAGCCTTAGCATCTTGTTTCTGGAAGAGGTATTTTAGTGCAGAATGGTCAGTGAACACAGTGATGGGGGATCCTAAGAGGTAGGACCTAAACTTCTCTAAGGAAAAAACAATAGCAAATAACTCCTTTTCAGTGGTGGTGTAGTTGATTTTGGCATCATTTAAGGATTTTCTTGCATAAGCAATGACATAAGGATTTTTATCACAACGTTTTCCTAACACAGCTCCTACAGAAAAGTCATTGGCATCACACATGAGTTCGAAAGGAAGGTTCCAATTTGGAGATTTCATAATGGGAGGAGAGGTGAGAGAGGATTTTAGGGTTTAGAATGAATCCTTACAGCTTTCTGTCCAAACAAATGGAGCATACTTTACTAGGAGAGAACAAAGGGGACGGGATATTGAACTAAAGTCCTTGATGAATCTTCTATAGAAACCAGCATTTCCTAAGAAAGACCTCACTTCCTTGATAGTTTTGTGTGATGGAAGGTGACGAATGATGTCAACCTTGGCTTTATCAACTTCAATCCCCCTACCTGAGACCAGATATCCTAGAACTAGTCCCTCTTTAACCATGAAATGGCATTTTTCCTAGTTTAGGACTAGATTATTTTCTTCACATCTTGAAAAGACTCTCTCTACATTCCTCAAACATCCCTCAAATGTATCCCCAAACACAGAGAAGTCATCCATGAAGACCTCTAGAAAATCCCCTACCATGTCTGAGAAGATTCCCATCATGCACTGTTGGAAGGTTCCAGGGGAATTTCATAACCCGAAGGGCATGCGTTTGAAAGAAAAGGTTCCGAATGCACATGTGAATGTAGTCTTCCCTTGATCCTCTAGGGAAACCTCAATTTGATTATACCCTGTGTACCCATCTAAGAAACAGTAGAACGCATGACCTGCCACTCTCTCAAGGACTTGGTCAATGAATGGTAAGGGGAAATGGTCCTTCTTAGTGAATGAGTTTAACTTTCTATAGTCAATGCAGACCCTCCATCCACTACTCACCCTTGTTGGAAGAATCTCTCCATCCTCATTGGTTATCACTATGATTTTATCCTTTTCTGGAATCACTTGGATTGGGCTCACCCATTCACTCTCAGCTATGGGATATATGATACCAGCTTTTAACAATTTTATAATTTCTTTCCTTACTACCTCCATGAGATTAGAATTGAGTTTCCATTGAGGTTGAAGACATGGCTTTGAATCAGATTCCATAACTATCCTATGAGTCCCAACAAGTGGGCTAATCCCGGGAATATCAGACAGGGTCCAACCAATGGCTTTCTTATGTTTCCTAAGGACATCTAGAAGCATCCTCTCATGATTGGCTTCAAGAGAATAATAAATGACAATAGGATGTGTTTGATTGTCCCCTAGGAAAGCATATTTGAGTTCAGTGGGAAGTTCCTTCAATTCAAGATTAGGTTGGTTTGGAATTTCAGCAGAATATTGGGACATTGGATCAAGTTCAATTTATTTTTTTAGAGTTTCAAATAGGATTGATTCCCCACATGTAGAAGTTTCAGCTACTAGATTGGCTTGATCAGATTTAGGGAAGGAAATTGGAGTGGTCTCCATGAAAGTGGTTTATTGAAAGGTTTCACTGATTGTTAGACCTAATACTTCATCATAAGAGAAATTTGAAAATGATTCAAGCCAAGGAGATAAACTTCCTTCATATGAACAAAGGAAATCAATCTCATCCTGACTTAAACATTCATCAAATATTCCTTGATGTTCCATGGATTCATTATCAATGCTTCCTATCATGTTTACTTCATGAATTTCCTCATCATCCCCTATTTGTGAGCTTGCATTATAGATTTTCAAGTCTAGACTCATGTTCCCAAAGGTGATGGTCATGTTCCCATTTCGAACTCAGATAATAGAGTTGATTGTTGTAAGGAAAGGATGACCAAGGATGATTGGGGTTTGTTCCTTATTTCCTAAGTTTGGATGGTTGTCAAGGACAATGAAGTCAGAAGGGTAGATGAAGTTTTCAACCTTTACCAGAACGTCCTTTAAAATCCCATTTGGAACCCTAATGCTACGATCAGCAAGATGAAGTGTGACAGATGTGGGTTGGAGCTCTTCTAGGCCTAACTGGTAGTACACAGCATATGGGATGAGATTGAAACTAGCACCTAGGTAACACAAGGCCTTGAAAACTTTTCTTTCTCCTAGTTCAACATTGATGTAAGGGCAACCTGGGTCTTTCAACTTAGAAGGAATGGTCCCTTGAATGGTGGTACTCACATTAGCAGCCAAAAGGACTTGGTTTTTATGTGAAAATTTTCTTTTAAAATTGCACAAGTCCTTAAGGTAATTTGATTATGCAGGTATGGTTTGGATGGCATCGAGAAGGGGAATGTTCAACTTGACTTGTGAGAATATTTTCCTCAATGTTTCACTCAGTTCAGGCTTGGGTTTCCCCCTCATGCGTTGAGGAAATGGTGCAGTTTGTGGGGTTGTTTGTTGAAGAGTTGTTTCTTTCACATTGTTATAAGTTTCTTCAGTTTGATCTTGAGGTTCATTTGAATTTTCGTCTAAGTTTGAATCTTCAGGTGGGTTCTGAATTAGTTGTTCAGGTTTCTCAATTGATTTCCCACTTCTTAAAATAGTCACAGCCTTTAGTTGTTCATGAGTTGTTTGAGAACAACTTGACTCTCCCCTTGAAGTTGAGGATGGAACCGCCTGGGTAGGCATGGGTGCCTTTCCAGTTTTGATGGTTTGAAGTTCTTGTTTTAGGGAAGAGAATTCTGAGTTCATCCTCTCCATTTGTTTGCATAGTTGTTCTAGTAGGCTTTGTGGAACAGTTTGGGTTGGTGCTTGAGAATATTGGTTTATCCCAGGGGGATATTTTGGAGGTGGGATGGTTTATTGAAAATGGACTGGTGGCTGTTGGTATTGGATAGGTTGGGTTTGGAATTGGTTATGGGATTGGTAGTTCTGATGGGGGTAAGGATTTTGTCCTTGTGGTTGGCTAGGTTGTTGGTTATCTTTCCAGCGGAAGTCTGGGTGGTCATTATACCTTGGGTTGAAGTTGTTTTGGTATTGACGATTTTGAAAGTTCAAAGCATTTACTTCTACTAGGGGTCCTCCTAAAAGAACATCCTGGATGGATGGAATGGTTGGGCAGTTGTCTGTCTTATGGTCATGTTTGTCACAAATTGTGCAAACAGGGTCAACAGTTTGGATTTCATGGACTTTCCTAAGGTCTATTTCTTCAACCTTCCTAGAGAGTGCTGCGAGTTTAGCCCTAACGCTTTCCTCTTCTCTAAGTGTATGAATTCCAGTAGTTCTTTGTGTCTTTTTAGAATAAGGTGAAGTTCCCCAAGTTTGGTTTTGTTCATAAAGGCTTTCTAGATACTCGTAAGCATCATTTGGGGCTTTGTTTTTAAAGGTTCCATTACACATCATGTAAATAAATTGTTTGTTCCCCGGACCCAACCCTTCATAGAAAATTCTCACTTGTTCAGGGATAGAAAAACCATGGTGTGGAACCATGTTTAGAGTGTCTTTAAACCTCTCACATGTTTCATAGAATGACTCTCCCTCTTTTTCAAAAAAGTTTTGGATAGTCTTTTTAAGTGAAATTTTTTTGTGGTGGGGAAAGTATTTTTTGTAGAATTCTCTTTGTAGTTGGTCCCAAGAGTTTATGGATGATGGTCTTAAATTTTTTAGCCAATTTTTAGCTCTATCCTTTAAAGAAAAATGAAATAACCTCATCTTAGAGGATTCTAGTTGATGTGGGGGACACATGGTTTCTACAATGTCATTGAACTCCTTCATGTGAAGGTAGGGCATCTCGGACTCCATTCCATGGAATGTGGGAAGATGGTTTAGGACATGAGGTTTAAATATGTAGTTGTCATATCCTAGGGAATTGTGTCTAATTAATGAGGTGTAATTGGTCCAAGAAGGTGTGAGGTAGTCATTCATGGTTTGATCGACCGCATTCCCCAAGTTTGGGGCTGCCTCATTTGGGTTTCCATTTTGGTTCCCACCCGGGTTTATGAGTTGGTTTATTTGAAGATATTCTATTGAAATGGGCTCAATTTTTGACTCAAGGGTGTTAGGAAGATTAGTATCTAATGTAAATAGTTCCCTTGGTGTACTTGAATCCCCAACCCCAGGACTATCCACCCTAACTAGACGGTCTGATTGATCGCGGGTGTAGGCAGACATGCGCCAAAAGAAAAAAAAACGAGAAAGGGACAAGATTAGAGAATTTGGATGAGAAAAGAAGAAATGGGGGAGAATAGAATGGGTGTTTAGATTAATTACTTGGGTCCCCGGAAACGACTCCAAAATTTTATTCTTGCTCAAATTTACCCAAGAGAAGAAGGTAAGACGGTCCTTGTAGTTTAGGGTTGTCGAATCCTCAGAGACCTAAGAAGTAACCTATAGACACGTACATTATATGGAATATTTTTGGATATGAAGTTTTCAACTTGGGTTGATTTTAGATGGGTTTAATGGAACAATAAGAGACTTAAGTGAATTCAATTTAAAATAATGAGTTGATCCTAGGTTATCGCTCGAGGTGGATTGGACGTATTTTCTTTTTAATGATTTCAATTTCTTATATTTGATATGGGTTCATTTAAGGAGATAAAACAACATCATAACTTACTGGTTTAATTCCTACACCATTTAATACTAATCACCTATACACTTGAAGGATCAAAGTTTTGAGCACTTCAAGGTAAAGGTTCGTATTAGCACTTGAAGTGTGCGCCCTTAAATTCAATAAGGACGATGGACTTTAAAAATCATCAAATAAAAATCTCAATTAAAGAAGTGATTATACATTAATGAGGTGCTAAATAACATACAATCCATACCCTTTATACTCCCTTGGATCAACCCATAAGTGGATTAGCCCTCCATTGATCCCATGGTTTCAATGGAAGCATAAAGTAGACTCGTGAGGGAGGAAATGGAGAAGTAAAGAAAACAACAAAAATAAAATGATCACTCCACCGTTGTGTGAATAATTTCACAAGGGTTGGTGTGAATAAATTAAAACCTTGATACAAAGGTATAAAAGTGATATGAAGAACAACAGAATAAGAGTAGAAGAATAACTTTTATTAAGAAACTAAAGTGAATTGAACAACTTACATGTGAAAGACAAATTTGAGACAAAAAAATTGCATCATAGCATTACAATTGAACAAAGCATCCAAGATTCTTCAATCCTCCAACACCAATGCCTTAAATAGGAATTTTTGAGCCCTTGGGTCGAGCCTCCAGTCCAAGTATCCTCAATTAATTTTGGTAGGCCATAGGTGGGTGGAAAGTAAGGGAGAGAAGACTTTCCACCCTTGACCCGAAAAGGCATCCAGCTTGCATCCAACAAAAAGAGGCGCATGAAACACATTCTAGATGTCCAAATTTGGGTGAGACATAGAAAACTTAAATTAATATCCTGATGTCCCCTAACATCATGTATAATCTCAGACCAAAAGGAGTTATGGTTTTCGAGATATGGTTTAATTGGTGGGATGTTTTTCTGGGCCGTAGAATCTGGCCCAGAATTTTATCTCTAAATTGGTCTGCATAAATGGACACCATGGAGGCCTAATTAGCATTGGATCCTGACAAGTTATTTGTTCCTATAAATTTCTTATAGAATCCCACTAAATTTGGGATTCATTGGGCCTGTATGTTTGGCCCCACCGTCTCATCAGTGGGCTGGTGTCCAATCTTCCTTCTCTAGAATTGCTTCCTTTCATCACAAAATATCTCCATCTTCTTCCATGAATTATCCATTGATTCCTGAATGAAACATGTTCATATTGGAGTTTAGATCAATTTTAAAAAGTATAAAAATAAAATATGTATAATCAGATGAATCATTGGGTACTTCAAATGATGTTCAAAAATGTACCTCGTAATAGTGCATTTTAAGAAGGTATTGCAATCATAATGTGAAATGATGTTCAAAGTGTAAAATGCACTAAAATGATGTTTATGAATAATAAAGAAAATTAATATTATTTATATTAATAATGAATATTATCCTCATTTAGTGGCTAATCACAGGTTCAACTATACAAGTCACCCAAGATATTCCTCCACATGGTGAAATATAGAAAATAACCACAAGTCTCGTATAAAACTAAAGAAACATAAAATTACCACACAGAAGAAATAAATTCATAACCATGATACATGAAAATTCAAGTCACACTAGTCAAACTAGGAATATAAAGTAGACTAAACTAAAAAAATATCCATGTGATCATTCATCACCATCAAACTATCCCACTATGAAGGTGATAGATGATGAGAGTACCTAGCATGCTATACAGTGTCATTCCATTTCCTAGAGTCGTATAAAACAATTTCAATAACTAACCAAAGTAAAAAAGTATTTTGTGAGCATAGATCCAAATAGGATACCACCAAATAATCTAGGCAAGTTCTAATATCAAGAATGAACAAGTTCTAGATTTCAAAAAAAATCTATTTTATAATGATTTTTCACAAATAAAACCATTTGTAAACATTTAATTTTTTCCAAATATGCATACCATATTCTCCAAATAAAAGAATATATTAGGTATAAAATAAAAATAGGTAATCTAAACATGTGAGAAAATATATATGAAATAAACTATCATACGATAAACCATGTATAAAAGAAAAAGCACACCATTTGGGAACTATCCAATGAGAATAAAAACTTGACATAAAATATGCCTATACCAAGCAAGTGTTGGTTCCAACCAATATTGATTCCTACCACAGTCTATCAATATCACAAAAATAACCCTTAGTGGTGTCACACATAAAATGGTTACCTATGTTCATTTCCCAATGCACCCAAGGTACCCAATATGCTAAGTTTTTTCAAAACCATTTCCAAAATCCTTGCTCACATTTAGTAAAAACCATTTTATATCAAATAAAATCCATTTCAATGAAAACCCAAAAGGGTATATCATGAACATATAAAAAATAAAGAATTAGAAACACTTTCATAGATACACCTACCTAAATAATGATGGAAACCTATCCACCTTCAACAACAGAGATAAAAAACCCATGGATCGGCCATGGAAATACAATGCACACCACAAAACTGCAAAGGATCGATAGAAAACACCAATAGATCATGAATCTGAATCACAAAAGTACCCAATTCCACCACCATGACCAAATTAAATGAATAAGAAGAATGACTTCTTAACAACAATATTTTATGTAGCCTCCACAAGAGTCAAATGTTGAATGGGGTGATCCAGAAGGAGGGAGATCACCCAAAATCACCCTAGGGTTTGAGAGTAAATCCTACTCACTAAATGGAGAAATAATTAGGTATTCAACATGTTTAAAACCGTTGTACCCAAGTAATTCATGACATGAATCCCCTTCATGTTATGAAATCCTGTGAATTATAAATATGCTGAAAAAATAATCACCTCAGTTTAAATTAAATCACAATCGATGTTTTCTCATTGTTTAATGGTTTCATGACCAGAAACTTTTCACACCCTACTTGAGATCACAGAATATTCCCTACAAAATATTTGTGTCGGGTAACCTATTCACAATGTGAATGTATCTAGTAGGTAGTTATCATACCAGTTTTTTAAAGAAAACCACTAAACCAAAACTTAAGGCTCTTCATACCCAAGTGGAACCCTCTAAATCCATTTAAAAATTTATAAATAGACTCCATTAATACAAAAAAACATACATCTCTAGAATTTATGTCATTTTTCCTAGAAAAGTCTCTCTATTATTGAGAATCCTGTAATTCACCCAAATAAAAAGGGAAACCAAAACAAATGTAAAATCATACCTAAAGAAAGGAAATAGGTTGTTACATCAGTCATTGATTTAAGCATTATTGATAACACTTTAATATTATCATTTTAGGATATATATTATAACTAGTTAATTTGTAGTGGGTATGGTATATTTTGTAACCTTTTTTGAATCATTGAATGTATGAAATAATAAATTTTATAAATTTTACAAATTAATGATATTTTGAACTTTCAGTTCACTCATGTTTGTATAAGAATAAAAATATAATAATTTTGTCATTTTCAATGATATTTATTTTTATGTTAAACCTTCTTCAATGTCACATTTTTTATAGTGTTTCTACTATCATATATACAATATAACCAATAATTCTTAAATGTGAAATATTTGGATTATTACCAAGAGATAATTATAAATGGGAATATTCATGATAACTTGATATTCTTATTTGAATCAATATTATTGCATGAAAAAATTCCTATCATAATTCCAAACTAAGCAGTTATGTTTTTATGAGAAGTGGTCTAGAAATACTTATCCTTCAATTCAAATGGAATATTATATGGATATAAAGGGATATGTAAACTTTGAATAACCTTGGGAGAAATGTCATCATAAGCACCAAATTCCCTAACAGCCTCAACTTAAAAATTATCACCAATATTATTCTTGGAATCAGATCGATTGAAAAATTTTATTTGTATACTATAATAATAATTTCTTGGTATTTGGATCTTATTAATTATTAAATAAATAATCCCATCAATATCACCCTCATGAATAATAGAAATATCCTCTAATTTTTTCCAATCAAATAATCTATGTCACCTCCCTATACAAACTTAAAAATCAAATATATCATTATATTCATCCAAATTATTAGTAAGGTCAATCAAAACCTCTTTAATTGGAACCTCATCACTAACCTAAAACCTATAAAACTCATCTTCATTCCCAATAAGAAAAATTTCAACCATATTTGAAACCCCTAGATATTAAGAACTTGTACCATAAATAACTCTCATGGACTATAGGTTCTAAGTTATTAAATATAATAGTAATGAATCCTTAAATTGCATCATTATTTAAATTTTATACTTTTTCATCAATGATACGTACATCTTCCTCTTCAATTCAATACAGGTCTCCTCCACTGCACCCTTCCCTTCAAATAAAATAGACTTGTGCGGCAACCTTGAATTAGAAAACATATTTCACTTGAACTAGGTGATCTTCTGTAATACCCTAATATTTTAGTTTAAAAATAATACTATGTTTGATTTTGTGTACTACATTTAATACCAATATTAAAATGAACTTTGATATACTATTAAAATATTATTATTTAATTATGACCATTATAACCTATCTGTTGGTTTGACAGGTATGAACAGGGGTAATAGCTTTATGAAATATATGAGAGGAAGATTTATTTAATAAAAATTTATTTATTAATTCCTAGGAAACAATAATGTGGTTTTAAAAAATATTATATAAGATTAAAGGAGATATTATTTAGAAAACTTTTTTACGTTCGTAAAGTATTTTCTAATCAAATTAAATTAAGTTAATCACTATAGATGAATGATTTTAATGAAATTTATTGATCATATATTTAATAAAATAACTTAAAATTCGTATAATGGAATTTTTTAGATAATTAATAATTATAAATTCATTTTATACTTTAAAAATACATTTTCTTTAAAAATGTTTTTTATTGCATTTTGTGTGTGGATGTTATGATTAATTCCTACCAATTTTAGAAATTTTATTTGATAAAATGTAAATAATTTTTTGAATAATCATTCCAAAATATTCTTGAGATTTTTATTTTTTATTTTCTAGAAAATTTTGATTTTTGGGTGAATGGTGAAAAATACTGAGTTTACAAAAGCTCTCATTTCTTATCTTTTAATCAAAGTAATTTCAATGATCAATTTTATTTTAGATTTTTTTAAAGTAAAATAAGCTAAATTTTATTAAATATAATTTAACTAATGTTTTTAAAATCAAAATTATACATTATTTTTGTATAAAATCATTTTTATTCTTAAAACGGGTATTTTTCAAAAAACTGTTTTTCATTGTGTTTTGAAAACTTATAATAAAAGTAATTTCGTATAATTTTAGAAATTGAATCCTGAAAAATTAATTTAAAATTTTTAATTATGAGTTTAAAATTATTGATTTTTTTATTTTTATTTTTGTCCATAATGAATAGTGACCATGGTAAAATGGTATCATCACAATAAAGGGTAAAACGAGTTAATTAAGGTTAAAACTTTGTGATAAGATCATAAAATATCATATTAATTATTATTTTTTTATATTATTTCAAACCTTATATTCCTAGATTCGAAAATATTGAATTTTTTTCCAATTTACTTTGATTACAATAATTATATTATTTTAAGTTAAGGATAATTACAAAATGTCACTCTCTCTTACTTATTATGTTGTAATGATATGGATATAGATAAAAATGATATATGAATAAATATAGATGATATAAATAATTAATAATAGACTATATTTATTATATAAATTTATGTTTAATTTTTAGTGATGATATAATTACCTTGAATATTTACGCAACATTGATGCAGTGCTTGTGCAAGTGCTAGAAAAAGAAAGTAAATTATTTTAAAAACATTAAAAGTAATATTTTCTGGATGAATTTTGGTTTTATATAAATTTATTAGATAATTATAATGTATATTTTATGTTTAAATATGTTATATTTTAATTCAATTGTTTTATTTATGTCTTTAAAATCAAATTTTGTAAATAGTCCCAAAAATGACTTTAAATGGTATTTAATGTTTAAAAATTATTTTTTAAATCATTAGAAAGTTATAAAACATATATTAACTCAAATTTATAGGAAATTTTTTATAATATAAGTTATTTTTCATATATATTACACTTATAATTTTTTAAATTACTTTCATGATCCTTAAATATTGAAAAATTTGTTACAACGATTAATGTTAAACAGGGTTAACAAGGGGTTAAACCAAAAGATAAGGTTTAAAATGAAACTGAAAAATGTTTAAATTTTACTGGTTTAATTTAATTAGACCTTATAATCTTTATAATTTATTATATTTCACTTTGGATCCATTTTACATGATTTATACACATATTATATATTAATATTTTATGTATTTACAAGATTGTCACCCACCTCACTTATAAAAGGGAACCTTTATCCTCTCTTATTCACACCTCTTCATCCATTTAGCTAAAAAATAGTCACAAAATTCCCTTCCCAATATTTTTCCCTATTATCTATAGTTTTTTATCTCACCAAAATATCAACCTATAAGTCTTAAGGTGTAATCTAAAGGAGGTTTCTCAAATAATATGTATCACTCTTAACTGAGTCTTTTCAAGTTTATTTCTTCTTCTACATCCTTAAAATATTTTGTAAACATGATCATATAATAACATAAGTATATTAAATATAATAAAATTGTATTATTTTTATGTAACAACCATTATTCATCTCTTTCTTCATCCTATTGGAAATGAAAACATCGCTTGTGTGTACGTCTGGACTGCAACCTCCATGATGCGATGTGTTTCATTTTTCATCACCACCTCATATGGATGGTTAAAATGATGGATAAAATTAATATATATCATATTAATGGAATAATTATGGTTTTTATATGTAATATATTACTAAATTTATTACCTTTCCATCTATTGGAAAATGATAATGTCACTCGTGTGTATGCGTGAACTACCACCTCCATGAAGCGATGTGATTCATTTTTCTTATGTATATTTCATGGTGCTTATAAAATTATATTTAATGTATAAAAATAATAAATATTTCTTGATTAATATTCTTTATATTAGGGAACCATTATTCCTTTAACTTTAGTCAGCCTACCAAAGTCATTTTGTACTTACAAACCGAACATCTTCAAAACATCCAACATGAACTTAACTAGTTTAGTAAATAAATAAAACATAGTAATAAAAGAAATAATTTTAACGGAATTAATTTAAAAAATTTCTTAATTAAGTATAAAACTAATATAATTTTATTATTGAGGAGTTATAGAATGTGTGGAATGAGTCGGGACTCGAGGTAAGTAATTTCTTTTAAAAATCTTATTTTAAAGTTTTCAATCCAACTCTTTTTATTTCATATCAAGGTTATTTTAAATGTTTTCAAGAATGTTATTATTTATGATTAAAATATTTATAAATTTAACTTATTAATATTTTTTTACTTTATTTAAAAAGAACTAAAAATGAATCTTTTTAACATTTTTTATATGATTTATTTTTAACTTTATTTGTTTTAATGATTATCAAATGAATGGATTTTCACACCATTATGACTGTTATTTTATTTAAATATTTATTTAAAAGTTTCCATGGTTATTTTTAATGAAAATATTTTTCTCAATATTTTATAATTTTTTAGTATTAAAAAATTTTCTAAGGAAACAAAAAATTATTCCCATTTCTATGATATAACTTAAAGTGTTATTTATCATGGGCTTGAATGTCAATTATAATGATTGTTATGTTCAAAGTGAAAGATATATGTGTTTTATTCATACTATAGTTCTTATAAATTTTATATGAATGATGGGTGAGCCTGATATTTCTCTGATGATAGGTGATCCAGTTATAGCTCTCTAATTCATTGGGTAAAGTGATTGAGTTTACCGATAATAGGTTACCCCTAAGATATTTGGAAATCATCTGGTTAGGTGATTCCATATTAAGGGTTATTATAAGGTTGGAAATAAGGATAATTTCCTAAGATACCTACATTATATGCTTGAAATTTTTTTTAAAGGAAATATTTTAATTTCATAAGGTAATAAAATGAGATTATGTTTTTAAAGAAAGTTTATGACCTTTTAAAAAAGGGTGAAAGGATTATTTTTCAAGGAAAAGTATTCCAGAGTTTTCATGTTTTCTAAGAAACCTGTATGTTTATGATTTTTTCCTTTATGATTTAATATTAAATTTTTTATGAAATATATTGAAAAATTAATTTTTTCCATGGAAAAGTAAATTTATATTTGGGCTCAAATGTTTATTATTAAAAATGAAAACTTTATTATGGATTTTTTAGGTGTACAAATGGTCTATTGGGTTTATTTTCTTTTATGAATCTTACTGAGATTTTCTTCGCATTCCATGTTTTCAAATGTTTTTCATGGAGCTTAAGGATGAGTGGGAATGTTAATAAAGTCATATTTCTAATTATGGGTGTTTCCTTGAATGAAGCAAGTGTGTCTTTATAAAGAACATGTTTTGTGGGAAAAATAGACATTATGTGGAAATATTCAATTTGTAATATAAAAAATTTTATAATTTTATAAAAAAATAAATCTAAAAAATTATTTAGGATGAAAGTGATGAAATATATTATATAAACCATTTAATTTATATGATGCTTATGTATGGGTTGTTATATCTTCTCCTCATAAAAAATATGGATGTCAAGCTTACCCCCATCCAATTACCTAGAAGTGAGTGGATATATCACATTCATGATCTCACCCAAACCTTTAATATTCAATGGAAACTTATATTAATTACCTATAATGAGAACCTATACCCTCTTTGAACCATTTCTAGACTTGTTGTAGTTCTCAATAGAATTCCCTTATAACTTAAATCTAAAACAGAATATCATCTCTGAGTTATATATGATACACTGCCAAAATCCATCATGTATACCTATTATGATTCATATTTTATCAATAATGGGGATTAAAATATCCATATCAACAAAAATAATCGATTTAATAGGATGCTTTATACTGATATTGAATTCATATGTTCGTAAGAATCTGCTCAATTTATTACTGATAGTTTCCATAATAGCTTAATTTCAGCATGGTAGAATCTAACCAAGGGGACACAACCTGACCATAGTGAACTCAAAGTCTCAAAATTTAATCATATATTTAATCGATATCAAAATTTGGAAATAATTATTCTCAAAAATCCTAACTTCCATTGACCATGCCAAAGAGAAATCATCCTTTAATTGAAAATGAAGACAAATATTCCTCCAGTCTAAGAGTTATAAAATCGTCAGCTTGGATAAAACCCATATATAATCAATATTCCTTTCAAATAAATAAATTAGAGGATAATATACCAAGAATTTTTCAATCAAAATGAACTCATGGAATTCTAATGACCTATTAAATTCATCCTGAGATATGCATATTAGAGGCTATCCTACAAAGATCAAAATCAACTTATACCCCAGGTCAATGTGTAAGAATGATAGTAAGTCGTAAATAGTAATAAAATGGGTGGATGATAACCTTATCAATGCCTCATTAGATTAACTATGAGTACCCTCCACCCTCCCTAAGGGGTGAGGCAAGCCTTCTTCATTATCCCCAAAACTCGGGTTAATCCATAGATTTCTATCAACATCAATGTATCTCCTTCTATCACAAGTATATTACCATAAAAAACAATATATTAAACACTTGTTTCAATTGATATGAAATAATTTTTAAAATCATGTTATAAATATTCACCATCATTATCATGTCAATATTCTCAATTGATTAGTCTTTAAATTATGTTATTAATATGGTTATTTTATCAATAAATATCATAGATGCTAAGTTGTAAATTGAAAATAATTACACATGAGTCAATATAGTGGATAAATAAATAATAATAATAAAATATCTAAATAGTTTAGATTATGAATTTATTAGACCACATATATCACCATGAATTCATTTTAATAACATAAGGGATTCAATCCTATTTTTCAATGATGATGGTTTTATAAGTGATTTTCTTTCACACAAAAAACATATGATAAATCATTAAGTGTATCAACCCTTATACCAACCAATGGAATATATTAATTTCTATAAGTTAAACCATCATAACTTAAAAGTAAAAAATAAATAACTATAAAAATACCTTAAAATGGAATCAAACCCTTGGCATTGGTGTTCCAGAACATAGAAGACAAAATAACCGAACCCACCACTCTAAGTAATCTGGTACCCACACAATCAAAAAAACTCACAAAATATTCAAATATAAAAAAATATAAATTAACACAAAAATATTAGGTGGTATAAACACTAATTCCTATGTCTATAGGAAAAAGTTATTGCATTTCTATTATAATTGAAAGTTATAAATATTATACTCTAATTGGAAAGACATCCAATTTAAGATCATAAGTTAATGATATCAAGACATGTGTGAAATCAGTCCCACTCCACTTTTGTAGTGAATCCCAGTCAGTTATCCAATTGCACTATCTTCCAATATTTTTTGGATTCTCTCTATTGAACTCATAAAACTCTGATCACCTGTAGTAATCTACCTTTGACTGTTGGTATTAAGTGAACATGTAAGTTATCCTTGCATTTAAGCAAGTTAATATTATGTACCCTCCTTTTTTCTACCAATTATTCTTAAATGTAATCATTGAATACTCTTATGTAAACCATTTACCATAAAAATTTTCTAGAAGGATATTCACATAACCCATAACTTATTCTATGCATCATTCATACAACTGACCACCAGGCACCCCAAATCCAGAAAGTATCCTCCAGAACACCTACCTCTATTGAAGTCCATTCCCACTATCTGAACGTCAATCTGAAGTAATTTCCAAAGTTTTTCCTTCTAATAATTAGAATAATAATTTGAAATATACTTCACCATTCCTAAAAATATCCCACTTGGATATTGCTTTCAAGGAAATCATTTCAACCTCTAACACTTAGGAAAAACATGCAATCCTCCTTTTGTTGTAGCAATAGCATATCCACTACCTTCCTTTCACTCAAGTCCCACTAAGTTACAATGTTGCCTCTGAATTTTTTAGAATAGAATATTGGTGGATATGTAAACTATATGTTTTATTAAATCTATCTTCCACAACTCCAACTCACCTCCTCCTGCATTTTTCAAATGAAGTGATATTTATGGTCAATGTATTTTATTCATGAATGAAACACTAAGTTCTAACCCAAATGGATTAAACTTTAACTTTAAAAGAATAACATACCACCTTCATGAATCCTTCTGAGCTCCTCTAATAGTTTCCACAACCAATATTGGTTCTTTCCCTAATTATGCAGTGACTATATGTTTTTCTTTCATTATGGATAGAGCTACCACAAGTTACAACCTTGAAATCCATCTAATTGTTGTTCCTCCAAATTTGAACACATAGCCTATTATACTCTTTTAAGTGTCCAAATATTTACTAAATTATAAATATATATATATCCCTATAACTAATCATTCGTTAAAAACATGAGGTTATATCTTTCGATCCTTTGAGATATCGTAGAATCCATTTCATGGAATTTTAATGATTTTTCAATGGATTTTCTATGAACCAAATGAAAATTTAATGTTAAGTCATGTACACACCATGGAATACATAAAGCTACCTAATTCTAATTAAAACAAAACTTTTACCATGAACTTGGACTTATGTTCCATTTGTAGCACTTTCCCTTCAGATAGTTTGAAGTGTCCAGCCAATGTATTTGAGAACAACTTACATTAAGTTATCCCAAACCACTCAATTATATAATGTATGTATTCCCTTATAGATAAACCCAATATTTAAGTTTTTTATTATCTATCAATCCCTATACCTAAGATTTTCTTAACCACCCTAAGATCTTTCTTCTTGAATATTCCAAAAAAATAACTCTTGAGTTTCTAAATCCTCTTAATTTCTAGACCTATGAGGAGAATTTCATCCATATATAAATTCAAGAGAATGAAACTCACATCCTCAAATTCCTTATGGTACCATAGGGATCCATTTTGATCCACATGAAACCTTTATTACCCATGAAAGTTTTAGACTTTTGGTTCTAATGCCTAGGTTAATGTTTCGATCCATAAAAACTCTTCTTCAATTTACACATCAATCCATGATTCTACGTTTATGAAAAACTATCCAACTAATTCATATATATTTCCTCCTCTAAGTTACCATGAATAAATTAAATTTTTACATTCATATTCTCCAGATGAAATCTATTAGAATAAACCAAACTCAATACAATCTGTATGGTAGTGTTTTTAACTACCAATGAAAAAAATCTAATAATTTCACTCTTTCTTTCTACTAAAATCCTTTCACCTCAATCCTATAATTTTATCTATTCCTATTATTAGAATATTTTTTTAAATAGAAGAACCATTTTTTATCAAGTTATTTGTTCCCATATGGTAGTTCTATTATCTCTCAAGTTTCATTCACATGTAATAAATACAACTCATCATTCACAGTTAACTCCCACTTTCCAAAATCACTGAAATTGGATGCTTCTTCTAGGCTCTTGTGTTATCCTCCATCCTATTGAATTAATTATTATAAATCTAATCTAAACCTCTAAACTAGTCACTAAAATCTATAATATCTCTATAATTCAACTAGAAACTCTGGTATTTTTTAAAATTAAAACTTCTAAAACATCACATTATAGTACTTTGACCTAACCCTCTATAATCCTAAATCATTATATTTTATCATCCTTTGGACTAATTTATTGCTATTCCCTATAAACTTTAAAAATTTTGATCCCTTCAAAAAATTTCTTTCAGATCAACTTGGGTTTCATTAGTTTATTCTTTGTTCTCAACTTTTTTTTCAACCAAGTTTGGGTCTTTTTATAAGACCTTCTTATTGAATGAAACATTTTAGAAACTAGATATTTTTTGATTTTCATCATCCCAAATTTAGAATCCAAAATTTTCATTATCATTACCCATAAAGAAACATGTTTCGGATTTATCTTTGAGTTTTTTTAATCCTTGGAATTGACATGGATAGAGGCTAAACTTTTAAAAAATTTGAGTTGGTTAACTTCCACTGGTTTTCTAGACCCCAATTGTTCTAGAATATATTATACAATTATTGTAAAATGACTTCTATTAATTAGGCACATTATGTAATTTTTTTCTTCCACCCAAATTTCCTTGGACATTATGGGATGCAATCTCATGCTTCCTTCTTTCTCCATTAACATATGATTCATCTTCTCTAATGAAACATTATTCTTCAGTGTTATAGGTATAGTTTTATCCATTATGATTCATTTCTTATGATATAATTTCTAAAAATACCTACCACTATATTCACTATTATTATTAGAACATGATAATTTGATCTTACTTTTGGTCTCCCTTTCTACCATGGATTTTCATTGAAAAACCACTCTCAATACCTCAGATTTTTCTTTTATAAAGTAAACCCATACTTTCCTAGATGCATCATCAATAAAGGTGATGAAGTAAAAGGATACTATGTGAAAATACACTAGTGTCGAACCTCAAACATCCATGGACACAAGATCTAAATTCCAAGATCTAGGCTACCTTCTATTTAAGTTGAAAGATGCCTTTGTTTCTTGAGTACACTTCTATAACAACATTTAATACCTGTATGATCAAGCTTCAACATAACCTTTATAACTATAAATTTAATTTTGTTATATATAAAATGTCCAAGATGATAATTACACAACTCTAAACCTTTTAAATTTGATGCACTGTTAATTATCACACCATCTGATCTTTCAGTTAGATATAAAGTCACATCATTTACTCCTATAAACATTATTATAGAACCTTAATTTATTCTTGAAACTCCATCCATGATTTTTTTATAGATTACCTCATCCATTTTACCAACATAAATAAGGTTTTTCCATATACTTAATATGTTTCAAACATCCTTCAACTTAATAAATATCTCATTATTTATTCAAAATCTAACATCACCCTTCCCCTGATTTTAAGAGCCTCACCATTAGCTAAGTGTGCCTTACCAAAACTTCTAGATACACATATAAAACTTGTGTCTGTACAGGTGTTTGAAATTCAAGTTAAATTTAAAACATCATCTTGGTGGGTAGGTCATTTTAATAATTGAGGTCTCCTAATATAATTTTGAGTGTTTTAACACCAAATATGGGTGTTTTGGGGCTTAGAAAAAGGGTCAAAATGTGTCTAGGAGTGGCGTGAAGGAACCAATGTAAGGTTGAGTGGTTTAGGTTGTAGTTGTTAGCCACTTACTAGCTTTTGGATAGGCTAGTGTCCTTATACCATCTCACTGGTGGTGTCTGGAAATGGCATGAGCCACTACCTTGAGCCACTGGCCAATCAACGGCCTCCACTAGCCAGTCGGTGGGGTTTTTAAGGGGGAGAATTGTGATTCTACCTCATTAGGTTTTTATATGGGAATCCCCACTTTTCTCCCTTTATTCTGATCACATGAATTAGGGGTGGATCTCCCTCTCCTCCATTGTTTCCCCTTTTTATTGGGGTGGTTTTGAAATTATTTCTTGATGAATCTTGGTAAGTCTATACCTTAGGTGACCTCATTTCCTTTCTTTCCTCTATCTCTCTAATTTTTTATTCTACTATTTAGGGATTTTAGTGATTATTTCACTAGAAAATGGTGGAATCAACCTCAGATTATGGGGATTCCATGATTCATGCCTATAGAACATCCTAAGACAATACTTGTATGTCTTCACCGGTCTTTTTAATTGAGGTAAGTCATCATATGAGTTTTTAAAGGGTTTCAAGTTAAATTAAATTTTCTTATTTACGGTTTTGGTTGTATTTTATAGGGATTTTTCCTAGGTTAGTGTCTGTAGAATGGTGTGGACCTCCTAAGGATGGTTTTACATGGGTTAGGTGTGGCGAGAACACATGTTGGGTAACTATGCATTTATTCCTAGGTGAATTAAATTGGTTGATTAATTATAAGTTATTATTTAATTATAATTTGATGTTAATTAATTGATTTTTTTTGTTTGGGTGTGTGTTAGAACTATGGGTGGTTGGGAATTGGTCATTGATCTTAGATAATATCGAGCAATAGGTTATCGAGATGAGAATTAAAGTTTAACTGGCTTAAAATGAGGTAGGTGGTCCTTAAGTTTTAACCAATAGTCTCACTTATTTTCAAGTGAATGCATTTTTTATTCATGCAAGGTCGTCTTTTGGAAAACATAAACCAAATTAAAATAATAATTATCAATATTTACATGGTAGATTATTTTTAAAATTAATTAAACAACCTAAATGAGAGGATGATTCCAAGTGAATGTCTTGTTTTGGAAATTGACCCTGAATATGGGATTTGTAAATCCATATGGATTCTTATAATGGGAAATGAAGTTGGAAAACCACTTGAATTTTTTAAATTAAAAAAATTTGTTCTAAAATTTTTAAAATGAAACTATGTTTAGATCAATAATTTTGAAATGAAACTTCCCAATCATTCATAATCATAAGAATGGAACTTCAAGCATAATGTAATTCCCTAAAATGCAGTATAGAAAATGTGAAATAGTGTTGGCTTGATAAATTCAAATGGATTGTTAATAGAAGTTTATAAAAATGGTTCATGAAGAGAACCATGGAGGTTATATTTTAAAATGATCCCTATTGAATTGGAAATAAGTGATTATATAATAAATAATGAATGGTTTGTTTTAAAGTGTACTTATGAATTTAAATGATGGTTTTTTTATTATAGAAATGGTTATTTTTTTGAATGAATCAATTTATGTGAATTGAAAATACCCTTGGGGTGGTCTTGATGCTTTTAAATGAAAACTCCCTTGCTGGTGATTTGATATTATAAAATAAATCTCCCTATGAGGTGGTCTATGATACCCCATTGAAAACTCCCTGAGGAGAAATCTGTGATACTCTAAGAAAAACTCCCTCATGATGTTTTTGATACCCTATTGAAAACTTCATGAGGGTAGGTCTATACTGACTATTGAAAAATCCTTTAGGGGAGTTATGTGATGACTATTAAAAACTCCCTTAGGGAATGTTTGTGGTAATTATATGGAAAACACCTAAGAGGGTGGTTGTGATACTATAGTTGGCATGGTCTATGTGATGTTCTTAGAGACATACTAGTATCGGCTGAAGTAGGTATGTTAGACCAGGGTAATACACTAAAAGATCAAAAATGGTATATACTGATATTTAGTATCACCACAGATCTTGGGAACTAGTGAGTATTTACAAATTTTTAATTTAATTTTTAAATTTTTTAAATTTTTTATTGTAACACCTCACATGTACTTCTTTATTAGAATGGTTACATTAGGGATGTCATTGGTGGGGGCTTACTAAGTTTCACCCACACCCTAATCAGGCCTCCATCTACTTGGGTAACCAAGCATATGTTACTTTATTACAGGTATGGGTTTAGGAAAGGTTGATACTTGATTATTAGCCTACTAGGAAAAAGCATGGGAGTTTCATAATGGGCCAAGAATCAGAACTTTTTGGTGTTTTTCCTAGTTTTTTATTTTTTTCCCTTGTATTCTAATATACTTACAATTTTTTGTTGTTGTATCAATTCCTAACATGTATAGTATATGGTTCATTTATTATAGCATGGTTTATCTAGATTATTTTTGACAATTTCCTATATTCCATTCACAATTTTATTTATCATGATGTATCTAATTTATTTATTATTTATGCTATTTTTTACTAGGATATACAAGTATAGTTTCCCCACTATACCACCTCATACCCATGATATTATTCGGTAGCCTCTGGTGTATGGGGAGGAACGCATGAGGCATAATAGAGACCACTAGTTTAGGCTCTCATTAGTGGTTTGGAGCATTGAGTCATTAAAAAGTGGTATCAAAGCTTTTATTTTATTTTACTATTTAGGAAAGGTAGATAGAAGATAGGATTTCATCGGGACATGGTATAGAACTTGTACTTGGTATTGGCTACCCCACATATTTGTAAATTCTATTTTACTAATAATGGTATTATTGTTCATTTTGTTCTCTTTTACTATTGATCTAATTTAATCTTGAGTGACACACATGATTATGAGGTTATGGATTTATGGGATTTTATCACTTTTTCAGAATGGAAAGGGGGTGTGTGTCTATTCATCATAACAAGAACATAATATTCACATGTCATTTTCATGATTTCCAATGATTTTTATATATCCATGACATGGGTTAGTTATTTAAAGTGTATGTATCCATTTATACAGTTTTCTCTTGTATAAGTTTATAGTGTTACCTTGTTAAACTAATACTATAAATAAATAAATGAAATGTTATGTGATCACTTGGATTTATTATCATGAGGTATCAACTAAATAAAATTTCATTTACAACTTATAGAGTTTTTTCCTCTATACCTTGTAATTGACATTTAATTTAACTAATCCTTGGTTATGGAAATATTTTAGTTAAATTAAATGGTTAAAATTTCATTACAGGATCACTTTTTTTATTATTATGTGGTGTCAGCTAAATAAAATTCTAGGTATAACTAATAAATCTTTTTCCTCTATAAATTGTATTTGAAATTTCATTAAACTAAACCCTTATTATGGGAAATTATAGTTAATATAAAATGGGAAATTTTAAAATTATGAATCTCTTATATGTGTGATGTGGACCTAATAAGTATTTAGTGTTTGAAATTGTGTGTGGGTAGTTAGGGATGTTGAGATCATTTGAGTTATGTTATATCCCTATGATGTTGAGGTCTTGAAATAAGAATATGGTTTGGTGTAGGTCATAGTGTGTGTGCCCTGATATTGAGAATGGGTAAAGGGGGCTTGATAGAGAGCCTGGGTTTTGAGACCTTTAGGATGTTGGGTGTGTAGGATAACAGAATTCCATGACTATTTTGACTTCTATTTGAGTTTTGACCTTTATGGGTTGTGATAAGTTATAATATGTTGTGACTATTTGTGACTATTTGTGACTGTAGTAGTTTGTACCTATCCCAAGATGGATGGGGTGGAAAATTTTTGAACCTATGTAAGAGACCTTACTTGGTTTTTGGAATGTTAATTCCTTGTGGTTATGAGATAAGAACATGGGGTTTTCCTGTGAGCTGGGATTTATATAGATTATGAACTTTGAGTTAGGTGGTAAATCCTTGTGTTTTGAGATTGAGCCCTATCTTAGTAATTTTGTTTCTATTTTTATTTGATGGTAACCTAAGAGAGGGTTTATCTCAAGAACAATAGTTCTCTTGGGACAAGGAGCATGGGTAACTACTCATATTTGATATTGATTCCTTAAAAGTGTTGTTAGTGTGTGGTAAAGGCTGGTTATATGCCTTTTGAATGTTTGGGCATGTGTTTCCCTATATATCTGAATGTACTAGGATGGGTTCAATAAAGTTCATGTGGATTCTTTGGGTTATTTTTTTCAATATTAGTTTTGGATGGTAGTATCATTCGTAATCCTAGCCTTGTTAATTATCATTTTATTTTACAATTATATGGTCAATGGTAACCCTATATGGTTAAATATAGGGTAATTATATACTGGATAGATACTTTGGGTTTCAGAATGATGCTCAAGTTATTACTGTTCATAAAAATGGTTTTGTCTTGGTGAGGTGCTCTAGTTTTTAGGAGTGTTGAGGGTACATTCACTTAGTGAGGCATGGCCAATGGTGTAAGTGTGTAGCCTAGTTTTGGTGAAACATGACTCGTTATCATTTATGATAGGTATTTATGTTTGGGTTTTGTATAATCATGCAACCATTGAACTTTTACATGATTATCAAAGGCAAGTGCACGTTGGATAAGCATTGTGCATTTTAGATTTAATGAGGGGATTTTGAGCATGGTGTCATAGGACCTTGGTTGAGTATTGTGATGTTTTTATGGTAGGAACAAGAATGTGTATGGGTTGAGGTGTGGTAGCATGTTAGTTCTAGGATTGACCCTTGTTATCAGTTAATGTAGTAGATGATTGCGACTTAGAAGGATCATCACATGTTTCTATATGATAAAACCTATTGAGGTCATGCTCGAGGAGCGATACAAGTGAGGCTATATGGCGGGGATCTCTCCCTTGGATAGTGGAGGGTTTTGGACTCATATTTAATGATATTTAGTATATAACACTCCTGGTAATCCGAGAGAAAATTTTGGTTTGTGTTTTGTGATTTCACTCAGGAATGAGGGGGGAAGTCACATATGGTCATCATATGCAGTGAAAAATGAGATATGGATCATGAAGCTTGGAGTTTTTGTTTTATAGACCAATGGTGAGAGTAATCTTATAGTTGGGAGTATTGAATCAGTTGTGATCATGTGATTATGTGTGATTTGGGTCATGGATTTAGTGAGACCAATTAGTGGATGGTTCAAAAGACTCTGGGATATCAATATAGAGATGAACCCAGTTTTATCTAATTTTGTAAAGGGTACTGTAGTTATAGTTTTTGTTGTTGGGATTTTTAACATTTTCATTAGAACTGATGTAAAATTAATTTATCTAAGCAGGGATCGGATCTATGGCGCATCAATTCTCACGGTATAACACAACAACAGTTTTGGTTGGTTTAATATTTAATCAAGTAATGGAATTAGAAGTTAGATTTTAGAATATAATTTGCATGCTTAGATTTTATTGGGATTAATTTATAAATTATAATCATGATTGGGAAGTGTGGAAGCACATAAGTGGAGTTTGAGTGGTTTTCTGAGATAGATCATACGGAGGAGGTTTGACTATCACTCTTGTGTGTAGTTGGATTTGGATGTATGGAAGCTATGTCAAGAAATTTTTTTGATACATGGATGTTCTGTTCAAGAGTTGGTCGAGTCTTTTTGATGTAAAATCGACGAGTCTGGTTTTATTGAATGGATGGTGGGTACACACTCATTTTGACTCAGAATTGAAAATAAAGAATTGCACCAGCCTCTGACCAATGTTTCTTGTGGGATTAGGAAAAGTGAATTGGAAACCACATTGGTCATGTCATTATAACGTAGGAATATCATTTGAAAAATAGTTCTGATGGTGGGAATAATCATATCCTATAGTTATCCCTTTGAGAAGAGGATATGGTGAGTAGTTCCACAAGCTCTATTACGATTTAAATGATGATGGGGTCACGTCTCTAGAAGTCGAGTGCCATGAAGAACTATCATGATGTTTTGGTGGTGGTTATGAGTGTTAACTCATGTTGGATGGCTTAAGAGCCTTATATTTTAGAGTTATTCTATGGAAGAGTATTTGTAGTTCAAGGATGTAACACAACTTTTTGGCCTAGAATTTACAACCAAGGGGGTCTGGATTTATGGCTTGAAGGCCATAGAGACTTCTTGTAGATGATAAGTATTATGGTAGAGAATTTATAAAACATGTTTCCATACGATCATTTGAAATTTAAGAAAAATTTGAACCCTCGACTTAATTATTGGGTCTATTTAAGAAATGAGGTTTGAAATATAATTATAAGTGATTGAATAGCACATATGGGAGTTTTTGGGCTTGAAACAAGGGTAAGAAGGTGGTCAGAAGTAGCAGGAAGGAACTGGTGGAAGGTTGAATAGTCTGGGTTACAGCCTATAGCCATTAGTCAGGCCAGTAGCCATGTTGTCCAATAGGGTCCACCATCTAGTCAGTGGCCATGTACCAGCTGTTCAGTGGTGTCTATAAGTGGTATGAGCCACTGTCCAGCCAATGAGATTTTTTAAGGAAATTACAATTCTATCCCCATTAGGTTTTTATAGGGGAATCCCTTCTTTTACCCCTTTCTTTGGTTCTCACGGACCAGGGGTGTCTCCCCATCTCCTCTCTAGATTCCCCGTTCTTATTATGGTGGTTTTAGAACCATTTCTTAGTGAATCTTGGTAAGTCTCTCCCTTTAGTGACTTTCTCTCCACTCCTTATTCTCTCTACTAGATATTTTGTTCTCCCAATTAGGGATTTGAGTGACGATTCTACTAGAGAATGGTTGAATTATCCTGAGATGATTGGAATTTTATACATCCTAGCTAAAAAATGTCTTGAGATAACATATTCACATTATATCCCATAATTTTGATGTAGGTGTTTCATCATGTTAGATTTTCAAGTATTTTGAGTTAAATTAATTATCCATGCTTAGGGTTTTAGTTTTGGTTGTAGTTCTTTGGTTGGGGTTAATGTTGGGATCATGGTGCATACCTCTTGAGGATGGTTTGTCTTTGGTTAGGTGTGGCGTGAACACCCAGTGGGTAACTAAGCATTTATGGCTAAGTGAATTAAATTGATTAATTAATTATAAGTTTCTAATTAATTATAATTTGATTATAATTAATTAATTTTGGTTATTTGGATGTGAGTTAGGACCAAGGGTGGTTGGGATTTGGTCATTGATCTTAAACAATCTTGGACATAAATTTTTCAAGCAGATAATTAAAGGGGAATAGGCTTCAAATGAGGTGGTTGGTCCTTAAATTTTAACCCATAGTCTCACTTATTTTCATGAGAATGTGTTGTGTAGTTATGTCGAGTTACCATGTTGTGACCTTGAACCCAATTAAAATCCAAATTCTTGATATTAAAATCTTAGATTCTTTTTTAAATGAATTTAAGAACCTAGATGAGAGGGTGATTCCAAGTGAATGTATTATTTTATAAGTTGACCATGAATATTAGATTTATAAATTCATATGGTCTATTTTAATGAGAAATGAAGTTGGGGAACCACTTGAGTTTTTTAAATTAATAAATTTGGTTCTAAACAATTAAAAAGAAAATTATGTTTAGATTTATGATTATGAAATGGAATTTCACAATCATCTATAATTATGAGAAAATAATTTTAAGCATAATATAATTACCTAAATTAGAATAGAAATTGTGAAATGGTGTTACATTTGTAAATTAAAATTGTTTTTTAGTATAATTTTATGGAAATGGTTCGTGAAGAGGATCATGGATGCTATTTTTTAAAACCATCCATTTAAAATTGGAAATAATTGATGAATTAATAAATAAAGAATGAGTTATTTTAAAGTGTAATTTTGAAATGAAATAATGGTTTTATTATTATTTAAATGGTTATTTATATGAATGAATTTTTTTATATGAAGTGAAAATTCCCTTGGGGTAGTCTTGATGCTTTGAAAGGAAAATGCCCTTGGGGTGGTTTGATATTAAAAAATAAAATTTCCTATAAGGTATTCTGTGATACCCTATTGAAAAGTCCCTGAGGTGAGGTTTGTGGTGACTATTAAAAACTCCCTAAGAGGAGGTATATGATACTCAAAGGAAAAATTACTTGGGAGGTCTATGATACCCTACCTAAAACTCCTTGAGTGGAAGTTTTTGGCGACTATTGAAAACTCTATGAGGGGAGGTCCATAAATACTATTGAAAAATCCCTTAGGGGATATCCTTGATGCTTATATAGAAAACAAATAAGAGGGTGGTTATAATACTATGTTTGGAATAGTTTTCATGAATTTATCAGAGACTATAACACCCCAATATTTTATATGTATTTACTTTGAAAAAAACATAAAGTATTTTATAACTTTCTTTACACACAACCCTGAGTCTAAATGAACCATGATATAGTAATCCATTATAACCTAGTTGTTAAATTGGTAGGTATGAATATTAATAACCAAGTTATGAAAATATGTATAAATATTTTAAATAATAAAATTTTATTTATTAATTATTAATATATAAGTACTCACTTTTTAGTAAAGTCGTTTTATGCTTTAAAAACATGTTTTCTTCAAAAATTGTTTCATTTCATTCTGTATATGGATATTTTAATTAATTTATACCATTTTTTGAAATTTTATTTGAGTCAATGAATATAATTTATTAAATCATCATGTAAATATTATCTTAGGGTTATTTTCATGGATTTTTCAAAAAATAATTATTTTCAGTGAATTGTTAAAATATCGATTTTTCTAAAACTGTCATTTCTTTTCATTAAATCAAGTGATTTAAAAATTATCATAATGTTTTGAATTTTATATTAAATTAGAATAAGTATAATTAATTATTATTAATATAAATAATTAATTTTAAATCAACATTATACTTGAATTTCGTGTCAGTTTATTTTTTGGCTTAAAAACACATTTTTCTAAAAATGATTTTTATGTGTACAATGTGTTTTAAGTTAATTAATTAAATTAATATATATTTATTAAATATTTTAATTAAATTTATATATTATATATTAAATAAAATATTTTAACATTAATTTTTTGGTTTTTACATGGCTAGTAATGAAATTAAATCCAATTTTATACTTAAAATGGTTTTTTCTAAAAAGAGGTTTTCATTGCGTTTTGCGTGCTTATTTAAAATTAAATTATATAAATTATATAAATTTAATCTGGTGAAATGGATTAAATATTTTTAATTATATTAATTTATATAATTTAATATGTTCAACTTAAATTTTTTTCATAATTTATAGTAAACACAATAAAAAAATTACCACGGTTAAGGCTAAAATGGTTTTACTGAGGGTTAAACTAAGATATAAGGATATGAATACCACTTAAACTTATCTAATTTTTATTTTTTGAATATATATAATATTATATTATCCTAACTTATAATTAATGGCCATTTTTAGCCACTTTTTCATGAAAATGACCTTATATTATTGAAATATTTTAAGAAATTCCATGTGAGCCCCTCCCCTCAATTATAAAAGTGCACCTATTCACCTGATTTATTCACACAATTTCAGCCTTATATATCATAAAATACCTGATAAAAAACCTTATATATTTCATTTATTCATAATAAATCTTCCATTCTTCTCATAATACTAATCTTTCAGGGCTTAAGGTGTAATCCAAAGTATGTCTCTCAATGAAGAGGTATAAATATTAATTGTGCTCTTTCAATTTTATTTATTACTATACTTACTATAAACCTATTTTATACATAATAAAATGATTAATATATTATCATAAATATACTTATATATTTTTATGATAATTCCAAAACCATTTCTCACATATTCTTTATCAAATGGGAGATGAAAGTTTCACTCGTTCATATGTGTAAACTGCCACCTCCACATAAAGATATGATTCATTTTCCATCACCATATTTCATGGTTGGTTGTTATGATGGATTAAATGTATATATAATACATTTATGATATAATTATTATTATTTAAAGGTGAATAATTATTTACCTTTCTTTCATTTCACCCATCGAAAAGTGGAAAACATCTCTTGTGCGTACATACAGACTATCGTCTCCATGAAGTGATGCAATTCATTTTTCTTCACTGATTTATATGAATGGTTATAAAATTGTATATAATAATTAAAAATTATACTTATGAAATAATTATAGTTATTTATATTATGTATCCATGATCAAATTTTAAGCACCATGACTTCCAATCTAAAACTTTCATGAAAAATGAAAGACTTAACACCTAGAAATGATTATTTTAATAAATAATTATTAATAAATCTGTGTTTAAATGTTATAATTGGATAATATATGGAATTATAGGTATTAATATCGATCAATTATAAAATTATAATGAGTTTTAATTTATTATATAGTATTTTATAGTTCTTATGAAGAAATTCAGACTTAAGGTAATGGTTTTACGTAACAATGTCACTTTTTCCAAGAGTGTTTAAGAATAAATTTTAAATGATTAAATTATATGACATATCTTCCCCAAATATTATTTATTTTATTATAATTTGGTTATTTATGGGGATTACATGTTTTAATTTCATTTTCCTCTCTTTAAGTACTCAAGATATTGAAAGAATGTTTTTAAGGAAAACTGACTTTATTTCTCTCTTCAGTTGAGAATCTTTTTCATCCATGTCTATATTTTATGTAAAATGTTTTTAAGAATGTTTTTACTAATATCTTAAGATTTATTAAATTCATTTTTTAATAATTTTTTACTTTAAAAAAATTAAAGTAAACTTCTTGTTTTTTTCCAAACAAGGTACTTTTGACTTTTTACCAAAAAATACAAAAGGAATTTTTGTTTTAACGTACACCATGTGAATGGATTTTACCAATTTCATTACTTATCTTTTATTTGAATATTATTTTACAATTTTCAATGTTTATTTTCAAATAAAATTTTTTATTTAATATTTTGTAAAATTTTAGATTTTAAATAAGTGATTTCAAAATGAAAAGGGTATTTTACTCAAGAAATATTTTAGTGATATTTTAAAGGTATTTTCATCTATAACAATATAATTTGGTGTTTCTTTTGATTTACTAGGGATATGACCAAATGTTACCATATTTATTCTTTCTCTTGACGTTTTATGATTATTATGATTAAATATTGATGAAACCTATTTTCTTTTCCATAGTTTAAGCTTTGATGTAATAATAAATGTTTTTATAATCTTATGGAATACATATTAATGGATTGTGATTATGTTTTAGGTGGGTATATTATATCCCTCCAATTAATTGAGTAAATATTAATTTTATATAATCTCAAAGGTTACATGGGAGGTTATTTCAAGCCTAAAATATGGTATATGGTAGGTTATCCCAAGACCAAAAGAGGGTACATGTGTGGTTATCCCAAGATAGAAGTAGATACATGGGTGGTCATCCCAAGACTAACTTGTGATGAATGTATTAGTGGGTTTCCTTGACATAAAATTTCTATTATTATGAATATGCCACACTTTATTACACTCTTTCTTGACATAATCTTATACCAATGTTATGCTCTCATGGATTATGTTCTTTGATTCATTTTTGATTCATGTCTTATGAACTTATAGGATTTATGTTATACTTCATGATTATATGAATTATTGGATATGAATTTCAAATATTAAACTCATTTCCTCATACCCTTATACTCGTGATATTATTACATATGATCATTGATTGATAACTCCCTTGCTTTCATTTACTAATAATTTTATCTCACACTTTATTATGCTTCATTTTACCTAGGATATAAAAAAAGTTTTTAAGCTTGATATGTATAAAAATGGTGGTGGTTGTTAGTAACTAAGTGGGAGATGATGTAGATCTTTTATGTACCAGTTATTTATATATCTATGTTTCCAAAGACACTAAACCTTTATATTTATGGCATGTATTATAATGATATTTAATGAATATTCATCTAAAATAATGTAATTTTTATGTATGTAATGTTTGGGTTACTATAGTTGGTATAAGAGAAAGGTTCAGTTATTTTTGAAAACTAAAAAGAGAAAAATTTAGTGAGAACCCTTAGGATAAGCCTAAGTATAAGATAAAATACTAATTTATAGTAAATAAAGAAGTTTATTTTTCTTAGAAAATGTATCCATGTCTGGATACTAGAAAATTGATGCAGTTGTGACATAGATGCACCTAGGGGTAACAACTCTTAATGGGGTAGATTGGGTATTAACTCAATCAAAATTGGTGCACGATGAGTGGGCCTAAGACAGCACACCTAGATATTCAATCCTAAGGAATATGCTTGGGTTAATTAACATTTTCTTTATGAACTATTATAAATTATTTGAATAGATAATGACCATGGATGACCTAGGATAAACCTATTTCATACTATAAATTATTTTTATGATTATATGATTTCCCTCTAAGATTATTATTTCTCATACAGTGATTTTTTTTTTAATAATTGGTTTGAACCATAAGTAATCGTGTTAATGATGAATGTGATGGATAATGTAATGATTTTCCACTTAAGTAATTGAATTTTATGGGAGTTGGAATGAAAAATATTGTTACGATGCTTATGAAACTTTCTCAATCCATGAATCATACTAGTCTTTAAAATGAGAAAAGTATGGAACAATATACTATTGAGTCCTTCATGAGGAAACATACACCTTCTTTTGGTGGGTTTTTTGATCCAATAATTATTTTGTAATGGATCACTACCACTGAAAATATATCTTATGTTATCCATTTCTCATTACATGAAAATGTTATTTTAGTCGATTATTATTTGGAAGGTGAAGTGAATCAATGGTGGGATCTTATCAAGAATACGAGATGATGGGAAGAAATTAACTTCATGGAGTGGTATGGGATTAGGAGCTTATTTTTAAATAAGTAATTTCCTCATATTATTTATTTGAAAATAGAGAAGTAATTACTTGAGCTAAAGAAAAAGGATGAAAATTCCATTAGTACCTATGAGGAAAAAATTACAAGAGTTGTGGTTTATTCTCCTAGTATTATCATTGAAACATAAAGAAAGATTGATCAGTTATTCAGTTAATTAAAACTAAATATCCAAAGGGCTTTATCCATAAGATACTTTAGTATCTATGATGAAATCATTTGATATGATATCAATGTGGAAATAGATATTGGAGTTACTCATCAATCTCATGGTTTTGATAATAAAATAAAGTTGTAATTAAAAGTAAATTCTAATAAAAAAACATAGAGGGAAGAATATGAGTCTTATTTTATTCTAGAAGTGTGGAAAGAAACATGGACTAAATTATTATAAGGGGACTAGTAAATGATTTAAGTGTGGAAAATAAGGTCATCAGTAAATCTAATGTTCAAGTGATGGAAAGAAGTTAGCTAATGATGGGAATTGATAGAAATATCTACAGAATACACCACCCACACTCTGGTGTTTCATATTCATGGATTATGGTCATTATTCTAAATAGTGATCAAATACAAGGGTTAATGATGATGGTTGATGTCAACAACCTATTAAGCCCAGAGACAAAGGGAAATCTCATGTGGTCACTATTACCGATGTGGGATATGATAAAGAAGTGGTGAAAGGTAAACTTACCATCCACTCTAGAACTGTTAATGTCTTATTTGATTCTATTTTTATCCACTCTTATATATCTAAATAAATTTCTAAGTGTATAACATTACTTCCATGACAATTGGATGTCGGATTAGTAGTAAAAACTCTTAACGGTATGATGATTTCATCTCAAGTCTGTGATTCTTCTCCAATTGAAGTTTGTGGGAATGTGATTCTGGTAAATATTACCCCCAAAAAGATGCGAGCATGAGTTGGTTTCCCAACCCATACCCCAAAAGTTTATTAAAAATAAAAATCCAACAGCAAGGTGAATACATGAGGTGCAATGTTTTTGCACCAACTGGAATTCAGATGATTACAAAATAAATGATAAACAAGAGAATGCACCTGCCATCCATTTTGGGTTTGTTTTAACCAGCATCGTCCAAAAAAATCTCCAAATGAGGCCGCTATCCAGATCTGCATTACAACTGCCAAGTACTCAATCCCTTCAGAGAGGCGTGCCTGTAGTCCCCTTCATTCTAGGAATTCCAATCTGAAAATTCTGCACAAAAACCAGGTATTTGTATCTCATGAAACTAACAATGCTGCTCTGCTAGTCCAGTAGGACTATAGGCATTCAAATCTGAAAATTCTGCACAAAAACCAGGTATTCATATCTCATGAAACTTCAGCAGCACAATAAAATGCTGCTCTGCACTAGATTAGCAGGTGCATCCGCAACGATCCAAACATAATGAGACAGCTCTATTCCCACCGAAGCGGAGAATAATCAAATTCGGGGTTCCGATCGAGCTCAAATTCCACCCTATCAAACATACGCTCCCTCGTAATGAGATAATCATCGACAGATATTTCTTTATTACAATATTTTCTATAAGATAACCTTGCTTTCTCCTCAATCCATGTGTAGAAATCCTCCTTGTATCCTTCCTTAATAACCCGAGTGCAATTTCTAAGCTTAACTCTATCCGCGCGATCCTCAATCCAAGAGTAGGAGTCCTCTTCTTCTGTGGAGGAGTCCCCTTCATTATGGGATTCCGGTGCAGAGGTACTCTTGCTGACAACCGGCTGTGCAGGAATGTTAATTTCCTCCACTCGAGGCCCTGACGATCTAGTAACAATGGTCCTCTCCAACTTGGAATAATCAATTCGCTTTCGAGTCTTCTTAGGGTGCTGAGTGATAAAACCATCAGGATCAACAATAGCTTTCTTACCTTTTTTGGCACTTGAGCGCAGGTATTCCTCCTCAATTCTATCCGCTTGCTCACTATCATCATGATTGGACTCACCAGAAACATAATGCATCTCTTGTGCTTGCTCATTAGAGGTTGGAACAACTCCTGGGGTGCTAGTGCACATCTTAACTTCATTGACCATGTCCACAAAACCAGAAGGAGCAGAATTTTTGTCGCAAATCGGCTGTGCTGAACAGGATGCCGGAGGGTCCTTAGAATTATAAGGCTCAGTATGTTCAGCATGAGGCCTATCCTTCTCAATCCAGACTGAATTCCCTTCATTCGGGAAGTGTTTCCCAAGTTTCTGACGATTCATGGGATCCTTCCCAGAACCACACTCACTAAGAGAGTGGCCAATCTGCATACAATTGGAGCAGTAGCTCGGTAAAGATTCATAAACCACTTCCTGAAAAAAAACCTACATCCCCATTCTGTATCCAAATAGCAGAGGGCAATTTCTGCGAAATATCAACCTCCACATACACGCGGGCAACTGAAGGCCTTGAGAGCTTCTGAGTCGCGGAATCCATCTTAATGGGATTACTGATAAGCTTAGCAATCGGGAATAAAGCAATTTGCTTGAAAAGATGCATCGGCAAACCAGGAAATCCTATCCAAACAGGTGCAAGCGGTGATTCAGAGAAGCAATCAAAAGAAGGAGACCACTTGAAGACCTTCATCGTGCAGCCGCCAAAACTCCAAGATCCCCTAGACCAAAGCCGATAGAAATCGTTTCCAGAGGAAATCCGAATAGCAATATGCATCGAGTTGAGCAGGCCGATTTCAAAATCAACAAATCCGATGGATTCGAATGATTTCCGTAGATAGATCAGAGAGGGACGACGCTTAAAAAATTTACCAACAAGAACAAATTGAAAATCAGAAGCAAGGAAATGGACCTCCACCTGCGAGAAAGAGATGGCCACGTGACCCCTATGCCGGAAGTGCTTCGGATAAAAGGAGTCTGCACGAGGCGGAGATTCATCCGAAGATCGAATCTGCTCAACTCCTGCAACCACATCTGCGAAGCTTCGCGTATCTCGTCTGCTTGCGTCGCCCTCGGTTCACGTTCGGTGCCCTCGTTCGTCGCCCTCTCTCTGTCGCTCCATCTCTAGTCGTCTTCTGGTAAATATTATTATTCTCCCTCTAGTTGAATTTGATGTTATTTTAGGAATGGATTGGATTCATTTATATAAATCCCATAATAATTACTAAGGAAGGGAAGTCATATTTTATATTCCAAACTAACCTATGATTTTCTATTAGTGTAAGGATGAATATGAAATTTCAATGTAAATCACATCCATTCCATGGTTCTTGATTCCTATTAAAAGGGGATATTTATCTCAGATTATTAGGGAGAAACTAAACATTTAAGATATTTTTATTGTATCAAAGTTTGTTTATTTGTTTCTAGAAGAGTTTCCTAGTATTCTTCTAAATCGTGAAGTTGAGTTTTCAATATAACTCATACCTGGTGATACACCTATTTTAAAGCCTCCATATAGAATGGATCTGATTGATTTATAGTAATTGAATAAGTAATACCAGGATAATCTTTATAAGGGGTTCATTTATCCAAATACATCACCATGGGGTGCACCAGTTCTTTTTTTAATAGGAAAGATGGATCAATGCGACTCTGATTTTATTATAGGGAACTTAACAAGATCTTAATCAATAATAAGTATCATCTACCTCATATTGATGATGTGTTTGATCAATTATGTGGAACTTAATATTTTTCTAAGAATTATATTTGATCTGGATACTATCAATTGAGGTTAAAAAGTGAATACATACCCAATACAACCTTCAGTTCAAGGTATAGACACTATGAATTTATAGTGATTCCATTTGGTCTTACTAATGCCCTTGATATCTTCATGGATATGATTAATATAGTCTTTATAGATTACTTTGATCAGTTTTTTGTAGTCCTCATAGAAGATGTTATTATATATTCCAAGAGAAATTAAGATCATCAAGATCACAAGGGGATTATAATGAAGACCCTAAGGAAGTATAAAATGTATGAAAATTTTAATAAGTGTGAATTTTTTATGTATAAAGTTTCATTTTTGGGTTATATAATATCAAGTGATGTTATATCAGTGGATCTATCAAATATGGATGTTATTGAACATTGTCCCAAACCAACTACTATGACTGAGATCTATAATTTTCTTGTATTTTCTAGATATTATTAACACTTTGTGAAGTATTTCTCATGACTATCTAATCCACTCACCAATTTAACTTGAAAAGGATTCAAGTTCCTTTGAACTAATGAATGTGGAGAAAATTTCAAGGAACTGAAGAGAAGGTCAATTAGTGAACCTGTTCTCATTTTACCTTATAGTGCAGAAAGTTTTGTGATTTATAGTGATGCATCAAATAAGGGGCTAGGATTTTTTATTATACAGAATGATATGGTGATAGCTTATGTCTCACACCAATTGAAGGTTCATGAGAAAAATTACCATACTCATGATTTGGAGTAAGCAGTAGTAATATTTTCATTAAATATATGGAGGAATTATCTTTATGAATAAATGTGTGACATATATACTGATCATAAAATTTTAAATTATATATTTAACCATAAAGAGTTTAATATGCACTAGAGAATATAGTTGGATTTGATTTAAGATTGTGACCACTCAATAAATTACCACCCTGAAAAACAATCAAGATAGACAATACTTTAAGTCAAAAGGGTCATGCTAGTATATCTATGATTTGGATCACAAAACATCTAATATTTATGGATTTTAAAAGGATATACCTTGAAATATTGAAGGAAGGTGATAGGTATTTTCATGATCAAATGAGTGTTCAACCATTTATCCATGTAAAAATTAAAGATTCATAGAATGAGGATGTAGAGCTTAAAAATAAGGTGAGAAATGTTCTTGATTTCAACCTTGGAATGATGAGATTCAAGAACTAAGTATGTGTCCTATAAATACCAAACTTGAAGAAACTATTATTGGAAGAATCTCATAGCTCATTATTCTCTATTTATCCTAGAAGTATGAAGATGTATAGAGATCGGAAAGAGTATTTCTGGTGAGAAAACACGAAGAGTTGTATTTTAGAGTTTTTATCTAGGTTTTTTGTATGATGGTAATTTAAGGATGAGAGACAAAATTATAATGGGGTGTAATAACCATTACCCATACCAGAAATTAAATTGGAAAATATCACCATGGATTTCATTATCGGGCTCCCCAAAACATCCAAAGTCCACAATGTTATTTGGGTTGTAATCAATCGCCTTATGAATTCATCACACTGAATTTCTATAAAATAATATTTCTCTATTTACTATATTTACAAGATATATATTGAAAAATTTGTATTATTTAATGGAGTACCACATTCTATTGTATCGTATTAATACATTTGGTTTACCTTGAAGTTCTGGAAAAGTATTCAGTAAGATATAGATATAGATTTGTGTTTCAGTACTTCCTAACATACTTAGATAGATAGTTGGTCTAATGAGAAAATTCAAAAGTCAAAGGATATTTTTAGATCATGTTATCTAGATTTTAAATGTGGTTATGATCAACACATTCCTCTATTTTAATTCTCTTATGAAAATAGATTTCACTCAAGCATTCAAATGGGTCCTTATGAATCCCTTGAAGGAAGGAAGCGAAGAACTCCAATGTGTTTGGGTGAAGTTGAAGAAATAAATTTATTGTGACCTAAACTATTTAAAAATTTTAGAGAAGGTTAGATCCATTTAGCAACATATAAAGGTATCTTAGAGTCGACAGAAGAGTTATGTGGACAATAATTGAAAAGATATGAAATTAGATGTTAGTGATAATATATTCTTATAAATTTATCCATGGTAAAAGGTTATTAGATTCATAAAGAATGTAATTATGATACCTATGTATATATGTCCCTTTAATATTCGTGATCTAGTATAGATTGTATCTTATCTCTTGGTGCTTCCACCGAACCTCTCTAAAGTTCACGATGTGTTCCATGTATCTATTTTGAGGAAGTACATACATGATACATGTACTGAACTTAGAGGTTGTATAACTGGATCATGATATTCCTATAAAGAACAACCACTATAAATCTTGGATCATAGAGATAAATTTCTATGAAATGAGACTACTCACCTGGTTAAAGTTATTTAGAGGAATCATGAATTTCATAAAGATATATGGGAACTTGAGGGTGTTATAAAGAAGAGATATCCTCATTTTTTTGTATCAAAGTGATGGAATTTTGAGGGTGGAATTAATTTTAATGGGGGTATAATGTATCACGCTAACATTTTATATGTATTTCCTTTGAAAAAAACTTTAATTATTTGATAGATTGCTTTACACGCAACCCCAATTCTAAATAAACAATGACATAGTAATCATTTATAACCTAGCTGTAAAATTAACAAGTATGAATAGTAATAACCAAATTATGAAAAATATGTATGAAAATTTTAAATAATTCAAATTTATTTATTAATTCATGATATATAAGTACTCGATAAAGTCATATTATGCTTCAAAAATATGTTTTCTTCAAAAATGGTTTTTATTACATTTTGTTCATGAACATTATAATTAATTTATAAAATTTTAAAAAAAAATTGTTTTATTAAATGAATATCATTTTTTAAATTATTATTTCAATATTATCTTAGGGTGAATTTTTAGTATTTTTCTAAAAAGATTTATTTTTTGGTGAATTGTGAAAATACCTATTTTTCTAAAACTATCATTTATTTTAAATAAATAAAGTAATTTAAAAATTCACATAATGTTTTGAATTTTATATTAAAGTAACATAATCCTCCTTTAATTATAAATAATATAATTAATTTCATATAAATCAACATTATACTTGAATTTGGTATAAGTTCATTATTGGATTAAAAACACATTTTTCCAGAAACTATTTTTATGCACGTAATGTGTTTTTATCTTAATAAATTAAATTAATATCTATTTATTAATTATTTTAAAGAAATTTATATATTATACATTCAATAAAATATACTTATATTCATTTTATGGTTTTTATAAAGAAACTAATGGAAGTAAATTCAGTTTTATGCTTAAAAATGTGTTTTTCTAAAAATGGGTTTTCACTATGTTATGCACACTTAGTTAAAATTAAATTATGCCAATTATATAAATTGAATTTATTGAAATTGATTAAATATTTTTAACCATAAAAATTAGTATAATTTAATAGGTTCAACTTAATTTTTGGTCATAACGAATAGTAAAAAGTGTATAATTGTGTTACCACTGTTAAGGTGAAAACAGGTTTACTGGGGAGGTTAAGAGATAAGGGTATTAATAACACATAAACCTATATAATTATTATTGGTTTAAGATATTTATATCGTATATTATCCTACCTTATAATTCATGGCCATTTTGAGCTACTTTATCATGAAAGTGGCCTTATATTATTGAAGTATTCTAATAAATTCCATGTGTGTCCCTCCCCTCAATTATAAAAGGTGCCTCTTCTCCTCTAATATTCACATAATTTGAGACTTATATATCATCCAATACTATAATATACCTAAATTCATGTAGGTATGTTCCTGTTTAAATCTTTGTTAAAATCCCTTAAAGTTGGTTAATTAAATGTTTACCGGGTGTATGAGGAGGTTCGGGGGTGTTTCGGGACTTCGAGGCATGAAAGAAGGATAAAAATGGCCATCTAGTGAACATTTCATGGTTTTCTCATGGTTAGGGGAAAATATGTGCCCAAACTATGTTATCCAAGGAAAAATGGTGCACGGTTAAGTAAACTGTGCTAGGGGGAGGCCAAACTATATGGTCTTGGACAGAGTTGTTCCGCGTAGTTGGCGCACGGTTTGTTAAACTATGGAGGGATCCCCAGGTAACCATTTAACCCAAAACTTCTTGGATAGAGTCTCGTATATTTTTGTTGCATGGCTTGGAAAACCATGCATCCAAACCGTGAGCCTTATTAAAAATGTGTTTTTATCATTTTTCTCCTTGGGATTTTAAGTGTTTCACTTGATTTTCTTCCCCATTACTCTCCCAACATCACTAGTGATGAACCTAAACACCCAAATCTTCCCAAGGATCAATCCCCTTAATTTTTAATCTATTTTAAGTTCATTTGGGTTCATATTGAATCTCTGGGTAAATCTAACGCTTCTCTTTGTTCTCTTTTATGGATTAGGTATTTTGGTTTCGTTCTTCTTCTTATGAAGCCCTAAAACCCTCTTTCCCAGTGAATAATAGGTTGGGGATTCAAAGGGTGTTTGAATATGGATATAAGGCTAAGGTTAAGTGAGCGTTCATCTTCATATTTGAGGTAGGTGTTCTACAAGTTATATCCAATAGTCCTGAAGTTGATTTGTGCATGTTTGGTTGTGTTATTGCTTCCCTCTTGCACAAGAGCCTCAGCCCGGTTTGTGAGGACTTTCCATGTGCATCCAATCGAACTGAGTTCAAATCCAAGTAGAGACATAATTTTTGGGGGGGTATTGTAGAAGTACTATAGTAGGTATTTTAGCAGGCACTATAGCATACACTATAGCAGGTGTTGTTTGATACTATAGCAGTTAGAACTATTCATTTTTTTGGGATTTCAGGCCATTGGTTTGGTCCTCGGGTCCTTCAAGGACTTCGAGCCACACAATGCCTTCGGGATATTAAGGATTTTGGTCCACCTCAAGGACTTAGGTCCACCTCAAGGCCTTCAGGACACCTCAAGGCCTTCGGGCTACCTCAATTCTTTCGTTCCACCTGAAATTGTGCTTAATGAACCAGGTAGACTCTATAAGGATCAGACTCTAGATGAGTATTCAGAGTAGGTTCATTCACCAGATCAAAAGATAAAGGATTTGTAAGAAAGATAGGGTATATAATTTCCATCGAGACCATCCTATGCATGCACAGGAAGCCTAGTCGAATAGCCATGCGAAGGTGAAGAGATGACATCACGATGTAGTAGTTTGGGAGGAGCAGTTCCATATATTTATAGTCTAGATATTTCCTCTAAGACCTATGTGTCATTTAATCTCTAAGCCAGCAAGCATTTTAAGGGTTCCCCCTCATCCCTTGAAAGGGGGATTATCAAAAATCAATAAAAATAAGGTCTTAGGGCCATTCGGGTATTGCTTCCCTCTTGATGTGTAATTGATTCTCTTAGTTAGTTTTGGTAAAATGGTTAGATAAATGATGAATTAAACCTCTCATGATCTCCATGGGATGTATTTAGAATGATTATACCAATTTAGGGCCACTCATGGGGTGTTCTAATATTCCCGAACATGGAAAATTGTAATTTTAAGCATAGATTTGAATTGTGATAAAGTAGATCGCATGATGACCATGTTGATGTTTTAGTTGAGTTTAAAAGGGAATATTGATAGTTGTTTCTATAACTTGATAATGTAATAAGTTATTATTTGGATTAATATGAAATGTTTTGAGTGAAATAAGTGATTGTGATGAATTAATTATGAATTTTACTTCAATTGCATAAGTAGGTTAATGCGTGTGGAATGGTGAACATGTTAAATGAGTAAATTTTTATGAATTGATAAATGAGTTAAACATTTTAATGTATAGGAATTGATTAAAATGTTAAATGGTTCAAAGTATGGGAATTTATGATTATTCTAATGGGTTAAGAAATAAAAAAGGTAATTGGGTTAAATGGGTTATGTAATGTAAATGGTAAATGCGCTAATGGGTCAAGGATTGATGTTGATTTATATGTTTAATGAATAATAAATATGAAAGTTGTTTTTATTTATTATTTATGTTTTATGATATGGTCTATATGGTAAATGGTTAAATAAGCATGTGCACATGTCTTGGTAGTTGTGGGGTATTGGACTTGAGGATATATGCCCATGGGTTGGGTTAGACTGAGGCTTTAAACCCCAACCCTATAATTCATGGGTTAGGGAAGGGGATTGGGGATCTATACCCCTAATGGTTGCATTCTATGAGACTACATAGACCAAGGCTCCAAGGTAAGTGTGATGTAATTATTTAGGAAGTGTTTAACCCTAGTGAGATAGGGAGCTTGACTTTTTTCCTTATGCATTGTAATTGACTAGATTAGGCTATAGTGAAAATAATGTAAATTTCTAACCCAATAGATTAAGTGATGAACATGGATTAAGTGATGAGAATATAAATAATTATGTAAATGGTTAAAGTGAATATTTCTAACTAATGGCACCTGGGTTATATTCTATTTATCTTGTCATTTATTTTGTACTTGCATGAAGTATCTGTTTAGATTGGTTATTTTGTAGACACTATTGGTGGTGGCCTACTGAGTTTTACTCACACCCTACTTGGGTTGTCATTAGGTACCTGAGTAGATTTTATGTTTTCAGGTCAAGACAAGGTCAAAAGCCCTATTTTAGAAAGTTTATTTGGGCTCAGGATGTGCATGGATGAGGATCCAAATTTGGAGTCAGGACTGATTTTTGGGATTCGGTTGTTTGTCTTTATTTTGGGTTTTCTTAACTTTTGGAACTGTTAACATGACATGGCATATTTATCATTTGGTTGTGTTTTGTACCCTATTTGGGAAATGGTTAGTAATTTATGTTTCTGGTTTATTTCTTATTTTTTCCTTTATTTAATATTTTATATGTTGTGGTTTACTTTAGTAAAGAGGGTATAGTCTCCCCACATGATCCATTAGACCCTCACTGCTAGTCAGCAACCTCTGACGTACGGAGAGGTGTATTTGAGATCATGTGGAAACTCGACTCGAGGCACGGGTTTAGTGTCTTCTAGGTTAGGGACATTATAAAGTGGTATCAGAGCAGTTCTTTTTTATGGTCTCATTATTTGGGGATAGTATATGGGAGATTAAGATGTGTAGGGTCTTGTAAATGATCTCTTTCATGGGAGTATCTGACCCATGTGTGGGGGGAAACCCAAGTGCCCAGGGTGGGACTATTATTCTTGGTGTGTGTTGTTATGATTGAATGATTTTTCACCATTGGGTGATGCACTTATTGTGTGATGTGAATGTTTTATGATATTTTTAACATGGATGGAAAGGCATGACGTTGTGCATTCATGCATCATTATAGGCACCTAGAGATGTAGGTGGCATGCATCATGGTAGGCACACATAATAAGGGTGTGTGGGACTTGAGGGGTAAAATTCATTTCATATTCCTTGAAAATTTTATGAAAATAATGTCTAATAAAGATGATAAAAATGGTTAAATGGAAGTAATGTGAAAGAATTGTTAGAGAATTGTTCTTAATAAAAGGTTGTAAATGAGTTAATTTTTATTTGTAACAATTTGTGTAATGGAAATGTACCTAAGAGAGAAATATTTATATTGTGGAGGTAAAAATAGTTTAAGAAGGGTGTTTAATGAAAGACTCGTGACTATGTAAGTTGGTTTACCCCATGTTAACCATGAACTATGGTAGTGATGGTTGAGAGTAGTTTTCTAGGTGTGATGATGTATTTGGGATAGTGTATGTGGGAAGAGTTGTTTTATGACTTGTAAATAGATTTCTTTTGTGAAAATTGAGGATGTTTTATGTTAAGTTTTCTAAGATGTGTGTTTGGAATTGTAGAGGAATGCCACCATGATGATGGGTTTCAATTGGGAGACAATAGGATATCACTTAGAATGCTCCTCCAGAGGTGGGGCAAGAAGTTCCAATGGTTCAGGGTAATCGAGGAGAGGAGCAGTTCCTTGAGAACTTTTTTTGTTTTATATTGATGATGGAATGAGACCCAGGGCGGGTAGTGCCGAGTATGTTTGATCTGACCAAAGAGTTTCATTTTCAACACCCTCAAATGTTTTCCATAGATGGTGGACCTAAGGCAGTAGAGTTATAGATAGATTCCATATAGACAATTTTGGATCACTTGGAGACTCCTCCTGAGAAGAGAGTCAATTTGGAAGCTTATATGTTGTGGGGACCAGTGTAGCGCTGGTTGGATATTCTGGTTCAGACTTAGTAGGCTGACGATATGATATGGAAGGAATTCTAGGAAAATTTTATGGATTATTTCTATCCAAATACCTTAAGATATTATTGGGTTATATATTTTATGAGGTTGACTCAGGGGACTATGTCAGTAATGGGTTATGCTGGCCGCTTCACGGACTTACAATGCTTTGTTCCAGTGTTGGCAGGGGATGAGGCCGCTACGGCGAGACATTTATAAGATATACTTAGACATGAGATTAGGTCCCAGGTGAATATCTTACATTTAAAGAGGTTTTCATAAGTGGTGGATCAAACCCTTATTTTAGAAGGGAACTTAAAGGAGACTTCAGGTGGTGGGTTTGTGGTTCCATCTGGATGTACTAGTGGTGCAACTTCTGAAGTTAGGAATCACTATTTCCAAAATCTTCACCAGTGAGGAGGTTTGAAGAGTTTTCCAAAATAGTATCATCCTCTCAAGGTGGTGACCAGGTGTTTTTCTATCAATGTGGAAGGTCGGTACACATGTGTGGTCAGTTCCCCCAACCACCGGTTGAGTGACGAGTATGTGGAATAATGGGGAATGTGTAGAGCTTATATAGAAACCCTCGATAGCTAAGCATTAATGGGGGACCAAGGTTGATGTTGATTGCAGGCAGGGGGTCAGTCACCCCATATCAGACAAGATTTTGGAGTTTTATTGGCTTTATTGGTTGAGGAGGCATATGTAGTACTCTAAGGTGAGAGCATCCATATAAACAGGGAATTACAGTGCCAGGAACTCAGACTGAGGCCTAGGGTAGATGGTTAGGTCCGCTTCATGCAATTTATCTAGCACCTAGAGGTGGTGAGGCCAGACCATCAATAGTGTGAGGTATGAGGGGTTATGTTGATTGACACGGGTGCCTCACATTATTTTATATCTTCTCAGTTTGTGAGTGTGTGAGGCCTAGTAGTGGAACATATATGAGGGTTTATGTCGATTTAAACACCTTTATGGGTGAGAATATAAAATATCCAATAATTTAAGGGGTGTTCCCTTAAGGTTGGTGGGTACTGTTTTCTTTGGGACTTGTTTTTGTTAGAGATGTCAGGATTTGATCTAATTTTGGGGATGGATTGGTTAGTGTTTTACCATTCCCATATTTATTGTTACTATCATATGGTAACATTTACATCTCTTGAGGGAGAAACTTATATCCATCATGGTGAATGGGATGTCTAGGTAGGTTGTGTTGGTCTAGTTTTTCAGTAGTTGGGTGAACTCATAGTCCAAGTGTCTTATTATATGCTTGATGATGGGGGAGTAGAGTAGCTTGTCTTTTCTCCTATGGTGGATCAGTTTCATGATTTATTTCTTAAGTACTTATCAGGGATTCCACCCAAGAGAGATTTCAAGTTCACGATAGAGTTGTTACCAGGAGCAGAACCAGTTTCTATTCCGCCGTCTAGAATGGCACCATCAGAACTCCATGAGATTAAAACTCAGTTAGAGTAGTTGGAGAGTAAAGATTGTATTCATCCTAGTACATCACCTTGGGGATCTCCCTTTTTTTAAGAAATATAGCAGATCTTTGCAGTTATGTTTCAATTATAGGAGGATGAATCAAATAACATTTAAGAATAGATACCATCTTCCTTGAATCAATGATCTTTTTGACCAGTTGAGAGGTGCTTTAGTGTTATCCAAGATTGATTTGAGATTGGGGTATCATCAATTGAGGGTGAGACCTTTTGATATACTGTAGACTGCCTTTATATTTAGGTATGGGTTGTATGAGTTTTTGGTTATTTCATTTGGGTTCACCAATGCTTCAGTAGTGTTTATGGCTCTGATGAATTGAATATTTCACCCTTAACTAGATCAGTTTGTAGTAGTCTTTTTTAATAACATCTTGTTGTACTCTAAGATGCATGATAATCATGCCAAACATCTTGAAATATTCCTAAGTATACTAAGATATCATAGGATATGTGATAAGATATCCAATTGTCAAATCTAAATTGACAGGGTGAACTTATTGGGTCACATAATCTCATAGGAATGTGTTTCTATGAATCCTGAGAAAGTGAAAGTTGTTGTATCTTGGGAGAAGCCCAAGAATATTTTTGATATATAAAGTTTTTTGAGCTTATCAATATATTAATTAAGGTTTATCAAATACTTATCCCATATGGCTACATTGTTTTCAAGATTAACTAAAAAGGGAATCGAGTTTGAATGGTTTGAGGCATGTGAGAATTCCTTTCAGGAGTTAAAGAAGCGGCTGACTACTACACCGATTTTGATTCTGCCTGAGCTGGGTATAGAGTATACCTTGTTTCTGTGATGCATCTAGTATTGGTCTTAGGGTAGTGTTAATGCATAAGGATCAGGTAATGGTGTATGTTTCTTGGTAGTTAAGGCCTCATAAATTAAATTACCCTATGCATGATCTTGAATTGGCCACGGTGGCTTATTCCTTAAAGTGTTGGTGGCATTAATTGTTGGGAGAGAGTTTTACTATGTATAATGATCATAAAATACTTTATTATATCTTCTCTTATCATTATTTGAATCTTCATCAGTAAATATTGGTTGAGTATATGCATTCCTTTTATTTTGAGCCAGTTTACACACCAAGAAAGGGAAATAGTGTATTGAATGCTTTGCGATGGAAGACTCAAAACTAGACGATTCAATAATCTAGTTCTGAGTGGAGGATGATGGATTTGTTTGTATAAATACACCTAGAGGTTCAAGATGGGAAAGTACAGATTATCCTTGCATCCTTAGAAGTTTATTCCACCCTTTTGATCTAGATCAAGGAGAGACAGTATGAGGATCCAGAGTTCTTGTCTTTGAGGTAGGGTCCTAAAGGTGGGGATCCAACTTCTGGTTGGACCATTGGTAATGATGATATATTTTAGTGGTTTTGTTGTTGTTTCCACTTGTATACAAGAAGAGTTTATGTTTGAGTTCCATGCTTCAAAGTGGGAAGTGCATCCTAGTTTGTCCAAAATATATCGTGATCTTTGTAGGTGGTATTAGTGGTCAGGGATGAAGAATGAAGTTGTGGGTTTCATGGAATGATGTTATACCTGTCAGAAGGTAAAGGTGGAGCATCGGTGACCAAGTGGTTTTCTATAGTAATTTCCTATTGTTGAATAAGAATGGGATGATGTGATGATATATTTTTTTGTAGGTATTCTGAGGATACCACAGAATAATGATGTGATCTTTGTAGTTGTAGATTGGTTAACCATGGTAACACATTTCCTACCAATTTGAGAGAGCTTCACCATAGATCAGATGGGTGAGTTATATGTTCGAGAGATAGTATGGTTGTATGGGGTGTCGTAGACTGTAGTTTTGGATTGTGATTCAAATTTTAAATCATGCTTCTAGAATGGATTATAGAAGGTGTTGGGTACCAAGGTATTTTTTAGTATAGCTTTCCACTCCCAGATGGATGGGTAGTCAAAGCTTACTATTCAAGTACTAGAGTACATGTTGAGGGATTGTGTCCTAGAGTTTGGTGGGTCATGGGAAAATCATTTGGTTCTTTTTGAGTTTTCCTACAACAATATTTACCAAGATACGATTCAGATAGTACCGTATGAGGTTCTCTATGGTAGTTCGTGTAGGTCTCCATTGTGTTGGATGGATGTTGGGGAGTCAGAGTCGTTGGGTCTGAGTCTCATGAAGGAGACATCAGAGAAGTTTTGGTTAATCCATAATCGGATGGCTATAGCTCAAAGTAGGCAAAAGTTGTATGTGTATCGGCGTCATCGACCTCTTGAGTTTTGAGTAAGTGATTGTGTGTTTCTTTAGGTGTTGACATGGTTAGGCCACTGTCGGATTCAAAAGTAGGGTAAGTTGGAACCTAGGTATGTGGGGTTGTTTGAGATTTTGGAGAGGATTGGACTGGTGTCATACTAATTGGCTCTTCCATAGTGGTATAGTGGTATTCATGATGTTTTCTATGTGTCACAACTTCAACAGTATCACCTGGACCCATCCCATGTGACTGATGTTAAGGATGTAGAGCTTGAGGCTGATGCATCCTTTGAGGAGCATCTGGTACATATTTTGGATCATATTGAGAAAGTATTTTGGGGAAAGAATGTGCCTTTTGTTCGAGTTTTGTGGCAGCATGGTAATGTTTAGGAAGAAATTTGGGAGAGAAAGATAGATATGCAGGCTCGGTGGCCTAATTTCTTTACCTAGGAATCTCATTGATGCTTGGGAGTGTGTCTCAAGAGCAAGTCATTATAATGTGGGGAGGTTTTAAGATCTCAGAATTCATTGAGGTATGTTCCTATTTAAATATTTGTTTAAATAACTTAAATTTGGTTAATTAATTGTTTACCTGGTTCATGATGAGGTTTGAAGGTGTTTTGGGGGTTTAAGGCATGAAAGAATGAGAAAATGGTTATCCAGTGCACATTGCATGGTTGTTACATGGTTAGGGGTAACTGTTCATCCAAACCATGCTAGATAGGGGGAAGAGGTCACATAGTTAAGTAAACCATGCAAGGGGAATTCCAAACCTTGTAGTCTTAGACAGAGCTATTTTTCACAGTTGGTGCACACTTTATTAAACCATACAGATCCCCACAAGTAACTGTGTGACCCAGAACCTCTTGAACAGAGGATAGTGCATGGTTGGTGCATAGTTTAGAAAATCATGTTCCTCATTAAGTGTGTTTTTTTCATTTTCCTCCCTTAGTATTTTAAGTGTTTCACCCAATTTTCTTCCCCATTCTTCTCCCAATAGCCCTAGTGATAAACCTAAACACCCAAATCTTCCCAAGGGTTGATCTCCTTTGTTTCTAATCTGTTTGGAGTTTTGTTGGGTGTGTATCAAAGATCTAGATAATTCTAACACTTCTCTTTGTTCTCATTTATGTATTGGATCTTTTGGTTTAATTATTCTTCTTCCAAATCCCTAAAACCCTTTTTTTACAGTGGATCTTATGTTGGGGATGTAAAGGGTGTTGGGATCTGGATCTAAGACTAAGGTTAAGAGATAGTTCATCTACAGATTCAAGGTAGGTGGTCTACCAGTTATATCCTATAGTCTTGAAGTTGATTTGTGTATGTCTGTTCATGTTATTGCTTCCCTCTTGTTTTGCAATTGATGCCATTAGTGATTTTTGGTAAAATGGTTTTCTAAATGATGAATTGAACCTATCATAATCCCTGTGGGATTCATTAAGATTGATTAGACTAGTTTAGGGCCACCCATGGGGTATTACAATATTCCTAAACATGGAAAATTTTAATGTTAAACATATATTTGACTTGTGATAAATTAGATACCATGATGAACATGTTGATGTGTTAATAAAGTTGAAAAGGGAATATTTATAGTTTTTTCTAGACCTTGATAATGACATGAGGGATTGTTTGGATTAATATGAAAAGGTTTTGGAGAAATAATTGTGTGTTCTAAATAACTTATAAATTATACTTGAATTGCATAAGTAGGTTAATTCATATGAAATGATGAACATGTCAAATGGGTAAATTCTTGTGAATTTATGAATGAGTTAAATGGGTTAACGTATGGGAATTGATGAAATTGTTAAATGGTTCAAATTATGGGAATTATTTTTTTTTCTAATGAGTTAAGGAATCAAAAAGGGAAATGGGTTAAATGGGATATGAAATGTAAATGGTAAATGTGCTAATGGGTCAAGGATTGATATTGATTTATATGTTGAATGGATATAAAATATGAAAGTTATGTGCATTTATTGTGTATGGTTTGTGATATGTTTTATGTGTTAAATGGTTAAATAATTATGTTCACATGGTTTGGTAGTTTTGGGGTATTGGACTTGAGGATCTACGACCAAGGGTTGGGTTAGAATGAGTCTCTAAACCCCATCCCTATAATGCATAGATTAGGGAATGGGACTCAGGATCTATACCCCTAATGGTTGAATTCGATGAGACTACCTAGAAAAGGGCTCCAAGTTAAGTGTGATGTAATTATTTATGAAATTTTTATCCCTAGTGAGATATGGAGATTGAATTATCCCTTATGCATAGTAATTGACCAGCTTAGGCCATAGTGAAAATGATGTAAATTACTAAACTAATGGATTAAGTGATGAACACATATTAAGTGATGAAAAGAGAAATAATGATTTAGATGGTTAAATTGAATATTGCTAACTAATGGTGCATAAGTTATCTTTTGTTTATCTTGTAATTTATTTAGTACTTGCATGAACTATTTGTTTATACTAGATATTTTTCAGACACCATTGGTGGTGGCCTACTGAGTTGTACCCATACCCATCTCAGGCTATCATTGGGTACCTAAGAAGATTTCATGGTTGTGGGTCAGGACAAGGGAAAAGGACCTATGTTAGGAAGTTGATTTGGGATCAAGATGTGCATGGATGAGGTTCCAGACTTAGATTCAGTAATGATTTTTGGGATTTTGTTGTTTGTCTTTATTTTGGGTTTTCTTCACTTTTGGAACTGTTAGCGTGACATGGCATATTTATCGTTTTATTTTTTTTAACCTGATTGGGAAATGGTTGGTAATGCATGTTTCTATTTTATTTATTATTGTTTCCTTTATTTAATATTTTATTTGTTTTGGATTACTCTGTTAAATAGGTTATATTCTTCTCATGTGGTCCATTAGACCCTCGCTACTAGTCAGCAACCTCTGGCATATGAGGAGGTGCGCTTGAGGTCATGTAGTGACCCAGCTCAGGGCATCGGTTCAGTGGATTATGGGTCATTAAAGTTAAAAATAACTAATTAAAAACCTTCTTATATGAATTCACTTAATTTTAGATCCTATTTTAATCTATTAATACCAATATTTCATGGCTTGAGGTGTAACCCAAAGGAGGTCTCTCAAAGAGGAGGTATAAATCTTAACTGAGCTCTTTCAATTTTATTTCTTATTCTACTTCCTATAAACCTATTATATCCATCATAACATTATGAATAAATTATCATCAATATACTGATATGTTATTATAATTATTTCACAACCATTTTCCATCTCTTCTTCATCAAATGGTAAATGAAAGTATCTATCGTGTGTACGTGTGGACTACCAAATCCACGTAGCAATATGATTCATTTTTCCATCACCATATTTAATGGTTGGTTTCTATTATGGATTAAGTGTATATATAAGATATTTATGATATAATAATGATTCTATAAAGGTGTATTATTATTTACATTTCTTTCATTCCATCCATCAAAATGTGGAAAACAACACTCATGCGTATGTACAGACTACTGTCTCCACAAAGTGATGTAATTCTTTTTTCATCACTGCTTTATATGAATGGTTATAAAAGATTATATAATGATTAAATAATATAATTATTATATGATTAATATTATGTATATTATTTAACCATGATAAAGTGTAAGAACCATAACTTTTGAACTGAAACTTACATGAAAAATGAAATAGTTAGCACCTAGAAACGATGGTTTTAATTAAGAATTATAAATAAATGGGTGTTGAAATGTTATAAGTGGACCATATATGGTATTATAGGTATTAATATGGTTATATTATATAACTATAATAAATTTTAATTTATTATACTTCTGTTTATATCTCTTATGAAGAAAGTCATCCTTGAGGTAAGGGTTTTACATAATAATCTCACTTTTTTCTAGGATTGTTTATGCTTAAATTTTTTATAATGAAATTATATGATATATCTCTAAAAATATTTTTTATTTTCTTATAATATGGTTATTTTTATGGATTAACTTTTTTCCGTTCATTTTATTCTCTTTAAGTACTCAAGAGACAGAAATAATGTTTTTAAGGAAAACTTACTTTATTTCTCTCTTTAGTCGAGAATATTTTTCTTCAATGCCCATATTTTCTTTAAAATGTTTTTAATAATTTTTTTAATATTCTAAAAAGATTTATTAAATTCATTTTTTTACCCATGTTTTACTTTATATAAAAAAATTTAAAGAAATATTCGTGTCATTTTCTAAATGAGGTACTTTTGACATTTTATCCAAAATGTGAAAGTATTTTTTTTTACATACACCGCTTGAACGAATTTCTCCACCATCATGAATTCACTTTTATTTGAAGATTAATTCAATATTTTCCATCATTATTTTCAAATAAAATTATTTTATTAATATTTTGGAAATTTTTATATTTTATATAAGTGAATTAAAAATGAAAAGGTTATTTTCCTTGAGAAATGTTTCAGTGATATTTTAAAGGTATTTTTATTTATAAAAACATAATTTGATGTTTATTATAATTTACTAGGGATATGTTAAAATGTTTCCATATTTATGTTTTCTTTTTCTTTTTTATGATTATGATGATGAAATATTAATGAAACTCATTTTCTTTTCCATGGATTAATCTTTAATGTAATGATAAATATTTTCATGATCTTATGGTATATATATAAATGGATTATGATTATGTGATAGGTGGGTTTGTAATATCCCTTCAATGAATTGGGTAAATATTAATGTTATATGATCTCAAATTATACATGGGAGGTTATCCCAATATCAAAATAGGGCACATGAAAGGTTATCCCAAGCCCAAAAGAGGGTACACAGGAGGTTATCTCAAGCCGGAAGCAGGTACATAGGTAGTTAACCCAAGCCTAACATGTGATGAATGTCTTGGTGGGTAGTATTGATATAATATTTCTATGGTTATTATTATTCAAAACTTTATTCCACTCTTTTGTGACATTATCTTATTCCAATTCCATTCTCTCATGACTCGTGTTATTTGATTCCTTTATGATTTATGTCTTGTGAACTACCAATATTTATGCCATTCCTCATGATTATATGAATTTTTGGGTATTGATTTCAAATGTTAAGCTCATATTATCATACCTTTATTCTCATGATATGCTTACATATAATCATTTATTGATATCTCCCTTGTTTACCCTTACTATGAATCTGAGTTCATCCTTTTATATGTTTCATTTTCCCTATGATATGAAGAAATGTTTTAAGTATGATATGTATAATAAGGGTGTTGGTTGTGAGAAACTAAATGGGTGATGATGTATATATTTTATGTACCATTTTTTATGTATCCAAGTTTCAAAATACACTAAATCATTATGGTTATAGAATGTATCATAATGATATGTAATGATAATTCATCTAAAATGATGTAATATTTATATAAGTAAAGTTTGGGTCACTATAGATACACTACATCACTAGTAGAAGTAGGTATAGTCAATCGGGGTCACAGGTTTAAAGATCAATGATGATATAGATCGATATTAGGTGTCACTTTAGAGCTCGTGCATTGGTAGGTATTTACTACATTTTAATTTAATTTTTTATTATAAAATATCCCATTCACTTCTTTATCAGACTTGTAACATTAGGGAAACTGTTGATGGTGGCCTACTAAGTTGTACTTACACCCTGATCGGGCTTCCATTTCACTTAGGTACCCAAGAAGATCTTAGTTGATTTCATTTATGGGTTTGGGAAAGGCCGATACTTGATGATTGTCTTACTAGGAAGGATCATGGGGATTTGGGACCAATCCAGGACTCGAGACCATTTTTTAACATCCTAGGTAATCATAGAATAAGTCATTTTTATATCTATTAATATTTATGAATTGGATATTAATTATACTTTAAAGGGTATTATATTTCTAATAGCGTACTCAGTACAAAACAATAGGTTTCTCTAAAATCTTATGTTGCACACAAGACTGAGTTACACCGAAAAATAATATATAATTAATATTATTATTTTAAATAGTGGTTATCACCTAGCCATAGTATTGGAGGGAATGAAAATAACTAACTATATTATGTTTACATGTGTTTATTAATTGTATTTACTTTTTTCTAATAAATTTTATGGGACTAAAATAAGAATAAATCCAATTTTAAGCATAAAATACTTTAATATTTTTAAAAGTTAGTTTTACTGCCTTTTGATGGAGAAACAATTTTAAATAGATTTTTTGATAGATTTATATGTTATATTTGAAAAAATAAACTTATTATTTGAAATAGGGACATCAAAATTTAGTTTGGATTAATTTTTTGTATTTTTTTGATAACTTTCATATTTTAATAATAGTGAAAAATAGTGCATTTTAATTCAAAACTGTTTTTTCATCTAATTTATTTAAATTTTTATATTATCCTTTTAATTTTTTTAAGGTAAATTTAGATTAATTTTTATAATTTAATTCAATTTTATTAATTTGAATCAATTTACAATTTAAAATGGATATTAAAATATTTCAATCTTTTGAATGTTTCACTTTAAAAATCAGCTTTTTAGTTTTGTCTGCAGAATTAATTTTAAATATAATTTTTACCAATTATGTGAATTAAATTAGGTAAAATGGATTACATATTTATAATCATAAGGTACAAATTAGGTTTTAAGGTCAATTTTATTTTGAGGTATAAAAAATTTACCATGGTAAAAAAATTATTTACAATTGTATAAGTAAACTTTTGACAAGGGTTGAAATTAAAAGTTAAAAGATTAATATACCTAAAAGAAACAAATTTTAAAGGGTTTTTGAGGTGTTGATCGACCCTAAACATCCTATAGAACATTAATTACAAGTAAAAGTGGTGGAATTTAATTCCACCTCTATATGGTTATCTTTTAATATAAAATAATCAATAAATTAATCACTTGAATCCACCTCTCCTCAAGTATAAATAACAACCCCCACCTACCCATTTCTACCCAAAAATACTTGTAGATCCTCAAACATCTGCCCAAACCTCTCCTCCTCACTCTTCCCATTTCCAAGTGATTCTAGTCTCACAAAAATTCTAAATCCAAGGTCCTCAAGGGTCTTTCAAGGAGAGGATATTCAAGGGGTAATTTTCTCAAAGTACCTCTCTTAATTACTTTTCTTTTTCTACTTTATACTTACCTCCTTAATCCATCAATGAATGATAACTATATAATTATTTATATACTATAGTGTTATGTTTATAATGTAATATCTTATATCCATTTCATTTTTAACCTCCTCTTATTCAAATAAATGAAATTGTTGTCCAAGTTATTCCAGTTAATCACCTCCATGAATAATGTTTTTATTCCTTTTCCATTACCACCTTCATGGCTAGTCTTAAAACTATTTTTCAGATTAAATAATATTTAAATATTTATATTATAACCTATTTTATATTCTTTAAATGTTATATTAAACATATCTTTATTCTTTCCATATTATTTTTATACGATAACTTTGTTTGGGGATGTGTGGACTACCGCCTTTTCAAAATGATGTGATTTATTCACACGTCACATGGAATGTATTAAGGATTGTTTTAGTAAAAATATATGATATAAATTAAATATTAATTCTACTATAATTATATTATATATGTATACATATTTATATATATTTCATTTAATTTCTCTCTTTCAATACAATAGGAAAAATAAAAATAGCGTTCATGCGTACGTACGACCTACCATCTCCATGAACAGTGTTTTTAGTTTATCGTAAAAGATTATTATAACAACTTATCTAATTAATATATAAGATATTTATATCATGTTTTATATTCTGTAGATAATGTACTTATGACCACATGCATTATTGACATCATACCAAGTTCATTTTCGACTCAAGTACCAAATATCGACAAAAAGTCTGACGTGAACTTAAATAATAATGTAATTATTATAACATGGTAAGAAGTAATATAAAATGAATAATAAACATGAAAAAATTTCTCAACAAATTATAAATTTACCTAATTTTATTATTCAGGAAGATAAATAACATACGAGACAAGTCAGACTCGAGGTGAAGGAATTTCTTAACCCAATTTCCATTCTTTGGGTTAAAATTATACTTCTTTATTATGTCATTCAACTATTATGTGTGAAATGAATTTTGAATATCTTATCTTTTATTTATATATTTAATTTCATTCAATGTTTTTTTATGGAATTTTTTTATATGTATTTTTTGACTTTCCGTACAAAACGAAAAAAGTAATGTCTTTTTAACATATAGGGTGCAACGACTTCTTTGTTGCCCTAACCATTATCTGATATTTGGACTCATATATAAGACTTAATGTTTTTGAAAGGAAAATAAATACCATATTACCTTTTCATGTATTTTGGTATTAAAAATGGTTTTGAGAAAGGATTGATTATGTCAATATCTTGAAATGGTATTTTGTGATTACAATGTGGAAATGTTATTTTTCCTTTATGAATGATTTATGTGTTGTGATTAAGTTTTGGTTATTAGAAATTTATTATTTATACAATTGGTTCCATTATAAACTGAGGGTGGGTGATCATGTGATATCTCTCTAATTCATTAGGTAATAAGACAGAGTTAAATGATAGGGTTTCTGCTAAGATATTTAGGTAATATACTGTGATGGGTATTCCAAATGTAACCATGAAGGTTACTCTATATGTAGTTTTGAAAGCTAAAATGTAAGTATTATATAGATTTCTCAAGTTACCTTTATGATTTATGATTTATAAGAAGTATTTTCTGGAATCTTATGATTTCATGAGGTATTTTTTATGGGTGAAAAGTATGCTTTTGTGAAAATGTTTTCTTGAGTTTAAAATATTCATAGACTAACTGTTTCATTATTTATTTTATACACCTTAATAAGATATTTATGATCATTATAATTTTTTGAAATGTTTTCCATAGGTTATAAGGATGGTAAAGGGAAAGGAATAAGTCAATAATATTTTTATTAATAAAAGAAATCATGTTGTATTTTAAAAGTTTTATATTTTGAAAAAAATGGATACTATTTTGGTAGTATCATCTTGTATGATTATAGGATGTTATGTATTAATGATGTCCTAATTAACTAAAACTCTAATCCTAAAAATATTCTCAATGTGAAATAAAGTCAAATTATTGACTTAACTCAAGAATATGTAATGTTTAAGGCTGGGGCCTTATATTTGGTATCAGAGGATGGTTTAGATAATTTAGGGGTTAGGATATTGTTAATAGAATATCTATAAATTATTTTTACTTTATGTTAAAATTAAAAAGATATATAATTTGAAGATTATCATGTTTCTTAATCTAAGATATGTGTGTTCAGAATGGTTTTTTGTAGAGAAAATAGGTAAGTTGTTCTAGGACAACATCCTGAGGAAAAAAACCATCCAAATCAGCAAATTATGATGGTCAAAATCAGAACTGAACAATTTTTTGCAGTGATGACTCAGTTGACTGATTTGATAAATTGTGGTGGTATCCATGCACAAGATCATCTAGATCAACCATAGAGTAACATGTAGTTAGTGGAGAATTTCATGAGGCAACATCATCCATCATTCAGAGGATCATCCGGCCATGTTCTAGTTGAAGGGTGGATTAAATCCCTAGAAAATATTTTCGATGTAATGGGGTGTTCAGACAATAAAAAGGTTAATATTTTTGTTTACCATTTTTAAGGTGAATTCGATTAGTGGTGGTCAATGATTAAGAATATCAGGGATAGTGAGTAAATTGATGCACTTTATTAGGATGAATTCAAAGGTATATTTCTTGAGAAATATTTTCCTAAGCAAGTTCGATTTAGGATGGAAAAAACAATTCTTATAATTGATGTAAGAGGATGACTCGATGGCTACTTATGAAGAAAAAATCACTTGACTATCAAGGTATGCTCTAAATTTCATCTGAGATCCTGATAGTAAAATAAATCATTTTTACTTAGGATTAAATCCAAAGTATCTAAGGGAATTGGTTTCTCAGGAGTTCAAAAGTTACGAAAGACTTGTTCAATATGTGGATAAGGTGGAAATGGGGTTTGGAGGTGATCATGTGTTCTTTAAAAAATAATAGAATAAGAGGTCTAGGTGGTAGGAGAAAGGGGAGAATTCATCAAAAAAAAATTGACGGTAAGAAAATTAAGTTTACAGCCTGTAAAAATTGTGGTAAAAAACACACTGTAGAATGCCTTTTGAATTTTGGTAAGTGCTTCTGATGTGGTAAAATGGGGCATAGTCTTGTAACTACACTAAAAAAGATAATGGTAGTGGTAAGAAAAAATCTGATTTATAGTCAGTAAAATTTTTTAAGTGCAATGAGATGGGTCATTATGAAAATGGGTGTCCAATGAAGAACTCGAATGAAGAGAAGTAGTCATACTATAAGTAGAAAGGTGTGGTGAAATCCTTTTCAACTACTTTAGCAGATGTTGGTTCATAAAATGAATTGGTATCGGGAACATTTTATGTTTAATCAGATTATGTCAATTTGTTGTTTCATTTAGGGTCTACACATTCTTTTATTTTTGAGAAATTTTCTAGTAAATTATAAATTCCAACTCAAGAAATGAATCCAGAACTTATGGTAAAAACAAATAGGGGAACTGTTAATGAAAAAATAAATTATAAGAAACCTCATATCCTTATCTATGGAAAGTATTTACCTGAAAACCTTGTTTTTTTCCTCTAGTAGATTTTGATTTTATTCTGGGTATGGATTGGTTTTCTGTTTACCATGCTAAGATTGACTGTAGATATAAAGATGTTTATTTTTAGAAATACTTTTAGTTTGTGTACAAGGATGAACCCTTACCATTAATAACATATCAAGAAGTTGAGAAACTATTAAAATATGGAAATGAATGCTATCTTTCACATATTGTTGAAAATAAAGAAACTATTTAGATTAATGATGTGCCATGGGTAAATGAGTATCTTGATGTTTTTTCTCATGAGTTGTCTAGTATTATACCTAATCAGGAGTTGAATTTTTTGTTTAATTATTTCCTGATGATAATCCAATTTAAAATCCCCCTTACCAAATGGATCAGATAAAACTTTTAGAGTTGAAGAAGCAATTGAAATATTTATTGGATAAAGTTTTCATTCGACCTAGAACTTTATCATGGGGTGCTATTATCTTGTTTATTAAAAATAAATATGTTTTAATGAGACTTTTCATTGATTTTAGAGCCTTTAATAACATCACTATTAAGAACAAATATCCTTTTCCTCTTATCAATGATTTTTTTACTCAGCTCCAGGGATAAAATTATTTTTCGAAGGTTGACTTGATGTCAGGGTATCATCAGTTGAAAGTAAAGGAAGAAAATATTTTGAAGACCATGTTTCGTACTAGATATGGCCATTATGAATTTGTAGTTATTCTATTTGGGTTAACTAATTCATTTTTTTATTCATGGATCTTATAAATAGAATATTCCGTGAGTTATTGGATAAGTTTGTGGTTGTGTTTATTGATGAAATTTTAGTATATTCTAAAAGTAAAGAGGAGAATGAAAGTAATTTAAGGGTTGTCTTACAAACACTAAAAGAAAATAAAATGTACGGTAAATTCAGAAAGTGTGAGTTTCAGTTACAATGGATTTCATTCCTTGGTCACGTTATTTCTAAAGATGGCATAACTGTTGATCCTACTAAAACGAAAGTTGTTAAAGAATGGACGAGACCCATAAATATAACTGAGATTCGTAGATTTCTTGGTTTTGAAGAATATTACTATAGGTTTGTTGAATTTTTTTTAATTTTATCTAGCCCACTAACTAAGTTAACACAAAAAGGTGTTAATTTCATCTGGATAAAATAATGTGATGGTTGTTTCCAGGAATTGAAAAGAAGATTAGTGAATGCTCCTGTATTGGAATTACCTTCTAGAAATAGTGAATTTGTTATCTACAATGATGCTTCATTGAAAGGACTTGGTTGTGTCCTAGTGTAAAATTATTATGTAATTGCTTATGATTCATGTCAGTTGAAAACTCATGAGTTAAATTACCCTACACATGATTTAGAATTAGCTAATATTATTTTTTCTTTAAAAATTTGGAGGCATCATTTGTATGGAATAAAGTGTGAAATATATACTAATCACAAAATTTTGAAGTATATATTCACTCAGAAATAATTGAACATGAGAAAGAGGATATGGTAGGAATTAATCAAGGATTATGATTGCACGATTCATTACCATCCAAGAAAAACAAATAAATTGGCTGATTCTTTGAGTCGAAAAAAAGTAATGCTACATTAACCATATTACATTTGGAACATGATCCCTTGTTTATTGATTTGATGAATTTTAGATTGGAAATTGTTGGTGCAGAAAATTCCTCTATTTTATTTCAGTTTTTAGTGCAATCATCTCTATCAAATAAAATTAAGAAATCATAGAAGGAAGATAGTGAATTGTAGAAAAAATGTAGAATTGGTTCAGAAGGGAAAGTTACCTGACTTTAACATTGATAAAGATTGTGTTTTGAGATTTGGGAAGAGGTTATGTGTGCCTTATGATCTATTGTTGAAGAAAGAGTTGTTATGTGAAGCTCGTATTTCTCTATTTTCAGTTCATCATAGAAGTATTAAGATATACAGAGATCTTCAGGAGTTTTACTGATGGGATGGAATGAAAAGAGATATTTCTGAATTTAATATGAAGTGTTTGACTTTTCAGTAGGTTAAAGAATAACAACAATTTCCAAAGGGGATACTTCATCCTTTGTCAGTGTTAGAGTGGAAATGGGAAAATATATCCATGAATTTCATAGTGGGATTTCCAAATACTTCTCGAGGTAATAATGCGATCTGGGTTATTATATATCGATTGACTAAATCTTCTCATTTTATTCCTATTAGAGGTACTCTATATATATATTAACTTTCTTGATTGTATATTAAATAGATAGTTAGGTTGTATGGATTTTCTCTCTCCATTGTATCTGATCATGATCTCAGGTTCACGTCTAACTTTTTGAAAGGCCTTTAGAAGTCGTTGGGAACTGAATTAAATTTTAGTACAGCTTTTCATCCTCAATCAAATGGGAAGACAAAATGAACAATTCAAACATTGAAAGATATGCTGCGTGCTTTTTCAATGGATTACCAGGGAATTTGGGATCAACATCTTTCTTTGGTCGATTTTTCTTATAATAAAAGTTTTCATTTCAGTATACAGATGGAACCATTTGAGGCATTATATGGAAAATCGGTGTTGAACTCCAGCTTTTTGGGATTTAGTAGGTGAAAGGAAGTTTATGGGACCAAAATTGGTAGAAGAGATACCAAAAAAGTTCATTTGATTCAGAAGCATATCAGTACAGCTCAGAGAAGGTAGAAAAGTTCTGTGAATAGCCAGAGGAAAAATATTTCTTTTGAGGTAGGTGATTATATCTTTCTCAAAGTTTCTCCATGGAAGAGTGTGTTTCATTTTGGTAAGAAGGGGAAACTGAGTCAAAAATTCATTGAACCCTATGAAATACTATAGAAAGTTGGATTAGTTGCCTACCGAGTAGATTTACCTCCTAGTTTATCTTAGGTACATAATGTTTTCCATGTTTCAATGTTAAAAAATTATATACTAGATTCATCTCATGTTTTTAGTCTAGAAGTAGTTCAGTTGGAATAGAATATTTTCATGGAGGAATAGATAGTCCAAATTCTTGATCCCAAAGAAGTGTTACAGAATAAGGTGATTCATTAGGTTAAGGTTTTTTGGAAAAACCATATGGTTGAAGAGGCAACATGGGAATCTAAAATTGTTATGAGGGAGAAATACCCCCACTTATTTGGTAAGTGAATAAAATTGCGAGGATGCAATTTCTAAAAGGGGGAAGGATGTAATATCCCAGGTAATTATAGAATAATAAATTTTCATATCTATTAATATTTATAAATTATATATTAATTTTACTTTAAATGGGACACTATATCCAATATCATACTTGATGCTCAATAATGGTTTTCTTAGAAATCTTATGTTCCACACAAGTCTGAGTTACACCAAAAAATAATACGTTATTAATATTATTATTTTAAATGATAGTTATCACCTAATCATAATATTGGAGGAAATAAACGTAACTAAATATATTATTTTTACACATGTTTATTAATTATATTTATTTTCTTCTAATAAATTTTATGGTCCTAAAATAAGAATAAATCCAATTTTAAGCATAAAATACTCTAATGTTTTTAAAAGGTAGTTTTACCACCTTTTGATGGAGAACCCATTTTAAATCTAGTTTTTTAAAAATTTATATTTTCTATTTGAAAAAATAAACTTTTTATTTGAAATTAGGACATCAAATTTTAGTTTGGATAAATTTTTGGTATTTTTTGATAACTTTTATATTTTAATGAATAGTGAAAAATATTGCATTTTAATTCAAAACTGCTTTTTCATTTAAGTTATTTAAATTGTTAGATTATCCTTTTAATTGGTTTTAAGGTATATTTATATTATGCTTTTATCATTTAATCCAATTTTTTAATTGGAATCAATTTCAAATTGAAAATAAATATAAAAACATTTTAATCTTTTAAATGTTTCACTTTAAAAACCTGCTTTTTAGTTTTTTCTGCGGAATTAATTTTAATTATAATTTTCCCAATTATGTGAATTGAATTAGGTAAAATGGATTCCATATTTTGAATTAGAGGGTCTAAATTAGTTTTTATGTTTAATTTCATTTTTATTTATAAAAAATTTACCATGGTAAAAAAATTATTTACCGTTGTATAGGTAAAATTTTGAAAAGAGTTAAAATTAAAAGTTAAAAGCTTAACATACTTAAAAACTACAACATTTAAAGGTTATTTTAGGTGTGGATAGACCCTAACCAGACTATAAAACATTAATTACAATCCAAATTCATGGAATTTAATTCCACCTCTATATAGTTAGCTTTTAATATAAAATAATCAATAAATTAATCACTTGAACCCACCTCTCCTCAAGTATAAATAACAACCCTCACCTCCCTATTGTGACCCACAAAGACTTATAGCTCATAAAATATCTGCCCAAACCACTCCTCCACACTATACCCACTTCCAAGTTCTAATTTTCTCAACAAAAGACCAAATCCAAGGTCCTAAAAGGTATTTCAAGGAGACTATATTCAAGATGTAATTTTCTCAAAGTACCTCTCTTAATTTCTTTCCGTTTTCTACTTTCTCCTCACCTCCTTCATCAATAAATGCATGATAACTACAGAATAATGTATATACTGGAGATTTATTTTTATAATGGAATATATCATATCCATTTCATTTCCCACATCCTCTTATTCAAAGAAATGAAATTGTTGTCTAAGTTACGTCGGTTAATCGCCTTCGTGAATAATGTTTTTTTCCTTTTCCATTATCGCCTTCATGGCTGGTCTTAAAACTATTTGTCAGGTTAAATAATATTTAAATATTTATATTATAACCTATTTCATATTATATAAATGTTATATTAAACATACCTTCATGATTTCCATATTGATGTTATATAATAACTTCGTTTGGGGACGTGTGGTCTACCGCCTCCTCAAAATGATGTGATTCGTTCACACATCACATGAAACATATTAATGATTGTTTTATTAAAAATATATGATATAAATCACATATTAATTCTAATATAATTATATTATGAATATATATATATCATTTAATTTCTCTCTTTCAATACGACGGGAAAATGAAAATAGCATTCATGTGTATGTGCAACCTATCGTCTCCATGAATGGTGTTTTTAGTTTGTATTAAAATATTATTATAAATACTTATCTAATGAATATATAAGATATTTATATCATGTTTTATATTCTATAGATAATGGACTTATGGCCACATGGACTATTGACATCATACCAAGTTCATTTTGGACTCAAGTACTGAATATCGACAAAACGTCTAACATGAACTTAAATAATAATGTAACTATTATAACATGGTAAGAAGTGAAATAAAATGAATAATAAACTTGAAAATTTTCTTAATCAAGTATAAATTAACCTAATTTTATTATTCAGGAAGATAAAGAACTTACGTAATAAGTCAGACTCGAGCTAAGGGAATTTCTTAACCCAATTTCCATTCTTTGGGTTAAATTTATACTTCTTGATTATATAATTGAACTATTATGTGTGAAATGAATTTTGAATATATTATATTTTATTTATATCTTTAATTTCATTCAATTTTCTTTTAAGGAATATTTTTATATGGAGTGTTTGACTTTTCGTACAAAATAATAAAAGTAATGTTTTTTTAAAGTATACGGCAAAAACGACTTCTTTGCCACCGTAACTATTATTTGATATTTGGATTCCTATATAAGTCTTAATGTTTTCAAAAGAAAAATAAATACCATATTACCTTTTCATGTATTTTTTTATTGAAAATGGTTTTGATAAGGGATTGATTATGTTTATATCTTGAAATGGTATCTTGTTATTGCAATGTGGAAATGTTATTTTTCCTTTATGCATGATTTATGTGTTGTACTTGTGTTTTGGTTATTGGGAATTTATTATTTATATTGGTGGTTCTATGATAAACCTAGGGTGGGTGATCCTTTTATATCTCTCCAATGCATTGGGTAATGAGACAGAGTTAAACGATAGGGTTTCTCCTAAGAGATTTAGAGAATATATTGTGATGGGTATTCCAAATGTAACTATGAAGGTTACTCCCTATATAGTTGTGAAAGCTAAAATGTAAGTATGATATGGATTCCACAAGTTACCTTTATGATTTATGATTTCTAATAAGTATTTTCTTGAATCTTGTGATTTCATGAGGTATGTTTTTATAGGTGAAAAGTATAATTTTGTGAAAATGTTTTCTTAAGTTTAAAATATTCATGGACTAACAGTTTCATTCTTTATTTTATATCCCTTACTGAGATTTGTATTATCATCCCAAGTTTTTGAAATATTTTCCACAGGGTATAAGGATGTTTAAGAGAAAGGAATAAGTCAAGAATATTTTTATCAAGAAAAGAAATCATGTTTTATTTTAAAAAATTTATATTTTTAAAAAATGGATACTATTTTGGAAGTATCCTCTTGTATGATTATGGGATGTTATATATTAATGATGGACTAATTCTATAAAACTATAAACCTAAAAAGATCCTCAATGTGAAATAAAGTCAATTTATTTACTTAACTTAAGAATATGTAATGTTTAAGGCTAGGGTCTTATAATTTTTGGGGTATCCCTTATTTTTTTTATCCCTTGGGTTCTGATATAATTATGATCTGTTGTTATTGTATAACTGTTAAACATGTATAGTATAAAGTTCATTTATTATAGTATGGTTTATCTTGATTATTGTTAGCACTTACATGGATGTTATTTCACTGTCTTATATATATGTGTGTGTGTGTGTGTGTGTGTGTGATTGTTTTATTATTTAAACTTTTGTTTTACTCTGATGTGTGGGTATAGTAACCCCACAATACCACCTCATACTTGTGTTTCTATTTAATATCCTTTAGTGTACAGTGAGGCATGCCTAAGGTACAATAGTGACTACTGGTCTAGAATCTGATTGGTGGTTTGGGGTGGCGGTATGTTACCACAAAATTCACCATATATCCCTTCTCTAACATGGAATGGAATGATACTATTGAATAAATGATCCATGATTCCACTGAAACATTGACACTCAATAATAATTTGTTAATGATTTTATTTGAATTTATGGAACTTGAACTTCTAGAAGTTATCCATCTATAGTTCACCTTGTGATCCTTTCAATCCTTCTTGAGATTTATTCTCTTACCATGGTACCAACATATAAGGCTAGTTCTAGTTGATTTTCCTTGAAATCATCTCTCTAGACTAATCTTCTAATTTCCTATGACTTAACATCTGATGGGGTGACCATCCTCCACCTTATGAATTCAGTGTTGTTATGGTTGGTGTTTAGCCTTCCCTCTATCTAAGTTCTTCATTCGGAATTATATTTCTGATATCCTCAAAAACTGATTCAGTTTTCCTATAATAATTACTTATGGTAGTTACCATTGTATCCCATGATTTTGAAAACAATGATGACAGTAGAAAATCCCACACTTCATCCTTGAAATTAATATTAACAAAGTCAAACTACCCTCGAATAATGGTAAATTCATTCACATGATTAGTGGAATGTCTATATTCTAACAATATCATGTCAAACAACCTATGTATCCTAAAAATATTATTCAAAGATATCATCTTCTTGTATATGTATTCCATAAATTTCATCAACTCAACCATGGTATTCACTTCTTGGATATTAAAGGCTACATTCTAAGACAATGACATCCTGATCAATCCTAGATCCTTTATTTCTATCCATTCCCATTATAATTTTAACATTACCTCCAATTTAATTCTAATCAATGGAACTTCTAAGTACTTCTGAATTAGATAGTCTTCTATCTACACCCTCTAAAATTTTACGTTTATTCCATTTAATTTATCAATAAAAACCTTTCCTTATTTAAATTTTATACCTTATTATATAATTACTCCCACTAAATCAAAATAACATCAAGATAAGAATTATAATGTTACTTGAGTCTAATAACGAGTGTGCTCTTGAGCCCTAAACCAAGATTTAATACCACTTATTGAGATTCACCTTATGATTTATGGAAGTTAAACCCTTTTAAATTCAAAAGTTTAGAGAAAAAATAAAAACTCACTTTAAACTAAATGAACCCCTCAACACTGGTGCTCTATAACTTAGAATACAAATGCACCTAATCCACCACACCACATCATCTAGCACTCTGACACTCAAACAAACTCACAAAATATTCAAGTAGGAAAAACAAAGCATAAATAAACATATAGGGATTAAATAGTTTGAACATTAAAACCTACATCCATGGGATAACAATTCTGTATTTTCATTACAATCAAAAATTAAAAATATTACACTTAAATTAAAAAGTCATCCAATTTTCTATTATAATTCAGTGATCTCAAGACACATGTGTAAGTTTCCCCAACACACTTTTATAGTGAGTCTCATCTGATTATCCTATTGTGCTGATGCTCCATATTTTCAAATTCCCTTCATTGAACTCAAAAACCTATGATCACATATATAAATATTCCTTTGACCACTGACATCCAGTGAACATGTGAGTTATCCTTAAGTTCAAGAAATTTTCTCTTATGTGTCCCCCCTTATTCTAATAGATATTCATATATATCATCATTAAAAACTCTTACATAAACCATTTACCATAAAACATTTCAATATGGACCTTCATGTAACCCATAACTTTTTTATGCATTATCCTGACAATGGAACACCATGCACACCAGTTTTGTAACATGTTATCTAGAACACCTTCCTCCACAGAAGTCTAATATTATTCTCTAAACATCAATCCAAACTAATTTTCAGAGCCTCTCTTTCTGATCATCATAATAAAAACTTGAAACATATTTCACCATTCCTAAAATTCTCATGTATACATTTAATAATATTTCTCAATATAATTTTTCATGCATGATCCAAATGATCATGCTATATAATGAATGTTTCAAGGTCAGAAAAATTTTATTTTACCATATTTGATTCAATTGTACATGTATTCAAATAATAAAAATCAAAAAAAGTTTAAAAGTTTCTATAAAATTATTTTTTTTCTAATTATTAATGCTTTTTATATAATGTTTTTCATCACATCCTTTATCCATGGTCTCATTATAATATCTATTTTAACGAATATATTTGAAACATAATAGATTTTTTCAATACTTAAGGGAAAATAAAACATCATTTATTAAAATTTATGCACCACTGGATCAATATATACTTATTCTTTTAAATAATTCAATTAGATTTGCACCCTCAGTTACGGTATTCGCATGAGAACTTCCTATTTTAAGGTTGATAAAATATTTTTCATATTTAAATATTTTATTCATTGTGGAACTATTAATGAGACAAGTATCTTAAAAATTGGAAATTAATTTTAGCGAAGTGATTCATAATATCCATTTCTAATAAAAGAAAATAAGATATATATAATAAGTAAAATAATAAATAATAAATAAATATAAATATTAAATATTTATTTAAAATATTGAAAATCATATAGAATATTCTTTATTAGTATTTATATAACACCGTCATGAGAAACAACTTTAGGATTTATAAGGAAACCAGATGTGATAAAATTTATTATATCATCATCATGGTTTATAGAATGACAAGTAAATTTTGTTTTAAGGTTTCTTATTTCTATTTAATTGATTTTTGATAAAAATAAATAGTGTTTTGTCATATGAAAATAAAAAAAAACAAATTCTCTTTCATGTCACACCAAAGAATTTATTTCCAACCTTTTTTTTATTTTTTAGGTTTTGATTTTTCATCATTCTACCATGTCTAGTGGTACTTTTTACTCTTTTCATTTAATATATTATTATGACCATATCAAATATTAGTTTTACATCAAACTTGACCATGCTGATTGTTACCATGAACTTGACTATAATAAACCACATTATCCTCAAAGAATATAGTTAAACCAGTTGGAATTTAAGATTCATCATTAGAAGTTGATCATTTTATTTTATGAAAAACAATTCAAGATATTTTGTAAAATATTTTTTCTGATATTGTTGTTGCAGAAGTAATTTCAATATTTGGAATATATAAATATCTTTTTTAATATATTTACATCAACAATGTTTTTTTATTCTTTATTCTGGTTGGATGTTAGGATTTACTATTCAATCATAAGACTATAAGTTTGGAGTGAATTTTATCTATGTTGGGGGTTTGTTTTTTATTTAGGGTACGAGATTTAAAAGATCCTGTTAGGATTAATAGGGGCCTATATACCCTGAGCAATGCTCAGCATGAGAAACAAGAGTAAATAAAAAGTTCATCAATGAATCACTTCATCTATGACATCCACTATTGACACTAAACTGATATCAATTTGTACTAAAATGATACCAATTGTTGAAGGACTTGTTGGAAGACCAATTTTTGTTTGGAAATATTTTTACCACATTCCAACACTACTCTTTTTCTTTTATCACGATCTTTAGCTGTCGTGATATCTATTCTTTGATCGATCACTTCTAGCATCGTCAGATTTTATACGCTCCCCCTTTCTGCTCACAGCATCAACACCTCTTTAGCCCTATTTCCTGTGTTTTCCAAGATAAGCTCTGGCTAAGCACATTCAACTAGCTTCAACTCCCCCTATCTGGATGCTCCACTTGTTAGCTTCTCCCCATATCAACCATGATTTATCAAATTACCACATTGTCTCCCCCTTGAACAATCACTATTTTCTCCCCCTTTGTCAACAAACCCAAAGGTCACTCCTTTGCAGTCTGTAATAGAGTAGAGAACACATATCAACACATTAGGGAAAAACGCATCATACCTCGGGGAGAGGGGGGGTTCCATATCCACACTATTTAAAGTGCGGGGAATTGACTGAACTCCCAGAGCCAGTCGATGCCTCTCAAAATCTTCCTTGGGTAAGGTCTTTGTCAGAATGTATGCGACCTGTAGCTTTGTAGGCACATACTCCAACTTCACGATTCCCTACTCAACTTTCTCCTTGATAAAATGATACTTTATCTCAATGTTATTTGTCCTTGAGTGATGGACAAGATTTTTGCTAAGATTTATGGAACTTGAGTTATCACATTGGATTCTGATCGGAGACTTCACTTCAACTCCCATATCTTCAAGCTGCTGCTTCATCCACAATAACTGTGTGCATGCTTGAGTGGCCGCAATATATTCAGCATCTGTGGTGCTCAATGAAATACAATCTTGCTTCTTTCTAAGCCACAAAATACACAATCCACCAAGATATAATGCACCACCTGACGTTGATTTTCTATCATCCGCTAAACCGACCCAGTCTGCATCAGTATATCCCAATAACTCTGTCTGAGATTTATCAGTATATGTCAATCCAAAATCCATTGTTCCCTGGATATACCGAAGTATTATTTTCACTGCAAGCATGTGGATTTCCTTGGGATTACTTTGATATATCGCTTCTTGTCATGTGGTGAAAACAATATTCAGCCTTTTTGTGGTTAAGTACAACACACTTCTAATAATTTTCCTGTATTATGTGATATTAACTGCCTTGCCATCCTCATCTTTTGATAATTTCATCCAGGTAGAAACCGGAGTCTTCATCTCCTTGGAATTCTCCATTATAAACCTTATCAGAACCTCCTTGGCATATTTAGATTGAGAAATGAATGTTCCATTCCTTCCTTGTGTCACCTGTAGACCAAGGAAAAACGTTAGCTCTCCAATCATTGACATTTCAAACTCATTTTTCATGAATTCGGAAAACTTTATACACTGAGCTTTATCTGATCTGCCAAAAATTATGTCATCGACATACACCAGCACCATCATCCTTTGATTACTGTCATTGCTGAAATAAAGATTGTAATCAACTCCTCCACGCTGGAAACCAAGATTTTTCAAGTACTGATCAAGCCTTGAGTACCATGCCCTTGGTGCTTGTTTCAGCCCATAAAATGACTTCTTCAGCCTGCAAACTTTGTTCTCATCTTCATGAATGAGAAAACCATCTGGATACTCAATATACACCTCCTCTTCCAGAACACCATTCAATAATGCGGATTTGACATCCATCTCGAACACTTTGAACTTTCTTTGCACTGCTATGGCCAAAAATAATCTGATTGTCTCCAGCCTTGCAACCGGTGAAAATGTCTCATCAACATCTATTCCCTCTATCTAGGAGTATCCCTTGCACACTAGATGTGTTTTGTTCCAAATCACTGTGTCATACTCATTCATCTTGTTGTGATAGACCCATTTAGTCCTGATGACATTCTTGTCTGCTGGCCTCGAAACAATCTCCCACGTTTGATTCTTCTCAATCTGATCTAGCTCTTCATTCATAGCCTAAAGCTAGTTTTCATCTTCATCTGTATCAGCAAAGCATTTTGGATCAACCTAAGATAGAAAAGATGCCTGCTGTAGTGATTTCATTTTCCTTGTTTGAACTGGATCTGACTAATCACTGATGATATTCTGCCTGTCAATTTCAGCTCAACTCTTTGGCTTCTGTGCAGATAAGGATTTTACTTCCTCGTACTCACCATCAGTATCTTCTTCTGAATCAACTTCAACCACTTTTTCTCTCCCTGATTATCTTCCCACTTCATCTCTCTTAATAGAAAACTTCTCACTGGTTCATTGTTCAATGATGTCTTTTCTTTTAACTTCTTATCTCAGATTTCTATTGACACGCCTTTGATTTTCTCTTGCAGAATCGTGGTATCCTGAAAGCAGTCAGCTGATACCACATTGTTATAACAGAATAGATAATCATGAAATCCTGTGTTTTACTACTTGTCTCCCAATCATTCTTCATGAAAATAAACATTCATCCTTCATATCGCATTATGATATTACATCTGATTAGGATATAGAATGATCCCCCTGTGTTGTGAAAATCTTCCATCTATTAGGCCCAACTATATAGACCCATAACCATTATTTTACTCATGCATCATTTAATCTCATATTCCAATCGGAATTGAGCCATTAACAAAATCTCTAAGCCTACTGAGTTGGCACTCGGTGTAGGAAACAAGAGACAAAGTCAATAACACAATCACTTCCTGTTGTGCTCTGTTTCTCCCTTTCATCATCAACTTTGATACCTGATTTGAGTTAATCAAAACACTGAAGCATATCACATCTCCACTTTGCATCTTTAGATGCCACTTCCCCTTGGATCGTATCTCCCTAAAACCTGAAACACATGAATCATCAGTTAATAGAATTTATATACATTGGGAGAGGGGAGTTTCTCGAATCCTCAAGATGAGGGTATTGGTTGATCCTGATGGGTCAACCCTTTGATTCTTTCTTGGAGTGAATCACACTCCTTTCTTGCTTCCTCCAGCTGCCTGGCCAACTTCAACTGCTCTGGCCATATGACTAAGCATTCATTACCCACATGCTGAGCCTTTTTCTGATATGTAGATTCTGTAGGCCCGACTTTTCTCATCACTTGGGGTATAGACCCACTAGTACACATTTCCTTCTTTGAGGTTCTTGAAAAATTCCATTTTCCTTGATTATTTCTCTGAGCAGGAATCTCCTTGCTTGTCATCTTCCCTTGCTTCTTCCACCATTGCAGGGATTTTTCTTTTTCTTCCAGTCCTCTCTATGGCACATGACTTGTGAATTTTTCAACGCATTCTTTATTTATCTTCCTTTTATCAGATTTATGATTCGCCACCCTATTTTTCATTGGTGGTGGGTCCTTTACTGAACATACATTCTTCTTACTCACAACTGAAGCATTTCCTCCCTTTTTCTTCCAGATTTGTTCATGTTCTTTCTTAGAGGGCGGTTGTGAGTGTGACAGAGAAGGTGACTGATACACCTTTCGTTCGGCTCCATGTGATTCCCCTGAGGCTTTAATACTATTCTTCTCCTTACCACATTGTCTCCCAGTGTAGAATTTCTTGTTATGCATCATTGGAGTCAAGAATCTCCTTTCGAATTCCTTTTCCTTTCTTGTGTTCTTCTTGCTGCAATTTCATGCCAAATGACCATAATCTGAACATATAAAACATCTTCCATCAAAGGCATACCTTGTTTCATCATTTCTATGTCGAGATGCTGATACAACTTGAGTTCTTCTTCTGACACGAGGCTCTTGAGCTTCCTGACACATACTCATGGTGTGTCCCATTCTTCCACAGTAATAGCATCTAATAGATGCTTTCCTCTGAGAGATTCTTCTTTCTGATTTTTCATGACACATCTTCTTCTTCTCAGATCTAGTAATGTTTCTATTTTCACAGCCTGAGATGTATTCCTATTCCTCTAAACAGAAGCTTTATGTGTGGCCATGAATCCCACAGAAATGGCACATGTCTTCACTACTTCTTGGAACTGTCCTCTTAAGCCTATCTCTAGCACCTACAAGATTTTCTCTACTTCTGGAACTATTCACAGCTCTCCTTCTATCATGCAAGGGAGGGGATTCATCAAATAAAATGCCAGATTTTCCCAAACTATATGGTCTTTAAGCTAAGAAAATATTTTGTTGTTTCTCCTCATAAATCTCATACTTCCTTTTCATTTTATCATCACCTTCCGAAGGACAATCGAATAGTAAGTGTAGTGCATCCTTCAACTTAGGTTTATCTTTGGATTTAGACTTCTCCATTTCTTTCTTTACTGATTCTATCTCTTCTTCTAACTTTTGAATCTTCGTATCCCTTGATTCAAGTTGTACATCAAGTTCTCCCTTAAGAAGCTTCCCTCTACTCATCTCATCTTCCAATTCACGTGTCAGCTTATCCACCATGTCACTCTGCTCCTTTACTTTACATTTTTCCTCAGAAACAGATTTAGTGACAGATTCATTCTCTTGTTGTAGCTTTCGATTCTTCTGAACTTCTTCAGAAAACTGTGTTTCTAGATCATCATTTCTAGCTTTCAGATTCTGAACATCATCTGAATTTTGATTCTCTTCATAATCATCAGCCTTTTGTTTACCTTTCATTTTATCCATATTTTGTAGCTCTTCGGCATGTGAATCATTCTTCTCTATTAGGTCAGTAACGATATCAATAATCCTTTTATTTAAGCCTTTTAGCTTGTTGACCTCAATTTCTAATACTTTGATCCAGATATCTTTAGATTTGACTTCTTCATCCAACTTCCAGTCCAATTCCTTTGTCATGTTGACAAAATCTACTGGTGGCCTCCTTCTTGAAACTTCATCATCATCATTTGTTCCAGCATCACTTTGATGTTCATGTACTTCACTCATTCCAACATCTTGAATGAGTGAATCAATCTTTTCCCTATCTGATTCATCCAGGCCTTCCTTCAGTAAGCTGTTTGATTCTTTTAGTTGAATCACACTTTTCCCATAAACACTTCCACACTGAGGGATACCACCTGACTTATGATTCTTCTTTGATGTTTTTCCCTTCGCCATGGCACACTGAGATAAGAGCAGACTGATTATTTGACAACACAGATCGACTATACAAAGTCTGAGAAAACAAATCTGATAACAACAACCTTCCCTTTTATACCAATTGTTAGGACCAATAGGGGCCTATATACCCTGAGAGGGGGGTGAATCAGGGTATGGATATTCTTTTTCAAAGTTCTTCCTACCCCACTGGATCTTGACCTATTTATTAAAAGGGTCACTTTTTTGCTCTTGTGTGTAAACTATGATCACTTATTTACTTCTTTATCTAATGATGATGCTTTGAATGCAATGCAGGGAAGCAAACAGGCAGACACAGAGATTTTTACTTGGTTCACCCTCACTGGGCTACGTCCAAGGAGCATACGCCGACAAGTTTCTGGTCGTACCAAATTCCACTATTCTTCACTAGATGTGGATACAAAGTTCGGGCTAGATCACTTTTATGCCCAGGCTCACTGCCTTTACAAAGTTTAGGGTCAGCTCACTGCTTTCCCAAGGTTCACTCCCTGTTTCTCTCTCTCTGGCTCACTACCGGTGGAGAGGATCACCTTTTTCCTCTTCCTTCACTCACTACTCTGAAAAGGATCCACTCACAGTTTATAGACCTGTAGGTCTCTTCATTTGCATGAAGGAATGCATCTTCCTCTGTAAGTAGATGCTTTGTTGAAGTACAAATTTCACCCGTAGATGAATATCTCTTTGCACCGAAGGTATCGGGCAAACTTCCAGCTTCCACACAGCCTGAAAATTGCTGCTGGAAATAAACCTTACTTGGCGCGCAAGTCAAACTCGGCGCGCAAGTATCGGCGTGCAAGTCACAACGGGCGCGCAAGTCCTCCTCAGACACTTGTGCGACACAATCTTCCCAAACTCCAAACTTGCGCGACTCTCTTCCTTTTACGCCCAAACCAATATTGGTGCGCAACTGCCAACTGGAACGCAACTTCTCACACTGGCGCGCAACTTCATTTGCGCGACCCACACACCACTTGCGCGACCACCACACCTGCGCGACGGGAGCTCTGATTTCTCAAAGTGTTGAACTCTGGTAAAGAATGAAGAGGGGTGGTCCAGTATTTATAGGCAAATTGACCACCCTGCGCGACGGCACGCAAGTCACCTGCGCGACCCAGTCTCGGTGCGCAAGTCTTATGTCCTCCTAGTCCCTTGTGCGAACAACTCCCAAACTTGCGAGAACCTGTTTCCTTTTCCATATTTTGATCTTCTGATCTTGAAAAACAACATGCGCGCAAGTTCTCAAGCTTCCAAGGCATCGACGCGCAAGTATCTTTCACGGCGCACAAGTCACCTGCACGACCTCACCAAAACTTGCACGACCCTTATCCCTTTGCCATATTTTGATGATCTGATCATGAAAAAAATATGGCGCCCAAGTTTCCAAGACTTAATATACACGGCGCGCAAGTCCCTTTGCCAAAAACCAATTTTCTTCATTTGTCGATTTTCAGGCCCAAAAATTTAGAAAACACTGGAAAACGGTGCCACATTGTATCTGTTCTTTTTATGCTGCCTCCAGATCATTCATTCCTTTATCGAAGTTCTTGAATCAAACATGGATCGTTGACCATAGCTCTTGAACTCTATATTCCACCATGAAATCCTCTTTGTCAACAAATTTGTATGTCATCGTTTTGCTTTGTCAACAATCACCACTCAGATGTCCACTTTGTCAACAAACACAATCACCTCAAAAATGATTCAATGATGCCTTGAGGGATTTTTTCCCAATAGATCCGGTAATTTGGAGATTTATTGTTGATTGGAAAAGGAGTGTGTAGAATTTTGTAGCATATATGATTTTAGAGTTTTGGTGTTTTGAGGTTTTCTTTTTGGTCTGGTAATGATCATGTTCATGCCATTATTATGGGTGGAAGCAACTATTATGTTCTTGTTAGAGTTTTGAAGGTAAAATATGATTGTATTGTAATGAATATATGTATAAAAAAGACCAAGATCTTAAAGACTGAAATTGTCAATTTTTTTATTAATAGATCTATGTTGTAGTGTTATTTGGGTTTCTTGGGTGACTCGCTATAGTGACCCAAATTTTTCTTAGTTGAGACTAAACTCAATTTTTATATTTCTAAGTCCTAAGACCTCCCCAGTGGTAAAACGATAAATTTATCCTAACATAGGAATATATAAAAAAAATTGTTCTGTTGATCTTGGGATATGATGTTTACCCCCTAGATGAGTTTTAGTGCATTTCTGAGAATATTGAATTTTAAGGTATTTTTAACAGGGATATCTTTTAAATGGGAGATCATATGTGAATACTAACATTGTGGTTGGGTCTAGAATAGATAACTTTTCCTAGGTGGGGTATAGAGTATGAAATCTGGTGTTTGGTCATGGAATAAATATTTTTTGGCCCAACTAAGTTAAATACACTAAGATGGAGGTTAAATCAAGGTATGACATATTAAAACAACTATCTCTTCATATCCTGTTTAGTCATTAAATATAACTCTCTTCTCCCTTCTTCCCATTCCAAAAAATAAATGGAAATTAAACTATATAGAGGATGCATCAATTTTACTTGGTTCACCCTCACTAGGCTACATCCAATGAGAATACAAAGGAAATGTTTCAATGAAGAAAATCCACTAAAGATCATTTCTATTACAAAGTTCAAATCAGACTCTATGTACCTCCTAGTTATAACCATTCACAATTTGAAATCTCACTTCCCTCTCTCTGAAGAGAACATACTTCTCCACCATTAGACTCTTCTGAAAATCAGTTCTGAGTTAATTCACACCCGTCTGTGTCGTTATTATCTTGTTTTATTAACAATATAACAACCACCTTTGCACAAGACTCCTCAGTAAAAACCCTCCATGAGACCCCCTTCTATTAACATGGATCGCATGACTCTTGTATGAGACCTTGTTGAGTTCACATAGAATGAAAGACCTTGTTCAGATCACATGGATCATGAGACCTTGTTCAGTTTACATTGATCTTGAGACCTTTTTCATTTCACACAGATAATATAATATAAATAGGTCTACCTATGCATGCAAATACCCAGTTCATACTTCACTTAATGAGACTCCTTGGTAAGATCCTTTTGTAAGAATTTATACTGATTACGTGGATTGAATAACTCCAACACAATACTTTTTTTAGGTTGTGTAAAATAATTTTTCTTCAGATAAATCCAATTAATAAACTTCTATTTTTCTTAAGGATGGGTTAAGGGGTATTTATAGGAATAAATCCACCACCTTAAATCCACAAATTGTGGTTATCCATCCATTCCACCACCTAAGCAATCTTCCTTACTTAGTTTGTGTGATCTCTCCACATGATCACCTATTGTATGTCACAAGAACTTTGCATGATCACCTAATACAGGTCACAAGTTATTCATGTGATCATCTTCATTATTTTTGGGCGCTTTTCATGATCCCATCGTGAGATCTAAAGACAATCATGTGGCCAAGTACCATTGTCTTCCAACACTTTGTGTGACCCCATCATGAGATCCAAAGATAATTATGTGGTCATGTGATTTCAAAAAACCATGATATACCTCTATAATTTCTGAATTTTATTCTTAACATGATTCATGTTATGTATTTATGAGATCAACTAATAATCATGTGTGCTTCACGTGAACCCACCACAAGATCTTCTGTCAATCATGCAGTGCTTCGTGTGACTGCTCTACATGATCAGTTATGAGATTTGTGCTCCACTTGATCAGTTATGACATTCACACTCTGTGAGAACAGTTCATACATTCATGCTTCACAAGATCAGTTCAGATATTTTTGCTTCATGAGATCAGTTCATAAATTTTTTCTCTATGAGAATATTTCATATATTCACACTCCGTAATATCAGTTTAGTCATTTACGCTCACTATTCACACCTCTTTTGATGACCAGACTTCATCAACAACCTAAAACTTTGTAAAAAATAAAATCAACCCAAAATAACCATCAGTAGTATTGTTTTCCAACAATCTCCCCCTTTGGGTTTTTTGAAAACACTTATAATATTCAAGAACTAACTTGTTGACAAGTTATGCGCATGTGAAACCATTTGTCTTCTATAACCCCAAAGAGTGATGAAGGACTTCCTTAACACGTACTCTAAGACCACATTAGTCAATCTCAGAATAATAAACAAAATCATTATAAAAATTTCATTGATGAATCACTTCATTCTCAAACCTTCCATCAGAAACCTTCTCAACACCAAAATACATTGCAAGCTCATCCTTTCATATCACTTCTTAACCTGGACGTGTCTACTGATTTCATCATGAACCCAAATTCAACTCATTTTCATGATTCTTATTTGTTTATAAATTAGTTTTGGTATCATTAGATTTAAAACTCACCCTATTTCACTTATCCCTCTATCATTTTATCCCCTTGTCTTGATTAATACATTTTCTCCCCATTTTTCAATGAACCCAAAGTTCACTCCTTTGTGTTATGTGACATGGTAAAGAACACATATCAGTATATAGTGGAAAACACGCCATATATTGGAGATAAGGTGGCCCACTTCTACAATATTTAAGTGTGGGGAGTTAACTGAACACCAAGATCCATTCAGTGTCATCCAAATGATTCTCTGGGTGAGGCCTTCATCGGGATGTCTGTAACCTATTGTTTAGTAGGTAAATAATCTAGTTTCACAAGACCATGCTCTACTTTATCCTTGATAAAGTGATATTTTATTTCAATGTTATTTTTCATTGATTAATGAGCTAGATTTTTTCTAAGATTTATAGCACTGGAGTTATCACAATGGATTTCAATCATAGATGTCACTTTAACCCCCATATCTTCAATATTTCGCTTTATCCATAGTAAGTGCATGCAAGATTGAGTAGCCACAATATATTCATATTCTACAATTCTCAAAGAAATGTAATTTTTTTTCTTTATTAGATAATAAAAACATAGTCTTCCAAGATATAATGAACCACCTAATGTTAACATTTGATCGGTTTCTTATCCATCCCAATATGCATCTATAAATCCCAATAACTCTTACTGATACTTTTCATTGTATAGTAAACCAAAATCCATCATGCCTTTGATATACTAAAGTATTATTTTTTACTGTAAGTATTTGGATTTATTTGGGATTACTTTGATATCTTTTCACCTGACATGTGGAAAAAACAATATCGAGTTGTGTCAGTGTTAAGTATAATAGACTGCCAATGATCTATTTTTATTCAGTGATATTAACTGCTTTTCCTTTATCAACCCTTAAAATTTTCATCTGTGTAGTAACCTAAGTTTTAATTTCATTATAATTTTCCATCAAAAATCTTCTCAGAACCTCCTTGGAATGTTTTTACTGAGAAATAAATGTCCTATGTCTTCCCTATATTACCTATAAACCAAGTAAAAAATGTTATCTCACCAATCATTGACATTTCAAAGTCATATTTAATTAATTTTACAAACTATTTTCACAAAACTTAATTTTATCGACTAAAGATTATTTCATTTACATATACCATCACCATCATCCTTTGATTACTCTTGTTATTGACATAGATATTATAATCAACTCCACCATGTTGTAAAGTGAGCTTCTTTAAGTACTGATCAAGTCATGAATATCATGCTCTTGGTGCCTTCTTCAACCCATATAGATCCTTATTTAACCAATTAACATTTTCTCATTTTCATGAATAAGAAAAACATTTGTTTGTTCAATATAAACTTCTTCTTATAGAACCCCATTCAGAAATGTTGACTTGTCATCTATCTGGAAAACATTTAATTTCATTTGCACCGTTATGGAAAAGAATAATCGGATTGTATATAGCCTTTCAATATGTGAAAAATTTTCATAAACATCAATATCCTCTATTTGGGAGTATCCCTTGTACACCAATCATGATTTTTTTATAATTATTATTCCATCTTCATTCACCTTATTATAGAAAACTCATTTAGTCCAGATGACATTCTTATCTATTGGACTCAAAAACAATCTTTGATGTCTAATTCTTTTCTATTTGGTCAAGTTCTTAATTCATATCTTGAACCCAAATCTCATCTATTGAAGCTTATTCTAAACACTTTGGCTCTACCTATGATAAGAAATGTTCTTGTTTTAGATTATTCCTCTTCCTCATCTGCACTAGAACTATCTTGATCCCCAATGATATTATTCCTATCAATTTTAGCTTGGCACTTTGTTTTATTTACAGTTTTATTCTTCTCATCATCTGAATCTTATTCTGAATCTATCTCAGTTATTTTCACTCCCCCTGAGCTACTCACTTCTTCATCAATATCCTCATGATAATATTCATGAATTTGTTAAAGATTATACTCATTTTCCGCCACAACAACATCATTTCTCTCTATAACTTTTCCCAACAACTTATTAAATAATTTATATATTTTTTATTTTTCTTGAGTAACTAGGAAATTTCCCTTCATATTCATGGGATTCAAACTTCCTATATTTCTACTTATTAAGAATAAAACACTTACTCCCAAAAACTCTAAATTATTTCAATGTTGTATTATTTGGATACCACATATCATATGGAATCTTTTATTCTTTTGATATAATAAGGCTATGTTAGAAATATAGACTAATGTCAAAACTAATTCTTTCCAAAACTTATTCGAAAGGTATTTATCGATAATCATAATTATGTACATGTTTTTATTAATTCGATTTCTTCTCTCAACCACTCCATTTTATTAGGGAGTTCTTACTTCTTAAACATGTTTCCTTATCCCATGTTTCTTGAGATAATCCTCCACTTGAATATTTTTGAACTTTGTTCCATTATTAGTTTGGAACTTCCAGATATTTTGATCTAACATATTTTCAATTTCCCTTTAATAACATGTTATGAAACTGAACACCTCGGATTTGTAGGTGATTATTAAAAATCATGCCATTATTCTAAAATAATTAATTAATAAGACATAATATCTCTTTACATCAACAAATATTAGTGAAATAGGTCCACATACATCAATATTCACCAGTTAAAGAACTTTTGTTGAACTTTGATCTTTTTCTTTATACTTATTCTGAGGAATCTTCCCTCATTGATAAGAAATGGATTAATGAGTATGATCATGTGATAACTTAGGGAGATATCAATTAGTATCACATTTTACCAGATTTTCCAAGGATGATTGTCTCATATGATCAGGACTCTTATTCTATAGCTAGTTATCTTATTCCTTAGATAGGAAGCATATGTCTTCTTCTCCAATCATGAGTTAGAGATTCCACTTTGTGTTCTTTTCTTTACAAAATAACTGATCCATATTTTCCCTTGATGATACAAAACTTTTTGGTAAATATTATAGAATTTTCTAAGTCACAATATTGACTAAAACTTATAAAGTTTTGACTGATACCTTTAACAACCAAGACATCTACACATATCATGTCTTTTCCCCCAAACTTATCTTTCCTTGATCCAATGATCTTCAAACCTTCATCATTTTCAAATCTTATGACACCTTCCTTTTCATTCCTAATTCTTGTCACCAAATTTTTATTTCCTATCATATGGGAAGTGCATACACTATTAATAATCCATATTTTAGTATGATCTGATGCTTTAAAGGCAATCTCTGTAACCACTGCTTGTTCTACTCTTTTCTTTTTGATCCATGTATTTGGTTTCATACTTTATGATGACTGATATTTTTTTTTGTAGTATGATGTTCCAACCTCAACTTGCAAAGATTTAAATTGATTTTGTGTTTTCATCTAGTTCAATGATCATTTGGTCTTCTGCATGCAACCGCTTTAGGTCTACTTCAGTACCCTTTTTTGCATCTTTGACAACAAATATTTGAACATGTGTATGAATCCTCCACACTAAAAATAATTACCATAAAAGGAATTATTTTAATACTGAACTCTATTTGGCTACCTTTTTTATCTTTCTCCCATTGGTACTTCTTTTATATGGAAAAACATTTTGATAATGTCCATATTTTTACAGCAATAACACCTTATATGAGGTGTATTCCTATACATCATTTATACACCACTGATTTCCACTTGAGTTCTATGAATCTTCTGATTTTAATTCATATCCATGTTAGTCTTCAACCTCAGAGTGGTAGATTTTGATCTAACATCAAACATTACTAATTTCTATTTACGGTCAACACTCATACCAGAAGTTTCATTTTGATATGAAATATTCTTCTCCAGACATTCCTTTGACTTTTTGTTGGTCCTCTAAATTTTAATTTCAATTTTTCTATCACCTGTTGAACCTTCTTTCCCAAAATCATATCATGGGTCAAGAATTTCTCTTAATCCATCACCTTTACTCATAAGTCGACAAACTTATCCTAAATTTCTTCAATATTTTTGACTTGACCTTTTATTATGTTAGCCATACCATTGATAAAATTTATTTTTTATTCAACCTTGAGTTTAAAATCAATTAATTACTCTAAGTTATATAGATTTTTAGATTCAATCTTTTCAATTTTAGCCTTCATCTTAAATTTATCTTCTTCCTACTACTACATAAATAGTTTGGAATCATGAACCACCATATTTTATTTCTTTATTTTGGCTCTCCAAAAATCTATCTCCTCAATCATGGCTTCTAATTTAACCTTAAGGTCAAATTTTCCTTCAACTTGTCCTTCAACATTGTCACTTTCTTCCCTTATCTAGTTATTAGCCATAACTTCCACCATAGAATATTATTTATGATCCTTACAGTCTTCCATTTCTTATACCTTAGTTTATTCAGGATTATCATTATCTTATGAAAGAAGATTCTTTTTCTTTAATAAATTTCACTTCACATTTTTCTTACCTTTTACATAGGCTGAAGACTTTTTCATGGGAATTTCGACTTCATCCTAATCATCGTCTTAGATCTTCTTAGATAACTTTACTATAATATGTCCAGCCTTTTCACTTTGAGAGCATACTATAGGAAGTTTTCTTTTGAACTTTCCTTTTCCTCTTCATAGATTTTAGGAAATGAATGACATGACCTAATTCGCCTCTTATTCTTCCTGACCATCCTCTATAGTGAGCTTCTTTGTGGCCCTAAAAGCCACCTCTTTAGGTTTTCCTTTTTCTACAGACTCGTTATCATCATTTTTAATCTTGTATGAGATAAGATTACTATGTAATCTATCCAATGTTAGCTCATTTGGATATTTATCTTCCAGTATAGAGACTTTTAGATTAAACTGTGGTTGAAGTATTCTTAAGATACGCTTAACAATATTTACATCTTCATGAATTTCTCTAAGAACACGCATGTCTTCTGCAACAACATTTACCTAGTCAAATAATGTATCTATATACTCATTGGGGTGCATTCTCAAACCCTTATATTTGTTATATATAACTTGTAATTTTTCTTCTATGAATTTTGAATCACCTTCATAGATATTTAGTAGATTTTCCCACATTGAATGCATTAACTTGCATGACATCAACTTCATATAGATTGTGTCTGATAAAGCTTCTCATAAGGAATTAATTCCTTTTTCATTAGCATCCAACTCTCTTAAATCTACTTCTGATAAAACTCCACTATCCACACTAGTATAAATAGCATATATCACAACTGTAAATAAATCCATACCCAATGATTATAAATAGTGTTGCATATTATTCTTCCACAACTAGATATTGTTTCCATTGAATATTAGAATCCCTTTATGATTACCGACCTCTATTGAAATCACTAAGAGAGAAACATTGATTTTAACATTTACCTATGATACTAATTGTTAACCCAACTAGGTTAAATACCCTGAGAGAGGGGTGAATCAAGGTATGAAAAATTAAAATAATTATCTCTTCAGATCTTGTTACTTCGTTAGAAAAAACTCTCTCCTCTATCCTTTATATTGCACAAAATAAATGAAAATTAAAACATGCATTGGACACAAAAAAAATTACTTGGTTCTCCCTCATCGGGATGCATTTAAGGAGTATACAAATGCAATGTGTTGATTTACCAGATTCACTAAATCTCACTATTGTTACAAAGATCAAATTGGACTCTCTCTCCATCCTGGTTTACAACCATTCAAAATTTAAAATATCAATTCTCTCTCTCTGAAGTGAACACACTACTCCTCCAGTAGACTGTTATAACAATGAGTTTTAAGTTTATTCACACTCGTGTGTGTCTTTATGATCTTGTTTTGTCAATGAGATAACAACCACCTTTGTGTGATCCTCCTCTACAAAACCCCTCTATGAGACCCCCTTCTGTTTACTCAGATCACGTGACTCTGGCATGAGACCTTGTTTAGTTTACATGAATAACGAGACCTTGTTCTTTTCATGTAGATTGTGTGATATCAACAGGTATGTGCAAGGACCCAGCCTTAAACATTACATATTCTAGTGATTTTATACTATAATTCACATTATTACATTTCTAAGGATATTTTCGATTTAGAGTTTTAGAGAATTATGTCATAACTCACATATAAAAACTCAAATATTAAAAATTGGACACTTCTACTCAATATCTATTTGTTCCACCAAAGGAAACCCTTTTAAAATAAAACATGTTTTCTTTTCATGACATATCTTCACAATTTCCATCTTGTCCTCATCTTCATACATACTCATACTTTACCTGATGAAAAAAATTTAAAAACTTATAATGAGCATAAAAATCTTATTAAGGGATATAAAATAAGGTAAAATGTTAGTCCAATGAAAATCCATAAAAATATTTTCATAAAAACATACCTTCTTAGTCAGAAAAAGGAATCCTCTTTTCAAAAATATCAATATCTTACCTTTTTAAAATCAATCGATTCTCATGAAAAATAGTTAAAAAGGATCTAAAATATAAGTAGGTGACTTGGGACATTATCTTACATCTCACACTTACAAAATCTATTACAGTTTTACCCGATGTTATCTGGTCCACCCCATGTTAAGTTGTAACGGGCTTACCCGGTGCTATTTGGGCCACCCCATGTTAAGTTGTAACGGACTTTCTCAATGATATCTAGGTTATACCATGTTAATATATCACATTATTTCCTATCACTATCTGGGCCACCCCATGTTAATATGTAATGGGTTTTCCTAAGGCTATCTGGGTTACCCCATGTTAAGTTATCACGGGCTTTCTCGGTGCTATCTGGGTCACCCCATGTTAAGCTGTAACGGGCTTTCCTGAAACTATCTAGGCCACCCCATGTTTAATTCTCAAGTACCATTTAATGAATAAATCATTTTTATGATTTTAATTTTTTTATCATAAAGAATTTTAAAAACTCTTTTAAACTCATAAGAAAATCTCTTTTGGATATCAAAATATCCTTTCCTTTTTAAAATGACTTTTAAAATTGAAACACTCCATATATCATAAAGAAAGTATTTTCTTTAAAAATAACCATGAAATTTTATAAACTAATCATCAAATCATTAAATCATCATGATGAAAGGAAAATCCTCCCATGTTGTATAAGTTAAAAAAACATTTCTTCCATATTTTTGTCAAAAAAGTCATATAGAACCTCTTTTAGAAAATAAAAAAAAGAATACTTTCAAAACATTTTGTAAAAATTCAAAACATGATTATAAATGACTTTAAACAATCATAAGATAATAGTGAAAACATTTTTGGAAATTTTTTTAGAAAACATGGACATGGAAGAATATGAGAGTTTTAAGGGTAACTTTAAAAATATATTTTGTAAAAGAAAGTCCCTTATAAATATCATATCGTTAAAGTGAGAATTAATCAAATGAAAAAAAATATATGTATCCACTATAAATCCATATAATAAAAAGTGAAAATATAATATAAGATATTCAAAAGTCATTTCACTCATAATCTTAGCATGACATAATCAAGAAGTTGAAGTTTAACCCATGGAATGGAAATTGGGTTAAGAAAATCTCTTAGCTCACATTCGACTTCCTTAAAAAGTGTTAAAACATCCTCTTTAATGGTTTAAAGAATGTTATTAACTCATTTAAGAACTATATTCATATTTATAATACCTTATGTGATGATTTTATAACATATTGTGACCCATTCACTAATAATATTTCATTATTTTCATAGTTTTGAGTGTGTTTGTTTCATGGTTTCATGATCGGTTCATTTGTGTATAATTATGGATGTTCTTGTAAAATGGGATTACAACTCCAGAAGTGGAATGGAATAGTATTAATGAAATTCTAGAAGTATTAATGGTCTCATATATCTTTTTTATTTCATACATGAGGATGACTCATTAGATAAATTGTTAATGATAAATGTTTAGTTTATTTTGGCAGTTTTTCTGAACATCATCAACTAGTTTCGTCTCATTTAATATTATGTGTGTATATTAGTTCCAGAACATGAAATAAGTTATAATATACCTATTTAAATATGATTTAACCAGAATGACACTTTTATGACCATCCATTAAGGTGGTAATGGAAAACAAAAAATTATTATTCACAGAGATGGTAAACCGACATAATTTGGACAATAGTTTTTTTTCTTTGAATAAGAGAATATGAGAATGAAATATATATGATATATTCCATTAGAAAAATAAAACTATGATATATACATTCTTTTTTATTTATCATGCATTGATGGATGAAGGGGGTAGGGAGAAGATAGAAGAAGAGAAGAAATTAAGAGTGGTACTTTGAGAAAATTGCCTCTTGAATATCACCTCCTTGAGAGACCCTAGAGGACCTTGGATTTGATCTTTTGGTAAGACCAAAAACACTTAGACATGGGGATAATGATGAGGAGAGTTTTGGGTAGATATTTTAGGATCTACAAGTATTGTGATTTGAAATGGGGTGGTGATGAATGATATTTATGTTAGGTATCGGGACGGCACAACGGAAGCCGGTGGGCTGGGATTTTAAAATTTTCTACATCATCGGTGTGACATAACCCTATCAACTCTAGTGATCTTATGCCGGTTTGGTCCGAGAATCTCTCAAGGTTTAAATAGAGCACACAAAATAAACTTAACATGTACCTAGTTCAGATTTGACGTGTGCAAGTCCACCGTAGGATGCTGGCGATCATTGCTCAAAGACTCTGACGTCGAAGCCCTCTAGATCGTCCACACACACCTCTTGAATCTACTCGCACACCATTCGTTGAGATCCAGGTGCTAGTACAGATCTTCAAATCTCACTTCATCTTGGTGACAATCACCGTAAGGCAAGAATATTCAATTCGAAATGGATGAACTTGAAGATCTCCCTTCGCTTGAGAGACTCTCTCTCTCTAGATTCCATGAGGAGAGAGAAGATCTCAATCCCAACACATGAATAGTTACCAAGGGGATATCCTCTCTCTCACTTATATAGAGAATGTTTAAAACACGTGGTATGGGTTCCCGGCCCCCGTGTAATAAACGTCTGCTATATAAGTGTTATAAATAATTATTTATGACAAATAAAATTATGCCATAAATAATATTTATAATTTATCACTTACACATAATATATATATATATATATATATATATTACGTGATAATCTTGAGTTTTTAACTCAACTCACACCTCTTTCTAATATTAAACGAACCTATGATATTAAAATCTATTCGAATAATATTAATACTTGTATTTACTATATAACTTGTAAATACATGTTATAAACAAATTAAATGAATTATTCTAAACTTGAATAATTAATGAATTTATTTATTATTTAGTGATTCATATAACTTGGATAGTACTCGGACCCTTTGGCGGGGCCCACCAAGTTCTATATTCCTATTCCATGAATAGGGAAAATTCTCAAAGCTCTATTGTGTGTGACCCTCTAGGCCCTTACCTCAATAGTAGTGAATAATATCCACCGACCAAGAGCGGGGTCTAGCAACCCATCGAGGCCCCTATAGATATAATTCAAATTCAAAGCAATGACTGCCTTCCTACAAACACAGTCTTTGTAATATAATCTCTTCATCATTGATATCTCAATAAAGCAGAATGCACACTAGTGTCGTCATTCTTTATCTTGCTTTATTTTATTTTTTGATTTGTCTAGATGGTCTTACCTTCCACTACCATGGACATGTTTTTAATAAAGGTACAACCATCCTAATCAACCAGGCCCAAGATATCTCTTCCTAAACTTATAAGGGATAAATCCTTTCCCGATCATTCAATAAATGTCATGCCATTAATGACGTACCCAATACAAACTACCTCACCGTGACTTTGTCACCATGGTTTTCACCTTGCATCAAATGTACGTAATTAAATGACATCCATTGATAATGATATCAATTCTAAAGACCATTACACATGTCTATAAATAGGAATGACCAATGACACCTAAAACATGTGGTGTTCCTATTATGTGGGTTTGTCGTCATGATCTCAACTACTAGAGATCATCAAGTGCGAACTTCATGAGAAGAAGTCTCAATGCTTATGAGCCCCCGACACCTGATAGTCACACATCATCTGTGTCCTTTCATAATGATGTAACTAGACCATAGGATGTTACTTTAATATTACTGTCATGGAATCTCATGGTTATCATTATAGCCTAGGATCTACTATAACCCTTTCATGTGACGGGTAATCTAAGGAAATTTCCATAAACAAAGTGGATGCAGAAGTATCTAAACTATTATGGAAATATAGACACATGTATTATAACAAACTGAATACATTTAGCAGTAATCAAAGTACAAAACAAGATGGGTCTAGGGCACCTACTTTCAATACTCCCACTTGCACTAGAGCCAACTGCTAATAGGTTTCAATCTGCTATCTCTCACATGTGAATCATGCTTCTGCTGAGAAATGGATTTATTTAGGGGGTCTACCATATTGTCCTCTGTGGATAATCTTCCAACTTCCACTTCACCTCTTTGAGTAAAATCCCTCAAGAGATGAAACTTCTAAAGAATATTCTTTCTCCTCTAGTGAGACCTGGGATCCTTATCAAGCACCACTACAGCAGTATTATCACAATATACTGAAACAAGGTCTGCACTGCTAGGTACAACACCAATGTTTGAGATAAAGCTGCATATCCAGACTGCTTCCTTTGCTGCATCGGAAGCTGAAATATATTCAGACTCTACTATATAATCAGCAACCACAGCTTGCTTCGAGCTTCTCCAGCTCACTGCACCACCATTCAGGAAAAAGATGTAGCCTGACTGCGATTTTATATCATCATGATCTGTTTGGAAACTAGAATTAGTGTATCCCCTCACAACTAGTTTCTCATCTCCTCCATACACCAGGAACATATCCTTAGTATGAATCAAGTACTTTAGGATAGTTTTAATAGTTGTCCAATGCAGCTCTCCTGGTTTGGCTTGATATCTAACCACCATGCTTAAAGCAAAGGCAACATCAAACCTAGTACATAGCATGGCATACATGATATAACTCACTACTGAAGCATAAGGGACTCTACTCATTCTGTCAATCTCCTCATGTGTTTGTGGACACATTTTCTTGGAGAGATTTACACCATGTGACATAGGTAACAATCCTCTCTTGGATTGTTCCATACTTTACCTTTTGAGTACCTTGTCAATATATGTACTTTGACTTATCCCAAGTAGCCTTTGAGATATATCTCAATAGATCTTGATCTATAGAATGTTGGCGGCTTCACCTAAGTCTTTTATGGAGAAGCATTCATTTAACCAAGTCTTAACTGACTGTAAGACTTGCACCTTATTTCCCATAATTAATATGTCATCAACATATAATACTAGGAAAATGATGGCATTCCCTTCAACCTTTTTATAGACACAAGTCTCTCTTTCATTTTTGAAAACTAAAATATCTTATGGACTCATCAAAACGAACATTCCATGATCTTTATGCCTGCTTTAATTCATAAATGGATCTCTACAGCTTTCATACTTTATTGGCATTCTTTGACTTGACAAACCCTTTGGGTTGAGCTATATAGATGTCTTCAAACAACTTCCCATTTAGAAAAGCAGTTTTGACATCCATTTTCCAAATTTTATAATCATGTGATGCTGCTATTTCAAGCAATATTCTGATGGATTTAAGCATTTCTACTGGTGAGAAGGTTTCATCATAGTCAATGCCTTGACGTTGCCTGAAACCCTTTGCAACCAGTCTTGATTTAAAGGTATTAACCTCACCATCCATGTCCAGCTTCTTCTTGAATACCCATTTTCATCTAATGAGATTTACATTAGTTGGAGGGTCTACCAAAATCCAAACTTGATTTTGGTACATGGACTCTATCTCAGAATTCATGGATTCTTTCCATTTAGTAGCTTATTTTCCTTCTACTACTTCCTTGTAGGTTAGAGGTTCATCATCCTCAAGGAATAATGTGTCACCTGACTCAGTGATAAGAAAACCATAACACTCTAGTTCCCTAACCTCTCACGTAGACCTACACAGTATTTGTGTCTCAGGAATAACTTATTCTTCCACTTGTTATTGTGGATATTGTTCCTCTACCAACTCTTGTGCATCTGGAGCATTAACTTCATTGAAGTCAATCATGCTCCCACTATTTCCAATAAAAATGTGTTCCCTTTCTAGAAATGTGGCGTATCTTTCCACAATAACTTTTCTATCTAAAGGGTTATATAGGTAGTATCCTCTAGTTTTCGTAGGATAACCTGTAAAGATGAACTTAGTGCTTCTAGATGCTAATTTGTCACTTGGTAAAGTCTTGAAAATGTCTCGCACCCCCATACACGCATGTGTGTCAGGTTGGGTTTCTTTCCATACCATAACTGATATGGAATCCCATCTGCAGCTTTAGTTGGTACTCGGTTAAGGGTATATGTTGTTGTCTGCAAGTCATATCCCCAAAAGGAAATGAAAGGGTTTCATGACTCATCGTTGATCTGACCATGTCAAGCAAGGTCTTATTCCTCCTTTAACTAACACCATTCCATTGTGTTGTATAATGAGAAGTGAGTTGGGATACTATACAACACTCCTTCAAGTGATCAATGAAAGCTTGGTTAAGATACTCTTCGCCTCGATCTGAGCAGAGTGCTTTTATCTTCTTACCAAGTTGGTTTTCTAATTCATTTTGGTATTCCTTAAATATCCTAAAAGAATCTAACTTATACCTCATTAAGTAGATATAGACATACCTACTATAGTAATCAGTAAAAGTAATGATGTATAGAAAACCACCCCTTGCCTCTACTGGAAATAGACCACACACATCAGTATGTATTAATTCCAGCATTGCATTAGCTCTTTCTCCCTTTCCTGAGAAAGGTGCTTTGGTCATCTTTCCTTGTAAACAAGCTTGACATACATCTAAGGGTTGTAACTGTACCGAGTCTAGATACCCTTATTGACGTAATCTTTGTAATCACTTCTCGTTTACATGACCAAGCCTGAAGTGTCATAGGCAGGTGATATTTGAGTCATGTTGGTTGTTTTTGTCATTGATTTCCATTACTGAGTTTTCTAGTTTCAGCATATATAAACCATTGTTAAGATGTGTCATACCATAACATATGTTATACCTATAAAGGAGACAACATTTATTTCCAAACTTGAAATAAAAACTCATAGTGTCTAGACTTGACATAGAGATAATGTTTCTGGTAATAGAAGGTACATAATATCAATTGTTTAAAACTAGAACCAAACCAGTTGTCAAGGTTAAGTGATAGTATCCCACTGCCAAGGCTGGCAGACTTGCACCATTTTCAGCTCAGAGATCCACTTGACCTTTTGCAATCTTCTTGAACCTACTTGGTTCTTGTATATGAATACAAATGTGTGAGCCACATGCTATATCCAATACCCAACTTGTAGATAAAGATAGATTGCATTCAATGAAAAAAATACCTAAAGTAGAAGCATCAGTTTGCTTCTTCTTCCCATCTCTACAATTCTTCTTCCAGTGGCCATTCTTACCACATCCAAAGCAGACGGCTTCCTACTCATTACTTTGCCTCTGAATCTTTGGCTTCTTTGCAGGATGATGCATTGATGTCTTAGGACTTGCCTTGGCCTTGGACCCCTTTGTGTTACCCTTTTTTTCTTTTTCACCATAAGGATAGATGAATTAGTATTTTTCATATCCTTATTAGCTTGGTGAACTAAATCCAAAAAGTCTGGGAGAAACTTTTTCATATCATTAATATTATAATTGACAATAAAAGTTGAGAATCTTGATGGTAAAGAGGCAAGAATAAGATCCACTGCTAGTTCTTGGTTAAGTTTGAACCCAAGGGCTTCAAGCCTCTCAATATACCCAATCATCTTGAGTACGTGAGGACTGGCTTGGTGCCCTTATGCTAGCCTACACTTATAAAGCGCACTTGAGATATCATACCTTTCTTGTCTAGCCCTCTCCTCATATAGTTCTTGGAGATGTGAAAGCATCTTGTAGGTGTCCTCATCCTCATGCATTTTTTGCAATTGGATGGACATGGATGACAACATGATGCATTGTACATCAAGTGCATCGTCTACATGTTTTCTCCATTTATCTTTCTCCGCCTTACTTTCTCCCTAAGGAGTCTCAGCAGGAATTGGAGATTCCAGCACATATAACTTTCTTTCTTGGCGTAGTACTATGCACAAGCACCTATACCACTCCTGGAAGTTATTGTCGGTCAAGATATTTTCTTTATCCAAAATTGATTGCAGTGATAAAGTACTTGTGGTGTTAGTGATTGCCATTTTGAATCTACATCAAATAAACATTTAGTAGTTAGTACTTTGTCTTGATTACCTTTTGACATTTATGATTAATAAATTATTATACCATTTTAATGTCTCCCACTATTTTAGCGAACCTTAATAGCCCTCACTATTAGATTTGGAACACTCTGTCTCTTGAGTATTCTAGTGGAAAGGATCATCAAAACCTCCCTCGTAGTCTACAAGCTAGGGCTACACCACTACTTGGAGGGTTTCAAGGTAGGCACTAGGCTGGCCAACCACTTGTTCTTGTGGTTCCCTGTGCTGTTGAGTAAAGTCCCAGATTTTGGAATCTGAACTTGATTCCCTCAACATCTTGCCTCTAAAGTAATAGCAAGTTAGCTATTGATAATCCTTAACTACTCACTTTAGTTAAGTCAACCCAGTTCTCCTATGAAAATGCCTTGATAGTAAGAGGCACTCTCAACTATGGCTGACGAGCACCCCAAACAGCCGGTTTTGTTTAGATGTGAGAAATGGAAGGCATTTATTGGACTTAATATATCTTTGAGGGATTTTTAATATTTATTGACGAATATAATTCTTTTCTATTTATTATGTTCAAACTGGGTTGTCATGCTCACAAATGAACATGTAATAGAATATAATTCATCACATCTTTATGCATTTTATCTTGTTTACTATTCTATGTGATCACGCAATAATCATGCAGACGCATAAAATAATAAACTATGCATAAAGTAAATCATACAATCCGACTGGTCTTGAGCATTCTATAATGATCGATCGATAACTGATCAGTCATCACCTAGGGGCATCATACCTGAGTCAAAACGTGACTCGCATCGCTGCTGGCCCCAGTGCTAAGCGCTCAACTCCTATCTAAACTACCGCCTCGACATGGCGAGGTCTGCATCTCGGATCATCACCGTATAATTACAAATATACTCACACGCATGCGAGGGGGTCTGGGGTATAAAATATAACTAGTGCAATGGACATGCAGGCCCTTATACATATTTTAATTAAAAGACGATTCGCAGATCGTCATTTATCTAATTAAATATTACAATCATCGCACGCATTTTATAAATAATTAAATAAATAAAGTCAGACATGCATGGGTCAGTCGCTAGCTCAAGACCAGTCGGGGTAAAATATGCACAATAAAATTAAATTGTTATAAATTTAAATAGTGTGAGGGTGTTCTAATAAATTAAATGAATTTGATTAAATTCAAATAATTTATTTATCGGTTTGATTTGTTTAATTTAATTTTAATTCTAAAAATTAAATTAAACCATTAATTTAATTTTAATCTTAAATTAAATAAATATTTCAGATTAAAAATAAATTTAAACCCCCAAATTAATTCTAATTAATTTAATTTAAAAAACTAAATTAATTAAAAAATTGATTTAAAACGGGGTTACCTCTAGCCAGGGAGGAGTCCGGCAGGACTACGAACTGCCGCAGAGTGTTGTCCTAGAGTAGGGCCAAGTCACGACATTACCGTCATTACCGCGGCGTGACCATAGCGTGACTGCGGCGTGACCACGACGTGACCGTGGCGGCCCGGTCCAGCGACATCCGCGGGGCAGCTTCTTCCGACCAGGAGCGAAGGGAGTGGGAGGAGGCCAGGCAACATTCCGGCCAGCCGCATGGCCGACAGCCCACTGCTCCGGCCAGCCGGTGGGGCGGCTACCCGGTCCGACACGGCTGGGACCGGCAGTGGCCTGGTCTAGCGTGGCCGGGACCGATGCGGCGCGACCAGGCCAGTTCAGCGAGAGGGCGGCCGGGGTTCGGGAGCGGCGCGGCGCGGCGGTTCGGCGGGGTTCACGGCGAGTCGACGCGACCATGCCGGTTCGGCGAGAGGTCGGTCGGGGTTCAGGAGCAGTGCGACGCGGCGGTCTGGTGGGCTTCAGGGCAAGGTGGCACGACCAGGCGGTCCGGCGGGGTTCAGGGTGGCGGTTCGGCAGAAAGGGAGGCCGGCTAGGTTTCTCCCACAAGGGGGAGGCGGCCTCCTATGCACCGCGTGAAAGAGAAGACCCCCTTGGGTCTTCTATTGTTTTTTTATTTGTCCTTAGACAAAATTGCCACCTACATGCCCCCTTGTTTTTTTTAAATAAAAGGAAGAAGACCCCAAAATGGGGTCTTCGTCTCCCTTTTTTTTAACTTTTTGAAAAATTATTTTCCACACCCCTTTACTTTGTGGAAAATATTTTATAATAAAATATTATATTATATTTTATAATAATAAAATATTATATTTAAGTTTATCTCAATAATTATTGAGATTAACATCAAATGGATGAAAAAACTACAACGTCAATCCGATTAAATTTTTTAAATGATCGTAGCTTGATCATTTGAAAACGAAACGACGGGCGGTTGGATCTGAATGAACCGTTTTAACACCCCACACTTAAATTTAATGCATTTTAATTTTGTTGACTCAGAAAAACCTTGAGATCCCTCGGATACCACTGTTAGGTACCGAGACGGCGCAGCGGAAGCCGGTGGGTCGGGATTTTAAAATTTTCCGCATCACTGGAGTGACATAACCCTGTTAACTCCGGTGATCTTGTTCCGGTTTGGTCTGAGAATCTCGCAAGGTTTAAACAGAGCACAAAAATAAACCGAACTTGTACCTAGTTCAGATTTGACGGGTGCAAGTCTGCCGTAGGACACTGGCGATCGTTGCTCGAAGACTCCGACGTCGAAGTCCTCTAGATCATCCACACACGCCTCTCGAATCTGCTCGCGTGTCGTTCGTCGAGATCCGGGTGCTAGCGCGGATCTTCAACGCTCACTTCAGCGCAGCGACGATCACTGTAAGGTAAGAAGCTTCAATCCGAAATGGATGAACTTGAAGATCTTCCTTTGCTTGAGAGACTCTCTCTCTAGATTCCAGGAGGAGAGAGAAGCTCTCAATCCCAACACATGAATAGTTACCAAGGGGAGAGCCTCTCTCTCACTTATATAGAGAATGTTTAAAACATGCAGTATGGGTTCCCGACCCCCGTGTAATAAACGTTTTCTATATGAGTGTTATAAATAATTATTTATGACAAATAAAATTATGCCATAAATAATATTTATAATTCATCACTTACTCGTAATATATATATATATATATATATATATATATTACGTGATAATCTTGAGTCTTTAACTCGACTCACACCTCCTACTAATATTAAACGAACCTAGGATATTAAAATCTATTCGAATAATATTAATACTTGTATTTACTATATAACTCTTAAATACATGTTATAAACAAATTCAATGGATTATTTTAAACTTGAATAATTAATGAATTTATTTATTCTTTGGTGATCCATAGAACTTGGATAATACTCAGACCCTTTAGCAGGGCCCACCAAGTTTTATATTTCTATTCCCAGAATAGGGCAGATTCTCAAAGCGCTATTGTGTGTGACCTTCTAGACCCTTACCTCAATAGTAGTGAATAATATCCACCGACCAAGAGCGGGGTCTAGCAACCCATCGAGACCCCTATAGAGATAAGGCAAAGTCAAAGCAATGACTGCCTTCCTACGAACACGGTCCATGTAATATAATCTCTTCGTCATTGATATCTCAATAAAGCAGAATGCACACTAGTGTCATCATTCTTTATCTTGCTTTATTTTATTTGTTGATTTTTCTGGACGGTCTTACCTTCCACTACCATGGTCGTGGATTTAATGAAGATGCAACAATCCTAATCAACCAGGACCGAGATATCTCTTCCTGAACTCAGAAGCGACAAATCCTTTCTCGATCATTCAATCAATGTCATGCCATTTATGACGTACCTGATACAAACTACCTCACCACGACTTTGTCGTCATGGTTTTCGCCTTGCATCAAATGTACGTAATTAAACGACATCCATTGACAATGATCTGAAGTCTAAAGACCATTACACATTTTCGTAGATAGGAACGACCAATGACACCTAAAACGTGTGGTGTTCCTATTATGCGGGTTTGTCGTCATGATCTCAACTACTAGAGATCATCAAGTGCGAACTTCATTGGAAGAAGTCTCAATGCTTATGAGCCCCCAACACCTGATGGTCACACATCATTTGTGTCCTTTCAGAATGATGTAACTGGACCATATGATGTTACTTTAAGATTAATGTTATGGCATCTCAGGGTTCTCATTATAGCTTGGGATCTATTATAACCCTTTGACGCGACAAATAATCTAAGGACGTTGTCATAAACAAAGTGGATGCAGAAATATCTACACTATTATGGAAAGATAAACACATGTATTATAACAAACTGAATACATGTAGCGGTAATCAAAGTACAAAACAAGTTGAGTCTAGAGCACCCACTTTCAACAATTTATACTTGAGGAGGGGTGAGTTTAAATTATTAAATAATGATTATTTTATAATTAAAGCCAATCACGTTGAGATGACATTAATTTCCATGACTTTGGGTGACAATTAATATTGTAGAGGCTAGTCAGGGTCGATAAATACCTCAACCAGCCATTAAATATTGTAGGTTTTAGGTATTTTAAGTCTTTACCTTTAAACTTTAACCTGTTTCATTTTTTACCAATACCGTGGAAAATAATTTTTTTTACCATGGTAACTTTTTTATGTCTAAAAATAAAAATGATCTTACTACCTAATTTGGACCTTATGATTCCAAATATGGAATCCATTTTACCAAATTCAATTCACAAAATTAGAAAAATTAGATTTAAAATTAATCTCGTAGACACAATGAAAAAAAAACGGGTTTTTAAAGTAAAAAAATTCAAAACTTTGAAATGTTTTTATATCCAATTTCAATGTGAAATTGATTCCAATGACATTGGATTGATTGATGTATAATTAAACTTATTATAATTTAAAACAAATTTAAAATATAATTTAAATATATAAATAAATTATGTGAAAATGAAGTATTTTTCACTATTCATCAAAAAAATGAAACTTATTAGAAAAATACCAAAAATTCACGCTAAGCTAATTTTGACATTCCGATTTCAAAAATAAAGTTTATTTTGTCAAAATAAATTTATAAAAGTGCCAAAATTTTGATTTAAAACAGTTGCGTCATGAAAAGGCGACTGAATTATCTTTTAGAAAAATATAGCTTTTTATGCTTAAAATAGAATTTATTCTTATCTTAAGTCTAACAAAAATATTGGATGAATTTAAAAACATTTGATTTTATATATAATATATAAATTTCATTAAGATCTTTTACTAATAGTAATTAATTTAATTTATTGAGATAAAATGTCATCGTGGGCAAAAAAAAGTATTTTATAAAAAAACACATCTTTTGTATTCAATTGGTTTTTATTTTCATTTTTGACTAATTGATAACCACTAAATTCATTTTATAAATACATGTAATCTATATTTTCATAATTTAGTTAATCTCATTCATTCTCATCATTCCAACGGCTAGGTGATAACTATTGTATTTAAATAATAATATTTAGACATTTGTTTAAACTCGATGTGACGTATCTTGTATGATATTGTGCATAGTGTTTCATTATAAAAATCTGGGGATGTTACAGTCTGCCTATGCACGCAAACACCCAATGCATACTTCACTTCACAAGACTCCTTCACAATATTCTTTCTCAATACTTTCTACTGATTATGCAAATCGCAAGACTCCAGTGCAAGACTTTGTTCAGGTCATGTGAAATACTTTTGCTTCAGATCAAACCACTTAAGCGAACTTCTATTTTTCTTAAGGACGGGTTATGGGGTATTTATAGGCATAAATCTACCATCTTAACTTCACAAATCACGGTTAGCCATCTATTACACCGCTTAAGCAATCAACCTTACCTGTTTCACGTGATCGCTCAACGGGATCACCAGCCCCATGCCACAAGAACTTCGCATGATCACCTGACGCATGTCACAAGTGCTTTGTCTGATCATCATAATTGTCTTCAGGCACTTCGCATGATCAAGGCATGTGAGATTCATAGTATACGACGAAGTATCATCAGAAGGCATGGGGATGCAGATTCTCGAGGTGTGGTGATGTGGCCTTACTACATTTTTCCACATCTAATATGGGTAATAATTGAGTTTTTAATGATTTTTTACATTCAAAACGTGCTTTAAATTGGAGTTTAATAGATTTGGAACATTTTGTGTTAATTCATTTTATTTTACTTCAATAAATTTTCACAAATGTTTTTGTTCTATTTTATAAGCACATATCATAATACTAGAGAATGGGAAAAAATGGCAAAGTCCCATACTTTTGTTCCATCGTAAGACTTCAGGCGTCATCGTAAGGCTTTCAATAGTTCACAATAAGTCTTTAGCAAGAGATCGCAAGTCTTTCGAGGGTCATCGTATGATTTCATCAGCTCAATATGCAGCCGTTTCGTAAGGCTTCAGGCCTTTGTGAAATCTTCGACAGAGAATGCGAGCGGAGGACGAAGACAACCGAGAATCGAAAGCTCAAATCCAAGCTTAGAGAAGAATGAAGAACTGCTCAAACCCGAGATGATGTCAATCCTGAAGCAAGCTGATAACCAGAGTTGATGATTCAAGCGGCACCAACTAAAACCAAAGCCAATTGAAGCTTGGAGATGATGAGTTCGGTGAGTCGTGTTTTTGAGCAGAAGGAATTGAAGTCGAGCTCAGATGAACGCCATCACAAGAGCTTCGACTAAGGATCAAGTTGGGTGTTGTGTTGCTCGATGAGTTTTTGTTCATTGCAGGTCCAGTCGATGAAGATGGAGGGGGCATCGATATATCTAAGTGTTGAGGCTGCGATAATGGAGATTTGTGCACACCAGGTGCTCGAGAAAATTCCCCAATGAAATTCCACTGCTAGTTGTAGAGTTTGGGGCTGGGCGGAATCCAAAAAAGGTTGTCGACTATTGAAGGATCATCCTTGTTTTTTCTAAGTGGTGAATTTCACTGAAGAAATTAAGTACATCGCCCATCAAAGTAGTTTTGAACCAATTCTTGTTCTTTTGAACCAATTGTTTCGACCCTGGAGAGAGTTTTGACACATGTGTCATCGAAGTCTCAGGAATCCTTGAGTTTGTTTAGCTAAAGGGAATGAAGTTGATGAAGAACTAGCTTCTCTGACATGGCTGAATCAAGCTGATTGTGTAAATCCTTGATTTTGAAGGGGATGAGATGTATTTGTCAAACATGCATGAATGGGACAACCTGGAAATTGAAATAGTGAAGTCTATAAAAAAATGCAGGTCTGATAAGTGACTACAAGGGGGATGATGGAATTAAAATATTTTTCATGAAGAGGTGAAGTTTCAGAATGTATTCCGAAACCTGAGGTAGTGCTGAACATGAAGTAAAAGATTACTGGTTCAACATGTGAGACTTTGGAAAATTATATGGATAATTTGAGGCGGTGCAACCTGAGGAACCAGTTGGCTGTTAAGTTGGTGTCCTAAGTGGGTGACTGGAGTAATTTTAAAAAGGGGGTAGTGGAATTTTGGGGAAGACATTCATTCACATTTTCAGAGATGATTAAAGGAGCTTGATGAGATGTTGGAGCTGACTTGAAGCAGCGGTTCAGAGGTGACTGGAGGTGGAGAGAGAGAGTCGAGCTCAATAGAGAAGGTTCTTATTTTTCTTCTCTTCTTTCCATTGTTTTATCTGTTTTGAGATATATTTCTTGGATATTATTTTGGTTCAATGAATATGTGTAATTAAATTCTTCAAGGAAATCGGATCAAAATGAATTTAAAATTCTTAAATATATTCTTCTGTCTGATGTTCTTGAGCTTCAGTGTGATCTTTTTGTTCTGTGTTCTCTTTTTCATTCTTCATGATAATTTTTTTTTACACTACTCTAAATATCAATAGGGGATGATATTGGATTCCTTGCCCTTGAGATTTCAACCAAAGTACTTCAATTAGTAAATGTTGGCATTTCGTGTCTCCATTAAAGCACCATTCAATTCTAGAGTTATGATTGAAAACTTATTTCTAGGGAGATTTCACTAAATTGTGTTGATCACCAAGCATGAGTTAGGTGTCTCGACCTCTTTTCTTCAAATCTTCAGCACAACTATGAATTTCTTGATGCATGAATATTTTTTTTAATCAATTCAGATCTATTTGGTCTCCTAATTCATCAAATGCCCACCCTTCCTCTTTTGTTATGCTTCTTCCATTATTTCTTCACATCACCTATGTTCTACAATCACAACTTCACATTTTAATTTTATTGTCTGCTAGTTTTTGTTTTGTTTGGTTCTCACAACATTAGCCTTCCACGTGATTCGACGCTGCTTACCACAATGCTAGTAGTTTGTAGGTATTATAAATAAATATATTTGAGCATGTCAATGGCCACACCATCAAAATTTTACACCATTTTCAGGGAAAGCACGTGCGACCAATGCAAAAATACAAAAAAAAAAAAAATCATAGACTTTCAAATAAAAAAACCAAATCAAACCAAAACATTCAATTTTCATCACAATGAAATATGTTTTAAAAAAAGATTCTCTAATTGTCACAAATCAACCCGGGTCAACACTAAACCAGTCACTTAAGTCAGTCCGCGACAAGGCCCGTGAGACATTCTCGATCTTCCCAGGCCGACAACTAGAGTTGGACATCAATGATAATTCAGAGGAAACGATTTAGTCCAATATAAACAAATACAAAAGAAACCGAACAAAGTATGCAACACAAAACCATTGATCACAAATAAATAAATACCTAACAAATCCAAATACGACGACTGTGAAACAAAATAGAAAAAATAAAATATAAGAAAACTGAACCCAAACTGAAACCCAACATGATCCTCATGTGACCTCTTGGTCACCATCATCCAAGACCAACCCGCTCCATAAGCAACCTGAATGAAACTGAACCTGCAAAACAACTCGGGTTTATCGACGCTAAGTGACACAAGGTGTGAACATAAAAAACTCAGTAGGTAACCACCACAAAATCCATACATATCATTTCCCAAAACATTCCATAAATGCTAGTTTGAAAATACATTTAGGAAAAATAAGTTTTTAACTTTTAAAGGGGCCAAACGAATCTTTCCTTTTCAAAAACCCAATTTGAAGACCAAAAGCCAAGTAGGAACCACAACCCAACCAATGCATGAGAGAAAGGAGAAACTGAACTGAGAACAAGCAACATGGGTATAACAAATGAAGCCCGAAAAAAAGGAAAACACCACAAGAGACAACAGAAAAAAAACTAGATAAACAAATACCGAAGTGCTGTAAAATAAAACAGAAGCATACATATATGTAATCATGGACATTTCTTAAACATCCCTAGAAGCAATCCCTGGATGCACTCGATTCGGACCCACCTGTCGGCATATGACGCACCTCCATAGTCAATAACTAACCTTGTTGCTCTAAACTAGCCTCACCAGTGGCACAACCCACCTAGCCTATCCTCTATCTAGGGGGTACTAATTCGTCTAATCGGGATTAGAAAAAAAAATGCCACTTGACCCTCTAGATGACATTGAGGAATCTCATCATAATAGTATAATAGAGAATAAGGAGGTCGTCACACGCTTGGCGTAACCCGCAGTTGATATCGTGCATGCCTTTCCCATTCCCGACACCCACTATGCGAAATCCCTCTCAACAGAAGGACAACCATAGGGTTTCTCATCTCACATAGAACCTTTCAAAGTGCCAACTGAGACTACATGTCATACGAGTTTAAAACCAATTTCCAAAACAACAACAAGTACCAACTAGGGCTTAACATTTAGAAAACTGAAACCCCCTCCAATGAAAATACCTTTCTTTCCAAAACCATTTCCAAAGACATGGTGAGAACATTAATTAAGCTTAGAAGATTCCAAATATGTCTTTTAAGTCATGCGGGCTATGTAACACCCTGAGGTTTTGTGAATTATTTTTTTGAATTAATTGATCCTTTTCGATATTTTTCATTTCATGAAACACTAAAGATAGTTTATTTTATTAAAGCACTATGTTTGACTTGAGTTGTACGCAACACCAAGTTAATCGTGCTGTAAACGCAACATAAACTTTGGTTTTCTCTACATGGAACACCGAAGTTTATTGAACAATAATATATTATTAAAATATGATTATTTAATATAATAAGATAAAACCTTTGTTGGGCATGTATCGTCTCAACAATACTCTATAATTTATGATGATTTTGATGTTCATAAATATCCATGTTTGTTTTCTAATGAAGTTTTGTTAAGTGAGTTTTATAAGAATTTATATCCAATTTAAAGGAATTTAGCGTTACGAGAATGATTTTAGAAACAATGTTTTCATCCCTACGTTACGTTGGAAAGATAACGTTTGTATATTGTATCAACCCTATGTTACACAAAAGAGTTTGCATTTGGATCGTCGTCCTTACGTTTGGAAAATAGACACACGTATGGATCAACAACTATACGTTGGAGCCTGTATTTACTATTTATAGTCCTACGTTCGGGAAAGTTGAACGTATGGTTAATCAATGCTACGTTTGAGGTTTTATGCTGATAATGATAAACGTATGGATCATCATCCATATGCTACTTTGTTTCCTATGTTATGTAAATATGAAAGTATGGTTAAGGAACCCTACACTACGCAAATGAACCCTACGCTACGCAGCTCAACCCTACATTGTGTTCTCAATGACGAAGTTCTTCAAGTCGTGTTTTCAATCCAAGATTACTGCAATGGTCAAGTCATAATTGAAGACCGATTCAAGGATCGTTTTGATTGTTTTAAAGAACTGTGTTCATCGGAGAAAATCTCTCTTATTCTTAAGGGAAGTTACGACTCTCTTAGTCAATTGAAATTTGAATTTCCACGATCAATCAGGCTATTCTTTTGGATTTAGAATACCGAAGAAAGTTTTTTTGTTCTACATATTCCTTCATTATATCTCTTCATATGTGTGTGTGATAAGTGATTCACATATATGATTGTTTTATTAAAGATATTTTTACAGTGCTACAACAGACGAACAACTCTGATAAAAGACTACATTTTGGAGATATACATGTTCTATCTTGTTCTACTGTAAGTTTGTGACTGCTCTGTTTTGTTGCTGCTTTTAAATTGAAGATCTATGTGCAATCTGGATCGCTTCAGACTCATTCTCTCTTGAAGACTACTATTTTTGAAGAAGAAGATTCATCTACTGTTAATTGTATGCTGCTGCAATTGTGAAGTTTAACCTGTTTCAACAAATCAATCTCTTTTGATTTATTTGAGTTTCAACGGCTCATACTCAGTTGTGGTGGAGTATCAACTTCTCGATCTAAGCTGTGGATAAAAGGTTCTTTGTTATAGAACCAGAAAGCTTTGTATTTAGTATTGTAAATGTGTCAATTGTCTGCACTCAGTTGTGGATTCTTGGTCTTGTGATAAGAGGATCATTCTAGTGAATTTATCAAGCTCGCTGAGAGAGTGATTGACAGAGTGGACTAGGAGATTTTTGTATCCCGAACCACTATAAAAAGTTGTGTTCTTTATTTCTGTTTATCATCTGCATATTCTCATACAGAAGAATAACACTGCATACTCGCATAAATTATAGTGGTTGTTAAAAGTCATAATTGTGGAAGATTTTTGAAAAGACACAATTCACCCCTCTTGTGTAAAGACCCAAAAAATTCAAGGGAATTTTTTTCTTAATTTTCTTTGGGATTTTACAAGAACACAGTTTCTGACGGCACCTGATTCCGAGGCCCAGTGAACCCAGAATAAATTTCCGAAGTTTAGCTCGGGTACGTTCAGTGAACGAACGAGCGAGATTTCCTAACTTTTGATCCAGTGCTCGGAATTGAAATCCGAGGGCACTGATGAAACCGCAACGCCGATAATTGCTTAAGAAGACCTTTACTGGAGTTGCGTTTGTTCGGGAGGAGTTGTTAAAAATTAGGGAATTAAATGTTAGGTAAAATAAATTGTGTACAAATTTATTTTATCCTTGGTAGTTTAATTCTCTCATGGGAAGTTGTTGGTGGGGCCCACAACCACCCAACTTCCCATGAGAGGTTATGAGGGCGGTGGGGCCTACACGAACCCCACCCCTTCATATTCCTTAACCCCTTAAACTCTCCATTTAATATGACAACTAAGTTTAATTAATTAAGTGGTTTCTTTTTTTTTGAATTTTTGTATTTTTGAAACACATGGCTTGTGTAATAAAATAAAAGATGTCTTATTTTATTTGGGTTGGAGCTTGTAGTGTTGTGTTTTTGGGAGAGTTCTAGTTTTTGAAGAGTTTCATCCTTCCACGAAGAACTCCATCATCTTCCTTGAAGAACGCGAAGAACACCGACGCGCCTTCCTTCGTTTCTTCTTCCCGCGACAAAGGGAGGGAGACACCGTTTCTCCTCGGACGATCTCCGTCAACGTGTACGGAACCTTCTTCTGCGACGTTCTTTTCCGCGACGAATCAACAACTCTTGAGGTAGGGGTTAATTGTTTCTTCTTCGTGAATATTTTCGTTGCCATTCATCGTTCTCTAATTTGGCCGCCTATTATCGCAATAACGGGAGGAGGTCGGACCGCACGAACACGGCCGACTCTCCTCCCCACTTGATGCTTGAATTTGTTGCGGCACGAGCAAGGCAGCGCGGTGCCGTTGCACTGCGCGGAAATAATGAGGAATGAGCGGAGAAGCGCGGCGCCGTCGCGCCGCGCCGTTGAGGCCAAACGAACCGGGAGCGGCGCTGTCGCGCCGCGCCGGTCGGACCAAGGCCGCGGCGGAGCGGAGGGCGGCGGCCGGAACCACCGGCCGGCTAGCCGGGCCGGCCGATCGAGGAAGGCCGGGGGTCGAAACCCCCGGCTGGCCAAAGGAGCGCCCCCCCTCACATGGGGGCCGCAGTTACACAAACAGGAGGGCAACTCACCCCCCCTGTACGCTCAGCTCCGCACCGGCCGAGCTGGCCGCGCGGGCCGCCCAGGCCGGGCCGGGTCGCGCCTAGGTCGGGCAGGGCCGCGCCCAGGCCGAGCCGGGCCGCGCCCAGGCTGGGCCTGGCCGCGCCCTAATGGGATGAACCCGGACCCGGTTCGGGCCAACCCGGGGGGGGGGGTATCGTGTCGGGTCGGACCGGGCCCGAACCCCCTATTTTCGGACAGATCCGTTCAAACGCCCATAAGTTGGGCTACGGACCTCCGATTGACGCACCGTCAGTTGTGATGCGATCCTTGGATCAAGACGGTCGTTTTGGTATATTGCACTCACGGTTTTGGAGAACTTTGGGTTTGGCCGGGTTGGTTCGAACACGAAACCAATCGGGCCCTCAGAGCGGAAACGCTTATAACTTGAGCTCCGGACGTCCGATTGACGTGCTGTCGACTTTGATGGATTCCTCTTATTGAGACGGACCATTTGGCTTACTCCGCTCGAGCTTTGGACACAGTTGGAGTACAGTCAGGTTGGTTTTGACTTAAAAACCAACCAGGCCCCTAGGACAAAAAAGCCAATAACTCTCAGACCGAGCGTCCGATTGACGCGCCGTCTGTGACGTTGAGTTCCTGTTGACGATACAGAACTTTGGGATACATCAACTCCGGACTTCGTGTCAGTTGATGTATCAGCCCCTCGGCCCGTGGAGCGGACCCTCCCCGAACGAGCTTGCTGTGTGCGGGAACCTTAGAGTTGGCTGCGACTGCGACGACGATGAAGACTGTACGAGAATCCTCTGTGGGTTCGACAACGACGACTACAACACTCAGTGATCCTCTGTGGATCAGTGCCTACCGATCCTGTGTGGATCAGATCCTGTGTGGGTCAGCGCTCAGCGGTCCTGTGTGGGCCAGCGCATACCGATCCTGTATGAGTCAGATCCTGTGTGGGTCATTGCGGGGGTTAGTATCTATCGATCCTGTGTGGGTCATTGCGGGGGTTAGTACCTATCGATCCTTTGTGGGTTCGACGGCTTAGATGAATTAGTGGCTATATCTGATCATCTTTATCGTCTTACGAAGAAGTATACCTGTGTGAGCTGAGTCTTGACTTTCAATCTTGTCTTCGATAAGATTGACTTGACATCCTGTGTGGATTACGTTATGCTTTCCTGTGTGGATTGAGTTGTGTTTTCCGGTGTGGACTGGGTTGTACTTGGGCTCGGATGTTGGAGCCGAACTGGAATTGATGACTTAGGTATATGTATGAGCATATACCTAAGTAGTGTTGGATGTTACTTCGTGATTGTATCTTTCCTTTGTGGATTATCCTTTGTAGATTCTGGGAGACCTTCGGGGGTCTCGGGGTCCCTACTGAGTAGCTTATACTCACTCCTGCACGGGCTATGCCCGCACTACGTTGTGTTGGATGCAGACGACGGACAACGCTGATCGTGGTGGAGGCTTGTGGAGCAAGTCGGTACCTGGAGGTGGACCACTGGGCAGGACGTACACGGAGCGGACGACTGGACCCGTGGAGCTGAGGAGGCTATCTGTACTCACCCTTCAGGTGGGACTTCCAGTGGACGGCTCAGCGTTGCGGCTTTACTTTCAGTTGTTGTACTTTCTTTCCAGTTGTACTTTACGTTCAGTTTGGGTTTTTATTCTGGCCCACTTACTTTTCTGCACTTACTATTGTACCCAGTTTTACTTAGTGTTTACTTCTGCTTGCTTAATCTGTGGTGTTTGTTTACTTTCCAAAGGCAATGGCTTCCCTTTTTATCAGGAATTACGCCTTGGTGCTAGTCATCAGCCCCTGCCCTATGGAAGGCGGGCTTGAGGTAGTCACGACACGGGCCCCGAGGACGAGTCATTACAAATTGGTATCAGAGGGGTTCAGTTCTACCGCAGAACTCAGGACTCTGATCTTTTTCTATGTGAAGCAATAGTGTTAAGAGTATTGAGTGTGGTTATCTGTCCAGGGAGTCCAGTGTTATTGTGACGGCCGACATATCCGTACACCAGCACCCTGACTTCTGATTTCCGACTTAGTGCACGAAAACATTGATTGCATGTGTGTTTTAAGTTTTCTTTGTGATTACTTTGTGTCAGCTCACCAAGTATACTGTATTGACCGTGGCGCACCTGTCTCTTTTCAGGATGACACCACGACGACAACCAGTTAGGGTTCCGAGTTTTGTACGTGACGACAGCCCATCGAGCGACGAGGCCTCGGTGTAGGGCCCTATTACTACGGAGGCACCGACGGTACCACTACCCGCTGAGCCACCGATGCTACCAGCCCCAGCCGCTGAAAGTGCACGTCGGCTTAGTGCACTGCACGAGTTTCAGCGTCAGAGACCGCCCATGTTCCGCGGGGTGATAGACCCTCAGGCAGCCGAGGATTGGCTGGAGGCAGTTGTACGAGTTTTCCTATTGGTAGGGACACCAGTAGACCTCATGATGATCCTTGCAGCGAGTCTCCTGCACGCGGCAGCAGACATATGGTGGAGCTTGATGCTTCAGGTGCACGACGAGACATCACTCCTCTGGATGGACTTTGAGAGCCTCTTCCGCTCGGAGTTTGTCCCAGCCACCCTCTGTGCGGTGCGCATCCAGGAGCTTCTATAGCTGCGGCAGGGCAGCATGACGGTCGCCTAGTACTCGGTGAGATTTACCGATCTCTCGCGCTATTTGACGGACATGGTACGGGACCCATTCTTCCGGGCCCGGACCTTCGAGCAGGGATTGAGGCATGAGATCAGAGCATCACTGATCTCCCTCAGTATTCTGACACAAGCAGGGGTACTGGAGCGAGCCCTTCTCATTGAGAGCTTTCTTGCTGAGCCTATACCGGCAGCGAGACCTACCGCAGGGCGGCACGTAGCAGAGTCTTCTGCAGCTGGCAGTCGACGGATGACACATGGTTCCAGGCGAACCAGACCCTCAGGCGGACGACCTCAGGACACTGGCTCAGAGATGCGGGGCACACAGTGCAGAGCCAGTCTTACGAGAGGCAGACAGTGCTACGCATGTGATGGGCAGGGCCATATGACTCGTGACTGCCCGACCCGCCGTGCCGAGGAGCGACAGACGGTTGAGGGGCCAACCAGGCAGAGGCAAAGGGTCGACCGTGGTGGTCCACAGGGAGCAGGCGGACGAGGCAGAGGAGCTGGCCGAGCAGCAGGTGGTGGACGACGCTTTGAGGCTCTACCACCACCACCACCAGGAGGCCCACCCCGACCACAGGGAGCTGGCAGGCAGAGACAGACACAGCTTCAGGCGGTGGAGGCCCACGACTACGGTGCGCCCGAGATGATTCGAGGTACTATCTGTGTCTACTCCACCCTTCCTGCAGTTCTTATAGACACAGGAGTAAGTCATTCTTTCATTGTCGCTGCCCTTGTTCAGAGCTCGGAGATTCTGACGGAGCCGTTGGCTTGATCCTTACGACTAGAGACTCCTACGGGAGCAAACTCGACGATTACGCACTGGTGCCGGCAGTGTGAGCTTACTCTAGGAGGCGAGAGCTTCGGCTGGGATCTTCTTGTAGCGGCGTCGAGACCTTATGACATCATCTTGGGCATGGATTGGTTATCTACAGTCCATGCTCAGATCGACTGCATTAGGCGCAATGTGCGATGTGTTCGCATCGATGGGAGCAGGTTCACCTTCATCGGCAAGAAGGGAGCCTTTGCAGCACAGGATGGACTCACGCAGAGGAGAGGACAACCCATCACTCTTCAGTTGACTAGCCTCATCCTAGGAGCAGTTGACGTGCGGAGTCCGAGCTTACCTGCAATGGTGGATTAGTATGCGGACGTTTTTCTTGACGACGTTCCAGGACTACCTACTCGCAGAGAGGTAGACTTTTATATTGACCTATACCCAGAGACAACCCCGATATCCACTCCAGCATATCGGATGACCCCCACTGAGCTTCGAGAGCTACGGGTTCAGCTGGAGGACTTGCAGGGAAAGGGATTCATCTGACCCAGTGTTTCACCCCGGGCTTCCCCGATTTTGTTCGCCAAGAAGGCGGACGGAAGCTTGCGACTGTGTGTCGATTACCGTCGCCTGAACCAGGTGACCGTGAGGAACAAGTATCCGCTTCCGAGGATTGACGACCTCTTCGATCATCTCAAGGGAGCACGATGGTTTTTGAAGATAAACCTCAGGTCAGACTATCATCAGCTCAGAGTTCGCGATGAGGACGTGCAAAAGACGACCTTCAGATGCCGGTATGACCACTATGAGTTCTTGGTTATGCCTTTCGGCGTAACCAATGCTCCAGCAGTGTTCATGGGTCTCATGAACATGATCTTTCAGCTATACCTCGATCGATTTGTCGTGATCTTCATCGATGACATATTGATATACTCGACCATTGAGGAGGAGCACGCCTACCACTTGCGGGTTGTACTGGACACACTCCGAGAGCACCAGCTTTATGGTAAGCTCTCGAAGTGTCAGTTCTGGATACGTGAGGTCCACTTCTTGGGACACGTCATCTCTGAGGCGGGAGTTGCGGTTGATCCTGCGAAGATCGAGGCAGTGCTAGCTTGGGAGCCACCCAGGAGCGTGATGGAGGTGTGAAGTTTCTTGAGACTAGCTGGGTACTACCAGAGATTTGTGCCAGACTTCTCCAGAGTTGCGGCACCACTTTCATCTTTGACGAAGAAGGGGAAACCCTTCGTGTGGTCAGACAGATGTCAGTAGAGCTTCCAGGAGTTGAGACAGAGATTGACCAGCGCACATATCTTGAGGCTACCGGAGGAGGGAATAGGGTACGTAGTCTACTGCGATGCATCAGGGACCAGACTCGGATGTGTCCTGATGCAGGAGCGGGCAATGATCGCCTATGGATCACGTCAGTTGAGGCAGCATGAGCAGAACTACACTACCCACGACCTGGAGTTAGTAGCAGTGATCTTCGCTCTGAAGATGTGGCGACACTATCTGATGGGCGAGCGCTTTACAGTCTATTCTGACCATCAGAGTCTCAGGTACATCTTCTCACAGAAGGACCTGAACCTGAGACAACGGTGATGAATCAAGTTCCTCCAGGACTATGACTTTGAGATAATCTATACTCCTGGAAAGAGGAACGTAGTAGCTGATGCTCTCAGCAAGAGGACGGACATTCAACTACTTGGGGAGGCGACAGAGCAGCTAGCCGCTTTGCAGATATCCTTCGTGGATAGTGATAGAGCAGCCTTTCTACATTCACTCACAGTCACTCCTCCACTTCTACAGCGGGTCAGAGAGGCACAACGTGGGGACGTTGACTGTGAGATGCGGCGTGCACAGATATCCTCAGGACAGACACTTGATGGATTCTCTGTGGGAGGAGAGCACGTCATCCTTTTCAGAGGACGTACCATGGTACCAGCTGCTTTACAGGAGGAGGTGCTAAGGGAGTTCCACACTTCCCCTTTAGCGGTACATCCAGGAGTGGTGAAGATGTACCAGGCCCTCAGACGACAGCACTGGTGGCCGGGTATGAAGAAGGTTGTAGCAGAGTTCGTTTCTTGATGCCTCACCTGCCAGTAGGTGAAGGCAGAGCACCAGGTACCAGCAGGCTTGGTACAGCCCTTGGAGTTCCCAGAGTGGAAGTGGGACGGGATATCTATGAACTTCGTGACTGGACTTCCACGCACATCTAGAGGTCACGACTCCATTTGGGTGATTGTCGACCGACTCACCAAGTCGGCCCACTTCTTACCCATCAGAGAGAAGGGCTTAGTGGAGAGCTTGGGACGCCTCTACGTTCAGGAGATTGTACGGATTCATGGTGTGCCATCATCTATCGTCTCCGATCAAGATGCACGCTTTACTTCCCGGCTTTGGAAGGGGTTGTAGGAGGCATTCGGGACGCAACTACATCTGAGCACCGCCTTTCACCCTCAGACGGATGGTCAGACGGAGAGGACCATTCAGACTCTCGTGGACATGCTCCGCGCATGTGTCCTTGACTTTGGTCGCAGCTGGGAGGACCACCTACCCTTGGTGGAGTTCGCATACAACAACAGCTACCACTCCACCATCAGGATGGCACCATACGAGGCATTGTACGACCGACCTTGCAGATCACCTCTGTGCTGGACAGACCCTGGGGAGTCAGCACTTGTGGGACCAGAGATGGTCCAGGCCATGACAAAGAAGGTCCAGGTCATCCAGGAGCAGATGAGGACAGCTCAGAGCCGGCAGAAGTCTTATGCTGACAGGAGGTGGAGACCACTAGAGTTCGAGGATGGCGACCACGTCTTCTTACGGGTCTCATCTCGACGTGGATTACAGAGATTTGGCCGAGGCGGCAAGTTGTCTCCGCGCTTCATCGGACCATTCTAGGTCCTCAGCAGGATAGGTGAGGTGGCTTATCGCCTGACTCTACCACCTCAGTTGCACCGGGTGCACGACATCTTTCACGTATCTCAGCTGAGGAGATACGTGCACGACCCGATGCATATCATCGACCATGGGGAGCTGGACATTGATGATGGGGCGACTTTTGCGGAGGTCCCAGTGGAGATCGAGGATCGACAGGAGCGGGTCCTACGTGGACGGTCGATTCCTCTAGTGCGCATCAGGTGGCAGCACGAGAACCTCCAGGAGAGCACTTGGGAGCGAGAGGCTCAGATGCGTGCACAGTACCCATATTTGTTTCCCTAGTTTATGATGTATCTTTACGGGGACGTAAAGCCCATAGGTGAGAGTAATGTAAAGACCCGTAAAATTCAAGGGAATTTTTTTCTTAATTTTCTTTGGGATTTTACAAGAATGCAGTTTCTGACGGCACCTGATTCGGAGGCCTGGTGAGCCCGGAATAAATTTCCGAAGTTTAGCTCGGGTACGTTCAGTGAACGAACGAGCGGGATTTCATAACTTTTGATCCGTTGCTCGGAATTGAAATCTGAGGGCACCGATGAAACCGCATCGCCGGTAATTGCTTAAGAAGACCTTTACTGGAGTTGCGTTTGCTCCAGATGAGTTGTTAAAAATTAGGGAATTAAATGTTAGGTAACATAAATTGTGTACAAATTTATTTTATCCTTGGTAGTTTAATTCTCTCATGGGAAGTTGTTGGTGGGGCCCACAACCACCCAACTTCCCATGAGAGGTTATGAGGGCGGTGGGGCCTACACGAACCCCACCCCTTCATATTCCTTAACCCCTTAAACTCTCCATTTAATATGACAACTAAGTTTAATTAATTAAGTGGTTTCTTTTTTTTGAATTTTTTATTTTTGAAACACATGGCTTGAGTAGTAAAATAAGAGATGTCTTATTTTATTTGGCTTGGAGCTTGTAGTGTTGTGTTTTTGGGAGAGTTCTAGTTTTTGAAGAGTTTCATCCTTCCACGAAGAACTCCATCATCTTCCTTGAAGAACGCGAAGAACACCGACACACCTTCCTTCGTTTCTTCTTCCCGCGACAAAGGAAGGGAGACACCGTTTCTCCTCGGATGATCTCAGTCAACGTGTACGGAACCTTCTTCCACGACGTTCTTTTCTGCGACGAATCAACAACTCTTGAGGTAGGGGTTAATTGTTTCTTCTTCGTGAATATTTTTGTTGCCATTCATCGTTCTCTAATTTGACCGCCTGTTATCGCAATAACGGGAGGAGGTCGGACCGCACGAACACGACCGACTCTCCTCCCCACTTGATGCTTGAATTTGTTGCGACACGAGCAAGGCAGCGCGGTGTCGTTGCACTGCGCGGAAATAATGAGGAATGAGCGGAGAAGCGCGGCGCCGTTGAGGCCGAACGAACCGGACGCGACGCCGTCGCGCCGTGCCGGAGAACCTCGAAGACGCCGCGGCCGGAGCGGGGCCGCGGCGGAAGGGCGCGGCGCCGGTCGGACCAAGGCTGCGGCGGAACGGAGGGCGGCGGTCGGAACCACCGGCCGCCGATGCGCCGAAGGGGTGGGACCGCGGGGTCCCGCAACAGCAGCACGACCGGCCAGCCGGGCCAGCCGATCGAGGAAGGCCGGGGGTTGAAACCCCCGGCGGGCCAAAGGAGCGCCCCCCCCCCCCCCTCACGTGGGGGTCGCGGTTACACAAACAGGGGGGCAGCGCGCCCCCCCTGTCCGCTCAGCCCGGCACCGGCCGAGCCGGGCCGGGCCGCTCCCTAATGGGCCGGGGCCGGACCCGGTTCGGGTCGACCCGGGGGGGGGGGGGGGGGTATCGGGTCGGGTCGGACCGGGCTCGAACACCCTATTTTCGGACAGATCCGTTCAAACGCCCATAAGTTGGGCTACAGACCTCCGATTGACGCACCGTCAGTTGTGATGCGATCCTTGGATCGAGACGGTCGTTTCGGTATATTACACTCAAGGTTTCAGAGAACTTTGGGTTCAGTCGGGTTGGTTCGAACACGAAACCAACCAGGCCCTCGGAGCGGAAACGCTTATAACTTGAGTTCCGGATGTCCGATTGGCGTACCGTTGACTTTGATGGATTCCTCTTAGTGAGACAGACCTTTTTGCTTACTCTGCTCGAGGTTTGGACACAGTTGGAGTACGGTCGGGTTGGTTTTGACTTAAAAACCAACCGGGCCCCTGGGACGAAAAAGCCAATAACTCTCAGACCGGGCGTCCGATTGACGCGCCGTCTGTGACGTTGAGTTCCTGTTGACGATACGGAACTTTGGGATACATCAACTCCGGACTTTGTGTCAGTTGATGTATCAGCCCCTCGGCTCGTGGAGCGGGCCCTCCCCGAACGAGCTTGCCGTGTGCGGGAACCCTAGAGCTGGCTGCGACCGCGACGACGATGAAGACTGTACGGGAATCCTTCGTGGGTTCGACAACGACGACTACAACACTCAGTGATCCTCTGTGGATCAGTGCCTATCGATCCTGTGTGGACCAGATCCTGTGTGGGTCAGCGCTCAGCGGTCCTGTGTGGGCCAGCGCATACCGATCCTGTGTGGGTCAGATCCCGTGTGGGTCATTGCGGGGGTTAGTACCTATTGATCCTGTGTGGGTCATTGCGGGGGTTAGTACCTATCGATCCTTTGTGGGTCCGACGGCTTAGATGAATCAGTGGCTATATCCGATCATCTTTATCGTCTTACAAAGAAGTATACCTGTGTGAGCTGAGTCTTGACTTTCAATCTTGTCTTCGATAAGATTGACTTGACATCCTGTGTGGATTACGTTATGCTTTCCTGTGTGGATTGAGTTGTGTTTTCCTGTGTGGACTGAGTTGTACTTGGGCTCGGATGTTGGAGCCGAACTGGAATTGATGACTTAGGTATATGTATGGGCATATACCTAAGTAGTGTTGGATGTTACTTTGTGATTGTATCTTTCCTTTGTGGATTATCCTTCGTAGATTCTGGGAGACCTTCGGGGGTCTTGGGGTCCCTACTGAGTAGCTTATACTCACCCCTGCATGGGCTATGCCCGCACTACATTGTGTTGGATGCAGACGACAGACAGCGCTGATCGTAGTGGAGGCTTGTGGAGCAAGTCATTACCTGGAGGTGGACCACTGGGCGGGACGTACACGGAGCGGACGGCTGGACCCGTGGACCTAAGGAGGCTATCTGTACTCACCCTTCAGGTGGGACTTCTAGTGGACGGCTTGACGTTGCGACTTTACTTTCAGTTGTTGTAATTTCTTTCCACTTGTACTTTATGTTCAGTTTGGGTTTGTATTCTGGCCCACTTACTTTTCCGCACTTACCATTGTTCCCAGTTTTACTTAGTGTTTACTTCTGCTTGCTTACTCTGTGGTGTTTGTTTACTTTCCAAAGGCAATGCCTTCCCTTTTTATCGGGAATTACGTCTTGGTGCTAGTCGCCAGCCCCTGGCCTATGAAAGACGGGTTTGGGGTAGTCACGGCACGGGCCCCAAGGACGGGTCGTGACATCTTGTGTATTACTTTGTATATTCTGACCTAACAATTGGTATCAGATGTGAGATTTTGGATAAAGCTATAGCAAACTAAAAAGTATAAGGTCTATACAAAGATGACAATGGATGATCCTAGTGAAGGAATGTCAATGGTTCGAGCTTCATACTTCAATGGTGAAAATTATGGGTGTTGGAAATCAAGGATGAATATCTATCTTAAAAATCTTGGATTCAGAGTTTACTCAAAGATCATTACCCCATATAAGATTCATGAGAAACCAGAAACATGGGATGCTGCAACAGAAGCTGAATATGACATGAATTCAAAAGCTATGAATGCTATTATTTGTGGTCTTGGACCAGATGTGTTCAATCGTGTTTCTCAATGTCCTTCTACCTATGAAATGTGGAAAACTATTACAGTTGCCTATGAAGGAACATATAATATAAGATAGATGATCTATGCAACAACAAAACTAAAGTTTGACACCTTTAGAATGTTCAATGGAGAAAGTATCACACAGATAAATGGAAGGCTTGCAGAAATTATCAACAATATTACAGCCTCGGGAGAACCCATCAAACAAGCTGACCAAGCTTTAAAAGTACTCAGAGTATTGCCCTCAAAATAGAACGACATATTTGCTGTTATTCGATAATCATCACCAATCAAAGATTTGACAATGAAAGAACTAATTGGGACACTGATGATGTATGAACTAGAAATGCAAGATAAAGTTGAAGATCATAAGATTATAGTGAATAAAGAAAATACTACTATGAAGGCGGCATCTAAGAAGCACAACAAAAAAATAAATCAAGAATTCAAAGAAGAGAAGAATTCAGATTCATCTGATTCTGAAATGGAACTGGCTCGACTATCTAGGAAGTTCAACAAGTTTTTTAAGAAGAAAATAGGATTCAGAAAATCCTTCAAGAAGGATGAGAAAGATTCTAGAGAATTCAGATGTTATGAATACAAGAAATTAGGTCATATCAGATCTGATTGTCCTCAACTAAAAGATGAAAGAAAAAGGTCAGAAAAGAGATACCAGAAAAATACTGATTATGAGCATAAAGGAAAAAGAGTAATGAAAGCTACATGGAGTGTATTTGAAGATTGCAACGGTCCTTCAAAGTCTGATTCAGAGAAGGAGCAGTCAAATCTAAAGGCCAACATGTGCTTTATGGCCAATGAAGAAGTAGAAATGGTACAAACTTATTATTCTTCTGATTTTAACACTAGTAGTTGCTCAAATAATAAACTAGCAGTCTACTGTTCAATGTTAGAAGAAAATTATGATTCTCTAATAAAAAAGCACAAGTCTTTAAAAAATATTCATAATGTTGTTTTAGGTGAAATAGATACCATGCTAAAACAACATTAAGAACTACTTGAACAATTCAATTCTTCTGCATCAAACAATATCAATCATGAAAAGAAAATCAAGAAATTAAATGATGAAGTAGAATCCTATAAGAGTGATGCACTTTTCTTTACTAAAGGAGAAAATATCTTAAATGAAATTCTTGGAAAGAATGTCATTAAAAGGGAAAGATATGGAATAAGAAGCAAGGGTGAGAAATCAAAATTGTATAAAAACTATTTTGTGCCAAATTCTAAAAATACAACCTGTTATCATTGTGGAACAAAAGACCACGTCACTAATAACTGTTATTTGAAAAATCCTCAAATAAGTGGCATTAAAAGATCTTTTATTTCTAAGATTTTGGTTGAAGAAAATGATAAAAAAAATAAAGCAGATCTAGTTTTTTGGATCATTGCTAGCTAACACTGCTAGACCCAAGAAAATATGGGTACCAAAACAAACATTTGTTTAATTACTTTTGTAGGCAACATGCCACAAGAACAAAAATGCTATATGGTATATGGACAATGACTATTCCAGGCATATGAGTGGAGATCCATCAAATTTTCACACATTGACACAAATGGATAGAGGTCTTGCCACTTTTTGTGACAATGCCAAAAGAAAAATAGTTGGAGTTGGAACTGTTGGAGATTCAAATACTATCTCAATCAACAAAGTATTATATGTGTAAGGGTTAAAACACAATCTAATAAGTATTTCTCAACTTTGCAATGATGGTTTTTATGTTGATTTTTCTAACAATTCATGCTTTGTGTTTAAAGATAAGTTGCTTAAGTTTAGAGCACCTAGAACTGATAATGTTTATACTTTGGATTTAAATTTTCTTATGTAAATAGAAAGTGAATTGTTTAACTACTAAGACAATGATAGATTCTGTAATGCATGCCAAATTGGAAGGAAACACAAATAATCTTTCAAATCTATTAACAAAATTGCTCCATCTAAACCTTTAGAACTTATCCATATGGATTTGTTTGGACCATCAAGGATAACAAGTTTGGCTGGTAAATTGTATGTCTTTATTTTAGTTGATGATTATTCTAGATTTACTTGGGTTTGTTTTCTAAACTCAAAAGTGAAGTTTTTAATGTTTTTGTTTTTTTTGTAAAATTGTTCAAAATGAGAAAGGTTTTAAAATAATTTCATTAAGAAGTGATCATGATGGAGAATTTGAGAATAAAGAATTCAATTCTTTTTAATCAAATCTAGGTATTAAACACACCTTCTCTGCACTAAAATACCTCAACAAAATGGAATTGTTGAAAGGGAAAATAGAACTATTCAAGAAATGGTAAGGACTATGCTGAATGAATACAGTCTTCCTACCTATCTTTGGGCAGAAGCTGTAAACACAGTCTGCTATATCATGAATAAATTTTTAATTAGGCTCATTTTCAAAAAGGCACCTTATGAACTTTAGAATAACAGAAAACCAAAAGTAAAGTACTTTAAAGTTTTTGGATGCAAGGTATATATCTTGAATACTAAGGAAAACCTTGGTAAGTTTTATCCAAAAGTTGATGAAAGAATATTTTTAGGATATTCTGCCACCTCTAAAGCTTATAAAGTGTTTAATAAAAAGAAAAGGATTGTTGAAGAATCAGTTCATGTGAAGTTTGACGAAACTGACCCTTTCATTAAAAAGAAAGATCGAACTGATGAAGTCACTGACTTTTTTGATAAAATAAAACTTAAAACCCTTAAAAATGATTTTGAAAAAGATATTAATAAAATTTAGTCCAGTTCAGCAGAACATGATACCGAAGAACCTGAAAGTGTCTTGCCTAGACAATCTAGAACCCTAAAGAACCATCCTTTAGAAACTGTTATAGGAGACCTTGACACGGGAATTAGAACTAGAAGAAATGTAGGAAATCTAGCTGAATTTTATGCCTTTTATCCTAGTTAGAACCTAAAACTATAGAAGAAACTTTAGATGATGAATGTTGGATGCTGAATATGCAGGAAGAACTAAATCAATTTAGAAGGAATGAAGTCTGGGAACTAGTAGAAAGTACAACCAATTATCCAGTTATAGAAACTAAGTGAGTCTTTAGAAATAAACATGATGATCAAGGAATTATAACCAGGAATAAAGTCAGATTAGTAGCTAAATGATATAATTAGGAAGAAGGTATAGATTATGATGAGACCTTTTCCTCTATAGCTAGATTAAAAGCTATTAAAATCATTTTAGCCTATGCATCTCATATGAATTTTAAATTATATTAGATGGATGTTAAATCTACCTTTTTAAATGGTTATTTAATGGAGGAAGTTTATGTTGAACAATAGCCTGGTTTTGAAAATCCTCAAAAACTGAATTCTGTTTTTAAACTTACCAAAGCTCTATATGACCTTAAACAAGAACCTGGAGCTTGGTATGAATGATTAAGTTCTTTTCTTTTGAAAAATGGATTTACTGTTGGTTTGGAAGATTCAATACTTTTCAAGACAACTGTTTGTTCTAATATTTTATCAGTTCAAATTTATGCTGATGATGTTATTTTTGTTTCAACTAATAAAAAACTTTGTCATGATTTTTCAAATCTAATGCAAAAAGAATTTGAAATGAGTATGATGGGAGAACTGATTTTCTTTTTAGGGATTTCAAATTTATCAAAAAGATTATGGAAATGTGTTGAATCAAAGTAAGTATATTATTGATTTATTGAAGAAGTTTGGTCTAGAGAACAACAAGACATATATAACTCCTATGTGTACCGATATAAAACTTAACTTGGATGAAGATGGAAAACCAGTTGACAATATGTTATATAGAGGTATGATTGGTATTTTGTTATATCATACTGCTAGTAGACCATACATTTATGTTTTATGTATGTCTTTGTGCTAGATTTCAATCAAATCCAAAAGATTCTCATCTTACTGTTGTTAAAAGAATTTTTAGATATTTAAAAGGAACTATTTTTCAATCTCTTATTTACCCTAAAACTTCTGATTTTAATCTAATTTCATATTCAAATGTTGACTTTGGAGGTTGTAGATTATATAGAAAAAGTACTTTAGGAACCTGTCACTTTTTAGGAAAATTTTTAATTTCATGGTCTAGTAAGAAACAACACTCAGTTGCCTTGTCAACCGCTGAGATAGAATATGTGTCTGCCGGTAGTTCTTGTGCATAAGTATTGTAGATGAAAAACACTTTACCATACTTTGGACTAAACTTTAATACTATTCCTATTTTATGTGATAATACTGGTGCTATTAATATTTCTAAAAATACTATAAGTCATTCTAAGACTAAGCACATTGATATAAGACATAATTTTCGAAGAGATCATGTTCTTAAGAAAGATATATCTTTAGAATTTGTTAATACTGAATATCAATTAACTGATATTTTTAATAAACCACTTCCCAGTGCTAGTTTTGATTTTATTAAGGGGGGTTACGAATATTTGAGTTTGATTAATTGCTTATTAATTTATTTCATGTTCTTTGTTTTTATTTTAATAATATTTATTTAATATGTTTTATTCGATTTCGTTTTAATTTATTTTGAAAAGCATTTCATTTCAATTTTATTTTATTTGTCTTTTCAAAATTAAAAAGTAATGATTACATTCTTAATCGGTGCGAGAAAACCATTTGTCTTCTCCTGCTCTCTCCTCTCCTACACGCCCTTTCAACTTACAGAGTACCTCTCTCTTTCGATTCCTGTCTACTGAAAACCATAAACTATCAATCCCTTTAGTCCATAAACCTTCAGAGATGTCAACCTCATGAAGATCCGTGGATGTTGAGTTGGATAACAATGTCTATGATTCCGGAAAATCTCGCAAGGTGTTGCGGAGAAATGTAATAGATTTTGGTTATCTAGATTCTACAAATCTGTCACTTAAGGAAGCAATGTGTTTTCAAGGTATGATTTATGCATTTGGTGAAGATAACATGCTAATGGTTTACGACATAGAAGTTAAATAATTTTGTAAAAATGCTTCTTTCAGTCTTGGTTTTGAAGAAGAAATTATTGCCTCTTCAATTGTTATTAAGGAATTTTCATTATCCTTTGTGGAAATGACATAAATGATCCATTATCCCCATGAGGGGGAGTTTTAATTCGATTTAAGATGTGTTGGTAATGGAAGACATATGTCTGGGGACATTATATTTTCTTTGTTTGGAACAAGAATTGTCAAGAAAGTGTTTACGAAAGAACTTTCTCCTGACCGTCGTGTGATGATGAAGTTTATTCAATCAGAAATCTTACCTAGGACTGCTGAGCTTGAGAAGGTTATTTATCCAGACATGTATATTATGTTTCTTCTTCTGAACAATGGTAAGTTTAATTTCAACCTGTTTATGATTAGATATCTAAACCATTGTGGTAATGTGGATGAAGAAATTGGATATTATCCCTATGCTAGGATTCTTTCTTTATTTCTGCAAAGAAAAGGAAATATTGTGAATATATTTTTTGGAAAAAACTGTCACCATAATAATATGTTGAATGTTGGAATAGTTAAGAATCTTGGTTTTGTCTGGAGCAACTCATGCAATAGTTTGATGCTAGTTGGTGCAGAGCAACAACAGAAATTGTTAGCAGCTGCTTAGGGGGAGAAAAGGGTTATCCCTTTAGTTGGCTCAGTTCGCCAGAGGCCTAATGAAGAATACACTTCAAGGCCAGAGGAATCTCTTATTCAGAAAAGAAGAATAATTTCAGTCAATGTTCCAGAGATTGTTGATGAAGCTTCTATTGGGGGAGTGGATGCCACTCCACTTGCTGAGAAAAGATAAGCTGGGAGTGAGGATCAAGTGAATGAGCAAGTTGAGCAGGAGGCTCAAAGTAGAGAACTTCATAGAGAAGATATCTCTGACCTTGGCAATCAAATTGTTCCCGATCCTGATATTTTGGGAGGATCAGATTTGGGAAACAGACCAGAAGGAGTTTGTGATCCAAGACTGACTTTAATTGAAGTTGCTCAAGCAAGAGATAATTCTCCTAAATCTTCAGAGTCAAAAGCTAATTCCCAAGTTATAAAAAAATAGTTGTTGGAGGCTCAGAATTCACTTTTAAGAGAACATTTGGAAACTGAGAAGAAAAAGTTTGAAGAATACAAGGTTGTTTCAGTACCGAGATCAGATTTTAAAGCTTAAAAGCTTCATTTAAGAGGATTCAAAGGAAATCTCATTTTATTTGGAGATCTTAAGGAGATTATGGCCAAAATGTCAAGAGAATTTTGTTTGTTAAAGGATGAGGTTTTCAAGAAGATAGAGTTCGATGAATTTAAGTTGATGATAGAGAGAGATTTTCAGTCTCTCATAGTAACCAATCAAGCATCTAATTCTTCTCAACAGACACCGCGAGAATTTATTAGGAAGTTTGAAGAAATTACCTCTGTGCTTGCTGATTTTAATGATAGGATACACACTCTTTAGTGTGATAGAATTCCTTTGAATGTTATATTAAACAATCAAAGAAATCTGGTGAGTCAACTAACTTCGAATGAATCCTGGTTGGGACCAGTGATTAATCATGTTAAAGAAAAGTTTACCTCTTTCATTTAATTAGGAGAAGTTGTGAATGTGTTTGTAAATGTCAATTTGGTTGAAAGTTTGAAGGTTGGAAATGATTTGAAGAATCTACTTCAGCACTGGACAAAAGTGTTCAATAACCATTTCCAGAGCCTGTTGCTAAAGCTGATTGATCTTAGCAGTGTTGTTTATTCCCTTCCTCATCTTGGAGAACCCTCTATCCCTGCCGAAAATGAACTTTAGCCATTAATTTTGAAGACTCTTTGACTGATTATGGATTGTACTCTATCTTTTCAAAACATTTGAATGTCTAACTTCAGTTTATTTGTATTTAGATTTATTTATTTTTATTTTAGTTCAATACTTCACTGCCAATCTTAGATTTTTTCCTATGCTATAATTCATAACTATGCATTTATAGTTCTGTGCTATATTACCTGTGGTTTATTTCACTTATTCTTTCAAATCGTCTTTTTGATATCACAATCGGGGGAGAATATTTATGTTTATGGAATGAAAACTATCTCTTGGGGGATTTGAGGAGAATATTTGCAACTACAACATTTTCTTTTGAAAAATTTTCTTTATCGAAATAATTCTGTGAAATCGAAATTTCAAAAAAAATCTATATCTACTTTTCTGTTTTACAAATCCTATATTTTCTTTAATTTTTGTTAAGGATTATGTTATGGGTTTTGTGATCATCAACAAGGGGGAGATTGTGGGGCATGTATTGCCTCAACAATACTCTATAATTTATGATGATTTTGATGTTCATAAATTCCATTATTTGTTTTCTAATGAAGTTTTGTTAAGTGAGTTTTACAGGAATTTATATTCTATTTAAAGGGATTTAGCGTTATGAGAATGATTTTGGAAACACTGTTTTCATTCCTACGTTATGCTAGAAAGTTAACGTTTGCGTATGGTATTAACCCTACGTTACACTAAAGAGTTTTCATTTGGATCGTCATCCTTACGTTCAGAAAATTAACATGCGTATGGATCAACAAACCTACGTTGGAGTCTAGATTTATTTTTTGCAACCCTACGTTCAGGAAATTTGAACGTATGGTTAATCAATGCTACATTCGGGGTTTTGTGATAACAAAGATAAACGTATGGATCATCATCCTTATACTACATTGTTCCCTACATTACGTAAAGATGAAAGTATGGTTAAGGAACCCTACGCTACACAAAGGAACCCTACACTATGAAAAGGAACCCTACGCTATACAGCTCAACCCTACATTGTGTTATCAATGACGAAGTTTTTCAAGTCACATTTTCAATCCAAGATTACTGTTACGGTCAAGTCAGAATTGAAGGACGATTCAAGGATCATTTTGATTGTTTCAAAGAACCGTGTTTATCGGAGAAAATATCTCTTATTTTTAAGGGAAGTTACGACTCTCTTAGTCAATTGAAATTTGAATTTCCATGATCAATCAGGCTATTCTTTTGGATCTGTAATACCGAATAATGTTTTTATGTTCTATATATTCCTTCAGAATATCTCTTCATATGTTTGTGTGATAAGTGATTCACATATTTGATTGCTTTATTAAATATCTTTTTACAGTGCTACAACAAACTAACAACTCTAATAAAGGACTACATTTTGGAGATATACATGTTCTGTTAGGCCCAAGTTGTGTTTTGGTTGTATTTGTTTCCAATTGATAGGTATTCTCAAGAAAGAAATGATGTTGATGAATGAGAATTCAGAATGAAAGGGATTGAAAGAAGTGTTTGTTTTGTGGGTGATAGTTTTTTCTTGGAAAGAAGAAATGTATTCCGATTCACTTTTTTTCTGGAAACAATTGTACTATTAGTACTATTGATATAAATACAAATCACTGTGAAAGTCTATTGTAATGAGAAGAAGCAGCTTTGAAAGTGAAAACATCTTTCTGGAAGTAGATGGTCATTAGATTCACTCTGAATACGATGAGAAAGAGGTGTTTGTTTTGATAGATAATCAGAGTCACTATGACTACGATTGAATTAATTATGATGATGCCTTGTTGATTTGTATTTCATATAAATCATGAGTTGTATTGTGAACTTGTGATTCAAGCTTGATAGAAGGAAAGGGGAGTGAAAGAGATGATGTCAATCAGAAAAGAATTGTATTTAGATTGTTTTTCAAAACAATCATAAAATAATCGTATTCAGATTTATCGTATTCGGATGACAGAGATAAAGAAGCGGTACCGATTGTTTTTCAAAACAATCAGAAAAGAATCATATTCAGATCTGGATGGCAGAGATAAAGAAGTGGTACCGATTGTTTTTCAAAACAATCAGAAAAGAATCGTATTCAGATTTATCGTATCCAGATAGTAGAGAGAAAGAAGTGGTACCGATTGTTTTTCAAAACAATCGAAAAATAATCCTATCCATATTGTTTTGATTTTCTTTCAAAACAATCATATCCAGATTGTATTGATTTTTTTTCAAAACAATCCTATCTAGATTGAATAGGCAGTGCTGATTGTTTTTCAAAACAATCATATCCAGATTGAAGAGATGGTGCTGATTGTTTTTCAAAACAATTGTATCCAGATTGTATTGATCATATTTCAAAAAAATTGGATACCAAGTGGAAGTAAAAGATCTGGTGCTGATTTTTAATCAGGTGGTGCCGATTGGAAAGGGGTGTTGATAAAAGAGTAAGAGATGGTGCTGATTGTTTCTCAAAATGACTATATCTGGGTGAAAGTGAAAGAATAGACATGGTACTGACCAAATATCATTGTTTTCAGATTGTATTGCATCGTACTCGGGTGGATCATCGTTTTCAGATTGTATTGTATCGTATTCGGGCAGATCATTGTTTTCATATTGTATTTCATCGTACTCGTGTGGATCATCGTTTTCAGATTGTATTGTATCATATTCGGGTAGATCATTGTTTTCAGATTGTATTTGATCGTAACCAGAAATGATCGTACCCATAATGATCATATCCAGAATGATCGTAACTATAAATTATCATACCCAGAATGATCTTATCCAGAATAATCATATCCAGAATAATCGTAACCAGAATTATTGTATCTAGAATGATCGTACCCAAAATGATCGTAACCAGAATGATTGTAACCAGAATGATAGTAACCAGAAATGATCATATCCAGAAATTATCATACTCTGGTTTGTTTTCAAATGAATTCATTAAGTGGATAAGAGTTGAATTGTTTTGTATTATCTTAGTATGAAATTTCAATGGGGATAAGTGCCATCAATATAAGAGAAGAAGAAGTTTTTATTTGAAGTGAATCAAGGGTTGTGTAAAGAAAAGAGATTACTAGAATGAATGGAAGGTTACAATACTTTCCAATCCAATTCAGATGATGCTAAAGTTGATCCTCAATGCATTCAAATTCATGAAGGAAGTCATAATTCAAGCATAGGTTTTGAATGTGATGATGTGTTTTCTCATGTGGTTCAAGAGAAAAGAAAAAAAGTGGAGATTGATGAATGAATTGTCAAGGGGGATCCTTTTATTTAAAAGAGTGATTGTATCTCAAGTGGAGAAGTGCATTTCTTCAAACAAATTCAATTGGTATGGTATCAAGCATTGTATTGAAGAAACCATCATGAAAGAATCATATTCAGATGATCGGACCCATGTATTGCTCATCAATTGTAATCATATTGACATTTGAAATGGGAGTCTGGAAAAGAAGCAATGAAGATTGTAGAAGTTTCGAGAAGAATCGAGAAGCGTTGACGATGTCATAATTGCTCTGAGATTTCAGGTGAAATTCAAATGTGGGTGAATTTTTGTGAGCGGTAAACATTTTGGGATCCCCACCTAAACTTGTTTTGGGTCACCTATAAAAGGGAAAAAAGTACATTGTACTTTGTGGATGCTTGCATTGTTCACTACGGAAGAGAGAGAAGCTCTGGGTTTCTAGAGAGAAGAAGAGATCAATTCCGTTCGAATTGACAATTGTCTTGGGTGGTGCTGATTCATTCATATTCTATTCGGCATGACAATTGTATTCGGGAATTGAAGTGGTACCGATTCTACTCTATTGTATTCTATCAGAAAATCAGACTGGGAGTATTGTTTTGTAAGAATTAGACTTGGAGGAATTAGACTCAGTGTTTCATAACAAAGTCCAGGTGGTTCTTACCTTTCTTCTAGGTAAGGAATTGATGAATTGTATTACAATTTGAATACATTTGTTGAATTGAAAAGAAGTGAAGGTAACATGAGTTGTTACAAAACAATTGTATTACCCTATTGTGCTAAGAGGGTGCACACGCACTAGTGGGATTGTTTCATAGTGCTACACGAGTGGAAGGGTATATCCTACTTGTTGTAATCCAAGGATTGTTTTCAAAGTGAATTGAATGGTATTGGATCATTTCCAAACCATACCAAGGATGTAGCTATTCTTATTGAATAATGAACCTTGTAAATCATTGTGTTTCTTTGGATGTTTGTTGATTTGTTTCTCAGTAGGGAATTTAAATCTTTAAAAGGAGTTGAAGTTTGTTTCAATTGAAAAGAAACATAAAAATAAAAAAGTATCACTGATTCACCCCATCCCCCTCTTAGTGATACAATACTCTGACTGGGAACGTTCAGGTTCTATCTTGTTCTACTATAAGTTTGTGACTATTCTGTTTTTTTGCTTCTTTTAAATTGAAGATATATGTGTAACCTGGATCTCTTTAGACTTGTTCTCTCTTGAAGACTATTATTTCTGAAGAATAATATCCATATACTGTTAATTGCATGCCGCTTCCCATGATTGTATTATATGTATCTTTTACTTAACATTATGGTTATTCACATATCCATTTTATAAACTTTCTTTCACAGGGTTTAAGTTTCAAAAGTTACCAAATTGGTAAAATAGTTTTGTCTCAATTTTCCTTATTTGAGACTCATGTTTTTTTATGCATCTAAATTATTTTTCGAGGTGTATATACTTCCATTTTACATGTTATACCATGAATATCATTCTTTTAATGATATTTTAAGATTCATTTAATTTTATTTTTCTTACATATAGAGTATGATCCCAAGTTACCAAGTTATAAGAGTTTATTGAAACAATCTCATCGCTTTTTGAGATTGTTTATATTTATGCTTTCTTTAATGAAATATTATGATCAATATCTCAAGAAAATCCATGACTTTTCTTATCATCTAGATATTAATAATATAATCATGTATTGGTGCCATTTTTCTACTCTTTGGTACATAAGATAGTTAAGAAAGTGTTTTTAGGAAATTCCGACTTTACCCTCTCTTCGGTTGGAAATCAGTGTTCTTTCAAAACCATGTTTTCTAAAAAGGGGTTTTAAGAATATTCTTTTAATTTACTATGATCATTAAAATATATTTTTACTCTTATTTTCTTTTACCAATTTTTAAAGGAATCTCCTTGTATATTTCCGATCAAGGCATTTTTCTAACATTTTTACCGTGAAAAAAGAATATTCGTTTTACCTCGTATGACATGTATGGATTTTCCCACCATCATTTCTGTGAAGATTCCTTTCCATGTTTAAAGGCTTAATTTTTAAGAATTTTTTTAAGTATTTTCAAGAAAAATGGTTTTCAAAACATTTCCAAGTTTCTTTTATAAGTTTTCAAGAAAAATGGTTTTCAAAAAAATTTCAACCTTCTTTTATAAGTTTTCAAGGAAAAAGGTTTTCAAAATGTTTTCAAGATTTATTTATATATTTTCAAATTATTTTAATTTTTTTTTCAAAACGTTTTCAGGCTTCTTTTATAAGTTTTCAAGGAAAATGTATTTCAAAATGTTTTTAAGCTTTATTTATAACTTTTCAAGATATTTCCAAAGAAATGGTTTTCAAAATGTTTTCAAGCTTTCTTTATAAATTTTCAAATTTTTTTCAAAGAAAAATGTTTTTAAAATGTTTTGAAGCTTATTTTATAAGTTTTCAATAGGTTTTCAAATGATTTCAAGCCTTCTTTATAAGTTTTAATGGTATTTTCTATGAAAATGATTTTCAAATGGTGTTATGTATTAATAGCCTTTTTTTAGGAATAAAGGATATTTTCCTCAAGAAACGTTTTTGAAAGATATTTTAAAATTATTATCCATATAATATGACATTTGTTGATGTTACTCATTCCCTTTTAGGAAATGATCTAAAGGTTCCATTCATATTATTTCTATGAATGAGTTACACTTAATGTCGCGGTCTTCGTGAAACTCGTTTCTCTTTCATGGGTTATATGCTTTTGAATCCCGCTTCTTTTCATGGGTTATGTTTATGATGAAATGATTATGAAACCTATCTTTTTTCACAGGTTTTGATACGTTTACATGAATGTAATACCCATTTCGTTTCATGGGTTATGATATGATTATTTATGATCTTGTGGCACATGTATGTATGATTTCATTATGAGATGGGTGAGGCCTATCTCTCCCTTCAATGCATTAGGTAAAGATTTATATCTCATGAGATAGACTAATATGGCCTTGGGAATAAACCTTGACTACTAAGATAGCCATGGGAGTGAACCATGACTACCAAGATGGTATGAGGAGTGAACTCATTCTACTAAGATGGCTATGGGAGTGAACCATGACTACCAATATGGTATTAGGAGTGAACTCATGCTATTAAGATGACCATGGGAGTGAACCATGACTACCAAGATGGTATGGGGAGTGAACCCATACTACCAAGATGGTCTTGGCAGTGATGTCTTGGCTACTATGGAAATCATATTATATTCTTATGTGTCTACCAAAATTCCATGTTTTATTCCTATGTCATGATTTCGTGGATCATATTATTTATCTCCTTATGACTCATGTCTTGTGAACTGACATTATTTATGCCATGATTCATATATATTATCTTTGATATGAAGGGTATATGCTTATAATTTCATGATCATGTTCTCATTCCCTTATGCTCATGATTATGCTTACATATTTCCTTTTTTTCCCTTACTAATCAATTGAGTTCACCCCTTTCTTATGTTTCTTTTCCCCAGGTTATGAAGAAAGGTTTTAGGTAAAAATAATAAAGGTAGAGATCTTTATGGTAGATGTTGAAGATCTTTCACTAGGATACAAGATTTTGTTTCCATGTTTCCAAAGACACTAAACTATTATGGTCCTTGGACATGTATTTTTATGATGTACTGAATATACATATAAAATGATGTAATATCCATGTATGTTAAGAATGGGTATCTATAGTTGGTATCAAAGAAAGGGTTTAGTCAACATTTGGAAACTAGGATTAGAAAACTTTAGTGAGATCCCTAGATATATTTTTAAGGATATGTCTAGGGATGTCTCTAAGGATAAAAATAATGATGAGTCAACGTTTAGGAAAATTTCCTAAAATTTTGGTAAATGGTAGAGTGAGTGGTTTTCAAAAAATACATTCATGTCTGGATAATACAAGTGGATGAGGCTCTGGCATAGATATACCTAGGGGAAACAACTCCGATAATATGTTTCGGGCCTGACTCGGGGTAATCTGGTACAAGACAATGGGTCTTGCTGCACACCTGGTTTGAAACTCTCAGAGAATATGCTTTGGAAATTCACAAACTCTTCATGAACCATCATGAAGGATTTAGATATAAGTTGGCTATGAATAACCAAGGATGAACCTAGGGTTTCATATATTATATAAGGTTTCATGATTTATAAATCCCAAAAGTAAATCTTTTCATGACTATGTGGTTTTCTACTATGATAAGTATGCTCACACTATGATTCTAGTTTTAGTCAATGGTGGGAACCGAAAGGAATTGGATTAATGTTGAATGTGATGGATGATTTATTGATGAGTAATCAAGTGGGATGATCACTGGAGTAAAATATTTTGTTATCATACCTAATCTATTTTCAAGGAACATGATTAATAATGTGTTCCTTAACCAACTCTTAGACTCACCAAGGAAGATAAAGAAGGATTTCGCTGAGAGTTTGGGTAATGGAGATCATGGATGAAAGAAGATTCAGTTTCATTTGTGTCAAGAGTGTGGAAATCATCACCTAAGATAATGTCTTAGAGTAACAAGAAGTTGTTTTGATTGTGGAAAAAATGATACAAATCAAGCGACTACAAGGGAAAAATGAAGAGTTCAGTTAAAAAAATGGATGAGAATATTGGCCTCCCTAAGTCTTCATCGAAGGTTCAGTGTTTTAAGTGTGGAATAAATGGTCATTATGCAACTCAATGTCCCAAGAGGAAAGCTCCTGAAGAAAATCAACAAGGTAGTGCAGATAATGGTTACATTGCTGATGATAAAGAGACTACAAATGAAATGTGAAAGGAAAGAGGTATTATTTAATAGGATGAGGTAGCATTGTAAATGTATTAAGGATGAAGAAATCAGTGTTTTCACTACTGTAAAGGGGGGGTTTCCCCATGCATATATCCCCACGGTTTAGAAAAACCGTGGGGATATGTGTTTTTTTATCATCTATTCCCACGGTTTTATTAAAATCGGGGGTAATCAATCCTGAATTCCCCTCTTCCATCGCACTCCTCCTCCCTCTTCCATCGTGCACACACCTCCTTCACTCTTCCATTGTGCTCCTCGCTTGAACCCTCGCTTCCTCAACCTACGCCTCTTGGCCCTCTCCTCCCCTCCCCAACCACCGTGTCCCGACCACCACATCCCAGCCATCCGACCTCTGCCTCCCGGCCCTCTCCTCCCCTCATCGACCTCCGCCTCCCGGCCATCCGAACATCGCGTCCTGTCCATCTCCTCCCTTCCCCAACCTCTGCCTCCCAGCTCCGCCTCCACTCCTGACCTCGACCTCCCGGCCTTCACCTCAGCCTCAACGTCCCGGTCTCCGCCTCCCTGCCCCCAGCTCCAGAGACGTCCCCCCTCCCCCCTCTCGGCTCCCTCTCTTCCGGAAACTTCCCCTCTCAACTCCCTATCCTCCTGGCCTTCGCCTCCGCCTCAACTTCCCCTAGCTCCGACAACATCCCGTCTCGGCCTTCGCCTCCCTTCCCCCAGCTCCGACATCTAGGTATGAATTTTTTTTCATTTACAATGTTTTATACAACTGTATTTTGTGTACATGTGTTCATACCGCTGATTTTGTTTATACTATTTAATGTGGGGTGAGTCAATGAATTTTACAATAAGAAAGGGTTTTCAATGTTATAACTCACACAATAATAGGGAAATAGATGAGTTATAACTACTTGGTCACACCACACATGGTATTATGCATGGTAAAATTGGTTTTCTGAATTCTAACATAATTGTTGATGTGGCCATTTCTGATGGGTTTGACTATTAAATTAACATCATTAACATTCATATTAAAATTATATAGAGTCAAAATTATTGGGATATGATCAAAAGGATATGATTGAAAGAGAAAAATTTAGATAGCTATTATAGTTTGAATTATAAATTTGAAATTTAAAGTAATCTGGTTAAGGGGATTTCTGTTATAGGAGATATAGGATAACATATATAGAATAGAGAATAGAAATATTTTTAAGATCAATAATTAGTGGAGTTTTCTCATATTGAAATATATTAAAGAAATGTAATAAAATAAGAACCTTTTGTGCATATTATTGATGATCTGTATATGAAAAAGTAGAGAACTATAAAAGAACACCCCTATTGATTGGAGTAACTTATTTTTTATGAAATATTTATAAAATTGACCTGTATGTCATATATTTATTTTTACCTCTTAAAAATGAATGTGTGGGTGATAGAAAGGGTTCATTGAACTTTGATGATTAGTGATATATTCCTAAAGATGTAATCCTATAGTAGTAAAGTAGCAATTAATTGTCATATCAACACATCGTTGTTATATACCCCATACAATATCCTTTTATAGGTGAACCAAGTAAAATTTTCATGTTCATGATATTTAAATTTTTGAATTTGGTTAGGTTTAATGATAATATTCATGATTTCATTGACAAAACAAAAATAAGATCTATTTTTTTTATAAAAAATGAAGATGTTTTTTCACCCAGTTTGACCACCTCATTTGGCGTATTGAGGCACCACACAACAAAGAAGTGCTACTGTACTATGCAAAAATCATATTAAAAATTATCGCATAAAGCATATTGAGATCCAATATCATTTCATAATAGATAAAGTGGTGAAATATATAGTAAATCTAGAATTCATTGGAACTCAGGAGCATGTGGCCAATATCTTCACGAAACCATTAGTTTCTATTGTATATGAAAGACATTGGTTGAAACTTGGAGTTTAACCAATTTTTTCAAATTAGAAGATCCAGACTTACTCCTCTAAAATTATACCTAATTCTATATCTGATATTTTTGTGTTGTTGTAGGATAAATTTTTTTAATGGTTGTTAATGAAAAGGGGGATATATTATCTAGGTGGAGTTTGTAAGGATAAGGGATTATATTATAATACATTAAACAGATTGTATTCCTAATTTATTAAATTGTTTCATACATCGAGCGTGGTCTCAAATAGGCTTATAGAATTTATCAATGAGATTTTTTTTTATTTTAGATTGAATGGAATATTTTGGGGCCCATTTCGTTTTATTTACAATTTGGAAACCAAATTAAAGGATATTAATCATAATGGTTTGAATTTCCAAGAAAAATAATAGGGGGGATAATATTGGAACCATCTTTATGTATTTTTTTTATTTGAATTATTATCATTTTTATTAGTGTTTATGGACTTTTAAAGGACTTTGAAAATTTGATGTATTCGATATAGGTTAGAAAAATATGATATTCTAGGGAAATTAGAGATAAAGGGAGTTTTTATGGTGAATGGTATTTTCTCATTCCATATAATGGTTAAATATTTTTCTTTCATCGTTATGGTGGATGAGGATATGCATTTAGTGATGGCGGGAATAATTTCAGTAGTGATAGAGAATTGATAATGTTGACATTGTATTCATTTACTACAATGTAGTCCAAATGATTGTATTTATCTATGAAGAAGAATACTATTTTTTTATAGAGGATATGGATTTATTAGATCAAATTATATCTAGGAGTTTACTTATTTTTTTGTTAATAAGTTTCCATTCCATAACATCAGTCTCTTCTGTGGTGGGGTTGGATTTTACAGATCAGAGAAAAACCAAAGATATTTTTTGATTCAATAGGTGTTAACACCACATACACCATTTACATCATGGAATGTATAGTGAGTCGATAAAGTATTCACCATAAAGGGTTTTTTTAGGACACGTCTCATATAGAAATTAGGAAAAAATTAAATTATAAAATCCTATCCACTTTTTAAAGGATATTATAAATCAAAGAATTAGGTTTCTCAAGAATTATAATAGAATTATTAATGTATCCATTTATAAATGGTTTGGAAGTTAAATCAAATTCCTAAAATTCTAAATTATAATTATATAGAGATTATATATTTGGTAGATGATATAATGTAAAAAATAAAAGGAGGAGAATATGGTTAGTTATTACAGTTTTAATATCAAATTTTAAATTCTAAATATTCTAGATAAGATGGTTTATGTTTTTTAAAATAGAGTATATGAAACATACAACATAGAATAGCGGGCTATTGATTATCAGGAATTATAGGAGTGCAATCAAATTGATATTTATTAATGAGAAGGAATATAAAAAGATCCTGGAATGTATATTCTTAATGACTTGGAAATGAAAAATTAGAGCATTATAAAATAACACCCCCATTGATTTTTGTTACCAATCTTTCTTGAATTTTTTATAACATCAACCACTATGTCATATCTGCATTTTTTTCATTTGAAAATCAGTGCGTGAAAGAGAGTAATAGGTTATAGATCATGGATGAGTTAAAATCTCTTATAATGTTGTAATAAAATACTAGTTAAGTCTTAGTTAATTTACATATCAACACATCATTGATATGTACTACTTGGAGTTTCCCTTTTTTAGGTGAACCATGTTAAATTCCATACACATTATCTTTACAACTATATATTTATTTATGTTTAATAATCATACTCACATTGTTTTTTCCAATTAAAATACAAGATCCAATATTTTATAAAGAAATGAATATTTTTTAACTCTAATTCACCCCCTCGCAGGGTGTATTAAGGGACGAAGAAAAAATAAGTGCACATTTGTTCAATTATATAATTATTTATTTAAGGGACCACCTTCCTGAATATTGGATTATCCATCTATGATCTACTCCAGTGCATTCATCATTTAAGATCATATCGAGCATCATAAGGCTCATTATCTCATATAACATTCCTCAAAACCACAAAAACTAATTATAATCAAAATATAGTGAATTAAATAGTTTAATCCAATAAAAAATATTCTTGAAAACTCACATAGAAATATTGAAACATTGAAAACTCCTAAAATAGAGTATAAAAGACTCATTCCTTGATTCTGAAATTACTATAACCAAAATTCCAATTAACCAACACACTAAAAACCACAAATTTCTAGTCAAATAAGAAAATTACATGAAAAATCCACCCAGTGACATAAATCTATTAACATTTTAAGAAACAAGTAAATTTTTTACTCCTTTTACATCCTCATTATATTACACCAAAAATACCCATTCACCTGGAATAATTCTTCCATGTTCTAATGGAATATTCCATAAAAACCTATATGGAGATTCTATCAATTAGTATGAGGAAAATGAGGGGAATAAAAAGAGAGGAAGGTGAAGGAACACACCCATAAGGGTGAATAAAACCCTCCCTTGTATCAATAAATGTAATAGGTGGAAGAGTAAATGTGGTATTGATTATTATTCCTCTAATTTGGAAAAAAATATAGGAAAACCATTGGTGGGAAAGAAATAGGGGTCCTAAAAGTCCCCCTTCTCCTCACTATGAAATTACAATATAGACCCACCATATACCTAGTTCACCATTATTGGGTACCTAATACCCCAATATTAGGTTTATAGAGGATACAATAGTCTTTTTTTCATACTAGCCAGTAGGAATAGGTTAACTAGAGTCCTCCAACATGCTACCCAATGGCCACTACATGATTCTATAGTTAACCACCATCCCACTATTAACCCAAAAATTCCACAATAAGGGGTTAGATAAATGAAATTTCAATTAAATTAGATCAATTATATAATTTAATAGTATAAAGAGAAATTTAGTCCTAGATAACATGGACTTTCCTCATACATAGGTTGGTTAGTCCCAGAGAAAAGCTACATACCATCTAATAAAAAACTATGAAAACTATGAAAAATGGTCTTGAGTATGAACCTGGACCCAACACCCATGCTTATTCTTAGAAAACATGCAATCAAAAACATCAGGTGCTTTCCCAAATCTAAATATACAATATAATATTGATAACAACTCAGATGCCCAACTTCCATGGTAGAAAGTGCAGGGTTTTATTATAACTTGGTAAGACTCAAAAGATGGTGTCCCTAAAATTAAAAATCAATTGTTTTTTTCATTGAGATGTGATTTAATAATCAATTATTTATTATCATATTAATATTTAACAAATTTATAATTTAAGTTAAAGTATAATAAAAATAATATTGATGCTTGATCTCTACAATAGAACTCAACATCATTTTGCATCTACTTTTTCCATAACGGACGAGTCTATAGTCATGGTACATGTTAAATTAAATGAATATGGGGCTCGTTTAAAATATTTTTGATTATGGGTGAATATTTTTATCTCTACCTTTCTTTTTAAATGAAATAACCCATGTTTAAGGGTATGTTTTAATGTTAAAAGTTGTTTTTTTTATGTTACACCTAAGGGAGGAATTTTTTTTATCTCTGCCTTAATTCAACTATAATGACACATACCACTCTATCGTAAACATGAAGCCTTTATTGTCCCATTATGGTTTAACTTGTTGATCATCCCTTTATATGACAAGGGTAATAATTTTATCTCTGATACCAAAAGGGTTGAAATTGGTTATAAAAATAAAGGCACTTGAAATACAAATGTAAATTAACTATTAAGTTTTTATGTTTTAATAGTTTTATTTTCTATAGTGAATATCCCTTTTTTAATTATAGTTTACATTGTTGATTGGAAGATAATTTTTTTTTCTTATTATAGAATGGATATAATATGGATGTATCGTACCGATAGGATTTTGACCGCATTTCAAAATAATTTGGATAATTTTTTTGATTTTTCATTTGACATTGCTTCAGATGGATTAGCATGGAGGAAATTTGATGCAAAACATCCTAATTTTGCAGTTGAGGTGCGTAATGTCAGGTTAGGTCTATCATGTGATGGTTTTAATCCGTTTGGTCAGATGCTTACTTCTCACAGCACGTGGCTAGTTTTTATTCATGTTTATAATCTTCCTCTGTGGATGTGTATGGAAAAACCTTTCACTTTCTTGATTATACTGATATCTAGACCTTTTAATCCCAGTAATGATATAGATGTCTACTTGCAGCCTTTAATAAGAGAGTTGAAACAACTTTGGTATTTGGGTGTCTGGATATTCGATGCTTCTTCAAAGAATATGTTTCAGATGCATGTTGCCCTTATATGGACCATAAATGATTTCCTAGCTTATGCAAGGATTTCTGGGTGGAGCACGAAGGGAAAACTATCATGTCCTATTTTTATGAAGAATACATGATAAAAAAGACTTAAATGTAATTGTAGTTTTAGTTTTATGGGGCATCGACGATTCTTTCCAATGGATCATCAATACAAGACGAATCATTGGAGGTTTGATAAAACAATTGAGACTGAACAACCACCTCAACGTATGTTAGGAAGTGATGTTCTTAATGAATTGAAAGATTTCAGCTTTTCATTAGGTAAAGGTCATTTGAAATATAAAAAGAGGAATAATTTTGACATTGAAACCACTTACAATTGGAAAAAGAGAAGTATTTTTTTGAATTTCCATATTGGTCTAACAATTTGTTACATCATTGTTTAGACGTAATGCATATTAAAAAATATATATGTAAAATGTTGCTTGCAATTCTTCTGAATATCAAGGGGAAGACCAAAGATGACTTCTGATCTCGTCGGGACTTGTTGGATTGGGGTATTCAACCAGAATTGTATCCTGTGTGTATCGGTGAAAACAAATGGAAAGTTTCTTATGTTTCTTATGTGATGACACTGTCACAGAAAGATCAATTTCTCTAATTATTGGAGAATATCAAGGTTCCCGATGGCTATTCCAGAAACATATCTAAATGAGTCAATAGAAGAGATGTGAAACTAAAATCTCTGACAACTCATGATTATCACATTCTTCTTCATGAATTGATTCTAGTAGAAATTCGGCATTTTCTATCCAATAATTTAAGGGTGATAGTGATTTGCTTGTTCCATTTTTTAGAGACCTTTATGCTAAAAGGTTATCCAAGTTATTCTTGAAAAAAATGCAATAGGAGGCACCATTAATTTTATGTGAGATGAAAAAGAATTTTCCTCCATCCTTTTTCACTTGCATGTTGCATTTAATGGTTCATCTTCCAACTGAAACACTTCTTGGGGGGTCTTTTGCTTTTCATGGGGTTTAAGTTTCAAAAGTTACCAAATCGGTAAAATAGTTTTCTCTCAATTTTCCTTCTTTGAGACTTATGTTTTGTTATGCACCTAAATTATTTTTCAAGGTGTATATACTTCCATTTTACATGTTATATCATTAATATCCTTCTTTTAATGATATTTTAAGAATCATTTAATTTTATTTTTCTTACATAGAGAGTATGATCCCAAGTTACCAAGTTATAAGAGTTTATTGAAACAATCTCATCACTTTTTGAGATTGTTTATATTTATGCTTTCTTTGATGAAATCTTATGATCAATATCTCAAGAAAATTCATGAATTTTATTATCATCTATATATTAATAATATAATCATGTATTGGTGCCATTTTTCTACTCTTTGGTACATAAGATAGTTAAGAAAGTGTTTTTATGAAATTCCAACTTTACCCTCTCTTCGGTTGGAAATCAGTGTTCTTTCAAAACCATGTTTTCTAAAAAGGGTTTTTAAGAATATTATTCTAATTTACTATGATCATTAAAATATATTTTTACCCTTCTTTTCTTTTACCAATTTTCAAAGGAATCTTCTTGTCTCTTTCCGATCAAGGCATTTTTCTAACATTTTTACCGTGAAAAAAGAATATTTGTTTTACCTCGTATGACATGTATGGATTTTCCGACAATCATTTATGTGAAGATTACTTTCCATGTTTAAAGGGTTAATTTTTAAGAATTTTTTTTAATTATTTTCAAGAAAAATGGTTTTCAAAACATTTTCAAGTTTCTTTTATAAGTTTTCAAGAAAAATGATTTTAAAAAAAATTTCAACCTTCTTTTATAAGTTTTCAAGGAAAAAGGTTTTCAAAATGTTTTCAAGATTTATTTATATGTTTTAAAATTATTTTAAAGAAAAATGTTTTTCAAAACGTTTTTAAGCTTATTTTATAAGTTTTCAAGGAAAATGTATTTCAAAACGTTTTTAAGCTTTATTTATAAGTTTTCAAGATATTTTCCAAAAATGGTTTTCAAAATGTTTTCAAGATTTCTTTATAAATTTTCAAATTGTTTTCAAAGAAAAACGTTTTTAAAATGTTTTGAAGCTTATTTTATAAGTTTTAAATAGGTTTTCAAATGATTTCAAGTCTTCTTTATAAGTTTTAAAGGTATTTTCTAAGAAAATTATTTTCAAATGGTGTTATGTATTAAATATCCTTTTTTTGAGGAATAAAGCATATTTTACTCAAGAAACGTTTTTAAAAGATATTTTAAAATTATTTTCCATCTAAGATGACATTTTTTGATGTTACTCAGACACTTTTAGGAAATTATCTAAAGTGTAATGCCCCGAACCCAGTTGCCCAGAGTCGGTGCATTATTGCGTAACATTGTCATGATCACAAAAGATCAAGTCTCGAAAGACCGATTAGTTTATTAGCCTTGGAAACACTAGATACATTCATAAATGTTACATTACATCATAAAGTGAAAAACTAAAATAACATAGTATCCATTTCCCACACTCATATCCTCTTATGACTATCCCTACAGGTCATTCATAAAATACTTCTTCACATCCTGGAAAATATTAAAACATTGAAAGGGGTGAGCTCAGATGCTCAGTAAGGATAACAATATTACGGAAGCTTTCATAAATAAACATTAAAATTTAAGGAAATGTATAACTAAAACAAAAGCCTTTTAAACATGAACTTTAACATAATATGGCAAAAGTAAAAATGAGATAATGCCATTTACTTATTCACATGGACATTCTACTGGTCGAATAATCACATGCAATATCAATAACCACTTTCATAATGATGGAATGCATAATGCCAGACTATCATAACCACGTAGCCAAGGCCTCGTGCCAAGTATACAATAAGATTTTGTCAAGGCCTCGTGCCAAGACACTAGTTTGTCTTATGAGACCTACCGATGCATCAAGGAGCTATAGCGGGCTCCACCCGTCACTTATTAAGTCCAATACATTCCTCATATGAATAGGTTTAAACATATCATATAACATAATCGTATCACATAAAACATGCATAAAGGAAACATAAAATTTCCTCAATTCAATCACAAGATATCAATACACCACATTGATATAGTAAAAACACTTTTAAAACCATTTTCAATACCAAAATAAAATAAAATTAAAACTTGTATTTATTTTTCATTTTAAAAAAAAGTTATGCCTTGTAGAGGAAGCCGAAACTCAAATAATGGTCACGAAGGCGAAGAAGTCGTTGTCACCGCATACGTAAGAAAAAAACATTCCTTTTTTCGTTTAGTAAAAACGCTTCATATAAAAAGATTCCTTTTGTATAAAAGTAAAAGTCAAAGGGGTTTATACACCGTAGAAATGAAAGTTGTATATAAAACCATATATGCCTCAATGAATAGAGATTGATTCGAAGTCCTTAAAAAGATCATTTTTAAAATAAAATAGATCTATTATGTGTATTTACTATAATTACACATAAATAAAGTACAAATACAAGATAGGACATAACAATATCATGACATAATTTGAAAGTAGGAGATTAACCCAAAGAATAGAAATTGGGTTAAGAGGTTCCCTTACCTCATGTCCGACTTGACTCGATCGTTCTTTAACCTCCTGAATAATAAACTAGAGTTAATTTCTATTTGCTTAAGAACCTCTTTCATGTTCATTATTCCTTTTATATCACTTATTACCATGTTATGAACATTATGTAATTATTTAAGTTAATAACGGCCATTTTGTCGATCTTAGGTACTTGAGTCAAAAATAAACTTCTTATAATTACACTTTGTTCATGTGGTAATATATCCATTATATCCATAATTATATTAATGATGAATATATCATATACATCATATATATCCAGTATATACATTCATTTATAATATTACATAACATTTAGAGGTGAGAAATGAAATGCATCGTTCATGGAGACGGTAAGTCGTACGTACGCATGAACGCTACTTTCATTTCTATTTCATATTTTAATGGAATGAAACATAATGATATAAAGGTATAATATAATTCCAGTATAATATAATGTATAATACCATTTACTCCATCCTTTATACATCCCACATATGGTATTAACGATTCAAATCACTTTGAGGGGGCAATAGTCCGCACTTCCTAAAATGAAAATATCGTGTTTACCCATAATGGAAACCATAAAGGTATGCCATAAATGAAAAATACAGAAGCTTAAGTAAAACATAAAAATATTATATATCATATATAAATATAGTGACATATTAATGGACACCTTTGAAGGTGTTATATGAGTGTTGAACAATCATCGTTTCGTGAGGCAGAAATTCGCCATCCACAGAAACAGTATGTTCTTTAACCATTAGATGTAGGTGTGTGTAAGTGTAGCTCGAAACCTTCTTATAACAACATCCTAGAATATTGAGGATACTGGTGTTGTTACAAAAGAAATGAATAAAAATATTTTATGGGGTTTGAGAAGAAAAATAAAATAAAAGAACACAAGAGAAGACATTACCTTAAAATCGGGTAACTCTTTTTGATTTGAGCCAAAGACTTCCTTGGAAAGAATTATTCCCAAAGTGAGGCTTATAGGAGTAAGATATGGAAGTTGGGAGAGTATTTGGGCAGAGGTTGGCCTATCCAAAAGGCTTTGAAAGTGTGATTAAGGTGGTAGTGGTGGGGGCCTTTTATAAGTGGAGAGGAGGGGCACTCTTGGAAAGTAATAAAATGTTACTTTATTATACAATGCTTTTCGGATTATAAAGGTACCACACTTATATAATTAAAGGATAAGGTGATAAGGGTTCGAAATATTCTCATCAAATAGGCTTTGGACAAGTGTAATTCTTAGATTTTACATTATCTTTTCATTTTATTTAAATCGTTAATTAATGAGGTAATCGCTGCATCATCATGGTGTCATAAATAATTTAATTTATTTAATGTCTAAAAATTATAAAAAAAATGTCATGATGTAGGAAATATTTTTATATTTCTAATGAATATTTATAGTAAAAAATATGACTTGTATAACCCCATTTAAAAATTGTTTTAGTAAAACAACTCTTGTTTGTGACCTTTTTATTTTAACATTAAATAAAAAGTTATTTATGTCATTTTCCTACCAAAGTGGCTCCATGGGGTCCCCAAGTTGACCCATGGATTGTCTTGGTCGGCCATGACTCATCCAATAGGGGTAGGACAAGTTTAAAGGTCATTTAATATTTTTATAATACCATTTTTACCTTAAATTTCACTAATTACCTTTAATCGCGATTAATTAAACTTAAAAGTTACTATTCACCAAAAATTTATTTTAATCCCATTGAACCACATTTTACTTCTTAATGAAAACCATGTATGTCGGATTTTTGAAAATCAAATCATAGAAGTGGTAATATTTCATTTAAATGAAAAATCAGTTATTTAACTACCACTTAGTGGTTTCACTATTCATCAAAAATTGAAGTTTTTCAGAATAATGCCAAAATTTCACCCTAAGTTATAATTGATATTCCGAATTAAAAAATGATGTCTATTTTAAAAAATTCTAAACATATAAGTTGTATTAATTAATTTTATAATTAATTCCCACTGTCACAACAAATAGCGTGTTTTTAAGAAACAATATATATCAAAAGATTGACAATTGTTTATGTCCAATTTCAAAGTGAAATTAATTATAATGAACACCATTGGATAAAATGGTAAAAATATATTCTAATTATAATTTAAAACCACTAAATATTATAATTTATCACTATAAAATATTTTGATCAAAAAAGTTGTTTTAAGTATTTTTCACTATTCATAAAAAAATGGAAGTTCTCAGAAAATTACAAAAAATTAAACTTAGGATAATTTTGATATTACGAATACAAAAATGAAGTCCATATTGAAATATAAGATTTCCATAATTTTAAAAATTGGGTATTACTATTCATAACGACTACTTTGATTAGTCGCGGTGTGTTAGAACTCGAACTTGCGTACAATGCAAGCTATTGCATTATTGAAAGAGAAGCATATCGTGGAAGATCTAGGTGTTACATAAAGGTTCCATTCATATTATTTCTATGAATGGGTTACACTTAATGTCGCGGTATTCATGAAACTCGTTTCTCTTTCATGGGTTATATGCTTTTGAAACCCGCTTCTTTTCATGGGTTATGTTTATGATGAAATGATTATGAAACCTATCTTTTTCCATAGGTTTTCATAAGTTTACATGAATGTAATGCCCATTTCGTTTAATGGGTTATGATATGATTATTTATGATCTTGTGGCACATGTATGTATGATTTTATTATGAGATGGGTGAGACCTATCTCTCCCTTCAACGCATTAGGTAAAGATTTATATCTCATGAGATAGACTAAGATGGTCTTGGGAATGAACCTTGACTACTAAGATAGCCATGGGAGTGAACCATGACTACAAAGATGGTATGAGGAGTGAACTCATTCTACTAAGATGGCTATGGGAGTGAACCGTGACTACCAATATGGTATAAGGAGTGAACTCATGCTATTAAGATGACCATGGGAGTGAACCATGACTACCAAGATGGTATGGGGAGTGAACCCATACTACCAATATGGTCTTGGTAGTGATGTCTTGGCTACTATGGAATCATATTATATGCCTATGTGTCTACCACAATTCCATGTTTTATTCCTATGTCATGATTTCATGGATTATATTATTTATTTCCTTATGACTCATGTCTTATGAACTGCCATTATTTATTCCATGATTCATGTATATTATCTTTGATATGAAGGGTATACACTTATAATTTCATGATCATGTTCTCATTCCCTTATGCTCATGATTATGCTTACATATTTTCTTTGTTTACCCTTACTAATCATTTGAGTTCACCTCTTTCTTATGTTTCCTTTCCCCAGGTTATGAAGAAAGGTTTTAGGTAGAAATACTAAAGGTATATATTTTTATGGAATATGTTGAAGATCTTTCACTAGGTTAAAATATTTTGTTTCCATGTTTCCAAAGACACTAAACTATTATGGTCCTTGGGTATGTATTTTTATAATGTACTGAATATATATCTAAAATGATGTAATATCCATGTATGTTAAGTATGGGTCTCTATAGTTGGTATCAATGAAAGGGTTTAGTCAACATTTGGAAACTAGGATAAGAAAACTTTAGTGAGATCCCTAGGTATATTTTTAAGGATATGTTTAGGGATGTCTCTAAGGATAATAATAAGGATGAGTCAGCGTTTAGGAAAAGTTCCAAAATTTTTGGTAAATGGTAGAGTGAGTGGTTTTCAATAAATACATTCATGTCTAGATAATACAAGTGGATGTGGCTCTGAAACAAATGTACCTAGGGGTAATAACTCCGATAATATGTTTTGGTCCTGACTCGGGGTAATTTGGTACATGAAAATGGGTCTTGCTGCACACCTGGTTTGACACTCTTGAAGAATATGCTTTGGAAATTCACAAACTCTAGATGAACCATCATGAAGGATTTAGATATAAGTTGGCTATGAATAACCAAGGATGAACCTAGGGTTTCATATATTATAGAAGGTTTCATGATTTATAAATCCCAAAAGTAAATCTTTTCATGACTATGTGGTTTTCTACTATGATAAGTATGCTCACACTATGATTCTAGTTTTAGTAAATGGTGGGAAGCAAAAGTAATTGGATTAATGTTAAATGTGATGGATGATTTATTGATGAGTAATCAAGTGGGATGATCACTGGAGTGAAAGATTTTGTTATCATACCTAATCTATTTTCAAGGAACATGATTAAAAATGTGTACCTTAACCAACTCTCAGACTCACCAAGGAAGATAAAGAAGGATTTCGCTGAGAGTTTGGGTAATGGAGACCATGGATGAAATAAGATTCAGTTTCATTTGTGTCAAGAGTGTGGAAAGCATCACCTAAGATATTGTCTTAGAGGAACAAGAAGTTGTTTTGACTGTGGAAAAAATGACACAAATCAAGCGACTACAAGGGAAAAATGAAGAGTTCAGTTAAAAAATGGATGAGAATATTGGCCTCCCTAAGTCTTTATCGAAGGTTAAGTGTTTTAAGTGTGGAATAAATGGTCATTATGAAACTCAATGTCCCAAGAGGAAAGCTCCTGAAGAAAATCAACAAGGTAGTGAAGATAATGGTTAAATTACTGATGATAAAGAGACTACAAATGAAATGTGAAAGGAAATATGTATTATGTAATAGGATGAGGTAGCATTGTAAATGGATTAAGGGTGAAGAAATCAGTGTTTTCACTACTATAAATGGGGGTTTTCCCCATGCATCTATCCCCACGGTTTAGAAAAACCATGGGGATATGTTTTTTTATCATCTATTCCCATGGTATTATTAAAATCATGGGTAATCAATCCTAAATTCCCCTCTTCCATCGTGCTCCTCCTCCCTCTTCCATCGTGCACGCTCCTCCTTCACTCTTCCATCGCGCTCCCTGCTTGAACCCTCGCTTCCTCGACCTACACCTCTTGGCCCTCTCCTCCCCTCCTCGACCACCGCATCCCGACCACCACATCCCAGCCATCCGACCTCCACCTCATGGCCCTCTCCTCCCCTCACCGACCTCCGCCTCCCGGCCATCTGAACACCGCGTCCTGTCCATCTCCTCCCTTCCACGGACTCTGCCTCCTAGCTCCACCTCCACTCCTGAACTCGACCTCCCGGCCTTCGCCTCAGCCTCAACGTCCTGGCCTTTACCTCCCTACCCTAGCTCTAGAGACGTCCCCCTCCCCCCTCTCGACTCCCTCTCTTCTGACAACTTCCCCTCTCAACTCCATCTTCCTGGCCTTCACCTCTGTCTCAACTTCCCCTAGCTCCGGCAACTTCCCGTCTCGGCCTCCGCCTCCCTGCCCCTAGCTCCGGCATCTTGGAATGATTTTTTTTCCATTTACAATGTTTTATACCACAAAATTTTGTGTATATGTGTTCATACCACTGATTTTGTTTATACTATTAAATGTGGGGTGAGTCAATGAATTTTACAATAATAAAGGTTTTTCAATGTTATATCTCACACAATAATAGGGAAATAGATTAGTTAGAACTACTTGGTCACACCACACATGGTATTATTCATGGTAAAATTGGTTTTTTGAATTCTAATATAATTGTTGATGTGGCCATTTCTGATGGTTTTGACAGTTACATTTACATCATAAACATCCATATTAAAATTATATGGAGTCAAAATGATTGGGATATGATCTAAAGGATATGATTGAAAGAGAAAACGTTAGATAGCTATTATAGTTTGAATTATAAATTTGAAATTTAAAGTAATCTGGTTAAGGGGATTTCTGTTATAGGAGATATATTATAACATATATAGAATAGAGAATAGAAAGATTTTTAAGATCAATAATTAGTGGATTTTTATCATATTGAAATATATTAAAGAAATGTAATAAAAGAAGAACCTTTTGTGCATATTATTGATGATCTGTAAATGAAAAAGTAGAGAACTATAAAAGAACACCCCTATTGATTGGAGTTACTTATTTTTTATGAAATATTTATAAAATTGACCTGCATGTCATATCTTTTTTTTACCTCTTAAAATTGAATGTGTGGGTGATAGAAAGGGTTCATGGACCTTTGATGATTAGTGATATATTCCTAAGGATGTAATCATATAATAGTAAAGTAGCAAATAATTATCATATCAACAAATCGTTGTTATATACCCCATACAATATCCTTTTATAGGTGAACCAAGTAAAATTTTCATGTTCATGATATTTAATTTTTTTGAATTTGGTTAGGTTTAATGATAATATTCATGATTTCATTGAAAAAACAATAATAAGATCTATTTTTTTATAAAAAATGAAGATGTTTTTCACCTAATTTGACCACCTCATTTGGCGTATTTAGGCACCACACAACAAAGAAGTGCTACTGTATTGTACAAAAACCATATTAAACATTATCACATGAAGAATATTGTGATCCAATATAATTTCATAATAGATAAAGTGGTGAAATATGTAGTAAATCTAGAATTCATTGGAACTTAGGAGCATGTGGCCAATATCTTAACAAAACCATTAGTTGCTCTTGTACATGAAAGACATTGGTTGAACCTTGGAGTTTAACCAATTTTTTCTAACTAGAAGATCCAGAAATACCCCTCTATAAATTATACCTAATTTTATATTTGATATTTTTGTATTGTTGTAGGATAAATTTTTGTAATGGTTGTTAATTAAAAGGGGGATATATTATCTAGGTGGAGTTTTTAAGGATAGGGGATTATATTATAATACATTAAACAGATTGTATTCCTAATTAATTAAATTGTTTCATACATCGAGCGTGGTCTCAAATAGGCTTATAGAATTTATCAATGAGACTTTTTTTTTATTTTAGATTGAATGGAATATTTTTGGGCCCATTTAGTTTTATTGACAATGTGGAAACCAAATTAAAGGATATTAATCATAATGGTTTTAATTTACAAGAAAAATAATAGGGGGGATAATATTGGAACCATCTTTATGTATTTTTTTATTTGAATTATTATTCTTTTTATTAGTGTTTATGGTCTTATAAAGGACTTTGAAAATTTTAGGTATTTGATATAGGTTAGGAAAATATGATATTCTAGGGAAACTAGATAGAAAGGGTGTTTTTATGGTGAATGGTATTTTCTCATTCCATATAATGGTTAAAGATTTTTCTTTCATCTTTATGGTGGATAAGGATATGTATTTAGTGATGGTGTGAATAATTTCAGTAGTGATAGAGAATTGATAATGTTGACATTGTATTCATTTACTACAATGTAGTCCAAATGATATGTATTTATCTATGAAGAAGAATACTATTATGTTATATAGGATATGGATTTATTAGATCAAATTAAATCTAGGATTTTACTTATTTTTTTGTTAATAAGTTTCCATTCCATAACATCAGTCTCTTCTGTGGTGGGGTTGGATTTTACAGATCGAAGAAAAACCAAAGATTTGTTTTGAGTTAATAGGTGTTAACACCACATACACCATTTACATCATGGAATGTATAGTGAGTCGATAAAGTATTCACCATAAAGGGATTTTTTTAGGACACATATCATATAGAAATTAGGAAAAAAAATTAAATTATAAAATCCTATCCAATTTTTAAAAGGATATTATAAACCAAAGAATTAGGTTTCTCGAGAATTATAATAGAATTATTAATGTATCCATTTATAAAGGGTTTAGAAGTTACATTGAATTCCTAAAATTAAAAATTATACTTATATAGAGTTTATATATTTGGGAGATGATATAATGTAAAAAATGAAAGGAGGAGAATATGGTGAGTTATTACAGTTTTAAAATCAAATTTTAAATTCAAAATATTCTAGATAAGATGGTTTATGTTATTTAAAATAGAAGATATGAAACATACAACATAGAATAGTGGGATATTGATTATCAGGAATTATAGGAGTGCAATCAAATTGATATTTATTAATGAGAATGAATATAAAAATATCATGGAATGTATATTCTTAATGACTTGGAAATGAAAAATTAGAGCATTATAAAATAACACCCCATTGATTTGTGTTACCAATCTTTTTTGAATTTTTTATAACATTGACCACTATGTCATATCTGCATTTTTTTCATTTGAAAATCAGCGCGTGATATAGAGGAATAGGTTATAGACAATGGATGAGTTCAAATCTCTTATAATGTTGTAATAACATACTGGTTAAGTCTTAGTTAATTTACATATCAACACATCATTGATATGTACTACTTGGAGTTTCCCTTTTTTAGGTGAACCATGTTAAATTTAATACACATTATCTTTAGAGTTATATATTTATTTATGTTTAATAATCATACTCACATTGTATTTGCAAATTAAAATACAAGATCCAATATTTTATAAAGAAATGAATATTTTTTTAACTCTAATTCACCCCCTCTTATGGTATATTAAGGGACGAAGAAAAAATAAGTGCACATTTGTTCAATTATATAATTATTTATTAAAGGGACCACCTTCCTGGATATTGGAGTATCCATCTATGATCTACTCTAGTGCATTCATCATTTAAGATCACATAGAGCATCATAAGGCTCATTATCTCATATAAGAGTCCTCAAGACCACAAAAACTAATTATAATCAAAATATAGTGAATTAAATAATTTAATCCAATAAAAAATATTCTTGAAAACTCACATAGAAATATTGAAACATTGAAAACTCATAAAATAGAGTATAAAGGACTCATTCCTTGATTATGAAATTCTTATAACCAAAATTCCAATTAACCAACACACTAAAAATCACAAATTTCTAGTCAAATAAGAAAATTACATGAAAAATCCACCCAGTGACATAAATCTATTAACATTTTAAGAAACAGATAGCATTTTTACTCCTTTTACATCCTAATTATATTACACCAAAAATACCCATTCACCTGAAATAATTCTTCCATGTTCTAATGGAATATTCCATAAAAACCTATATGGAGATTCTATCAATCAGTATGAGGAAAATGAGGGGAATAAAAATAGGGAAAGGTGAAGGAACACACCCATAAGGGTGAATAAAACACTCCACCATATCAATAAATGTAATTGGTGGAAGAGTAAATGTGGTATTGATTATTATTCCTCTAATTTAGCTAAAAAATATAGGAAAACCATTGGTGGGAAATAAATAGGGGGCCTAAAAGTCCCTCTTCTACTCACTATGAAATTACAATATAGACCCACCATATACCTAGTTCACCATTATTGGGTACCTAATATACCTATATTAGGTTTATAGAGGATCCAATAGTATTTTTTCATACCAGCTTGTAGGAATAGGTTAACTAGATTCCTCCAACATGCTACTCAATGGCCACTACATGATTCTATAGTTAACCACCATCCCACTATTAACCCAAATTCCACAATAAGGGATTAGATAAATGAAATTTCAATTAAAATAGATCAATTATATAATTTAATAGTATAAAGAGAAGATAACATGGACTTTCCTCATACATAGGTTGGTTAGTCCTAGGGAAAAGCTTCATACCATGTAATAAAAAACTATGAAAACTATGAAAAATGGTCTTGAGTATGAACCTGGACCCAACACCCATGCTTAGTCTTAGAAAAAATGCAATCAAAAACATCAGGTGCTTTCCCAAATCTAAATATACAATATAATATTGATAACAACTCAGATTCCCAACTTCCATGGTAGAAAGTGCAGGGTTTTATTATATCTTGGTAAGACTCAAAAGATAGTGTCCCTAAAATTAAAAATCAATTGTTTTTTACATTGAGATGTGATTTAATAATAAATTATTGATTATCATATTAATATTTGACAAATTTATAATTTAAGTTAAAGTGTAATAAAAATACTATTGATTCTTGATCTCTACAATGGAACTCAACATCATTTTGTATCTACTTTTTCCACAACCGACGAGTCTATAGTCATGGTACATGTTAAATTAAATGAATATGGGGATCGTTTAAAATATTTTTGATTATGGGTGAATGTTTTTGTCTCTACCTTTTTTTTAAATTAAATAACCCATGTTTAAGGGTATGTTTTAATGTTAAAAGTTGGTTTTTTTATGTTACACCTAAGGGAGGACAAATTTTTCATCTCTCCCTTAGTTCAACTATAATGAAACATACCACTCTATCATAAACATGAAACCTTTATTGTCCCATTATGGTTTAACTTGTTGATTATCCCTTTATATGACAGAGGTAATAATTTTATCTCTGATACTGAAAGGGTTGAAATTGGTTATAAAAATAAAGGCACTTTCAATAAAAATGTAAATTAACTATTAAGTTTTTATGTTTTAATAGTTTTATTTTCTATAGTGAATATCCCTTTTTTAATTATGGTTTACATTGTTGATTGGAAGATAAATTTTTTTCTTATTATAGAATGGATAGAAGATGGATGTATCGTACCGATAGGATTTCGACTGCGTTTCAAAATAATTTGGATAATTTTTTAGATTTTTTATTTTAAAATACTTCATATGGATTAGCATGGAGGAAATTTGATGCACAATATCCTAATTTAGCAGCTGAGGTGCGTAATGTTAGGTTGGGTCTATCCTGTGATGGTTTTAATCCGTTTGGTCAGATGCTTACTTCTCACAGCATGTGGCCGGTTTTTATTCATGTTTATAATCTTCTTCTGTGGATGTGTATGAAAAAAACTTTCACTTTCATGATTATGCTGATATCTAGACCTTTTGATCCCAGCAATGATATAGATTTCTACTTGAATCCTTTAATAAGAGCGTTGAAACAACTTTGGTATTTGGGTGTCTGGATATTCTATGCTTCTTCAAAGAATATGTTTCAGATGCATGCTGCCCTTATATGGACCATAAATGATTTCCCAGATTATGAAATGATTTTTGGGCGGAGAAAGAAAGGAAAACTATCATGTCTTGTTTTTAGGAAGAATACATGATCAAGAAGGCTTAAATGTCATTGTAGTTTCAGTTTCATGGGGCATTGATGATTCTTTCTAATGGACCATCAATACAGGATGAATCATTAGAGGTTTGATAATACAATTGAGACTGAATGAACACCTCAACATATATCAGGAAGTGATGTGGTTAATGAATTGAAAGATTTCTGTTTTTTATTAGGTAAAGGTCAGTTGAAATCTAAAAAGAGGAAGAATTTTGACATTAAAACCACTTACAATTGAAAAAAGAGAAGTATTTTTTTGAATTTCCATATTGGTCTACCAATTTGTTACATCATTGTTTAGACATAATGCATATTGAAAAAAAAATATGTAAAATTTTTCTTTCAATTCTTCTGAATATCAAGGGGAAGACCAAAGATGACTTCTGATCTCGTCGGGACTTATTGGATTGAGGTATTCAACCAGAACCGCATCCTGTGTGTATCGGTAAAAACAAATTGAAAGTTTCTTATGCTTCTTATATGATGACACCGTCAGAGAAAGATCAATTTTTGGAATTATTGGACAATATCAAGGTTCCTAATGGATATTCCAAAAACATATCTAAATGAGTCAACAGAAGAGATGTGAAACTAAAATCTCTGACAACTCATGATTATCATATCCTTCTTCATAAAATGATTCCAATAGAAATTCGGAATTTTCTATCCAATAATTTAAGGGTGATAGTGATTCACTTGTGCCATTTTTTAGAGACCTTTGTGCTAAGAGGTTATCCAAGTCATTATTGATAAACATGGAATAGGAGGAACCATTAATTTTATGTGAGATGAAAAATATTTTTCCTCCGTCCTTTTTCACTCACATGTTGCATTTAATGGTTCATCTTCCAACTGAAACACTTCTTGGGGGACCCGTTTCTTTTCAGTGGATGTATCCCACTGAAAGAAATATGTGCACAATGAAATCATATATCCAAAACAAGAATTATCCTGAAGGTTCGATTGTGAGGGGTTATCTGTATCAGTAATTTATGGATTTTTGTTCAATGTATTTGTGTGATGTCACCACAAGACATAATCGGCCAATGAGAAATGAAGATGACCAGTATGTGGAAATTGAGCCCTCGTTTCCATCTCTTCCCCAAACAGGAGTAATTTTTGGGTCTTATACATTGGCTACATTGAGCCTTGAAGAGCGGGAGATGGCACATCACATAGTCTTGTTTAATTGTGGTTTGTTCGATGACTATATCAAGTAACTAATTTTTATATTTATATGTTATCTCATATTATGAAATTTCACATACACCATACACTTTTATTATCATTTTATGTAGGGAACATAAACAAATTATAACTAGAGTTTAGAAATCTTTATCTTTGAGAAGGAGAGAGGATTTTCATATCCTAGAGTTTCCTTCTTGGTTAAAATCAAAGGTATTACCATTACTTTAATTAGTTTAAAAAATAGATATCCATTTAATTGTATTATTCATATATATTTTAGGTGTTGAGTTTACCTTTTGACCCTATTTCTCAAGAATTGAGAGCTTTGGCTTTTGGTCCTAATTATTTGGTTCGTGAATGTAAATCTTTAATAATCAATGGGTATAAATTTTTTACAAAGGATTGAGCGGTGAAAATGAGAACGCAATATGATGGTGTTATGTTAATGACTACAATGGATTGTTATGACAGTGTATCCAATAGTTGGCCTCGATATGAAGGTGTGTATTATTATGGACTAGTTGATAAAATGTTGTTATTGGATTATTACTCTCAAGGTAGAGTCACTATGATGAAATGTAAATGGTTTGATTCAATGACATGACAGGGTACATTTATTGATGGCTGTGGATTGAGAGTTATTGATATGAGTCGATTCCTGCGTACCGATGAACCATACATTTTGGAATCAATTGCTAAACAAGTGTTTTATGTGAAAGATCATCTGAGACCTAATTATGGTTTCATTAATAATGTAATCCATAGAAATATTTTTCATGATGATGGTGATGAAATTTCTATCATTGATGTCCCCATTGGTGTTGGCCAAAATATTGCATTTGATGAATCAAATTGTCCCATTGTGAGAGTTGATGTTGAACCTGAAGTAGTGGTTGGTAATATATAGAAGCAACCATATATGTTCATTGTTCATTCAGTTTACATTGACATGAGTTTCTCATGTTAGTATTACTGTAATTACATTAATTATGTTTCAGTTTGGAATGATATGTTTGTTTTTTGTATTTTCTAGTGTTGTTTCATTAAATTATATTTATTTCAATGTTTGAAACTTGGTTTAAATATTATTTTTAAAAAATGTATAACTTGGTAATGTAATTTTAAAAACGGTGTTAGTAATTTCCTTGTAATAATTTGAAAATTAGTTATTAAAAGAAGTCAAATTGGTTCCTCTCATGAATTGCTGATTGATGTAAGTTTTATGCATGATTTGTAAAAACTATTTCTAAAAACTTTACATTTAATTCTTATATAGATTATTCCAAATACTACAGAAGGTCTAAGGAAGAGACTATTTGATCCCGATCGACCGGGGCGTGAGCATGCGTTGCCTTCTCTTCCATCAGTGAGTATTATAATTGTAATGTTTTTCTTTTGCATTACATATAATTTCATGTTAATATTCTTTATCAATTTTTTAGGGACATTCAGTTCCACTGGATTTGACTCATAATCCAGTTAGCATGGGTATGAGTGGGGATGCTCCTAGACCTAGACGGAGCACCTGTCATACCCGTTTCCACACTGACCTACCATCAGACACCCCTTCCACCACACCTTTCCATCCTCCTCTTGAGTCTTTGAGGATGTTTTTATATATGCCTTTATCATCATCTTAGCTACCCTCTTCTTCACAAGCCATGTAATTTCCGCCTTCAGTGATAATCCCACTGATGCCTCCATTATCTCATTTTTCCTCTTCTTCTCATACGATGACTACACCGCCTCCACAAATATTTCCACCTTTACCATATCCCTATTTTATGATGTACCCCCCATCCTAATACCCATATGCTACCATGTCTGCACTGCCTCCAATTCCTACCATCCAGCCAACATCTGATGAGTCTGTTCCATTAGCTTCCACTCCAGTGCATGAAGGTCACCCAGAGCATGCACTGGAAAGACACTTCCTACAGAGGATGCTGAGTCAGGATAACCCACAGATCCATCACAATCTATTGAGAAACCTGCATATGGTATTTTGATTATAAATGTTTCAAATTATATCAATTTTTTTTCATGTTGTACCATGACTTAATTCTTCTTTCCCCCCTTTTTTCTTATTTAGTGGGATCTTCTGCTAGGCGAGGTGGGCGTACTCGGATGAAGGAAGTTTGGAATCTCTAGACACAACTAATGGTGGATTACAATCGACAAAATCATATGGTAGGTCCAACTACAACGTAGTGTAGAAGTTTCATGGCCACTTTTTCCAAGTATCACGATATCATTCAGGTTGAACTGGTGTCATGGAGACGTATCAATAAATAAATTAAGGAAAAATCACGGGAACAAATATGGGTAAGAAAATTTTATAAAGTCATGTCTATATTATAGGTGTATTTAAATGAAATAACATGTTCATTACAGATTCAGTTTAACTTTCCCGACGGAGAATTTTCTAAGACTACAAGGTTGATGGATGTTGGGGAGTTCTAGCACTCATACAAGCATGAGTTGTATTTTGGTTGGAAGAGAAGGTTTGGTACTAACTTAGAGGGGGTACCCATATTCCCCGACTATCCAAAAAGGTAATATGAAAAAATGATTGCACATTGGAAGACTGCTAAGTTTAAGGTAATCTTAATCTTTAATGGTTGGAATATAAAATTTAATTCTTATTACTTGTATTATAATTTTTTAGGAAGATTCATAGAAAACATAAAGAATAAGGATTCAATGAAATATTTTCACACATTGGGGCACACTACAATGCTCGATCATGAAAAGCACCAGGTACTTTAACCAGGTATTGTGATGTTATACAGGATGTTCTACTGAAAATATTATTGAATAGACATAGGCCAGATTTGTGCATTTCTCATATATGGTTCTAATCTAGATTTTTTCATTTCTCATTTGCAATAAGCAGCATTGGGAATTGAAGGTCCTATACCTCGTGCCAAATTATTTTTCTCTTGTAGTAAGAAAAAGTATGGAAGTGCAGTAAATGCACATACACAAGATAAAATTATAATGTTTTTTATTTATATTTTAAATATTTATATGAAAATCATAATATAATATGTTTATAATTTCAATAGTCTACCTTGGAGGCCCTCAATGGTAAGGAAGATGACAACTTCATGCCACATGATCATTTAAGTCAGGTATTGGGTGAGGATCACCCAGGGAGAGTATGATGTCGACCAGGGAAAAACATTATCCCCTCTAGGTATTGGTTGTCATCGGGCTCCTCTTGAGCCTCCCAGACCTTTGAGCTGGAAATCGATCATGCTGAAGCAGCTGAGGCAAAGAAAATATCTTTAGAGGAGCATGAAAGAAGTAAGCTGATGAGAGAACATTTCATGAAATCTTTGACATTTTTGAGTCAGTCGCTTCCATAAGAGGCTATTTCTACTTTTGAATCATATATGATGTAAATTCTCTCTTTAAATGACACGTTAGGTGATGCCAATGAGGGTCCTAGTGGCGATGAAGGTGGTGATGATAGATTTGTTGGTGGTGAGGATGTTTCTGATGCTGCTGTTGGTGACAAGGCTGCTGACGATGTTGATGATAATGATGATGATGATGTTGATGATGATGGGCATGTACATGGGGATGTGGATTTTGGTGATTGGGGGATATTAATCCCCTCTATTTTTGACTTAGTAGGGAGACTTATGTGTGTATTTTAAGAACTTGAATTGAATTTTTGTATGGATGAGCATGGTTAATTTATTTTCGTTGGAAAAGTTCTGCATAAATTTTCACATGCATTTACATAAAGCTAACATTAGAATCCTTAGTCTTGCATATGGGTAATTTATTCCCTTACTACCATAGAATACTTAGCTCTAAATGATATCCCATATAGTGACATAGGATTCCATTTATTATCTCTTTATTTTTCATAAATTATTTAATTGACAAGTCTAAATTAATGAAGGTAAAAAAGGAATATATTCCTTTTTTGTTATTTATAAAATTTTAATTTTGTGAAATTTGAAGTTATATCTATTGAACTGATTGGGTTTTTTGAGATCCCAATTCTCTAAATGATATGGTAGATTCTAGAGATTTTTTTTGGGTTTATAGGTAGCTTTGTAAGAAGGGTGTTACATTTCAATAGAGTCATACATCATTGGTTCAGGATAATGGGAAAGTTATTACATGAACTTGTACACCCCTTGATATGTCTAAGTGGGGTAACATGTAATAAGGGAAAATCCAATAGTCATCTGAACCATCACTAGGGGGTGGGGATGGGTGCAGGGGGGAGGGGGGATGGGTGCAGGGGGGTGGGGATGGGTGCAGGGGGAGGGGGAAAGGGGTAGTGGGGGTGCAGGTGGGGTGTGGGGGGGGGGGGGGGTAGTTAGGGTGAAGGGGAAGGGGGGAAGTGTGCATGGGGTGGTGGGGGTGAAGGGGGTAGGGGTAGTGGGGGTGAAGGGGGTGGGGGGGGGTGACAGGGAGGTGGGGGGTGCAGGTGGGGGGGGGGGGGTAGTGTGGGGTGACCCCTCAATCTTCTCTGGTGCATTTATGATGGTATGTAGTTCAATTTTTCATTTTTTGTTGATTCTTTTCTCTTTCTACTATTAGTTTCTCCCCCTCATTTGTCTACCTTTTAAATTTATTCTGTAGGTGAACCCATTCTGGCACACCACCGACGATATGTTTTTTTTATAGCATGAAACTTCAGTGTCATAGACTTATTTTAAAATATATAAGCTTACATAAATTAGTTTAATTGATGATTTGTAACTGCATTTTTTTCTATGCTAATATGCTCTTTTTTGTTCCAATCTTATTATAATTGGTCAATAAAAATATACGATCGAGTAAAAATGAATTGTCGTACTAAAGAGGCTAAAGATTTGTGGAAACAAGTTGGATGTTTTAGGCATTATGTGCTTTGGATTCAATTCACATAAATGTTATATAATTGATATTCATTTCTATAATAACACAATCAGGTCTCATTTTCGAATTGTTTTTTTCTGAAATTTATTTTCTGTGTACTAGGGGTTGGGTACAAGCACATCCAAGGAAGGAAAATAATTTCTTCATTGAGCTCCAAAAGCACAAGAAGGAATTTCTCTGGGTCGAAGATGAATATGGAAATGAAATTGAGCTTTCATTTAGCAAGAAAAAGATAAAATCTAAAAAGAATTGTCTTCGGTAGTTTGAGGTTCAAAATTGACTTTGAAAGTTGATTTTTAGGGTTATATGTAATGATATTTTTGTGCAGATTAAACTTTAATTTTTGATCCTGGATGAAGTTAGCTGTGGAGTCCTAAGGTATCACAGCAGGCGGGTGACATTCTTGGAATTACATCCCACAAATAACACCATTCTGATGTCTGGGGATAAGGTTGGTTTTTTAATTGTCCTTTTGCTGTATATATTCCGAGAAGTGTGTATTTTATGCTATTTATTTATATATTTTTTGTTTCCTTGGTTCCTTTGAAAAGAAAGGACAACTTGGTGTTTGAGGTTACAATAAGGTTTATGAAAAGATGGTGTACAGAAACATACACAGCCTCATACTCAATAGTATGAGGTGATTTATATGTTTATTAGGGTATAGGATCCACCTATATTTGTTTGTATAAGATGCATATTTATTTTTCTTCCTAAGAAGAATCATGCGCGTGCTCACACACACACATTAACACCACTGTCCATATAGTAGAACAAACACCACTTATTTTTTAAGACCATATCAAAAGTGATCATTGATAAGTGCTATAAGCAGTTCTATAAAATAGAGCCTTAATGATATCCCCCACCTCAACTGTTTATTTTCTTCATAAAAACTGGTTGCACAATTTGTGATAGGTTTAATTGGACAAATGATGGATCAGTATATAGTGCATCCTTAGATGGAACTGTTTGTTGCACTGACATGGAAACTGGAATAGAGACATATTTCATGGACCTTAAACCCAATGGATGGCAGGTAGTTTTTTCCAATGGGTAAAAAAATCTGTTCCATTGTATGAATTATTAGAAACTTCCAATTCATTATATGGTTTGGGACAACCTATTAACTGGCCATCAGGATTTATGGTCATATAAATTTTCAATTGTGACTTATAGATTTCTTTTTTATAGGGCCCAAGTAGTTGGAAGATGATATATGGTTTGGATACTAACTTGGATAAAGGTCTTTTCCTTGTTTTTTATAATTTTTGGTTTCTTTATATGCAAGTATTCTGATTAGAAAATTTTTAGTTTTATAGTTGGTGATTTTTTTTAAAAACTTTACAATATACTTGATATGGTATTTTAATTATGTAATTAGAATTCCTAAAATATATCCTTATAAGAATTTCTAAGTTACTGATTTTGTTGATTGGATTCCAAAAGTTTGGTCTCATTTAAAGTATATTGAATGAGGTTGATGTTTATCCATGACTTGCATATTTTTAAATATCTGTTTGGAATATGTCTTCTAGGTTTTATTACTCATTAAATGTTAGTTGTTGATATATGATTCAAATTATCTATCTCAAGGCTATTGCAAACATGTTCTAGGATTTATTACTCATTCAATGTTATTTGTTGGTATATGATTCAAATCAGTTACCTTAAGGTTAGAACTATAATTGAAATGATTCACTGATATAGACAACTAAAATTGTTGCAGATATGGGGGCGATTGAAGGTTAGTTTCCATTATAATTGAAATGATTTCATAACGCCCTGACCCCAGTTACCTAGAGTTGGTGAATTATTACATAATATTGGCATGACATAAGGAATCATGTCCTGAAAGACCGATCAATTTAGTATTATTGGAAACAGGATACATACATAAGTTCAACATTACAACTTGAAAATAAATACAACACTAATTTATTCCATTAGAAACATCCAAGCCTCCTAGATTATGCCTACAAGTCACTCATAAATAACTTCTTCATATCTTGGGAAAATGAAACATAAGAAATGGGTGAACTCAAATGCTCAGTAAGAGTAAGAAATATAGCAGAAGATAACATAAACATTAGGCATGGTGAATAATTGAAAACACATGCCTTTAAAAATAATAAACATGAACACTTTATGGACGGAATATGAGATAAGTAAATAATGTCATAATAAAACATAGTCATGGGTATTCTACTAGTCAAATAACCACATAAACCATCAATTTTATTTTCATAATGAGGGAATTTATAATGAGGGAAATTCTGAAATATTTTGTCAAGGCCTCGACCAAGACGTCTAAAAATGATTAAGGCCTCAGCCAAAACCATACATCAAAATAGAAAAAGCCTCATCCAATTACACATCTAATTGTCTCATGAGACCAACCGATGCACCGAAGAGCTATAGCGGGCTCCACCCATCACTTACTAAATCCAATACATTCCTCATAGGAAAAGGTTGAAACATAACATAAACATTCATATTAAAACTATCATACAAAATGTCAATACTTTAACCATAAACCATGAATGGTATAAAAATAACACATTCATAGTCAAACATATCAAAAAACCTTAAATACAATATATAATATTTAGATCATAATAAATCAACTTCAAACAAGTGTAAAATGTATCAAAGGATGTTGACATAGATGAAATCAAAATTATTTGATAGAAATGTCTCTTTCTATTTTAAAATAATTTAAGAGTCACATAATTATAAAGGAAAACATTTATTTTTAAAATATTCTTATAATATTTTAAGTGAAGCTTCGATGATATTATAATGGAATAAAATAGCCGCACCCGCCATATGAGTTAAAAAAAGACATTCTTACCTTATTTTTGTCGAAAAGGTCATAAAGTACCTTGTTTGGAAAATGACAGAAAAATTCCTTTAAAAACATATAAGGTCAAATAAGTGTATAAATGACTTTAACCCATAGTCTAGTAAATATTAAAAATGTTTTGAAATTCATTTTTAAGAAAACACGGATGTGGATGATAAAGAGGTCCTAGTAGATACTTATGTATTAATAACCTCAGATAAGTAAAGAGATTGTAAAATTAACCCTTACCTTGTACTTTTCCTTAGTCAATGGTATGTTAAACTTATGTATAATAGTTAAAACATTATTATTAAATTATACAAGAACTATATACATAAATATGATATCATATATGATCCCCTAATATTTCTTTGTTAATAATATTTCAGTAGTATCATCATTTCGGGTGTTAACTGATTCGTTTTCCTTTATATGCTTGGTTATATAAGCTATGTTTGTTATGGATAGAATGTATTTGATTCATATACAAAATTATATTAAGTTATTAAAAATTATTTTTAATCATAAAATGGAAATTATTCTTGATTGATTATGATGGGGAATGAATCTCATCACATTCGTGGAGATGGTAATCCATATGTACGCACGAGCGACAATATCATTATATTGATGGTGAAATAATTTGTAATTGGATGGTATATCATATATAAAGAATCATTAACATGTTATATTTATTATTTACACAATTTAGACTCATTATTATACCCATCCAAATAATTAAGTGTTCGAATAACAAACTACACCACGATGTGGAGACGATAAGCCGTACGTACGCACGTATGGTGACTTTGTCATTTATAGGATGGATAGAATAACGAATATGGTTGTAAAAAATTTATAATAATATCACAGTATGTATAAGATACTGTATTTATTATTTTGGTATAGAAACAACAAAGAAATAGGAAGTGGAAGAAGAAAAGAACTTGAAAGAGGGTGGTGAAATTATTACCTCTTCTTCGGGTGTTTCCTTTTGAGTTGATAAAAAGGGATCCTTAGGTTGGATTTATGATCAAAGTAAGGACTCTAGGTTTAAGTGAGGGTAGTTGGGAGGATATTTGATCAGGGTTTGGAAGAGCCAAATGGATTTATAGGTGTGATTTTGAGAGAAGGGGAAGTACCCTTTTATAAGAGAGGTGAGGGTCACTTTAGGAAAGCTTGAAATATTATTTTATTATAAAATCATATTCAGTTTATAATGGATCCAAAATGATTTATTTTTAAGATAAGGTAGGTATGGGTTGAAAACCTCTCAACCAATAGGTTTTAGATAGGTTTTGGTTACCATATTAACCTTATCTTTTAGATTTAACTCTTAGTTAAATAGTTTGACATTTACCATGTCTCTTTGAATTTTTATAATATATGGTTAATAAACTTACAATAAAATGCCAAGAAAATCCCAAGTGGTTCATTAATGACATATATATTATTATATAAGTCCTTTTTCCTAAAATTATATTTTTAGGACTATCATATCATTTAATAATATATTATTTGTTTTAAAAAATCATTTATGTCAATTTTGACACTATTTAGTATCTGATTTTTGTTAAAGTCCTAAATACTTAATTACTTAGAAAAAAATTCATTTAATCAATCCTAACATTTCATATTAACCAATAAAATTCTTGGAATTAATTAAAAGTCTCAATTTACATTTATTTCTATATTTATAATATCAATTATTTTAATTTTTCATTAATAAGGTAATTACTGCATCATCATTGTGTCATAAATAAATTTGATTATTTAATGTCTAAAAATTATAAATAAAATACCATTATTTAGGAAATATTTTTAGCTTTATAATTAATATTTATAGTTGAATTTATCTTATGTTTAACCCTATATTAAAAATGGTTTAGTTATTAAATTTTGAATTTAACACTTTTAACTCTTCTTTAAATAAAATAATAATAAATGTCCTAATCTAATCCAAGTGGACCAAAAGGATCATATTTTATTACTAATGTTTATTTTTGTCGAATTAAACTTATCCAATAGAATTAGGACATGCGTTAGGGTAATTATAATATCATTTTTACCTTTAATTATCCTATTTACTTTTAACCGTGGTAAATAAAAGTCAAAAGTTACTATTCACCAAAAATTATTTTCATCTTATTGAACCACATTTTACTTACTAATGTCAACCGTGTTTCTCAGATTTTTGAAATTCAACTCATAGAAGCGGTAAAATTAAGTTTTATGCAAATTTGCAAATGCTCCTAGAAGGTGGGTAAAAGGTGGTAAAAAGTTCAATAGAATTTTATACATATAATTTTATTATAAAAATGACTCCAATTAATTACATTGAACTAATATAGGTATTATATATCTATTTTGACATAAAATAATTAAAATAAATAATTATTTAAATAAATTCAGCTTTAGACAATAACTCAGTGTTTTGTACTATTCATCAGAAATTGAAAGTTTCCAAAAAAATACAAAAAATTAACCCTAAGCTAATTTTGATATTCCGAATACAAAAATGAAGTCCATTTTGAAAAATAAAATTTATAAAATTTTAAAAAGTGGGTATTACTATTCATAACGGTTAGTTTGATTGGTCATGGTGTGTTAAAACTCCAAGTTGCGTACAACGCAAGCTACTGCATTAATCAAAGGGAAATGTACCATGGAAGCTTGGGGTGTTACATTCTCCCCTCCTTCAAATAATTTCATCCTAGAAATTTATATAATATTACTGCATAAAAAATTTAGGTGGTTCTTCATCATAAGTTCCTCGGGTTCCCACGTTGCCTCTTCCATCTTATGGTTTCTCCATAGAACTTTTACCAGACGAATCGTCCAGTTTCTTAGCACTTGTTCTCTAGTATCAAAAATTCTGATAGGCTCTTCACAATAAGATAGGTCAGGTTCCAATTCTATTTCTTGATAGGTGAGTACATGTGTTGGTTCAAGCATGTATTTTCTCAACAGTGATACGTGGAACACATGATGAACTTTGGAGAGACTTGGCGACATTGCTAAACGGTAATCCACAACTCCAATTAATTCTTGAATTTTGAAAGGTCTGATATACCTGAGACTCAATTTACCCTTCTTACCAAAATGTATAACACAATTCCATGGAGATACCTTCAATAAAACATGATCACCTACTTGAAATTTCAAATCCTTCCTTCAATTATCGACATAGCTCTTTTTCCTACTTTGAGATGCTTTAATGTGGGTTTGGATAACCTTCACCTTTTCCATTGTTTCCTCAACAATTTCTGGGCCTATGAGTTTTCTTTCACCAAAAACATCCCAACAAGTTGGTGTGCAACATCTCTTCCCATATAACACTTCATATGGTGTCATCTGAATACTTGAATGGAAGTTATTCTTATAAGAAAATTCTACGAGAGGTAAATATTGATCTCACATACCTTGAAAGTCAAGTGAGTAATATATCAACATGTATTCTAAGGTTTGGATAGTACGTTCTGATTTTCCATCAGTTTGAGGGTGGTAGGCAGTGCTCAAACGAAGTTCAGTATCTAGGGCCTTCTAAATATTTTTTCAGAATCTTGATATAAAATGGGGATCATGATCAGAAACAATCAATAGAGGTACACCATGAAGTCTTACAACTTCATTAATATATATTCTTGCTAAACATTAAAGTGGTAAATCTTATCTTATAATAAGAAAATGTGCTGACTTGGTAAGACGATAAAAAATGACCCATATTATGTCATTCCTTCTAGGAGTCTTTGGTAGCCTCATGACAAAGTCCATTGTAATATCATCCCATTTCCACTCAGGTATGGGAAGAGGTTGCGTGACTCCTCCAGGATGTTGCCTTCCAGCTTTCACTTGTTGATAAACCATACATCTCGACACATATTCAGAAATCTCCCTCTTCATGTTGTCCCACCAAAAATGTTCCTTCAAATCTCTATACATTTTAGTGCTACCAGGGTGTATAGAGAAATTGGTTCTATGAGCATCATCCAACAATTCCATTTTTATATCAGGTATGTCAGGAACAAAAAGCCTCTTCCCAAATTTCAAAATACCATCTTTATATACGAAGTTGACCAATCTCCCATCATTCACAGCTTTAATTTTCTTTTGAAACTCCTCATCATCATCCTAGGAACTTTTTATCCTTTCTAGTAAATATGGTTTAGTAACCATTTGAAAAAGTATCAATGTTTCACCTTCCATGATTATTTCCATATCCATATTTACTAGATCCATGATTATAGAATCCCTTCCAACTCTCATCTTGTTCATAACTCCATGATCCTTTCTACTCAAAGCATCTTCCACCTTATTTTCCTTCCCCGGGTGGTTTTGTATAGTGCAATAATAATCTTTGAGTAGTGCAAGCCATCACCTTTGCCTCATGTTGAGTTCTTTCTGTGAGAAAATATACTTCAAACTCTTGTGATCGGTATATATCTCACATTTTTCACCATAGAGATAGTGTCTCCATATCTTCAAATAAAATATTACAGCTACTAACTCAATATCATGAGTGAGATAGTTTTTCTCATGAATTTTTAGCTGTCGTGATGTATAGGCAATAACTCTATCATTTTGCATAAGGACACAATCAATTCCTTTCTTTGATGCATCACTATAAATAAAAAACCCATCATTACCTGATAGTAGAGTCAAGATATGAGAATTGAATAGTCTTCTCTTCATCTCTTAAAAACACTCTTCTCACTCTTTTGTCCAAACAAATTTAACCCCTTTACGTATGAGCTTTGTTAATGGGTTATCCAATCGAGAAAAATTCTAGACAAAATGCTGATAACAACCTGCTAAACCAATAAAACTGCATACCTTAGTTATACTAGTCAGTGCTGGCCATTCTTGGATTGCTATTGTATTTGAAGGATCAACAGAGATTCCATCCTTAGAGACAATATGGACAAGAAAAGAAATCTCCTGAAGCCAGAATTCACACTTGCTAAACTTCCCATATAATTCATTTCTTCTAAGAGTTTTCAGAATAGTGCACAAGTGATTTTCATGATCATTGTAGATTTTAGAGTATACCAATATATCATCTATAAATACCACTAAAAATTCATCAATATATTCCTTGAAAACTTTATTCATTATATCCATGAAGATAGAGGGTGCATTAGTCAGCCCAAAAGGCATTACTATAAACTCGTAATGCCCGTACCTAGTTCAAAATGCTGTCTTCGGAATGTCTTACTTCTTCATGCAAAACTGATGGTATCCAGATCGAAGGTCAATATTTGAAAAATATTGAGCTCCATAAATTTGATCAAATAAATCATCAATGAAAGGTGGGGGATACTTGTTCTTTATTGTTATAGAATTGATCTCCCTATAGTCAATGCACAACCTCATAGATCCATCTTTCTTCTTAACAAAAAGGACAGGGGATCCCCATGTAGAAACAATAGGGAAAATAAATCCCTTATTACTCAATTCCTCTAGTTTTTTCTTTAGTTACACTAATTCCATAGTGATCATACTATAAGGGGTCTTCGATATGGGTCTTAGATTAGGAATTAAGTCAATGGAAAACTCAATTTCTCATTCTGGAGGATGTCCATGTAAATCCTCCAGAAACACATCAACATATTCTTTCACAATAGATACATACTCTATTTGAACATTACTTTCCTCACCCATAGTTATTTCATTCTCTTCCTCCCCAATAATTGAATTTAGTAGAGCTATTGGGGTGGATCTTGATAAGAATCATATGGTGACATTTCTACTCTAAAGATAAGGTACTCCTTATCATCATCAAAAATTGTAACCTCCTTCTTCTTATAATAAATTTTCACATCATGGTTCAAAATCCAATCCATACCAATGATTATATCAAATTCAATCATGGGTATGATGATGAGATCAGAAGATAAATCACATTTATGTGCCCTAATGGGAATTTATTCACAAAAATTTGTTGCAATGATACTTACCTTAGGAGTTTTGACTGACAACTCCCTTGTTAAGTCAAATTGAAAATATCTAATTTTCTTAGAAAATTGGGAAGATATGAAACAATGCAATGATCCAAAATCAAATAAAGCATTGGATAAATTTAAGGAAACCATTAAATTACCTACCACCACATCATTCGGAGCTTCAACCTCAGTAGTAGTGATCGTATAAGCTTGGCCTTACTCCCTTTTACTTTTCTGAGGTAAGTTTCCTTGGAGCTTAGGATATTCATGTGCATAATGTCCCATATCCCTGAAATTATAGCATTGAACATTGGCAGCTTCTTTCTTCCCCTTACAATCACCAGCAAGATGTCCTCTCTGTCCACATTTGTAGCATACTTATTTTCCTTTTAGACAGGCACCACGGTGCTTCCTTCCACAATTATCACAGGGTGGAAATTAAACTCTTCCCTTCTTCCATGTTTCCTTATTTCCTTTCCCAAAGTGTTCAGCAGATCTCTTATTCTCTTGATTTGCTTTAAAGTCATAAGACTTAAAGAATTAATTTTCTGTCTTGATAACACGTGAGAAAATATCTTCATTTGATGAGAAGGATTTTGATACTAATGCTCAACGGAGAAATGGTTTTAACCCATAGAAGAATCGAACAATCTTACTCCTTGGGTTATGTATATAATCTGCAGCATGTCTTATTAACCTTGTAAATTTAGCCTCATACTTTGTGACATTCTCATCCTCCTTTTGCCTCAGACTCAGAAATTACATTTCCATATCCGCTCAATGGTCACGAGGAAATTATTTTTATAAGATAATATCCTTAAATTCCCTTCATTCTATACATGATACTTCTTCATCCTCCTTTGTGTTTTGAATTAATGACCACCATTGATTTGCATCTCCCATGAGGTGATAAACTACCATGAAAACTTTTTCCCTTTCGCTACTCCCCAAAGCATGAAATATTTTCTCTAAGGAACTTATCCATTGCTCAGCTACAAATAGATTTTTAGACAAATGTAATGATGGTGGTTGTTGCCTCATGAAGCGGTCTAACATTTATCCTCCATGTTTTGGATCAGGGTGCTCCATACGGGTTAGGTTATTATGCATAACCTGAGTGAGTTGTCTCAGCATGGTAATAAGTTTGTAACATCCTGGATCCGGGTGCCACACAACAGGTGCCATGAACCCAATTGGTCACATGACCTCAAGTGCATTTCCCCAAATGCCAGAGGCTGCCGACTAGTAGCGAGGGCCTATGACTGATAGTGGGGAAACTATGACCTCATTTTTCAAAGTGTAACGCAACAAAATAAATATAAAACACAAAAGTGGAAGAATGAAACAATATAAACCTAAAATGGACAATGGAACGGAAGTAAAAAAGATAACCAACAGTCATATATATGATGATGCAACATGTCACTAATTCTAAGAAATCAGCCAAAATAGGATACACTGCAATCAGATACAATACAACACAAAGTAAAAAGTGAAGTCAAACAAAACCAAAGAAGTGCAATAGGAACTCAACAACATTACAATCCTAAGATCGGTCCTATGCTCTCCTACTCCTCTACAATAATCATGTACCTGTGTAGGGACCCTTTCCCTTATCGACACCTGTAGCAATATAATCTGTTTGGGCCCAAGACATGACCCAAACAGGATGTGAGAAATAAATCCCAGTAGGCAACCACCAAAGGCCCGTACCCAACTGTCAGTGAAAAAGTTCAATAGCAGTGTGCAATAATGAAATGCAATAAACTAGGAAGTACTCCAAAGTAACTATTCCTACCAGTTACATTGCCATTTTAATAATTATTTAGCAATTCCAAGCATGTGCTTTAGCTTGGAAGGTATAATGTAAGAAATCACCATAGTGAATATTCAATGTAAAAATTGTCCTCAAACATGAAAATCCTTACCCTCGGGCATACAGAGATGAAACCCTCAGGTGACTGCCCTCAGGAAAAACAAACATTTCCCTCAGGCGTAAGAACTATTTCCCTCAAGCTAAACAAAAGCTTGCCCTCAGGCTAAACAGAACAAAAGAAAGTAATCGGGCCAAGACTAAAGCATAAGAAAGAAATTTATATATGTTTCCTCTCAAGAAAACTCAAAACATGTTATAATCATGACATACCCATGGGTATCCTGGCCAAATGGCTAAACAAAGGAAACACACCCTTGGGGTGGCCCTGGATCCAAGCAATGATCCCAACAGTAGTTTATAATTATTCATTAGATTACCTATGCAGTTCTAGGTATCTAAACATTCAAGGACTCGGCCACATGACACCCCGAACATGGGCGCGTGGCACAACGGTGCATGAAATCAACTCAACAGTTGGAAATAAACACAAGACCACCTACCTCGATCTCCTCTGATTGATATACGTGAAAGGAGCCTCCTGAAATGACCAAGAATGACGTAGATCTGAGATGAATGATTACCCATTCAAACCTAAATAAATTTCCTTAGGAAAATAATTGGAAGGAAATATTTAAGAAGAGGGAAGATCTTACCCCACGCGGTTCAAACGAGATCGACGATGGAAGAATCGGAGTCCCGGTGTGCGATCGGGAGCTCCTCTAAGTCATGGCCTCCTCTCCTACGGCTCTTGGTGAGTTATCTACCTCCTCTGCTGAATGAGGAGGCTACTGCCTATTTTTAATGAAAAAACATAACTACACGGTGTGTACTCTCAAGTACACGACGTGTACTTTCCATTTTTTTAACTGTTCCACTGGCGACTTCTTTCCACCACCTTACTATTCATCTACCAACTTGATTACATGACGTGTATTACTAAGTACATGGCATGTACTATCGTTCCTCTGGAAGCTACTTTTACCACCTTACTGTTCACCTAATGACTGATTACAAGGCGTGTATTACTAAGTACACAACGTGTAGTTAGTTTTTACACCCTTAATCATCGACAAGCCTTCACGTCCTGTATTCTCATCCCACACGACCAAAGTACATGGTGTGTGTACAAAAGTACATGGCATGTACCCATAAATTTGGGATTTTCCCACATTTCCCTTGTTTTATCAAAAACACTTAAGGAAAAAGGATAATAAGAAACTCGTACCTCAAGAATAAGAACCAGGTTCTTATAAAGTTGATCAGCACCAGTTGCATCACCATCTACACTATAATTATCTTCAGTATGAGGGACATCACTACATGGATTACGTGCATTGATACGGTTTCCATTCCTTCCATTAGGTTCCATTTCTAAACATTGTCATACAACAGATTAGTTTATGAATCACAATACATAATTCCAAACTTGTAAAACACTCAACATAAATTGAATAGTTTATGGATATAATACAAAATCATAAAAATGTTTTATTTAAGGAAGTATATACTCATAAATCCTTAATAATTGTTTGTAAATAAAATGATAATTATCCTAAGAATATTCCTCAGGAGTGTCGTAACCAAGAGTACAACAAGGCCCGTTGTCGTGCACCAGTTCCTGTTCGAGTCTAGCTCAAAGCAGTGTTTTGGGTTTTACCCTTAGGTGCATCTATGTTAGAGATGCCTCTACCTACTCATATCTAGACATGGATGTATTGATTAGAAAACTCACAAAATCTTTATATTACCAAAATTTTAGGAAGTTCTTATATACTAATCCTCAAAGTTTATCTTAGGGTAGTGTTCTCTAATCAGAGTTTTTCTAAATCTAGTTTCCAAGGTTTGTACTAAACTTCCTATGATACCAACTATAATGCCCCAACCCCAGTTACCTAGATTCAGTGCATTATTACATAACATTGTCATGGTATAAAGAATCATGTCCTGAAAGAACGATCAGTTTAGTATTATTAGAAACAAGATACATACATAAGTTCAACATTACAACTTGAAAAGAAATACAACACTAATTTATTCCATTAGAAACATCCAATCCTCCTAGATTATGCTTGAAATTCACTCATAACTAAATTATTAATATCCTAGGAAAATTAAATTTAAGAAAGGGGTCATCTCAAATTCTTGGTAAGAGTAAGAAATACAACGGAAGATAAAATAAACATTAGACATGGTGAATAACTGAACAACATATTCCTTTAAAAATAATACACATGAACACTTTATGGTGGGAATATGAGATGAGTAAATAATTCCATAATAAAACATAGTCATGGGTATTCTAATAGTCGAATAACCACATGAACCATCAATATTATTTTCATAATGAGGGAATGTATAATGCGGGACATTCTGAAACATTTTTTCAAGGCCTCATCCAAGACGTCTAAAAATGATTAAGGCCTCGGCCAAAACCATATATTGAAATGGGAAAGGCCTCGGCCAATTCCACATATAATTGTCTCATGATACCTACTGATGCACCGAGGAGCTATAGTGGGCTCCACCAGTCACTTACTAAGTCCAATACATTCCTCATATGAAAAGGTTGAAACATAACATAAACATACATATTAAAACTAGCATATGAAATGTCAATACTTTAACCATAAAACATGAATAGTATAAAAATAACATATACATATTCAAACATATCACAAAACATTAAATACAATATGGAAGATTTGTATCATAATAAATCAACTTTAAACTAGTGTAAAATGTATCAAAGTATGTTGACATAGATGAAATAAAAACTATTTGAGAGAAATATCTCTTTCTATTTTGAAATCATTTAAGAGTAACATAATAATAAAGGAAAAAATTTATTTTGAAAATATTCTTATAATCTTGTAAGGGAATATTCAACGATGTTATAATGGCATAAAATAGCTTCACCCGCTGTATAAGTTAAAAAAATACATTCTTACCTTAATTTTGTCGAAAATGTCATAAAGTACCTTGTTTGAAAAATGACATAAATATTCCTTTAAAAACATATAAGGTCAAATAAGGGTATAAATTACTTTAACTTATACTCTAGTAAATATTAAAAAAAAATTGAAATAAATTTTTAAGAAAACACAGATGTGGATGATAAAGAGGTCCTAGTAGATACTTACGTATTAACAACCTCAGATAAGTAAATAGATTTTAAAATTAACCATTACCTTGTACTTTTCCTTAGTCGATGGTATGTTTACCTCATGTATAATAGTTAAAAAATTGTTATTAAATTATAAAATAACTATATACATAAATATTATATCATATATGATCCTCTAATATTTCTTTGTTAATAATATTTTATTAGTATCATCATTTCGGGTGTTAACTGATTCATTTTACTTTATATGCTTGGTTATGTAAGTTATGTTTTTTATGGATAGGATTTATTTGATTCATATCCAGAATTATAATAATTTCTTAAATATTATTTTTAATCATAAAATGAAAATTATTCTTCAATGATTACAATGGGGAATGAATCACATTGTGTTTGTGGAGACGGTAATCCGTACATACGCACGAGCGACAATGTCATTATATTGATGGTGAGATTATATGTAATTGGATGGTATATCATATATAAAGAATCATTAATATGTTATATTTATTATTTACATTAGTTATACTCATTATTATACCCATCCGAATAATTAAGTGTTTGAATAACAAATTACACCACAACGTGGAGACGGTAAGTAATACGTACGCACATATGATGACTTTGTCATTTATAGGATGGATAGAATAATGAATATGGTTGTGACATATTTATAATAAAATCACAGTATGTAGAAGGTACTGGAGTTATTATTTTGGTATTTAAACAACAGAGAAAGAGGAAGTGGAAGAAGAAAAGAACTTGAAAGAGGGTGGTGAAATTATTACCTCTTCTTTGGGTGTTTCCTTTTGAGTTGATCAAAAGGGATCCTTAGGTTGGATTTATAATCAAATTATGGAATATAGTTCTAATTGAGGGTATTTGGGAGTATATTTGATTAGGTTTTGGCTGAGGAAAATGGATTTAGATGTGCGATTTTGAGATTAGGGGAAGTACCCTTTTATAAGAGAGGTGAGGGTCACTTTAGGAAAGCTTGAAATATTATTTTATTATACAATCATATTCGGGTTATAATGACTCCAAAACGATTTATTTTGAGGATAAGGTAGGTATGGGTCGAAAACCTCTCAACCAATAGGTTTTAGACAGGTTTTGGTCACCATATTAACCTTATCTTTTATATTTAACTCTTAGTTAAATAGTTTGACATTTACCATGTCTCTTTGTATTTTTATATTATATGGTTAATAAACTTACTATAAAATGAAAAAATAACCCCGAGTGGTTCATTAATTACATATATATTATTATATAAGTCCTTTGGCTGAACCATATATTTTTAGGACTATTATATCATTTAATAATATAGTATTTGTTTTAAAAACTCATTTATGTCAATTTGGACACTATTTAGTATCTGATTTTTGTTAAAGTCCTAAAAAATTGATTACTTAGAAAAAAATTCATTTAATCAACCCTAACATGTCATATTAACCTATAAAATTATTTTAATTCTTTAAAAGTTTCAATTTACATTTATTTGGATATTTATAATATCAATTATTTTAATTTTTCATTAATAAGGTAATTACTATATCATCATTGTGTCATAAATAAATTTAATTATTTAATGTCTAAAATTTATAAATAAAATACCATTATGTAGGAAATATTTTTATATTTCTAATGAATATTTATAATCGAATTTATCTTATGTGTAACCCTATATTAGAAATGTTTTAGTTATTAAACTTTGAATTTAACACTTTTAACTCTTCTTTAAATAAAATAATAATAAATGTCCTAATCTAATCCAAGTGGACGAAAAGGATCATATTTTATCCCTAAGTTTTGTTTTTTTCGAATTACACTTATCAAATAGAATTAGGACATGTTTTATGGTAATTATAATATCATTTTTACCTTTAATTACCCTATTTACTTTTAACCGTGGTAAATAAAAGTCAAAAGTTACTATTCACCAAAAATTATTTGCATCTTATTGAACCACATTTTACTTAATGATTTTAACCATGTCTCTAAGATTTTTGAAATTCAACTCACAGAAGTGGTAAAATTAATTTTTATGTAAATTTGCAAATGCTCCTAGAAGGTGGGTAAAAGACGGTAAAAAGTTCAATAAAATTTTATACATCTAATTTTATTATAAAAATGACTCCAATGAATTACATTAAACTAATATAGGTATTATATATCTATTTGGACTTAAAATAAATAAAATAAATAATTATTTAAATAAAAGTCGGTTTTAAACAATAACGTAGTGTTTTTCACTATTCATCAAAAGTTGAAAGTTTTTAGAAAAATACCAAAAATTCACCCTAAGCTAATTTTTATATTCTGAATCCAAAAATGAAGTCCATTTTGAAAAATAAAATTTATAAAATTTCAAAAATTGGGTATTATTATTCATAACGACTAGTTTGATTGGTCATGGTGTGTTAAAACTCCAAGTTGCGTACAACGCAAGCTACTGCATTAATCAAAGGGAAACGTACCGTGGAAGCTTGGGTTGTTACAATTTACTGATATAGACAACTAGAATGAACTCTGAAGAGAGAGGGGTTATCAGGGGGGGCTGGTGTTGGGGAGGAGGGCAAGGGTGTGTGCAACGGGAGGGGGGCTGGTGTGTGCAGGGTGAGGGGTTGGGGTGGGGTGTGCTGGGTGAGGGGGGAGGGGGTGTGCAGTGGGAAGGGGAAGTGGGGGGTGTGAAGGGTGGTGGGGGTGTTTCTACTATTATTCAAGGGGGGATGGTGGTGGGGAAGAGGGCAGGGGGTGTGCAGGGTGAGGGGGGAGGGTGTTCAGTGCGAAGGGGGCAGTGGGGGGTGTGAAGTGGAAAGGGGGTAGTGGGGTCGTTTTTATAAGTATTCAGGGGAGGGGGATAGTGTTGGGGAGGGGGTATGTGCAAGGTGGGGGGGTGTAGGGTGAGGGGGATGGGGGTTGTGTAGTGGGAAGGGGGCAGTGGGGGTGTGCAGTGGGAAAGGGGAAGTGGGGGGGGGGGGGGGTGTTTTTACAAGTATTCAGGGGAGGGGTGCTAGGGAAGAGGGCATGGGGGTGTGCAGTGGAGGGTGGGGGTGCTGGGGAAGAGGGAAGAGGTGTGTGCAGGAGAGGGGGTGTGTAGTGGGAAGGGGGTAGTGGGGGGTGTGCAGGGTGAGGGTGAGGGTTTACAAGTATTCAGGGGGGTGGTGCTGGGGAAGAGGGTAGGGGGTGAAGGGTGAGGGGGGATGTCTAGGAGGGGGGTGATGGGGGGCAGTGTGCAGGGGGAAGGGAGGGGGCAGTGGGGGTTCAGGGGGGTTGTGAATATATTCATGTGAAGGGGGGGATGGGGGGTAAAGGGGGCTGTGGGCTATGGGGGCAGTGTGTAGGGGGTGTGGGGGTGCAGGGGGGAGGGGGTTGGGGGTGCAGGGGTGTAGGGTGAGGGGGCTGTCCAGGAGTGTGCAGGGGGCAGGGAGGGGGGTTGTTCAGAAGTGTGTAGGGGGCAGGGAGGGGGCAGTCCAGGAGTGTGCAGGGAGGGGGTAGGGTGCTGGGGGTGTGGGGGTGCAAGGGGAGGGGGTTGTCCAGGAGGGGGGGGGGGCTGTGAATATATGCAGGTGAAAGATCTCAAAAGAGAGTTTGGATTCCTATTTTTGGATTCCTGATGGATTTTCCTTTTCGGTCATTTGTTTATTTTGATGACTTGTATTAGTATGCAGGATAGGGATGCATGCTATGCCGAGAACCAACAACAAAACATAGCCGATGCAGCTAATTTTCTTCCACGATTTGCAACCGGGATTGACGTGAATATAAAATTCAGGAGGTAATGGTTATTTTATACCATTCTTTGCAAGACATTAGTAACCATTTGTTGTTTTTTTAATCAATTTGACTTGGAATACACCATGCTTGCAGAATTAATGATTTTGAGTTTATTCCTGAGTGAAATATTCGATCTTGTTGACATTGCTCTGTATCATGGTTGGATAGTTGATCCCCAAGTATGCACTTTTGAATCCTGTACCTTTATATTTTTTTAGAAATTTTTTTTATACATTCTCTCAGTTTACAGTTTTCCGTTTTCCTTTTTCTTCTTACTTTTTTTAATATGCATGGTTTCATGTATATGCATGCATGGGGTGTCCAGGGGGGGTTTCGAGGGGGTATCTTGGGGGGAGGCGGTGTCCAGGGGGGTTTCCAGGGGGGTCCAGAAGGGGGTGTCTAGGGGGGTGTTCAGGGGGTCCAGGGGGGGTTCGGGGGGGGGGGGGGGTCTGAGGGGGGAGGGTGTTCAAGGGGGTGTCTAGGGGGGGTGTCTAGGGGGTGTCCAGGGGGTCTAGTGGGGGTGTCCAGGGGGTCCAAGGGGGTGTCCGGGGTGGGGGGGGTCCAATTGGGGGTGTATAGGGGGTGTCTAAGGGGGGTGTCTAGGGGATGTACAGGGGGGTGTCTGGGGGGGGGGGGGGGGTTGTCCAAGGGGGGTGTCCAGGGGTGTCCAGGGGGGTCCAGGGGGGTCCAGGGGGGTGTCCAGGGGGGGTCCAGTGGGAGAGTCCAGGGGGGGTGTCCAGTGGGGGGTGTCCAGTGGGGGTGTCTAGGGGGGTGTGAAAGGGGGTTCTTTCTAGGGGGGGGGGTGTTGGGGGTTCTGTCCAGGGGAGGTGGGGGTGTGCATGGGGGGACAAGTGTGCTGGGGGGTCTGACCAGGGGGGAGGGAGGGGCTGTAGGGGGTGTCCAGGGGGAGAGTGGGGGTGTGCAAGGGGGGAGGAGGTGTGCTGGGGGGGGTGGTCTATCCAGAGGGAAGGGAGGGGTTGCATGGGGTGTCCAGGGGGAGTGCGGGGGTGTACAAGGGGGGAGGGGGTTGTGGTTTCGGTTTGCATTTTGGTTTGCAGCAGCAAGGTGAAACCAAGGTGGACAGCTTCTATTTCTGGGAAAACTATCTATACCCACGGTTTGAAAAACCGTGGGTATATATGTTGTTGCGAAATTATATATACCCATGGTTTTTTGAACCATGGGTATGTGTGCTATGAATAAACCTTTCTATACCCACAATTTACTTAACTGTGGGTATATAATTTCTGTTGTAAAAATGTATACCCACGGTTCTGTAAACCGTAGGTATAGATGTATACCCACGGTTTACTAGAACCGTTGGTAAGATGAAATTTCAGTGGGCTATACCCACGATTTATAAAAAACGGTGGGTATAGGTTAATCTCGATGCCTCAGGAGCCCATGGTTTGATGGGCTATACCCACGGTTTGAAACCGTGGGTATATGGAAATTTTACAATAGTGTTTTATGCATCTGGTTTCAAAAAATTATGAATGATGAAGTATACAAGGATTGTTATACTTATGTTTTTCACTCAGTATTTACAAGTTTATGTTGAATGTTCCCAATGGACTAGGGAAGTGATTTAATGATAAGGTGATATTTTGATTAAGGGAAGGTAACCGTAACATGTTCTTTATGTTAAGATAATGTTGTTTGGATAAAGATATGGGGGGGGGTATAGTGGGGGAGTCCAGGAGGGGTGTCCAGTGGGGGGTGTCCAGTGGGGGTGTCCAAGGGGGGGTTTGAAAGGGGGGTCTGTCTAGAGGGGTGTGCTGGGGGTTCTATCCAGGGGGAGGTGGGGGTGTGCAAGGGGGGACGGGTGTGCTAGGGGGTCTGACCAGGGGGAAAGGGAGGGGTTGTAGGGAGTGTTCAAGGGGATATTTGGGGTGTTCAATGGGGGAGGGGGTGTGTTGGGGGGGGGGGGGGTCTGTCCAGAGGGAAGGGAGGGGTTACAAGGGGTGTCCAGGGGGAGTGTGGGGGTGTGCAAGGGGGGAGGGGGTTGTGGTTTCGGTTTGTAGTCTGGTTTGCAGTAGCAACGTGAAACTAAGGTGGGAAACTTCTATTTCTGGGAAAACTATCTATACCCATGGTTTAAAAAACCGTGGTTATATATGTTGTTGCGAAATTATCTATACCCATGGTTTTTTGAACCATGGGTATGTGTGATGTGAATAAACCTTTCTGTACCCATGATTTACTTAACCGTGTATATATAATTTTTACTGTAAAAATGTATACCCACGGTTCTATAAACCGTAGGTATAGATGTATACCCACGGTTTACCAGAACCGTGGGTAAGATGAAATTTCAGTGGGCTATACCCACGATTTATGAAAAACTGTGGGTATAGGTCAATCCCGATGCCTCGGGAGCCCATGGTTTGATGGGATATACCCACGGTTTGAAACCGTGGGTATAGGGCAATTTTCCAGTAGTGTTTTATGTATCTGTTTTTAAAAAATTATGAATAATGAAGTATACAAGGATTGTTCTACTTATTTTTTTCACTCAATATTTACAAGTTTATTTTGAATGTTCCCAATGGACTAGGGAAGTGATTTAATGATAAGGTGATATTTTGATTTAGGGAAGTTAACTTTAATATGCTCTTTATGTTAAGATAATGTTGTTTGGATAAAGATATGTGGGTTATGAATAAGTAAATTTGACATTACAGATTACCCATGAGCTGATTATTAAAAAAGTGTTGTATATCATCAAGGATGAAGTTTACAACATTTTTGGATTTTAGGAATAGATCCAATATACTTTGGAATAAGGAATTATGCATGATTTCCAAAAGGATTTTTGATAATTCAGGTCGTTACCATGTTCCAAGAGAATTTACCACAAGGGTATTCACATATTTGGAATGTGACAACCAATAACTACTTTTTGATATATGGGGGATCAATTTTAAGTTGGTTTTGTGACATTATTTCTATTCTTTTGGATTTTCATATTTCAGAAGGGTTATAAGGTTATCCATTCATGAAAAGTTTAAGTTAAACTTAGGAGGAAGTGTTTATGCACTAAGTTTGTATTGAAAACCAAGGTTAAAAGGCTAGTTAGTGATTAATCTTATTTTAAGGATGTACATCATATTTTGGAAATTATATTAGAGTACTTTTATAAAAGGACATCATTCATGTCATGTGACAACCGATCAAGTCCAACAAGGTCGTAGGTCTTGAACCCATGACTGAAGGATGATAAGGGTTTCATGCCTACCACTAGCCTACGTGATTTCCTGGTTAATGTATAATTATTTTTGATGAATAACTATTTATGATGAAACAATAGTGTTACTTTTTTGTTTTGAGATTAATGTATTAACCATATTGATTTTTTAATAATATTTATAAATAGTTATACTTTTCATTCTTTTATGGGCCTTAAGATATGCTAAAAGTTTATTTTAGAACTTCAGGCATCAAAGTTAATTTTTGAATGTCCATTACATGAAGTAATGAATGAATTTGAAATTGATAAAATAATAACTAAAGAATGAAATTTTGTTTATAAGAATATATAAAATAAGTATATATCCTTACATTCTTGGTCAATAAAAGAATTACTCAATGTTAGGATAATGCTCAAAAGAAAATGTGGTGTCCTAATACCTTAATCCTGTTGAACCGATGGAATTTTAAATCATCATAGATTTTTAAATTTGTGGCCCTCAAATTTTCTTGGATCGTTCACTTGTTTATGATTGATGAACTCAATCACTCCCTATAAATATTTACATTTTTACCCCATGTCCAATTTTCACTCCCAACCTATGTTTTCCTATGTGAAAACCTAATTATATGTTAATTTGGGTAACCGTTATGGTTCCAACTTTCCATTTTTAAAGGAAGAGTTAATATTCATTTTTACAATGTGGGTTTCTATGAATGAAATTTTCAAGTATTAAACCTTTGATAACTCATTCGAATTTTGAGGGTGAAATTCATTTTAAGGGGGTAGAATTTAACACCCCATGATTTTGTGAATTATTATTTTTTGAATTAATTTATCCTTTTTGATATTTTTCATTTAATGCAATACTGAATATAGTTTATTTTATTAAAGTATTATGTTTGACTTGTGTTATATGCAACACCAAGTTAATTGTGTTTTACATGCAACATAAACTTTGGCTTGATCTACATGGAACACTGAGGTTTACTGAACAATAATATACTATTAAAATATAATTATTTACTATAATAAGATAAAACCTTAACATTAAATTAGAGGTTATGAATAATACTAACTAATATATGAAAACATATGGTTTAAATAATATAATATGAATTCATATGTTACCAATTAATTATAAATGAATATGAAAACTGATTGAATATAAAATGAAATATTATTATGGTCACAAAGCTCTTTTACCCTAATAAATTAAATTTTCATTTACATTTAGCAATGCACTAAGTCAAACATTCATTTCACATGGATCTAACTTGTCATATGTTACATGCAATGCTGACTTGGCATACAACTTGACGTACATTACACGCAACACCGGCATAGTGTACGATGCACACAACACTGAGTTCAACTACTGGAAAAAGAGCTTGTATCCACGGTTTAGGCCAAACTGTGGGTATAGACTTCCCTATACCCACAGTTTTTCCTAAATTGTGGGTATAGGTTGCTTATGAAGACTTATACCCACAGTTCTACCCAAAATGTGGGTATAGGGTTGATTTTTGAGACTTATACCCATAGTTTTCATAGAACTGTGGGTATAGAGTTAGTTTTTTGGTACCTATACCCACGGTTTTCCAAAACTGCGGGTATAGCTTTCCCACATTTTGGTGAGAATTTTTTTTTTCTGCAGGACACAAAATATTTTTCACGGGAATACCTATACCCACAGTTCATGAAAACCATGGGTATAGATGTTACCTATACCGACGGTTTTATTAAACTGTGGGTATAGGGTCCCTTATGATTTAAATTTGAATATATATATAAGATGATATCTATATTTATAAACATAAATCATATAGATGGGTTGGTGAGGCGCAGTTCATTGTTAGGCAAGGTCGCTGGATCGAAACTAGAAAATGGGAATTTTTCTATATGGACAATTCAGATTAATATATTTAAATGACTGTACATATATATTAATTTAAGTTACACAGCTACAGTGGTTAGGCAATCCATGTTGAAGGGGCTGGTCACGAGTTCTAAACTCGCTAACTCATTTTTTTCTAATATTGACTTTTGATATTAATATATATATTAAATGGGGTTACATATAAACATAAGTGAGCTAGCCTTATTGGTGAGGTGATGGGTATTTCAACTAGAGGTCGCAAGATCAAACATTGCACCATGTTTTTTAATACGGACCTTTGAAATTAATATATATAAGTAAATGTACATATACATATGCATATACATACACGCACACACACACACACACACACACACACACATATATATATATATATATTAATAAGTTTGATAAGTCAGTTGGGTAGATGCTCAGTGTAATGGAAAAGGTTGTGGGATTGAAACCAACAACCTATGTTTTTCCTAAAATTTATAACCACGGTTATGGAACCGTGGGTACAGGCTGTTATTTAATATTTATACCCACGGTTTTGAATTGTGGCTATAAGGCTATTACATGGTGGCAGAAAGCTATATTGACCGTTTGAAAAACTATGGGTATAGGCGGTGGAGCTATGTTGATGCCTCAGTTTCCCACGGTTCCCAAAACTATGGGTATAGCTTATACCCATGGTTTTGGGGTCTATACCCATAGTTTTAAACTATGGGTATAGGTCTTTTTTCCAGTAGTGTTTCTAAGAATTTTTTTTATATAATTATTTAAATGAGATAATTATAACTTAGCCGTTAAAAATAGTTATAGGAATATTAATAACTATTTTTAAATATTGTTTATAATTTTTTTATATAAATAAAACATATTGATAATGAAAGATATGACTTTTGGTAAAGTCCTTTTATGTTAAAAATACTATTTTCTTAAATGAATTGATTTTAATAATAAAATTAATTTTAGACACATTTAAAATTAAATTTTATAAAATAAAATTTATTTTTGAATTCAGACCATCAAATTAGCCAAGGGTGAATTTTTTGGATTTTTTTGAGAAACTTCATTTTTTGATGAATAGTGAAAAATATTGTTTTTAGTTAAAACTACCTTTTGTTTAATTAATTATTAATGTTAAATGATATTGTAATTTTTTATGGTAATATTATATAAATATTACATATATTAATACAATATAATTCATTATAATCAATTTCAATTTGAAATTGAATACAAAATCTTAACAAACTTTTGAATATTTTTCTACTTTAAAACCTATTATTTCATCATGTATGCAGGATTAGCATTAATCTTAATTTTTTCGCTTTTTTTATTTGAATTTCTAAAATCCGACATACACCATTGCATTCATTATAACACTACAAAAAATAGAAAATAAACAGTGGGTTTTTAGAGGGGGTTATGCACAACCCCCTCTAAATTCATTTTAGAGGGGGTTCTGTACAACCCCCTCTAATTTTTTTAGCAGTATTTTTCAAATATTTGGTTTGATTTTTAGAGGCGATTATATCAAAACCAGCACTAATTTAATAATTAGTGTAGCTATATATTCGGTTGGATTTTTGAGAAGCTGTATATATATATATATATAATATTCATTTGGATATATATATATATATATATATATAATTGATTTTTTTAAAAGGAAATAGCGTGGGTTCACAACCCCCTCTAATCTCTTAAATTGGGGGGGGGGTGGGTTCATGAACCTCCTCTAATCCCTTATATTAGAGGGAGTTTTGAACCACTTCTAATTTATAAAATTAAAGGGGGTTTTGAACCCCTTCTAATTGATGACATCAGAGGGGCTTTTGAACCCCTTCTAATTGATGACATTACAGAGGGTTTTGAACCCCCTAAAATTTATGATATTAGAAAGGTTGTTAACCTCCTCTAATCCCTTATATTAGAGGAGGTTTTGAACTTCATCTAATTTATGAAATTAAAGGGGGTTTTGAACCCCCTCTAATTTATGATATTAGAGGGTTTGTTAACCTCCTCTAATTGAATAAATTTTATGGGTTCATGAACCGCCGTTAGTCCCTTTGATTAGAGGGGTTTTAAGCCCCCTGTAGGTTTTTTATTTTTTAAAATAAATCTCATATAAATTCAAATTTTATAATATATATGTGTGTGTGCATGTGTGTGTGTGTGTGTATTACATAAACACATTATATAAATTTATTTAAAGACACTATAAACACACACACATATATATAAGGACATTATAAAAATGCTTATACTTATATAAATATTGGTATACATAATATAAATGTAATTAAAAATATATTTATTCAAACATATAAAATTTATATATGGTTTTATAAATACTATAAATTTATATTATTATTTATATTATACATATATTATATTAAATACTTTTTTATTGTATATTTTTTTATAAATACATTTATATTATATTATTCATACAAATATATATAATATAGACAAAATTAAAATTAAATATAATTCTACATATATATATATTATAAAATTATATTATATATATTATATTATAAATATTTAATTATCTAAAAATTTATATATATTATATTATTTATTTTATATATGTTGTAGTATACCATATTAATTATAAATTAATTTAGTATATATATATATATATCATTTAATTATATTATATATTTCCAATTATATGATGTATTTAGTTGTGTGTGTGTGTGTGCATATATATGATATGATATAAATGTATATAATCACATACATAAATATATAATATAAATGTATTTAATATAAGATATGTATAATATAAATCATATAATATATAAATGTATAGTATTTATAAAACCAACATATAATTTTTATAGTTTAAAAAATAGGTGTAATAATAATAATAATAATAATATTATTATTATTATTATTTTTTTTTTTTTTACACAGATACATATATAAAAATATATAAAATTGATTATGTAAATATATATATTATAATTATATTATATAAATACACACACAAATATAAATTTATTTACAAATATATGTATGCATATATATTTATATATATAAATATAATTATATATATATATATATCTATATTATAGACATAATATATATATATATATATATATATATATTATACACAAATATATTATATATTATCTAATATTTATGTATCTAATATTATATATATATATATATATATATATATTATACATAATTAAATTATATATATATTATACATAAAATATATATTATATATAAATATTATATACTAATATATTATATATTATACACAAATATATCATATATATACAAATATATTATATTATTTATATTTCCATGTTCAAATATATATATATATATTATCTAATATCGAATATTTTTATATCTAAATAAATATAAACGCCTATATATAATAACCAGACTTCAAGTCGGCATAGTGCTAAAGCGGTGGATGAGTTTACCCAGCGGTGTAGGGTTTGATTCTCAGTGCGGTTATTTTTCCCGCCTTGGGCTTACAGGCGAGGTAGTGGACAGACCTGGGGTTTGTGGGCGTAGGCGGTGGATGGACTGCAGGCCTGGGGTTTACGGGCGAGGTAGTGGATGGGCTGCGTGTTGCGGCCCGCGTGGGGAAGGGGCAAAGGCGGTCTTTCGGGGGGGTGTCTGGGGTTGTCTCGGTGGTATAGTTGGTTTTTCAGGGGGCTTGCGGGGGTGTCTCGGGTTGTCCAGGGGCCTGTGGGGGTGTCTTGGGTTGTCCAGGGGGGCTGGGGTGTCTTGGGTGTGTGGGGGGGGGGGCTAGTGCCTGTGGGATTGTCTGGGGGGATGTCAGGGGTGGCTTACGGGGTTGTCTAAGGGGGTGTCTGTGGTGGCCTGCGGGGTTGTCCGAGGTTGGCCTGCGGGGTCTGTGTGGGGGGTGTCTAGGGTTGTCATGTGGGCTTGAGGGGTAGTCTTAGTGGATTTCCATGGGTGTCCAGGGGTGCTTGTGGGGGACAAATTAAAAAAAAGGTACTTTAGGGGCAGTTGGGGTATAACCACCCCTAAACATGGACCACTACCCCAATTAGGGGCGGTTCTAACCGCCCCTAATTAGATATATGAATTAGAGGTAGTTAAAACCATCTCTAATGTATCCAATTATGGTTAATTTAGGGTGGAACTAGAGGGGGTTAAAACCACCTCTAATCTAAACACCTCTAAACACAAGCCTATTTTACCAGCGCTCGCCGAAAACCGCACCTAACCAGAGTCGGTGACCACTTTAGTAGCGATTACGGGTAACCACCGCTAAAGTGTTTAAAGGAGGTTATAACCCCTTATAATCACCCTATTTGTTGTAGTGTAATATTTATACTCCAAGTCAATTTTTTACCAAAATGATTAGTAAAAGGGATTAAAATTAATAATAGTGATTAAGGCCAAATTAAGCTTAATTAGAGACTAAACCTTAAAATTAAGGGCCCAAATGATCTATCCACTTGTCCAACACTCATTGGTTGTACATATTTGATGTTATTAAAATTTTCATGACTTATTATATACTCCCTTTACTGATTTTATATGAAATGTGCATAATTTGTGTGAAATATTAATGTTTTAATACAAAGTATAATTTTTGAGCATTTTTAGTCGTCCAATTGAGTCAGTTTACTATTTTATTTATAACTCTCCCCTCACTGATCCAAATTGTTTGGTTCTTATTTTTTATAATTCCTAATTCAATATAAAACATTTCATTAGAAGGGATAATGGGCCAATTCTGCCATTTTAAGGCTCATATGGATCACATAAGAGGGCCTATAGAATCAGTGAAGAAACTGGATCAGCCATAAAGATTTAATTATTGGGCTCAATATCGAAATTAAAATTCCTTAATTCCCCTCAAAGGTTCACGGGACAATGTAAGGAGTCTTGGATAAAAATTTCAAGGCCCAAATCCAAATAAAAGGGGCCCAACTAATGCTTTGAAGTCCATCCCACCATTCTATCCAGGAATTAAAATCAAGACACTATTCATGGCATATCTAATGATGTAAGCATCCAATAAAGCTAAGATTTTGCAGTGTGAAAGAGTAGATATAAGTGGCCTACTTTTTTTGAAGAAATCATTCAGATTTGAAGGCATATTCCTATTCAAAAACCCATTCACATTTTGTCCTTCAAAAAGTTTGTATTGAAATGGACATATTAAAATTGTTTAATCCAACTGCCATAGATTTTGCTACATAGTTCAAAATGACTCCAAATTTTGAGAGAAGTCGTACAACATTATTATATACAACTTTTAAGAATAAGATATATCGAGATTAGGCTTTCTAAATGTCAAAATTGTCAAGCCAAGTGGAGGGACATATTGGGAATTCCAACAGTCCACTTCCTTGGGCTATAAATACATCCCCTTCCTCTCCTTCAAAGGGGTTGGCATTTCAGAAGAGAGGAGCACATATTGTCATGACCAAATCCTTGCCAAGGGCTTGGGAGGACATTCCATACTCAATTTTTTACTTGAGAGATATTTCCTCCTCTATTTGTTTTCATTTACTTTTGTGTTCTTCATTTTTTTTAATCTTGTAAGTCTCTTTCTTTGTAATTCTGTTTTAATGCAAGTTTCTTCTTAAAAAACAAAAAAAAGACTTACAATATTACCAATGAAGAACAACACAAAAGTAAATTAAAGGAAGCAAGGAGGAATGGTTTCTCAAGTAAAAATTTGAGTATGGAAGATCCTCCCAAGCCTTTGGCTGAGCCTTGGTCATGCCAACCTATCCTCCTTTGCTCTGAAATGCCAACTCCTTTGAAGGAGAGGATGGGGATGAATTTATAGCCCAAGGAAGTGGACTGTGGGCATTCCCAATCTTTACCTCCACATGGGTCAATGATTTGGACATCCAGACAGCCGAATATTGAGATATCTCCTTCTTCAAAGTTGTAGATAATAATGTTGTCCGACTTCTCCCAAAATTTGGAGTCATTTAGAACTATGGAGCCAAAGTTATGACAGTTTCATTAAACAAAGTTAAACTGTCTATTTCAATCCATGATTTTTTGATGGCCAAAATGTTAATGGATTTTGGAATAGGAATATGCCTTTAAATACGAATTATTTCTTCAAAAAATTCGGCCACCTATATCTCTTCTTTCACACTGAAAAATATCATCTTGATTTGATGACTAGATCAGGATACATGTCATGAATACTATACTAATTTTAATTCCCAGAGATAATGGTGGGATGAGTTTAAATGAATCAGTTAGGCCCCTTTTATTTGGATTTGGGCCTTTAAATTTTTATCCAAAACTCCTTACATTTCCCCCTGAATCTTTAAGTAGAATTAAGGAATTTTAATTTCTATATTGATCCCAGAAATTAAATCTTCATGTCTGGTCCAGTTTCTTCACAGATTCTGTAAGCCCTCTTATGTGATCTATATGAGCCTTCAAATGGAAGAATTGGACCATGATACCTTCTAATGAAATGTTTTATATTGAATTAGGAATCCTAAAAAACAAGAACTATACAATTTTGATTAGTAGGGGTATAGTTTTAAATAAAATAGTAAACTAAATCAATTGGACTACTTCTAAAAAATGATCAAAAATTATACTTTGTATTAAAACATTAATATTTCACACAAATTATACAAGTTTCATATAAAATAAGTAAAGTGAGTATATAATAAGTCATGAAAATATTAATAACATCAACTACCACACACTTATTCTTGTGCATGTCCTCATGAGCAACAAATATAAAAAACATGACAAAATCATTTTCACTCACCAACAAATATTAAAATTTTGTTTTCCCCAATCAGGGGAGGTTTAGACAATTTCACTCATCCATATTGAATTCCACCACAAGTTGTTACGGAAACAATGTTCCAAAAACAATTCATTTTTTTCATGCTCAAATTTAGAAATGGAAAATGGTAGCACACAAAACTTACTCCTCTCAAGATGATAAAATTAATTTATGGAGCTTCACTCATTCACCAACCAAAAGTGAAAATCTTAGAGTTTTAAAGAGCTCTCAGCTTCCACTCCCTATCCAAAGTGCACAATAATCAAGAGGTATTTTGAAGGGGTTTTTCTGTGGCTATGGGATGGTATGAATATAATGTCCAAGAGAGAGAAGAAGAGGGGTACAACACCAACATGGAAAAAACAATGCACATTTTTTTTTGAAATGAGACATGAAAGGAAATGGAAACACATATTTACAAGGGAATGAAAATGTGAAATAAGACACAAAATTAGAAGGAAATATGAATGGAATGAGAATAAGGAATATTTAAAAAACACAAAACTTCTCCCAATTACATAAGTGTTCTTTTTTTATTCTTTTTTTTTATTCTTTTTTTTTTGCATTTTTTGAAAGCTGAACTTGAAAAAGATCTCACACTCATATCCCAATCCATGTTTGATCTCCTCAAGACACTAATTGTAATAGTTATAACAATATAAAAGTTTGAGGAAGAGTGATTTTTGAACTACCCAAGACACAACCCATTTTTTTCATTTTTTTTGATTTTTTTTCATCATTTTCGATTTTTTTGAGCACTTGTCAATAAAATTTACAAAATTACATAAATGGAAGTACATTACATTCCCCAAAACTCACTGAATGAAAACCTCTCCCCTACACTAAAATGGATTATTTCCCTCAAGCATATGATAATATAGTGAAATCAATAAAGGGTACCCAAAATGAAATCCACCCCCCCCCCACACTTAAATTTCAAAACGAATATGCAATGAAAAATCCATGTTGACATTGGGTGGGATAAGGTATTGGTATTGTAATGTGGCAAACAAAGAAAAGGTTTTCATAGGCTCTAAGGGGCTTTCAAAAGGATCATTATTGTAAGGGAAATGGGAGGCTATTTGTCCATTGTGATTCTCATGTGGTTCAAAAAATGCCTCTATCATATTAATGCACACGAAAGTAGGAAATTCAGCTCGAAGGTCCACAAACTCAAGACTCACAAATGGGGGTAAAAAACACACATTTTGAAAAGATGGCCCTAGGTGGCCTTGGCATGAAAGATAATGTTGTTTCTCATGGGTGGGGAAAATCATTTTCCAAATCAAAAAGTGAGCATTAAAAATTTATTAGTTTTGAAACAATATTCTTTATTGAAATATATGATGAAAACATAAATTTTTTGAGATGAAACCATGCATTTTAACTCCCCAAAATGATTAGACAAAATTTGAAAATTAAAAGGTGAGTAATCATGACTCTTGTTTTTCCAATTTTTTTAAGTGATTTTTTTTTGTTTTTTTGTTTTTTAGGTTTTTTTGTGTTTTTTATAAAGACACACCCACACAAAATAGGAAGAGGAAATAAAAAAATGTGAGGAGAAAAGTGGTAAAAAAACAAAATGAGAAGGAGGGAGGAAGGAGAGAGAGATATAGATAGAGAGAGAAGAGGAGTTAAAGGGAAAGAGGTGCCCCTTAGTTTGGATTTGGTGGGTCATCGTCAGAAGTTGGGGATCCAGTGGAAGATGATGTTGATATAGGATTGTGCGTCCTCTCATGGTGATTCTTTAACCGATTTCCATTAACCGTGAATGTCATTTTGGAAGAGGGGTCTTGGACTTTCACTGCACCAAATGGGTAAACATTAGTAATAACAAAAGGACCTTCCCAACGAGAATTAATCTTACCCAGGTGAAGCCAAAATCAAGAATTGAAGAGCATTACCTTTTCAACTTCATGAAATACCTTTCTCGGGATGTTTTTATCATGGAGTTTTTTGGATTTTTCTTTATAGAGATTATAATTCTCATAAGAATCAAGTCGAAGCTCCTACAGTTCAACCGATTGAAAAAATATTTCTTCACCAGATTTTTCAAGATCAAAATTACAGGTTTTCACAGCCCAAAATGAATTATGTTGTATTTCAACTGGAAAATGACATGCTTTACCAAAAACTAGCCTAAAAGGAGACATCTCAATGGGTGTTTTATAGGCAGTTTGATAAGCCCAAATTACTTCACCAAGTCTTTCAGGTCAGTCTTTTCTGGTGGGTTTTACAAATCTCTCAAGCACTCTTTTAACGTCTCTATTAGAAAGTTCAGCCATGCCATTTTTTTAGGGGTGATAAGTAGTTGAATTTTTATGTACAAAACCATTATTTTTAAAAATAAATTCCATGGTTTTATTACAAAAATGGATTCCTAATTCACTTATCAAGGAACGTGGGGTGCCAAACTGGTGGAAGATGTGTGTCTTTAGGAACTCACTAATAGTATGTGAATCATCTTTTCTAGTGGGTTTGGCCTCGAACCACCTAGAAACATAATCAACTGCAAGAAGAATGTATGAGAATCCATTAGAAGGGGGAAATGGTCCCATGAAATCGATTCCCCAAACATCAAAGATCTCACCAAAAATAAAAGGATTTTGGGGCGTTTCATTTCTCTTTGAAATTGTGCCAAACTTTTGGCAAGTGGGACATGATTGAAAGAACTCATGTGAGTCCTTGAAGAGTGAAGGCCAGAATAATCCAGAGTCTAAGACCTTTCAGGATTTCCTTCGTGGTCCAAAGTGTCCACCATCAGGAATTGAGTGACAGAATTCTAAGATGGAAGAATGTTCATTTTCATCAACACATATCCTTATTACCATGTCAGCCCCAGTTTTCCAAAGTTTATTTTCTTCCCAAAAATAGTATTTTGAATCACTTTCCAACTTCATTTTTTGTTCTTTTGAAAAATTTTCAGGAAAAACACCAAAAACCAAGTAATTTACAATTGGGCCATATCATGGTATTTTTGTAGTGAGAGATGAAATGTGCTCAGTGGGTAATTCAAGATCTATGATTTCAGAATGAGAAGAATTAGAAATTATACTCAAGTGATCAGCCATAGGGTTTTATTTTCCTAGTCTATCTTTGATTTCAAGGTCAAACTCTTGGAGCATTAGGATCCATCTTATTAGCCTTGGTTTGGAATCAATTTTCTTGAGTAAGAAATTTATAGAAAAATGGTCTGTAAATATGATGATTTTGGCACTTAAGAGATAGGGCCAAAATTTATCTAAGGCAAAAACCACTGCTAAAAGTTCCTTTCCAGTCACAGTGTAGTGAGATTGAGTTTCATCCAATGTTTTTGAGGCATAATAGATGACATGATGATTTTTTTCTCTTATTTGACCAAGAACAACCCCAACAGCTCTATTAGAATCATCACACTTCAACTCAAAGGGTATGGACCAATCTAGGGGTTGGATTATCGGGGCAGATGTAAGAGTATTTTTGAGTTCAATGAAGGCTCTCTTCCAAACCTCATCCAAATGGAAAGTGACATCATTTTGGAGCAATAGAGTGAGTGGGAGGGAAATCCTACTGAATTTATGAATGAATTGTCGATATAAACCAGCATGACCAAGGAATGAACAGATGTCTCGAACAGAAGTGGTTTCAGGAAGTGATTGGATCACTTTAATTTTGGCAGGATCGACTTCAATACCATCTTTTGAAACTATGTACCCTAGAACAATCCCATTTGAAACCATGAAGTGACATTTTTGAAAATTTAACACAAGGTTACACTTGACACACTTTTGAAGGACTAGAGAGAGTGAATTCAAGCAAGATTCAAATGACTCACCATAAATGGTAAATTCATCCATGAATACTTCCATGCAGTGTTCAATGAATTCAGAAAAGATACTCAACATACACCTCTAGAATGTTGCAGGAGCATTTCAAAGGCCAAAAGGAATTCTCCTATATGCATATCTTCCAAAGGGGCAAGTGAAAGTAGTCTTTTCTTGGTCCTGATGTGTGATTTGGATTTTGAGGTAGCCAGTGTATCCATAAAGAAAGCAATAGTGTGACTTTTTGGATAATCATTCTAGCATTTGATCAAGGAATATAAGAGGGTAGTGATATTTTCTTGTTTCAATATTCAATTTCCTATAGTTAATGTACACATACTATTTGTTCTTCACTTGAGTTGTTACTACCTCTCCATGTTCATTTGTGACAACAATTATCCCAACCTTATTAGGTACAACTTGAATTGGACTAACCCATTCACTATCAGAAATTGGGTAGATAATACCAGATTGAAGAAGCTTGGTGATCTCTTCCCTAACTACCTCAAGGATGATTGGATTGTGTCTTCTTTGTGGTTGTCTAACTAGTTTGGATGATTCCTCAAGATGGATGTGATGCATGCAAAGAGAAGGTTTGATTCCTGGTATGTCATCTAGGGTCCAACCTAAGGCCTTTTTGTTTTCCTCTAACACTTGAAAAAGTTTGTACTCCTCAGTTTCGGTAAGTGAAGAAGAGATAATGACAGGATAAGAGTGATCATGGAAAAGGAATGCATATTTCAGGTGTTTAGGAAGAGGTTTTAGATTAGTATCATCTCTCATTTGTGGGTTAGACATATCATGAATGGATGAAGGGACTTCAGTTGCTTCATATTCATTTTCCTTAATACTGTTCAAGGTAGAGTAGTAGAGATCATAGTTGATGTGGGATTCAAGAGAGTTTTCAAGATCCTCTAGATTGATAGAGTCTATGAGTGAGAGTTCAACATCAACTTCACCATTTATAACTTGGTTAATCATGGTACATATTTCACAAGATCCTTTATCATTTGAACAATAAGTACATGATGGATTTTGATTCAACACACTCTCAGAGAGAGTTTCAGAAGAATAGATAGGGAATGCAGATTCATTCCCTGATGGGTATCGTATGGATTGAAAAATATTGAACTTGAACAGTTGGTCACCAAATTCCATGGATAAGATTCCATCATGGACATAAATTTTGGTTTTAGATGTCATGAAGAAAGGTATTCCTAAAATCAGAGGAGATTGGCAAGAAGTTATCTCACCTTCCATGTCAAGGACATAGAAGTTAGCTAGGAAGATAAGATCATTGACTTGGACAAGGACATCCTCAATTATACCCTTAGGACTATTAGTGCTTCGATTGGCTAACTGAATGAAAACACCCATTGGATGTAAGGGACCTAGACCAAGGTTGGAGAATATATATTTGGGCATGACATTAATTGAGGCTTCTAGGTATATGATTTCATCATCAAAGTTAGAACTTTAAATTTGGCTTGGAACCATAAAGGTCCCTGGATCTTTTCACTTTACGGGAATATACTGTTGGGTGGAAACATTTTCAAAGTTCCTAAGTTTCCTCTTATGGGTGCACAATTCCTTAAGAAACTTGTCATACTTAAGAATTTGTTTTATGGAATCTAAGAGGGGAATGTTGACTTCAACACATCTAAACATGTCGAGGATTTTAGGATCAGGTTCAAAGGACTTATTTGGATTAGAAATAGCTTGAGGAAAAGGAATTGGATTCTTAATTAGAATGGAAGGAGGTGAGGTAATGACTTCATATTCCTTTTCAAGTTTCTTTTTATTTTCATTTTCTATGTCAACATTTAAAGAGGGTGGAGGACTTATCTTGAGGAATAGAAATTTTCTTCCCTAATCTAAGTGCAATTTCACTTACATTTCCCTTGGGGTTGGGTAATAGTTGTGTTGGAAGTTGTGAAGAATTGGATGGTCGTTTCTGACTAAGGTGGGATGCAAGTTGACCAATTTGGGTTTCAATGTTCTTGAGACTAGAACGGGTGAAGGAGGAAAGATCTTCCACTGCACTTTCCCATTGTTGCTTGGAAGAAGAGGCTTGTCCCGAATCGGGATTATCTAGATTTTGGTTCTTGGGAAAGAGATTGTATAAGTTTGGGAATTGAGAAGGATCACTAGGATAGTGGAAGCCTGGAGGAGGATTGTTCCTTTGAGGTTGAGGAATAAAAGGATAAGGTTGTTGGAAGTAACTAACACCTTGACCATATTGGAACTAGTTTTTATTTTGATGAGGGAATTGAGGGGGATGAGAGACAAAATTACCATACCTCAGGCCTTGGTTATAGGAAGAATAGAAGGGCTCAGAGTGAGGTTGGTTGAAGTTTCTAATGAACTTACCTAATTGTTGAGGGTTGGTGTTTCTCTAGGCATATGCTTTATTGAGCTCCATTGATCCAGATGAATCGGATTGATCCTCTTAAAGTTTTGGACATGTGTCAATTGGATGAGATGGAGAGTTGTAGATTACACAGTTTTTGACAGGTCCAAGAAACATTGATTGTGGAGAAAATGAAGTTGGGACTTTGGTAGCCACAACTAGTTGTCGCACAAGACCTGTAAGTTCACTCATCCACTTTGTCATCTTGTTAGGATCTATGGATTGATTGTCTTGGACTTTTCTTACTTGATCATGTGATCGAGTATGGAATTATTGTGTGTTTGCAGCCATGTTTCTTATAAGATCTCTTGCAGTTGCAGGAGTTTTATTAACAAGAGCACTACCACTTGCATAATCAATGAGGGTTCTATCCATAGTCAATAACCCCTCATAAAAGTATTGGATCAAGAGTTGGTCAGGGATTTGGCGGTGTGGGTAGGTTGCAACAAGCTTTTTGAAACTCTCCTAATACTCATGGAGTGATTCATTGGGAATTGATGGATACCACTAATTTCTTTTTGGATAGAATCAGTACGAGAAGCAGGAAAGAATTTCTCTAAAAATAGTCACTTCATGTCATTCCATGTGGTTATGGAACCAGGAGGAAGGTAGTAAAGCCATGACTTTGTGGAGTCAACTAGGGAGAAATGGAATTAGTGGTATCTATAAATTCCCCAATGAATCACTCCATAAGTACTGGGAGAGGTTCAAAAAGCTTGTTGCAACCTTCCCACACCACCAAATCCCTAACCAACTCTTGATCCGATACTTCTATGAGGGGTTATTGGCTATGGAGAGAACCCTCATTGATGCCGCAAGTGACAGTGCTCTTATTGATAAAACTCCTGTAGCTGCAGGAGATATTATAAGCAACATGGCTGAAAACACACAACAATTCCATACTCGAGCACATGCTCAAGTAAAACATGTCCAAGACAATCAATCCATAGAGCCGAACAAGATGAAAGAGTGGATGAGTGAAAAGAAAAAAAAATTACACTTATTTCATTGGGAGAAGTTTTGTGTTTTGTATATATTACATCTTCTCATTCCCTTTATATTTCATTCCACTTTTGTGTCTTATTTCACATTTTCATTCCCTTGTAAATATGGGTTTCCATTTCCTTTCATGTCTCATTTAAAAAAAATGCATTGCTTTTTCCATGTTGGTGTTTTTCCCCTCTTCTTCTCTCTCTTAGACATTATATTCCTACTATCCCATAGCCACTGAAAACCCCCTCCAAAAGACCTCTTGATTATTGTGCACTTTGGATAGGGAGTGGAAGCTGAGATCTCTTTCAAACTCTAAGATTTTCACTTTTGGTTTATGAATGAGTGAAGCTCCATAAATTAATTTTATCATCTTGAGAATAGTAAGTTTTGTGTGACACCATTTTCCATTTCTAAATTTGAGTATGAAAAAAATGAATTGTTTTTGGAACATTGTTTCGGTAACAACTTGTGGTGGAATTCAAAATGGATGAGTGAAATTGTGTAAACCTCCCCAGATTGGGGAAAATAGAATTTTAATATTTGTTGGTGAGTGAAAATGATTTTGTCATGTTTTTTATATTTGTTGCACATGAGGAAATGCACAAGACTAAGTGTGGAGGATTTGATGTTATTAATATTTTCATGACTTATTATATACTCCCTTTATTGATTTTATATTAAATGTGCATAATTTGTGAAATATTAATGTTTTAATACAAAGTATAATTTTTGAGCATTTTTAGAAGTAGTCCAATTGAGTCAGTTTACTATTTTATTTATAACTCTCCCCATACTAATCCAAATTGTGTGGTTATTGTTTTTTAGGATTTCTAATTCAATATAAAACATTTAATTAGAAGGGCTCATGGTCCAATTCTTCCATTTGAAGGCTCATATGGATCACATAAGAGGGCCTACAACATCTGTGAAGAAACCGGACCAGCCATGAATATTTAATTTCTGGGATCAATATAGAAATTAAAATTCCTTAATTCTCCTCAAAGGTTTGGGGGACAATGTAAGGATTCTTTGATAAAAATTTCAAGGTCCAAATCCAAATAAAATAGGCCAAAATGATTCATTTAAACTCATCCCACGATTCTGGCCGGGAATTAAAATCAGTACAGTATTCATGACATGTATCCTGATCTAGTAATCAAATAAAGATGAGATTTTTCAGTGTGAAATAAGAGATATATGTGGACTACTTTGTTGAATAAAGCATTCATATTTTAAGGCATCTTCCTATTCCAAAATCCATTCACATTTTGGCCATCGAAAAAGCATGGATTGAAATAGACAGTTTAACTTTGTCTAATAAAAAAACCATAAATTTGTCTAGATAGTTATAAATGACTCCAAATATTTAGAGAAATCAGAAAACATTATTATCTACAACTTTGAAGAAGGATATATCTCGATATTAGGTTGTCTTGATGTTCAAATAGTCGATCAATGTGGAGGGACAGATTGGGAATGCCCACAGTCCACTTCCTTGGGCTATAAATTCATCCCCATCCTATCCTACAAAGGAGTTGGAATTTCAGAGAAAATGAGGATAGGTTGGAACAACCAAGGCTCTTCCAAAGTCTTGGGAGGATCTTCCATACTAAAATTTTTACTTGATAAACTATTCCTCCTTACTTCCTTTCATTTACTTTTGTACTGTTCTTCATTGGTAATATTGTAAGTCTTTTTTTTGTAATTTTTTTAATGAAAGTTTCTTCTTCAATATATCTTATTCTCATCCAACTTCTGTAGTTTCATATTATTGTTCTTAAAATAGTTTATATACAGTTTAATCCTCTTCCCTTATTTCTCTTCCTCATTCAATCGAAATTCTATTTTTAATTCTAATTATCGTTTGTGTGTGTGTGTGTTCGATGCACAAATCTTTTCTTATCCTGTTCTTTTTGTTCTATTTATAATTCATCACCATTAACATATATTACCAGATTAATAAATATATTAATTTCTTAGTAAATATATCATTGGGGTGATTTATAATTTAGTGATTCTAAGTGATTGAGAGTATTTTCTCGATGAATATTCTTCAAATTAACATTGTGTATGTTGGACTTAACATGTCATGGATTAATGACTTGTTTTGTTTAACATGTGGTTTCCATGGATTATTGTAACCATAAATATACTACCATCAACAATCTATAATTGATATTAGAACCCTAAGTTAATTTAAGGCTTGTATTAAAGCCTTAACACTTAGGAATTCCAATCAACATTATCTTGTGAAGTGGGTGTTAATTTAAATGCAATATAAAGCAAAGCTCAAGGATATCAAAAGCTTAACTCCCTAAAAATGAACAAACCCCAATATTTATAATTTTTTTAAATAAATCTTAATCAATCAATCACTTCATTTAATCTTTTCAAACAAACCCCCCCAATTATAATACAATCAACTAAAAACAAACGACTATTAAAAAGTATCATCGCCGAGGATTCGACCCGAGTGCAGCTATACACATTAGCATAGCATCAGAACTTTGACCAGTCGATAGGTGAAAATCGGCCACGCGTTTCAATATTTATTAAATAAACCTTCTATTATTGAGTTTTTTGGGTTTTTATTACTTTTTTTAGGTAATAAAATGTGTATACCTTACTTGTTTCTAAAAATTCCAAGTGAGTCATTTTCCTTCCCTATAAAAAGCCACCAACTCTTCCACTTCCTCACACCTCTAAACCCTCTTAAGTTCGGCCAAGACCTGCCCAATACACTTCCCAAAAATCCTCACTTACTCCTATAAACCTTTCCTTGGGTATAAGGCAATCCAAGTAAGCCTTTTGGCACAAACCAAAAGGAGTTACCTGATTAAGAGGTAACATATTCTCTCAAGTCCTTTATTTTATTTTCCTTCTCCACCCATCCAAATTTATATTTTATATGGTTATATAACAAAAAAAGTATCATAAATATACTAGGATGTTTTTATGTAAATATTTCAACCTTCACTTACACACACCTCCATATAATGGGTAACGAACATACTCTTTCTGTGCACGACGAACTACTGCCTCACGAAATGATGATTGTTCATTTTTCAATTACCACCTATCATGGTGCCCATTATTGTGAAAAATATGTTTATATTATATATATATATATATTATTTATAATTACTTTATGCTTATTTATTTTTTATTTGGAACATACCTTTATGCTTTCCATCTTATGTAAATACGATAATTTCGTTTGAGCAAGTGTGAACTACCGCCCCCTCAAAGCGATATGATTCGTTCATACACTGCATGGATTGTATTGAGGATGGATTTAGTAAATATATATGATATAATAAATCTAATTTAATAATTATATATATATATAGACACATATATGTATTTTACTTTATTTCTTTCAACATGACAATTAAACAGAAATAACGTTCATGCGTACGTATGACCTACTGTCTCTATGAACAATGTATTCCGTTTCATAAATATATATTTTATAGATCATTATAATACACATATACTATATATAAATGATATTTATATAATTTTTTAAATTCTGTAATCATGATATAAGTACAAGTACCTTTAATATAACAAATTGAGACAAATGAAAAACAAAGTGAATATTACCCGAAGTGAAACCTTAACATAGGATATTTAACAAAAAGGTGATATAAGGTCATAATAAAACCATGTATGGTATTAGATATAATAATATGGTTCTAAAAAATATTTATAATAAATTTTTATTTATTATATAGGTGGTTTTAATGAGTATGATGAGAGTTAAGACACAAGGAAAGGGGATTTCATCTCACTTTTTATTTCCTTGAAATACATGCTATGTTCGCCACTCTTTCCTTTTGTGTGGTGGATGTACAGAACAAGATTGTATTATATGTATCTTTTACTTAAATTTATGGGTATTCACATATCCATTTTATGAACTTTATTTCATGGGTTTTAAGTTTCAAAAGTTACCAAATCGGTAAAATAGTTTTGTCTCAATTTTCCTTCTTTGAGACTCATGTTTTGTTATGCACCTAAATTATTTTTCGAGGTGTATATACTTTAATTTTACATATTATATCATGAATATACTTATTTTTATGATATTTTAAGATTAATTTAATTACATTTTTCTTACATGGAGAGTATGATCCCAAGTTACCAAGTTATAAGAGTTTATTGAAACAATCTCATCACTTTTCGAGATTTTTTATGTTTATAATTTATTTGATGAAATATTATGATAAATATCTCAATAAAATTCATGATTTTCTTATAATATAGATATTCATAATATAATCATGTATTGTTATCATTTTTTTACTCTTTTGTGCATAATATAGTTAATGAAGTGTTTTTAGGAAATCCCGAATTTACCCTCTCTTTGGTCAAAAATATATGTTATTTCAAAACCATATTTTCTAAAAAGGGGTTTTAAGAATATTAATCTAATATAATATGGTCATTAAAAGACATTTTTAACCTTTTTTTCTTTTACCAATTTTAATGGAATCTACTTGTCTCTTTCTGATCAATACATTTTTCTAACCTTTTTACTGTGCAAAGGGAATATTTATTTTACCTCGTACGACATGTACGGATTTACCCACCATTATTTCTATGAAGCTTCCTTTACATTTTTAAAGGTTTAATTTTTAATAAAGTGTTTTTTTAATTATTTTTAAGAAAAATTGTTTTTAAAATGTTTTCAAGTTTCTTTTATAACTTTTCAAGAAAAATTGATTTCAAAACGTTTTCAGGATTCTTTTATATGTTTTCAAGGAAAATGGTTTCAAAAAAATTTTCAATATTTATTTATATGTTTTCAAATTATTTTCATGCAAATTGGGTTTCAAAACATTTTCATGATTATTTTATAAGTTTTCAAGGAAAATGGTTTTCAAAATGTTTTCAAGATTTATTTATAAGTTTACAAGGTATTTTCAAAGAAATGGTTTTCCAAACATTTTCAAGATTTATTTATAAGTTTTAAAAGTTTTTTCAAAGAAATAGGTTTTTAAAATGTTTTAAAGCTTATTTTATAAGTTTTCAAGGAAATAGGTTTTCAAATGATTTTAAGCCTTCTTTATAAGCTTTAAATTCATTTTCTAAGAAAATTATTTTCAAATGGTTTTATATATTAAAAATAATTTTTCAAAAAATAAAGGATATTTTCCTCAAGAAACGTTTTTGAAAGATATTTGAAAATTATTTTCCATATAAGATGAAATCCTTTGATGTTAATCATTCCATTTTAGGAAATTATCTAAATTTTCCATTTATATCTTTCTGTGAATGGGTTACACTTAATATCATGGTCTTCATGAAACCCATTTATCTTTCATGGGTTATATGCTTTTGAAACCTGCTTCTTTTCACGGGTTATGTTTATGATGAAATGATTATTAAACCTATCTTTTTTTCTACAATTTATGATAAGTTTACAAGAATATAATAGCCATTTTATTTTATGGGTTATGATATGATTATTTATGATCTTGTGGAACATGTATGTATGATTTCATTTTGAGATGGGTGTGAACTATCTCTCCCTCCAATGAATTGGGTAAAGATTTATATCTCATGAGATAGACTAAGATGGTCTTGGGAATTAAACTTAACTACTAAGATGGTCATTGGAGTGAAACATGACTACCAAGATGGTATAAGGAGTGAAATAATGCTACTAAGATAGACATGGGAGTGAACCATAACTACTGAAATGGCACAAGGAGTGAACTCATGATACTAAGTTGGCCATGAGAGTGAAACATGACTACCAAGATGGTATGGGGAGTGAACCCATACTACCAAGATGGTCTTGGAAGTGATTCCTTGGATACTATGGAAATTATATTATATTTTTATTTGTCCGCCATAATTAAATGTTTTTTCCTTCGTTATGTTTTCATGGATTATGTTTTTTTATTTCCTTATGACTCATGTCTTATGAACATCCATTATTTATGCCACGATTAATGTATATGATCTTTGATATACAGTGTATGATCTTATAATTTCATGATCATGTTCTCATTTAATTATGATCATGATTATTCTTACATATCTTCCATGTTTACCCTTATTGAGAATTTGAGCTCACCCCTTTCTTATGTTTCCTTTCCAAAGGTTGTGAAGAAAGATTTTAGGTAGAAGTACTGAAGGTTAAGATATTTATGGGAGATGTTGAAGATCTTTCACTAGGATAAAATAATTTTTTTCCAAGTTTCCAAAGATACTAATTTATTATGGTCCTTAGGCATGTATTTTTGTAATGTACTGAATATGCATATAAAATGATATGATATCTATGTATGTTAAGCTTGGGTCTCTATAGGCTACCAAATTACATATCAAGTGCCAAACGGGCCATGATTTAAAAAACACATTTGAAGTAATTTAGAAACCCAAGAGCTATTTAGAGGATATTAGGAATTTTTATAAAAACCATTTTGAAGATGAAATGGGGAAGGGGAAAGAAAAAAATGGGAGAAGGGTGTTTTGAAAAATGGGGGTTCAAAGTGGATTTTTATGGAATTCCATTTATATGTGTGTTCTTATCCATATGTGCACCCCATGCACATATGGATATGCCCACATCCAATGGTATACATATACATATAGAAACCCATAAAAGAACACCCAATGATTCAATCAAAGAATTACAATAAACCTCACAACCATTCACAAGGGTCCACACATAAGTCCCAAACCATAAAAGTCACCAAAACCCACACCAAAGAGTCAATTCACAAGAAAAACAATCTACTAAAACATAACTAAGGCCAAATACAATCCCAAAAGTTATCAATTTCATTTTTAAAGACCAATTGGCATTTTATCAAACACCATATATGTAGACACACACACACACACACATATATTACCAAGGAAAAGCTTTGAAAAGTCATTTTTACAAAATTTCCAATGTAGAAATTCCATATAAAATCATGCTAACAAACCAAAAGCATGAATAACACATTTAAAATTTATTTAAGAAGACTCAGGAATAAAATGACATGCTTTGGAAAGGAATTGGATGGAAAAAACTACCTCAACAGTGTGAGAATGCAACAAAAATTTTGGATAAGGAAGAACTAAGCTTTAGGAACAAACCACACACCCCAACATAAAATTAAACACAAGCTAACATCAACCCTCTACCCCTAGGGTTTGACCAAGATATATTCAATCCAAAGAGAACTAAGAAACCAATAGAGGAAGGTAAGAAGATGAGAAAAAAGGAAAAAACCAAAAGAACTCACCTAAGAACCTTCAAGGAGATTCAAAGGAGAAACAAGATATAATAAAGGAGGGGTTTCGGAGCCCCTTCAGGTGCCTCGGTCAACCAAGAGGATAAGAGGGTTGATTGAGGTTAAAACATAATATGGGAAAACTTGGAAATCCATGTTTTCAAGATTCTCGGTAAGTCACACGGTTTGGTCGCAAGGTTTTCCAAACTGTGTTCCAACCATGAACACCCTATTGGAAGGAAATGGAACCCGCACGAGCTAGATTCACAGTTTTGGAAACCATGTGCTAACCAATCAATTTGGTACTATCTAAAACTACAGAGCCTCATGCATTCATGCTGCATAGTTTCTCCTATCCGTACACAAGCCATGAACCTTATCACATACACCACCAATAGTCCACACAATTACTCCTTTGGCCCACATGGTCTGGACCAAACCATGAAATTCAAACTGTACAAGAAAAAACTGAACTAGAAAGACCCTCTACTTTCACTAGCCTCACAGTTTCTCCCTAAACCATGCATACTGAACCTTGTATAGGTATGAAAATCCAAAACCTCCTAAACTCAAAAATTATCACTATAAACTCAACTAAAACCTTAACAAAAATTTCTAAAATTAATAAATAAATAGAAATAAAAGAAAATCTATGTCAGGTGTGACATTAATCTCCTTATTTTCACTCTATTGTGTGCTTATTTTTATTTTTTTAATTAAATATATATGCACACTAGGGCCACATAAACTACTGAGTTAGAAACATTAGGTCCTAAAATTAATAAACAATATAGTACCCTAAACACAAGAACATGTTTGGGAATAACCTAGGGAAGACGAGATAAAGGATTTAACTAAATTTGAAAACCAAAATTTGGGAAAAGATTAATTTTGAAAACTGGGATACAAGGTAAAAACAAAAAAATAATGATAATTATTTACTTGAAAAACAAAAGGAAAAATGGAAAATGAAATGAGAATTTATAAAATAAGGTGATAAGAAGGTTGTAATTGAGGAAAATGAGAAAAATAAACTTGTTTTGAGTCATTACATTCCTCTCATTCCATTTTTCCAAAGAGTCAAATAAAAAAATAATGAATCAGACTACTTTAAATTCCTATAAATATTTAAGACATTAAACTTGACCATGCCCTTTTATGAATCCATATAAAAAGTCCCATTTTATTTCAAATTTATCAAAATGTTTTTGGATATTAAAAGGGATTAAGAGGAAATCATCACCATAAATTTAATCAAGAAGTGTAGTGTTTTCCTCTTAAGAAGTTACCACCTAAATGGAAATAAGCTAGAATATTTTTCATATCTTGTAAAATATGAGAAATTAAATATATGAATTACTTTTGGGACTTTAGTTATAGTATCAACTTGATTGCTTCCTCTTTATTTAAGAAATTGGGTCCATGGGAGATTAAACTAGCCTCTATATCCCTTCAGTTGGATAATATTTCAATTAATAATCACATTGAAAGGGTAGATTATTTAAAGTGGGGAAGATTTTATTTCCCACTAATTTTCTTATTATTGAAATTGAGTGTGACACAAAAGTTCCTAGCATTCTATATCAGCCTTTCCTAGCTACATTTGGGGATATTATTGTTGTTTCAATGTAAAAACTGACCTTATGGGGTAGTGATGATCTTGAAGAGTTTCATGTTTTTGATAAATCCTAACTTGAGGTTAGCCATGGATTGATAGATGATGCTGAATAAGTATTTAGAGTTGTGTTAGGGAGGGATTTTCACAACTTTTTATGATGAGATAATTAAAAATTCATTCAATGAACACTTTAGAGTTAATTTTATTGAATCTAAATCCAAACAATAATATGAAAGGTTAGATATTATTAAGATAAAACTTAGGAAAAAAATTTCTAAGAACCATGAAATGGTTAAACTTAATCAAATATGCTATTTAGAAAGTATCACTCAGGTTGTTGAACAACACTCACAACCGTATGTTTCTAAGAAAACTCTTTCTAAAGAACTAAACATTGATTAAGATTTACAAATATTCCCTCATGAGTTGTGTGAGCTATTTATATGAGTTTCACATCTAATATTGAGAATTTGGAATACTTAAAAGCTAGGGAAAATTATAGTTTAAATCCTACTACTAAAAAATAATATTTTGTTCAATATGAATAGGTTTTATTTCTTGATAACTTCTCAACTTCTATGATTGATGTTATCTATAATTATTTCCAACCCAAATTTAAAAATTTCAATTTATTTGAACCATATTTTTACTCTAAAAAATATATTTTTAGTCCATAAATTTGATTTATTCTTGTGAGAGCATAATTTATTGCTTGTTACTCAATCTATTTTGGGATTATTTCTTAAAAACTATGAGCAGGTTTCAATTGTTTATGCACTTATTTTTGATTTTTTTGTGTCCCTATAAGTTTTTTATTAGCTATTATAGTGTTTCTCATCATTTAAAATAAATTCTTGGGCATCTTCCACCCCTTTTTACAACCGTAGGTGACGTTTTAAGAGGTATAGTAGAGGTGGACAATAGAATGATTCCTACTGTTCTGGGAGATATATTAAATATTTTTTCATTATTGGATATGGAGAAAAATTAGGGGTAAATTTTGTTGATTTCATAATCAATAATAAGGGCTCATCTAATGAGAGAACATCCTTTCCTAGTGGTTATGGTTATATTTAAGGGGAAAATTATGGTTGAAGAATTTTAATTTAATGTTTCATGGGAGGCAACCCATTATTTTTTCTACTTTTAATAATGTTGTTTTATTTTACTTTAATGTTGTTTTATTTTAAGTTTAATAAATACTTTATTTCTTGTTTCTATTTTAAATAAATACCCCACACTCTTGCTTCTATGACATCTCACATTCTTGACTAATCCACCACAACACATTTTTCACCAAATATTTGGACATTTTTTTCCACAACCTATCCATTTTACATGGTTTCATATTTTATGGTATTTTACAGTTATATTTAATTATTGAATACCCTTGGAGGTACATTAATATAGAGGCCAAGTAGAACTTGAAGTGTTTTAAAGAGAGTGAACTAATGGGTTGTGCACCAAGTTTTAAAATAACCAATTGTTAGGGGAACATATTTTTGAATACTATATTTCTATTTTTAATTTTAAAAGATGTTTTAATTTCTGTATGCTCCCCTAAAATTTGATCTGAAATTTGGATTTTTTTTTAAATTTGTCATTTCATGGGTGAGGAAAAATATATTGTTTTGAGCTGAACTTGAGTGAAACTGATTTAAATTGTTTGATGTATTTTTTTACCTTTATACACCTTTCTAAAAATCAATTTAAACTACGATTAAGAACCTTACTTAGCACCCTAATAAATGTTCCCCTTTTTTGAAATTTATTGAAAATGTGTGTATTATATCTTAAGGAAATGCATGTACAACTTAAATATTTTTGGTAAAACTACTTGAAATGCGTGAAAACATATTGTTTTGATCTTTTTTATGATCCTTGTACATAGTTTCTCTCTAATGAATTGAAAATAATTTTAAACTAAAACTGTTTTAATTATTTCATCCACCTTAGGATTCAAAAATGGGGACAATGTTGGTTTTTAAGTGTGTGGGGGTATCTTTCACTATGTTGAACTGTATACAACAATGTTCACATTAAAAATCCCTACAATGATTCAAAAACTGGCCTAATTTCAATGATAACTTTAGCACTTTAAGTGGGTTATTTTAAAAAAAATTAAAGGCCAATTTTCCACATTGAGGTGGTTATTTTGTATCACCCCATTGGTTTAATTGGTTATATAATTTTATTTCCATCATAAAAAACTTTCTTTTGTAAATTTTTTAGAAGTGTGTTATAATTATCATTGACTTTAATTTTTTTTTATTCAAAATAAACTTATAATATATGCATCCAAATGAGTTATAAAATGAAAATCCTAATCCATGATGAAATTTTCATTCTTTATTATTTTATAGGTGGATGAGTTAATTAATAATTATTTTAAATTATTATTCTCACTCATTCATTCTTTTATATATATTTATTATTTGTTAAGTTATGTGTATTTGTATACCTAGAGGTAAAGAGAATTTTAAAAGTTTTAGTTAGATGAAAATTGAAGTGTGTTTAATTATTTTAGAAAATTTCAAAGTCAACCATTTTTGTAAATTAGGAAACCAATTTTCTACTAAAACCATTTAATTTTGAGAGGTATATCACATTGGAAATTTGATATAATTCATAGGGAAAATAATTTTGAAAATAAATTCTTTAAGTCACTTCAGTTTTTTACTCTTGAGATTATTTTTCTTCTATTGAATTTGATTAGTTGATTTCTTGAGAACAAGAAATATTTTTAGTATAGTGATTTTTATGTGGACTTATTTGACTAAATTTTTATATATCTAATCAGGGTAATAATTGAGTTTTTAATGATTTTTTACATTCAATATGTAACATCCTGGAGTCAGGTGCCACTCAACAGTGTCTCGAGCCCAGTTGGATACAGGACCTCAAGGCATCTCCCCAAAGGCCATAGGTTTTCGACTAGTAGTGAGGGCTTGTGGTGTATTTTGGATGAGACTATTCCTTCTTATCATAATTTAACACAATGGTAGCAATCATACAGATAAAATAACGGAAGCAGCATAACAATCAGACAATCGATAAACAACAGGGATAATCTCATAAACAAAATATGATGATGCATGCCATGTTTCTACAAATCATCAAAAATAGGTACACATTAGCTCAATACAATTCATATATCAAAATACAAAAAAAATATAAAAAATAACTATCCTAATAACATCACGATCCTCAGCTTGGTCTCATACTGTCATGCTCTTAAGCATGGCACAAAGTCAAGCATTGAACTATGGGCGCTTGCCCCGATCCCTACCTGCATCCAAATAGTCATTCGGGTACCCAATGATGGCCTGAACAGGGTGAGAGATAAAATCCCAATAGTTAATCATCCAAAGGTCTATAACAAGTCCTAGTTGTGCAATATAAAAATCTAATGCAAAGTTTAATGTAAGCAGGTAAGCAATATGAAAATAAAGTACCCATGGCATATATAAAACTAAGAAACCGATATTATATATCCATACAAGGTTCCCTACAAAACATGGTCAAGCTCCTATAATATGGTAGATACAAACAATATAGAAAAAACTAACACAACCTCTCCATACATCCATACATATCATATCACCCATGACCTTATCATATAATCTGTAAATCAAGCAACCACGACCACACTGTATTACCAGAAGTGTCGGAATAACCACGGTCAAATTGTATAACCAAGAATATCACATTTACAATGGTCATGACATATAATCATAGTGTCAAACCCCTCAGGGATAGATCCATGGCATAGAGGACCAAGGAATCCTCATTGAGTCCCAGGAGCATCTCAATGGAAACTTGGTTATTCTTGAATTGGGGTCCAAGGAGCATATCTACTGACCATATCCACTATGATCCCAACCAAACCATACCCAAGGGGTATTAAGGCCCAAACCATCCTTTATAATCAAGATATAAGGAGAAATATTTATCCAAGGCATCCACTACCGTATTCAAGTCCCATAAGAGAAATTTCTATGGCATCTAATGGAATCAGGATCCAAGGTGTACCAATCAAGGCATCCACTACAATTCAATTCATCACACTTCATTCATCAATTCAAAAGTATTAAATTCCATGAGTATACCGAATCTTATATCATTTCACATTTAAGTAGTTAAACAAATCAACATCATGTATCACTTGGAAAGAGGGGATGAACATATCCTAATCAAACATTTAAAATCAATTCATTTCATTATGGTATTCCTATAACTAGTAAAGATAAAAACACACCCCATGGGTGGTTCAAAAATAGGAAAAGGCAAATGGAACACCCCATGGGTGGCCTTGGTTGGGGAAACAACCTCCAACTAAACTCAAGGAACTAAAGGGTGTCCCTAACACATTCCATTTCATTTAATTCAATTAATCAATTAAAATTTGGGCCACACCAGAAATTCTAGAGGAAAGCACAATGAAAACTAGATTAATAAAGTAACAAGAAAAACAAGAAAAGTATATAACACCTACCATGGGTCAGTAGTAGAGTTCTTGTCCAGTATCAACTTCTGATTTGACTTAGAATAGAAGAAAAACAAAGAATGGACAAAAACCTAGTGTGGATTCAACGAGAACGACAATAGAAGAAATATGGTCTAGATTTAAAATGGAACCAAATCCTACCTATTGGATTCAAATCGGATTCCTTCATGTGAGATAGGAAAGGTGAGGGATTTTATCCAAAAAATATAGGCCCCTGCCTCTATTAAAAAAAATCCTCGGGAATTTACACATCGTGTAAATACCTTATATACAGTGTAAATATCAGGTCCTTCCTACTTGGAAAAAACTTTTACATGATATGAAGGATCTTGGACACACTCTTACACATTATGTAATTGATACATGTCATGTATTCTAATTACATGGTGTTTAATTGACCAGCATCCAATATACATCCCTCCTGCCTCTTCCTTCATGAGAACGAACCAGCCGGTCCACGACCTGACTTAGGGTCTAATCCAAAAAATAATATAAAGAAGAGTTAAATTAGAAAAAAAAGATCTACACCTTGTCGAAAATCCTAAGATCTTACAATCTTTCCCCATAAATAAATTTTTCCCTAAATTTCCCTATGAAGGGTGGTTAAGAATCAGCTGAGAATAACTCCAACTACTGAGCACATACGTCAACCTACCGCTCACAATTCTCATCCTATAAAATACCATGCTTCTATAGAATCCATACTATAGGAACTGACCATCCTCATAGAAACTTCATGCTCCTGAGGTAGATATGAACATGAAGTAAAAGATGATCGGTTGAACATGTGAGACTTTGGAGAATTAAAAGGATAATTTGAGGTGGTGAAACCTTAGGAACCAATTGAAAGTTAAGTTGGTGAAATTCATTCACATTTTCAAATATGAATAGGGGATCTAAATGAGAGGTTGGAGCTAAATTGAAGCATCGGTTCAAAGGCAACTGGAGATAGAGAGAGAGAGTCGAGCTCAGTAAAGAATATTCTTCCTTTTTCTTCTCTTCTTTAATTTGTTTTATCTGTTTTGAGATTTATTTCTTGGATATTATTTTAGTGCAATAAACTTTTGTAATTAAATTATTCAAGGAAATAAAATCAAAATTAATTAAAAAATCTTAAATCTATTCTACTCATGTTTTCACAACTATTTGATGTTCTTATTAAGCTTCAATGTGATATTTTTATTCTATGTTCTCTTTTTCATTTTTTATGAGAATTTTTTATACACTACTCTAAATATTAATAGGTGATGATAGTGTATTCCTTTACCTTGATAATTCAACCAAAGTACTTCAATTAGTAAAGGTTGACATCTCTCTTCTCCATTAAAGAACCATTCAATTCTAGAGTTACGATTGAAAAATTATTTCTAGGGCGATTTTCACGAAACCGTGTTGGTCACCAAGCATTAGTTAGGTGTATCAACCTCTTTTATTAAAATAATAAACACAACTATGAATTTATTGATGCATGAATATAATTTTTTTTAATCAATTAATATTATTTTGGTCTCCTAATTTATCAAATTCCCACCCTTCCTCTTTTTTTATGCTTCTTCCATTATTTCTTCACATATCACCTTTGTTCCATAATCACAACTTCACATTTTAATTTTATCTTGTCAGTTAGTTTTTATTTTTTTGGTTTTCACAACATTAGTCTTATATTTAATTATACCCTACTTACCACAATGCTAGCAGTTTGTAGGTATTATAAATAATTAAATTTGATCATGTCAATGACCACACCATCAAAAATTTACACCATTCTTAGGTAAGACACATGTGGCCAACACAAAGATATAAAAAATCAGAAAAAACTTTCAAATAAAAAAACAAATATAAAGCAAAACATTCAATTTTATTCAAAAGAAAATATGTTCAAAAAAACGATTCTCTAATTGTCACAAACCAACCCAGGTCAAACCCAAACCGGTCACATAAGTCGCCCCTTGAGAAGACCTGAGAGGCATTCCTGATCCTCTCAGATTGAGAATTAGTGTTGATCATCAAAGATAATCTAGAGGGAATGATTTATCCCAATATAAATAGATAAAAAAGAAATTGAATAGAGTACGCAACACAAAACCACTAATCAAAAATAAATAAATACATAAAAAATACAAATACAATGACTGTGAAACAAAATATAAAAAAATAAAAAAAACTGAACCAAAACTAGAACCCGACATGATCCCCATGTGACCTATTAGTCACCACTATACAAGACCAGCCCACTCCATGAGAAACCTGAATGAAACTAAACCTACCAAACAACTCGGTTCTACCAACTCCGAGTGACACAAGTAGGGTTTGAGTATAAAATAGCTCAATAAGTAAGCACCAAAGAATATATACATTTCCTTTTACAAAAATAGTCCATAAAAGTAGTTTAAAAATACATTTAGGAAAAAAACTAACTTTTAAATGAGCCAAACAAATCTTTCCTTTTTGAAAACCCTATTTGAATACCAAAATCCAAGTAGGAAGCACAACCCAACCAATGCATGAGATAAAGGATAAACTAAACTAAGAACAAGTAGCCGGGTATAACAAATAAATCTATAAAAAAGAAAACACCACAAAAGGACATAGAAAAAATCTATATAAAAAATAACCAAATTATTGTAAAACAAAATAAGAGCATAAAAATATGTAATCATGGGAATTTCCTAAAAATCCCTAGAAGAAATCCCTGGACGCACTTGGTTCGGACCCACATGTCATCATATGGTTCACCTTCATAGTCAATAACCAACCTGGATGCTCTAAACTAGCCTCACGAGTGGAACAACCCACATAGACTATCATCTATCTAAGGGGTATTAATCTGTATAATCAGGACTAGAAATAAATAACCACTCAAACCTCTAGTTGATGTCTAGGAATCCCATGATAATAGCATAATGAAGAATGATGAGGTCATAACATGCTTGGATTAACCCATAGTTTTTACCGTTCATGCCTTTCCCATTCTCAACACAAACTATGAAAAGGCCCTCTCAACAGAAGGATAACCATAGGGGTTCTCATCTCACATAGAACCTTTCAAAGTGCCAAATGGGCCTACATATAATACGAGTTTAAAACCAATTTCCAAAATAACATGAAGTATCAACAAAGGCTTAAAATTTACAAAACTAAAACCCCTTCCAATGAAAATATCTTTCTTTCCAAAACCATTTTCAAATCAAAGGTGAGAAAATTAATTAATCTTGGAAGATTCCAAATGGTCCTTTTTAGTCATGTGGGTTACCAAATTACATATCAATTGAAAAATAGTCTATGATTTGGAAAACACATTTGAAGACCAAATTTGAAGTATTTTAGAAACCAAAGATCTATTTAGAGGGCATTGGAAATTTTTATAAAAACCATTTGGAAGATGGAAGGGAGAAGAGTAAAGAAAAAAAATAAGAGAAGGGTGTTTTGAAAATCAGGGGTTGAAAGTTAATGTTTTTATGAAATTCTATTTATATGTGTGAGTTCACCTATCCATATGTGCACCCTGTGCACATATGGGTATGCGCACATCCAATTTTATATGTTGGAGTCAGTTTCCCATATCAAACATGAGTCTTTTTTCATATTTATATTTCTATATAAATAAACTCTAAGGTCTCTATTTATAGGTATCTTGGTTATTCGGTTTATCTTTTTTTATCATTTTTTCATGGTATTAAAGGGGGTTTATCTAACCCTACCCCCCCCCCCCCCCCCGTCTCCTTTTTTATCAGTAGACGCATATGACTTTACCCACATCAAGGGGTGGAAGCCCCAGGCCCGTTAAAGTCGTCTACCCCTAATCAGCTCTCTCATTCAAGCTTCCCCCAGACTACCCAGCTCTTATGCAGTTCCCTGTAGCCAGCGCACCCACACAGAGCCTTTTCTTACAATGGTCCACTCCTCCTTCCCGTGCAACAAATCCTCCCTTCGTGATACATCCATGTATGATGGTTCCTATAGAGATTGTCCCTGTCATTCATGTGATGCCTTCTCCCACGCATGTACCTGGCCACCATTGAAGCCCTATGTCCCAATAGGTACCCCTCCTCTGTTGCTCGATAGCCCTAAAAAAGCTCCCTCCACCTCTTGTGCATCACCTCATGCGACGACTCCCATGTGTCAGCCGCTCCCTACGTGACGGCTCCTGTGCCCCGCCACTGGTCGATCCCTACACTGCCTTTCTCCACCAGTTCTACTCCCCCATACCACTATTTCTAGGATACCATCATAGCTCCCTCACACCCCTTTATTGGGCCTTTTCTGTCCCTTACCCCTCACAACACTCTTACCTCATGCGGAACCGACTCTGTGTGTGCTAATCTTTTTCTAGACCTTCGGTGCCATATTAGTCATTGTGCCTAGTTATCGGCCTATCCTATACATCCATCGGCCCCACCTCCCTTCATCATCACTTCCTATAGACGCCCCACCTATCATATCTAGTGCCTCCTATAGATTCCTCCCATCCCTTCATCGGAATCTCCTGCATACACCCCACCTCCCTTCACCGGTGTCTCCTGTGGATAACCCACCTCCCATCGACCAACCTATCTTTGCGGATTTCCCAATGATCAATTGATCAGGCCTGTCTGTACAGCTTTCCCAGAACTCCATAAACTGGCCCCACCTATGTGGATTTCCTGGTGCTCCATCAATCAGCCCCACCTGTGCGTATTTCCTGACACTCCATCAACCGACCCTACCTGTGAGGCTTTCCCAATGCTCTGTCGTTCGACCTGACATATGAGGATTTCCCAACACCATGTTGACTAGCACTACCTATGTGGTTACTCTATTGATCCTTGACAAATTTCCGCACCATTGATGTAATCTGGCTATTTCAGTGACATCTCTTATCATCCATCATTTTCATCTCAAGGTAGAGTTGTGACTGTGGATGATTTCTTTTTGTTCTGTCTTGTTTTATAATCAAGATGGGTATATCCAGCTTAAGGGAGAGTGTTTGCAGTGTTTCTTGTTTGCTTTGTTTTTCTTTGATTTGGTCTGTTTTTCTTTATGCATCCAAGCTAGGTAGACCTAGCTTGAGAGAGAGTGTTGGATTTTGCGTCCCACATCGAACATGAGTCTTTTGTCATCTTAATATTTACCTATAAATAAACTATAAGGCCTCTCTTTAGTGGTATCTTGGATATTGGGTTTAACTCCCTTTATCATTTTTATAGTATTCATATACATATAGGAACCCATAAAATAAACCCAATGCTTCAATAAAATAATTACAATAAACCAAAAAACTATTCACAAGGGTCCACACATAAGTCCCAAACCATAAAAGTCACCAAAACCCACACCAAAGAGTCCATTCACATAAAAACCAAGCTACTAAAACATAACTACGACCAAACACAATCCCAAAGTTCTTAATTTCATTTTAAAGACCAATTGGAATTTTATCAAACACCTTTTATGCATATTATTATTACTAAGGAAACCCATTGAAAATTCATTTTCACCAAATTTACAATGTATAAATTCCATATAAAATCATACTAACACACCAAAATCATGAATAACACATTTAGAATTTATTTAATAAGACTCAAGCATTAAATGGAATGATTCAAAAAGTAATTAGATAGAAACACATACCTCAACAGTGTGTGAATGTGACAAAACTTTTGGAGAAGGAAGAACTAAGACCAAGGAACAAACTACACACCCTAACATCAAATAAAACATAATATAACATAAACCCTCTACCTCTATAGTTTGAACAAGAGATATCTAAGCTAAGTAGAATCAAGAAACCATGAGAGGAAGGGAATAATAAGATAAAAAAGGCCAAAAACCAAAAAATAACTCACCTAAGAACCTTAAAGAAGCTTAAAAGGAGGAAGGAGATCCAAGAAAGAAGGGTTTTGGGATCCCCTTCATGTGACTCTATTGATAAAGAGGGGAGGAGGGTAGATTTGGGTTAAAACATAAGAGGGGAGAACTTTGAAATCCAAGTTTTCAAGATTCTGGGTAAGTCACACGGTTTGGCCGCATGATTTTTCAAATCATGCACCAACCATGCACACCCTACTAGAGGGAAAGGGATCCTTCATGGTTTGGATGCACGGTTAGGGAAGTTGTGCACCAACCATACAATTTGGTTCAGTAAAAAACTATAGAGCCTCACACATGTTTGCCGCACGGTTTCTTCTAACTGTGCACAAGCCGTGCTCCATGCCACAAACACCACCAACATGCCTCATGGTTACCCCATTGTCTCTCATGGTTTGGATTAAACTATGATCAAATAATGAAATTCAAACTGTTCAAGAAAAAATTGAACTAAAAACACCTTCTACATTCACTATCCTCACAGTTTCTCCCCAAACCATGCGTATTAACCATGCATAGGGCCAAAAAACAACCCAAAACCTCCAAAAATAAAAAACAAAATCACCAGGAGCTCCAAAAAACCTCAACCAAAAGATATAATGTCAATAAATAAATAAAAATAAAATAAAACTGGGGTCGAGTGTGACACTAATATCCTTTTTTTCAATCTATTGTGTGGTTATTTTGAATTTTTTTAATTAAATATATATGAATACTAGGGCCACTTCAACTACTGAGTTTGAAACCTTAGTTCTTGAAATTAACAAACATTACAGTTCCATAAAAAATAAACTTAAACAAAAAATAGATAATATATAATTTTAAAGATAAGAAAATTTTAACCAAAATCATGTTCCACCTCAACCTGAAAACCAAATAATGGAGGATACTAGAATTAGGGATTTACAAATTTCCACTATGTTTAAAAATCCTTATTGTATATGGTTATACCTTTGGTTTAGGATTTAAGTGATGAAATAATCATAACCACTACCTTATAATGGATATCCAAGTGAGGATTATTTATAGTTTTCAGTGAATTTTATCATAATGTTCAATAATTAACTTTATGTGGGCTTAGTGAGGAGGAGATTAGGTTTATAGTGCTCATGTTTTATTTGAATGGAAGGTATATAAGTTGTTTCTAGAATTTAGATAAGTAAATTATTGACACTCGAGACCAAGTCTTTAATTCATCTATTGTGAAATTTTACACTATAAATATGTTCATTGTAGTGAGGCACAAAATCACTAGATTTTTCTAGGAATAGGAAGATATTTTCAATAATACATAGGAAATATTTAGAGGGATTCTTAGGAAAATGAACCAACCATCATCTTTATCCCTACATCATAATTAAAATATTTTATAATGGTCTCACTGCATACCATAAAAATGTAGTTGATTAGTTTTTTGGTGGTGATTTTTCTAATAAAACAGTTGAGGAATTAAAACAAATCTATAATAAAATGGATCAAAATTCCCAACATAAAAGTTCTAAGAGGAGAACCATCCATAGTTTTTACCACCATCGAGCCACTATAATTTATTTTGAAATCCAAGATAGATCACTTAAAGAGAAATTTAAATTATATGGCATGTTTGGACACACTATTATTTTTTTCCCAACTTTGAATTATCTAAAATTTTATGGGTATGTCCATATTATACAAGATAGTAGTTACCCATTCTCAAACAATCAAAATTAAAATAAATTTTTTAGGAACAACCCAACTTTTCTTAGAGATATCAGGGGGTTATTAAGAAATCTGATGCCCTTGGATTCCCAAACCATACAAGACAACAATTTTAAAATCAATATGTGGATGAATCTACAAATTTATATGGGAATATATAAAGGTAATTGAACTAATTTATTAGAAAAATTTATTCCCAACAATCTAGGTTTAAGTCTGCAATAAACTCTAAAAAATCATCCTTAAACAATCAATAAATCCCAATTAGTCAAATGGAATGAAATTTTATAGGAAAAGGGAAAGGAAAGTTTCCCGAATCAATAGAATTAAATCAATGAGAATATAATGGTTGTTACCACTATATCAATCCTAAAAACACAAGAACATGTTTGGGAATAACCTAGAGAAGATTAGATAAAGGGTTTAACTGAATTTGAAAACCAAAATTTGGAAAAATATAAATTTGGTAAAATAGGATATAAGGTAAAAATAGAAAATAATGATAATTATTTACTTTAATAACAAAATGAAAAATGGAAAATGAAATGGTAATTGATAAAAGAAGGTGAGAAGAAGGTTGGGTTTGAGGAAAAAGAGAAAAATCAACTTGTTTTGAGTCATTATTCCCCTTTCATTCCCTTTCCCCAAAGAGTCAAATAAAAAATAATGAATAAAACTACTTGAAATTCGTAGAAATATTTAAGACTTTCAACTTGACCATTCCCTTTATTGAATCCACATATAAAATCCCATTATATTTCAAATTTATCAAAAGGTTTTTGGATAATAAAAGGCACTAGGATGAAATTTCCACCATAAATTTAATAAAGAAGTGTCGTGTTTTCCTCTTAAGACGTTACCTCCTAAATTGAAAGAACCTATAATCTTTATCATATCTTTTAGAATAGAATAATTTAAGAGATGAATTACTTATTTCACTTAAGTGTTAGTATTAACTTGATGCCTTTCTCTTTATTTATGAAATTAGGTCTAGGGGATATTAAACTAGCCTATGTATCTTTTCAGTTAGCTGATAGTTCAATTAATAATCACATTTAATGGGTATCTTTTAAGAAATTATCATTAAAGTAACCTTATATTATTGAACTCTTTTAATAAATTCTATGTGTGTTCCTCCCCTCAATTATAAAAGGGAACTAATTCACCTACTTTATTCACAAAATTTGATCCTTATATATCATCTAATACCTGATAAAAAAACCTTTCTTTATTACTTTTATTCATCATAAATCTTTTGGTTTTCTTATAAGACCAATCTTTCAAGGATTATGGTGTAAGACAAAGTATGTCTCTCAAATAGGAGGTATAAATCTTAACTGCAATCTTTCAATTTTATTTCTTCTTCTACTTACTATAAACCTATTGTATCCACAATAACATGATGAATATTGTATCATAAATATACTAAGATATTATTATGATTATTTCAAAACCATTTCTCACCTCTTCACCATCAAATGGGAAATGAATGTTTTGCTCGTGCATATGTGTGGACTACTACCTCTACTTCGGTATATGATTCATTTTACATCACTATCTTTCATGGTTTTTTGTTAAGATGGATTTATTGTATATATACTATATTTATGTTATAATAATAATTCTTTAAATTTGGATAATTATTTACCTTTCTTTCATTTTATCCATCAAAAAGTGGAAAGCATCTCTCATGCGTACATACGGACTATCATCTCCACGAAGTGATGCAATTCATTTTTCTTAACTGATTTATATGAATGGATATAAAAGTTTATATAATGATTAAAAATTATAATTATGATGTGATTAAGGTTCTAGATATGATATATCCATGATCAAATTTTAATCACCATAACTATCAAATTGAAACTTTTATGAAAAACAAAATAGTTAACACCTATAAACAATGATTTTAATAAAGAATTATTAATAAATGAGTGTTTAAATGTTATAATTGGATAGTATAAAAAACTATAGGTATTAATATAGTTATGTTATATAATTTTAATGGATTTTAATTTATCATATAGGAGGTTAAAGTGATTATGAAGCAAGTCGGACATGAGATAAGGTTTTTGCCTAACAATATCACTTTTTTTCGAGAGCGTTTATAAATAAATTTTAAATGATGAAATTATATGATCTATCTCTTCCAAATATTATTTATTTTCTTCTAATTTGGTTATTTATGGGGATTATATATTTTTTCCTTTTATTTTCCTCTCTGATACTGCACATGTCTTCTATAACAGTATTTACCCGATCAAAGAATATATCTACAGACTCATTGGGGTGCATTCTCATATCCTCAAATTTGTTCCAAAAAGCTTATAATTTTTCTTATCTGGATTTTTAATTTCCTTCATATATATTCAGAATATTTTTCTTCATGAAATGAATTGGATTACATGGCATCAACTTTATATAGATTTTGTTTGATAAAAATCCTCATAAGGCATTGATTCCTTTAGCATCAGTATCCAATTCTCTTAAGTCTACTTATGATAAAACTCCACTATCCACACTAATAGAAATAACATACATGACAGTTGTAAAGACATCCATACCTAATGATCATAAGTAGTTTCACATATGATTCTTCCACAAATATAAATTATTCTCATCAGAGATCATAATCTCTTTATGATTACCAACTTCCATTGAAACCACTGAGAGAGAAACACTGATTTTAACCTTTACCTCTGATACTAATTATAAACCCAATAAAGTTAAATACCCTAAGAGGGGGGGTGAATCAGGGTATTATAGTTTAAAAAAACTATCTCTTCGAATCTTGTTTCATCATTAGACAAAACTATCACCTCTCTCCTTTCCATTGCACAAAATAAATGAAAATTAAAACTTGTAGAGGACATAGAAATTTTACTTGGTTCACCCTCATCGGGCTATGTACAAGGAAAATACAAAGGCAATGTGTCAATGTACCAAATTTAATAAATCTAATTTTTTTTACAAATTTCATAAATGACTCATTTTCCCTCCTAGTTTACAACCATTCACAATTTGAAATATAAATTCTCTCTCTCTCTGAAGTGAAGACACTACTCCTCTAGTATACTCTTCTGAAAATTAGTTCTAAGTTGATTCAAAATCATGTGTGTATTTCTAATCTTCTTTCATCAATTATATAGAAACCACCTTTGTGTGACACTTCTCCACAAGACCCCTCAGTGAGACCCCCTTCTATTTACATGGATCACGTGACTCTGTCGTGAGACCTTGTTTATTTCAAATGGATCACAAGGCCTTGTTCATTTCACGCAAATTGCGTGATATTAATAGGTCTTCCTATGCTTTCAAATACCCAATGCATACTTCACTCTGTGAGACTCTTTCACAATATTCTTTCTCAATACTTTCTAATAATTATGCGGATCTCAAGACTCTATTTCAAGAATCTATTCAGGTCATGTCAAATATTTTTTGCTTCTTATCAAACCACTTAAGTGAAATTATATTTTTCTTATGGATGGTTTAGGGGGTGTTTATAAGCATTAATCTACCTTCTTAACTCCTCAAATCCAGCTATCCATTTTTTCCACCTCTTAAGCAATCTGCCTTACCCTCTTCACGTGATTTCTCCATGTGATCTCCCGCCCCATGTCACAAGTACTTCACATGATCACCTATCACATATTTCAAGTGCTTCATGTGATCATCGTTATTGTCTTCAAGTACTTCTCATGATCCCATCGAGAGATTCAAAGGAAATCATATGGTCAGTTCCATTATCTTCCAACGCTTCGTGTGACCCCGTTGCGAGATCCAAAGATAATCATGTGGTCGTGTGATTTCAAATGACTCATGAGATGCCTCAATAATTTATAACTTTTTTTCTTCATGTTCTTTGTGTGATATCTTCACAAAATCAACTAAAAATAAGGTGTATTTCATGTGAACTCACCACATGATCTTTTGAAAATCATGTAGTTCTTCACATGACTGCTCTGCATGATTAGTTTTGACATTCATGCTTCAATTGATCGATTCATACATTCATGCTACAAGAGATTAGTTCAGACATTCATGCTCCATGAGATCAGTTTAGAAATTCATGCTCCACAAGATCAGTTTAGACATTCACACTCCACGAGATTAGTTTATAAATTTTTACTCACTATTCTTGTCTCATTTGAAAACAAGCATTCATCAACAACCCCAAAACTTGTCAAAAAACACAATCAACCCAAAAGTACCATCAGGATGTATTTTTTCTAACAATATTTTTATATCTTTTAATTAAAATACTAGTAGACCTAATTATAGATTATAAATACAATACTCTGTCTTTTATCTATGGTTTTCCATTTCCACTGGTGACAGAAACCTAGAGAGAGATATAGAGAGTTATATGTATTGGTGATTCTCTCTTCAGAATTTGATAATAGATTGTGATGGATGACATGACCTAGATTAACAATGACATCAATGATTGGATCACATGACTATGATGGAAAAAACCATGGCATTGACAACATATTGAAGTGATGGTGGTTCTCCATCAAGGTAAGGCTTTGTTATTTTTTTATCTTTATCCATTATTCATGACTTTGAGCATGAAATTTAATTCTTGAACTAGTTTTCTAAATTCATTAGCACTTGATTTATCTATTTTTCCTTTATTATTTATATAAACTTTGAATTATGTGTTGATTTCTTATCAGTTCTTCATCATTGGTGTTACCATGTCTAATGAATGGTGGCCCAATCCTAGCATCGGCCATCAGTGATCCTACTAGATATTATTATTCATTACTTTCCCCTATTTAACTATGTGTTTTCCACTAGCCTTTTTTGAGGTTGGGGACTTAACAATTCTTGGAATAGATTAGTAAATGATTGGAAATTTGTGTCTATGATCAGTATAATTTGGTGTAAAATTAGTGATCAGGACATGTGAGATCAATGATACATGATGAAGTATCAGTGGAAGGTGTGGGGATGTATATTATCAAGGTGTGGTGATGTATCCTTACATGACTACATTTTTTCACATCTAATATGGGTAATAACTAAGTTTTTAATGATTTTTTTACATTCAAAATGTCTTTTAAATTAAATATTGATATATTTGGAACATTTTGTGTTAATTAGTTTTATTTTACTCCAAAAAAAATTCAAAATTTTTTTGTTCTATTTTATAAGTATATATCATAATACTTGTGTTGAACAGTAGAGAATGAGAAAAAAAATGGAAAAGTACCATATTTGTGTTCCATCGTAAGACTTAAGGTGTCATCGTAAGGATTTAAATAGTTCACAACAAGTCTTTATAAATATATCATAAATCTTTTGTGGGTCATCATAATATTTCACTAGCTCAATCGTAAGACCTTCCAGCCATTTCGTAAGGCTTCATGCCTTTATGAGATCTTTGACCGAGAATATGAGAGGAGGATGAAGACAACTGAGAACAGAAATCTCAAATCCAAGATTAGAGAAGAATGAAGAACTGCTCAAACATGAGATGATGTCAATATTGAAGCAAGATTATAACCATAGTTGATTATTAAAGAAGCACCAACTAAAACTAAATCCAATTTAATCTTAGAGATGATGAGTTCGATGAGTCATGTTTTTAAGCATAAGGAATTGAAGTTGAGATCAGATGAATTCCATGACAAGAGCTTCGACTATGAATCAAGTTGGGTGTTGTGTTTCTCAATGGGATTTTGTTTATTGTCAGTCCAGTCGATGAAGATAGAGGGGGAATCTATATATCCAAGTGTTAAGGATGTGATAATGGATATTTTTTCACACTAGTTTCTCATGAAAATTCTGCTATGAAATTCCACTACTAGTTTTAGAGTTTGGGGTTGGGCGGAATCCAAAAAAAGGTTGTCGACTATTGAATAATCATGATTATTTTTTATACTTGATTAATTTCACTGAATAGATTAAGTAAATAATCTATCAAATCAGTTTTTAACCAATTCTGGTTCTTTTGAACTGATTGTTTCGACCCTGGAGAGATTTTTGACACATGTGTCATTGAATTCTTTGGAATTATTGAGTTTATTATATGTGCAGTGATATTATTAGACAAGTGACTAAAAGGTGAATGATTTAATTTAAATATAAATAAATTGAAGGATATTTTTCATAAAGATGTGATGTTCCATAATGTACTCTAGAACATGAGGTAGTGTTGAACATGGAGTAAAAGATTACTAGTTAAACATGCGATATTTTTGAAAATTATAAGGATAATTTGAGTTGGTGAAACTTGAGGAACCATATGATAGTTAAGTTGGTGTACTAAATTGGTTACTAGAATTATTTTAAAATGGGGGGGGGGGGGTAGTGTAATTTTTGGGAAGTCACTCATTCACATTTTTAGAGATGAATAGAGGATCTAGATGAGAGGTTAGAGTTGACTTGAAGCAACTATTCAGAGGTGACTAGAGATTGAAAGAGAGAGTCAAGGTCAATATTTTATTCTCATTTTTACTTTGTTTTATCTATTTTGAGATGTATTTCTTGGATATTATTTTGCTGCAATGAACATAAATAATTAAATTCTTGAAGGAAATCGAATCAAAATGAATTGAAAATTATTAAATCTATTCTACTCACATTTTTACAACTATCTGATGTTCTTCTTGAGTTTCTGTGTGATCTTTTTTGTTCTGTGTTCTTTTTTAATTTTTCATGAGATGTTTTTATACACTAATCTAAACATTAATAAGTGATGAAAGTGTATTCCTTTCCCTTGAGACTTCAACCAAAGTGCTTCAATTAGTAAAGGTTGACATATCTCTTCTCTATTAAAGAACCATTAAATTCTATAATTATGATTGAAAAATTATTTCTAGGGATATTTCACTAAAGCGCATTGATCACTAAGCATGAGTTAGGCATCTCAACCTATTTTCTTCAAATCTTCAACACAACTATGAATTTATTAATGCATGAATAGAATTTATTTTAATCAATTCAGATCTATTTGGTCTCTTAATTCATCAACTACCCAACCTTCCTCTTTCTTTATGCTTCTTCCATTACTTCTTCACACGTCATCTCTATTACATAATCACAACTTCACATTTTAATTTTATCTTTTTTGTTAGTGTTTGTTCTGTTTGTTTCTCACAATATTATCCTTTTATGTGATTCAAACCTACTTATTACAATGATATTAGTTTATAGTTACTATAAATAAATAAATTTGAGAATGTCAATGACCACACCATTTATAGGGAAGGAACATTTGTCCAACACAAATATAAAAAAAGAAAATATTCATAAAAAAATCAAATAAAAAAACAAAGACAAAACAAAACATTCAATTTTATTTAAAAGAAAATATGTTCAAAAAATTCTTCTCTAATTATCATAAATAAACCCAGTTCAACCCCAAACTAGTCACCTAATTCGACCCATGATAAGACCTAAGATATGTTACCAATCCTCTTGGTTTGATAACTAGTGTCAGGCATCAAAGATAATCTAGATAGAATGATTTTTCCCAATATAAAAAGATACAAAAGAAACCAAACAGAGTACGCGAAACAAAACCACTAACACAGATAAATGAATACATAAAAAATCCAAATACAATGAGGGTGAAAAAAATATATAAAAAATAAAACAAAACTAAAACCAAACCAAAACCTGGCATGATCACCATGTGACCTCTTGGTCACCACTATCCAAGAAAAACCTATTCTATGAGAAACTTGAATGAAACTGAACCTGTAAAACATCTTGGGTCCACCGATGTTGAGTGAAACAATTAGGGTGTGACCATAAAATAACTCATTCGGTAAGCACTACATAATCCATAAACATTCTTTCCCAAAATATTTCATGAAGTCTAGTTTGAAAATAAATTTAGGAAAAATAGGTTTTAAACATTTAAAAGATCCAAAAAAATATTTCCTTTTTGAAAACCCTATTTGATGACCAAAATCTAAGTAGGAAGAAAACCCAACCAATAAATGAGAGAAAGGAGAAACTGAATTGAGAACAAGAAGCAGGGTATAATAAATGAATTCAGAAATAAAGGAAAACACCACAAGATAAAATAGAAAAAATATAGATAAACAAATAACCAAAGTACTGTAAAACAAAATAGGAACATAAAAATATGTAATCATGGAAATTTACTAAACATCCCTAGAAGAAATCCCTAGAAACATGTAGTTCAGAACCACCTATCATTATACAGTGCACCTCTATAGTCAATAACCAACTAGGATGCTCTAAACTAGCCTCACAAGTGGAACAACCCACATGGACTATCCTATATTAAGGGGGTGTTGGATTGGTATATCCAAATCTCTTCTGGATGATGTTTCAGGATGAATGATTTTGGCCCATATTATTCACTAGGTTGCAACTCTGTGGTGAGATCATTGGGGGTTATAGAGGGAAATATGCTCCTATTCCAGGGGTCCTGGCGCCAAAGGTTCTCATCCCAAATTTTGAGGCACTATAGCAGATCTAACCAACTATAGTAGAGCTGACCAAACGACACCGACAGGGCACTATAGTAGTGTAGAATTAGGCATGAATACTGTAGTAGGGATGACTGGAGACACCGACAAGGAATTGTAGCTCCACAGACTTCCATCTATTGGCCACTGTAGTAGTTTGGACTTGGGTGTATGAGGCACTGTAATGATGCATACTTCCAACCATCATTCACTATAGCACAATAGAATTTCTATGAGGTTGGTGGTATAGTGTTTCATCCTCCTTATTTTCCCATTTTGGGAAAGGATTTTGTGTGTGTTTAAGAACCCTGGAACTCCCTGTAATTATGCTCTCAACTATAGTGATATTTTTTCCCCTCTGTGGATGTAGGGATCATTTCCTAAACCACATAAATTTCTATGTTCAGTGTGATTATTTCTTCTATATTTTCTTTATCTACAAAATATTTTTTTCTTTGCGACTCGTGATATTTTCGATACAGGGGTACTAATCCATCTAATTGGGACTATAAATAAATCATCACTTGACTGTATAAAAGATGTTCAGGAATCCCAGGATAATAGTATAATGGATAAGGAGGAGGTCATCACATGCTTGACATAATCTACAGTTTCCACCATGCATGCCTTTCCCATTCCCGACACCAACTATGCAAAGATCCTCTCAGTGGAAGGAAAACCATAGGTATTCCCATATCTCATATAACCTTTCAAAGTGATAAATGGTCCTATACATCATATGAGTTTAAAACCAATTTAAAAAACAACATGAAGTACCGACCGGGTATTAACATTTACAAAACTAAAACCCATTCCAATGAAAATAGATTTCTTTCCAAAACTATTTCCAAATCCAAGGTGAAAAAATTAATTAATATTGGAATATTAAAATGGGCCTTTTAAGTCATGTGGGTTACCAAATTACATATCAAGTGTCAAATGGGCCATGATTTGTAAAAAAAATTTGAAGACCACATTTGAAGTCATTTAGAAACCAAATATCTATTTAGAGTACATTGTAAATTTTTATAAAAACCATTTGGAATATGAAGGGGTTAAGAGGAAAGAAAAAATAGGATAAGGTTATTTTAAAAACTAGGGGTTCAAAATGGATGTTTTTATGGAATTTCATTTATATGTGTGTGTGTGTGTGATTATCCATATGTGCAGCCCATGCACATATGGATATGCCCACATACAATAGTATATATATAAATACAGGAACCCATAAAATAACATGAAATTCTTTGGTAAAATAATTACAATAAAGCTCACAACCATTCACAAGATTCCACACACAAGTCTCAAACCATAAAAGTCACCAAAACCCACACCAAAGACTCAATTCACAAGCAAACCAAACTACCAAAACATAACCAAGGCCTAACACAATCCCAAAGTTCTCAATTTCATTTTTAAAGACCAATTGGAATTTTATCAAACACCTTGCACACACACACACACACATATTACTAAGGAAAACCTTTGAAAATTCATTTTCACCAAATTTCCAATGTAGAAATTCCATATAAAATCATAATAACACACCAAAAGCATGAATAACACATTTAGAATTTATTTAAGAAGACTCAAGCATCAAATTACATGATTTGGAAAATAATTAGATGGAAACACCTACCTCAATGGTGTGCGAATGTGACGAAACTTCTGGAGAAGGAAGAACTAAGCTTGAGGAACAAACTGCACACCCTAATATCAAATAAAACATAAGAGAACATCAACCCTCTACCTATAGGGTTCGTACAATAGAGATTCAATCCAAGGAGAACCAATAAACCAAGAGAGGAAGGTAAAAAGAGGATAAAAAAACAAAAACTAAAAATATCTCACCTAATAACCTTCAAGGAGCTTAAAAGGAGGAATTAGAGCCAAGAAAGGATGGGTTTGGGTGCCCCTTCATGCACCTAATTCAACCAATATGGGAGGATGTTGATTGGGGTTATAAAATAAGAGGGTAAAACTTGGAAATCTAAGTTTTCATGATTCTAGGTAAGTCGAACAGTTTGGCTACACGGTTTTCCAAACCGTGCGCCTATTGTGTGCACACTATTGGAAGAACAGGCCACTCACATGGGCTAAATGCATGGTTTCAGAAACCATGTGCCAACCATGAAATTTGGTTTTATTAAAAACTACAGAGCCTCACACATTCTTGCCACACATTTTCTTCTAATTATTTCCAAGTTGTGTGCCTTTCCATAGACACCACCAACAAGTCGCACAATTACTCCTTTGGCTTTCCTGATTTAGACTAAACCATGCTCAAACTATGAAATTCAACCCATGTAAGAACAAATTGAACTAAAAACACCTTCTACCTTCACCATCTGTATATTTTCTCCCCAAACCACATGCACTAACCATGAACAGGTCCAAAAACAACCCGAAACATCCAAAACTCAAAAATTCTCACCAGAAACTCAACCCAAACCTTAACCAAAAGATCCAACATCAATAAATAAATAAAAATAAAAGAAAATCAGGGTTGGGTGTGACACTAATATCCTTTTTTTCACTCTATTGTGTGATTATTTTTATTTTTTTTAATTAAATTTATATGCACACCAAGGCCACATCAACTATTAGGTTATAAACCTTAGTTCCTACAATTAATAAACATTGCAGTGCCCTAAAAATCCAACAAGCATGTACCTGAGTGGTAGAGGCTCCTTCTTGGCATCCAAGGGACCCGAGATCAAATCCGGGTGAGGGTGAATTTCTAGTTACTCTAGTAGTACTGTATAAGGTATTGTTCAGTACTATACTAGATGAAACTATTCATCCTATTTGGGCCTTCGGGCCACCGTTTTGGGCCTACGGGTCTCAAGGCCTTATGGACACCAAAAACCTTCAGGTAACTAGGCTTTAGAATTGTAAGGGACTTCGGGCCACCAATGACCTTAGGGCCACTAATAGCCTTTAGGCCATAAGTATTTTTTTCCAGAGAAAAGACCTAGAAGAAACTTGGACAGACCACAGGGGAGTAGACCCAAACGAGGATTCATAGTAGAAAATAACAACCACCAGAGCAGAGCTAACCAGATTGGAATAATGAGAGGGTATGGAAACTTCCATCAGGACTAGGCACCGTGCATCTCTGCAAGGGGTAGTTCTAGTTGATCATCCATGCAAGGTGAGGAGTTAGGTACCTTCAAGATGAAGATGCTAGGGAGGGGTTGTTTCAAGTGTGTCAAGTCATGGGACTTTAAGGTCATGTATTGGGTTGTGTATGGGCCTTATGACTTGGGATTATGGGTCATTTAAGGGTTCACATTCAACCCTTAAAAGGGGGATTATCAAAAAATAAATAAAAAATAAGTCCTTCGGGCCATTTGGGGCAGTTCCCTAAAAAAGAAACTCAAACCGAAAATGGATAATATGGAGTTTGAAAGAGAAGAAATTTTAAACCAAAATAATGTTCCACCTCAACCTAAAAACCAAATAATGAATAATCCTAAACTTAGGGATTTACAAATTCCCACTATGTCTCATAACCCTTATTGTATATAGTTATACCTTAGGTTTAGGATTTAAAAGATGAAATAATCATACTTACCCAAACCACCATCTTATAATGGACAGCCAAGTGAAGATTATTTAGATTTTTTAGTGAATTTTATCATAATGTTCAATAATTACCTTTACATGGGCTTATTGAGGAGGATATCAGGTTGATATTGTTCTCGTTATTTGAAGTTAAGGTCTAGAAGCTGCTTCAAGAATTCAGATAATGACATTTTTGACACTTGGGACCAAGTCTTCAATTTATATGTTGTGAAATTTTACTCTAGAAATATGGTCATTGAGGTGATTCACAAAATCACTAGATTTTTCAAGTAAGTGGTGGATATTTTCCATAATAAATGGGAAATATTTAGAGGGCTTATTAGGAAATGACCCAACCATATTCTTTCTCCCTGCCTCTTAATGGAAATCTTTTATAATGGTCTCACTCTATACTAACAAAATGTAGTTGATCAGTTTTTTGGTGGTGATTTGTCTAATCAAACGGTTGAGGAATTAAAACAAATCACTAATAAAATGTCTCAAAATTTCCAACATAAAAGTTATATGAGAAGAACCATTCATATTTTTTCCCATCCTCAAGATGCTAGAATTTATTGTGAAATCCATGATAGATCTTGTAAAGATAAATTTCAATACTATAGCATGTTTAGACACATTATAACTTTTTCCCCAACTTCATCTTATCTTCCTAGACCTATGAAGATATAAAATTTTATAGTTATGGCTCTAGTATACATTCTAGTAGTTCCCCATTCTCAAATAATAAAAATTTCAATCAAGGTTTTAGGAACAACCCAAATTTTCTTGGAGATATTAGCGGATTATAAAGAAATATGATTCCCCTAGATTCCCAAACCAGTCAAGAAAACAATTTTAAAATTAATATGGTTTTGAATACTCAAATTTTAATGGGAATATAGACATGATATTAAACTAATTTATTAGAAAAATAGATTCCCAATAATCTAGGTTTAAGGTTGAAATGAACTCTCAAAAATATTCCTTAAATAATATACAAATCCCAATTAGTCAAATAGAAATAAACATTGGAGGAATAGAGAAAGGAAAGTTTCTAGACTCAATATAATTAAATAAAATAGAATATAATGGTTATTACCAACATATCAGTCCTGAAAACACAAGAACATGTTTGGGAAAAACCAAGGGAGGATGAGATAAAGGATTTAACTAAATTTTAAAACCAAAATTTAGAAAAAGATAAATTTGAAAAACTGGTCTACATAGTACAAATAGAAAAGAATTATAATTATTTACTTACAAAATAAAAGGGAAAATGTAAAATGAAATGGTAATTTATAAAATATGGTGAGAAGAAGGTTGGGTTTGAGTAAAAGGAGAAAAATAAACTTTTTTGAGTTATTATTCCCCTATTATTCCCTTTCCACAAAGAGTCAAATAAAAAAATAATGAATAAAACTACTTGAAATTCTTGGAAATATTTAAGAATTTAAACTTGACCATGAACTTTCTTGAATCCATATACAAAATCCTATTATATTTCAAATTTATCAAAAGGTTTTTGGATAATAAAAGGGACTAGGAGGAAATTTCCACCATAAATTTAATCAAGAATTGTAGTGTTTTTCTCTTAAGAAGTTACCTCCTAAATTGAAATAACCCAGAAGATTTTTCATGTCTTTTAGAATAGAATAAAGTGAAGATATGAATTACTTGTGTGACTTCAGTGATAGTATCAACTTAATGTCTTTCTCTTTATTTAAGAAATCGGGTCTAGCGAAGCTTAAACTAGCCTTTGTATCACTTCATTTGGATGATAGTTAAAATAATCATCACATTGAAAGGGTAGATTATTTAATGTGGAGAAGATTTTATTGCCCATTGGTTTATTTATTATTGAAATAAAGTGTGAAACAAAAGTTCATATCATTCTATACAAGACTTTCATAGCTATATTTGGGGATATTATAGATGTTTCAATGTAAAAACTGGCCCTATGGGGTAGTGATTATCTTGAAGAGTTTCATATTTTTGAGAAATTAAAACTTTAGGTTATTTACATATTGATATATTTTTCTGAATGAATCTTTAGAGTTGAGTTAAGGAGGTATTTTCACAACCCTTTATGATGAGATAATTTAGAATCCATTCAATGAACACTTTAGAGATAATTTTATTGAATCTAAATCTACACACTAATATGAAAGGTTAGGTATCATTGAGATAAAACATATGAAAAACATTTCTAAAAACCATAAAATGGTTAAACTTGATCAAATATGATATTTAGAAAGTATCACTTAGGCTATTTTACAACACTCACAATCATATTTTCAAAGAACTAAACATTGATTTGGATTTAAAAATATTATATCATGAGTTGTGTGAGATATTTTATATGAGTTTCACATTTAATATTGAGAATTTGGAAGACTTAAAAGTAGTGGAAAATTATGGTTTAAATTATGATACAAAAAATAATATTTTGGTAGGTGGATTCAATCATGGAAAGATCAGTGTTGATAAATACATCCAGACTTGGGATCAACTTGTGTTGGCCTTTGAGAAGTGGATATTGGAAGAATCAGAATTAATCCTATCATCCTTAACATGGAATCTCTTTAGGGAAACAGAGACAGGTAATATTAAATTTTTTTATTAGCAGTGTTGTTTAATCTTGTGGTTTTGGTTGGCTCGTGTGAGTGTTTGGGTTGTGTGAGCCATGGTTGCTTCGGGTTCCTTGCAGTTCAGTTTTTGCTTGTTTCCAGCACACTTTTGGACTAGCTCTGGATGAGGATTTGTGAACTAAGTCTCCATTGATGCAGGTCACTTGTAATTGGATTCTTGAGAGGGTATGGCTTCGCCATTGGTTTTGTGCCTGTGCTTTTGCACGAGACTACTTGTTGAGGGGTCCTGTGTCGGTGAAGATTTTTTGTTGGCACACTTGCTAGGTTGGGGAGGTACGATTGTTTGTTTTAGTTGTATGTGGTTTCTCACTTTCCCATTAAAAAGTTTTTTTAATAATAAAAATTAATTGTCAGTTAGTCAGTCAGTGTCCCTATAATTATGCGAGTAGTTATGACATTGTTTATCATCATTTAAAAAAATATTGGGCCACTTCACCCCTTTTCACAGTCGTGGTGAGGTTTTAAGAGGTCTCGTGGAGGTGTAAAATAGAATGATTCTTGCTATTATGTGAGATATATTAAAACATTTGTTTACTATTAGAGAAGGAGAAAAATTAGGGCTTAATGTTGTTGATTTCATAGTAAATAATAAAGGTTCATCGAAGGTGAGAATAGTCTTTTCCAGTGATTATGGTTAGATTTAAGGGGAAAAGTCCGGCTAAATAATTTTAATTTAATTTTTCATGGGAGGAAATCCATTATTTTATTTACTTTTAATAATGTTTTTTTATTTTACTTTAATATTGTTTTCCTTTAAGTTTATTAAATACTCTATTTCTTATTTCTCTTGTAAATAAAGACCCCTCAGTCTTGCTTCTGTGATATCTTACATGCTTGATTAATCCACCAAAACACCTTTTTCCCCAAAGCCTTGGACATTTATTTCCACACCCTCTCAATTTTACATGGTTTTATATTTTATGGTATTTTATAGATAGATTTAATGATTTGATAATTTATCCTTTAAAATACATTAATAAAGAGTCCAAGTAAAACTTGAAGTATTTTAAAGAGAGTGGACAAATGGGGTGTACACCAGGATCTAAAATAACCAGCTGACATGGGTGTATCTTTGTGAATTCTCTATTTATCTTTTCAATTTTAAAATATGTTTTAATTCCTGTATGATCGCTTAAAAGTTGATCTTAAATTTGAATTTTGTTTTCAAAATTTTCTTTTCATGGGTGGGAAAAAATATACTATTTTGAGATGAACTTGAGTGAAATTGATTTAAATTTTTTATGTATTTTCTTACCTTAATCTAACTTGTTGAAAATAAATTTGAACTAGGATTGAAAACCTTACTTAGAACCCTGATAAATGTGCTACTTTTCAAAGCTTTATTTGAAAATCTGTTTGTTCTATCTCAAGTAAATGCATGTAAAACTTCAAATTTTCTTGTGAAAACTACTTGAAATATGTGAAACATATTTTTTGAGCTTTTTTATGATCCTTGTACATGGTTTCTCTCTACTAAATTGAAAATCCTTTTAAACTAGGACTTTTTTAATTATTTCCCCCACCTTAGGATTCAAAATTGGGGCCACCGTTGGGTTTTAAGTGTAGGGGGAGATCTTTCACTATGATGAACTATATTCAATGATGTTCACATTAAAAATCTCTAAAACGATTTAAAAACTGGCCCACTTTTAATGATAACTTTATCACTTTTAGTAAGTGTTTTTTTTTTTGAAAATTGAAGGTTGTTTTTACACCCTAATGAGGTTGATTTCTATCATTCCACAGATTTAATTGAGAAAATAATTTTATTTCCCTCTTAAAAAAATTTCATTTGAAATTTTTTTAGGAGGGATTCTAGTAATTATCATTGGCTTTAAATTTTTTTTGATTCAAAATAAACTCATAATATACACATCCAAATGAGTTATGAAATGAAAATCATAATCCAGGATGAATTATTCATTATTTATTCTTTTACAGGTGGATGAGTTAATTAATAGTTATTTTAAATTATTATTATCACTAATTCATTCAATTATATATATTTATTTTTTGTGAAATAAAGTGTGTTTGTTTACCTAGAGGTAAAGAGAAGCTTGGAAGTTTTAGTTGGATGCAAATTGAAGTGCATTTAATTAATTTCAAAAAAATTAAAGTCAATATTTTTTGTGAATTTGGAAACCAAATTTCCACTAAAACCATTTAATTTTGAGAGGGAAATCACATTTAAAACTTTATATAATCCATAGGGAAAATAATTTTGAAAACTAATTCTTTGATGCACTTTAGTTTTTTTTACTCTTGATATTATTTTTCTTTCATTAAATTTGATTAATTGATTTCTCGAGGAAAATAAATATCTTAAGTGTGGGGAATTTTATGTGAAATTATTTGATTACATTTTTTCATATATAATTGGGGTGATAGTTGAGTTTTTAATGACTTTTTACATTAACATTTTCTTTAAATGAGAGTTTAATGGATTTGGATCATTTTGTATTGAAATTATCGATCTTTGAATTCTTTCATGAAATTGGTGTTTTTTTGGATTAATTGTCTTATAATTTAACAACAATTATTTTGTTGGTTTTGGTTTTAAATTAAAATGTTAATTTTTGAAGTATTTTGGGGTGTTTGTATCAATTCTTTCTTGTTCCATGATTTTTATCTCAACTATTTTTTACTAGAACAATTTATAATCTTTTTTTCTAGAGTTTGAAAATTAATTAATGAATTTTTTGTATAATATTTTAATTTTTGAATTCATTTTATTTTATTTTAACAAATTTTCACAAATGTTTTTATTCTATTTTATAAGTAGTTGTTTTAAGGAGTAAAAATGGTAAAAATAGCAAAGTCCCATATTTTTTATCCATCATAAGATTTTGGGTACCATCATAAGGATTTATAAAGTTTTCTATAAGTATTTGGAAATATATTTTAAGTTTACTGAGGGTCATCCTTGTTGGGTCGGAAGCAGATCGGTCCTAGGATAATAACTCAGTTGCAATAAAAGAATTGTGAGAATCACCAACAAAAACAGAGTGTAGAAATAATAGTAGAAAATGAATGGAGATGCATAAATTTAACATGGAAAACCCCTCTAATGACAATGATTAAAAAACCATGAGTCAACACAAATAAAATCAACTATAAATTTGTGTATACAAAAATTCCAAGTAGAAGCCCAAACTTGAATTAAAAATATAGCGTAGAAAACCTGTGTGAAATTTACACCCCGATATGCCTCTATCAGTTATCTAATAATCATTTCATGAAAAGACGTCACTCTTCTGACTAAAAATTAATTTTTTTATTATTTAAACAATTTTGAGGAAAAATTGAGAAACCATGCATGACATCACGACTTAAAACAACCAAACCACCATGTTACAAAAGTTTAAGTCCAAACAACACCAAACCTACATAGAGGAGACCCTACCCAACATCAAAAATAATAAGATCAGCTTCCTTATACTCCTAGTTACCGGATAGTTGTCCCGTGAATGAATCCAATGGCCTAGAACCGATGGAAAATACATACCCTCTCAAACATCTAAATATGGAGTGAAGACCAGGAGAAAAACCTATGCTCTAAACCCCATCTAGAGTAACCCCTTGCGAGACAGATGCAGAGACCCTCAAACCTCAAACTGTCGGGCCACAAGGATTCACAATTCCAAAATTTCATTCCACCAATTCAATACATTCAACCAAAATTTCCAACATTTCAAAACATTCAATACAAATGTTGAAAAACACCCAAATCAAACCTGCAAGATAAGCCACCAGACGTCAGAATCCAGAACAAAAGACCCTCCCCCCTCCATGCCGCAATGGTGTCAGCAACGAGCCTTTCCTGAGAGGAAACCAGCCAAGCCAAATCCTGCACCGCTAATGCCGAGTCTAAAATATTCTCTCTTGAGGTAGTGGGAGCCTCATTGAGCCTTATCCAAGCTGACGATGCCTTCACCTCCAATGAAGATCCGAGATCTATCATTGAGATGCTCGCCTGAGGAAGCCTGAGCCATGCCAAATCCAACTCCAAGATGATGCCAGAAAAAGAGGTCATGGCCTCTACTAAGCCTAAGTTGATCCAACACACATGTACAGTTGAACAGAAGCCTTTTCAGATCCCCAAAGCTACACCGATGATGAGCAAGGCCCCAACACTGATCCACACTACACCACACTGGAGGAGGGAAGGGGACGATCCTGAAAGCAAAACCCTAGCCCGCAAGGTCGAAGGGGTGCTTCTGCTCAGAGTCTCCCTTCAATCTTGACCCTATAATAGAAGACGCCACTCTTCAAAGATCAAAACCGAGCACGCAATATTGTTGCAGTAACTCATTTCACAACCCAATTTTCTATTACTAGATGCTTCCCATGCCAAAAAATCTTCATCTGAGTATATATTGCACACCAACTAATTTATTTTTTCTGCCCATGCATCACCCTTACTGATCCCTTTTATAAGAAAAGGAAACCCTAAAATTCATGTGTTTCTCAACATCCTTTCAAAATATTCAAAAGAAAAATAATGATAATATCATAAAAAATATATCATTAAGAGATGGAGATATGATGGAAATCTCTCTCTACATTTAAACCATGCGTGGAAGGTTTGAAAAATCAAACCCCTAGAAAATATCCACAAAATCAGGTTGAATCTCAACAATATCCCCCTTAATCCCATCAAAGAAGGAGATGAAATTCCAACAAACTCAGTTGGATTGAAAACCAGTAGGTATCGCACCAACCATCATCCTCTATGAAAAATATGGCATCCCTCTTTTGCATATTTGAAGAAAATCTGAAATCTCCTCCTGCAAAAGAAATCCAAATTCCAAATTATTTATCATACCTATATCTACACTTCCAATACCAAATCAATAATATCTAGCTCCCCTATAACTATGATCACCGCTTAATCTAGAGCACCTTTTGGAATTAATTTCTCTTTGTTCTCAACATCCTCCGTGCAGACTTAAACTCTCAGTGCATCACCCTGATCTTTTGATTTTAATTATTTCTTCACTAACGATACTCTATGAAGAAAAATAATTAGGTGTAAGACCTGAAACACCTGAATTGACATGATTTAGCTTCCAAACCTTCTTCATATTAGTCAATGGTCTTTGAATCATACACGACGATCACCCATTCCACAAATATGATGAAGTCCTCTTCGTAATTGGATTCATCACATCACCACACACCTTTTCATCTATCCTCTAAAGCATTCCATCCATTTTGCCTCATGTATATACCATTGATCCTCTAGAAAAGGATCATCTTCCACCACCAAACGAACTCTTAAACCCATCATTATCAAGAGCACAAACAAATAACAAATTATGGTGTATGCCTGGAACTATCACACATCCCTTAACATCTATACACAACCTATATTCATAGTGATACAAATATCACCAACACCAATGACATCAGTAGAATATATGTTTCCCATTTTCAATCTACTAAAGTCACCATCTTCGTATGAAGAAAATATTTCCCTATTTGGTGAAATATGGTATGATGCTGCTGAATCAACCACTCATTCGGTGTAAAGATCTGACCTATGACAATCAACACCAACTAAAAATAAATCATTCTCACCCAAAATAAGACTTACACCAGTATCCTCAGAATCAGTGTTGTCCACCTTCTTTTCTTCATCAATTATTTTCAATTCATAATAGTTCCTCTGCACATGACCCTCCTTTTCGAAAAAGAAGCACTTGAATTTTCTTATTGTCTTTGACCGACCTATCTGATTACCGCATTCATCTTCCACACCCAGAATACCACTATTACATAAATATTCACCATCATTAGTATTTTTCTGAGTATTTTTCATCAACAACAATGATATCACATCATCTAGATTCATTGTGTCTTTTTCAAACAGTAACGTGGTGATGAAATTATCATATGAATCAGTCAATGAACCCAAGAGAAGCAGCACTTTGTCTTATTCTTCCATTTCAACAGGTACCACATTACCCTTATCATCAATCTTGACTGCCACTGAAGATAGATCTATCAAAGTTTTGGTGAACCCATCCATATGGTTACATAAATCTCCATTCTCTGTCATTCTCAAACGATACAATCATTTTTCCATATATAAATGATTTGTGTGGGATTTCTATTTACACCTACTTTCAAGCTTCACTCAGATCTCCTCCTGGTCTATTAGATTCATCACTTCCCACAAATTATTATGATCCAAATACATTTGAATCATGATTTTCACAAACTCTATCATATCCTGTCAATCACCATCGCCCATCATCTCTAGTTTATTTGATTTTTTCTTCAATGCCTTCATTTTCTTCTCATGCACCAGAATATTTTTAACTCTTTGTTGCCAACATGTAAAATCATTTTCCCCATTAAATAGTTCAATTTGGGCAGAAATATCATGACGTTAATTACCCATATATAATTAATAACAAACACGAATAACCTACTTTGATACCGGCTATTGTTTTGGAAGTGGATCGGTCTTAGGATAATAACTTAGTTATAACAAAAGAATTGTGAGAATCGCTGATGAAAATGAAGCAATAAAATAATATTATAAAATAAACAGAGATGCATACATTTAACATAGAAAAACCCTCTAATACAGAGGATTAAAAAACCATGAGGCAACCTAAATAAAATACACTATGAATTATAGAGTACACAAAATCTAAGTAGAATCCCAAACTTGCATTACAAATATAGTGTAGAAAACCAGTGTGAAATTCACACCCAGATATGCCTCTGTCACCTATCTAATAATCATCTCATGAAAAAGTTTTACTCTTTGGAAATCAAAGATGAATACACATCATCATTGAAACACCTCATTTCACAACCCTATTTGATGTTGCTAGCTACTTCCCATGCCCAAAAACTGCCACCCACATATTTTTTCACATCACCTGATTTATTTTTTATCTCTGTGTAGCACCCCTACTATTCCATTTTATAAGAAAATGAAATCCTAAAATTCATGTGTTGTGTATCATGATTTCAAAATATTTAAAAGATAAATAATGATAATATATTAAAAAATATATTAGTGGTAAATAGAGATATGATGAAAATATCTATCTATATTTAAATCCTACATGGAAGGTATGAAAAATAAAACTCCTAAAAAATATCCAAAAAATATAGTTGAATCTCAACTATAATAAAACTTCACCAACTGGATCATAAGTATTTTTAGCCACATCATAAGGCTTCAGGAATTTGTAAAATATTCAACATAAAATATGATTGGATCACGAATAATGAAGAACCAAAAGCTCAAATCCATGCTCGAAGAAGAATGAAGAACTTATATAACCTGAAATGATGTCAAATCTAAAGAAAGATAATGATCAAAGTTGATGATTCAAGTAGCACCAACTAAAATTGAATCCAACCAAATCTTTTGAGGCATTAATAAGACTCAATTGAATCTTGAATCTGCTAAGGGTGAAGTTTGGAAGGACTTATGGACTAGGCCTTGGGATCGGTTTATGAAGTAAAATCGCTTGTATCTCTAATATCAATAGATTGAGGTTGAGAATTAGGTGAATCAAATTTATGAATACAAAGTTGATAAACTCTAATGGATTATAGGTGATGATTGGATAGAGTCTGAGGAAGCTATGTAATACCCCAAGCTTCCATGGTATGCTTCTCTTTGAATAATATAATAGCGTGTGTTGTATGCAACTTCGAGTTCTAACACACCACAACCAATAAAACGAGCTGTTATGAATAGTAATAGCCACTTTTTAAAATTTTATAAATTTTAACTTTCAAAATGGACTTTATTTTTGGATTCGGAATGTCGAAATTAGCTTAGGGTGAATTTTTGGTATTTTTCTGAAAACTTTCAATTCTTGATGAATAGTGAAAAACATGGAGTTAAAGTTTAAAACTGAATTTTTATTTAAATAATTATTTATTTTATTTAAATTTATTTTAGGTCAAAATAGATACATAATACCTATATAATTTCAATGAGATTCATTGGATTCAGTTTATAATAATTTTAGATAGATAAAAATTTTATTAAACTTTTTACCGTCTTTTACCCACCTCCTAGGAGCATTTGCAAATTTACATAAAACTTAATTTTACCACTTCGGTTAGTTGAATTTCAAAAATCCGAGAGACACGGTTAATATCATTAAGTAAAATTTGGTTCAATAAGATGAAAATAATTTTTTGGTGAAGAGTAACTTTTTACTTTTATTTACCACAGTTAAAAGTAAATAGGGTAATTAAGGGTAAAAATGATATTATTATTACCCTAAAACATGTCCTAATTATATTGGATTAGTATAATTCGACCAAAAACAAACTTAGGAATAAAATATGAACCTATTTGGTCCACTTGGTTTAGATTAGGACATTCATTATTATTTAATTCAAAGAAGAGTTAAAAGAGTTAAAATCAAAGTTTAATAACTAAAACATTTTTAATATAGGGTTAAACATAAGATAAATTCGACTATAAATATTAATTAGAAATATAAAAATATTTCATAAATAATAGTATTTTATTTATATTTTTTAGACATTAAATAATTTAATTTATTTATGAAACAATGATGATGCAGTAATTACCTAATTAATGAAAATTAAAATAACTAACATTATAAATATCCAAATAAATGTAATTTGAGACTTTCTATGAATTACACTAATTTTCTAGGTTAATATAAAATATTAGTGTTGGTTAGATGAATTTTTTTGAAGTAATAATGCTTTTTTAAATTTAGAAAAAACAAAATACCAAATAGTGTCAAAATTGACATAAAATAGTTTTAAAAAAAAATATTATATTATTAATTGATATTATATTCCTAAAAATATAAGGTTCAGCCAAAATAATTATATAATGATATTTTTATCATTAATTAACCACTTGGGGTTCTCTTGGAAGTATATAGTAAGTTTATTAACCATATAATATAAAAATACAAAGAGACATGGTAAATGTCAAACTATTTAACTAAGAGTTAAATCTAAAAGATAAGGTTAATATAGTGACCCAAACCTGTATAAAACCTATTGGTTGAGTGGTTTTAGACCCATCCTCACATTAGACTTTAAATAATACATTTTGGATCCATTATAATCCAAAAATGATTTTATTATAAAATAATATTTCTAGTTTTTCCTAAGGTGCCTCTCACCCCTCTTATAAAAGGGCACTCCCCCTTATCTCTAATTCACACCTCCAAATCCATTTGTATCATCAAAAACCTACCAAAATACCCTATAAACTATCATACCTTCTTACTAGAGGAATTACTTTAGTCATATATCCAACCTAAGGATCCCTTTTTATCAAAGCAAAAGGAAGAACCCGAAAAAGAGGTAAATATTTCATCACCTCTTTCAAGTTCCTTTCTTCTTCCACTTCCTCTTTCTTAGTTGTTTTAATTATAAAATAATAACTCTAGTATATTATATATACTATGATGTTATTATATATATGGTACAACTATATTCATTATTATATCCATACTTTGAATGACATGTCACCATACCTGTGTACGTACGGCTTACCGTCTCTACGTCGTGGTGTAATTGTTATTCAATATATTATTATTTGGATGGGTATAATAATGATGTGTAATTGATGTAAATAATAAATATAACATTATAATGATTCTGTATATATGATATACCATCTAATTATATATTATTTTAATATCAAAAGATTGATATTGTCGCTCGTGCGTACGTACGTATTACCGTCTCCACGAACGCGATGACATTCGCTCCCCATCATATCCATTCAAGACTAATTTTTATTAGATTATTAATAATAATTTTTAAATACTTAATATCATTATTAATATGAATAAGATACATCCTATTCATTAGAAAAATTACTTACGTAACAAATTATATAAAGGAAAACGAATCAGTTAACACCTGAAATGACGATAATACTAAGATATTATTAACAAAGCAATATTAAAAGATCATATATGATATCATATTAATGTATATGATTATTGTATAATTTAATAACAATTATTTTACCATTATACAGGAGGTTAATCTACCCTCGACTAAGGAAAATTTCAAGGTAAGGGTTAATTTCACAATCACTTTATTATCTGAGGTTGTTTTTATGTAAGTATCTACTGGGACCTCTTTATCATCCACATCCATGTTTCTTAAAAATGTATTTCAAAACATTTTTACTATTTCCTAGACTATGGGTTTAAGACATTTATACCCCTATTTTACCTTCGATGTTTTGAAATGAATCTTTCTATCATTTTCCAAACAAGGTACTTTATGACCTTTTTGACAAAATTAAGATAAGAATGTTTTCTTAACTTATACGATGGGTGCGGCTATTTTCTGCCGTTATAACATTGTCGAAGCTTCCCTTACAATCTTATAATAATATTTTCAAAATAAATGTTTTCTTTACAATTATGTGACTCTTAAATTATTTCAAAATAAAAAGATATATTTCTCTAAAAAGGTTTTTGATTTCATCTATGTCAACATCCTTTGATGGATTTTAAGTTTATTTGAAGTTGATTTGTTATGATACAAAACTTCCATATTGTATTGAAGGTTTTGTGATATGTTTGACTGTGTATGTACTATTTTTATACCATTCATGGTTTATGGTTAAAGTATTGTCATCTCATATGCTAGTTTTAATACGAATGTTTATGTTATATTTAAACCTTTTCAAATGAGGAATGTATTGGACTTAGTAAGTGACGGGTGGAGCTCACTATAGCTCCTCGATGAATCGGTAGGTCTCATGAGACAACTAGACGTGGAATTGGCTGAGGCCTTTCCCAATTTGATATATGGTTTTGGCTGAGGCCTTGATGGTTCATGTGGTCATTCGACTAGTAGAATACCCATGATTATGTTTTATTATGGAATTATTTACTCAGCTCATATTCCTTCCATAAAAGTATTCATGTTTATGATTGATAAAGGCATGTGGTTTCAATTATTCACCATGCTTAAAATTTATGTTATCTTACTCTGTATTTATTACCCTTACTGAGAGTTTGAGCTCACCCCTTTCTTATGTTTCATTTTCCTAGGATATGAAGAAGTTGGTTATGAGTAACTTGTAGGCATAATCTAGGAGGCTTGGATGTTTCTAATGGAATAAATTCGTGTTTTATTTCTTTTCAAGTTGTAAAGTTGAACTTATGTATGAATCTTATTTCCAATAATACTAAACTGATCGGTCTTTTGAGACATGATTTCCTTGTGATCATGCCAATTTTATTTAATAATGCACTAACTCTAGGTAACTAGGGTCAGGGCGTTACAAGCTAGACTTGAGTTTGATAACACTGAAGCTAAGATTTGAGTTGATTCCAAGCTTGGAGCTGAGGTAATATGGAACCAATTAGAGATGACGAGTTTGGAGAGATGTATTTTTTATTGGAAATAATCTAATATGGTCGCATATGAATTATATCATAGTATCTCTAATTAAATATCATATTTGGGTGTTATGTTGATTAATGGGGTTTTGTTTGTTTCAGGTCCAGTTGATGAAGATGGAGGGGTCATCAATATATCCAGTTGTTGCGTCTATGAGAATGGAGATCTGTGCACACTAGGTGCTCAACAAAATACCCCAAAGAAAATATGTAGTTATTTGTAGAGTTTAGGGTTGGACAGTTTCCAATAGAGGTTTTCGACCATTGAAGGGGAATGATTGAGATTTACTTGTTTTTTATGAATAATTAATTTTGTTAAAGGGATCAAGGAAAAATACCACCAAAGCTATTTTAAACCAAGTTTAGTTATTTTTAACCAATTATTTCAAGCATGGTGAGAGTTTTAAGGCATGTGTCATCGAAGTCTTAGACATAATTGATTTTTTTATTAGATAATTTAGTCAAAGGGACTGAAGTTGATGAAGAAGTGGATTTTGAACATGGTTGAATCAATTTTGTTTCTTGAATTCATTTTTTTTAATGGGATGAGTTGGATTTTTAAAGCATGCATGGATGGAATAATCTAGAAATTGAAATAATGAAGTCTATAAAAAATTCAGGTCTAATGATTTCAAGAGAAATGATATTACTAGACAATTGACCACAAGGGTAATGATGGAAATTAAAGATAAATAAATCAGGGGAGATTTTTCATGAAGTGGTGAAGTTAATGTATTACAGAACCTAAGTAAGAGCTGAATATAAGGTAAAATATTACCAGTTAAATGGGTGATACTTTAGCCCCACACAGGCAGTTATTGTGGTAGGGGCGTTTCGATTTTGGGGTGGCAGTCGTGGGGTCGATTCCACAGTCTGGTTTTATTTCCTTACATGCATTTTAAATAAAAAAGTTTAAAAATGGGTGCGACTTTAGAAAATTCCAAGTATAATTTGAGGTAGTGAAACATGAGGAACCAATTAATAGTTAAATTGGAGAACTGAGTTAGTGACTGAAATTATTTTAAAAGGGGGACCAGTATAATTTTTTTGGGAGACATTTATTAAAATTTTCAAAGATGGATGAAGGAGCTGAATGAAAGTCTAGAGAAAACTTGAATTAGCGATTAATAGGTGACTAGAGTAGGAGAGAGATAGAATCAAGCTTGACAAAGAATGTTTTTTTTCTCTTCTCTTCTTTCCTTTTTTTATCTGCTTTGAGATGTATTTCTTGGATATTTTTTTGTTGTAATGAACATGTGTTACTTAATTCTTTAGGGGAATCAGGTCAAAATGATTTTAAAATTCTTAAATATTTCCTACTTATGTTTTCACAACAGTTTTATGTTCTTCTTGAGCTTCAGTGTGATCTTTTTATTTTTTGTTCCCTTTTTTGTTCTTTATGAACATTTTTTCTTAGCTACTCTATATACCGATGGGTGAAAATGGTGTATTCCTTTCCCTTGAAACTTCAATTGAAGTAATTCGATTAGAAAAGGTTGATTTCTCTCTTCTTTAATAAAGAACCATTCAATTCTACAGTTATGATTGGTAAATTATCTCTAGGGAGAGTTCACTTAACCCTGTTGATAATTGAGTGACGATTATATGTCCTAACCTCTTTTCTTCATAGATTTGGCACAATTGTGAATTTTTTAATGAATTAATATAAAATATTTTAATTAATTCATATATGTATGGTTCCCTAATTCATCAATTGTTCAGTCTTCCTCTCTCTCTTTTTCTTCTACTATTTCTTCACATTTCACCTATGTTAACATAACTTTTCACTTCAAACATTTAAATTTAAATTTTGTTTTGTTTTGGTCATGATACCTTATCATTATTTATGGTTTGAACCTATTTACCACATTGCTATTAGTTTTTAGGTATTATAAATAAATAAATTTGAGCATGTCAATGATATCATCATCATGTGGTAGCATTGTGGACATTTAATCTATGTGTGAATCTATTGATAACTATTTTTATAGTGAGGAATGACTAGAAATCAACTACTAGAGTCATAATAGTGATAGATAAAGATTTTGTAAGTGTTTCAGGTCTAATCAGCAGTAAGAACAATGATGGTGGGAATATTCAGAATGTTCTACAAAATTTGGGCTCAGAGACGCGATCACACAATGTGTGATCCAGATCAATGCATTATGTATCACCTAGTTATTGTTGAATAGGGTTTTGTTTGGAATGAAATATCACACATCATATAACCCAAGGGTTCACGTTGTATTACCCTAATATGATCGATATGACATGTATAGGGAGTACACACCCATATGGATATTTGGCCATACACAATGTATGGGGAAGGACTGCAAATCATGTGCCCTTATCCATGCATGACTCAGCCTCCCCGGTAGTACACAATGAGTGAGGCATCTGAGACTACATGTCTTTTACCCTATGGGGAATACCTTGTATATTTACCCTCACATAACACAAGCTAAGGTCGTATACATTGAGTACCCCACCGGTCTCACACATCATGTACCTCATCACACTCTTCATGTAGGTAAACACATGCATTCCATATAGAGAGATAGTATATGAACAAACTGCTATTGAGGGGATACACACCATGTACCCCTATAGTACATGTAATTTACTTTTTCCATCCTTGGTGGCTTTGCATATCTATTTTCTTAGGACTCAGATTTGGGTGTGTAAATAGTCCATCCTAAGTATTTTTTCAAATAGAGTGCGATGGTACACTCTTATTCAACATTATAGGTGATACATGAGGTGATACATAAATTTAGTATCCTTGGATTTGTAATTCCAGTGATGGGGATTAGGTGTGGTGATTGGAGAATTCATTAGGTATGTACTCCTGTGGCTGCATGTTTATGATAGGTCATGGGTTTCCCACATCACTAATAGATTTGGGTACTCCCCCACATACTCGAGGTGTGTTCCCTCTATATATGGAGTTGATTACTCCCCAATATATGTGCTCAGATGTGGTGTAAGTCCTCCACTGAGGTTTGTTACTCCCTCGATTGATATTTATCCTTTGGAGAGGTTCAAGCCCCCAATTACAGTTCCCGAGAGGTGATATAGTTTTGGTCATATATGGGTGGTTATGATAGTATGGGTTAGTACTCCCTTGATCAATACCTATTCTTGGATAAATTTTGGTTTCCATAATGGGTTTCTTGAGTGGTGACATGGAAATTATGGATAGTTGGGTGTAGTAATCCCTCAACTATCATGAATACTTCAACGAGGAGTGGCCTCCACTTATAGATTTTGGTGGTAGTTTTGGGTGGGTTCCCTTGACCCAACTTCTTTATATACTTTGATTACCATTGAATGTATATAGTTTGATAGATTCATATGTTTATTCTTACCATAATAGTGTTGATACTTTTTCATCCACTATTTATATATTAATTTCTTTAGATTATGTGTCATATAAAAAGGTTATAGTAGTTTCTGGCTATAATGAGAACCTTGAGATATTATGATAGTAATATTAAATATATGTCTTATGCTCTAGATACATCATACTAACAGGAAATAGATGATGTACGACTATCATGTGTTGGGGACTCATAAGCATTGAGACTTCTTCTCATGAAGTTCGTACTTGGTGATCTCGAGTAGATTATATCATGGGGACTGACCCACCAATAGGAACACCACATGTTTCAAGTTTCATTGTTAGTTCCTATCTATGAACATGTGTACTAGTATCTTGACTTTATATCATTATCAATGTGTACCATTTGACTGCATACTTTGATGTAATGAAAAATCCATGACATTGAAGTCATGGAAAGTTATCTTGTGTCGGGTGTGTCATTGGTGGTATGACATTGGTTTAATGATCAAGATATAATTTTTTGATTCTGAGTTGGGTAAGAGATATCTCATGGGCCTAGGTTTACTAGGATGGTAGTACCTTCCTTAAATCTATGGTCATGGTATAAGAAGTTAAGTCCATCTAGTAAGGTTAAGAAATATATAAAGCATCAAAAGGATGATGGCACGAGTGTGCATCCTACTTTATGACATATCACAAGACAAAGATATTTTATTACATAGAGCGTATTCATAGGAGGTAGTTGTATATATGGAATTACTTATCTCCTTTAGGTCTATGATGAGTTTCTAGACTCTGCTTTTGATCTTTGAGTTGTACTCACTAGGTTCTAGATAATGGCCTAGAGGGTCACACACTAAATATATCCATAGGCTCCACCTATTTAGTTGAATAGGAGCTTAAGATATAGTGGACCCCATGTGTGTGGGATGTTGAATGCCTGAGTGTGAGTGATTTCAAATAAAATATGTCACGACCCATCCCAGTGGAGCCCATGTCATGACTCCCCAAGCCCGCCTCCAATAGGCCAGGGGCTGGTGACTAGCATCGGGTAGGCATATCACTAACATGAGAGGCATTGCCTAAGTACCTATACACATGAACACATATCCAAACCCACAAATTATGAAATGTGAAAACCAATAAGGAACAAAATTCATGCATACAACTAAACCCAACCAACATGGTACAATGGAAAGTAAAGTTTAGAAAGTAAATTGGGCCAGAATACAAGCACACCAAACGAAAAGAGTCTACAAACTACAAAGTCAAACCTATAAATAAGAAAATAGGTACTGGGACTGCTACTCCTAGCCTTAGGAACACCTCGTTCTATATGGAAGCTCACAAAGCTCGGTCTGTTCCTGGTCTTCCTTGGACTCCATTAAAAGGTCACTTGTTTGTACAAGACACAAAAAGTGTGAGCAAAGCCCATATAAGGGTGAGTATAACAATACTCCATAGAGGAACCCGAAAATAAAAAAGAAATAAAAAAAGTAAATATATAGTTATATTTAAATATTATATGTCTATAGAACATATAATAAGAGAAACATATCCAGATATACTCGAAACCTAGACCCGTAGTCTAGAGGTAAGTCACAACGACCCCATACCCACACTAGGGATTCAGTTTGAAGATTCTAAGAAGTGCTCATCTAGGATAACTCACTCCATGATTCTGATAGCTCTGATGATGTCCATCTGAGAATTACACTCTTTAGGAAGTGTCATGGGAGAGATATATGCACTGATAGATTTGAATAGAGAACAGATGCACTCATTCTGGGAGAACTCACTCCTGAGTGGGGAAAGATCACGATACACTGATTAGGATCACTTCCAGGTCCTTGGTGTATACAACGACTCATCCAGATTCACCTAATAAGTAGAAGATCAGTGTCCTGTGGGATTGGTCATATCGATACCTGACTCTACCTAGGGTTAATAATGGGTAGAGGATCTCACTTTGGGCCTCTCAGGGGGATTCTTACTCTATCCAAAAATTCCTAGTGAAGGGATCATACTCCTGTGTATGGAAATTATACCTAACCTTCAAGGGAATGAGAAAATAGGCACTAACCCAAACAAACATTATCCAAAAAATGGTGTACAAGAATATTAATCCATGTACAGAAAAGTACACGACATGTAGAAAGGTCACATGTCGTGTCCTATGACCCCGAGTACTGCCCGTGTACAAAAGCCCATGTCAAAGAGCATGTCATGTAGAAAAAGATATACACGACATGTAAAAGCATGACATGTTGTGTCCTACTATCTAGGTTCCGCTCTTTGTACATTGGCCATGTGCCCATACACGACTTCAACCTGTGTCTGCCAACCCATGTACCGGTACACGGGGTAACCCGCGTAACCGGTCTAGCCTGGTTGTGTGGTGGAATACATACCATGTACTCCAACCCATGTCTGTGTATCATCCAAGATACATGATGAGTCTCGTGTAAGGACCCACACTCCGTGTGAAGATTTTCACATGTCATGTCATCGCCTCCTGTATCGTGAAACCCTATTCGCCAATGAGATGGCCCCACACGTCGTGTTCTTCACGATTTTCTAGAAATAACGTTCTTCATCACCACACCTTGATTGATTCTCCATCCTTTGATTTGGTTGTCCGATCACCCTGAAACTCAAGGTTAGAGGTCACCCCAACACCATAAAGTCGATTCTGTTGGTTTTGGGCCTCCGATCATCCCCAAAAACATGTTTTGATCTACCCACACAAAGAATTCTCGAAGCAATATTTCTCCCTAACCATGTTGATTTGGTCGTCGCCATCATCTTCTCACCTTCACTAGGTCTCCATGATGCCAAATATACAATTTGGGATCATTTCATTTAGAAACGGACACAGAACAATCTATTGTTCATAACCCCATGAAGAATGCGAAGAACATGGGGTCAAAAAGTGGAAGAAGAAATCCATACAACGAATTGAGGAATGAACCTCCTCCATTGTTCTTCATGGAATTGATACACTCCTGTTATAAGGATAAAATGGAACAAAACAAATATAAATCAAATCATTCATGGATTAATTCCCCGAAATAAACCCGATAAAAACTCTCCTGTAAGAACAAACGATCTGCGGGTTAACCTGTTTGTGGGTTGGTCCGCATTAATCATTTAAATCCAAGAATGGGGAAAATAATTAAAATAACAACCCCTACCTCGAACATCGATGAATATAGAGAGTGTTCATTGGTCAGGATTTGATCTCACTGCGCAATAATCCATGCATCATCGTTCGTCGAGAAATATCCAAGGGTGGCTCATCTCCAAAGCTCTAGAGGATTCCAAGGAGTTTTCCAGGGTTATGAGCCTAACCCTGGTCTCTTTATCATTTTAAAAAAATTAACTTGTCATTTCATTATGTAAAAATTTAAAATAAAATAAATTATTAATTTATTTTATTTCCTTTAAAACATCCAAAAACTAACTTTTACATCCGACCCGCGCTGGTCGATGTTAGGCCTCACCTAAGGTAAAGTCGCTGCTCTGAACACAATGGTGTCCTTGAATTTCTGATCTTGGAACCCATTTAAAAGTTATTCCACTTTTTCATGAAAACCATTCGTGCATGCTATTTAAAGGTTTAATTTATTTCAAACATTTATTCTAGGCACTCTAAGCCCTAGAATCACGTTCTGTCGCAAAGCCTGGTCTCATAATAATTCCATATAATATTAAAAAATAATACAAGGAAAATCTAATACATTACATTATCCCCACCTTAGGGATTTTATATCCCCTAAAATCAAAAATAAAAGGCTACTCAAGCAAAATTGGGTATTGCACACAAATCTGAGCCTCCCACTCCCACATACTCTCCTGAAGGTTCATGTGCTGCCACCATACATGCACCAAGGTAATCGCTTGCCCACGAAGGATTATATCCTATTGATCTGTGATCTCTACTTGGTACTCTGCGAAGGTCAATTAATTCTCGATGTCGATCTTTCCCCAGTCGATGACGTGCGATGGGTAATTCATGTACCTCCTCAGATACAACACGTGGAAGACATCATATACTAGGTGAAATTGCGGTGGTAGAGCTTGGTAGTATGCCACCTCGCCAACTCTACACAATATCAAAGAAGGCTCGATGAACCTAGGAGAAAACTTTCCACCCCAGCCAAATCTCTGAAACCCTCATCAAGGTGAGACCCAAAGGAAGACATGGTCCCCTCCTCGAAATCCAGAGGTCTCCATTATCTGTCATCATAAGAATTTTACCATCTCTGATCACTCTTCATCCACTCCTAGATGATCTTAACCTTCTTAATGGTAGCTTGTACCAACTCTGGACCCATGAGTGCTGACTCTATGGGGTCGGTCCATCAAAGCGGTGACCGGAAGAATCGCCCATATAAATCATCAAATGGTGTCATACCGATGGTGGAGTGGTAGCTATTGTTGTATGCAAACTCCACCAGTGGTAGGTGATCCTCCCAACTACGAACAAAATCCAAGATATAGTCCCACAACATATCCTCCAAAACTTGAGTGGTTCTCTCCATCTGACCATCTGTTTGGGGATGAAACACTGCGCTCAAGCATAATTGAGTCCCAAACACCTCCTTCAATCCCTTCCACAACTGGGATGTGAAATTTGCATCATGATATGAGACTATAGTCAAAGGAATTCCATGAATCCAAACTATCTCCTGCACATATAGGCCTCCCAATATCTCTACGGATCTCTACTCCATAACAGCTAGGATGTGGGATCACTTGGTGATTCATTCAATGATCACCCAGATGGAATCATTTCCCATATAAATTCATGGTAAGTATATCGTGAAGTCCATCGATATTCCATACCACTTCCACTCTGGAACTTCTAGGGGTGAGATAACCTCTCTGACACCTAGTGCTCATCCTTCACCTGTCGGCACATAAGGCATCAAGAAATGAACTATGATATTTCCTTCTTCATATCTATACTCCAGAACTGACATTGGAGGTCCTAGTATGTTTTTTCCACTCCAGTATGTACCAACAAGGGGGATGTATGAAACTCCCTCAGATTATCCTCTCATAACACCACTGACACAACTATGTGTCCTCTAAAAAGGACTTCATGCTCCACACCTTATGAATATCCCTCAGGATCATGTCATGTAGACAACTGAGAACATAAAGTTTGGTAGTCAACATCCCCTAGTTGTGCCTCCCTGACTCATCGTAATAGTGGAGGGGTGATGACCATCGACTAGAGATAAGCTACATCATCTCCATCCATAAAGGATAATTGTAGTAAGGACAAATTCTCTGATGCCTCACTCAGTAGCTGTGAACTCTATCTTCTGTTGAGAGTATCTGCCATAACGTTCCCCTTTCTATGAGTATAGTTAATCTTTAAGTCATAATTCGTGAGGAACTCCAGCCATCGCCTCTGCCTCAAATTCATATCCTTTTACAAGAATATTAACTTTATGATCTTGTGTTCATAGTAGATGATAAACCATTCACCCATCAGATAGTGTCACTACATCTTCAACGTGAAGAATACCACTACTAACTCAAGATCATGGGTCACATAATTCTTCTCATGCGGCCTTAGCTGGAATGAACCATAAGAAATCACTACCTTTCTCTTCATCAGAACATAGCCAATCCTAGTCCCTAATGTGTCACTAAAAACTACGTACTCGACACCCTCTTATGGCAATCTCAAGATCAGTGTGCTTACCAAACTCTGCCTCAACTGGTGGAAATCCTACTGGAACTTCTCCGTCCATATGAAATGTTTCCCCTTCCAGGTTAAGGCTTTCATTAGTATTGATATCCAGGATAAATCAGGGATAAATCTCTAATAGTATCCTACTAACCCAAGTAAAATCGACACCTCTATCACACTTCGGGGTGGCTCTCATGCTAACACCGTCTTGACCTTGGTTGAGTCCACTACTACTCCATCTACTGAGATAACATGTTCTATAAAGTGGAACTCATTTATCCAAAACTGGAACTTCAAGAGCTTCCCATAAAGATGGTGCTCTCAGAGTATGTCTAGAACCATCCGCAAGTGTCTCACGTGCTCCTCCTCTGACGCCGAGTACATAAGGATATCATCGATGAAGACCACTATGAACTAGTCTAAGTAAAATAGGAAGATCCAGTTCATAAGTCCCTTGAACACTGTGGGGGGGGGGGGGAATTATTCATGCTGAAAGGCATGACCAAGTACTCATAGTGACCATAAAATCATATGAAATTTGTCTTTGGTATATCCCCATCTCTTACTCGTAACTGGTGGTAACCCAATTGAAGGTCAAACCTTAAGAAACATTGTTCCCCTCTTAGCTAATCGAAGAGGTCATTGATCCTTGGTAGTGGATACTTTTTCTTCACCATTACCTAGTTTAGGCGTCGGTAATCCATGCAAAACCTCAAACTTCCTCTTGCCTTCTTGGAAAATAAAACTAGGGCCACCTAGGGTGAAACACTAGGTCATACAAAGATCTTTCTCTGCAAATCCTCTAGCCACACCCTCATCTTGTGAAGCTCTATGGGGATCATCTGATACACTGATGAGGATATTAGCATTTTCCCATGGTGTAATTTGATGCGGAAGTCAATCTCTCAGTGAGGAGTTAATCTTGGAACATCTTCTGGAAATACATCCTTGTACTTTTCCACTACGGATGGGAACTCAAAGCTCAAAAAATTTACTGCTCTGAGGGTAAGGCTAGCCAACTCATGAGTAATCAGCTACACCCTCCTAAGTATGATATCATTATGTACTACCTGAGTTTCCTTTTCAACAACAAACGAAAACCTCATTCCATCACTGCGGACACACCACACTCTTCTCCTAAAGTAGTCAATCTAGGCATGGACTGAAGATAACCAATCCATACTGAGAATGACGTCATAACACTGCCACCAAGTGGTTCCAACCAAAACTCTATCCTCTAAGGGAAATATCACACTATCATCAAAGATGTGTGATCATCGAGTCTCCTCCTGTAGGTGTCTCCAAGCGTAAGGGATGAGTCAACAACTCCACCAGAATCTCAAGGTTTCGCACAAGATATGTGGTGAGGAAATAATGACTGGAACCTGTGTCTATAAGTACGAAATCTAAGGTATAAAAGACACAGATCGTACCTCGAATAATCTCTAGATTCCCTGGGTCGTACGCCTTGACCACATGTAGCTTCCCTCGCCCCTGTCCCCCAACTCCCTAAGCCTGGTGCGGACCTCCTGGGGGTGGTGAAAGTAGATCAAAGCATATGTCACCTCTTGTAGCTCTCTTTTCTCCTCTGCCATGTCCAATGCCAAGAGGTTCTTCCTGCTCCACTCTTTGCCTTTTCCTAGGTGGTCCATCCACTATGTCCCTATCAGCATCTCAACAGGTTGTACAGTCTCTAGTGAGATGTCCCATTCCATTACATGAGTATCATCACCTCTCCCTAACCTGACTAGATCCAGTATAAGAGCCATGGACCACAGATCCCCTGTCAAAGGTCCTCCTATGTTGTATCCCATGTCTTGATCCCTATTCCTGATGTCGGCTCCCTACTGCGGGGTCTTTGCACCTGTCTACCTACTTCTGATTTCCACTGACTTTCTCTACTCAACCAAGAATCTCTCGACCACCAAAGCTTTCTCGAGCACTCTTGTATAAGTCAAAATGCATAGGGGAACTACACCATCTTGTATGTCACATAATAGGCCTCTTTCGAAGGTTCAAGCTCTGAATTATTGATCCCTGACCATATCCATAGAGTACCTGGAGAGGTTAGTGAACCTTGATGAATATTCATCCACCGTTAAACTAACCTACTAGATCTGAATAAGCTCCTAGATTCACACTACTCTTATCATAACTGGAGATAACTTCTCTCTAAAGAGTTTCTCGAACTTCGTCCCTGAAAGAGTCTCCTCATCATGAGTCTGTGTGGTCAAACTCCACCATTTATCCCACTGAACCCTGGAGAAGGCTCAGTCCTAGGATCAATATCTAGTCTGTTGGTGTCCTCACTATACAGAAAAATATAGTCACCGCCTCAATACAGTCCTCAGTCACCTGAGGTTTGGGCTCGCCTTGGAACCTAATGGGTCTCTATCTATGAAAATCATAGAGAACGCTCAGCCTACGCTCCTCATCTTTCTATACTACTGGTACCACTTGTTTCTCCATTGGTGGTGGTATAGCAGGTGCACCACCTGGAGGTAACGCCTGGGGAACTAGTCCCTGAATCGAAGCATCGTCACTGAGGGGTTCATCCTCATGATTAAGTCACTAAATCCTAGTGGGTATGCATTGCAGAGGCATCCTATAAGAAACAAGACATACCACGGTAAAAGAGTATATCTGGAGTGCTGACTCGTGAAGGATATGGAAAACACAACCCATTCCTATATGATGCATGTACCATTTTTTTCCCTTTCAACTAGTGTTCTTGTGTACCGAGTTGAAAAGAAGGTTGTCAGAGTCCTAGTGTATGGATACATCAGCCGCCCACACTAATAATGGAGTCCTTGGCCTGAAATACAAACTCAGAACACTTAACAATGTTTCCCCAAATCAATATCACAGACTCTTGGTCCTAAGGTAGAACCGACCACCTCTGATACCACTCTGTCATGACCCGTCCTAGTGGGGATTATGCCATGACTCCCCAAGCCCACCTCCAATAGGCCAGGGGTTGGTGACTAGAACTGAGTAGGCATATCACTAACATGGGAGGCATTACCTAAGTACTTATACACACACACACACATCTCCAATCCCACAAATGTTGAAATGTAAAAACCACTAAGGAACAAAATGCATGCATACAAATAAAACCAACCAACATAGTACAATGGAATGTAAAGTGCTGAAAGTAAATTGGGACAGAATACAAGACAACCCAAATAAGAGAGTCTGCAAACTAAAAATTCCAACCTATAAGCAATAAAATAGCTACTGGGACTGCTGCTTGTAGTCGTACAAACACCTCAGACACATGTGGGCGAAGTCCATGTAGGGGTGAGTATAAAAATACTCTGTAGAGGAATCTAAAAACCACAAATCAATACACAAAGTAAAGGTACATTTATCACTACACGGTATATGTATACAAAAAATATAACAATATAAACATATCCAAATATACTTGAAACCCAGACCCATAGTCTAAGTCACAATAACCCCATACCCATGCTAGGGATTCAGTTCGAAGATTTCATGAATCGCTCATCTGGGAGAACTTACTCCACGAGTTTGATAGATCTGATGACATCCGTCCGAGAAGTAAATTCATCTAGAAGTGTCTCGAGAGAGATATATGCACTGATAGATCTGAAGAGAGAGCAAATGCACTCATTCTGGGAGAACTCACTCCTGAGTGGGGAAAGATCATGATACATGGATGAGGATCACTACCAAGGCCTTGGCGTATACCAAGACTCCTCTGTATTCACCTGATAAGTAGAGGATCTCCATCCTGTAGAATTTTTCATCTCAATACCTAACTCTACCTAGGGTCAATAATGGGTATAATATCTCGCTTCGGGCCTCTTAGAAGAATTCTAACTCTATACAGAAAGTCATGTTGAAGGGGTCATGCTCCTATGGGTGGAAACGATACTTGACCTTAAAGGAAATGAGTAAAGGGGCCACTAACCCAAACAAAACTTGTCCAAGGAATAGTGGACAAGAAGATTAATCCATGTACATAAAATTACACTATATGTAGAAAGGTCACATGTCATGTCCTATAACCCTAGGTACTTCCCATGTACAATATCCTGTGTCGAAGAGAGTGTCGTGTAGAAAGAGATATACATGGAGTGTAAGAATGTGACATGTCATGTCCTACTATCCGGGGTCGCTACGTGTACACTGGTTGTGTTCCTGTACAAGGATTCAACCCGTGTCTGTCAACCTATGTACCGGTACACGGGTTAACCCACGTAATCAGCCTGGTCTAGACATGTGGTGGAATACATGTTGTGTACTCCACCTCGTTTCCATATATCTTCTGATACACACACTGATTCCCACATAAGGACCCACACATCATGTTATGGTTATTACATATCATGTCATCACCTCCTACATCATGAAACCCTAGTCGCCGCTGAGCCAGCCCCACACACCGTGTTCTTCATGATTTTCCAGAAATGACGTTCTTCATCATCGCACCTTGGGTGATTCAACATCCTTCAATCCAGCTATACAATCAGCATGAAACTCAAGGTTAAAGGTCACCTCGACACTGTAAAGATGATTCTGTTGGTTTTGGGCCTCCAATCGGCCCCAAAAACATGTTTCGATCCACCCGCATGAAGAACACTCAAAGAAATATTTCTCCCAAACTATGTTGATTTGTTATCCTTCATCATCATCGCACCTCTACTAGGTATTTTTAATTCTGGATCTATGATTTGGGATCAGTTCATTGTGAAATGGATGCACAACGATCCGTTGTTCATAACCCAGGTAGAATGCGAAGAACATAGGGTCAAAAAGTGGAAGAAGAAATACATACAACAAATTGAGGAATAAACCTTTGTCATCATTTGTCATAGCATTAATCCACTCTTTTTAGAAGGATAAAAATAAGAAAATCAAATATAAACCAAATCATGAATGGATTAATTCCTCAAAATAAACCTAATAAAAACCCTCCCTCAAGAATGAACGATCTGCAGGTCAACATGTTCGTGAGTTGTTCCGTGTTTTTCATTTAAATCCAAGAACAGGGAAAAGAATTGAAATAACAACCCCTAACTAGATCGTTGAGGAAGAGGGAGAGCAGTCATTGGTCATGATTTTATCTCACTGTGCAATAATCCATGCATCGTCATTCGTTGAGAATTTTCCAAGGGTGGATCCTCTCTAAAGCTCGAGAGGATTCCAAGGAGTTTTCAAGGGTTATGAGCCTAACCCTAGGCTCCTACTCATTTAAAATAAATTAATTTGTCACTAAATTATGGAAATGTTTAAAATAAAATAAATTATTAATTTATTTTATTTCCTTTAAAACATCCAAAAATTAAATTTTGTAGATGACCTGCGTTGGTCATTGTTAGGCCTACCTAAGGTAAAGTTGTTGCTCTGAACGTAATGGTTCCCTCAGATTTCAGATCCGAGAAATCATTTAAAATTTATTCACTTTTTCAGTAAAACCATTTCTTCACACTATTTAAAGGTTTAATTTATTTTAAACATTTATTTTGGGCACTCTGGGCCCCGGAATCGTGAGTCGTCGCAAATATTGGTCTTGTAATAATTCTATATAATATTTAAAAATAATATACAGAAAATCTGAGACATAAAAAAATAATTTAGTTATGTTATTAAAGTTTAAAATAATGATGATTGAAATTATTTTTCAAGGTATTCACAAGTTGTTTGATCATAAAAGTGAATATGAGAAAATATAATTTTTCAAATGAACATAACAGATTCAAGGTTTGTTAAATTATTTAGAGAGCTTAAGGGATGATTTATTGGTTCCTATTTTATCACGTAACATGTTAAAGTGTTACAAGTTAGTGATAAAATATTTTTGAAATTTATTACATGTTTAATTAAATCATAAGTGTGTGTAAGGGTTTAAAATGAAAGTTATTACTTTTCAGGAACCAAAGTGTAATTTTGGAAAGTGTAACTTAAGTATATAAGTAAATTTTAGACTCTTTAATAGTTTGGTAAAACATTTGTATAAATTTTAGATCTCTATCATCTTCTCTCTCAAGTTTAGAGTGAGAAACCAAAGGAATAACAAGTTTGGATTGATATCATCTTCTGGATTGAGTTCGTATTCTTCACACGATCGAAGGGACATTGTAAATCTATTTGATTTCCTATTCCAACACCTAAGAATCATAGATAAATGATCCAAGAGATATGGTTCACATTTGAACGGTCTAGATGATTCCAATATTAACTTTGTTGATCCACAAAATGCTACCGATGAGTGAATCAAAATGGAGATTTCAAACAAACAAGGTTTCATTTATGGTTTTATTCGATTTTATATTTAATGCTTAAATTTAATTGCATGTAATACTTTGAGAAATTTGAGCAAGGGTTTGTTTTAGATTTAGTGTTATTAACATGAATCTGAGCCCAAAATTTTAAATTTCATATTTTTCATTCATTCATTGTGCCCTAGGTTCCTTAAATTGGTATTAGAGGGAATGTGCAATTATTTAAGTTAAAAACTTCCAAATTTTGATCAAAATTTCTATTATTCATAAGTAAGGTTTAGATACAGTTCCAATGCAACTAACGGTGCATCGATCCAAGTTTGAATGACCAAGATATGGCTGATTGAAGATGAATGTGTTTTAGGGTTCTTATATGATGAGATTTAGTGATTTATATTTTCTTAAAATTTTAAGGATCGATGTTATGCATTTTTGATTGGGGAATAACGCAAGTGCATTGCATGTTAGCCAAAAATACTGGTAGCTTGCTGGGGTATCCCATCAGCTTGATGGATTGCTATGCAAGCCTGAATTATAAATTAAAATCCATGAAAATAATATATATATATATATATATTCATATCATTACCAATGGAAGGATAATATTTATTTAATATATAAAAACACACAAGATTCCACCCCCAATAAATGGGGCGTGGACTTATTGGCCCTCCCAATTTATGGGGAGGGTGATTTTTTGAAAATAATTATATTATATATATATATATATTAGAATATATATTATATAAAATATATATTATAATATATATATATATATTATACATGTGTGTGTATGTGTAGGCGCCTTTAAATGGATGCTCCAACATGACTTGGATTGAACTGGTTTAGTTCAAATCCAACCTGTCTGACCCATCAACCCCATCACAAGTCCTAAATTAATATCTAGGGATCTTCTTTAGTTCCAAACAGACCTGAAAATTTGTAAAGAAAATTATAAATTAAATTTAATTGTCTAGGATTTATTAAAATTATTTTGGATATCATGGTATGCGTTGATAATTAATTAAAATTATTTTAATTCAAGTTAAAGAATTAAAAATGCACTTGAGCTAAATTTTAGAAAAATCTAATTTTTCTTATGCAATATAATTTCTTGTTGACAGATCAGAAGCTAAGAATGAACCATACATGTTTGGTTTATTATTTATTTAATTTAATTATTTCATTTAATTTTTAAAATGTAATAATTATTTTATTTTACCGATATGTACATCGTCCCTCCATCTTTAATTTTATTTGAAATAATTATTTTATTACATTTTACATTTAAGTATTAAAATGTAATTTCACACCCTGAGTTTACCTCAACTACATATGACTATACATAGTAAAGATCAGAGGAGTTCATGGAAAAGTGGTTCGAGTCTAGAGCCAGTGTAAACCAAACAAGTGAAGTGTATGGGTGTTACGAGTAATCTAATTCGAGTCAGGTATCGACTCAATTAATTCCCCTAGGGTCTAGATTAATCCATTATTCTCTTGATAGATTAACCAATAGTTAATGTCTCATAATCACATCATGATTTATTTATTATATTGTACACATGGTTTATTATTTTTTGAATGTGTATTTATTACGTGTGATCTCATAGTATAACTATAAACAAACATGTATAGATAAAATGAACATGTGTGGAAAATGTTTTCTATTTAAAACATGTTTAAGTTGTAAGTGTGATCACATAGAACAAGAATGTTAAATAGAAAATGGTCTCATTTTCTAATATAAATTAATAAATCCTTTAAAGAAAATAGTAAGTCATTAAATGCTTTCCATTTCTTGAATTTAGACACAAATAGTTGATCGATAAGCTCAATAACCATAGTTAAGAGTGTCGCTTACTGTTTTGGAGTTCTTATGAGAGTGGTGGGTCAACTTAACTAAAGTTGGAAGCAAAGGGGTAGTCATAGATAGCTTTTTGTAACTTTAGAGGCAAAGTGTTGAGTAATGAAAAGTAATTATTTGTAGGATATGGGACTCTGCTCAAAAGATCAAGGAGTTTCAATTTAATGTAGTTGGTTAGTCAAAATCCTACCTTAAACTATTGGAGTAGTTGCAATGCCATAGCTCGAAAAATGAAGAGATGTTTAAGGATCATTTCCACTAGAATAATCAAGCAACTGATCATTTCAAATCTAATATTTGAGGGCTACAAGTATTCGATAAAAAATTGGGAGACATTTAAAATTAATAATTTGAAAATGTCTATTGGTAATCAAGATAAAGTACTAATCAACTAAATTCACTTATTTTAGATCAAATGGAAACCCCCACCAATTAAATTTCATTACTATCAATATTAGATAAAGAGAATGTCCTTATTGACCATAACGTCTAGGAGTGGTACAGGTTCTTACGTATAGTGTTGTAATAGTGGGTTCCCTAGACCCAACCATACACTAATTTTTGATTACCATATCATGGATAAAATGAGTTATACATGATGCATTCTTACCGTTATAGTGTAGATATTTCTTCTTCAACTATTTAAATGGTAATTTCCATATATTAATTATTATATCTAAAGGTTATGGAAGATCTCATACTATAATGAGAACATAGATATACTATGACATTAATCTTAAACAAATTTCATATGGTCTAAATACACCAAACTGACTGGACATAGTTGATGTCTGACTATCATGTTTTGGGGGATCATAAGCATTGAGACTTCTTCTCATGAAGTTTTCACTTAGTGATATCTAGTAGGTGAGATCATGAGGACATACACTCCAATAGAAACACCACATGTTTCAAATGTCATTATTTGTTCCTATCTACGGACATGTGTATTGGTATTCTGACTTGAGTTCATTATCAGTGTGTTCCATTTTATCATTACTTTGATTCAAGACAAAAACTATGATAATAAAATTATGGAGAGGTAGTTTATGTTGGGTGCGTTATTTGTGGTATGGCATTGGTTGAATGATCAAGATATAATTTGTCACTTTTGAGTTGAGGAAGTAATATCTCAGGCTTGGTTTATCAGGATGGTAATACCTTCATAAATCCTTGGTCAAGGTAGTAGAAATGCAAGTCAATCTAGTTATATCGACAAATAATAAAGAAATAAAGGATGATGAAACAAGTGTGCATATTGCTTTATGAGATATCTAAACGTAAAGAGATTATATTATATAGTACATGTTTTTAGGTTGGTTGTCATTGTTATGACTACTCCTTATCTCTTTAGGGGCCTTAATGGGTTGCTCGACTCTACTCTTGGTTTGGGAATACTATTCACTATTATCGAGATAAGGGCCAAAAGGGTTACACATAATAGTAAATTCAATATTCTGTCATATTTTGGTGAATAATTATATAGGATATGGTAGCCCCCACTATGGGGTCCGAGAGTTGTCCAGTTTTATCGATCATCGATAAATAAATAAATTCATTATTATTTAGGTAAAGAATAATTGAGTTGAATTTATTTATAAAAATTATTCATGAGGTATTTAGTGAATACATGAAAAATATTATACAAACAAATATTATTTTAATATTTTAGGTTTTTTTAATATTATCAGGAATTATGAGTTGAATTAAATGAATCAGTTTTATCATGTAATATATTATTTATATATTACACATATGTGATATAAATAATATTTATGAAGTGGGTTAGTTCATAATAATTATTTATTTATTATTTATTTAGTGGGAATTGATTTTAAGGGTTGGGGAACCCTATCTAGGTATTTTTAACACTCACCATATAAAGTTAGAGAGAGGCTCATTCCAATGACTATTCATCCGTCACGAATGAGAGCATACATCTCCTCCCACTTTCTAGAGTGAGAGAGTCTCTCTCTGAGTGACCTATCTATGGTGCCTTCAATGGATCGAAGGCATGAGAACGAGGTGATCATCGTGACACTGAAGGATTAATCGGAGATCTGCACTATCACCCATATTTTGAAGAATAACGAGCATGCGTATTCTTGGAGCATGTGTGGATGATCTAGAGATGTTCGGCTTTGGATCCTTCGAGTAACTATCTCTAACAATGATATATAGTTTAATTCTCTCCAATTCATAATGAGGTACTCATTCAATTTTAATTTATGTGCTCTATTTAATTTACATGAGATCCTTGGACTGTACCGGGGCTCGGATCGCCAGAGAGGAAAAATTATGTCACTCTAGTGATAAAATTTTAAATTATCTAGCCCACTAACTTCCACTGCCTGTCCCAGTACATTCAATTTGTATCATATTGAGTATGTAAATTTTATAAGCCAATAAAATTAAATTATATTTAAATTTAAGTAGAGGGTATTATTTGGGTCTTAACAAAAAAAACTGCACATCAATCCGATATCATATGATCAAGATATGGTCATCTAATTTTTTTGATATGGAACGTTTGTAGCCTTTCAGGTATTAAAATTTGAATAAAAATTTTAAATACATGTGTTATTTTTCAAGCATTTATTTTCTCTGATGAATTCTTATTTTTATGGCAAGTACCGGACAGATTCTAGTTGCTAGAGTAATTATGGCTGGTGACTAATTATTTCCTCTAATCATAGATTTATCAAAATTTAAATAATAATTTTATGATTATATTAAAATACTATGTTAATAGGATTTATAAAATTTGTATATGACCAAAATTGGATGAAAAATTTGTGTATAATTGAACAAAACTTTAAAAGAACCAAAGGTGGTTTGGCTTCTGCATGAATCTAAACACCCAAAAGAGATTCAAATTAATAAAAAAGAATAAAAGGGGCCACCCACATAGGTCCACGGTCCCCTCCCTAAGAAATCGGGTCATGCCACCTCCTAGACGCTCCAATCACCGTTGGCCTCCATAGGTCAGTGCCTCTACTATGACTGTAACACCTCAACATTTTCTGAAATATATTTTTTGAATTAATTTAAACTTTTTGATTTTTTTTATTTCACGCAACATTGAATATAGCTTGTGTTATATGAAAGCATTATGTTTGGATTGAGTTACATGAAATACACTACAAGAAACACTTATATTAGTTTGTGGTACACACAACACTATGATTGGATTGTGTTTCACACAATTCCAAGTTTATTCAATAGCTTATGTAACACATAAGGATGGGTTTTACCGAACTATAATATACTATTAATATTGCTATTAAAATATTATTATAGTTACCACTTAGCTGCTGGAATGGAAGTTATGAATAAGATTAACTAAAGTGTGAAAATATTATTATCATGTGTATATAAAATTAATCATTTTGTTATCAATTATTTATAAATGAATGTAAGAACTATTTAAGAAAAAATAAATTCTTTTTCTAAGAAAACTATATTTATATATACAAACACCATTTTATCTATATAAATTAAACAAACCACTTTTAATGAATTTTTTTAATAAAATTTAAATATTACATATTCAATTAAATTTTTTATACTCATCCAACATATTTGATATGCATAAGATAAGAATAAATCCAATTTTATGAATAAAAGATGTATTTTTTAAAAGGGTAATTTTACTACCTTTTAACGGAGACCCCATTCTAAATATAATTGTTGACACTTTTATAATTTTTATATTAAAAAATAAAATTCATTTTTGAAATCATAATATCAAAATTTTCTTTGGGTGAATTTTTGGTATTTTTCTAAGAAGTTTTATGTTTTGATAAATAGTAAAAAAATACAAAATTTTAATTGAAAACTGATTTTTCATCTAATTTATTTATATAATTAAATTATATTTAAAATTGTTTTTAAAGTATATTTAGATCAATTATAAATCTATTAATACAATTTTTGTCATTTTTATCAATTTCATATTGAAATTGTATATAAAAATAGTTTGATCTTTTGAACATTTTCACTTTAAAAACTCATCGTCTCATCCCATCAGCGGGATTAATTTTAAATTAATTTCTGTCACTTCTATGATTATAATTTAGAAAAATGGATTCCATATTTGGAATAATAATAATTTATCTAATAATTTTAACTTATTTTTTGACTAAAAATATCATTGAAAGTATTTAAAATTAATTACAGTGATTAAGGTAAAAACAAGCTTAATTAATGACTAAAATTAGAATATAAGGTGTAAAAATGACCCTACACTTGTCTAAAAATTATTTTATGGACATATTTAGACCATTAAATCTATAAGGATCTATAATAGTCAATTTTTAACAATTTTGGGTTAAGTAAAATGTGGATACCACTCAAATATTTTCAAGAATATCCAATGTGTCCTTTTCTCACTTATAAAAGGCCTCCTCTCCTCCTCTCATCAAACCTCTCAATCCCTTTTTGATCATCCAAACCCTACCCAAATCAACTAACAACATCACTCCCCTCTTTCTAGAGGCCCCAATTTGGGCATAAAGTCAACCAGGTAATTCATTTTGTTAAAACCAAAAGGAGTTACCCAAAGAAGAGGAGGTTTGCACATGTACAAAGAGAGTTAAGACTTAAGGTAAGGGATTTCTCATCTCACTTTAATATTTGTGAGATGCATGATATATTCACCAATTATTCTTGTTTTGTAGTGTATATACTAGACTATGACATGTTATATAATGAGTTTAATTTATTTCATGATATTCAAAGTTTCAATTGATGTTGTTCTTTCACGGATCACATGATTAAAAAGTTACTCAAGTAGTAAGGGGATTTATAGTCTCACTTTTATTTATGCAAGACTTATGCATAACTCACCACTTGTTTCTTTTGTATGCGGTATATACTTCCCATGAATGTATTATATGATCCTTATCCTTAAATTTATTTATATTTACATATCTATTTGATTATCTCTATTTCATAGGGTGTTATAGTTCAAAAGTTACCAAAACAGTAAAGAAATGTTGTCTCAATTTTACTTCTTTGAGACACATGTCATATTATGAACCTATATTCTTCTACGAGGTATATATAATTCCCTATTACATGTTATATCATGAATATAATTCTTTTCAGGATATTTTAAGATTCATGTAATGTTATTCTTTAATGGGGGTTATGATTCAAAGTTACCAAAGTGGTAACTGTTTATTACTACAATCTCATCGTTTATCAGGATTTTTTATGATTATGATTCCATTGATAAAATATTATGATCCATATCTCAATAAATCTCATGAATTTTCTTATCCTATGTTTATTCATGATATATTCATGTATTGGTATCATTTGTTCCACTATTTGGTACTTAAGATTATTAAGAAAATGTTTTTAAGAAAATCTCACTTTATCTCTCTCTTTGATTAGAAATCTATTTTATTCAAAAATCACGTTTTATAAAAAAAATTCAAAAATGTTTTTAAATGATAACTTAATATAATTTTCATATAAAAGGATTTTAAGGAAAAAATTTATGTTTTTAAGTGTTTAAAATGGTTTTCAAATATTCCTTTATAAGTTTTCAAGGTTATTTTCAAAGAAAAAGGTTTTCAAAATGTTTTATGATTTAAAAAGTGTTTTTCAAAGAGGAAAGGATATTTTCCTAAAATAATGTTTTAAATTATACTTTCAAAATTATTTTCCATCTTGGATAACATCTTTTGGTGTTACTCATACCTTACCAGGGTTATGATCCAAGAATACCATTCTTATTCTTTCTATGAATTGTTTATGCTTTTAATGACATGTTGTTTATGAAACTTGTTTCTATTCCATAGGTTATACCGTGTTAAATTCTTAAAAAACCCACTTCCTTTAGTGGGTTATTCTATGATGAAATTATTATTAAACCTATATGTTTTAGATAGGTTATGATATTATGAATTGGTTGTGATGCCCATTTAATTTCATTGGTTAAGATATAAAGTTTATGAAACTCGTCTATTTTTATGGGTCATGATATGATGAATGTTTTATTATCTTTTATAAAATTTATGTAATATTTAATTATTTTAAGGGTGGTATGACCTATATCTCCCTCAAATTCATTGAGTAAATATTTATATCTCATGAGATAATGATGGAAAACAAGTCAAAAGACTTGATTCATAATGGAAAACATGTGTGTCCTCATCCAATATGAGAAATAAGTTTTCCCAGATCCAAAATGGAAAATAGGTGTGTCTTGATCCAAAATAGCAAACAGGTGTGTCTTGATCCACAATTGGAAATAGGTGTGTCATAATCCACAATGGGAAATATGTGTGTCTTAATCCACTATGTTTATAGTCTTGGGAGTGAACCTTGACTACTGTGATGTTATTCATAAACCTGAATACATGTTCACAATGTTATGCCTTGACCTAGTTGCATGTCCATAAGTTTATGTGAGGACCTTATTTCATTCTCTTAACTTAATGAGTGGACCTATTTCTATTTATACATGTTAACAATGTTATAAGCTGATGTGTATGCCAAAAATATATGTCTTATGCCTAAAATATGCTTTCATGGTTCATGTTCTTTATTATCTTATGATTCATGTCTTGTGAACTTCTAATATTTATAGAATGCCTCATGTTTATCATCTATGACAGGTTGGGTATGAAACTTTTAAGATATGTTCATGATCACATACCCTTATTCTTATATTATTCTTTCATATTATTATAGATTGATGTATTATATATTTACCCTTACTGAGCATCTGATCTCACCCTTTCTTATGTTTCCTTTCCACGGGTTATGAAGAAAGGTTTTAATTAGGAGTGATAAAGGGGAATATCTTTACTAGAGACATTAAATATCTTTCACTAGATTAGATTAATGTGTTTCAAGTTTCCAAAGGAACTAAACTATCAGTCCTTGAATTTTGGTAAAGGATTGAGAGAGTGGTTTCCAAGAAATTATATCCATGTTCGGATACTACAAGTGGATGTGGCTCTATAGCAGATGTAAATAGGGGTAACAACCCTGAAAACATCATACCGATATAGACTTTATCAAGAACTAGTACACGATAATAGGCCTTGTTGCATGCCTGGTTTGACACTCTTAGGGGATATGATTTGGGAATTCACAAACTCTTTACGAACCATCGTGAAGGATTTAAATATAATATTGATATTAATAACCTATTATAAACCTAATTTCTCCTAGATTAAATAAGTATGATCCATAATTTAGGCATATTATAAGTAATTTTCATGATTATATGGTTTTTTTCTATGATAAGTGTTTCTCACACTATGCTTTCTGGTTTTAGTCAATGGAGGGAACTAAAAGGAACTTGGTTAACATTAAATGTTTTATATATGGAAAGTATGACCATTATTCAAATTTATTTACTAAGTGTAAATATCATGAAGATAATTAGGAAGGTGGCATGAGTATTGGTTATACATCTGAAGATAAAGAGATTGTGAATGACATGTGAAAGGTATGGGATGTTCGAACACTATTTTATTTTAAATTAAAAATAAGAATAATTATTAAATTGAGGTTGAGGAACCTTAATACATGATTCATATTTCATATTATAGGAAAGGGGTATTAAGGAATGCGATGATGAAGCCTAAAGTATGGTTTAAGAATAAAGTTAAATGATTGAAGCGTATATGTATTGGAATTCAAGAATTATGTTATATGAATCATGAAGTATATGTTTTTAATTAAGGATTTAAAAGTATGTTTTTAATGGTTCTAATGACATAGAAAAGTGATTTAATGGAATGTTGATATTTTTATTAAGGGAATGTAACCCTTAATGTGTTCTTGATGTTGAGAAAATTTTGTATAGATTGGATAAAGAGATGATTGATTTGGATAAAGTTGGTATCGATGACCTCATAAATAATAAAGTATTTGTTGAAAAGGTATTTTATGCTATAATGGATAGAGTTTATGACGTTTTTTTATTTAATTAACATATCCAATAATATTTAGAATAATAAATCATGTTTATTTTTTATAAGGGTTTATGGTAATTCGGGTTATTACCATGTTTCAAGAGATTACATGATGAAGATATTCAAATGTTTGGTATGTGACAATAAAGAGAAAATTTATGATATATGAGGGATAAATTTTGAACTTATTTTTATAAATTTAGTCACCTTATTTCTAAAGTTTTGGATTTTCATCTTTCATAAGGGTTATAAGGTTAATCATTTATGGAATGGTTTAAATTAATATTCGGATGAGTTTTTAGAGATTAAAGTATTATCTCTCCACATGAGGATTTATGTATATTGGATAAATTATGATATCCATTTTTCTATGATAATATCTAAAGATAGATGAAATGACTTATTATCCTTTATGGATCTTATGACCCATTAGTGCTTTAGGCATAACAAATTCACCTTCATTTTTTGGATAAGAGATGAAGTGTAAATTGGTCATGGAACAACCAAAGGGTGAGATTGTGATGAAATCAAGTAATTATATCTTCTTGTAAATGTTCTTAATATTTAGAAAAATGATCTTAAAACCAAAAATGTTATTCTAGTTCCTTCATTTCTAATGAATCAAATGTTCCCTTATATCATCACATATTTATGGATTTGTAATCGTTAACTTTCTCTTAAACATTTTCTCTATCACTCTCCAATAGAAATTGATAGTTATATTTCTCTTACATTTCCATGTTTTCACTTCCCACCTATGTTCTCTTATGTGTAAACCTAGTTATGTGTTACTTTGGGTAACTGATATGTTTCAAAATTTCCCTCTTAAAAGGAAGTTTTAGTGTTCATTTTTATGATGTGGGTTTCTATGAAAGGAACCATCATATATTAAACCTTTAATGACATAGATGAATTTTGAGGTCAAAATTCATTTTAATGGGGGTATAATGTAACAACCTAATATTTTATGAAATATTTTTTTGAATTAAATTAAACTTTTTGATATTTTTCATTTCACACAACACTAAATATATCTTGTGTTATATGAAAGCTCTAAGTTTGTCTTGTATTACACACAACACCAAGTTAATCTTGTACTACATGCAATATTTATATAATCTTGTGGTACATGAAACACTATGATTGGATTGTGTTATACACAATTTTGAGTTCCTTTGACAGCTTTCATTACATGGAAGACCAAGTTTTACAGAACTACAACACACTATTAATATTATTATTAAAATATTATTATAATTACCACCTAGTCATTGGAATGGATGTTATGAATAAGATTAACTACGGTGTGAAAATATTATTTACATGTGTATATAAAATGAATCATTTGGTTATCAATTAGTTATAAATGAAAGTAAGAAATATTTGAGAATAAAGAAATTCTTTTTATAAGAAAACTATTTTCTACGTATAAACACCATTTTATCTTAATAAATTAAACCCACTTTTGATGAATGTTTTTAATAAAATTTATATATTACATATTCAATAAAAAAATTTACACTCATCAAATAGATTTTATAGGTATAATATAAGAATAAATTTAATTTTATGAATAAAAAGATGTATTTTTCAAAAGAGTAATTTTACTACCTTTTAATGGAGGGCCCATTTTAAATATAATTTTTGACACTTTAATATTTTTTATTTTCATATAATTTATTTATATAGTTAAATTATATTTTAAATTGGTTTTAAATAATATTTAGATAAATTATAAATATATTAATTGGAATGATTTTAACATTGAAATTGGATATAAAAATAATTCGAACTTTTCAACATTTTGACTTTAAAAACTTATCGTCTCATCTCATCTACAGGATTAATTTTAAATTAATTTCTGCCACTTTTGTGATTAGAATTTAGAAAAATGGATTCCATATTTGGAATAATAATTATTTATAATTTATAATAAGTCCAAATTAGTTTTTTACCAAAAATATTAGTGAAATTAATTAAAATTAATTACAGTTATTAAGGTAAAAATAAGCTTAATTAATGACTAAACTTGGAATATAAGGTTTAAAAATGACTCTACACTTGTCTAAAAATTATTATCTAGAAATATTTATACCATTCCACAAATAAGGATCTATAATGGTCGATTTTTAACCCTTGGGGGACAAGTAAAATGTGGTGATCACTCAAATCTTTTCAATAATACCTAATGTGTACATTTCCCCACTTATAAAAGGTCTCCTCTCCTCCTCTCATCACACCTCTCGGGCCCTTTTAGCTCATCCAACCCCTACCAAAATTAACTCCCAACATACCTACACTCATCATAGAGGCATAACTTTGGGCATAAATCAAATCAAGGAATATATTTGGTGAAAACCAAAATAATTTACCCAAATAAGAGGAGGTTTGAACATGTACAAAGAAAGTTAAGACTTAAGCTAAGAGTTTTCTCATCTCACTTTTATTTCTATGAGATACATGATATATTCACCAATTATTATTTGTGTGTGGTGTATATGCTACCCTATAACATTTTATATCATGAATTTTATTTATTTAATGATATTAAAAGTTCCAATTGATGTTATTCTCTCACAAATCTCTTGATTCAAAAATTACTCATGTAGTAAGGAAATTTATACTTTCACTTTTATTTCTATGAGACATGTGCATTATTCACCACTAATTTATCTTGTGTAGTGTATATACTGACTATTAATATATTAGATGATCCTTATCATTAAATTTTTTTATATTTACATATCCATTTGATGATCTCTATTTCATTGGGTTTTACGGTTCAAAAGTTACCAAATCGGTAAAGTAATTTTGTCTCAATTTTCCCTCTTTGAGACACATGTCATGTTATACACCTATATTCTTATACAAGGTATATATAATTCCCTTTGACATGTTATATCATGAATATCCTTATTTTATTTATATTTCAAGCTTCATGTAATGTTATTCTTTAATGGGGATTATGATTCAAGGTTGCCAAAGTGGCAATAATTTATTGCTACAATCTCATCGTTTATCACTATTGTTTATAATTATGATTCTATTGATGAAATATTATGATCTATATATCAATAACTCCCATTAATTTTCTTCTACTATAGTTATTCATGATATCTTCATATATTTGTACCATTTTTTCACTCTTTGTTACTTAATATTATTAAGAAAACATTTTTAAGAAACCATGTTTTCGATTGAAAATATGTTTTATTCAGAAACCATGTTTTATAAAAAAATGTTTTCAAGAATATTTTTAAATGATATCCTATGATCATTTTCATGTAGAAGTGTTTTAAAGAAATTTTTTATGTTTTAAATCATTTAAAATGGTTTTCAAAGATTCCTTTATAAGTTTTCAAGGTTATTTTCAAAGAAAAATATTTTCAAAATGTTTTATGATTTAAAGATTATTTTTCAAAGAGGAAAGGATATTTTCCTTAAGAAATGTTTTAAGTGATGCTTTAAAAATTATTTTCCATCTAGGATAATATACGTTAGTGTTACTCATGTCTTACTAGTGTTATGGTCCAAGGATACCATTCTTATTCTTTCTATAAATGGTTTATGATTTTGATGACATGTTGTTTATGAAACCCATTTCTCTTCTATGGGTTATACCATGATAAATTCTTATGAAAACCACTTCCTTTCATAGGTTATTCTAGGATTAAATTATTATAAAACCTATATTTTTTCCATAGGTTATGATATGATGAATTGTTTATGATACCCATTTTATTTCATGGGTTATGATATGAAGTTTATGAAACCCATCTATTTTTATGGGTCATGATATGATGAATGATTTATTATATTATGGAACATGTATGTAAGATTTAATTATGTGATGGGTTATACCTATATCTCCCTCCAATTCATTGGGTAGAGATTTATATCTCATGATATAATGATGGGAAACAAGTTGATGGGCTTGACCCATAATGGGAAGCAAGTGTGTCCTGATCCAAAATGGAAAACAGGTGTGTTCTAGTCCAGAATTGGAAATAGGTGTGTCCTAATCCAAAATGGGAAACAAGTGTGTCCTGATCCATAATTAAAAATAGGTGTGTCCTTATCCACAACGGGAAATATGTGTGTCCTGGTCCACAATGGGAAACAAGTGTGTCCCGATCCACTATTCTTATAGTCTTGAGAGTGAGCCTTAACTACTATGATGTTATGTGTGAACCTGGTTACATGTTCATAATGTTATGTGTGGACCTAGTTGTGTGTCTATAAGTTTATGTGATGACTTGATTTCATGTACTTAACTTAATAAGTGAACCTGTTTCTATTTATACATGTTCACAATGTTATAAGATGATGTGTATGACACTAATATATGTATTATTCCTATGATATTCTCTCACACTATAAAAAATGGCCACATTAGAGGGGGTTATTTTTTACTTTATAAGGGGTTATAACCCCTTCTAAAGACATTAGTGACGGTTATTAGGAACCGCCGCTAATGTGACCACCTGCTGTAGTTAGAGGCAGTTTTGAGGAAGTTTTGGTAAAATCATGTTGACTTTAGCGGCAGTTATGTTAGAGGGGGTTTAAACCCCCTCTAATGATTTCTAAAATCCACCAGAATTGATTGTATTAGAGGTAGTTATAACTGAAACTGCCTCTAATTGATGGCTTTAGGGGTAGTCTGAACCACCCCTAATCGTTGATTAATTTAGGGACGGTTTTTACAACCGCCCCTAAAAGATTCTCCTTTTTTATTTTTTATCCATCACCCGTGACCCACCCATGTTCTTTCCCTAGACCCCCTCCCACACCCCCATCTCATTCTCCCTAGACCCCCTCCCCCTCCCATTCTCCTGGGACCCCCCCCCCCCCCATCATGTTCTCTCATGCGACTGGGCCTCCCATCCAATTCCCTGAGGTGCCCTGCCTGCCCAACCCTCCACTGGTCCAATTCTCTATGGCCAAGCGTCCCACATGGGCCGCTCACCAAGACATCGCATCGGCACTATTATAAAAATCATCTCGGTGGGAATCAAACAGCCAACCTGCAGCATAACACCATCGCACCCCTACCATTATACCAAGAGAATTCATTTATTTTATGTACACATTAATATATTTATATATATGATGAAGCTTATTTATATCAATAATATTTGAATAAATATTTAAATACATATAAATATTTAACCTATATGTATTTATATAAATTAATATATACATTTTTATATTATGTATTTATGTATTTATATTATATTTAATTTATACATTTATATAAACTATATATTTTATATGTGTTTCTACATTCATTTGAGTAAATATATTTTATAATAAAATTTATTTCATGTATATACGCATATATTTATATATTTATAAATATATTTATGTAAATTATTTATATAATTAAATTGATATTTATATATTATATACATGTTTATTTATAATATATATATATATATATATATTATTTTATTTAATGTGTTTATATAATGTCATTAAAAATATATTTCTATAATGTATTTAAATACATATATTTATTATTATTATCATTAATATATATCTATTTGTCTAATTGTATAGTATTATATATAATTAATATTATATGAAATACATATATATGAAATGCAATTTATACAAATATTTCATATGAAATATAATTTATACAAACATTTATATAATGTTATATGAATTACAATTTTATATTATATATAATTAATATGTATATTATATATAATTAAATATATGTGAAATACAATTTATATAAATATTAATATAATTTATTTCAATACATATATTTATTATTATGTACACTAATATATATGTATTTCAATAAATATAATTGTATAATATTGTGTACATTAATATATATTTATTTGTAAAAATTGTATATCATATATATAATATTAATTATATATAATATAAAAGTATAAACATATTATTTAAAATGTATTTATTATTATTATTATATAAATTATAAAAACTATAAACTTGGGTTTCTATATGATATATTTTTTAAATAAATTATATTTATGTATATATTTATATAATATGTTTATGCTTTTATATTATATATAATTAATATTATATGAAATACAATTTATACAAACAAATATATATTAATGTACATAATATTATACAATTATATTTATGTATACATATAAATACAATTAAATACAATCATATAAATTTTTTCATATTATGTTCATATAATGTATTTAAATACATTTATATATTTTGTTTTAATTAATTATATATATATATATATTATGGAATTTGTTTTCTTAATAGTGGGGGTTCAAAACCACCTCTAATATATTAAATTAGAGGGGGTTTTAAATTCCCCTCTAATTTAAATACATTAGAGGGGGGTTTCAACCCACTCTAATTTACAATATTAGAGGGGGTTTTGAACCCCCTCTAATTTAAGACATTAGAGGGGGGTTTCCAACCCTTATAATTTAATACATTAGAGGTGGTTTTCAACCCCCTATAATTTAATACATTAGAGGGGGTTTGAACCCCCACTAATTTAAGATATTAAAAGGGGTTGTGAACCACCATTAATCTCATTGATTAATGGCGATTATGATCCCTCTCTATTTTCATAAATTAGGATGTTGAAAAAACCCTATTAAATCCCACCATATATTAAAAAAATAATGTTAAAAAATTTAGTAAGCGTTCAAAACCCCTTTTAATTTAAGAAATTAGAGGGGTTTTTTAACCCCCTCTAAATTTTATGATTAGTGAGGGTCACACATATCCCCCTCTAATTTATACAGAAAATGAATTTAGAGGGGTTTCATAACCGCCTCTAAATTTGATCATTAGAGGGGGTTGTACATAACCCCCTCTAATTATACATAAAATGAATTTAGATGGGTTTTTTCATAACCCCATCTAATCACATAGTTTTTTTATAGTGTCATGGTTCATGTTCTTGATTATCTTATGATTCATGTCTTATGAACTGCCAATATTTATGACATGCCTCATGTTTATCATCTTTGACATGTTGGGTATGAACCTAGTAAGATATGTTCATGACCACATACCCTTATAAATATCTTATTCTTTCATATAATCATAGATTGATATCTATTATGTTTACCCTTACTGAGCATATGAACTCACTCTTTCTTATGTTTCCTTTCCTCGGGTTATGAAGAATGGTTTTAAGTAAGAGTTCTAAAGGGGAAGATATTTACTAGATACATTTAAGATCTTTCACTAGATTAGAAGAATGTGTGCTACATTTATAAAGGCACTAAACTATTATGGTCCTCAGGCATGTACTTTTGTAATGTGATGAATATTCATAAAAAATAATGTAATTTCCATGTATGTTAAGCCTTGGGTTGCTATAGTAACACCCTACTGGACCGCCTCTATGGGTCGTGTCTCCTTCTACCAGCATACCACCTGTCATCCCATTATCACCCCTATCAATGACTTCCCCCTCTGATAAGTGACCCCACCGAGTTAGCCACCCATGGATCTGAACCTCCTGTGACCTCCTTTTCCTTTGTTGGACCATCGCACTCCTGCGCTGCTCCATCCAGCTCGGCCCACACCGCGATGCCTCCTCCCTAGACCGTCGGGCACCTCCCTATTGAGCCTGACACTCACACTGACCAAATTTGGTGTTGTTCCACCTCACTCGAGCCGACTACCTCTCTCCAGGTCAAAGGCCATCAGATCCAAATCGCCACCTCTGTCTCCCCCTATCGGCATTGCCCTCGCCTGTTGTGGTCAAATCATGCTGCACCCGAGCCAAGCGTCCACCTGAATGGCCATCGCAAGCCAATCTTGGGCTTCCTTCCAAGCATGCACTGACCTTTGTGCCTCCCTTGATCAGCTGTCATCGTGGCTCTCGACTATTGATGATACCCCACACTACGACTCTAATCACCACGTCATCCTCTCGGTAGTGAGGAAACTCCCTACCAAGGGTTCTACGAGTTGTTTTGGACCCAATATGCCCAAAAGTGGGTCAGGGCAGGTATTCCTGACCTAAAAAGGGTCTTGGAAGACCCTCTTGGCCTAGAACAGTCCTATACGGGCTTTGTATATCCCGAAATGGGGTTGTGCGAGTTCATTTTGACCTGCATTGACCCGCGCGGTGTTTCGAGGCCTCGATAATTTTAAAATATGATCAAAATTAATTTAATTAATTTTGTATTATAAAAATAATAATTTTAATACACTGAATAATTGATTTAAATTTGGGTATTACATTTAATTAATTAATTAATTTATTTAATTTTTGGAATTAAAATTAAATTAATACCAAGACCAAATGAAAATAAATTATTTGAATTTAATTTATTTATTTAATTTATTTAATGTCCCTCGTACATTAAATTTTATTGCAATTTAATTTTATGACGCATTTATTTAAACCCATTGACCAATCTTGAGCAATTGATCGATCTGTATATGTTTGGTTTATTTAATTTAATTATTTATTATCCACATGTAATGATTGTAAATAATTAATTAGTTTTATTGATGGTCTATGCATCATCTTATTTTCAGTCAATATGTATAAGGGTCTGCGCGTCCAATTTATCAGTCTATATTTTGTACTCCTGAGACCCCCTTGCCTATGGGCGAGTATTTTTGTATTATAACGAGGACATAGTAAGACACAGACCATGACAAGTCGAGGAAAATTCATACGATATGTGGACACACTAGATGAGGGATGAGTTACATCAGGAGTCAATCTCTGAATTAGGTATGATTTCCCTAAGTCATGGTTGATCGATTAACTTTAAATGGATCAACCAATATTAGATGGTTAAGACCAGTTGGGTGTTTTTATTTCCTTTATTCATTTGTTTATTACTATATGCATTTACATGTCTGTGAGATATCATAAAATAATAAATAGTAAATTTTATAAAGACATTATGAATGTTTTTCTATTAATGTTCAGTTATGTGCGCAATAATGTAATATGAATAGATTAATAGAAATGGATTACATCCTTCGAGAAAAATATAAAAACCCTCAAATAAATATTAAGTCACAAAACACCTTTCATAATTTTAATTTGAATAAAACCAGGTGTACAAGGTGCTTAATCAGCTAAAGTTGAGGGTGCATCCAACTATCAGGGAGTTTTTATGAGAGTGATAGGTTGACTTAACTGAATTTGGAATAAAATAAGTATCCAAAGATATATTTTTGAAACTTTATAGTCAAGCATTGAGTAAATCATATTTATGATTTTAGAAGCTGGGAATTAACTCAACAGATCAAGGACCCGTGAGTTAAATTGATTGGCCAGTCAAATGCCTACCTTGAACTCTCCAAGTAGCAGTGTAGCCAAATCTTGTAGACTATGATGGGAGGCTCAATTATCCATGCCTCTAAAATACTCAAGCGATGGATTATTTCGATTCTAGTACATAGGGTTGCTAGAGTTTGATAAAATAGTGAGATACATTTAATGAAATAAATAATTGGTAATCAAGATGAAAGCACTAATATTCTAGTTTTATTTTTGTATAAAATGGTAAGGAATACTACAAGACATACTATGATATTTTTGGAAAAATTCAATGTCCAATCCAACACTAGTTTTAAAATAGTAGTATAGGCACTTGAACACAATACTATGAAATAGTAAATTCAAGGTACTAAGTCCTTAATACCTGTTAATCCACCTCAGGAAGCGAGGGTGTAAAAATTTCTTACATGAGACTCATGAATGGTGCATAAAATGGTTATTTCAAAATGATATCATCAATGTCTGATGTGGGTTGTGGATACTAAATCAGGACATGGATGATATTATATGTAGTCTCATCTCCAAGAAGCTTGTGAGGAGAAAGTGAAGCATAGATATGAATAGGTGATTATTACACTAGATATGTGTAAATTAAAATATGGATCCTGATTCATTTATATTTCATTTTCACCCATATACTCTAATTTCATTTAAGATTAAAAAAATTAAAATTTTGGAAAAAAATTCTTCATTACCTTTTAGGTAAGGTTCTCCAAACAATAATAACATTAAATAAATGTTGATATTTAGTTCTTATAAAGAACAAGGTGAAAGACAAGGTGAAAAGACCAATGACAAGAATTACGTCAAAAGACACCTTCACAGCATCCGTAAACGAAATAGGTATTAAACATGTGGTTATTTTCTTTGCATATCTTGAAACAAATTATATGGAAGATAAATACAATGAACCAAATTGAAGAAGAAATTAATCAATTATTTTTTATGTATATTCATCATTTCAAGTAATGTTTCTATTATACTAATTTTTTATTAAATACTATATTCCATTCACATATGTGTATTTAAATATGTTAACCAAGTAAGTATAGAAATGTTATAAGAATTAAGGTGTGTTCTCCAAGTGGCAGAGAAAGGGTGGTGCCTAAGTCATCGGTGAGAAGTACGCAACTTCTAAATTTACAAGTGAATGATTCTAGTAGAACTTTTATTGAGTATTATCAAAAAAAAATATCTTTAGACACAAGGATACATTATTCTAGTTCAGGAATGAATGTTGTTTATGGTGTTTAATACTCAACCAATAGTTCATTAATGATTGAATAATTAACAATAATTTATAAATATAAAATGTAAGACTCATATACCCATTTTTTGGAAAGATAATTCTTGATCAAGTAAAACTAAAAGTGGACGTCAAGCATATACCCAATATGGTATTTATACTCAGTAGATCTGAACACCATAGATATTATTGATGTATATACTTATTTATTTTGGATAAATAAACCATTATAAATAATGGTAAACCACAAATATTTTATAATTAGTCCATCTAGAGTGCATGAAATTTTTTAAGGGTAGTCTAGTGGTAAATATACTTCATATGATTCCTTTAAGTGTTTAAGGAATGTGAAAGTGAATTATGGTATATGCACGGTCAAAAGATATGAGATAATTTGGGCTGGTATGTAGAATAATATCTTAAACAAGCATTCATTTATCAATATAATGAAGCGTGGATTTATTCTTAAACACACATTACCTTATCCACATCAAAGCTATGATGAAAATAAGGAATATTGATGATCAGTCTTACATGTTAAAATTAGTAAATAAAATTTAGCGTGGAGAAATTCCTAAACACACATTTCCTTATATTCATAAAATACATGATCAAAGTAAAAGGATTATCAATGTTGAGACATATATTCATTGTAGTAACTTCCATTTTTTCAAGTCGTGCATCTCAAATAACAGCCTTCTCCCATAATAACATGACAACTATAATGACAAGTGGATATCATATGAGTTTTAGTATGATATAAATCCATTATCATAAGAACCTTTGTTTTGATGAAAATTTTTTGTTAAGGAAATAAACAAACTTGCATCAAGAAAAACATAATGTGAATCTAAAGTAATTATCCTAAAATTTTATTAGGATATTACATAAAACCCTAAGATAGAAAATAGATAGTCAAGTTATAGTCTGTATTTCTATAAAAGGGTTCATATCTCTAATTGAGATAGTTAGAGCAAGATTGAATTGGATTTAGTCAATGATTGAGATCCACAAATAGTTAACATAGGAATGAGTTCAACAAGAGGTGTAGAAGAAGAATGTTCCAGAGACACATACTGCGTAAGAAGTTAAAAACCATAGTAATGGTTTTATATTCACTGCGATCGGTGATACATTATTAATTAAGAATAATAAATCCTACAAGTAAGTGGTATATGGAAATTGGATAAGATTGAAAAGACCAATTAATGGATTCCATGTATCAAATAACATAGGCTTATTATCTTGAATATTGTGGTGGGTATTCAAGGGAAACTATACATGGATGGTGTAAGTGTTGTACCAATAATCCTTGATTGGTAATACCAAGTAGTTATGCATAAATCCATTATAATTTTACTTGTCAAAGAAAATTTCTATGATCAATTTATTGAGAATTGGATTTCAAGACCATCAATCATGGATGGTATCTATATGACACAACTATAAAGTTATGGTGACATCATAGAATGCCAATAAAGTTTCAAGTTACTGAAATCTAGTTTAGGATTAAAGTAAGAAACTAGATCATATAATATTCATTTTTAATGAATCGTTTCCATGTGTCTACCAAAGGATAGTGTGAATTACATTGTTTTCGAGTCAAATACATTTGATAACATATGGAAAATAGTTATTTCTCTTACAGTTAGTTAATACCAAGATGAAAGTAACTCTCCAAAGATTGACTTAAAGTAGAAACATAATTTCTAGGGAATAGGATCTACTAAGGTAGATATAAAAGTTTCTTAGACCTAGTCAATCAAACATATACTGACATAATATTGGAAAATATAAGTAGGAACAATCCGAGATATAATTGTAACCAATGTCACATGGAATAAATCTCTCTATAAATACATGCATGTGCATAGGAGGAGATTAATGTGATGAGTTGAATCCCATATTCTTTAGAAATGGATCAATAACATATTCCATGATATGTACAAGAATTGATACTTCCAAGATAAACTTTATAGTAGAAAAATATTAGTAATATTTAGGAGAACTGCAATGGAAGAATTCAGAACTATCTGATTGCACTTGAGAAAGTACTAAAGATATGTGCATGGTATATGAAGAGTAAGGGATACTAGTTATAAGGGGACACAAACTAGTTTTCCAATAAGTTCAATATGATCTAATATCACAGTTAGGATAAGGTAATGAGAAAGATAAGATCATACAAGCCAATGGAATCCATACCAACAAATACTAAGTACGTTGAAGCTTCTAAGGTAGCTAAGAAGCAATCTATTAAATACAAAGATTTTTTCCAGTTCTTAGAGTCACACCTAGTAAGAAATTTTTTATCATTGTGATAATTTTATTACTAGTGTTAGCCAAGATTTCAAGATTATACAGTGGGAAAAAGGATATATACTTAGGGTTTACATCTCTTGAGGATTCTTACTCAAGAAGGTAAAGTCACACTATCATAATAGCCTACGCAGTGGAGACATGGAAGACCCAGCAACTAAATTCATGATTCAACAGAAACATGACCTTAATCTTGTGAGAGATAAAAAGGATGGTTATCAAGTTGGATTCAGTGCAAGTGGGAGTGTTGTAATAGTGGGTTCCCTAGACCCAACTATACAGTACTTTCCAATTACCATATCATGGATATAATAAGTTATAAATGATTCATTCTTACCATTATATTGTAGATATTTCTGCATCCACTATTTAAATGGTAATTTCCATAGATTAATTATCGTATCAAAAGGTTATAGTAGATCCCAGAATATAATGAGAACCTCAAGATACTATGACATTAATCTTAAAAAAATTTCCTATGGTATATATACATCATACTGACTAGACATAGTTGATGTCTGACTATTAAGTACATGGGGCTCATAAGCATTGAGACTTATTCTCATGAATTTTTCACTTGGTGATCTCTGGTAGGTGAGATCATGAGGAAAAACCTGCTAATAGGAACACCACATGTTTCAGGTTTCATTGATTGTTTCTATATATGGACATGTGCATTGGTCACCTGAATTGAGATTGTTATTAGTGTGTGTCATTTGATTATGTACTTTGATGCAAAGAAAAAACCATGATAATGAAATCATGATGCATTATCTTATGTTTGGTGCATCATTAGTGGTATGGAATTTGTTGAATGATCAAGATAGAATTTGTCACTTTTGAGTTGAGGAAGTAATATCTTGGTCATGGTTGATTGTTGGGAAAAAATCTCTCAAGGTAACTTTGCAGTATTTTTGGGTTGATTTTGTTTGTTTACAAATTAGGTTTCCATGGAGAATTGTTGTGTTCTAGAGAAGTTGTTGACAATCCATGTTGACAAAGAGCAATGACAAAGGAATGGACGATCTGGAGGCGGTACAAAAAGAGCAGTACAAGGTGGCGCTGTTTTCCAGTGTTTGCCAAATTTTTGGGGTCCAAAATTTGGAGGTTGGTGAGCATTGCGAAAAGTGGATATCCTTGAAGATCATATTTAAATATGGAAAAGGTTTGAATTTAGTGAATATGGGCTTTATGGATTGGATTTTGCGAAGAAAAGAAGAATGTTGATGGTGTTCTTCGCGATTATGTCAACCTTAGAGAACGACAGAGGTTGAAGCGCATCGCGACGATGAAGGGATTTGTGAGGGAGATTCGCGGTGAAGGTGCAAAGTAAATGATGGAACTCTCCGCGATTACGACGAGCTTCGCAGTTAGAGAATTGTTGTGGTGCTTCGCGATTTTGAGAGAATTATGATGGAAATTTCGGAGCTTTGCGATTGACGATGACTTGGCGCTGACTTTGCGCGGAAGGGTCGAGGGTTGGTAGAATTTCCTATAAATAGAGGTTGACCCCATCGAGATAATAAGAGAGAATAAGAGAGAATTTTCAGAGAAAATATTTTTCTCTCAGTTTGCGAAGGTAGTTCGTGAAGGCAGTGTGATTCGTGAAAGAAGAGCTTCGCAGCGGCTATTCTAGCTCTGTGAAAGTCGTGTGCTCCGCATTGGCTCAGTGAGATTTGTGAGGGAAGTCACCTTGTGAAGACTTGATCTTCACGACGGCCTAATCATTGCGAAGGCTTGAGCTTTGCGATGGTCTGAGCTCCGTGAAATTTTGAGCTTCGCGAAAAGAAAGGAGCTTCGTGAAGGCTTGTTTAAGCTTCGTGAAATTGGGAGCCTCACGAAGTTGGGTGCTTTGCGAAGGTATTTCCAAAGGGAATTGCCCAGTGTTCAGGGGAAAAGGGGTATTCATCAGTGGATGAAATCTGGAACTTCAACATAGCATCTATCAACAGTTGAGGATGCATGTATTCATGCAAATGAAGAGACCTACAGGTCTATAAATTATGAGTGGATCATTTCCAAAGTAGTGAGAAAAGGAAGAGGAAGAAGGTGATCCTCTCCACCAGTAGTGATCCAGAGAGAGAGAAATAGGGAGTGACCCTTGGGAAAGCAGTGAGCTGGCCCTAAACTTTGTAAAGGCAGAGAGCCTGGGCATAGAAGTTATCTAGCCCGAACATTATTGGCAGTGAGCCTTAGTGGATTTGGTACAGTGGCACATCACCGTTGTATGCTCCTTGAACGTAACCTAGTGAGGGTGAACCAAGTAAAAATATCTATGTCTGCCTGTTTTCTTCCCTACATTGCATTCAAAGCATCATCATTAGATAAAGAAGAAAATAAGTGGTCAGAATAAACACACAAGTGTAAAAAAAGCGACCCTTGTAATAAAGAGGTCAAGATCCGGTGGGGTAGGAAGAATTTAGAAAAGAATATCCATACCCTGATTCAACCTCCCTCTTAGGGTATATAGGCCCCTATTGGTCCTAACATTGATCAGACTGGTAGTACCTTCATAAATCCTTGAACAAGGTATCTAAAAAGTAAGTTCATTTAGTTAGATAAACAAATAATAAAGCAAGAAAGGATGAAGACACAAGTTTGTATCCTGTTTTATGAGATATTTAAAGACAAAGAGACTATATTACACAATACATGTATATTGGTTATTTGTCATTTCCATGACTACTCCTTATCTATTTAGGATCCTTGATGGGTTTGTAGACTCCGCTATTAGTATGTGAATACTATTTAATAATATTGAGATAAGGGCATAGAGTTTTACACATAATAGAATATTCAAGAATATTCCCTATTCCAATGAATGAGTATATTGAGCATGGTGGGAACCACCACGAGGTCTGAGAGTTGTCCAGTTTTATCGATAATCAATAAATAAATAAATTCATTATTATTCAAGTAAAGAATAATTGTGTTGAATTTATTTATTAAAATTATTCACGAGTTATTTAGTGAATACGTGAAAAATATTATACGAATGAATATTATTTTAATATTTCAATTCTGTTTAATATTAGTCGAAATTATGAGTCAAGTTAAATGACTCGATTTTATCATATAATGTATTATTTATATTTTACAAGTATGTGATAAAATATAAATAATATTTATGATGTAGGTTAGTTCATCATAATTTATTATTTGTTGAATATTTAGTGGGTGTTGATTTTTTAGGGGATGGGGAACCCTATCCATGTATTTTATACACCCACTATATAAATTTGGAGAGAGGCTCATTCTAATGAATATTCATTTGTCAGTAATGAGAGATTTTATATCCTACCACTTTATAGAGAGAGAAAGTGTCTCTTCAAGCAACCTATCCAAGGCACCTTCAACGTATTGAAAGCATGGGATCAAGGTGATCATCATGATGCCTAAGGATTCATTGAAGATCCACTCTAGCACCTAGATTTCAATGAATGATGAGCATGAATATTCTTGGAGCATGTGTGGATGATATAGAGGGGTGTAACTTAGGATCCTTCAAGCAAAGGTCACCAGTGATGAGTTACAGTCAAGAGCACTCTGATTCAGAATGAGGAACTCTTTAAATTTTAATTTATATTCTATATTTAATTCATGTGAGATCATAGAAATTTATTGGGGATCAGATCACCATAGATGAAAAGTTTTTTCTCTCTAGTGATAAAATTTTAAATTCTCTACATGCATTGGTACCTTTATATAGTATTATGACAAGAGTGGAAGCTTTATGTGATGGATTCCCCACTTATTGTTGAACTTACTCAAGGAGAAAACAAGGTGGATAAAGATAAATATAATAAGCATATGGATGATGTGTTATATGTTTAGTGCTTCATGATCTCATTTATATCCAGTAAGTCACAAAAAATGCATGAGAACAAAGATGATTTCCAAATGTTGTCTTATCTTCAAGATTTATACCAGGAGAGAGATCATAAATAAAGTTATGAGATATACAATGATCTATATAGATGAAATCTAGGATAAGGGAATCAAATAGGGCCTCATTTAATCGAGATGATCAGATACATTGAGAGACTGGAGACCCTTGGGTTCAAACTGAACCAAGAACTATAAATTGATCTCATTCTTACCTCTTTACCACATATCTTATTAACTTTCATTGTTAATTATAATATGAATAACATGAAGAAGTCACTCCAAGATTTTTTGGATTTAGTTATCCAAGTAGATAAGGATATTAATAATTCCAACTCTTTGATCCTTATGGTGAACAAGAATAAGAAAGGTAAGGAAAAAGTTTCAAATTTTAAGTCCTGATCAAAGACATAAATGAACCTCCCTTTCAAGAAGCCAAAGATACAAAGGGAGTGAAATGAGATGGAAGTAGTCTAATTTTCATGTGGAAAGAAAAGACATTAGAATAAGAATTTCATAGATAAGAAGAGAAAGCATGGAAATTCTTATGCTTTAGGTATATTTGTAATTTAATGAAATCTATCTATTTCTACAAGTTAGGTATTGGATATTGCATGTGTCTCACACATTTATTTTCAAATATAGTAACCAAGTAAATTCAAGAAAATTGAAAAATTTGAAGTAGATCGTTGAGTAGAAAATGGTGTGAGACTAACAACATTAGAGGTGGGAGATGATCATCTTACTTTTCTTATTAGAATGGTTCCTATACTAAATAATTGTTATTATATACTATATGTTCCTAGAAACATAATCTCAGTGTCATGTTTAGACACTATGGGATTTTATTTAAAGTTTATAAATAAATTTTGTCTTATGTATAAGGATAACATATGTTATGGTATGGAACATCTTAAAAATGGGTTATATAGAAAATCCAATTTTGGAAATCAATGATAAATCTAGTGATAATGACTAATATCCTACTCACCTATGAAACTTCATACTAGGTCGTGTAAATGAGAATCATTTAAATAAGATACATAAATCAAGTTATTTAGACTCCATTGAATTAAAACCCTTGAATATATGTCATGCTTGTTTACAAAGTAAAATGACCAAATTACATTTTATTAGGAAAGGAGAAAAAGACAAAGAACCATTAGAATTGGTTTATACTGATGTATGCGGTCCATTCCTAGTATAGGAAAGGGGTGGTTTTTCTTAATTCATTACTTTTACCGATTAATATATTATATATGGATATATATACATAATGTGGTATAAGTCAGATTCCTTTAACATGTTTAAGGAATATCATAATGAAGTGGAAGATCAACTTGGTAAGAAGATTATGAAACTCCACTCAGACCATGGTGGAGAAGATCTTAACCAAGTTTTCATCGATCATCTGAATGAGTGTGGGATGGTTTCCTAACTCACTCCTTATACACCTTAGTGGAATGGTGTTATTGAACGGAGGAATCAGACCCTTCTTAACATGGTTAAATTGATGATGAGTCATGTAAATATAACATCATTCTTTTGGGGATATGCACTATATATTTCATCATATACACTAAACCAAGTACCAACTAAAGTATCAGATGAGATTCTATATGAGTTATGGTATAAAAAGAAGCCCAATCTTTCACCTATACATTTATGGGGGTGTGGATCTTTTTTCCAGACTATACCTAGTGAAAAATTAGTATCTCAGAGCAATAAGTGAGTCTTTATAAGTTATCCTAAGGAGAAAAAATGATATTGCCTATATAAAAATTTATATAGAAAGGTGGTTGTAGTAATGCATGCTATATTTCTAAAAATGGAATACATTTCCAATGGAAATAGTGGGATCAAAATTAACTTTGATAAAGTTTGTGTTCCAGATACATAAGAGTTTCTATGGGAACAATCTCTATAAGTAATAGTGGGAGAGGAAGATGTTCCAGAGACAAAAGTAAATTTTAGGTCTACTAGAGAGGTTAGATAACTAGAGATATATGGTTTTCTTATCATAGATGCAGGTTACACATTACTCTTAGATAATGATGAACATCTAACCTACAAGAAAGTAGTATATGGCAATGATGTTGCTAAATGGAAAGAAGCCATGCATTTTTAAATAGAGTCCATGTTCCAAAATCGAGTGTGGATTTTGGTAGAACCACCAATGAATGTAAAACCTGTTGGGTGCAAATGGGTATTCAAGAAAAAGTTATACATGGATGGTCAAGTGAGAATATATAAGGCATTACTAATAGTAAAGGTTTTCAAGTAATGTAAAGGCAGATACTATGATGAAACCTTATTGTCGGTCACTATGCTAAACTCCATCAGAATATTACATGCAATAACATCCTTCCATGATTATGAGATGTGGAAAATAGATATCAAAACTAATTTTCTAAATGGTAAGTTGGTTGAATAAGCCTATATAACACAACCCAAAGGGTTTATTATGCTAAAGAGTAACAATAAAGTATGTAAACTACATAGATCCATTTAAGGTTTGAGTAAGTAATCATAATCATGGAATGTTCATTTTTATGTGGCCATAAGAGAATTTGGTTTCATTAATAATTAAAGTGATGTTTCTACAAGAAGGTTAGTGGAAGTTACATTGTTTTCTTATTATTATATGTTGATGGCATATTATTAATGGAAAATAAAGTGAAAGTCTTATAATCTATGAACACTTGGTTAAATGAATACTTCTTCATGAAAGTATTAAGTAAAGTAGAATATATTATAGTTATCATGATCTATTGAGATATATCTCATAGGTTTCTTAGGATAATTCAAATTATATATATTGATAGGGTACTCAAATGGTATAATATAGAACAATACAAGAGAGGATTTTTTCTAGTGTCACATGGAATTAATCTCTCCAAGAAACTGTGTTTGTGGAAACAGGAGGAGATTGAAATAATGAGTATAATCCCTTATGATTATCATGCATTCCATGTTATATACTAGGTTTGATATTGAATTTTCCTTAATCATGGTGGGTAGATATCAAGCCAATCCAGGGGAGCTCTATTGATCAGCTGTAAAAATTATCCTAAAGTACTTAAGACATACAAAGTATATGTTCCTGAGGTATGGAGGAGATGAGGAGAAAGTCATGTGGGGATACAATGATACTAGATTCCAGATAGATCAATATGATCTAAAATCATATTCAGAGCACTTATTTTTCTAGAATTATGGTGTAGTGAGCTGGAGGAGATCGAAGTAGTCCATAGTTGCGGATTCTACAACAGAATTTGAGTATATAGAGACTTATGATGAAACTAAGGAACACTATTGGAATTCCCATTTTTTGTAATGGGCTATTTGCTACGGGTTCCCATCGCAAATATCCTTTTTTGATGGGCCCCCGTCGCAAATAGCCCGTTGCAGAAAACGGCGTAGCAATAGATATTTTTTGCGATGGGCCTGTTGAAAAAACTATATGTTGCGGCGGGAATTTTACCCATTGCAAAAAACTTCTCAGTTATATACACACTACTACAAATATGACTTTTATCAGTGCTAAAAATGGCCATTAACAGCGCTAGAAAAAGCGCTATTAATTCCGATGAAGATAAAGGGGGGTCCCCTTTATCAGTGCTCCAAAAAGCGCTGATAAAGACCCCTTTTATCAGCGCTGATAAAAGTGGTCTTTTATCAGCGCTAAAACGAAGCTCGGATAAAAGGGTCTTTTATCAACGCTTTCTTTTTAGCGCTGATAAAAATAAAAAAATTAAAAAAATTAAAAAAAAATTAAAAAAAAATTAAAAAAAATACTGCCAATCTTGGGGGGGGTCTTTTTACAGCGCTTGATCCCCCCTTTATTAGTACTTTCCCGCACTTCCAGCGCCTTCCCACACCGCCTACACCCTTTATCAGCGCTAACCCTTTAAATCAACCTTGCGCGTGCACCCGTGCCTCCACCCGTATTTGATCTCGAGACCTCCCCCTGCGCACCTAAAGCCTTTTCCACTACCCTATATTGATTTGTTCTCTTATTCATGATATATCTATTTATTTATTTATATATTTAGTTATATTTATTCGTATAGTAATATATATTTATATTAATATATATAGTTATATTAATATATATATATAGTTATATTAATATATATATATAGTTATATTAATATATACATATAGTTATATTAATATATATATATATATATAGTTATATTAATATATGTATAGTTATATTAATATATAGTAGTTATATAAATATTCATATATTGGTATTTTAAATAAAATGGATATTAGTTATTATTTAGATAAAGCTAATATATTTTATATGTAAATATGTTTAATTATTTATTTAAAAAATTTAATTTTTAGGTGTGAATATATAAAAAATATGTACATATAGTTATATATTTGATTATAAATAGCAGTGAATTATAAAAAAAGAATAAAATTTCAAATACATAATATCAATATGAATGTAATACCTTGAATAAATTCAGTCCCCACCAAAAAAAGCCAATAATACCCCCTTAAACGAGGCTGAAATCCACAAAATGTTAAAAAATCTGGGTACCCCGACTAAAAACTCAGTTTTGGAGGCCTTATGGGCCTCTTTTGGCCTCGAAAAATGCTTGACTGGGGTCCCCCGAGTCACAGTGACGTAGATCTCGTCGTAGGTTTCGATTTGATATGTGGTAGAGCTCAAACGGATATCTAGATCAAAATTTATGGCCGTTTGAAGTTTGAGTTGCGTTTTTAACATATTTTGGATCTTTTTTTAATTTTTTTAATTTTTTTAGTCTTCAAATTGTTATTAAATGACTATTACTCCACAATAATTAGCAAATTATTAATTAGAAATATTTTTTAAATTTTTTTAAGAAGCCATTTTCACTAAATATCTTATATATTAAGTATAATAAGTGTAAATGTACATTTAAATTTATCTAAAATATATTTAAAAAATATATATTACATTTATATCAATATAACTATATAAATATATTTATATATTAAAAAAATTAATTTTTTTTTTGAAGTCGACCCTTTATCGGTGCTTTTTAAAAAAGCACTGATAAAGGCCCCCCCTTTATCAGTGCTACTAAATAAGCGCTGATAAAGGGGGTCCCTTTATCAGCGCTAAAAAAAAGCACTGATAAAGGGGGGGAGCCTTTATCAGCGCTTAAAAAAGCGCTGATAAAGGGGTACTTTTATCAACTCTTTTTTTAGAACTGATAAAGGCACCCTTTATCAGTGCTTTTTTGAGCACTGATAAAGCCCCCCCCCCCTTATCAATGCTTTTTCGTTAGCGCTAATAAAGGGGTGGTGCTGGCCTTGCCCAGTTTTGTGGTAGTGACATTATATACCCAAAAACCTTTTGCGACGGGCCCGTCATAATTAGATTTTGAGACGGGGAACTTACCCATCAGAAATAGTCTTCCGATTATATACATTATATACCCACAAACCTTTTGCGACTAGCCCGTCGCAAATACTAATTGTGACGGGCCTGTTGTCTCATCGCAAATACTAATCTTAAAAAAAATATTTCACTTATTTGTGATGGGGCCCCGTCGCAAAAGACCCTGTCGCAAATACTAAAAACAATTAAAAATAATAATAAAATTATGATTAATGAAAAAATTATATTATTATTATAAAAATAATAAAATAAAATAAAATTTTTAAAATTTTCAATATTTTCAAAAAAAATTAAAAAATCATAAAATATTATTATTATTAGTAAAATAAACAAATATTAAAAAATATAATACTAATAATAAATAATAAAATATTAAAAAAAATTAAATTATGAAATATTTCCACCAATATAAAAGACAAAAACTGTAAATAGTACATATTATTACAAAACTTGAATTCAAATGTTTTTAACATAAAAAAAATCACTGGGGGTCGCCTGGAGGAGGTGGAGGAAACTCTATCCCTAAACTACGAGTCAGATGGCACATGTACTCTATCTTCTCGTGATACTCCTGCTGTCGTCGCTGCTCCAATCGACGCAGCTCCTCCTTGTGATGTTGCTCCTGCTGCTGGTGCTGCCGACACATCTCTTAATGCTGCTTCTGCAAAGTCTCTATAAGCTCACCCTGAGTTCGCAACTGCTCCTAATACTGTGAGCCACAAGATGATGTCTCTCCATGATCTCCTTTTGAGATGGACACCGACATCGCAGTAGTACCATAATAAGTACTAGGAGTCAAATGAGAGCTGATACCAACTACTCGGTCCTTCCCAAATCCATACCAAGTCGCCTGCATCCATGTCGCCTCATCAAAATGGTGAGCACCAGTCTGCTCAGTCGTCTCGTTCTAACCCTCATCCTGTGTCTGAGAGGTCGCAACCTCATATGAATCCTTCAATTTCAATTTAAAATTAAAATTGTAAAAATATTATATGCAGTTAATTGTCAAACTGAAAAAATAATACTAACCACAATCTGATGCTGGGGATCACCTCTAATCTCTCCAATGGATGGATCACTGTACATCCTCTAATAAATGTCAAACTCCGTAATATCGGGATGCTCGACTACCTACAGAAATATAAAATAAACTGTTTATATTTAAAGTTATATAAAATATTTAAAAAATATACTTACCAAATTCTCTCAATGAGAACTGAATGTACGGCTACCAGCTCGATGCGTCACCTCCTGTCTCCCCCGGTTCTGCTGTCCCACTGAAGATCTCCTATGAAATCCACCACTCAACCAGTGTAAACATAATCCATCCCAAACGTGAGATGAAATGTACTCTGGTAGGTGAGCTCTACACGACTCATCAAATTATGTCACTCTTTCTTTCTTAATGGTTGTCCTTCTCAAATTGTGCATAAACTGACAGAAATGGTCACGCATAGAAACCTTTCATGCCGCGTGGATAGCGTCATGCATGCTATCATCAATAGGATATCATAAACCCCACAAATAATTTATAATATCAAGTTATTAATAAAAAAAATCAAAATAAATATTATTTATTTACGTACCAGCCAATGATGGAACATGTCACGTCACACATCAACGGGAATTTGTTCCCATGTGATCTATGGCTGAGAAAAATAATTGCGCAAGATAGTGCTCCCCTGTCCAATAGCTACATGATCAAAACTGTGAAAAAGGAATAAATAATCAAAAAATTAGTATATATATAAATAAATTAATGAAATCTAACTAAAATATATATGTTACCATACCTCTGTGTGTGTGGATCGAAACCAAGATGTGGAAGTCGCTCAGGGATAGGGTCAGGAATCATTAGTCGTGCAAGACTGCGCCCCCTCCACATACCCCCTGAACCTCCAGTAGGTGAGAGTCAGATGATCCAAAATCTCTCTCATCCAATGGTAGGTCAGCCTCCTACAACTCACAATATATATCAGGGTCCATCTGAAACATAAAATGATTGTTGTTAGTAGATAGTTGAAAATAACTATTATATATAGATATATATTAGTTATGATTATAACCAGCATTTAACTGTGTCAATGTTCATCTTCATCCTCTTCTCCATAGCTATCAATGTCAATGTCTTCATCTTCCTCCTCAGCATCATCAATATCCATATGAGTTTTAGTTTCATCATCTCTTGTCATTTCAAATTCATTTATAACATCATTAACATCTTCATCACCATTGATCCTTAATTGTGGGGTGTCATCATCGATATTCGTGTCTCTTTGTGAATCAGATGGATTTTGATCAGTTTCTTGAAAATTTTAAATTCCTTCCACTTCAGTGTAACCACATTCAGTTTGAGTAAACTGATTTTCCCGAGATTTCATTTTTATTATGCTCCACCAATCACTCAAGTATCTTGAAGTAGCACAGTACTTTGCATAATAAATTTGACGTTCCTGTTGAGCCAGTAAAAATGGTTCATTTACTGCCAGAAGACTTTTATATTTAATATCGACGATTCCATGAGTCATATGAACACGCAAGCCTCTCTCGGTATCCAACCACCGACATTTAAACATTGTTATATAATTCTGTCCTAGATAACACAGCTCAATAATTTCATCCAAAATACCATAAAAGTCAACTTCAGTTTCTCTGTGATGTGATCCTCTCAAGAAAAATCCATTGTTCCTTGTTTTTTTTATTCCCCTTATGCATGTGTATGAAATCGAAAACCATTCACCACATATGCATTATAAGATTTAACCATTTTGGATGGTGGGTTATTCAATATACACAGTCGCTTATCAATTTTATCAGCATATTGAGACACCTAAAAATTTGTAAAACAATTATCAATATAATAAATAATAAATGTAATTGATATTAAACAATCAATAATTTATGTTACCAGTTTTTTAAACCATTGAGAAAAAAAAATTGTCTGCATTCTTCAAGAGCAACTGCTGTAATTTGTGGAAGTTATTTATTGATATGATTATCATATAACCTAAAAATAAAATAAGTTTAAATACTATAACATAAATTATAGAATAAGTGATAGAAGCACTTACAAGAAAAATGATGTCATTTCTTCACAGTTGAGCAGAAAATATGTATGAGCTCTGTGATGTTCATCATCTGAAAGCCATCATTCATAAACTCCACCGAAACCAAGATTTGGCTGATTAAAAACTATTAATTGATTTTCCATTTCGTCATTAACATTCCCCTCGTTTTGTCCCATGCGATTGTGTTTTGAGGGATACTGAGATTCAAAATAATGAGAGCAGAAAAAAGAAATTTCCTCTTACAAATAAGCTTCATCAATTGAGCCTTCAACTGATGCTTTGTTACGTACTTTTTTCTTCAATTTCTGCATGCATCTCTTGAATGGGTGCATCCATCGAAACTGTACTGGACCTCCACATTTAGGTTCATGTGGAAAATGTAATATCGGATGTTCCATTGAGTCAAAGAAAGCCGGTGGAAGTATTTTTTCTAGTTTACATATAATTACAGCAACATCTTCTTCCAGTTTTCTTAGTGCATCATAGTCTATTTTCACTGCACAAATGTCTCAAAAAAATATGATATGTCTTTTATCAAATCCCAAATCATAGAATTCAAAAAACCTATGAATCCAATCAGTATTAGTCTTTCCATTATAACATGAAAATCATGACTTTTTAATCTAGTAATATAACCATTCTTAACACATCTACCCAAAATTAGAAGCATAGTCATCTGGAAGTCTCAAATATGAAATCCATTGAAAAAATAATAAGTGACTCTCTTTGGAAAGTGTATAAGCTGCTTTTGGATTCATTAACCTCTGTGATCTAACATTTTCAAATAGTTCAAGTTCTGGTCGCCTGTAAATTTGGGAAAGATCTAATCATGCCTTTACAATATCTTTGGTCTTACCTGGTGTATCCAAAATGGTATGAAATAGATTATCAAAACAATTCTTCTCAATATGCATAACATCCAACATGTGGCAGACCAACAAATCAGACCAATACAGAAGATCCCAAAAAATGCTCCGTTTTATCCAATTATGTTCTTTCCCAAAGCCATGAATTTTCTGTTGGTTTATTGTTGGTCCAAATGCGATGGGAGGTAATGAAAATACAACTAATTTTAACTCTGTACCTGAGATCATCTTTGGAGGTTTATCCCTTTCAATTGTAACTTTTCTAAAATGAGATTTTTTCCTCCGAAAAGGATGATCGGTTGGAAGAAATATATGGTGACAATCAAAATAGAAAGTTTTTTTCCATTGATGAGCATAAAGGCTTTGTTGTCTTTCATATAGTAAGGACATGATTTCATACCATGTGTACTCCAACCAGATAACATGCCATATGCCGGAAATTCACTAATCATCCACATCAATGCAGATTTTTATATGAAATTTTGTTTTGCAGCAACATCATATATATTAACACCATCACTCCACAATTCATTTAACTCATCAATCAATCGTTTCAAATAAACATCAATATTCTTTTTCGGATGTCCTGGGATAAAAGAGTCAAAAAGATATAAGGATCCTTCATCAATATCCATGGTGGAAAATTGTACGGAGTTATAAAGACAAGACAACATGAATATTAACTACCATAAGAACCAAACAGACAGAAACCATCAGTAGAAAGAATTAATCGCATGTTTCAGGCTTCTAAAGCAAAATACGGATGCAGATGGTCAAAATATTTCCATGAATCACCATCAGATGGATGATTCAATCTTTTATCAGTTGAAATCGTGGTTTTGTGACATGACATAATTGACGTTGAGTTCTAAGACATAAATAAACACTACAACCTGGGTGTAAGAGGGAAATATCTCATCTATTTTACTGGAATTGATCTAGACTTCCCTGGTTGAGCTTCTTTATACCTCAATTTTCCACATGTGGGAAAACTATCCAATGACTTATTTTTTCTAGAATATAAGATGCAATCATTTGGACATGCATGAATCTTCTGATAACTAAGGCCCATATTACGAACTAGCATCTTACTCTCATAGTAATTTGCAGGCTACACATTTCCTTCAGGTAACAATGTTTTAACCAAAGAAAATATTTGATCAAAACAGTTGTTTTACATTAAATTATCTGATTTAATATCCATAAATTTTGCAACCTCTTCTAATTTTCTTATCTTGAAACTAGGATATAATTCATCCTCAGCAGACCTCAACAACTCATAAAATTCAGATGGTGCCAACTCAGGAGTTAAATCAATATCATCGTGAGTTTCAGTTTGTTGCACAGATGGACCTGCAACATCTTGTACTAAATTTTCAAACCATGATGGATCTGAAATCAAGTTATTAGGATCTTCTCTGGAACTACTTTAACCGTGTTGATACCAAAAAACATAATCTGTTTGAAAACCAAACCACAAGAGATGTCCCCCAACCTTATCAACTGTGTCAAACGTTCTCAAAGCACATTTTTTACAAGGACACTTAATTGTGCCTTCTAAAACATATTCTGGTTTTGATGATGCAAATGCTAAGAAAGCTTCAACACCCTTAATATATACAGGATTTAAACCATAACCATTTGGATTTCTGTGCTGATTTATCCAAGCGTGATCATCTAATAATGACTGATGTCAACTTCCTTGTTCCATATTTTTCTACATAAAATATAAAATCATCACTATTTTTGAATAATTTTAAATTATAAAGACACTATCTGAAAAAAGAAAATAAATAATTAAAACTACTTCTTAATAATTACCATTAATTTAGGGCGACACAATTTCAAGTGGATTGACGGCTACTCTTTTGTCCGACGGCTCATTTAATTGCATCTTTCTCACACTGAAATCACAATGAAGAATTTGGTCCGAGGTACGCATATTCATTCTCGTATGCATGAGAATGAATATGTGTACCTCCAACCAGATTCTTCATTGTGATTTCAGTGTGAGAAAGATGCAAGTAAATGAGTCGTCGGACAAAAGAGCCCTCTTTTCATCGATGAATTGTCTTCTTCCAACTGTCACTGCCTGAAAACATTATAAAAAATATGATCCTATGAATTCATATTCAATCTCGTGCATACAAGATTGAATATGTCTACATAGCAGCACATTTTTCATAATGTTTTGAGTCGGTGAGAGTTGAAAGGAGAAAAGTCATCGAGCAAAAAGAGTGTCGTTAATCCACTGGAAATTGTTCCAAGTTATTAGAATTTATTAAAATTTATTAAAATTTCTTCCTAACTGTTCCTAACTATTCCTAACTAATTATTACTAATTGTTACTAATTATTCCTATTTATTCTTATATATTCCTATTTATTCCTATATATTGCTAATTATTACAAATTATTGCTAATTATTAAAAATATTATTGTTAATTATTACAATTTATTGCTAATTATTACAATTTATTTCTAATTATTACAATTTATTGCTAATTATTACAATTTATTTCTAATTATTACAATTTATTTCTAATTATTACAATTTATTGCTAATTATTACAATTTATTGCTAATTATTCCTAATTATTGCTAATTATTCCTAATTATTGCTAATTATTCCTAATTATTCCTAATTATTACTAATTATTCCTAATTATTGCTAATTATTCCTAATTATTGCTAACTATTCCTAATTATTGCTAATTATTCCTAATTATTGCTAATTATTTCTAATTATTTCTAATTCTTACTAATTATTACTAATTATTACTAATTATTACAAATTAATACAAATTATTACTAATTATTACTAATTATTACTAATTATTACAATTTATTACTAATTATTACTAATTATTACAATTTATTACAATTTATTACAATTTATTACTAATTATTAATAATTATTCCTAATTATTACTAATTATTCCTAATTATTGTTAGTTATTGCTAATTATTACTAATTATTACTAATTATTACTAATTATTACTAATTATTACTAATTATTACTAATTATTACTAATTATTACTAATTATTACAATTTATTACTAATTATTACAATTTATTACTAATTATTACTAATTATTACAATTTATTAATAATTTAGCAATACATAGCAATACTTAGCAAAATGAAACTACTTGAATAATGAAAGGAAATTTGGTAATCATTATTGTAGAGATGATTACAAATTTTTCCTTCATTATCCAAGCAGTTTTCGTTTACTAATTATTACTAATAAAAAAATTATATTATCAATATTTATGAAAAAACAATATTAATATTATTAAAATAATAAAAAAAATTATAAAATATTAAAATTATCAATATTCGCAACAGGCTTTGCTCTATTCTTAACATGTTCAAATCTCAAAGGGTCACCAATTGTTAGGTCATGCGCAATAAAAAGTTTGTGTTAGCCATGTCCAATATAAACTCTATAATTGTCCTTGCATGGTTGATCACCTCGCAAGTAGTGTTTCAATAGGACAAACAAAGTAATGTCATTCTCATCTCTAAGAATCATCTCGCTCCCTTTACATAGATCATTCTTCCTTAAAAATTTGAGGGGACATCAGTATCTTTCCCTTAAATTTTCAAGGAAGAATGTTCTATGTAAAGGGTCATGTGAGATAATTCTTATAGATGAGAAGGGCACGACTTGGTTTGTCCTATTGCAACGCTACTTGTAAGGTGATTAACCAAGCATATCTAATTATATCTAATTATATCTAATTATATCTAATTATATCTAATTATATCTAATTATATCTAATTATATCTAATTATATCTAATTATATCTAATTATATCTAATTATTACTAATTATATCTAGTTATATCTAATTATATCTAATTATTACTAATTATATCTAATTATTACTAATTATATCTAATTATTACTAATTATATCTAATTATTACTAATTATATCTAATTATTACTAATTATATCTAATTATTACTAATTATATCTAATTATTACTAATTATTACTAATTATTACTAATTATTACTAATTATTACTAATTATTACTAATTATTACTAATTATTACTAATTATTACTAATTATATCTAATTATTACTAATTATATCTAATTATTACTAATTATATCTAATTATTACTAATTATATCTAATTATATCTAATTATATCTAATTATTACTAATTATTACTAATTATATCTAATTATTACTAATTATATCTAATTATTACTAATTAAATCTAATTATGACTAATTATATCTAATTATGACTAATTATGACTAATTATATCTAATTATTACTAATTATTACTAATTATTACTAATTATTACCAATTATTACTAATTATTACCAATTATTACCAATTATTACTAATTATTACCAATTATTACAAATTATTACCAATTATTACTAATTATTACGAATTATTACTAATTATACCGGATTATTACTAATTATACCGAATTATATCTAATTATGACTAATTATATCTAATTATTACAAATTATTACTAATTATGACTAATTATATCTAATTATTACTAATTATTACTAATTATATCTAATTTTTACTAATTATATCTAATTATATCTTATTATTACTAATTGTATCTAATTATTACTAATTGTATCTAATTATTACTAATTGTATCTAATTATTACTAATTGTATCTAATTATTACTAATTGTATCTAATTATTACTAATTATATCTAATTATTACTAATTATATCTAATTATTACTAATTATATCTAATTATTACTAATTATATCTAATTATTACAAATTATATCTAATTATTACTAATTATATCTAATTATTACTAATTATATCTAATCATTACTAATTATATCTAATTATTACTAATTACTCCTAATTATCCCTAATTATATCTAATTATGATTAAATTCCACTAATTATCTATAATAATCTCTAATTATTGCAAATTAACACTAATTATTTATAATTATCACTAACAATATCAATTTCTTACAAAAAATAAATATAAATAAAAATAAATTTAAATCTAATTTAATTACAACTAATAATCAACAATTAAAATCAATATAAAAAATAAAATAAATATTAAAAAAATAAAATATAAATACCTTAAACTTTGATATTTTGAAGGTATTGCCGTCTTCCAATTGCTCTCGTATAAAAAACTTTAACTAAAAGAAATTTTTTCCTTAAAATTGGAGAATGAAGAGAGAGGGAGAGGAAGATCTGAGTGATTTGAAAAGAAAAACAGGTGGGGGAATATATAGGTTAGATTAGTTGCGACGGGGTCTGTCGCAAATACCATCGCCCGCATTAATTACAGTTGGCAGTTAAAATGGTATTTGCGACGGGTCCCGTGACAAATACACACCTGCCGACATACCATTTGCGACGGGCGGCTTTGCCCGTCGCAAATGGTATTTACTGCTTCGGGCTTTTGCGACGGGGCCCGTCGCAAATACCCTCGCCGCATTAATTACAGTCGGCGGTTAAAAGGGTATTTGCGACGGGTCTCATCGCAAATACACACCTGCCGACATACTATTTGCGACGGGCGGCTTTGCCTGTCGCAAATGGTATTTACCGACACCGGGCTTTTGCGACGGGGATGCGTCCCTGTTGCAAATACCCTTCCTGTGTTTTGGCGTGCAAACCGCACCAAACCTATTGCGACGGGTTGCCTATTTCCGTCGCAATTAACCTGTTATTTGCGACAAGAAAAGACTTCCGTCGCAAATACGTATTTCGTCGAACCTTTTGCGATGGTATATATTCCCGTCGCAATTGACCTGTCGCAAAAAACCACTTTTCCCGTAGTAGAAGTGGTTTGGATACACATCTTTATTTACAAGCTTGGTGTTGTACCTAGAAGTTTAGATCCTATCATGTTATATTGTGGTAATACTATAACAATGGTGTTTTCCAAGGATCCCAGGTCACACTAGAAGATAAATTATATACTTTGAAAGTTTCATCTCTTGAGGGATTTTACTCAAAGATGTGAATTTGTGGTTATCATAGTAGCCACAGAGGATAATTTGGCAGGCCCCCTGACTAAATCCACATCTCAGTAAAATCTTGATACTCATGTGAGAGCTATTAGGTTGAGAATTGTTAGCAGTTGACTCTAGTGAAAGTAGGGGTGTTGTGAGTGGGTTCCCTAGACCCAACTCATTTATGTACTTTGACTTCTATTACATGCATACATTTTGATAAATGCATGTTTTTATTCTTACCATAATAGTGTTCAAACTTATGAATACATTGTTTACATGGTAATTTCCTTAGATTACATGTTGTGTCAAAAGGTTATAGCAGTTCCCAACTATAATGACAACCTCTAGATACTATGATAGTAATCTTAAATATATTTCATATGGTATAGATATATTATATTGACAGGATATAGATGATGTCTAGCTATTATGTGATGCGGGATTATAAGCATTGAGACTTCTTCTCATGAAGTTCACACTTGGTGATCTCGAGTAGATGATATCATGAGGACTGGTCGACCAATAGGAACACCACATGTTTCTGGTGTCATTGGTTCTCATATGAACACATGTCTTGGTATCCTGACATGAGATCATTATCAATGTATACCATTTGATTGTGTACTTTAATACATGGAAAAAACCATAACATTGAATTCATGGTGAGGTAGCTTGTGTTGGGTGTTCCATTGGTGTTATGGTATTGGTTGAATGATCAATATAGAAATTTTCACTTCTAAGTTAAGGAAGATATATCTCATGGGACCAGGTTAACCATGGTAGTAAAAAATTTATTAAATCCATGTTCATGGTACAAGAAGGTAAGTCAATCTAGTAATTCCATGAAATATATAAAGCATCAAAATGATGATGACACAAGTGTGTATCCTTATTTATGAGAAATCACGAGACAAAGAGATTATATTACACATATCATGTTTGTAGAGGTAGTCATAGTTATGACATTCCTTATCTCCTTAGGAGTCATGATGGGTTGCTAGAATCTTCTCTTGGTTTTTAAATTAGACTCGTTGTTATCATGTTTGTGTGATTGATTGCAATTAAAATAATTCAATTATATTATTTGATTTTAGAATAATTATGATTGAATTTATTTCTTAATATATTCACAATTTGTTTTATCATAAAACTGAATATGAGAAAATATAATTTTTTGAACAAACATAACACATTCAAGGTTTTTTAAAGTATTTGGGGATCTTATGGGATGAGTTAATGATTTTTATTTTATCATATAACATGTTAAAGTGTTATAAGTGAGTGATAAAATATTTATGGAATTTATAACAAGTTTAATGAAATCATAAGTGTGTACAAGGGTCTAAAATGAAGGTTATTACTTTCCAAGGACCAAAGTGTAGTTTTAGAAAGTATAACCTAAGTATATAAGAGAATTTTAGACTATTGAATAGTTTGGTCTAGTATTTATATTAATTTTAGAGCTCTAACATCCTATCTCTCAATTTTAGGGTGAGAAAATAAAGGAATAACAAGTTTGGATAGATCTCATCTTCTCGATCGAGTCTGTGTTCTTCATGCGATCGAAGGGACACTATAAAGCTCTTTGATTTCTTATACTAGCACCTGATAATCATAGATTGAATATCCAAGAGTTGTGGTGAATGAATTGATGATTTATTATCCACTAAAAGAGGCTGATATTAATTGTTTATATTTTAATATTCATGTGTTTCAATGTCCATAAACATCAGTTTTAGTTAATTTTATAAATTGAACTTCATTTCTTATCACATGTGCAATTTCTGTTTAAAGTGTATCAATCCAGGCCCAATAAATCATCATCTTGTGGAATAAATTATTTTAATTAATTTAATTATATATTTAAGGATTTTATTTATCACTTTGTTTGTAACATTTTATCTTTTAGGATCAATGGATGAATCACAAGAGAAGATGGAGATTTTTTTCCATTTATGTAGAAATTTATAATCAAATCATAGCCCATCAAATAAAAGTGGAGCCCACAATTAAATACCAATGAATATAAAATTTTAACTATATATTGATAAAATTATGGGTATTATTTTGTTAAACTTTTTCTAGAGCTAATTCTGAATTTTTCAAGTAGATCCAGGGATCCCAAATTGAGGATTAAATTATGGTCCAGATTTCAAGGCCCATAAAATCAACCCACCATTTCGAGCATAAAATCAGAATGGATTATCCAATTGAAATGAAATTTTGAAAGATATTATAGAAAATATGGAAGAATATATTTATCTTCTATGACCATCCTATATTCATCCAACTTCAATGACATATTTGCACACCAAAAATGGGGATGAATCTGGTACGATGTTTATGGTCAACATTGAAAAGTCCAATTTCCTTTGATTTCTCACCCACATTTTACTATCCTAATTAAATGGGATGGAATTTATTGATGGTGGATCTAACCTAGGACCTAGAAAATTTATATTTAATTTGTGTTGTTGAAGTAATTTGGGGATAATTTTTATTCTTTCAATTTTAATTTTACGATTTCATTTTATAATCACATCTTCAATTTTTCTCATGTAAGTTTTTTGATCATTTTAGTTTATTAATAAAATTTCTTCATATTCTATTTTTTTATTATTCATATAATTTTTATATTTTTTCCTTAGTTATTTAATCCATTCACATAATATTTTGTGAAATTATTCACACAATGGTGGGGTGATAGTTTTTTTTACTATTTTTCTTCTTCAATTCCTCCCTCATGATTTTAATTCCGGATTCTATTGATAAAATATAAAAAATAAATGGATAACAATATTATAGTTTGATCTAAGGGAGTATCAAGGGGATTTATTGGATATTATTTCTCATTTTAATAATTATTAATCAATTCTTTTGTTGATATTTTCATTCAATGATGTACCTTCTCCTTTGATCTCACTAATTTTAAGGCTACACATCCTGAGTGCTCAAAAAAATTCTCTACCTTGAAGTGCTCAGGAATATGATCCTAAAATTTTATAGGTGATTATAATTAGGATATTTAAAACAAAAAATCCATGAGTTATTTGGTAATTTCATATTTCATTAAAAGAAACACTCAAATTTAGGACATTGAAACCATTAAAAGAAATTCATCCAATCCACCCCAAGCGATAACCTTGGATCAAATAATTCTCTTAAATTGAATTAACTTAAGTATTTAAAACTCTTTAATAATACACTCAATTTGAACCCAAGTTTTTCACTTCATATAAAAATCAACTTAATAGAATTCATTTTTCTTTAGGTTTCTTCATAGGTCTTTGAGGATTTGATAACCCAAGCTATACTACAAGAAACTGCTTTAACCATATAACTTAGGTAAATTTTGGAATCACCAATGATATAAAGGATTACTATATTGTAACCTTTCATCCATGACATACCAACATTGAGTGAATCAAATTAGTTATTTCAAATGAGCAAGGTATCGTTTACGATTTCATTCAATTTTATTTTTTGTGCTTAAATTGAATTGCACGTGATCCATTGAGAAATATGGGAAAGGGTTTTTTTGGATTCAATGTTATTAACATGAATATAAACCAAAAAAATTAAATTTCTTATTTTTCATGTTTCTGATATGCCCCAAGTTCCTTTAGTAGTGTGGATGGTAAGTTGACTAGATAGGAAACTTTGAGACTTATGACTCCTTGGGCATTCCTTGTGGTTACCTATGAGATGAAAAATTCAGTTGGGATATCTACTTCAAACTTTGTGAAATTTTTTATACTTAGAGCATCCATTATTTCCCATGATATACAAAACTTTATGGATGGGATATTATATGAACAAGACTTCATGTCCTTTAGGCTTCTTAAGGTAGAGAATTTCTAGATATTTATTTATCTTACTCCCAGATACCTTCTTGTTATGGAGTTCAACCTAACTTTTTTCTTGCCTTTACTTTATGGTTTTAGATAATCTTACTAAGTATGTTTATTCTCATTCCTACACAGGATTTGTTCCCACACATGGTGTGTCTATGCAGATGACACAATTCTTGAGGATGGTATTGGTGGACATAGAGCTAGTGTTTCTTGTTCAAAGATGATGCTTGGTGGTTCTTGGTGTTTCATGATGGAGCATAGTGGTTTTTGATGGTGGTGATTATAGTTGTGGATAGATTTTGTTCATGTAGTATAGATAGTGAGGAGGATCTTTCCATTTTCTTGTGTCTGACAGATTCATAGGCTTGTCAAATGTACAGTTCCTTGAGTATTTGAATATGTTGAATTGTACTTGTATTTATTGTCTCGTTCATATATTTTATATATTTAATTTTTATATATACATACACACAAAAATATTGTTTTTTTTACTTGTTATTTAGTTCGTTGGAGATATTTGTATATTTTAGGTTGGTATAGGCTAAGGCCTCCTATATTATGTGATGTGATTACTCAGTGTTAATAACCAACCCCTATACTATTAGTGGTGGGATTGGGGTGGAACCCATGGATTACAACTAGATCAAGAGTGTATCTGGTGGGTTGAGTCATGTAAAATTGGTATTAGAGCCATCAATCCTAAGGAAAAATTTTGGATTTAACAGTCAGGTGGGGACTAGTTTGGGAATTTAGGGTAATGATATTAAGGGGGTATTGAGTTTGTTCATCAAACTAGGGAGACCAGTATAGGTGCAGTGAATAATATATCCATTCTCCATAACTCTAATAACCTTTTTTCAACTCAAATATCTAATATATTGTTTCAAGGTATAGGTAAGTTGGTGCATGCATTATATAGAAAATAGTTATGATCTTTTATGTCCTTACCATTTTGGATCATCCAAATCTTCTGTAGTCCTTACGGTTTTATCCTATAAAATGATGGGTACTACCCACTAATGGAAATCTTGTCTACATATTTAGGTTCATGATAAGCCCATTCCCATAGTTTGGCCTCTCATAATTAGGTAGTGAGTGATGAGGCATTACTTATAAGACTCGATTGAGAGATATACTTTCCCTGTGATTTGAGGTAGTTTCTCTCCCCTTCGTAATTAGTGTAGAATTTATTTTAAAATGAATGGTATTTCCTACTAAATTGTATCATACTACCCATAGGATGGATATTATGTGTGCATTTTTATGACAGATTCCTCTTGGGTTTATAAAGATAGATTGATCCTCATGTGACAGAGGATTGATTGGAGGTTGAGACTCACATTTCCATCTAGTTTAGACTCTCACTGACAGGATGAAGATTATTTTATTGGTACCCCTACATGGTTTTTGGCACTGAAAAATGTGTTTCACGTTCTTTACCATGGAATCCATGATGTGATCCTCACTCAGATGTCACGGGTCAAGTATGGGTTGGAAATCATATTTGTGTATAAAGAAGATGAAAATGGGATATCCATGTGTCTCGTGATTGATCACTCACTAAGAAATTTAGATAACTCAAAAAAATCATAGTCAAGAAATATGGTGGTGAGAACCTCATACTATAAGTAGTTTATATATTTCATCCATTATTGGTGAAAAGATTTTTTGAATCCATAAAACCCATTTTTTAGGATTTTATAGACACTTTTTTTCCTTAAAAACAATTTATATGAGGGTGCCCAATATACTAGGGTCTAATTCATTTCATGATATTATATTTGACTAATAATGGATCCAAAATAAACTTATGAATCAAAATTTATGTTCATTTTAAGTTTGATGGAGTCTTAGAAAAGTTTAGATATTTTTCACCTGGGTGTACTCCACGCATGTTCCCTACTCCTCACTCATGATTTCTTCACACCCAGGTCTCTCATAAAAATATTATCAATGAAGCCAAGTTCCTTTTCATGAATAGTATATCATTCTTGTATTTTTTTCTTAACCCCTTATTCCCATGCCTCATTCCATGAAGCCTTTTCACTCTCAGCTTGTGTGATCAAGTCCACTTGTGTGAGGCACTTAGCCACTAGGGCATGGGAGGATATTATCCATTATCTCTAAACCTATTTATTCAATTTACTATCAATATACCTATTTCCTCTATTTTTTGGGGGGTGTAAGAAAGAGATATTCACAAATTCTCATGCCCAAGCATTCTTTTCCCCCCTCAGGCAACTCTTTAATTTCCAACCTAAGGGAAACAATGACAAGGGTTCCATGAGCCCTCACTATTTAAAATCTCCCATGATAGGAAACCATTCACCCTAGTAATCCTAGTGATTATATATTAGGTTTCCACATTCCTTAGTCTTCCTTAGAGATTCCTATTCAAGCACAACTTTTCCCAGGTGTCTTACCTGAGTGCAACTTCACCCAAGTGTCTTACCTGAGCACGCCTTCACCCAGGTATCCTTCCTATGAACAACTTATTTCAATCCCCATATTATGGGAAACATTTTCATAGACTTTCTATACTAGGGTGAACCTTACTCCAAGTCTCCATACCTGGGATAAATCCTTCCCTAGGTCACTTACCTAGGTGTTCATCCTTAGATGCCTCCACCATGGCCTCCTGAGGTATGTTCTAGTGCTATGTGAACCATATTTCTCCCCTTAAACAATGTATTCCTTTTTAGATGGGAATATCTCCTCCTACCATGTGTAATCCCCAAGAACATATTCACTTTATCCATCTACTAGGTTGAACAAGGGCCTCCTTCCTAGAGTAATGTAACATCCTTGAATTTCAAGGTATGACTTATTCTGGTTTTGGCCTACCTTGAATGGTTTTCTTTTTCCTACTTTGGATATAAATTAGAGATTTTGGGCAAAAAGTATGTGAACTTCAGGAAAAGAAGTTTGTAACAGGAGTATAAAAGCTACTGTGTAACACCACAACCTTCCATAGTATGTTTCTCTTTGAATAATACAATAGCGTGTGGTGTACGCAACTTTGAGTTCTAACACACCACAACCAATCAAACTAGCCGTTATGAATAGTAATACCCACTTTTTGAAATTTTATAAATTTTATCTTTCAAATTTGAATTCATTTTTGGATTCAGACTGTCGAAATTAGCTTAGGGTGAATTTTTAGTATTTTTCTGAAAACTTTCAATTCTTGATGAATAGTGAAAACACTGAGTTATAGTTTAAAACCGAATTTTTATTTAAATAATTATTTATTTTATTTAAATTTATTTTAGGTCAAAATAGATACATAATACCTATATAAGTTCAATATAATTCATTGGAGTCAGTTTATAATAATTTCATATATATAAAAATTTTATTGAACTTTTTACCGTTTTTACCCACCTCCTAGGAGCATTTGCAAATTTACATAAAACTTAATTTTACCGCTTCTATGAGTTGAATTTCAAAAATCCGAGAGACACGATTGATAAGGTTAATATAGTGACCCAAACCTGTCTAAAAACTATTGGTTGAATGATCTTTAACCCATATCCACCTTATAATTTAAATAATCCATTTTGGAGCCATTAGAATCTTAAAATGATTTTATTATAAAATAATATTTATTGCTTTTCCTAAGGTGCCCCTCACCCCTCTTATAAAACAGAACTCCCCCTTCTATCTAATTCACACCTTCAAAGCCATTTGGCTTGACCAACCCCTGCCAAAAATACCCTCTCAACTGTCCTCCCTTCATCCTAGAGGTCTTCCTTTATTCAGAAAGCCAACCTAAGGAGACCTTTTGACCAAATCAAAAGGAAGAACCTGAAGAAGAGGTAAATATTTCATCACCTCTTTAAAGTTTATTTCTTCTTCCACTTCCTCTTTCTTTGTTGTTTCTATTCTAAAATAATAACTCCAGTATTTTCTATATAATGTGATGTTATTATAAATATGGTACAACTATATTCATTATTTTATCTATCCTTTGAATGACATGTCACCATACGTTCATACGTATGGCTTACCATCTCGACGTCATGGTGTAATTGTTATTCAATACATTATTATTTGGATGGGTATAATAATGACGTGTAATTGATGTAAATAATAAATATAATATGATAATGATTATTTATATATGATATACCATCCAATTATATATTATTTTAATATCAAAATAATGATATTGTCGCTCGTGCGTATGTATGGATTACCGTCTCCACGAACGCGATGAGATTCATTCCCCATCATATCTATTCAAGACTAATTTTCATTATATGATTAAAAATAATGTTTAAAGGATTAATATAATTCTGAATATGAATAAGATACATCCTATCCATAACAAACATTACTTACGTAACAAAGCATATAAAGGATAACAAATCAGTTAACACCCGAAACGACGATAATACTAAGATATTATTAACAAAGCAATGTTAAAAGATCATATATGATATCAAATTAATTTATATGATTCTTTTATAATTTAATAACAATTATTTAACAATTATACAGGAAATTAAACTACCCTTGACCAAGGAAAAGTACAAGGTGAGGGTTAATTTCACAATCTCTTCATTATCCGAGGTTGTTTATATGTAATTATCTACTGGGACCTCTTTATCATCCACATCCATGTTTCTTAAAAATGTATTTCAAAAAATTCTTACTATTTTATAGACTATGGGTTCAAGTCATTTATACCCTTGTTTGACTTTTATAAGAAGTTTATAAAGGAATCTTTCCGTCATTTTCCAAACAAGGTACTTTATGACCTTTTTGACAAAATTAAGGTAAGAATTTTTTTTTAACTTATACGGTGGGTGAGGCTATTTTCCGCAATTATAACATAGTCGAAGCTTCCCTTACAAGCTTATAATAATATTTTCAAAATAAATTTTTTATTTATAATTATGTGACTCTTAAATGATTTCAAAGTAGAAAGAGATATTTCTCTAAAAAAGGTCTTGATTTCATTTATGTCAACATCCTTTGATGGATTTAAAGTTTATTTTAAGTTGATTTATTATGATACAAAACTTTCATAATTTATTGAAGGTTTTTTGATATGTTTGACTGTGGATGTGCTATTTTTATACCATTCATGGTTTATAGTTAAAGTATTGACATTTTGTATGCTAGTTTTAATACGAATTTTTATGTTATATTTCAACCCTTTCATATGAGGAATGAATTGGACTTAGTAAGTGATGGGTGGATCCCGCTATAGCTCATCGATGCATCGGTAGGTCTCATGAGACAACTAGATGTGGAATTGGCCGAGGCCTTTCCCAATTTGATATATGGTTTTGGCCGAGGCCTTAATCATTTTTAGAAATCTTGGTAGAGGCCTTGACAAAATGTTTCAGAATGTCCGGCATTATACATTCCCTCCTTTTGAAAATAATATTGATGGTTCATGTGGTCATTTGACTAGTAGAATACCGATGATTATGTTTTATTATGGAATTATTTACCCAGCTCATATTCCTACTAGAAAAATATTCATTTTTATTATTGGTAAAGGCATGTTGTTTCAATTATTCACCATGCTTAATATTTATGTTATCTTCCGCTGTATTGTTTACCCTTACTGAGCGTTTGAGCTCACCCTTTTCTTTTGTTTCATTTTCCGAAGATATAAAGAAGTTAGTTATGAGTGACTTGCAGGCATAATCTAGGAGGCTTGTATGTTTCTAATGGAATAAATCTGTGTTGTATTTATTTTCAAGTTGTAAAGTTGAACTTATGTATGAATATTGTTTCTAATAATACTAAAATGATCGGTATTTAGAGACATTATTTCCTTGTGATCATGTCGATGTTATGTAATAATGCACCAACTCTGGGTAACTAGGTTCGGGGCATTACAGTTGGTATCAGAGGTAGTTTAGTACAAACCTTGGAAACTAGATTTAGAAAAACTCTGATTAGAGCACATGACCCTAAGATAAACTTTGAGGATTGGTATAAAATAACTTCCTAGAATTTTGGTAATGTAGAGATTTTGTAAGTTTTCTAAAAAAATACATCCCTTTCTGGATACAAGCAGGTAGAGGCGGCTCTGGCACAGATGTACCTAGGGGTAAAACCCAAAAACACGGCTTTGAGCTAGACTCAAACGGGAACTGGTGCACAACAACGGGCCTTACTGCACTCTTGGTTACGACACTCCCGGGGGAAATGCTTAGGATAATTCTCATTTTCTTTACAAACCATTATGAAGGGTCTTATGAGTATATACTTACTCAAAGAAAACATTCTTATGATTATGGATTATATCCATAAACTGTTCAATTTATGTTAAGTGTTTTACAAGTTTGGATTTATGTATTGCGATTCATAAACTAATCTAGTGTATGCCATTGTTTAGAAATGGCACCTAATGGAAGTAATGGAAACTGTATCAATGCACGTACTCCGTGTAGGGATTTCCATACTACTCAAGATAATTATAGTGGAGTTGGTGATACAACTGGTGCTGATCATCTTATCACCATATTGGGACAACTCACAGAGGTTATGAATAATAACCTTACCCGTAAGGAGCACCCTGATCCACAACGCGGAGGATCAATGTTAGACCCCTTCATGAGGCAACAACCACCAACATTCAATGGGGTTATAAATCCATTAGTAGCTTAGAAGTGGATAAATTCTTTAGATAAAATATTCCACGCCTTGGGGAGTAGCGAAAGGGAAAAAGTTGTCATGGCAGTTTACCGACTCACTGGAGATCATGATCAATGGTGGTCATTGATTCAAAACAAAAATGAATATGATGAAGTATAAAATATGGAATGGAGGGAGTTTAAATAAATTTTCTTAGAAAAATAAGTTCCTCATGACCATCGAGTGGATATGGAAAGACAATTTCTGAGTCTGAGGAAAAAGGAGGATAAGAATGTCAAAAAGTATGAAGCTAACTTTACAAGGTTAGCGAGGCATGCTGCATATTATATATGTAACCCAAGAAGTAAGATTGATCATTTTTTTGATGGGCTAAAACCATTTCCCCATCGATATTTAGTATCACAATCCTTCTCGTCATACGAAGATATTGTCTCATGTGCTATCAAGATAGAAAATGAATTCTCTAAGTCTTATGACTTTAAAGAAAAGCAAGATAAGAAGTGATCTGCAGAACACTCTGGGAAAGGAAATAAGGAAACATGGAAGAAGGGAAGAATTTAATTTCCAACTTGGGATAATTATGGAAGGAATCACCTTGGTTCCTGTCTAAAAGGAAAATGAGTATGCTACAAATGTGGACAGAAAGGCCATCTTGCTGGTGATTATAAGGTAAAGAAAGACACTACCAATGTTCAATGCTACAATTGTAGGGAGATGGGACATTATGCAAATGAATGTCCTAAGCGTCAGGGAAAATTACCTCAGAAAAGGCCAAGGGATCAAGGCCAAGCTTATTCGATCACTACTGCTGAGGTTGAAGCCCCAGAAACATGGTGGCTAGTAATTTAATGGTTTCCTCAAGTTTATCCAATGCTTCATTTGATTCTAGATCATATAATTGTTTCATATCTTCCCAATTTTCTAAGAAAAGTAGATATTTTCAATTTGATTTAACAAGGAAGTTTTCAGTCAAAACTCTTAAGGGAAGTATCATTGCTACAATGTTTTGTGAATCAGTTCCCATTAGGGAATATAAATGTTCTTTATCTCTTGATCTCATTGTCATACCCATGATTGAATTTGATATAATCCTCGGTATGGATTGGCATTCGTACCATGATGCAAAAATTTATTATAAGAAGAATGAGGTTACTATTTTTGATGACGATGATAAAGAACACCTTATCTTTAAAGCAGAATCGTCACCACCTAATTCTTATTTAGATCCACCCCCAGTAGCTCAACTAAATTCAATTATTAGGGAGGAAGATAATGAAATAATTGTGGGTGCGGGAAATAATGTTCAAATAGAGTATTTACCTATTGTGCAAGAGTATGTTGATGTATTTCCAAAGTATTTACCTGGACATCCTCCAGAACGAGAAATTGAGTTTTCTATTGATTTAATTCCTAGATCAAGGACTTTATCTAAGACCCCTTATAGAATGGCCATTGTTGAATTAGTGGAACTAAATAAACAACTATAGGAATTGAGTAATAAGGGATTTATTCACCCTGGTGTTTCTCCTTGGGGATCCCTTGTCCTTTTTGTTAAGAAAGATGGATCTATGAGGTTGTACATTGACGACAAGGAGATCAATGCTATAACAATAAAGAACAAGTATCCACTACCTCTCATTGATGATTTATTCAACCAACTTCATATATCTCCATACTTTTCAAAGATTGAACTTCGATCTGGATATCATCAGTTGTGTGTGAAAAAGGAAGACATTCCAAAAACAGCATTTTGAACTAGGTATGGGCATTATGACTTTACAGTAATGCCTTTAGAATTGACTAATTCACCCTCTGTCATCATAGATCTAATGAATATAGTTTTCAAGGAATATCTTAATGATTTTTTAGTGGTATTTATTGATGATAACTTGGTATGCTCCAAAATCGACGAAGATCATTAAAATCAATTGCGCATTATCCTGAAGACTCTGAGATGACATGAATTATATGGGAAATTTAGAAAGTGTGAATTCTAGCTTCAGAAGATTTCTTTTCTTGGTCATGTTGTCTCCAAGTATGGAATCTCTATTGATCCTTCTAAGATAAGAGCAATCCAAGAATGGCCAGCACCGACAAGTATAACTGAGGTATGCAGTTTTATTGGTTTAGTAGGTTATTATCGGTGTTTCGTCCAGAATTTTTCTCGATTCGATAATCCATTAAACAATATCACATATAAAGGGGTGAAATTTGTTTGGACAAAAGAATGTGAAGAATGTTTTGAAGAATTGAAGAAAATATTAGTCAATGATCCTATATTGACTCTATCATCGGGGAATGATGGGTTTGTTATTTATAGTGATGCTTCAAAGAAAGGACTTGGTTGTATCCTTATGCATAATGATAGGGTTATTGTCTATGCATAATGACAGCTAAAAATCCATGAGCAAAACTATCTTACTCATGATCCTAAGTTAGAAGTTGTAATCTTTGCTTTGAAGATTTGGAGACACTATCTCTATGGTGAAAAATGTGAGATTTATACTGATCACAAGAGTTTTAAGTATATTTTCTCATAGAAAGAACTCAACATGAGGAAAAGGAGATGTCTTGAACTACTCAAGGATTATGATTGCATGATACACTACCACTCAGGGAAGGAAAATAAGGTGGCAGATGCTTTGATCAGAAAGGATCATGGAGTTTTGAACAAGATGAGAGTTGAAAAGGATCCTATATATATGGATCTAGTAAATATGGATATGGGAATCACCATGGAAGGTGAAACATCAATAATTTTTCAAATGGTTGTCAAACCATCTTTAATAGAAAGGATAAAGAGTTCTCAGACCGATGATGAAGAGTTTCAAAAGAAGATTAAAGCTGTGAATGATGGGAGATTGAGTGACTTTGTGTATGAATATGGAATTTTCAAATTTGGGAAGAGACTTTGTGTTCCTGATATACCTAATCTAAAAAGGGAACTTTTGGATGATGCTCATAGTTCCAATTTATCTATACACCCTAGGAGCACCAAAATGTATAGATATTTGAAGAAACATTTTTGGTGGGACAACATGAAGAGGGAGATTACTGATTTTGTGTCAAGATGTATGGTTTTTCAACAAGTGAAAGTTGTAAGGTAGCAGCCTAGAGGATTCTTGCAACCTCTTCCCATACCTGAGTGGAAATGGGATAATATTATGATGGACTTTTTCATGGGACTACCAAATACTCCTAGAAGGAACGATTCAATATGGGTCATTATTGATCGTCTTACCAAGTCAGCACATTTTCTTGTTATAAGATAAGATTTACCACTTGAACGTCTAGCAAGACTATATATTAATGAAGTTGTGAGACTTCATGGAGTACCACTATCGATTGTTTCTAATTGTGATCCCCGTTTTACATCAAGATTCTAGAAAAGTCTTCAGAAAGCCCTGGATATTGAACTTTGTTTGAGCACTGCCTACCACCCCCAAACTGATGGACAATCAGAATAGACTATTCAAACCTTAGAAGACATCTTGAGATCATGATCACTTGACTTTCAAGGTATGTGCGATCAATATTTACCTTCTGTAGAATCTTCTTATAACAATAGCTTCCATTCAAGTATTCAGATCGAACCATATGAAGCGTTATATGGAAAGAGATGTCGCACACCAACCTGTTGGGATGATGTTAGCGAAATAAAACTCATAGGCCTAGAACTTGTGGAGGAAACGATGGAAAAGGTGAAGGTAATCCAAACCCACATCAAAGCAGCTCAAAGTAGGCAGAAGAGCTATGCCGATAACCGAAGGATGGATTTGGAATTTCATGTAGGAGATCATGTTTTCTTGAAGGTATCACCATGGAATGGTGTTATACATTTCGGTAAGAATGGAAAATTAAGTCCCATGTACATCGTACCTTTTGAAATTCTAGAACGAATTAGGACTGTAGTTTACCGTTTGGAAATGCCGCCAAGTCTCACCAAAGTTCATGATGTATTCTACATATCACTGTTGAGAAAATACATGTCTGACCCAACACATGTACTCACCTATGAGGAATTAGAACTAGAACCAGATCTATCTTATTAAGAAGAGCCTATCAAGGATCTTGATATAAGAGAACAAGTGTTGAGAAACCGGACCGCTCGTTTGGTAAAAGTTCTATGGAGAAACCATAAGATGGAAGAGGTAATGTGGGAACCCGAGGAACTTATGATGAAGAACCACCTGAGTCTTTTTATGCAGTAATACTCTAGAAATTTCGAGGATGAAATTATTTGAATTAGGGTAGAATGTAACACCCCAAGATTCCATGGTATGCTTCTCTTTGAATAATACAATAGCGTGTGTTGTACGCAACGTCGAGTTCTAACACACCACAAATAATCAAACTAGCCGTTATGAATAGTAATACTCACTTTTTGATATTTTATAAATTTTATCTTTCAAAATGGACTTCATTTTTGGATTCAGACTGTCGAAATTAGCTTAGGGTGACTTTTTGGTATTTTTCTCAAAACTTTCAATTCTTAATGAATAGTGAAAAAACACTGAGGTATAGTTTAAAACCAAATTTTTATTTAAATAATTATTTATTTTATTTAAATTTATTTTAGGTAAAAATAGATACATAATATATATATAAGTTCAATTTAATTTATTGGAGTCAGTTTATAATAATTTTAGATATATAAAAATTTTATTGAACTTCTTACCGTCTTTTACCCACCTCTTGGGAGCATTTGTAAATTTACATAAAACTTAATTTTACTACTTCTGTGAGTTGAATTTCAAAAATCCAAGAAACATGGTTGATATCAGTAAGTAAAATGTGGTTCAATAAGATGAAAATAATTTTTGGTGAATAGTAACTTTTTACTTTTATTTACCATGGTTAAAAGTAAATAGGGTAATTAAGGGTAAAAATGATATTATTATTACCCTAACACATGTCCTAATTCTATTGAATAAGTATAATTCAACCAAAACCAACCTTAGGAATAAAATATGAACCTCTTTGGTCCACTTGGTTTAGATTAGGACATTTATTATTATTTAATTCAAAGAAGAGTTAAAAGAGTAAAATCAAAGTTTAATAACTAAAAAAATTTTAATATAGGGTTACACATAAGATAAATTCGACTATAAATACTCATTAGAAATATAAAACGATTTCCTACATAATGATATTTTATTTATATTTTTTAGAGATTCAATAATGTAATTTATTTATGACACAATGATGATGTAGTAATTACCTAATTAATGAAAAATTAAAATAATTGACATTATAAATATCCAAATAAATGTAATTTGAGACTTTTTATGAATTAAACTAATTTTATAGGATAATATGACATATTGGGGTTGTTTATATGAATTATTTTCGAAGTAATAATGTTGTTATAAATTTAGCAAAAACAAAATACCAAATAGTGTCAAAATTGACATAAAAGAGTTTTTAAAAAAAATATTATATTATTAATTGATATTATATTCCTAAAAATCTAAGGTTCGGCCAAAAGACTTATATAATGATATATGTATCATTAATGAACCACTTGGGGTACTCTTGGAAGTATATAGTAAGTTTATTAACCATATAATATAAAAATACAAAGAGACATGGTAAATGTCAAACTATTTAACTAAGAGTTAAATATAAAAGATAAGGTTAATATAGTGACACAAACTTATATAAAACCTATTGGTTGAGTGGTTTTCAACCCATACCCACCTTATAATTTAAATAATCAATTTTGTATCCATTATAATCTTAAAATGATTTTATTTTAAAATAATATATCTAGTTTTTCCTAAGGTGACCCTCACCCCTCTTATAAAAGGGCACTCCCCCTTCTCTCTAATCCACACCTTCAAAGCCATTTGGCTTGACCAAACCCTGACCAAATACCCTATAAACTGTCCTAAATTCATCCTAGAGGCCTTACTTTAGTAATAATTCCAACCTAAGGAGCCTTTTTGATCAATTCAAAAGGAAGAACCTGAAGAAGAGGTAAATATTTCATCACCTCTTTCAAGTTACTTTCTTCTTCCACTTCCTCTTTCTTTGTTGTTTCAATTATAAAATAATAAATAGAGTATATTATATATACTATGATGTTATTATAAATATGGTATAACCATATTCATTATTATATCCATCCTTTGAATGACATGTCACCATACGTGCGTACGTACGGCTTACCGTCTCCACGTCGTGGTGTAATTGTTATTCAATGCATTATTATTTGGATGGGTATAATAATGATGTTTAATTGATGTAAATAATAAATATAACATGATAATGATTATTTATATATGATATACCATCCAATTATATATTATTTTAATATCAAAATAATGATATTGTCGCTCGTGCGTACATACGGATTACCGTCTTTACGAACGCAATTAGATTCATTCCCCATCGTATCCATTCAAGAATAATTTTCATTAGATGATTAAAAATAATGTTTAAAGACTTAATATAATTATGAATATGAATAAGATACATCCTATCCATAACAAACATTACTTATGTAACAAATCATATAAAGGAAAACAAATCAGTTAACACCTGAAACAACAATAATACTAAGATATTATTAACAAAGTAATGTTAAAAGATCATATATGATATCATATTAATGTATATGATTCTTGTATAATTTAATATCAATTAATTCACCATTATACATAATTTAACCTACCCTAAACCAAGGAAATGTTCAATGTAAGGGTTAATTTCACAATCTCTTCATTATCCGAGGTTGTTTATATGTAATTATCTACTGGGACCTCTTTATCATCCACATTCATGTTTCTTAAAAATGTATTTCAAAACATTATTACTATTTTATAGACTATGGGTTAAAGTCATTTATACCATTGTTTTACTTTTATAAGATGTTTATAAAGGAATATTTCCGTCATTTTCCAAACAAGGTACTTTATGACCTTTTTGACAAAATTAAGGTAAGAATGTTTTTTTAACTTATACGGCGGGTGCGGCTATTTTATGCCATTATAACATCGTCGAAGCTTCCATTAAAAGCTTATAAGAATATTTTAAAAATAAATTTTTTCATTATAATTATGTGACTTTTAAATGATTTCAAAATAGAAAGAGATATTTCTCAAAAAATGTTTTGATTTCATCTATGTCAACATCCTTTGATGGATTTCAAGTTTATTTGAAGTTGATTTATTATGATACAAAACTTCCATAATTTATTGAATGTTTTGTGATATGTTTGATTGTGGATGTGATATTTTTATACCATTCATGGTTTATGGTTAAAGTATTGACATTTTGTATGCTATTTTTAATACGAATGTTTATGTTATATTTCAACCTTTTCATGTGATGAATGCATTGGACTTAGTAAGTGGTGGGTGGAGCCTGCTATAGATCCACGATGCATCAGTAGCTCTCATGAGACAACTATACATGGAATTGGTCGAGGCATTTCCCAATTTAATATATGGTTTTGGTTAAGACCTTAATCATTTTTAGACGTCTTGGTCGAGACCTTGACAAAATGTTTCAGAATGTCCGGCATTATACATTCTCTCATTATGAAAATAATAATGATGGTTCATGTGGTCATTATACTATTATAATACCCATGATTATATTTTTTTATGGCATTATTTACTCAGCTCATATTCCTTCCAGAAAAGTATTCATTTTTATTATTGGTAAAGGCATGTAGTTTCAATTATTCACCATTATTAATATTTATGTTATCTTTCGCTGTATTGATTACCCTTAATGAGCATTTGAGCTCACCCCTTTCTTATGTTTCGTTTTCCCAAGATATGAAGAAGATAGTTATGAGTGACTTGCAGGAATAATCTAGGAGGCTTGAATGTTTTTAATGGAATAAATCCCTATTGTATTTCTTATCAAGTTGTAGAGTTGAACTTATGTATGAATCTTGTTTCCAATAATACTAAACTGACCTGTCTTTCGAGACATTATTTCCTTGTGATCATGCCAATGTTATGTAAAAATGAACCGACTCTAGGTAACTAGGTTCGGGGAGTTACAGTTGGTATCAGAGGAAGTTTAGTACAAACCTTGGAAACTAGATTTAGATAAACTCTGATTAGAGCACATTACCCTAAGATAGACTTTGAGGATTAATATAGAAGAACTTCCTAGAATTTTGGTAATATAAAGATTTTGTGAGTTTTCTAAGCAATACATCCATGTCTGGATACGAGCAAGTAGAGGCGGCTCTAGCACGGATGTACCTAGGGGTAAAACCCGAAAACATAGCTTTGAGCTAGACTCAAACGGGAACTAGTGCAAGAAAATCGGCCTTGCTGCACTCTTGGTTACAACACTCCCGGGGAATATGCTTAGGATAATTCTCATTTTCCTTACAAACCATTATGAAGGGTTATGAGTATATAATTACTGAAATAAAACATTTTTATGATTATGGATTATATCCATAAACTGTTCAATTTATGTTAAGTGTTTTACAAGTTTGGATTTATGTATTGTGATTCATAAACTAATCTAGTGTATGCCATTGTTTAGAAATGGAACCTAGTGGAAGTAATGGAAACCATATCAATGCACACACTCCATGTAGGGATTTCCATCCTACTCAAGATAATTATAGTGGAGTCGGTGATACAACTGGTGTTGATCATCGTATCACCATATTGGGACAACTCACAAAGGTTATGAATAATAACCCTACCCGTATGGAGCACCTTGATCCAAAACACAGAGGATCAATGTTAGACCGCTTCATGAGGCAACAACCACCAATATTAAATGGGGTTAAAATCCATTAGTAACTAAGCAATGGATAAATTCCTTGGAGAAAATATTCCATGCCTTGGGGAGTAGCGAAAGGGAAAAAGTTGTCATGGCAGTTTACTGCCTCATTGGAGATGCTGATCAATGGTGGTCATTGATTCAAAACATGAAGGAATATAATGAAGTATAAAATATGGAATGGAGGGAGTTTAAAGAAATTTTATTAGAAAAATAATTTCCTCATGACCATCGAGCAAATATGGAAAGACAATTTCTGAGTCTGAGGAAAAAGGAGGATAAGAATGTCACAAAGTATGAAGCTAACTTTACAAGTTTAGTGAGGAATGCTACAGATTATATACGTAACCCAATAATTAAGATATATCATTTCTTTAATGGGTTAAAACCATTTCTCCATCGAGATTTAGTATCACAATTCTTCTCATCATATGAAGATATTGTCTCTTGTGCTATCAAAATAGAAAAGAAATTTTCTAAGTCTTATAACTTTAAAGAAAAGTAAGAGAAGAAGAGATTTTTTGAACACTCTGGGAAAGGAAATAATGAAACAGGGAAGAAGGGAAGAATTGAATTTCCAACCTCTGATAATTGTGGAAGGAAGCACCCTGGTGCCTGTCTATAAAGAAAATGAGTATGCTACAAATGTGGACAGAAAGGCCATCTTACTGGTGATTGTAAGGGAAAGAAAGATGCTACCAATGTTCAATACTACAATTTCAGGGAGATGGGACATTATGAAAATAAATGTCCTAAGCGTTAGGGAAACTTACCTCAGAAAAGGCCATGGGATCAATTCCAAGCTTATATGATCACTACTACTGAGGTTGAAGCCCCAAAAGACGTGGTGGCAGATAATTTAATGGTTTCCTCAAGTTTATCCAATGATTTATTTGATTCTAGATCATTGCATTGTTTCATATCTTCCCAATTTCCTAAGAAAATTAGATATTTCCAATTTGATTTAACAAGGGAGCTTTCAGTCAAAACTCCTAAGGGAAGTATCATTGCTACAAAGTTTTGTGAATCAGTTCCCATTAGGGCATATAAATGTTCTTTATCTGCTGATCTCATCGTTATACCCATGATTGAATTTGATATAATACTCGGTATGGATTATCTTTCGGACCATGATGCAAAATTTTATTATAAGGAGAATGAGGTTACTATTTTTTATGATGATGATAAAGAACACCTTATCTTTAAAGCGGAATCATCACCACCTAATTCTTATTTAGATCCACCCCTAGTAGATCAACTAAATTCAATTATTGGGGAGGAAGAGAATGAAATAACTATGGGTGAGGAAAAGAATGTTCAAATAGATGATGTACCTATTATGAAAGAGTATGTTGATGTATTTACAGATGATTTACTTGGACATCCTCCAGAATGAGAAATTGAGTTTTCTATTGATTTAATTCCTAGATCAAAGCCTATATCGAAGACCCTTTATAGAATGGACATTGTGGAATTAGTGGAACTAAAGAAACAACTAGAGGAATTGAGTAATAATGGATTTTTTTCCCTAGTGTTTCTCCATGGGGATCCCCTGTTCTTTTTGTTAAGAAAGATGGATCTATGAGGTTGTGCATTGACTACAGGGTGATCAATGCTATAATAATAAATAACAAGTATCCCCTGCCTCACATTGATGATTTATTCGACCAACTTCCGGGAGCTCAATACTTTTAAAAGATTGACCTTTGATCTGGATATCATTAGTTGTGTATGAAAAAGGAAGACATTCTAAAAACAGCATTTTGAACTAGGTACGGGCATTATGAGTTTACAGTAATGCCTTTTGGATTGACTATTTCACCCTCTTTCTTCATGGATCTAATGAATAGAGTTTTCAAGGAATATCTTTATGACTTTGTAGTGGTATTTATTGATGATATATTGGTATACTCCAAAAGCAAGAAGATCATGAAAATCACTTGCGCATTATCCTGAAGACTCTGAGAAGACATGAATTATATGGTAAGTTTAGCAAGTTTGAATTCTGGCTTCAGGAGATTTCTTTTCTTAGCCATATTGTCTCCAAGGATGAAATCTATATTGATACTTCTAAGACAAGAGCAATCCAAGAATTTCCAGCACCGATAAGTATAACTGAGGTACGCAATTTTATTGGTTTAGCAGGTTATTATCAGTGTTTCATCCAGAATTTTTCCCGATTGGCTAACACATTAACCAAGATCACATGTAAAGGGGTGAAATTTGTTTGGAAAAAAGAATGTGAAGAATGTTTTGAATAATTGAATAGAATATTAGTCAATGATCCTATATTGACTCTATCATTAGGGGAATGATGGGTTTGTTATTTATATTGATGCTTCAAAGAAAGGACTTGGTTGTGTCCTTATGCAGAATGATAGGGTTATTGCCTATGCATCACGATAGCTAAAAATTCATGAGAAAAACTATCCTACTCATGATCTTGATTTAGCATCTGTAATATTTTCTTTGAATATTTGGAGACACTATCTCTATGGTGAAAAAATGTGAGATTTATACTAATCAAAAGAGTTTGAAGTATATTTTCCCACAGAAAGAACTCAACATGAGGCAAAGGAGATGTCTTGAACTACTCAAGGATTATGATTGCATAATACACTACCACCCGAGGAAGGCAAATAAGGTGGTAGATGCTTTGAGCAGAAAGGATCATGGATTTTTGAACAAGATGATAGTTGAAAAGGATCCTATATACATGGATCTAATAAAGATGGATATGGGAATCACCATGGAAGGTGAAACATCAATACTTTTTCAAATGGTTGGCAAACTATATTTACTAGAAAGGATAAAGAGTTCTCAAACCAGTGATGAAGAGTTTCAAAAGAAGATTAAAGCTGTGAATTATGGGAGATTGAGTGACTTTTGTGTATGAAGATGGAATTTTGAAATATGGGAAGAGAATTTGTGTTCCTGATATACCTGATCTAAAAAGGGAACTTTTGGATGATGCTCATAGTTTAAATTTCTCTATACACCCTAGGAGCACCAAAATGTATAGAGATTTGAAGGAACATTTTTGGTGGGACAACATGAAGAGGTAGATTGCTGATTTTGTGTCAAGATGTATGGTTTTTCAACAAGTGAAAGATGGAAGGCAGTAGCTTGGAGGAGTCTTGCAACCTCTTCCCATACTTGAGTGGAAATGGGATAATATTACGATGGACTTTGTCATGAGACTACCAAAGACTCCTAAAAGGAGCGATGCAATATGGGTCATTGTTGATCGTCTTACCAAGCCATCACATTTTCTTACTATAAGAGAATATTTACCACTTAAACGTCTAGAAATACTATATATTAATGAAGTTGTGAGACTTCATGGAGTACCACTATCGATTTTTTCTAATCGTGATCCCCATTTTACATCAAGATTCTGGAAAAGCCTTCAAAAAGCCCTAGATACTGAACTTCTTTTGAGCACTGCCTACCACCCCCAAACTGATGGACAATCAGAACAGACTATTCAAACCTTAGAAGACATCTTGATATCATGATCACTTGACTTTCAAGGTATGTGGGACCAATATTTACCTCTGGTAGAATTTTCCTATAACAATAGCTTTCATTCAAGTATTCAGATGGCACCATATGAATCATTATACGGAAAGAGATGTCTCACACTAACCTGTTGGGATGATGTTGGTGAAAGAAAACTTATAGGCCCAGAACTTGTGGAGGAAACAATGGAAAAGGTGAAGGTAATCCAAACCCACATCAAAGCAGCTCAAAGTAGGCAGAAGAGCTAGGTCGATAACCGAAGCAAGGATTTGGAATTTCATATAGGATATCATGTTTTCTTGAAGGTATCTCCATGGAAGGATGTTATACGTTTCGGTAAGAAAGGAAAATTAAGTCCCAGGTACAATGTACCTTTCGAAATTCTAGAACGAATTGGGACTGTAGCTCACCTCTTGGCAATGCCGCTAAGTCTCTACAAAGTTCATGATGTATTCCACATATCACTGTTGAGAAAATACATGCCTGACCCAACGCATGTACTCACCTATGAGGAATTAGAACTAGAACTTGATCTGTCTTATTGCGAAGAGCATGTCAAGGATCTTGATACAAGAGAACGAGTGTTGAGAAACCGGACGGTTCGTCTGGTAAAAGTTCTATGGAGAAACCATAAGATGGAAGAGGCAACGTGGGAACCCGAGGAACTTATGATGAAGAACCACCCGAGTCTTTTTATGAAGTAATACTCTAGAAATTTTGAGGACGAAATTATTTGAAGGAGATAAGAATGTAACACCCCAAGCTTTTGTGGTACGCTTCTCTTTGAATAATACAATAGAGTGTGTTGTACGCAACTTCAAGTTCTAACACACCACAACCAATCAAACTAGCTGTTATGAATAGTAATACCCACCTTTTGAAATTTTATAAATTTTATCTTTCAAAATGTACTACATTTTTGGATTCGGAATGTCGAAATTAGCTTAGGGTAAATTTTTGGTATTTTTCTGAAAACTTTCAATTCTTGATGAGTAGTGAAAAACACTGAGGTGTAGTTTAAAACTGAATTTTTATTTAAATAATTATTTATTTTATTTAAATTTATTTTAGATCAAAATAGTTACATAATTCCTATATAAGTTCAATGTAATTCATTGTAGTTATTTTATAATAATTTTAGATATATAAAAAATTTATTGAACTTTTTACCATCTTTTGCCCACCTCCTGGGAGCATTTGTAAATTTACATAAAAATTAATTTTACCGCTTCTGTGAGTTTAATTTAAAAAATATGAGAGACATGGTTGATATCAGTAAGTAAAATGTGGTTCAATAAGATGAAAATAATTTTTGGTGAATAGTAACTTTTTACTTTTATTTACCACTGTTAAAAGTAAATGGGGTAATTAAGGGTAAAAATAATATTATTATTACCATAACACATGTCCTAATTCTATTGGATAAGTATAATTCAACCAAAAACAACCTTATGAATAAAATATGAACCTCTTTGGTCCACTTGGTTTAGATTAGGACATTTATTATTATTTAATTCAAAGAAGAGTTAAAAGAGTTAAAATCAAAGTTTAATAACTAAAACATTTTTAATATAGGGTTAAACATAAGATAAATTAGACTATAATTATTAATTATAAAGGTAAAATTATTTCCTACATATTGGAATTTTATTTATATTTTTTAGACATTAAATAATTTAATTTATTTATGACACAATGATGATGTAGTAATTACCTCATTAATGAAATATTAAAATAATTGACATTATAAATATCCAAATAAATGTAATTTGAGACTTTTTATGAATTACACTAATTTTCTAGGATAATATGACATATTAGGGTTGGTTAGATGAATTTTTTTCAAAGTAATAATGCTGTTATTAATTTAGAAAAAACAAAATACCAAATAAAGTCAAAATTGACATAAAAGAGTTTTTAAAACAAATATTATATTATTAATTTATATTCTATTCATACAAATCTATGGTTCAGCTAAAAGACTTATATAATGATAGGTGTATCATTAATTAACCACTTTGGGTTCTCTTGGAAGTATATAGTAAGTTTATTAACCATATAATATAAAAATACAAAGAGACATGGTAAGTGTCAAACTATTTAACTATGATTTATATCTAAAAGATAAAGTTAATATAGTGACTGAAAACTGTCTAAAATCTATTGGTTGAGTGGTTTTTAAACCATCCCCACATTATAATTTAAATAATCCATTTTGGAGCCATTATAATCCGAAAATTATTTTATTATAAAATAATATTTCTATCTTTTCCTAAGGTGCCCCTCACCCCTCTTATAAAAGGGCACTCCCCCTTCTCTCTAATTCACACCTTAAAAGCCATTTGGATCAGCCAAACCCTGCCAAAATACCCTTTAAACTACCCTCACTTAATCCTAGAGGCCTTCCTTTAGTCATAAATCCAACCTAAGGATCCCTTTTGATCAAATCAAAAGGAAGAACCCAAAGAAGAGGTAAATATTTCATCACCTCTTTCAAGTTCCTTTCTTCTTCCACTTCCTATTTCTTTGTTGTTTCCATTCTAAAATAATAACTCCAGTATCTTATATATACTGTGATGTTATTATAAATATGGTACAACCATATTCATTATTCTATTCATCCTTTGAATGACATGTCACCATATGTGCGTACGTACGGCTTACCGTCTCCACGTCGTGGTGTAATTGTTATTCAATATATTATTATTTGGATGGGTATAATAATGATGTGTAAGTGATGTAAATAATAAATATAACATGATAATTATTATTTATATATGATATAATATCCAATTATATATTATTTTAATATCAAAAGAATGATATTGTCGCTCGTGCGTACGTACGGATTACCGTCTCCACGAACGCGATGAGATTCATTCCCCATCATATCCATTCAAGAATAATTTTCATTAGATGATTAAAAATAATATTTAAAGACTTAATATCATTATGAATATGAATAAGATACATCCTATTTATAACAAACATTACTTACGTAACAAATCATATAAAGGAAAACGAATCAGTTAACACCCGAAACGACGATAATACTAAGATATTATTAACAAAGCAATGTTAAAAGATCATATATGATATCATATTAATGTATATTATTATTGTATTATTTAATAACAATTATTTAACCATTATAAAGTAGTTTAACCTACCCTCAACTAGTGAAATTTACAAGGTAAGGGTTAATTTCACAATCTCTTCATTATCTGAGGTTGTTTATATGTAATTATCTACTGGGACCTCTTTATCATCCACATCCATGTTTCTTAAAAATGTATTTCAAAACATTCTTACTATTTTATAGACTATGGGTTAAAGTCATTTATACCCTTATTTTACTTTTATAAGATGTTTATAAAGGAATCTTTCTGTCATTTTCCAAACAAGGTACTTTATGACCTTTTCGACAAAATTAAGGTAAGAATTTTTTTTTAACTTATATAGAAGGTGCGGCTATTTTCTGCCATTATAACATCATCGAAGCTTCCCTTACAATCTTATAAGAATATTTTCAAAATAAATGTTTTCTTTATAATTATGTGACTCTTGAATTATTTCAAAATAGAAAGAGATATTTCTCTAAAAAATGTTTTGATTTCATCTATGTCAGCATCCTTTGATGGATTTCAAGTTTATTTGAAGTTGATTTATTATGATACAAAACTTCTATAATTTATTGAAGGTTTTGTGATATGTTTGACTGTGGATGTGATATTTTTATACCATTCATGGTTTATGGTTAAAGTATTGACATTTCGTATTCTAGTTTTAATATGAATGTTTATGTTATATTTCAACCTTTTCATATGAGGAATGCATTGGACTTAGTAAGTGATGGGTGGAGCCCACTATAGCTCCTTGATGCATCGGTAGGTCTCATGATACAACTATACATGGAATTGTCTAAGGCCTTTCCCAGTTTGATATATGGTTTTGGCCGAGTCCTTAATCATTTTTTGACGTCTTGGCTGAGGCCTTGAAAAAATGTTTCAGAATGTCTGGCATTATACATTCCGTCATTATGAAAATAATATTGATGGTTCATTTGGTCATTTGACTAGTATAATACCAATGATTATGTTTTATTATGGAATTATTTACTCATCTCATATTCCTGCCATAAAAGTATTCATGTTTATTATTGGTAAAGACATGTGGTTTCAATTATTCACCATGCTTAATATTTATGTTATCTTTCACTGTATTGCTTACCCTTAATGAGTGTTTGAGCTCACCCCTTTCTTATGTTTCATTTTCCCAGGATATGAAGAAGTTAGTTATGAGTGACTTACAGGCATAATCTAGGATGCTTGGATGTTTCTAATGGAATAAATTTGTGTTGTATTTATTTTCAAGTTATAAAGTTGAACTTATGTATGAATCTTGTTTCCAATAATACTAAACTGATCGGTCTTTCGAAACATGAATTTCTTGTGATCATTCCAATTCTATGTAATAATGCACCGACTCTAGGTAACTAGGGTCGGGGCGTTACATACTGTAGATCCCATTGACCAATCGGTCCAGCACCGCCAACCAATGGAGCCATCATCCAACTGGTGGCCTCTAGATGTAATTTTAAGTGGGGGAAACCTTTTAATTTACATTCAAAAAATATATTTTATATCAACCTCACTTAGATCAAAAATAATTTGAAAAAAAACTAAGTTGATCCCTCTCAATGAATTTGGATCACTTCTCCTCTCTCCTTCACTTTTTAGAATAACCAATTGATCTAACAACTCCCATTTGGTAAGATTAAGTCATTATGGGAAAAAATACTATTTATCTTGAGATAAATCATATATATAGTATATTACTTATAAATATATGTATTTATATATGATATAATGGATATTTTTTGGATCATTGAAGGATCATATCCTAGATCTATTGAGGATTATTTTCTCCCTCTTGATCGGATCTAGATCAATTGGTGATGGTGGTTCTCATTGGGTAAGTCTAATAAAATTATAATTATTTTACTATTTTTCTAATTGGATATTGATTCTATAATCCTTATATAATGAATTTGAGAAGGTTCTAAGGACCTTTAGTGTGTCTTCTTGATTCGGATGTAAATTCTTATCATTTGACATCAATACTCTTAAGGTGAGAAGTCTGTACCATTGAGGTATAATGAATGAAGTTGTATGTTATGATTCACATGTGGTTGTGTGTGTAGATCATGAGACCTTGATTTATATGGTATGATTGTGTCTTTTTATGTTTCACCTTTCATGTTTATGTGTGCATTTTCTATGAAACTTTTCTTATGTTATCTAGTAAAAAGTGGCATGTGGAGTCTTCATGGATCAGTTAATCCCTTAGAGGGGGGAGCATGTTTGATGTGATGTGTGGTGATTATGGTGGGTCTTGGATGAAATATTTTAGGTCATGATGTTATAGAGTCCTGACCTGAGATCGGCAGTGGGGCATGATGGACTTTTGGCCTGAGCTGTGGTATTTGGTGGGGAATGAAATCCTTTTGGCTTGACCTGAGGCATGATGGCCTTGTGACCTATTCTGAGACTTACATTAGCCTCGTTGACTATTCTGAGGTTCTTAAAAGTATAAATAACTTCTCTTTCAGCATGGATCCAAAGCATGTATGGTTAGGGTTCATGACAGCCCAGTTAGCACACGATGACTCAACATGTGATTGTTTACTTAGGTATTTATTTTCCTATCATTGTATAAAAAATTTTATAAATGTTTCACTTATGTTAAGGATGAATTGTTGGTGGTTTTATACTAACACAATGTATAAACATCACAGTGTGCATGAAAACTTTATAGTAAGAGATTTAATAAAGGGAAAGGGCCCTCTGTTGGGTGGATGAGCTAAAGGATAAGGGTAGATAAGTGGAGTTATGATGGACTTCGGGTTTCTTGTTACGACATCACTCATTATCATTCATCTGTGTTTTCATTAGCACTAGACTTGTAGTTAGATATTTGTTGGTTTTATTGTTATAAAATATTGATAGTGTGGTTATTTTTGTATACTTCTATTTTATTTTTCTCTTATTTTATTGTTACTTTATCATTTTATGTGTTGGTTGTATATTTGTACCATGGGTATAATCTCCCCATGTTCTGATTTAGGCCCTCTCCAGTAGTATGAGGATTTTTTTTCATATAGGTAGGCACACATTAGGTCATGTGAAACTTTATCCCAGACCCAGTGATTCAATTTAGGGTGTTATATGTAAGCCCCAACCATACCTTATACTATTTTATTACCAAAAAAAATAGGAGGAACATGAAAGAGTCACTCGTTCATGGGTCCCACGCAAACCACTACTATGTACATTTCCCCTATTAGTCCTAGTTTCATGACTTTGAATTGTATAACATATCATCCTTACCTAGTGATGTTAAATTACATGGACTAGTCCTATCATATGGACTTAAAATATGAAATGTCTATTGTGTGGTTTTATATTCCTATTCTAGAAGGATAGGTAGGACACCTCTCTGAGGTCAGATTCCAACATCTCAGCACTATCACCATCTAACCTCTACCTTAGGAGGTGGCACCCCAAATTAGTTAACTTCTTGGATAACTATAAACTTTTCAGAGTGTCCCCAATAGAAATTAAACCATATCCAATCTTCTATAACAAGTATAAGTGGATCACTATTCCTCAAGGAGAAGAGCCTAAGATACCCCATCTAACAAGCATATGATGGCCCGCTCTTCATTATGATGACAATCATGAGGTGTATCATTATTCTTCATGTGATGAGTCTGAGATATTCCTCTAGTGATGAGTTAGGGATACCTCTAGTGATGATCCAGGGATGAATTTGGTGATGAGCTAAGGATACCTATGGTGATGATATAGAGATGAACTCATGATTTAGCATGATGGATACCAAACTTCTTAGTCCACTTCACATGAATTTAAACTGCTTATAAGTGATCATAGATACACTACCTTAAAATTTACCACTATGGTACTTGTCACTTAACCTTAAAAGGTATGATGTTTTTTGTTAAGTATTACTAAACTATGTGTGGTTTGATTATATTTATAGAGATATATAAGAAACCCCTATCCTCAATTCTATCTTAATTACACAATACCTAATTCCTCCTTTCACAAGAGTCCAATGCCTCCCAATATAGTGATAAATTATAGAGTGATTATCAATATAACTATAAATTATAAAGTGACTATAAACTTGGTTCAAATAAGCGACAATATAATTCCCATGTGTAATGACAACTTTAATGCATGTTTTTAGTGATCAATTTCATAAGGGTGGTTGGTATCATTCATATGAAGGATTCACAAACATGTATTAAATGTTTAAGAGAGCATTTTAGTAGGAAATAATCTACCCTAAAGTGTGTGGTGATCCCAAACTCTCATCCTATTGACCAATGAATAACCTAAAGTGTCACTAGTAAAGCCCCAATGACTACTTACCTTTGTAAAGTAGGTATGAACTGACTCAAAACCTCAGGGGTGTAGGGGTGCATCCAAAAAAATGGCATAGAGAGACTTTAGTGGATAATTTTTTTCTAAAACTCATGATGATATTAATCAACTGTTATTGGGTTTTGAGCCCTTTTCCCATATGAAATGTTATCCAAGGCTATTGGACACTCTGTGGGGGAAGTATGACCATGTATGAGTATGCATTGAGGCCTGCAAACCTTATGAGGTTTTCTCTAGTCATGTTTCATGGTGTAATTGTTCAAGCTTAGAGGTTAAGGTAGAGACTCAAAGGAAAGTTTTATCAAGATATGGTGGTGTTTTCATACAACACAACCTATATTGGAGACCCTTGAAAAACTATTAATAGTTGATAACTCTCGATAGGGATGCATATGATATTTGGGAGAAGGCTAGTTTTTCATAAAGACAGAAAGAGCGGTGTTATGGATGGACCTCAACTTGGAAGATAACATAGAGATCATAGGCCTCCATTTTGTAGGCATGGTTTCCTACTATAAATATGTTCATTAGAAGATTCAATGGTGTGAGATTAGTTGGAGATAGACGATGCATCGATTCACTCCCATTATCACCATCTTTGGTTAGTTCCTGTCTCACATAAGGTATTGAAAATCAGATCTATAGAATGAATCGCACAAGGGATGACTATGTTCAAAAATAAATAAATGTAGTTCATAGTATTATTTATTTCTTATATTAATGGAAACTCATACTGGATAGTTCAATCACAAGTTATTATTTTTGTATCATGTGATCAAGAGTTAGAGAATTGAGTGAGACCCCTAGCCAAACTCTCGTCATCTAGAGAGTTTCTGCTGATTGTGACTATCTTTCACTCACCCCTACTGGTTAAGTGAGTGTATAATTATTGGATAAATAGATATTTCAAGAGGTTACTTCATGGAAGATAAGGGATAAATTGGTACCTACCTTGATATAGATCGGTTACAAATTCTATTATATCATAATAATCAACAATTGGGAATGTGATATGAGATATAACTTTAGTGGTGAGTAATATTACCTTAGGTGTAGCAAGAGGAGACCACCCTCAAGAAGCTGTAGTCATCAACCCATCATACAATGATTATGGATTTATGTGATAAGTGAATATTTGAGAATACACTCCCTATGAATGTGGGGGGAATGTATGAATGCTTCTGAAGGGTGACCTATGGTTATCCCTATATGAGAGACTAGCATGTGCATAGTCTTAGATTTTTTAGATTACATTCAAGTGTTTCTGAGTGGAATGATGAACACCTTTGTGGTTTTCATGGATCTTATAGACTAAATCCTCCCTTAAATAGTTTCTAGGAGGATATTTTTAGGAATTATTAGATTTTCCTAGTATTACCATATGAATATTAATTATATAGTAAAATATCATGATATAGAATAGTAGTTAAACCTTGTAAAGTTGAAAGAGTGATGAATGATAAGATCAGAGTTGCATGGAAATGGTGTGGGGGTTTACATTTCTAGAAAAAAAAATTATGTCTAAATGATAGAGGAGGCACAAGAGAATATAGATTTAGAGTGGTTGATTATTTTGTAGAGAGGGAGACATTCCTCACCTCTGATTGATTGGGGTATCTCCACACTCTTTACTTGTATAAGAGAGGCCCATGGTGGTGACATTGACTTACTGGTCTTGTGTGACTGAACATTCTTAGGAAATTGACCTAAAGGGTTTTCCTGAATATGGGGATTACATTAACCATTTCCCTAGGTAAATAGTAGTTTTTTATTAGTGTTCATATTAAATATCTTGATGGATATCCTAATAAGAGATCTCCCTAGTGGATCGTGACCCTCGGTATGGTATATAGAGACCCATGATTAACATACATGGATATTAAATCATTTTAGATGAATATTCACCACATTAAAAAAGAACATGATCAAGGACCATAATAGTTTAGCGCCTTTGAAAAATTAGAAACATAATATTCTATCTTGGTGAAAGATCTTCAATATATCCCTTAAATATATTCCCCTTTAGTATTTCTACTTAAAACCTTTCTTCATAACATGGGGAAAGGAAACATAAGAAAGGGGTGAGCTCAAATACTCGGTAAGTGTAAAAAGGGGATATATGTAAGTATAACATGATCATAAGAGTATGAGAACATGATCATAACATTAAAAGATCATATACTGCATATCAAAGATCATAATCAAGAGTAGTGGCATAAATATTAGATATTCATAATACATGAATCATAAGGGAATCAAGAGCATAATCCATGAAAGCATAACATAGGGATAAGACATGGAATCGTTGAAGACACATAAACATATAAAATGATTGCCATAGTATTCAAGGATTACTACTGGGGCCATCTTAGTGGAATGGGTTCACTCCCAAAACCATATTAGTTTTCAAGGTTCACTCCTAAGACCATATTAGTGGATAAAGTCCTTTACTGAACTGGGTCACTCCCCATTCCATCCATATATTACTAAACCATATTCACTTCCCATTTTATCCTTGTATTACCAAACTTATTTTACTTCCCATTTTAGCCCTATATTACTGAACCAATTTCACTCCTCATTTTATCCTTGTCATAATGAACTGAGTTAACTCCTTATTCTAGACCTTTTTTACTGAATAAAGTTCGCTACTCATTCCAGCTCTGTCATACTGAACTGAGTTTAGTTCTCATTTCATCCTTTTCATATTGAATTGAGTTCACTCATTATTCCAACTCTGTGTATCTCATAAGATATAAATATTTACCCAATGCATTGGAGGGAGATATAGGTCCCACCTATCACATAATTAAATCGTATATATGTGTTACATAAGATAATAAATCATTCATCATATCATAACTCATAAAAAGATATGGGTTTTATAAACATCATATCATAACCCATGAAATGAAATGGGTATCATAAACATTTTAGCCTATCCTAACCTATAGAAAAGAGACAGGTTTCATAATCATTTCATCAAAGCATAACTCATGAAAATAAGTGTGTTTCATTTTCATTTTATCATTCTATAACTTGTGGAAAAGAAATGGGTTTCATAAACAACGTGTCATATTAAACATAAACCACTCAAAGAAAGGGTAAAAATAGTGACCTTGGATCATATCCCTAGTAAATCATAAACTATAAAAAAATGATTTCATCTTAGATAAAAAATAATTTTGAAATATATTTTTAAAATATTTATTAAGGAAAATATCCTTTTTTTTAAACAATATTTTTAGTTCATAAAACATTTTGAAAACCTTTTTCTTTGAAAATAACCATGAAATCTTGTAAAGGAATCTTTAAAACCCATTTTAAAAAAAATTTAAAACATGAAACATTTTAAAAAACCCTTTTCCTTAAAATGAGATTAAAATATTATTTAAAAAAATTAAAAAAAAAATTAGAAAACATTTTTTTGAAAGAACACAGATTTCCGACCGAAGAGAGAAATAAAGTCATATTTTCTTAAAAATATTTTTTTTAATTGTATTAAGTACCAAAGAGTATAAAAATGGTACCATTACATAAAAATGTCATTAATAACTAGAGTAGAATAAAATTAATGAGATTTCTTGAGATATTTATCATAATATTTCATCAATGGAAGCATAATCATAAATAATCCCGATAAATGATGAGATTGTAGCAACAAAATTTTACCACTTTGGTAACTTTAAATCATAATCCCCATGATAGAATATCATTAAATGATGATTAAAATATCATTAAAATAATGTTACTAATGATAAAAAATTTCAAAGGGTAGTATATAAACTTGGTAAAATAATATAGGTGCATAACATAATATATGTCTCAAAGAAGGAAAATTAAGACAAAATTACTTTACTGATTTGGTAACTTTTGAACCGTAAACCCCATAAAAGAGAGATGATTAAATGGATATGTAAATATTGATATATTTAAGTATAATAATAATATAATACATTCAGGGTTAGTATTTACACCATGAAAAAGAAACAAGCGGTGAATGTGGCATAAGTCTTGCAGAAATAAAAGTAAGACTAGAAATCCCCTTACTACTTGGGTCGCCTTTGAATCGTAAGGCCCGTGAAATAATAACATCAATTGAAACTTTTAATAACGTTAAATAAAGGTAATTCATGATATAAAATTTCATATGATAGTATATACACCACAAAACAAGAATAAGTGGTGAATATAGCATATATCTCACAGAAATGAAAGTGAGACGAGAAAAGTCTTACCTAAAGTCTTGACTTTCTTCATATAAGTTCAAAACTCATGTATAATAAATATAATTTTATTATAAATATACCACAGAACCATATTATTATATATCATACCATATATGATTTTATTATGACTTTATATTACCTGATTATTAACAATTCCATGTTAATTTTATGTTTCAGTTAATAATCGCTTTGTTTTTCATACATGTTTTGACTTTTCATTCTTAGTCCTATTACTCAGATCATGATTTACATATATAAATAATGTAAAAAATGATATAAATATCATATATATTCAGTACATATTTATTTATAATAATCTATAAAATATATAAATATAAAATGAGATACATTGTTCATGGAGACGGTAGGGTGTACATACGCAAGAACGATGTTTCCATTTTATTATCATATTGAAATAAAGAAAGGTAAATTATGTGTGTTTATATATATATATATATATTATCATTATATTAGAATTATTATTTAATAAATATCACATATTTTTAATAAAATTATTCTTAGTACATTCCATGTAAAGCATGAACGAATCACATCGCTTTGAGGAGGCGGTAGTCTACACATCCACAAACGATGTTATCGTATTACCAAAAATGGAAAGCATGAAGTTATGTGTTATATAATAACTAAAAAATAATAAATAAATTATAAATATCATATATATCATATATATCATATAAAAATAGTAAGTACATCATTATTCCTAACATTGATAGGTGGTAATGAAAGAACAAATGGTATCGGTTCGTGAGCCGATAGTTTGTCGTACACATGAACGATGATTGTGTATCCCATTTTATGGAAGTTTGTGAAGGTTTGGGTAATAAACTTAAGATAAAAACATTAAATTATATTTAGGATAATTATTTTATTATATAAAAAATATATAATATGAATTGCAAGAGTTTATAAAGAAATAAAACAAAAGTGCTCCTTAAAGAATGTTACCTCTTCTTCGGGTAACTCCTTTTGGTTTATACCAAAATTCAACTTTGGTTTGATTTATTCCAATAATTAGGTTCTAGTATTATATTAGGGATGTTGGGAGATTATTTTTTTTAGATTTTTTATGATTTAAAGGGCTTGATAGGTGTGAATAAGTGAGGGGGTGAGTGTCGTTTTATAGTGGAGGAGGAGTGGCATTCTTGAAAATAAAAAAGTTAAACACTATTGAGAGGTCTCCCTTACATAATCTACCTCAAATAATTATCCTTTTTTTATAAAAAATAGGATATGGTTTAAATATGGTGATAAAATGGATTTTTTACAAGTTTCCAGGTCATTTGGACCCTTAAGATTAAATTTTAACCACTAAGTAAACTTGTTTTTACCTTAATCGCTGTAATTAATTTTAATTTATTTCAATAATATTTTTCATAAAAAAATAAGTTAAACTTACTAGAAATTGAAAATTATTATTATTCCAAATATGGAATCCATTTTTTCAAATTTCAAATATAGAATTTTCATAAATTAATTTAAAATTTATCTCATAGAAAAAACGAGAAAATATATTTATAATTTATCTAAATACACTTTAAAATAATTTTAAAATATAATTTAATTATATAAATAAATTAGATGAAAATGTAGTTTTCAATTAAAATTCTGTGTTTTTCACTATTCATCAAAAATAAAACTTCTAAGAGAAGTACCAAAAATTTACCCAAATTAAGTTTTAATATTATGATTTCAAAAATGAAGTTAGTTTTTTCAAATATAAATTATAAAATTTTCAAAATTAGTTTTAAAACAATTTTTCCATTAAAAGGTAGTAAAATTTCCTCTTAGAAAAATATATCCTTTTATGCGCAAAATTGGATTTATTCTTATCTATTCTCTAGAAAATACATAATATGAATGTTAAATAGTTTATTGAATATATAATATTTTAATTCTATTAAAATCATTCATCAAAATTGGTTTTCTTAATTTATTGAGATAAAACATTTTTGTGTATATAAAATAGTTTTTTATAAAAGGAATTTCTTTATTTTTGAATAGTTTCTACTCTCATTTATAATTAATTTTTTACCAAATAATTCATTTTATAAACATTCAAAAAACATATTTTAATAATTTATTTAATAAATTTCATACCCGTTATCCCAATGTCTAGGTGATAGATATAATAATATTTTAATAATAATATAAATAGTATATTATAGTTAAGTAAAACTCAATCTTTCATGTAATGAAAGAAATCAAAAGAACTCGGAATTATGTGTAACATAAGACATATATGACACAAGCTAATCTAAGTGTTTCATGTAGTACAAGATTAACTTGGTTTTTCATATAAATCAATCAAAACTTAGTTCTTTCGAATAATGCAAACTATATTTAGTGTGGTGTGAAATGAAAAAATATCAAAAATATTAAATTAATTCAAAAAAAAATTCACAAAATATCAGGGTGTTAACATTATACCCCCTTAAAATGAATTTATCCCTCAAAATTCATCTGAGTCATCAAAGTTTTAGTAGTTGAAAGTTCCTTTCATAGAAACCCACATTGTAAAAATGAATACTAAAATTTCCATTAAAAATGGAAAGTTGGAACCATAATGGTAACCTAAAGTAACTCAAAACTAGGTTTCCACTTAAGAGAACATAGTTGGGAAGTAAATATTGGACATAGAAGAAAATCATAAAAAAATTATAGAGGGTGATAAATATCATTGATCACAAGCAAGTTAATGATCAATGGAAAGTTAAGGACCTCAAAACCATAAATTTGTGATGATTTATAATACCATCGGTTCAATGGGTTTGAAGGTATTAAGATAAATATTTTTCATTATCTTTTTCATAGAGTTGAGATATTATTTTACTGTATAAAAACATAAGTAAATATACTTACATGACTTCATTCCTTTTCATATGCACAATATCACCCTTTAGTTATGCCTTTCCTGATTTCCACTTCATATCTTACTCTAATAAATGAAGGTGAATTTGTCATTCCTGAAGCACTAACAGATCATGAGAATGATAATTAATTCCATCTATCTTTTTTTAACATCATATAAAAATGGTTAGCATAGGTTATCCAATGTGTATAAATCCTCCTATGGAGAGATAATACCTTAATCTCTAAAACCTCATTTGAATTTCAACTTAAACCATTCCATAAATGGTTAACCTTGTAACCCTTATGAAAGCTAAAAATCCAAAACATTAGAAATAAGGTCACTAAATTTTTCAAAATCAAGTTAACATTGATCCCCCATATATCATAAAGTAGCTCTTTGTTTTCACATATTGAACATGTGAATACCTTCATCATGTATTATCTTGAAACATAGTAATAACCTAAATTATGATAAATACTTATTGAAAAAAATGCATACTTTATTATTCAAAAGATTATTGAATATATTACTTAAATCCAAAAAAAAGTTATAAACTTCATACATGATAATATATACCACTTTTTTAACAAATAAATAATCAGTTCTATGGTAATCAGTACTATCCAACTTACTTTATCCATATCAATCGTCTCTTTATCCAAGCTAAATGCAATTTTCTCAACATCGGGGACACATTAAGGGTTACCTTCCCTTAATCAAAATATTGTATTTACATTAAATCACTTTTCTTTTTCATCAGCACCATTCAATATTTTTTTTTAAATCCTTAATGGAAAATAGATACTTCATGATTCATATTACATAATTCTAGAATTCCTATACATATACACTTCAATCATACAAATTTATTCTTAAAGCATTACTTAGGCTTTATCATCTTATTCCTTAATACCCCTTTCCTAGAATATGAAATATGAATAATTTCTTAAGGTTCCTCAACCTCAATTTTATCATTCTTATTATAATTAATGTAAACATTACTATTATAACATCCCATACCTTTCACATGTCATTCATGATCTCCTTATCTTCATAAGTATAACTAATACTCATGTCGCCTTCCTGATTATATTCATGATATTTCCACTTAGAAAATTGATTTCCACTTAGGAAATCAATTTCCATAATTCTCATACTTTCTATATCTGAAACATTCAATTTTAACCCAGTTCCTTATAGTTCCCACAATTGACTAAGTCTATAAATCATAGTGTAAGAAATAGTTATAGTAGCAGAAAACCACACAATCATGAAAAATTACTTATATGATTCCTGATTAATGACACCTTCTTTTAAATCTATGACACCTTAGGCTTATCCTTAGATACATCCCTAGAAATATCCTTAGAAATATATCTAGGGATATCACTAAAGTTTTCTCATCCTAGTTTACAAATTTTGGCTAAAACTTTCCTTTCATACCAACTATAGTGACTCGGGCTTAACATACATGAATATTACATCATTTTAGATGGATATTTATCACATTACAAAATTACATGCCCGAGAACCATAATAGTTTAGTGTATTTGGAAACTTGGAAACGCAATCATCTATCTTGGTGAAAGATATTCAATATATCCCTTAAATATATTTCCCTTTAGTAATCCTACTTAAAACCTTTCTTCATAACCTGGGTAAAGGAAACATAAGAAAGGGGCGATCTCATATTCTCAGTAAGGGTAAACAAGGGAGATATATAATCATAACATGTTCATAAGAGTGTGAGAACATGATCATAACATTAAAAGATCATACCCTGAATATCAAAGATAATAATCAAGAGTTATGTCATAAATATTGGCAGTTCATAAGACATGAATCATAAGGAAATCAAGATAATAATCCATGAAAGCATAATATATAAATAAGACATAGAATTTTGGCAGACACATAAACATATAAAATTATTTTCATAGTAGTTAAGGATTACTTTCATCGCTAACTTAGTAGAATGGGTTCACTCCCCAAACCATCTTAGTAGTCAAGTTTCACTCCCAAGACCATCTTAGTGGATAAATTCCTTTTCTAAACTGGGTTCACTTCCCATTCCAGCACTGTATTACTAAACTGTGTTCACTTCCCATTCCAGCCCTATATTACTAAACCAAGTTCACTTCCCATTCCAACTCTGTATTACTGAACTGAGTTCAATCCTCATTCCTACTCTATCATACTGAATCGAGTTCAATCCTTGTTCTAGCCCTGTATTACTAAACTGACTTCACTCCTCATTCCATCCCTATTATACTAAATCAAGTTCACTCCTTGTTCCAACCCTGTCATATTTAAATGAGTTCACTCTTCATTCCATCCTTATTTATATCATGAGATATAAATCTTTACACAATGAATTTAAGGGAGATATAGGTCCAACCCATCACATAATGAGATCATAAATACATGTTCCACAAGATAATAAAAGATTTATCATATCATAACCCATAAAAAGAGATGGGTTTTATAAACATCATATCATAACCCATAAAATAAAATGGGTATTATAAACATTTAATCCTATAATAACCTATGGAAAAGATATAGGTTTGATAATCATTTCATCAAATCATAACTCAAGAAAATAACTAGGTTTTATAATTTTTTTATTATGGTATAGCCCATGGAAGAGAAACAGGTTTCATAAACAACATGTCATATTAAACATAAACCATTCAAAGAAAGGGTAAGAATAGTTTCTTTGGATCATATTCACAGTAAAGAATAAACTTTAAAAAATGATTTCATATTAGATGAAAAATAATTTTAAAATTTTTTTTAAAACATTTCTTGAGTAAAATATCCTTTTCTCTTTGAAAAACTCTTTTTAGAACAAAAAACATTTTGAAACCCATTTTCTTTGGAAATAACCTTGAAAACTTATAAAGGAAGCTTTAAAACCCATTTTAAAAACTTTTTAAAACATAAAACATTTTATAAACCCATTTTCCTTGAAAATTATCATAAAATATCGTTTAAAACATTTTTAAAACATTTTTAGTAAACATTTTTTTGAAAGAATACAGATTTTCGACTGAAGAGGGAAATAAAGTCATATTTTATTAAAAAAATATTAATTGTATTAAGTACCAAAGAGTATAAAAATGGTATAATTACATGAAAATATCATTAATAACCATAGGATAATAAAATTAAAGATATTTCTTGAGATATGGATCATAATATTTCATTAATGGAAGCATAATCATAAATAATCCTGATAAATGATGATATTATAGCAATAAACTCTTATCACTTTGGTAACCATAAATCATAATACCCATGAGATAATATCATTAAATAATTATTATAATATGATTAAAATAATTATATTCAAGATACACTATATACAATGGTATTATATATACCACGTAAAAGAATATAGGTGCATAACATAATATGTGTCTCAAAGAAGGCAAATTGAGACAAAATTACTTTACTGATTTGGTAACTTTTGAATTGTAAAACCCATGAAAGAGAGATAATAAAATGGATATGTAAATACCCATAAATTTAATTATAATAAGCATATAATACATTCATGGGTATTATTTACAACACACAAAATAAATGAGTGGTGAATATGGAATAAGTCTCATAGAAATAAAAGTGAGACTAGAAATCCCCTTACTACTTGGGTGGCCTTTGAATCGTGAGGCACATGAAAGAATATCATAAACTGAAACTTTTAATATCATTAAATAAAGGTAATTAATTATATAAAATTTCATAGGGAATTATATACACTACACAACAAGAATAAGTGGTGAATATAGTGTACATCTCACAGAAATAAAAGTGTGACGAGAAAACTTTTACCTTAAGTTTTGAATTTCTTCATACATGTTCAAAACTTCTGTATAGTAAATATAAGTTTATTATAAATCTAAAAAAACATATTATTTTATATAATACCATATATTATTTTTATTATGACTTTATATTACCTATTTATTAAAAATTCCATGTTAATGTTATGTTTTGGGTAATAACCACTTTATTTTTCATACATGTTTTGACTTTTCATTCTTAGTCCTCTTACTTAGATCATGATTTAATTATCTACAGAATGTAAAACCTGATATAAATATAATATATATTCTTTATATATGTATTTATCATAATCTATAAAATATAGAAATATAAAATGAGATACGCCGTTCGTGGAGACTGGACTGTACGTACGCATGAATGTTGTTTTCATTTTCTTGTTGTATTAACAGAAAGAAAATTAAATGATGTATATATATATATATTATAATTATATTATAATTATTATTGAATAAATATCACATATTTTTAATAAAACCATCCTTAATACATTCCATGTAAAGTGTGAAATAATCACATCGCTTTGAGGAGGCGGTAGTCCACATATCTACAAACGATGTTATTGTATTCCTAAAAAATGGAAAAGAATGAAGTTTTGTGTTATATAATACTTAAATAGGAATAAATAAATCATAAATATCATATATATCATATAAAAATAGTAATTTTATCATTATTCTCAACCTTGAGAGGTGGTAATGGAACAACGAACGACATCGGTTCGCGAGGCAGTAGTCCGCTGTACACACAAACGATGATTGGGTATCCCATTTGATGGAAGTGTGTGAAGGTGTAGTTTGTAACCTTAAGATAAAAAAATATCAGTATATTTAGGGTATTTATTTTATTATTTAAAAAATATATAATATGAATTAAGGATTAGATAAATAAATAAAACAAAATTTCTTGTTGAAGAGTGTTATCTCTTCTTCGGGTAACTCCTTTTGGTTTATACCAAAAGACCATATTGGTTTGCTTTATTCCCAAATTTAGGATTCTAGGATTAGGGGAGGGATGTTGGGATATTATTTTTTCAGTTATCTTTAGAAAAAGGGCTTGATAAGTGTGTATAAGTGAGGGGTGAGTGCCCTTTTATAGTGGATGAGGAGTGGCATTCTTGTAAATACAAAAAGGGAAACACTATTGAGAGGTTTCCCTTACATCATGTTCCTACAATAATGATAAATTTTTTATAAAAGGGAGTATATGTTATAAATATTTCCATAAAATGGATTTTTTACAAGTTTATAGGTCATTTGGACCCTTAAGATTAAATTTTAACCACAAAGTATACTCATTTTTACCTTAATCACTATAATTAATTTTAATCGATTTCACTAATATTTTTGGTAAAAAAATAATTTGACCTTACTAAAAAATATAAATTGTTATTATTAAAAATATTAAATTAATTTTTCCAAATTCAAAACACATAATTGGTAGAAATTAATTTAAAATTTATCCCGTTGACGGGACGAGACAACGAGTTTTCAAAGTGAAATTGTTCAAATGTTTGAAATGATTTTATATTCAATTTCAATGTGAAATTGATTAAAATGAACTAAATTTAATTAATTGATTTATAATTGATATAAATATACTTTAAAACCAATTTAAAATATAATTTAATTATATAAATAAATTATAAAAAATGCAGTTTTCAATTAAAATTGGGTGTTTTTCATTATTCATCAAAAAATAAAACATCTCAAAAAAGTACTAAAAATTTAACCAAAGTAAATTTTTATATTATAATTTAAAAAATTAAGATTATTTTTTCAAATATAAATTATAAAATTTTCAAAAAATATTTTTGAAACAAGTCTTCCATTAAAAGGTGGTAAAACTTTCTCTTAGAAAAATACATCCTTTTATGCATAAAATTGGATTTATTCTTATCTCTTCTCTATAAAATACATTAAATGAATTTTAAATAGTTGATTGAATATATAATATTTTCATTACATTAAAATCATTCATAAAAATTGGTTTGTTTAATTTATTGAGATAAAACATGTTTGTTCATAGAAAATAGTTTTCCATAAAAGATATTTCTTTATTTTCAAATATTTCCTACTCTCGTGTCTAATTAATTAATTATCAAAGAATTAATTTTATAAAAATTAATAAAACATATTTTCATAATTTATTTAATCCCTTTTATACCTTCCATCCCAACAATTAGGTAATGACTATAATAATATTTTAATAATAATACAAATAATATATTGTAGTTCGATAAAACTTACACTTGTGTATAATGAAAACTATCGAAGGAATGCGACATTATGTGTAACACAAGCCAAAAATAGTGTTTCATATGCCACAATATAATCTAATTGTTACATGTAGTGAAAAATTAACTTTTTTTGTACATAATTCAATCCAAACTTAGTGCTTTCGTATAACACAAGCTATATTTAGTGTTTCATAAAATGAAAAAATATCAAATAGATAAAATTAATTTGAAAAAAATTCACAAAATCTTGGGGTGTTACATGGTATGTCGAAAAAATATTTTTAAGTATACCCATCACATGTAAAATCTTGTTATATGATGTGGGGGGAGGTTTTCTCTGGAGGTTTTGGTTCTTAGTCACTCAAGTTTTGGCAGGTGTTATCTTAAATCCTAGAGCTGACAAAGAAGGGTCACCTGAACAGTCGAGATTGTTCACTTAATATTATGGTAAGTTAGGCAACCTAATGAGAAATGGTGTGATGTTTATAAGTTTTAGGGATTTTGTGTTATTCCTAATGTACTCATTTATATATTTTATGAAACAGTGATGACAACATGATCAGTCTATCTTTAAAGGTGGATGCAAACCTGTTAGAGATCATAATGAAAATGAAGGATTATTACGAATGTTTACAAAAAGGTTGATGTGGAAGTACCATTTTACCTTAATTCCATGAGCTAGGATATTGGTGTTTGTACCTTCTGAGAAGGAGATAATGAAGAAACTAACATAGGTCTGGAGGAGTATATTGTCTTTCAACTTTTCTGGTGTCAATGTGAAATCTTTATGAAGAATTTGGTGGTGGAGTGAGGTGTGGTGGGATATTCTCATAGAAAAATAATCAAGGGAGATATTTAAATGTGGGGATAGAATTTATCTCACCATATGCGACCTTGTAAATGAACCATTCTGAGGAGGATGGTAGTGGTCCATGATTTAGTTTCATCATGTATAGTTGGATAACTTTTGAGTAAGAAGTTATGGAAAGACTCATATAGAGTGGTATTATATTCCTATTAAGGTCTTACTTCGAGATAATATGGGTATAATAGTCTTGGTAATGGGATAAGGAGATCTTTTCTTAGGTTTTTTGTACCAAGATCGCTTAAGTTTGGACCCCTAGAGATAAAGGAAGTGAATGCGAAGGTGGATTATCTTTCTGGTCAAAGTTTTTATGTGAACTTCCTTATTTAGAAGCATGATTTATTTCATTTTTAGGAATATAAAGGTTTAAATTTGGGGAGTATATAGTAAGCCATATTTTAACCAAATGATACTTAACTCAATTTTTAGGTTTCTGAGTCTCGGGACATCCCTAGGGGTAAAAAGTTAAATTTACCCAAGCCAACTCAAAAAAAAATTCTGATGGTTCAGTTGATCTCGGGATGTGGTGTTTATCATCAGGATAAGATTTATTAATTTCTAAGAATGTTTAATTTTAAGTGATATTTAATGTTTATAAATTAAACAAATATTTATCTCATGAGTGTGAATGGAGATATCTCTTAAATGGGATCTTAGATGGGAATATTGACACTAAGGTTTTTCTTAGAACAGGGTGTTTTACCTAGGAAAGGCGTAAATTATGCAATTAGGTTTCAGGTCATGGATAAAATATTTTTTATACTTTTAATTAAAAGATTGGTAAACCTATTTTTATTTTATAAATACTCGATTATGTATTTTTTTCTATGTTTAGTCATTTCCACTAGTGACAATACCCTAGAGAGAGGGGTATTGAAGATCCTCACTCAAGAAGATACCAATGGATTACGATGAATGATTGGACAAGTATTTGTGACAACATCGATGATCAGATCACATGGATATGATAATAGGAACCATGGAATCAAATGTGGATTTAAGTGGTGATTATTCTCCATTGAGGTAGGGCTTTTTATTTTTATCTTTATCTATTTGTAATGATTTTGAGCATATAATTTTCTATGGAACTGGTTTCCTAAATTGCTTGGACCTATGATTTATTTGATTTTCATTTATTCCTGCATAAACCCCCTAAATTATGCACTAATTTGTTCTCGGTTCTTCATCATTGATGATACCATGCCCGATGAATGGTGTCCTGATCCTAGCATCAGCCAGCAGTTATCTGTCTAGCGATTATTCTTCATTTATTTCCCTATATTTCCTTAAACATTTTCTACTGGATTTTTCTAGGGTTTTGTGTTCAGTGATTCTTGGAATGGATCAGTACATGATTGGAAATATGGGTCTTTGGTAAATTGAATTAGGCACGAAATTAGTGATCGAGGCATGGAAGATCAATTGTAAATGGAGGCAGATCACTAGATGGCATGGGGATACAGATTCTTAAGGTGTAGTAGGATTTTGGGCATCAAGGATATGTATGAATTGATTGAAAACTATTTTTCTAGTGAGGAACGACTGTAAATTGATTGTTGGAGTCACTACAGTTATAGGAATGGATTTATATAATGTTTTAGGTTTGATTAGAAGAAAGAAATGCAATAACAAGAAGATTCCAGTCATTTTCTGAAATTTGGGCTCAAAAAATCAATCACGTTGTGTTTGATCTAGAGCCACGTGTCATGTATCACCTAGGAATTGGTGTCTAGGGTTTCATTAGGAGTTATATATCACACGTCATGTAGCCCAAGAGAATATTCAGTGTTCCCCTAAGCTAACCAACATGGCATATACAAGGAGTACTTTCCCAAGTGGTTGTTTGGATACACATCACATGTGGGTATGGACAACATATCATATGCCCTTGGCTATTCATGACTCAACCTCCCCGATAACACATGTCAAGTGAGTTTCCTGAGTCCACACATCATGTACCCTATCACACACTATTTGTAGGTATACTCATGGGTTCCATATAGCGAGGTAGTACATGACTATATTGTTGTTGAGGGACTTCATGTTGTGTACCCCTGTAGTATTTTTGTGTAATTTTTCTAGACTTGGTGGCTCTAAATATCTCATTTTAGAGGCATTATATTTAGGTTTAAAGGTAATTTATCTTGAGATTTTTTCCACATAGATCACAATTGTACACTCTTATTTGGAATTAAAGGTGAGACATGATGTGGTATAAGAAGTTAGTCTAACTCTGTAGGGTTGATAATAGGTATTGGGTGTGGTGATCAAAGAATTTATAACAAGTCATGGGTCCTCTATATCACCGATAGAGCTAGGTACTCCCCCACATACTCAGGGATCAGGTCTTATATATATGGAGTTGGGTACTCCTTTGTCTAGAAACTCAAATGAGTTGTGGTTACTTTATTGGGTTTGGTTACTCCTTCAACCTATAAATATCCATTGGTGATGCATGGGTCCCCCACTATAGTTCCTAATAGGTAATGTGGGTTTTTTCATAGTTGGTTAGTTATGATAGTATGGTTTAGTACTACCTTGACTGATATCTATTCTTAGACAAGGTGTGGGTTTCCCAATGGGTTTCTAGAGTGTTGAACGAAAATGGTGGATAGTGAGGTGTGGTACTCCTTCGAATATCACAAATACTTCAGTGAATAGAAGGTTCCCCTTATAGATTTTGGTAGTGTTGTTAAAGGCTGGATGAGTAGATAGAATACTTTCAGACTTGTGACTCCTCATGACCCCTCATGGTTTCCTCTTAAATAAGGCATTTCATTGGGATATTGACTTCAAGCATTGTGATCATTTAAGTTCTTTGATAATCTGTAGTTTCTCATGAGATATGAACCTAAATGGATGGGAGGTGAGATGACTAAGACTTCTCTATACCCCCGAAACTTCTTATGGTAGAGAATATCTGGATCTTTCCATGTCTTGCTCCAAAGTACCTTCTTATTCAAGATTTTGAGTTGACTTGTTTCTTGATTTACTTTATGGTTTTCATGAATCATACAAATTATGTTTATACTCACCCCTATATGAGATTTTTACTTGCACACATTGTGTCTGTATAGATGATATAGGGATTAGGATGGTATTACCAGATGTGGAGTTGGTGTTGCTTATTCATAGATAATGCTTGGTGGTTCTTAGAGATTCATGGTGGAGCATGGTGATTTATGATGATGGTTGTGACCATTCCAGAGAGAGATTAGTCTAGGAGTACACATATCAAGGATGATCTTTCCAATGTCTTTTGTTAAATATATTCAAAGGCTTTTTAGATATACATTTTTTATACTTTCATGTGTTTCATTATGCTTAAATTTGATGTCCCATTCATATATTATATACAGTTTAGTTGTTTATATATATATTATTTGTATTATTAGTTATTTTATGAATTCATTAAAAAAATGGTTCATTTTAAGGGGTTTATTTTTTTTCATTAATGGCGGTTATAACCCCCTCTAAATGCATTAGTGGTGGTTATGAGAAACTTCCTCTAAAGTGGTCACCCACTCTTGTTAGGGAAAATTTTACATAAACACTAGTTTGGTAAAAAAAATAGTGATGTTTATTTTAGAAATGATTTTAATCCATTCTATTTTTTATAAAAAAATACAAATTGCTCCTATAAACACAATATATTAGAAACATTTTGAATAATTTAATGGTAATTTCTAACTACCGCTAATTTTTTTTAAAAAGTAATTTTTTTATCAAATTAATTACGGTCAGTTGCCAAAAATTCCCCTAAATTATTTTTTTTAAATACCCTTCCAACCACACCCCACCACCACCACCACCACCATGTGTTTATGCTGCCACTCCTCCTACCACACATGTGCACACCCTCAGACCTACCTCACCACCACCATGCATGCACCCTCACCCTGCTCTCACGAAGTGAAAAAAAACCATGGCGTAATTTGAACCTGGGATCTACAGGTTCAATGTAGTTGTACCACACTACTAGGTTGTAATAATTTTCTATTATTTTTAGATATGTATTTATATTTATATATATGTATATATGTATACAAATAAATTTTATTTGTATAATATATTTAAATATATTTAAATATATAACCTATATATACATTAATGTATTTATATTTATATTATGTATTTATGTATTTATATTCTAATACATTTATATAAAATTAAATATATATATATATTATACATTTATCAAATACATTTATATTATATATTAAATGAATTTATGTATGCATTTATATTATATACATTTATATTATATGCTATATACATTTATATTCATGTATAGACAGATATAAATATGGTATATATTTATAAAATATAATACACACACACATATATATATATATATAATATTTAAATAATATATATATTTACATATAGTATAATATTTATATTCATATATAAATAAAATCATACGTAAATTTATATATGAATATATTTTACATATTTAAATATATCTATAATATATATATTAGGTAGAGGGGGTTACGAACCTCAAACAACACACACACTCAGTCACCACAGTGGATCAAGCCTCGTCTATCCCCACAAGGAATGACAAGCACCCACTAGACCTATTTTATTATATGGAGTAGACTAAAAGGCCAAAATTTATATGGATCATAAGTTCAACTGACTATAGCCTAAAGTCCCTTTGTGGGAGATGACTTGAAGTTCTGAAAGATTAGCCTATATCACGCTAAGTCACTATTCTTCCACCCTGTTACCCTCCTATCAATAATAATCACATTGTTTCACTCATCTAAAGGTCACACCATCACCCCTACAAGAAGGAATGATAACCATATATCACACATTATAAATCCATGTGGGGGAGGGTTGGTTGATTGGTATCAACACACTCATCAATATTTTGATCTTCCCACTTGATAATGCATGCGTGACGCCCCATTGCACTGCTAGCCTAGTTGCATTACATCGTTTGACTATTTCCACTATATTGATCATCACATCGTAGGTCACCCCTCCATCCTACATCAAATGTTTAGGTGGGTAGAGGGAAATTTGATAGGCACCAACACACTCATTTCTATTTTGAGTTGCCCACCCAGTGATGTTTGCATGTTGTCATGTTGCACCACATAACTTTCACACAATGCCATATATATGATAACACCATGTTACTTGTTCCTAGATCTTGGTGGTTCATAGGCCCAGTGGCTCAAATTTCAATGATGGATAAGAGGCCCTATGTCCCAAATTTCATTGATGTCCCAGAGTACCTGTGGCCTGAATGCCCAAATAGATGGATTGAAATCCCAAATCAGGTTATTAGAACCACTATTACAGTACCAGTTATAGTGCTGCTATAGTTCCTGCATAAATCCTCCCCTTCCTAGATTTGAACCTAGGTATTTCATGTAGGAATATAGGGTTCTCACCACTAAGACAAACCCCAACTAAAAAAGAGTTTATTGGTAATGTCATTTTACCATTGGTGGGCCCGATGACCTAGGGTGAGCATTACATTCCCTATATAGGCAGATGTGAGTATAATTTCAGTGCATGTCTAAATCTTATGGGATTAAATATTGGGCCATTTACCCCAAATTTTGATGGGTACAACTAGTGGTTACCACTTAGTTAAGCCCTTGGGGGAAACGTGTGTATTGGTAATTTCCTTTTACCACTGGTGGTCTCATTGACCCGGGGCAAGGGACATGTTCCCCATATAGGAAAATGTGACCATAATATCAACTCATGTCTAAATCATATGGGATTTAATCCTAGTCCAGATTACCTAGAGATTGAGGGGTGAAATTAGTGGGTACTACTCAACAAAGACCTTGGAAAAAACATGGTATTGGTAATTACCTTTTACCACTAGAGGGCTCGCAAACTTGGGGTGATAAAAACATTCCCTAGCTAGGTAAATGTGAGCATAACTTTTCATCATAACCAAACATGGTGATATTTGATCTTGGGACAGTTCCTCCAGAGAGTGATAGGTACAAACAGTGGGTACCACTCAGTTAAGACCCAAGGGGAAAACGTGTATATTGGTAATTACCTTTTACCACTAGTGGTCCCACTAAACCAATGTGAGTAGCTCATTCCCCATCTAGGAATATGTGAGCATAATTTTATCTCATGTCTAAATCTGATGAGATTCAAGCCTAGTTCAGTTCACCCATAGAGGAAGGGGTACAACCAGCAAGTATCACTTGGATAAGCCCTTGGGGGCACAAAATGTGTGTATTGGTAACACCCTTTTACAACTAGTGGGCCCGCTAGTATGGGTTGAACAACATGTTCCCCAGCAAGGAATGTGCGAGCATAATTTAAGCTCATGTTTGAATCTAGTGGGATTTAATTTTGGGATAGTTTCCCCAAATATCAATGGGTATAAAAAATGGTTACCACTAAGATAATTCCCTAGGGGAAAAAAGAGGTTGTCCCCACTAGAATGCATTAGAAATACACACCCTTAAGATTTATGGGGCGCTACTTGTTTAAGCAAAATATGTGAAATCTTGGGCATGCTGATAAGGGGACTCGAAATTGAAACCAGGGCTAGCGACTCCTATGTCGCTTCCACTCAACCATGTGACCATTGGAAAAATGTGTGTATTGGTAATGTTATTTTTACACTGGTGGGACCAAACTAGGGATACCATCACATTCCCTAGATAGGAAAATGTGAGAATAATTTCAACTTATGTTTGAATTCGATGGGATTCAAGTTTGGGCCAGTTCCACCAGAGAGCGAGGGGTACAACCAGCGAGTATCACTCGGCTAAGGCCCTAGGGTAAAAACATGTGTATTGGTAACACCCTTTTACCACTAGTGGTTCTATTGACCTATGGTGAGTATATCATTACCCATCTAGGTAGATGTGAACATAATTTCAACTCATGTCTAAATCTGATGGGATTCGAACCTAGGCCAGTTCCCCCATAGAGTGAGGGGTACAACCAGCGAGTACTGCTTGGCTAAGACCCTAGGAGTCTCTATATAATATTTTTATATAATGTATTTAAATATATTTATATAATTTGTTTGTAATATGTAAATATATATACATATATATTAAAATTTGATTTAAATAAAAATAAAAAATATTTAGAGGGTTTAAAATCACTGCTAATATAAATGATGAGCATTGTTAATAACTTATATTAGTGGTGGTTTTAACCTTCTATAGTTTTTTGTTTTTTATTAAATCAGTTATATATTTAGCAGTGGTTTTAGGACAAATGTCATTAAATATATAATAGATTTAATTAATATATATGTATATACTATATTAATTTATAATGGGAAATATATAATATAATATGAATATAATATATATGTGCAAGTGATATAATATAATATTTATATTTATATAATTATTTTTATATGCTTATATATATATATATATAATTTATTTATATATTTAATATATTAAGTTGAATTCATTTATTTATATACTAAAATCATAAATACATCCTTGTAATGTGTTTTATAGAACAATAATAATAATAATAAATACATATATATTAAATGTGTATATATATACAATATATCATATATTTATGTATACAATTAATTACGTTTACATTATATATTATGTATACAAATATATATAATATACACAAAATTAAATGTGTTTATATAATTTATATTTATAGTGTGTGTGTGTGTGTGTAATATTTAAGCACAACTCTCACTGAATTATATATTTACATATATTTGAATAAATATATTTATACATATATTTATAATTACATTTATATTATGTGTACAAATATACACATATTTATATATTTATAAATATATTTATGTAAAGTATTCGTATATTTATATAATCACACACACATGTATACTTATACAATGTATATATAAGTATTAATTTAATGTATTTATATAATATTTTTATAAATATATCTATGTAATATGTTTATATAATGTATTTAAATACATTTATATAATGTGTTTATATAATGCATTAATATATATATATATAATAAATTTTGTTTTTTTAAATATAGGGGGTTAATTTCACTAACCAATCTGGGCTACCCTTAATCTGGGCACCCAAGTCGGTTTGTGGAAAGGACTAAAGGAAATCTCTGATCCATGTGGGCTAACAAATAGTTTTTGGGTATCAAGAACGTTACTTGGGAATGATTTTCCAAATAAATTTATCAACATAATATAAATGATATCCCAAGAGAAATCAAAACAATCCAAATACAAAATAAACACCCAAACATGGGAAAAATATCATCAATATCCACATGTAAAAAATGAACAGTATAGGAATCCAAAAGACTATAAAAAATAGAGAGTTAGAATGCTAAAATTGAGACTCAAAATAAAATAAAATAAATCCATCCCTATTTGACATGGGGGTCAACCTCCTACCATGTCACCATTATCACCCACTAACATGAGTACCCTCCACCTCCAAGTGAAGCCTTGCTTATACTCGTGTCTAATAAAAAAAGTCTATATACACCCATTGGGTGTAAAAAAGGTGTGAGAATATATATCTCAGTAGGATCCCACCAAGTGTTTCATAAATAACCATTTCTAGACAAAAATAAACATGTTAGTTTGAAAATAGTTTAAGTAAAAACATGATTTTAATACTTAAAATAAATAGAGGAAGAATGAAAAGTATGCAAAGCCAAGCACCACGGGATAACCCTATGGTAACTAAGTTCAAGGCATCATCCTTAGATCCTAATAGTCTTGGTGATTGATCCAATATATTCCATGTGTGTGCAGCCACCAGGGAGATCGTCACCATGTTCCCAATAACCTGGTGACACCTAACCATGACACCCTAATAAATTTCCATATGTTTAGTTGGTGTTTTAGTATATCCCAAAGGCTAGGGAGGGAGGACCTTGCCTAATAGTAATTTTTATAATCTTCATACTTAGGTATCAGGGGTTCGTATGTTCTATTCCATTTTCATTCAATTCAAATTCCATTTTCAATTCATCCCATAAAAAAACATGCCAACTTCAATCAATTTCCACTCAATATAAAAGTAACTCACTTTGAAATCAACCAAACACACCCAAGTAGTCCTCAAAATGTAATTTTTATGCATCAAAAAATTTAAAACATCTTTTTAGAAATAATCAATCATATTAGATTGATCAAACAATGGTAAACCATGAAAACACCAACCTTAATAACTTTAAAACACCAATAACTAGATGAAATCCATAAGAAATGGAGAAGGAAGACCATATGGAAGCAATAGAAAACCATAAACACAAGGTATCAAACCATTTGGTTTGGATTTATCAAACCATAGGCCACTATGGCCATGGTGAAGAGTGAAAACTGAGGGAGGAATAAGGAGAGATCCAAGATAAGGAAAAGGATGGACTTACTTGATGATTCCTTGAAGATCCAAGGTGAAATACCGCCAAAATGGAATCCAATGGTAAAGTGAAGGATGAGATCATGTGTTTATGGTTAGATAAATCAAGTGGGGTATGATAGGAAAATAGGGGTTAAAATGAGTAAGGGTGGAATGGAAATTTCATTTTTTTAAGTTTTGGACAGACCATACAGTTTGGCTGCATAGTTTACTAAATCGTATACCAACTATGTAGATTACTACTGCTTCACCTAGGTAGCTACATGGTTTCTCCACACAGTTTGGTAAACTATGCACTAACCATGAAAATATATATTGTCAAAAACCACAAACTTTTTTCACAGTTTCTACACAGTTACTCCTAACCATGTGCTAACTGTACGATTGCCCAGTTTTTTAAAAATTTCCAAAATTTTAAGGAAGAAAATTTGGTAATGATTGAATAAGATTGAAATCCAATAAATAGATGATTCATAAATTAAAATGAAATCATGAGTGTGAAAATTCTACCCACAACGTCACTTTATACTCCTAGAAATTCAACCCAAAGACTACAAAAAATGACCCAATTATAGGGGTTATTTTTTAGCGTAGAGGGGGTTATAACCCCCTCTAAGTACATTAGCAGCGGTTATGAATAATCGCCACTAATGTGCCTGCCTACTGTTGTTATAGGTGGTTTTGAGGAACTGTTGGTAATGTGTTGGCCAATTTAGCGATAGTTGTATTAGGGGGGCTTTAAATCTCCTATAATTTCACCATAGAATACCAGTTTAAAGTGGGTTTTAACCTCCTCTAATATATTTATCAAATTAGAGGCAGTTGATAACTACCGCTAATTGAGTTGTAGTTCACGTATTAGAGGCAGTTTTGCAAACCACCTCTAATTGAGGCATATATTAGAGGTGGTTTAACCATCTCTAATTATTATTATTATTTTTCAAATATCATATGAGCCCGACCCATCCTATTCCCAGTCTTGTGAGCCACTCCCATTCACGTGGCTCCTCCATGTAAACCCCACTGTCATTCTCATTCCCTATTAGTTATTCCTCATACCATGAGCCCCTTTAGTTCCTGGTGGCTCCATGTGAGTGCCTCTCCCATTCGCCTTCCCCATGAACCCACCCCCTTAGTTGCCCCCACAAATTCCCTCCCATTCTGAGTGGGCCCCTCCACCAAAGACAGCACCCGTCCAACACTGCTCCGCCCACCCCCACCTTGTAAAATTTTACTCTACTCAGTCTCAAACCAATGATCTCCAACATATCATGCCAACCCCTCTACCACCATGGAAAATATTTTTTTATATTTTAATTACACATTATTATATTTATATATAATAGGAAGCTGATTCAAATAAATATTATTTGAATAAATATTTAAATCCATATAAATATATGACCTATATATATTTATATAAATTAATATATATATATTTATATTATGTGTTCATGTGTTTATATTATAATACAATTATATTATATTCAATTTATACATTTACATAAACTATATATTTTATATGTGTATTTACATATATTTGAGTAAATATATTTTATGATTCTATTTATGTTATGTATATACACATATATTTATATATTTATAAATATATTTATGTAAATTATTTATATACTTAGATACATATTTATATATTATGTACATGTTTATTTATAATATATATATAAGTACTTATTTAATACATTTATATAATGTCTTTAAAAATATATTTATATAATGTCTTTAAAAATATATTTATATAATGTGTTTAAAAATATATTTATATAATATATTTCAATACATATATTTATTATTATATACATTAATATATTTTTATTTGCATAAATTGTATAATGTTATATATAATTAATATTATATGAAATACATATATATGAAATACAATTTATAAAAAAATTATATTATATATAATTAATACAATATGAAATACAATTCATACAAATATTATATATGAAATAAAATTTATACAAATATTTATATAATGTTATATGAAATACAAATTTATATTATATATAATTAATATGTATATTATATATAATTTATATTATATGAAATGCAATTTATAAAAATATATAATTAATATTATATGAAATAAAATTTGTACAAATATTTATATAATGTATTTCAATATATATATTTATTATTATGCACATTAATATATATGTATTTCAAAAAATATAATTGTATAATTTTATGTACATTAATATATATGTGTATTTCAATAAATATAATTGTAAAATATTTGGTATATTAACATATATTTATTTGTATAAATTGTATATCATATAATATTAATTATATGTAATATAAAAGCATAAACATATTATTTAAAAATATATTTATTATTATTATTATATAAATTATAAAAACTACAAGCTTGGGTTTTTATATGATATATTTTTTAAATAAATTATATTTATGTATATATTTACATAATATGTTTATGTTTTTATATTATATATATTTAATATTATCTAAAATATAATTTATACAGATAAATATATATTAATGTACATAAAATTATACATTTATATTTATGTATACATATAAATACATTTAAATACAATCATATAAATATTTTATATAATATGTTCATATAATGTATTTAAATACATTTATATATAGTGTTTTAATTATATATATATATATATATATTGTGGAATTTGATTTTTTAGATTGTGGTGGTTCACAACCCCCTCTAATTTATGATATTAGAGGGGGTTTTGAACCCCCTCTAATTTAAGACATTATAGTGGGTTTTCAACCCCTATAATTTAAGACATTTGAAGGGGTTTTGAACTCCCACTATTTTAAGATATTAGAGGGGGTTATGAACTATTGATAATATCATTGATTAATAGTGGTTATGAACCCCCTCAAAATAGAGAGGGTTCATAATCCCCTCTAAAATCCAACCGGATATTAAAAAAATAATGTTAAAAAATTTAGAGGGGGTTCTTAACCCCCTTTAAATTTGATGATTAAAGAGGGTCCACATATCCCCCTCTAATTTATATAGAAAATGAATTTATAAGGGGTTCATAACCCCCTATAAATTTAATGATTAGATGGGGTTGTACATAACTCCCTATAATTATACCAAAAAAAACAAATTTAGAGGGGGTTATGCATAACCCCCTCTAATTTGCTATTTTTTTGTATTGAAAGCGTGATCAAGGAACATATGAGGTCATTTATCCTTCATAAATTATCATCGCTCCCAATTCTTGTGAGAGTCACTCCCATGTTTCCAAAACACTTGGACTAACAACATAGATTTCCTATATAACACTTTCTCCCAGGAGTCAACAATTCTAATTGGTTTCTCAGTCATTGATGCATCGAGTTTTGATTCAAGTTCTTCCCAATTAAAACCATGAGAGGGGTCTAAATTATACTTTTTAAGTGAGAAATATGGAATAAATCATGAATTTATGTTAGTTGAGGAGTAAAATACATTCAATATGCCACTTTCCCAATTCTCTCAATAATTTCAAAGGGCGTGATATACCTCAGAGCAGGATTACCCTACTTTCCTAGCTGTTAGTGACCCAACTAGTGTGAAACCTTTAAAAACACTCAGTTACTAACCAATAACTTCAAGGTATGATGTTGATGATCAGTATAATACTTATAATGACTTTGAGTAGTTTTTAATCATTAATGAATAGTTTGAATTGAGTTGTGCATTACATATATGAAACTCAATCCTACAAGAGAGGCCTCACCCACTTCGGTTAAAAAAAGTGGAGATCGGTAAGGTCGACCATATAAAGCCTCAATATGAGTAATCTTCATTAAAGATTGGTATCTATTGTTATATGTGAATTCAACCAGAGTATTATGGGTGTCTTATGACCCCCCAAAGTCTAAGACATACACATAAAGAATATCTTATATTATATGGATCACCCATTATGTATGGTCTTTAGGATATTGGTGATATATTGTACTCAACATTTCCAGGGATCCCATCAACTCCTGGTGGCTTTTCTAGAATTAGGGGGGAAATCGGGAATCTATATCAGAAATAATAGTGAAATTTACCCCATAAAACCTCACGGTCTCTTGTATATACTGCTTACCAAGCTCTTCCACCTTAGTAGTGTCCTTGGTAAGAATGAAATGAGTGGTCTTGGTTAACTAATCGATTATAGCTCATATGTAATTCCTTCCCCATGGTACACAAGGCAGCCTAATAATGAAGTCCATGGACACCTCTTCCCACTTCTAAGTAAGTACATGGAGATGTTGAAGTAAACTTGAGGGGTTCTAGTGCTCGGCCTTTATCTAATAATAGGTATATCACTGAGACACCAAATCTATTATATCATGCCTCATACATGGACACCAATATCGACATTTCATATTACAGTATATCTTAGTGGTTTCAGGATGAACAACCCATAGAGATTTATGGAAATCCTCCAACATGACCCTTTTCATCGATATTGGTACCATGCATCGGTTCTTAAAGAAAAGGGTGTACTTTTGAGATATAGATCACTCACTGGTGGTATCCATGCTATATAAAGTTTCCCAAATCCACTGATATTCAACATCCCCTACTTATCATGGTGAATGGTCTCAATAAGAGAAGGTTTCAACTAAATACTAGTGAGGAACACACTCCCTTCTACCTTTCTCATATTCAAGTGACTCTAAGCTAAGTATACTATTATAATCCTTGAGGTATAGAGAGGAAAACTTCTTACCGAGGTCATTGGGAACCACATTTCTCTTTTCTAGTGTATAGGTGATGTTGAAATCAAATCCTTGGAGATATTTCACCCATTATGACCATCAAATATTCATGTATTTTTAAGTGAAGATATGTGTAATGAACCAACTTGGGTCAACCTGCCACGTCTCCTAGGTCATCCGCTAAAAGACCCAAGGCATATTCACGATCACCATGGGCTGACGATTAGCACTAAGGTATCAATGCTAACTCATTGGGAATGGTTTCACCTTTGGAATCTAATAAAATATTCCAAGGTATTCATTCAAGAAACTAGTATAACCCATCCATAAATTTAATATCAGTGCCATAAAATAAAAAAATATAATAATAAATATCATTCCAAATAGAGTATATTACATTATCAATAATAATCCATAACCAATAACAAAATATAACAAAAGCAAAAAATTAAAACACCATATAACTAAACATGAGTCTCCAAAATATGTTCATGCTCGATTAAGCTGATGTATAGAAAAAACTAAACCACAAATGTAGAAGATCACAAAAATCCCAATCATGTTATATCCATATGGCCCATGGCCACCACCAAACCATTATCATTGAAGGCGACATAAGCATCAAGAAGCTCCTCTATGAGCTATGGCTCCTTTACCTTTACCTATAGCATAAAAAACTAAGTCAGTGTATGCAAAAAGGTATATATAAGGTGTGAGACAAATCTTAATCTTCTAGGCATAGTAGAAGTACCTATTAGGTCATATCTGAATCAAAAAATTTTTATAATCAATGAATAATATGAGATGTTCTTGAAAAAGAACATCATGAAAAACAAGATTAAATAAAATATTAATTAACTATTTCACCAAAACCAAGAAGATAAGATAATAACATATAATTTATAATTAATTTTTGTGGATAAAGAAATACCTTAAATTGAATTTATTTCTTTGTTGATGAATTAGAATACCACTTATTGTCAATCCATCATTATAGTGAGATGATTCAAGTATAGAATCTCTCTAGAGGTGATCCACACATGCACCCTGGACATCTGAACATTGTCGTAGAAATCCTAAAGTGATAGAGTATAAGATTATGAAACTTGTATCATTCATTGATGATCTTCACAAGAATCTCTTCTAGTGAAAGGACTCTTCTTGCTCTATCTGGACATGAGAGGTTGGTGGAGTAGGATCATTCTCTATTCTTGAGAGTGCTCTGGTAGAAAATATCCCTAGTTCTTGATATAATTCTCTATAGACTTTCATTTTGTGAAATGATGATTAGGTTTATAAATGACATAGTCGAGTTTATATAGAGTTAGGGTTAGAAAAATAATAATTTCACCTAGGCCCTTATTTATTTTTCAAATTCCCACCAAACCACATGTCTAAAATAATAATATTATTATTGTTTACTTGACATGAACCAAACTCACAGATAAAATAAATATATTTTTTCTTAAATAAATAAATCAATATTTATTCAAATAATATTTAATATGTATTTTATCATCATCCATTACTCCTCCCACATCCTCCTCAATATTTATTAGAAATTTAATAATGACTATTTATTTAAATAAATAAATATCACCTCATTATTCACCAATAAATAAATAAATATTATATTCACTAGAATATCAAATAAATATTTATTAAATATCCAACTCACATATATGTTCTCTTGAATAACTAGTGATCAATTATTTTTTATCAATCATATATGAATAATTATTAAATTTTATATGGGAATAATATTTATTCAACATGTTATATTAATATAAAATTTAATTGATATTCTGAATAAACTTAGTGTGTGACCCTCTAGGCCTCTTTCTCAGTAGAATTAGGTAATTACACCTAAATTACAAGGTCATCATTTAAAAAATGTGCCAAGGAACCCATAGAGAAATAAGTTAAATGCCACAATTCTAATAACAATATACAAACACACATTTTGTAATAAAATACCTTTATCATGATATCTCTAATCAAGTAGGTTCTATGCTGGTGTTATCAACCTATGTGCTCATGTCGCCTTCTTTGACTTTCCAGAAATGAAATTGCCGAAAGAACATCATGGTCATAGACTTAATCAGGTGGTTCAATTTCTATCAAAGGGCCTAAGATATAAACTTCTAATAAACTAGAAAGGTAAAAATAATTTCTCTCATTATCCATTAACGCAATATCACTTGTGACACACCCAATGTCTCTTACCTCACTGCGAGCATATTTCATCACTATTTTCATCAATACATCAAAGTGTGTGACTCATGATATGCATTAATAATAATAATAAATCCCAAGTGACACTTTACACATCTAAATATAGAAACATATAATGACGTATATTAATTTTTATTTCCTATTAGAGGGTCATGTTTACATAATTTCCTACTCTAAAAAATAACAATAACACACACTATGAGAAAGTGTCTCAAATTACTTTGAGTCTCCAACCATGATAGCCTGTATCTTTTATGTACCATCAAATGATGTCATATGAATATAGAATTTATATTTAAGAGTATTTTCATGGTACTTCTAGGTTCTCGTTATAGCGGGGGGATACTGTGACCTTTTGGTATGATATTTACCCTCAGGACATTATCATATACTACATCACACAGAAGAAAAATAATGATGTGATAATAAATTTATTAATATTCAAATAAAAAAATATAGGTAATCATAAAGTATATAAATTTTTGTTTGAGGGAACCAACTCTGACATACTCTCATTTTCACTAGATACAACTACTAAAAACCTTTAGTCCACTAGCACTCGTATGAAATTCATGCTTCTATTGAGTAGTCAAGGGGTTCACCAAGTTCTCCTCCATGGAAACTATACTCACAATGAATTTACCCATCTGAGAAAAATCCCTCAAGAGGTGATAATTTTGAAGTATTTTCTTCATCTGTTAGTGTGACCTTATCTCCTTTGAGAGATCCACTGTTGTTGCATTATCACAATATAATGTGATAGGGAATTTAATTATATGAAACACATCAAGATATTCGAAAAGGTTTCATATATATATAACTTATTTGGTTATATCATAAGTCATTATATACTAAGACTCCACTATAGAATTAGTGAAAACTGGATTCTTTGATCTCTTCTAACTCACAACTCCTCCATTGATACTAAAGACATATCTTAACTATGAATTCATATCATTCTAATATTTTTTAAAGATAAAATTTGTATAACCCCCAATGACTAGATCCCTATCTCCTTCATATACCAGGAATATATCCATAGTTTTCCTCAGATTCTTAAGGGTGGATTTAATAGCATACCAATGTTATTTATATGGATCAACGGGATATTTTCCTATCATTCTTAAGGCATGGGAAACATCAAGGTTAGTACATAACATGACATAGATGATTGATCCTATCACAAAACCATATGAGATCTTACTCATTATCTCTCTTTCTTATTGTTCTTGAGGACATGTTTTCTTGTAAAAATGTATACCATGTAACACTAGAAATAATCCCCTTGTAACAACCCAAATACTTAAAAAATAATTTGTTTTCATTTTGGAATTAAATAGTAAAATTATTTATAAATGTATAATAAAATAAGTGGTATTTATAGAAATTAAGGAATATATACTAATAGAATAGTAACCTCACTTATGAGAGTATAAATAAATTATTTTATCTTATAAGTAAAACTATGATATATTTATATCATGGAATAAGTAAATAAATGTTTTTAAAATGATAAATTAAGTGTTGGTATTTTTTTGAAACATAAATGTTTATTTACAATTTTATAATTAATATAATGATTTAAAAGAAAATTTATATTCATAAAATATATTCATAAATAAATATTTTGTCATATTATGATCATAAGATAATTTTATGAGACCTTTATTAATTTTTCAAAGTGTCATAAAATCAATTATAATATTAAAATCGGTATTTTTTGAATAAATGATGATTTTAATTAAAAACTAAATTTATCATATTTAGACAATTATTTTCAAAAAATGGTGCCCATTTTTTAATTCTACACATCAAAAATGGTTAGGGTTAATTTTTTATATTTTTCGGTAATAGTTGAATTTTTTGTGAATAGTAAAATACGATAATTTATGGTATATATACATTATAAGTTAAATACATTATTATTTGAGTCATTACTAATGTAATCACCTTAATCTATAAATCCCCTTAATTATTTAATATATTTTATGATGATGTTTAAACTATTCATATCCTTGATACAAAATAATAAACTAATGAATAAAATAATCAAAAATCACCCCACTCCTCCACTATAAATACCACCCATCACCACCTTTTCTCCTCACACCTCCAAATCCTTGAAGCTTGTCCAAATTCTGACTAGTACTCTTACTGAGCCACTAACCCATGTACATGAGCCTTTTTTATCAAAAAAATACCAAATCTAATATTCCTAAAGAGGTTCTCAATGAGAAGAATTCAAGAGGTAAAATCCTCTTTCATTTTCTTTTATTTTCTCTTCAATTTCTTTTCTTTTATTATTCTCTCATTACCTAACCTAATCCAAGTGGAATGATAACTCCAATATCTTAAATATAATAGAATTTTATTTTATTTTTTAATGTAATATTCATCATCAAACCTATATTCTTCTCCTCTTATTCTAGAAAATGAAATTATCACCTTTGACATGTCGATTCACCGCCTTTGGGAATGATGAATTTTCATTTTTTTTCTTTACTGACTTCAAGTATAGTCATAAAACCATTATTATGGTTAAAAAATATTTAATTATGTATATTATAACTTTTTTAATGTTATGGAACTAATTTATAGAAATAAAATTAAATAAAATGAAACTAGTTTGTGATGGTCGAAAAAAAACCTGCAAAAAATAAACCAATCTTTTATCATTAATGTTTTATCTAATGAATCATCCTCATATAAGAAAAAAATGATATATGGTATTATTTAAAATTATGTAACCATATTAATACCATTTTATCCCACTTCTGGAGTTTTTCTTTCATTTGACAAGAAAATCCATAATGAACCAACCATGGAAACCTTGAAATAAACGCACCCAAAACAATGAAAATAACAAAATATTATTAATAAATGGGTGGAAAGATGTTATAAAATGATAATTTAAGGTATTATAAATATTAATATAGTTCTTTAATAAATTAATAATACTATTCAAACCATTATACAGGAGTTTTGAACACGTTTGAAGGAAGTCAAACTTGAGGTAAGGGACTTTTCTTTAAAAATCCCCTTTTAAATTTCTGTTTTTACAAAATTCAAAAGTAATGGTTTTATGATGAAACTATTCATGTTTTATGATTATATTCTAGTTATTGGGAATTTTTCATGATGATGGGTGGGTCTTTTATATCCATATAATTCATTGGGTATGTTTATATTGGAAATTGACTATAATGGTTATTCCAAGTGTAACTGTGATGGTTACATCATAAGGTAGTCACGAGGGTTACATTGTAAGATGTTCATGAGGGTTAAAAATAATAAGGTATCCATGAGGGTTAGAATCCAATGTAATTATGGTAAGAAAATGATATCCCAAGTTACCTAAATGTTTTATTTATGTTTTCTATGTTTTATGAAAATCTCATTTTTTTCACAAAGTATATGATATTTTATAGGTGATAAGTATATATTTGTGAAAATGATTTCATATGTATATAAGTATACATGGAATAAAATTTTATTTAATTATTTTCATGTCCCTTACTGATATTTTTGTGCTCATCCCAAGTTTTAAAATGTTTTTTTCATAGGGTTTAATGTTGGGTAAGAGGAAGGAAGAAGCCAAGTTGAATATAGTGAATATTTTTCATCACATTTTTAAAGAATGTTGTATTATGAAAAAAGGGATAATGTTTTAGTATATTCCACTTTGTATGTTTATGGGTTATTATGTATAAATTATAACCTAATTATCTAAAACTATAAATTTAAAATATATTTGGGAATGTACAAAAGTGAATTCTAGTTTAATTAACTAGAGTATGGAATGTTTAAGACCAGGTCCTTATAGTTGGTATCAGAGCACGGTTTAGATAAATTTAGGGGTTAGGATGATAGTAATATAAAACCATAAATTATTTTTACCTTATGGTTGTGTTAAAATTATATAGAATTTTAATATTAACATGTTGATTCATTTAAGATATGTCTATTTATAATTTTTTTCCATAGAATAAATAGGGAAGATGAGGTTAGAAGGCATGGAGAGGATGATATCTTTCTGAATCTACAACCTGTAATGGTGGGAATTGGAACCCAACAGTTTGTGATGGTAATGGCTTAGTTTAAGTAGGTGATAAATGGTGGTGTCATCCCTGAAAAAGAATATCCAGAGCTACCACAAAGTAACATGATAATAGTCGAACATTTTATAGGGTATCACCCTCCTAATTTATGAGGATCTTCTGACCTAGTGGTGGATGAACAGTGGATTAAATACATTGAAAATATATTCAATTTAATGGGGTGTTCAGATAAACTAAAGGTTAGTCTTTCTATTTATCATTTTAAAGGTGAAGTTGGCCAGTGGTGGTCAATGGTCAAGAATATCAGGGGAAGAGAAGATATGGATGCCTTGGAATGGGATGAATTTAAGAATATTTTCCTTGAAAAATATGTTCCTAAGGTGGTTTGACTTAGGATTGAAAATAAATTCCGTGAATTGAAATAAAGGTATGAAGATTTAGTGGCCATGTATAAATAAGACTTGACTCAATTGGCAATGTATTCTCCAAAACTTACTTAGGATACTGATATTAAAATCAATCATTTTTACTCAGGATTAAAGCCAAGATATCGAAGGGCATTGACTTCTCATGAATTCAAAAGTTATGAGAAACTTGTTTTGTAATAACCCAAACTTTTATCAACTGAAAATTACCTTCTTATATATGTGTCACATACTATAAACCACATAAAATCACTTTTATAACACAATAAAACTTTATAAATTAATAATTAATTAAATAAGAAGTATTTCTATAAGTTAAGGAACATATACCAAAGGAATACTAACTTGACCTTTGGAATAGTAACAAGACCCTTATGAATAGTAAACTAGACAATTGAATAGTAACCTCACCAATGAAAGTATAAATAAAATTTATCCATCTTATAAGTGACAATATGATATAATTATATCATAGTATAAGTAAATAAATATTTTAAAAATTATTAATTAAGTGTTGGTATTTTTGTAACTCATAAGAATTTAATTAAAATTTTATGATTAATTTAATAAATTAAAAGAAAATTTAATTTCAAAAAATGTATTCATAAATTATTATTTTTTTTGTCTTATTATTATAAAATAATTGTATGAGACATTAATTAAGTTTTCAAAGTGTTAGAAAAATAGTTTTAATTTTAAAATTTTTATTTTCAAAGTAAATGATTATTTTAATTAAAAATTAAATTTATCATATTTAGAAAATTATTTTAATAAAATTGAGTTCATTTTTGAATTATATGCATTGAAAAATGGTTAGGGTGAATTTTTGGGATTTTCTGAAATACTTGAATTTTTGGTGAATAGTAAAATACGGTAATTTACGATATATATACATTATAAGTTAAATACACTATTCATTGAGTCATGGATGATGCAATAACCATTTTTTCAAACTCACATGATATAATTACTGTATTTATTCTCAATAATTAACACTATTTCTTTTCTTGAGAAAAATAATAAACTAATGAATTAAATAAAGAGAGAACACTCCTCTCCTCCACTATAAATACCACCCCTCACCACCTCTTATTCTCACACATCTCAAGCCTTTATCCTTGTCCAAATTCTACTCAAATATATTCCCAAGACCGTCCCCCATGTTCAAGATCTTTTTTTCCTAAAAAAATACCAAAACCAATCCTCCTAAGGAGGTTCTCAAGAAAAAGGAATCAATAGGTAAAACCCTCTTCTGTTTTATTTCAATTTATTTTCAAGTTCTTTTAATTTCTTATATTCTCCTCACTTAACCTTGTACAAGTGGAATTAAAACTCTAGTATCTTACATATACTTGAATTTTATCATATTTATGTAATAATTTGTCATCAAATCTTTTCTCCTACTTTTATTTTAAGAATGAAAACATTATCTGTGAGGTGTCGATTTATCATCTTCGTGGATGGTGTGCTTTCATCTTTCAATTCTACCTTCAAGGATGGTAATGAAACCATTTTTATGGTTGAACCAGATTATATTATATGTATTAAAACCTATTTAATGTCCTGGAAGCAGTATATATACATGATATTTAATAATATAACAAAAATCTAGTTTGTGATTATCAAAAAACGCTAAATTAATATAAATGATTATCATTAATGATTTATCTAATGAATCATCCTCACTTATGGAAACAAAATGGTATTTTATTATCCTATAAGTTCATTAATAACATATAAGTTCATTTCTGTACAACTATCCTCATTCTACATGATTTTCCATACACATATACAAGTAAACCAATCATGAAAACTGTAACATCCCGGTTCCGGAAGCCACCCGGAGGCACCCCGTACCGAGTTGGTCACATGGCCTCAAGTGAATTTCCCCAAATGTCAGAGGATGCCAACTAGCAGCGAAGGACTTGGGTGTGATAGTGGGGAAACTATTCCCTTATTGTCAGAGTAACATAGCAGAAGAAAAACCAAAGCAATAGCAGAAGCAGTAACAATCCATACAAAAGTAAGCAGCTAAAGACCCTCTAGGAAGTGCACACATCCTAACAATCAGTGAATATATGGAAGGTAAAAGTACAGAAGCAGTAAACAAGAAAGTACTTAGCAAAAAACAATTACACATATCAAAAGCAACTAATCAAGCATGGTAACCCTCTAGGAAGTGCACACATCCTATCCCCTCTGGTTCAGTTATAAGAATATATAAATACTATCTGAGGAAGCACTCACAGTCAATTCCCCTTATAGTCAAAATTAATTCAAGACTCTCTGAGGAAGCTCACATGGTCAATTCCCCTTATAGTCTAAGGTAATTCAAGACTCTCTGAGGAAGCTCACACGGTCAATTCTCCTTATAACCCCAAGGTCAAGGAATCTCTGAGGAAGCTCACTCAGTCAATTCCCCTTATAGCCCCAAGTGGTTCAAAGACTCTCTGAGGAAGCTCACTCGGTCAATTACCATTATAGCCCCAAGTAGTTCAAAGAATCTCTGAGGAAGCTCACTCGGTCAATTCCCCTTATAGTCTACTACACCAGGTTCTCATGGCCCTATGTAGGTCAACGAGCATAGCAAGTCAAAAACGTCCAAGTTAAACCTCAAGAACTACTTGGAAAATCAGTCTACAGCATATCAAGCATGTCAGAATACAAACATTCCACCCTACAGAACTAGGCAAGGAAAACAGTAAAGGCAGCCAAATAGGCTAAGAAGACCAATGGTCATAAACAGAACATGCATGGGAAACACATCCAAAGCATATCAATCAACCCTATTCACATCCAATTAACCTCTACACAAGAATACAAGCATGGCAGGCAATCAACAGTGGTAAAATGGTAAACACTCAATGCCCCGTTCTAGGGTATTGGTCAAAATTGCACATAATACTCAAAGACTTTCAACATAAAGGCACAAACCACCTACCTTAGTGTTGGAAGATCGCTATATGTGAACCTCGAGGCTTGAATCACCTTGGAATGCCGAATATCTACAAAAACGTCTAAAACGTTCAACCCATGATATCTCATGAGAGAGGAGAAATCATAAGATGATGCTCTAGGAGAAAATATAATTCACCGATGCAATCCCAACGCAATCGACGGTGTTCGATTTGGAGGATGGGCGCTCGCTCGGGGGGTCTTCAAATATCTGCGGTCGTACGGAGCTCTCGGTCGAACGAGACCTAGAAGGAGAGCTTTCTGGCGATTAGACATGATCCCGGTTCATTTAATGAAAAAAAATTAAGTACACGGTGTATACTTTCCATTTCGGTACTCCGCTTTAGGTGGCCTCTAGGTCACCCCACATGGCCATGTGCATGCCCACTACACGGCCAGCACCCGGCTACCTGCGATAACCGAGTACACGGCGTGTACTTCAAAAATTTCCAGAATTTCCTCTTTTTATCAAAAACGACTATAAAAAGAAAAAAATACCTTAAAAGAAGATCCGGGTTCTTAAAAACTTATCCCCTTAAAGAAATTCATCCCCAAATTTCCCTAGCGCGGCGTAGAAGAAGAAACCTCGAACAGTTCCGGCCCAACTCACTCCAACACCTCAAATGGTCTGACGTACCTCGGTGAAAGCTCACCCTGTCTCCTAATCCTCTTTTCTCCCAACCTTGGTGTAACACGCAGAAAAACCTAATCCCTGACCTCGAACTCTAGAGGTCATCTCCACTAATCATCATCAGACTTCTGTCAAGACTACGCAGTAGCCATCCTCTTCTGAATCAACTCTATCTGCTTTGTGGTCTCCTGAACAAGACGAGGTCCCAGCAAAGCTACCTCTCCTGCCTCCAACCAAAATAAGGGTGATCAACATGGCCTATCGTACAAATCCTCATAAGGTTCCATCTAAATAGTTGCTTGAAAACCATTATTGTAGGAAAACTCCACAAGAGGTGTATGCTTCTCCCAAGAACCTCCAAAATCCAGAACGCATGCTTAGAGAATGTCCTCAAGCACCTAAATTGTACACTCAGACTGGCCATCTGTCTGAGGGTGGTATGTTGTACTCAAAAGTACCTGTATACCCAAGGCCTTATGAAGCCCCTTACAGACCCAAGAAGTAAAACAATCATCCCTATATGAAACAATAGAGTGTGGAACTCCATGCAAAAATACAATCTATTGGATGTACAACCATCCCAGCTCATCAACACTGAAGTCTCCTTGATCGGCAAGAAGTGAGAAACCTTTGTAAGCCTGTAAATGACAACCCATACTACATCATTCCCTTGAGGCAACCTCAGCAACCCTGTTATGAAATCCATCGCGACGTCGTTCCACTTCCACTCGGGAATGAGTAACTATTGTAAAATCCCTGTTGGCCACTGATGCTCCGCCTTCACCTGCTGATAGGTCTCATGACTAAACCAGCAACATCACTCTTCATACCTAGCCACCAATACTAATGGTGTAGATCATGATACATCTTGGTGACACCAGGATGAACTTCCCAAACCGAGGAATGAAAATCCCGCATCAGCTCCTCTCATATATCTGCTGGAACCTATACGCGCCCTTGGAAATGAAAGATCTCATCCCCGCCTACTGTCCATCTAGGAATAGGTTCCTCTCTGATACACTCTCCCATAGGACTAGGCCTTATGAATCTGATATCTTCCTCATTCGCACTCGATCAAGAAGAGTAGAGGTAACAGCTACAGAATAAAGAAACATCTGCCCCTGACTATCGTGCACCTCCAAATGCATCTTAGAGAACAGAGCCATAAGCTTCCACTCACTACTGGACTCCTGAACTTCCTATATCTGAGTCCTCCTGCTCAATGCATCAGCCACTACGTTGCCTTTCCCAGTCGTATAGGCAAGCTCAAAGTCAAAGAACTAAAGGTACTCAGCCCACCTTCGCTGTCTCAAATTCAAATCACGCTTAGTGAAAATGTACTTGAGAATTTTGTGGTCAGTGAAAACCACAAAATGATCTTCCATAAGATAATGTCTTTAACAACACAAGGCATGAACAACTGCCACCAACTCGAGATCGTGTGTTGGGTAATTCCTCTCATGTGGCCTCAACTACCAAGACCTGTACACAATGACTCCATCTCCCTGCATAAGCACAACTCCCAGCCTGATACCTGATGCATCACAGTAAATATTATAGCTCTTTCCTAACTCTAGAAAGACTAGTATCGGTGCTGAAGTCAACCTCCCTTTCAGCGCCTGAATGGCTGATTCATAAGAATCTGACCATAGGAACTTTGCACCCTTCTTAGTCAGACCCGTCAGTGGTGATGCTAAGCGTCGAAAGTCCTGTATGAAACATCTGTAGTATCCCGCTAGCCCTAGAAAACTCTACACCTCAAAGACGTTCTTCGGTTTCTCCTAGGAAACTATTTTACTCACTTTATCTGGGTCTACTGATACTCCTGACTCCGAGATAACATGACCCAAAAAGTGAATCTGATCCATACAAAAGTGGAATTTTGAGATCTTAGCATATAAATGATTCTCTCTCAGTGTACTCAAAATGATTTCAAGATGAGTAGCATGGTCGTGTCGAGTGTGAGAGTACACCAAGATATCGTCCAAAAAAACCACCACGAAGGAATCCAAGTATGGATGGAACACTCTGTTCATCAGTTCCATGAAAACTGTAGGTGCGTTCATGAGACCGAATGGCATAACTATATACTCATATAGACCATACCTACTCTGGAAGGCCGTAAGAGGTATATCTGATGGTCTAACGTGCAACTGATGGTAAATGGATCTCAATTTGATCTTCGATAACACCTGGGATCCTCGAAGCTAATCAAAGAGATCATCAATCCTAGGAAAGGGATATCAGTTCATGACTGTTAACTAGCTCATCTTCCAATAATTTACACAAAGCCTAAGGGTTTTGTCTACCTTCCTCGCTAAAAGGACCGGCGAACCCTAAGGATAAGTACTAGGTCGAATGAAACCCTTTGCCTACAACTCCTCCAACTGCTTATTGAGCTCTTACAACTCAGGTTTCACCATCCTATAAGGAGGAATGGACACCGATGTTGCTCCTGGCACAAGCTAAATAGAAAATTCCACCTCTTGCTCCGGAGGAAAACCTGAGAAGTCCTCTAGAAAGACGTCCCTGAAACGATCCACCACTTGAGGAAAGTCTAACTATGAAGTCCCCTAGTCATCCAAATATAGACTAGTAATCTGGGCTATAACTCCTCCCAACCCATGATGCTCAGGCCCCGCTCTTCTCACCTGAACATCCCATTCGCCCTTATGAAGAAAAGATTCACCTTCTGGTGACGTGAAACTCACCCTGTGGTGATAACAGTCGACGAATTCCTAGAATGGAACTAACTAGTCCATCCTAATAATGACATCATAGAATGTCATCTCTATGACATAGAGGTCCCATAAAAAGTGACACCCACCAATATCTAGATGGAACTCCCTGCACTGACGTACACCAGCCGTTCTAGTCCACAACGGAGTGTCTATCATCAAGATATTAGCAGAGGAAAAGATGCAAAGACCAAGGCTCTCCACAATAGCAATAGATATAAAGCTATGGGAATCCCCTTTATCGAAAAGAGTAGAAGCTAAAACTGAGGCTACTAAGATTGTACCTTGAACTGTAGAGGGTCCGGGATCCTGCTCCTGCTGGGTCTGCTCCACTGTAAAAGTCTAACTTGTACCGTGGCCTTGTGACCCGACCTGACCACTCTGAGCTGATCCACCCTAATGTCGCAGAAATCCCGGTGACTGAACACCATGGCCACGACCTCCACCTCATCTTAAACAGTTGAAGGAACTCCAGTTCCCAGACTGGTGAGAAACTAGTGGTGCTACTCCTGAATAAGGAGTCATAGAAGAACCCCTATCACCAGCTGCTGGTGAAAAGATCTTACAGAAGTACTGAAGGTGACCCATATTTCCGCAAGATTGGCACTCCACTGGGTCTCTCGAGCAATGTGGCCTCATATTCCCGCTCTTCCTGTACTAGTAGCGCACCACCTGGCTACCAGAAAAAAAAGCATCCTGCCTACTTTGATCTCCTCGTGAAAACTCCCTGTGGAACTTTCTGCTATCAGTAGGAAGAAAACTAAATCTGGATACTGAACCGCCCTATCTCACAGCTCCAGAATCCCTCAGACTACATTCTGTGATTAGCGCCTGGTTGACGATAGAGGATATCAAATTCAACCTGAAGATGTTCACCTAAGATCGGATGTCGTGCCTTAGACCATCCTCAAACTTCCATGCAAGGAACAACTCATCACCTCCTGGAATAGGTGTGAAACGTTGTATCTCTATGAAGTGAGAGGAATACTCCATAACAGTAAGAGTACCCTGCTCCAGACTCATGAACTCCCAGGCTCGATTGGCCCTCAAGGTCTCCGGATAGAAGTAATCATAGAAGATGCACTGAAACTCATCCCAAGCCATATTCTACTGGCGTCCCGCCTGTGAGACCACATCCCACCACCTCTTGGCAGAGTCTTGAAGCATATAGGTAGTGAGCTTCACCCTCTCCTATAGAGGTATCTCCAGATGCTCGAAAATCATCAGCATAGCTTCTATCCATAACTCTGCAGCCTGGGGTCCTCCATCCCCTGAGAAAGTGGGAGGATTCTACTACTGAAAGACCCACGTCAATTCTGCCATCAACAGGGTAGGAGGCAGCACTCCCTAAAAGGTTTGAATCATCCTCAAAAATCCCTCTCTGAACTTTGCATCAGCGCCTATGTCAGGTATAACGGCTGGTGCCAAGATTGGCATAACTGGAGGGTCTGTAGAAAGTCCCTGATTAGCCATATCTGGTGTCTGATCACCACCTGGAAACTAGCATACAACTGAAGGACGTCTCATTGGAATGACTCTGCAAGTTCCAGCGCACACCTTAGATCAATATTATCAAGGACTGTAAACTAGAAGTGTAATAAGTGAATAGGAGAAAGAAAGCATTCAAGTTTTACAAAACATGACTACATGGCATGTATCAAGCCTACACGATGAGTTCCCTTAAGTCATTTACATGGGCGTGTTCTCCTACCTAAACTGGTCATGTAACACCTCAAACACATGGAATGTTGTCTTAGCATGCATCGTGTACTTGAATCCTCCTTCCCTTCCTGAGTACTTATACACAGTTAAGCCACAAGACTCTCCTAATACAAGACTACACGGTGTGTTCATGGTAGACACGGCATGTACTAGATAAGCTTCACCTGGCCTATGTTTTTAGTGACATGGCATTACACACGGATCACACTACATAGCATGTTCAAGGTGTACACGACATGTACGTGAAAGGATAACACTGACCCATGTTGTTAGTGACACAGCCGGGTACCTGGGTCAGACTACACGGTGTGTTCAATCCTAACACGGTGTGTATAGCTTAAGGTTTATCCATCTGTGTTGTTAGTTACACGGGCGGACACAGGGTCAACACTACACGGCGTGTTTAACTGGTACATGGCGTGTTCCTATAAGAAATTCTCTATCCTGTGTCTCTGCCCACACGGCCTATGACACAGTTACAGACTACACGTCATTTAGATAAAGTACACGATGTGTGCTTAAGAAAAATAGTTTCTTCCTGAACATAAGAACACATGGAATGTACTCAAATCTACACGGTGTGTATTCTGGGTTTTTCCAGATAGTAAGACTCAGAAACTAGTCTGGAACCCATAAAAACACTCAAACAAACATTGAAAGTGCCAAATTTCAATCCATGAGGGCCCATACTCCCCACGAATCAAAGTTTTTCATCTTATACATGTTGTAACAAGGCAGACAATTCAATGATACACCAAATTCTAGTCCATGAGGGCCCATAACACCTCAAGAACCAAAGTTCAGCGTTCATTCCAACAAAACCTTACAAAAACAATACCCTATCAAACAGCAGGTATTTTTATCAAGGCATATATCACAACAGCATGCATATTATACACAACATCTATCACAACAACATGAAATCGCTAATGCATCCTAGATGGCATGGCAAGAATGCATGACATGTGATTTCTAGAAAGTGCCTATATGATGCGTGAGATGTCATACCCTCATCTCATCGGGTTTCGACAGAAATAGAACCTCAATAACATCAACATTAACAGCACAAAACATGTGAATCAGCCAATGGTGAAATCAAATCAATTATAAAATTGAAAACCAGAAAAAAAATCAATAAATGAGGTATATTGTCTTTTCCCTATACACAATTTAGCTACTCTCGGGTAGAACTTATTACCAAGTACCTATTACGTCATATCCCTGGCTATAGGATCCAAATAGTAAGTCAAGAAGAAATAATGACTTTGATACCACTTTTTAACATCCTGGTTCCAAAAGCCATCTAGAGGTGCCCCGTACCCAGTTGGTCACATGGCCTCAAGCGCATTTCCCCAAATGTCAGAGGCTGCTGACTAGTAGAAAGGGCCTTGGGTGTGATAGTGGGGGAACTATTCCCTCATTGGAAGAGTAACATAATGGAAGAAAAACCAAAGCAATAGTAGAAGTAGTAATGATCTATACAAAAGTAAGCAGCAGAAGACTAGAAGAAATAAACAGCTTGAACATATACATATAATGATGCATGATACATAGGTCTAATAAAGCATCCAAACACATCACAATGTTGGAATACAAAACAGTACTAAAACAAGGTATGCAAGAAAATAGAAAAACAGCTTCTCAGCATCGCAAGCCACAGCTTGGTCCCGTGCTCTCTATCTCCATAACAAATCAAGTACCTAAAGTAGAAGGGCACTGGCCCTTGTCTATACCTGCAGAAATATAATCTGTTTGGGCCCAAAAGCATGGTCCAAACAGGGTGTGATACTAAATCTCTGTAGGCAACCACCCCAATATTTGTTCCTAACAGTCAGTGAATATATGGAAGGTAAAAGTACAAAAGAAGCAACTAAGAAAGTACTCAGGAGAAAACAATTCTACATATCAAAAGCAACTAATCAAGCACGGTAACCCTCTAAGAAGTGCACATAGCCTATCCCCTCTGGTTCAGTTATAAGAATATATAAATACTCTCTAAGGAAGCACTCACAGTCAAAATTAATTCAAGACTCTCTAAGGAAGCTCACATGGTCAATTCCCCTTATATCCCCAAAGTGAATGACTCTATGAGGAATCTCACTTGGTCAATTCCCCTTATAGCCCCAAGTGGTTCAAAGACTCTCTGAGGAAGCTCACTCGGTCAATTCCCCTTATAGCCCCAAGTGGTTCAAAGACTCTTTGAGGAAGCTCACTCGATCAATTCCCCTTATATTCTAAAGTGCTCAAGGACTCTCTAAGGAAGCCCACTCGGTCAATTCCCCTTATAGTCTACTACACCAGGTTCTCACAGCCCTGTATAGGTCAACGAGCATAGCAAGGAAAAAACAGCCAAGGTAAACCTCAAGAACTACTTGGCTAATCAGTCTACAACATATCAAGAATGTCAGAATACAAACACTCCACCCTACAACACTAGGAATGGAAAATAGGAAAGGCATCCAAATAGGCTAAGCAGACCAATGGTCATCAACAGAACATGCATGGGAAACACATCCAAATCATAGAAATCAACCCTATTCACATCCAATTAACCTCTACACAAGCATACAAGCATGGCAGGCAATCAACAGGGGGGAAATGGTAAACATGCAATGCCCCATTCAAGGGTATTGGTCACAATTGCACATAATACTCAAATACTTTCAACATAAAGGCACAAACCACCTACCTCGGTGTTGGAATATCGCTATATGTGAACCTTGAGGCTTGAATCACCTTGTAATACCGAAGATCTATAAAAACATCTAAAACGTTCAACCCACGATATCTCACGAGAGAGGAGAAATAAGAATATGGTGATTTGGGAGAAAAGAGAAATCACTGATGTGATTCCAATGCAACTGACAGTGTTTGATTCAGAGGAAGGATGCTCGCTCGGGGGGTTCGTCGAAGATCTACTGTCGTACAGAGCTCTCAATCGAACGAGACCTAGAAGGGGAGCTTTCTGGTGATTAGACATGACACTGGTGCATTTAATGAAAAAAAGGAAGTACGCAGAATTTACTCGCCATTTCCGTACTCTGCTTTAGGCAGCCTCTAGGTCTCCCCACACGGCTGTGTGCATTCCCACTACACGGCCAGCACCCGGCTACCTGTAGTAACTGAGTACACATCATGTACTTATAAAGTACATGGCGTGTACTTCAAAAATTTCCATAATTTCCTCTTTTTCTCAAAAATGACCATAAAAGGAAAAACATACCTGAAAAGAAGATCAGGGTTCTTAAAAACTTCCCCTATAAAGAAATTCATCCCCAAATTCCCCTAGAATGGCATAGAAGAATAAAACTCGAACAGTTCTAGCCCAACTCTCTCCAACACCTCAAACAGCCCGATGTACCTCGGCGAAAGCTTACCCTATCTCCTAATCCTCCTGTCTCCCATCCTCGGTGTAACACACAGAAAAACCCGATCCCCGACCTCAAACTCCAGAGGTCATCTCCACTGGTCAGCATAAGACTTCTATCGAGACTGTGTAGTAGTCATCCTCTTCCGAATCAACTCTATCTGCTTTGTGGTCTCCTGAACAAGACGAGGTCCCAGCAAAGATGTCTATCCTGCCTCCAACCAATATAAGGGTGATCAGCATGGAATATCGTACATAAGGTGCCATCTGAATAGTTTCTTGAAAACTATTATTGTAGGAAAACTCTAAAAGAGGTGTATGCTTCTCCCAAGAACCTCCAAAATCCAGAACGCATGCTCGGAGAATGTCCTCAAGCACCTGAATCGTATGCTCGGACTGGCCATATGTCTGGGGGTGGTATATTGTACTCAAAAGTACTTGTGTACCCAAGGCCTTATGAATCCCCTTCTAGACCTGAGAAGTAAAACAGGCATCCCTATCTGAAACAATGGAGTGTGGAACTCCATGCAGACGTACAATCTCTCGGATGTACAACTGTCCAGCTCATCAACACTGAAGGTCTCCTTGATCGGCAAGAAGTGAGCAACCTTCATAAGCCTGTCAATGACAACCCATACTGCATCATTCCCTCAAGGTGACCTCGGCAACCCTATTATGAAATCCATCGTGACGTTGTTCCACTTCCACTCAGGAATGGGTAACTTCTGTAAAAGACCTGTTGTCCACTGATGCTCCACCTTCACCTGCTGATAGGTGGAACACCTCATGACTAAACCAGCAACATCACTCTTCATACCTGGACACCAATACTGATGGTGTAGATCACGATACATCTTGGTGATATAAGGATGAACTTTCCAAACTAAGGAATGAAAATCCCACATTATCTCCTTGCGTATATCTACTGGCACCCATACGCGCCCCTGGAAATGAAATATCTCATCCCTTTCTACTATTCATCTAGGAATAAGGTCCTATCCTAACACACTCTCCCATAGGACTAAGCCTTCTGAATCTGATAGCTTCCTTATTCTCACTCGATCAAGAAGAGTAGAGGTAACAGCTATAGAAGAAAGAAACATCTACCCCTGACTGTCACCTCCAAATTCATCTCAGAGAACAGAGCCATAAGCTGCCACTCACTACTGGCCTTCTGAACTGCCTGTATCTGAATCCTCCTGCTCAACACATCAGCCACTGTATTGCCTTTCCCAGGCGCATTGGCAAGCTCAAAGTCAAAGGATTGAAGGTACTCAACCCACCTTCGCTGTCTCAAATTCAAATCACGCTGATTGAAAATTTAATTGAGACTTTTGTGGTTGGTGAATACCATAAAATTCTCTCACATAAGATAATGTCTCCAACAGCACAAGGCATGAACAACTACCGCCAACTCGAGATCATGTGTCAGGTAATTCCTCTCTTGTGACCTCAACCACTGAGACCTGTACACAATGACTCCATCTCTCTACATAAGCACAGCTCCTAGCTCGATACCTGATGCATCACAGTAAATAGTATAGCTCTTGCCCTGCTCTAGAAAGACTAGTATCGGTGCTGAAGTCAACCTCCCTTTCAGCTCCTGAAAGGCTGACTCATAAGAATCTGACCACAGGAACTTTGCACCCTTCTTAGTCAGACCCGTCAGCGGTGCTGCTAAGCGTGGAAAGTCTTGTATGAAACATTTGTAGTATCCCTCCATCCCTAGAAAACTCTGCACCTCAAAGATGTTCTTAGGATGCTCCTAGGAAACTATTGTCCTCACTTTCTCTGGTTCTACTGATACTCCTTACTCTGAGATAACTTGACCCAAAAAGTGAATATGATCCATCCAAAAGTGTAATTTTGAGAGCTTATCAAATAAATGATGCTCTCTCAGTGTACTCAAAACGATCTCAAGATGAGTAGCATGGTCGTGTCGAGTATGGGAGTACACCAGGATATCATCCACGAAAACCACCACGAAGGAATCCAAGTATGGATGGAACACTCGGTTCATCAGTGCTATGAAAACTGAAGGTGTGTTCGTGAGACCGAATGGCATAACTATATACTTGTATAGACCATACCTACTCTGGAAGGTTGTAAGAGGTATATCTGATGGTCTAATGTGCAACTGATGGTAACCGTATCTCAAGTCGATCTTCGAGAACACCCGGGATTCTTGAAGCTGATCAAAGAGATCATCAATCCTAGGAAAGGGATATCGGTTCTTGACCGTCAACTGGTTCAGCTTCCGATAATTCACACAAAGCCTAAGGGTACCATCCGCCTTCTTCTCAAAAAGGACCGGAGAACCCCAAGGAGAAGTATTGGGTCAGATGAAACCATTTGCCTGCAACTCCTCCAACTGCTTCTTGATCTCCTATAACTCAGGTGTAGCCATCCTATAAGGAGGAATGGACGCCGATGCCGCTCCTGGAACAAGCTCAATAGAAAAGTCCACCTCTCGCTCCAGAGGCAAACCTGAGAAGTCCTCTGTAAAGACATCCCTGAAATGATCCACCACTAGAGGAAAGTCAAACTGTGAAGTCCCCTGGTCATCCAGATATAGACTAGAAATCTGGGTTGTAACTCCTCCCAACCCATGATTCTTGGGTCCCGCTCTGCTCACCTAGACATCCCATTCTCCCTTATGAAGAAAATATTCACTTTCTGGTGATGTGAAACTCACCCTGCGCTGATAATAGTCGACGACTTCCTAGAATGGAACTAACCATTCCATCCCAATAATAACATCATAGCATGTCATATCTAGGACATAGAGGTCCCATAAGAAGTGACACCCACCAATATCTATAGGGAACTCCCTGCACTAACATACATTGGTTGTTATAGTCCCCAACGGATTTTCTAGCGTCAAGATATCAGTATAGGAAAATATGCAGATACCAAGGCTCTCCACAATAGCAATAGATATAAAGCTATGGGAATCCACTGTATCGAAAAGAGTAGAAGCTAAAACTGAGTCTACTAAGATCGTACCTCGAACTATAGAGGTTTCGGGATCCTGCTCCTGCTATCTCTGCTCCACTGCAAAAGTCTGACTTGTACCGTGACCCGGTGACCCTTCCTGACCACTCTAAGCTGATCCACCCTGATGTCGCTGAAAGCCTGATGACTGGCCACCATGGCCACAACCTTCACCTCAGCCTAAACGGTCGGATGAACTCCAGTTCCCAGACTGGTGAGAAACTGGTGGTGCTAATTCTGAACGAGGTGTCATAGAAGAACCCCTATCACCAGTTGCTAGTGAAAAGATTTGACAGAAGTGCAGAAGGTGACCCATATTGTCGTAAGATCAACACTCCACTGGATCTCTCGAGCAATTTTTCCTCATATGCCTGCTCTTCCCGCACTGGTAGCACACCACCTGGCTACCAGAAAAAGCATCCCGCCTACTTTGATCTCCTCATGCAGACTCCCTATGGTGCTTCCTGTAATCAGTAGGAAGAAAACTAACTCTGGATACCGAACCGCCCTGGCTCATAGCTCCAGAATCCCTCAAATTACATGCTGTGATTAGCGCCTGGTTAACGATAGAGGATATCGAATTCAACCTAAAGATGTTCACCTGATATTGGATGTCGTTCCTTATACCATCCTCAAACTTCCATACAAGGAACAACTCATCACCTCCTGGAATAGGTGTGAAATGCTACATCTCTGTGAAGCGATAGGAATACTCTATAAAAGTAAGAGTACCCTGCTCTAGAATCATGAACTCCTGAGATCGATCGGCCCTCAAGGTCTCCAGATAGAAGTAATCATAGAAGATGCACTAAAACTCATCTCAATCCATATTCTGTTGGTGTCCCTCCTGTGAGACCACATCCCACCACCTCTTGGTGGAGTCTCGAAGCATGTAGGTAGCGAGATTCACCCTCTTCTTTATAGGTATCTCCAGATGCTCAAAAATCATCAGTGTGGCTTCTAGCTATGAATCTGTAGCCTGGGGTCCTCCATCCCCAGATAAAGTGGGAGGATGTTTCTACTGAAAGACCTGCGTCAATTATTCCATCAACGGGGCAGGAGGTGTCACTCTCTAAAAGGTTTGAATCATCCTCAAAAATCTCTCTTTGAACTATGCATAAACACCTATTTCATGTATAATGGCTGGTTCCAAGACTAGCACAACTGGAGGGTCTGCAGTAAGTCCCTCATTAGCCATATCTGGTGTCTGATCACCACCTAGAAACTAGTGTAAAACTGGAGGATGTCTCGGTAGCATGATTCTGCAAGGTCTAGCGCACACCTTAGATCAAGATTATCTAGGACTGTAAACTAGAAGTGTAAGAAGGGAATAGGAGAAAAAAAGAATTCAAGTTTTACAAAACATGACTACATTGTGTGTATCAAGCCTACACGGTGTATTCCCTTAAGTCATTTACATAGGTGTGTACTCCTGCCTAAACTGGTCGTGTAACACCCCAAACACATGGCGTGTTGTCTTAACACACATTGTGTACTTGAATCCTCCTTCCCTGCCTAAGTCCTTCTACACGGTTAAGCCACACGACTCTCCTAAGACAAGACTACATGGCGTGTTCATGGTAGACACAGCGTGTACTATACAAGCTTCACCTGGCCTGTGTTGTTAGTGACACGGCCCGACACACGACTCACACTACATGGCATGTTCAAGGCAGACACAGCATGTACATGAAAGGATAACACCGAACTGTGTTGTTAGTGAAATGGCTGGGTACTTGGGTCAGACTACACTGCGTGTTCAATCCTGACACAACGTGTATAGCTTAAGGTTTATCCGTCTGTGTTATTAGTTACATGAGTGGACACAGGGTCAACACTACATGGCATGTTCAACTGGTGCACAGCATGTTCCTACAAGAAATTCCCTATCTCGTGTCTCTGCCCACATGGCCTATGACATGGTTAGAGACTACACGGCATGTACATAAAGTACACGGTGAGTACTTAAGAAAAATATTTTCTTCCCGAACAGAAGAACACATGGAGTGTAGTCAAAACTACACGGCATGTATTCTGGATTTTTCCAGACAGTATTCCTCAGAAACTACTCCAAAACCCAGAAAAACACTGAAACAAACATTAAAAGTGCCAAATTCTGATCCATGAGGGCCCATACTCCCCGCTAATCAAAGTTTAGCATCTTATACATGTTGTAACAAGGTAGAAAATTCAATGATCCACTAAATTCTGGTCCATGAGGGCCCATAACACCTCAAGAACCAAATTTCGGCATTCATTCCTACAAAACCTTACAAAAACAATACCCTATCAAACATCAGGTATTTTTATCAAGGTATCTATCACAACATCATGCATATTCTACACAACATCTATCACAACAACATGAAATCGCTAATGCATACTAGATGGCATGGAAATAATGCATTGCATGTGATTTCTAGAAAGTGCGTATATGATATGTGAGATGGAATACCCTCATCTCATCGGGTTGCGACAGAAATAGAACCTCAATAACATCAATAGTAACAATACAAAACATGTGAATCACCCAACAGTGAAATCAAATCAACTATAAAATTGCAAACCAGAAAAAAAAAATGCAATAAATGAGGTATATTGGCTTTTCCCTGTACACAGTTTAGCTACTCTCGGGAACAGCTTATTTCCAAGTACCTATTCAGTCCTATCCCTGGCTATAGGATCCAAATAGTAAGTCAAGAAGAAATAATGCCTTTGATACCACTTTGTAACATCCTGGTTCCAAAAGCAACCCAAAGGCACTTCGTACCCAGTTGGTCACATGCCATCAAGCGCATTTCCCCAAATGCCAGAGGCTGCCGACTAGAAGCAAGGGCCTTGGGTGTGATATTGGGGAAACTATTCCCTCATTGGAAGAGTAACACAGTGGAAGAAAAACCAAATCAATAGCAAAAGCAGTAATAATCCATACAAAAGTAAGTAGCGGAAGAATAGAAGAAATAAAAAGCTGTAACATATACATATAATGATGTATGATACATAGGTCTAGGAAAGCAGCCAAACACATCACAATGTTGTAATACAAAACAGTACTAAAACAAGGTATGCAAGAAAATAGATAAACAGCTCCTCAGCATCTTAAGCCACAGCTTGGTCTCGTGATCTCTAGCTCTATAACAAATCAAGTACCTGAAGTAGAAGGGCGCTTTCCCTTGTCTATACCTGCAGCAATATAATCTGTTTGGGCCCAAAATCATGGCCCAAACAGGGTGTGAGAATAAATCCCAATAGGAAACCACCCCAAGATTTGTGCCTAATAGTCAGTGAATATATATCAGGTAAAAGTACAAAAGCAGTAAATAAGAAAGTACTCAGTAGAAAACAATTCCACAAATCAAAAGAAACTAATCAAGCATGGTAACCCTATAAGAAGTGCACACATCCTATCCCCTCTGGTTCGGTTATAAGAATATATAAAGACTCTCTGAGGAAGCACTCACAGTCAATTCCCCTTATAGTCAAAAGTAATTCAAGACTCTCTAAGGAAGCTCACACGGTCAATTCCCCTTATAGTCTAAGGTAATTCAAGACTCTCTGAGGAAGCTCACATGGTCAATTCCCCTTATAGCCCCAAGGTTAATGACTCTCTGAGGAAGCTCAATCTGTCAATTCCCCTTATATCCCCAAGTGGTTCAAAGACTCTCTAAGGAAGATCACTCGGTCAATTCCCCTTATAGCCCCATGTGGTTCAAATACTCTCTGAGGAAGCTCACTCGGTCAATTCCCCTTATAGTCTAAATTACTCAAATACTCTCTGAGGAAGCTCACTCGGTCATTTCCCCTTATAGTCTACTACACCAGGTTCTCACGGCCTTGTGTAGGTCAAAGAGCATAGCAAGTAAAAAACGGCCAAGGTAAACCTTAAGAACTACTTGGCTAATCAGTCTACAGCATATCAAGCATGTTAGAATACAAACACTCCACCCTATAGCACTAGGCATGGAAAACAGGCAAAGTGGCCAAACAGGCTAAGCAGACTAATGGTCGTAAACAGAACATGCATGGGCAACACATCCAAAGCATAGTAATAAACCCCATTCACATCCAATTAACCTCTACACAATCATACAAGCATGGAAGGCAATCAACAGGGGTAAACGGTAAACACGCAATACCCCGTCCAAGGGTATTGGTCAAAATTGTACATAAGACTCAAAGACTTTCAACAGAAAGGTACAAACCACCTACCTCGGTGTTGGAAGATTTCTATATGTGAACCTTGAGGCTTGAATCACCTTGGAATGCCGAATATCTACAAAAAAATCTAAAATTTTCAACCCACGATATCTCATGAGAGAGGATAAATTAGAAGATGGTGCTCTATGAGAAAAGATAACTCACCGATGTGATTCCAACGCAACCGACGGTGTTCGATTCAGAGGACGGACGCTCGCTCGGGGGTTCGTCGAAGATCTGTGGTCGTACGGAGCTCTCGATCGAACGAGACCTAAAAGGAGAGATTTTTTGTGATTAGACATGACCTTGGTGCATTTAATGAAAAATAAATAAAGTACACGACTTATACTTTTGAAGTACACAGTGTGTACTTTTGAAGTACATGGTGTGTACTTGACGTTTCCATACTCCGCTTTAGGCGGCCTCCAGGTCACCCCATACGGATGTGTGCATGCCTGCTACATGGAGTGTCCTCACAAAGTACACTGTGTGTACTTTAAAAATTTCCAGAATTTCCTCTTTTTCTCAAAAACGACCAGAAAAAGAAAAACATACCTAAAAAGAGGATCTGGGTTCTTAAAAAAACCAAGGAAACTAATGCTTTCTAATGATGAAATTAAATTTCATAACCCATAAAAAGAGACATAAATGAACTTAATAAAATTATAATAAATAAAATATGTGTATAAAAAGTTTTTTAATTAATTAATTAATAGATTTAATTTGATTTTTCAGGACATTAAGATCAAGTGAATAATCGTTTCAGACTTAAGGTAAGGGATTCTACCCGAACCTCTATTTTTTCCTTCAGGTTACTCTCTCTATCTCTTTACCCCAATGTAATGATTCTTTATTTTTTTATAATTATTATAAAATATATTTATATGCTCCAAAATCATGTATCTAGATCCGATCATCCCTCTTTTATGGGGTAATACGTGTTTTAGAAAGGTTTTATTTTCAATTCTTCCTGATAAGAAAGCTTGATTCAAGGGAACTTCCTGATTTCTTACCCACTTATAAGAGCACTCCATAATATATTTTAATCCACCATTATTTTTATAAAATCACTCATTGGATCATGAAAAACTATCTTGGTTCATTTCTAGTTTTATGAAAACAAATATTCCTTTTCCACCTTAAATTATCTTTAATATTTTCCTTAAACCACACTAAAATGTTTCATTTCTAAAGTTTATAAAAAACTCATTTTACATGTTTCCACTTCAATTGGATATCAATTATATGATCCATGCTTGTTTTCCCTTATTAATTTCCATGTATGCTTTTAATCTATACTTTCATGGACACATTTATGATATGTTCATTTGTTGTGCCATGTGACATGATTATGATACCCATTCCTTTCCAAGGGTAACCCTTATGTATGATTATTCATGTGGCACACATATTCATGAACATGTTGTGATGGGTGTACCCAGATAGAACTCCAATGAATTGGGTAATGTTTAGTCTAATGATACATCATGTTGGGATAGGGAGTGATCTTTATTCCTTTATGGGACTTTGTCCACCATGTTATATAGTCTTGGTAGTTAGCCTTGACTCATGTCTATGTCATGTTATATGTTTCTTATACATTCCTATAATTACATGATTATATGTTCCCATGTTATGCATGTTATTATTCTTTATCTTTATTCATGTTACATTCCTTTTATGTCATCATGTTATGTCTTTTAACCCATGTGCTATGTTTTATTCCTATATTTATTTCCTTACTGGTCTTTTTAGCTCATACCTTTGTTCATGTTATCCCCAGGTTATCCTATGTAGATATAAGAGATCAAAGGAAGTTAGGATCTCATAATGTATGATAAATAAATAAATGTTTTATTTAGTCCCATGTTTTCAGTTTTATGTATCTAGTCTTCCAAATACACTAGAATTTATGATCCTTGACTTATAATTGTTGGTTAATTATGCATTAATATGTGTAAAAGGCTAGGGTCACTATAGTTAGTATCATAGGAAGGTCTGGTTATTTTTGTAGATTAGTGTTATATAACTTTAGTAATAACCCTAGGTATTAAACTAGTTTGAGAAAACATCCCTAAATTTTGGTTAGTATAGAGTAGGTGGTTTATCAAAAAAATACATCCCTGTCGGGATAATACAAGTGGACATGGTTCTGGCATAGATGTACCTAGTAGTAAAAAATCTAACAAGGTGTTCCAAGCCTGACTTAGGGTAACCTAGTACACTACAATGGGCCTTACTTAACACCTAGTTTGACACTCTTAGGGTATATTCTTTGGTAAATTCATAAGGTTATTACAAACCATTATTAAGGGAATAAAGAAAATGACCATAAGAATATATGTTAGGAAACAGATCACGGATAACCTAGATTGAAACCTAGGGACTCACATGTTAGGATATACTTTTCCTTTATGATTTTATTCTTTTATGTTTAAAGTTTCCTTTTTATTCTTATTATCTAAGTATTAAATCCCCCTAATTGCACTTTATTTTTCTTAGTTAATGGCTAGGGATAGAAGAACCCATTCTAACAATCAATGTGATAGGAAATGTGATGATTTCCCTAATGATATGCCAAATATGATTGTAACGGGTTCTCAAAACTTTATGATAGTACTTGATCAGCTAGATCAAGTTATGAATAATAACTTGAATCATATATAACACCCTCCTTCTCCAAGGAAAGATCAAGTTGTCATCAAATCATTCATGCGGAAAAGTCCTCCCATGTTTAGTGGATCTTCCAATCCCCTCCTCGTGGAACAGTAGATTAACTCCATTGAAAATATATTCTCTATCCTCTAGTGATTAGAAGAAGAGAGAGTTGTTCTTTGTTCTATCATTTTGATGGGGAAGCTGATCAATGGTGGAAACTGATCAAAAATACAAAGTCCAAGGAGGAAATCGATTACGTGGATTGGGAGGAATTCAAGAAAATGTTTTTCAATAAATATTTTCTCTGAACCCTCCATCTCAAGATGGAAAGAGAGTTCCTCAGACTTAGGCAGAAAGAATATGAGTCTATTTGGGTGTATGGAGTAAACTTTACAAGTCAAGCAATATATGCCTTAGGCTTTATCGTGAATACTAAAATCAAGGTGGATCGCTTCTTTAGTGGACTAAATCCAAGTATACAAAAATCATTGGCAATTTGAGACTTTGATATCTATGAGGATATTGTCTGTTGTGACCTTACGATTGAAATGGTGATTATAGACTCTTAGTGGTCTCATGGGCCTGGTGAAAAAAAATAGAAAAATGGAGTTTAATATGGGTGATAAATTCCACAATAGATAGAAGTCCCAACATCCCACATGTAAAAAGTGTGGGAAGAAGCATCCTAGAAACTATTTAAAGGGAACCAAGAGATGCTTTAAATGTGGAAGAGAAGGTAATATGTCTAATAACTACTGAAGGTTCCTAAAGAATCCCAATAACATAGAAGAATAAATTAAGGTTCATATCAATGCTCATCTAGTAGTTCATTGTTTCAACTACAAATAACATGAGAATTTTGCAAACCAATGCCCTAAGCCCAGGGTTTTCAGAGGAAATCAACAAAAACCTCCAAGGCAGCAAGGAAGGGCATATTCTATCACTATCACTAAGGTAGATCCTGACAATGATGTGATGAAAGGTATGCTGGTTATTCATTAAATAATAGAAAACATGTTATTTGATTTTGGTTATGCGCATTCTTTCATATATTGCAAGTTTAGTAGAACTATTCAAAAACCACCTCAAAATATGGAGGTTGAGTTATCTGTGAGAAAAGTGAATGGGGAAATTACTATATTCAAAGTTTATAGCTCCCCCTTGGATAATTTTTTTGGATTGAACCTCCTATCAAATCTTGTCATAATCCTCAGTTGATGCTATATTGGGCATGGATTGGATATCTTTATACAAATCCAATATCGACTATCAAGAAAGGGAGATTACTCTTCACATCCTGAAGTATCCTCTAATTCTATAAAAGTGTAAGGAGGAGGATTAATCTTATTCAGAATTATCATCTCAAGTGTGGATATTTTTGCCTTATGATCAAGAATTTCTATCTCAGATGATTGAGATAAAAGAGAAAATCGTGCTCGAAGACATGCCCATCATGAGGGATTACACTGATGTATTCCTTGAAGAGTTGTTTGGTCTTCTTCTTGATTGATAGGTTGAGTTCTCAATTGATATTATTCCTGGATCTCTACCTATATCAAATACACCTTATATAATGTCCATCGTTGAGCTGGAATAACTGAATAAGAATTTATAGGAGAATCTGGATAAGGGTTTTATATACCTGAGTGCTTCATGGGGTTCACTAGTCCTCTTCATCAAGAAGAAGGATGGATCAATGCTCCTCTATATTAATTACCATGATATTAATAAAATCATAATAAAAAACAATTATCCCCTACCATGGATAGATGACTTGTTCGATCATCTATGTGGGGCCAGTTATTTTTTTAAGGTGGAATTTTGGTCGAGATATCACCAATTAAAGGTGTGGAAGGAAGATATTACCAAGACTGCATTTTGAACAAGGTATGAACACTACGAGTTCATAGTGATTCCCTTCAGACTCACTAATTCCCTAGAAATTTTCATGGACTTAATTAATAGAGTCTTTAGATATTACCTCGACAAATTTTTGGTAGTCTTTATTACTGATATTTTGATATACTCCAAGAGAAATGAGGAGCATGAGGAGAATTTGAATATTGTGCTAAAGACTTTTTGAAGGGAGAAACTTTATAAAAAGTATAGTAAATGTGAGTTCTAGATAGAGGAATTATCATTCTTGGGGAATGTAATCACTAGAAAAGGGATATTTGTGGACTCTTTCAAGACAAAGGAAATTGAAGAGTGGCCCATACCAATATTTGTGATAGAGATTCATATTTTTCTTGGTATATCTGGGTATTATTGGTGATTTGTGAAGAAATTATCATTATTTTAGAACCCAATAACCAAGTTGAATCGGAAGGAAGTAAAGTTTTTCTAAACAAGTGAATGTAAAGATTTATTCAAAGAGTTGAAGAAGAGACTTATCACTGCACCAGTACTCACACTTCCAAAAAGAGGGTAACTCTTTGTGGTGTAAAATAATGCTTAAAAGAAGGGATTAGTCTGTGTAATAATGAAAATGATAAAGTGATATCCTATGCCTCAAGGTATTTGAAAATCCATGAGAAAAACTATCCCATGCATGATTTGGAATTGGCAGTTGTGATCTTTACATTGAAAATCTGGTGTCATTATCTCTATAGGTAGAAATGTGAGATATATACTGATCACAAGAGTCTCAAATATATATTCACATAGAAGGAGTTTAATATGTGCCAGTGAAGATGGTTATATCTCATTAAGGATTATGACTACTCAATCTACTACCATCCTAGTAAAGCAAACAAGGTAGTGGATGCTCTAAGTAGAAAGGATCTAGTGCTATTATCAATGATGATAATTGAGAATGATCCAACCTTATTAAACTTCAAAAGGATAGACATGGGAATCATTAAGGGAGGAATGTCTTCAATCCTTTCTCAAATTATTTCTCAACCATCCCTCATGGATAAAATAAAGGATGATCAAAGAAATGATGTGGAAATTCAGAAAATGGTGGAAGCTATTAGAAATGGGAAATCCTTTGAGTTCAATATTGATAAGGATGGAGTCGTAAGATTTGGGTCATAATTATGTGTACCATCTGATCTAGAGATAAAGAATAAGCTTCTGAATGACACACATAGCTCGAATTTCTTTATTCACTGAGGGAGCATAAAGATGTATCAAGATCTCTGAGAGAACTATTAGTGGGATAATATAAAGAAGGAGATTGATAAATATACATCAAATTTCTTGGTATGTTAGCAAGTTAAGGATTAAAGAAAAAAATCTAAAGGATTGATGAAACCATTATCCATACCAACATGGAAATGGAAAAACATCACCATGGACTTTTTCACTTGACTTCCAAAGACATCCATAGGGAACAATGTTACATGGATTATTGTGGATCGTCTTACAAAGACATATCACTTTATCAAAATTCGAGAGGACTTATCACTGAATCAACTTGAATGAATATATATATCAGAGAAGTGGTAAGGATTCATATAGTACCACTATTGATTGTATCCAATCGAGATATGAGATTCACCTCCAAGTTTTGAAAAAGTATCCAATATGCTCTGAACACTGATTTAAACTTCAGTATGGCCTATCACCCTCAAAATGATGGCCAATCTGAGTGAACTATTTAGACACTTGAAGACATGTTGATAGCATGTTCTATGGACTTCAAAGGAGGATGGGACCAACATCTTCCACTAGCTGAATTCTCCTACGAAAATAGTTTCCACTCGAGCATCCAAATGACTATATATGAATCTCTTTATGGGAAAAATGTAGAACACTAGCATATTCGGATGAAGTTAGTGAACTTAAGCTGCTAGGACCTAAAATGGTTGAATAAATGGTGAAGGTGAAAACCATTCAGAATCACATCAAGGAAACCCAAAGTCAATAAAAGAGTTATGTAGATAATCATTGATGAGACCTTGAGTTTAAGGTTGGATACATGGTATTCCTCCACATATCTCCATGAAAGAGGATCATGAGATTTGGGAAGAAAGGAAAGCGAAGTCCTAGGTACATCGGCCCCTTTGATATCCTTGATCGTATCAAAGTCTTAGCCTATCAACTAGCACCTCCACCAACAATGTCTCGAGTACATGTTGTATTCCATGTATCCCTCTTGAGGAAGTACATACCAGATCCTTCACATGTACTAAATTTGGAAGTGGTATATTTGGAGAATAATCTCTCTTATGAGGAGAATCCAGTGAAGATCTTAGATCATAGAGATAAATTTCTACACAACAAGACTACTCACCTGTTCAAAGTACTATGGAGGAACCATAAGTATGAAGAGGAAACATGGGAACCTAAGGAAGCAATGAACGAGAAGTACCCACACCTATTTTCAACTTAGAATGTAAAATAAAATTTTGAGGGAGAAATTTCATAAGGGGAGAAGAATGTAACAACCCAAACATTTATCAATTGAAAATTTCCTTCTTATATATATGTCACATAATATAAACCATATAAAATCACTTTAAGAACATAATACAAAATTTATAAAAGAAGAATGAATTAAATAATAAGTATTTCTAGAAGTTAAGGAACAAATACCAAAAGAATAATAATTTGACCTCTGGAATAGTAACATAACCCTTATGAATAGTAAATAGGAAAATTGAATAGTAGCCTCACCAATGAAAGTATAAATAAAATTTATCCATCTTATAAGTGACAATATGATATAATTATATCATAGTATAAGTAAATAAATATTTTAAAAATTATTAATTAAGTGTTGGTATTTTTGTAAGTTATAAATATTTAATTAAACTTTTATGATTAATTTGATAAATTAAAATAAAATTTATTTTCATAAAATGTATTCATAAATTAATATTTTTTTCTTATTGTTTTAATATAATTTTATGAGACCTTAATTAAGTTTTCAAAGTGTTAGAAAACAGTTTTAATTTTAAAATTTGTATTTTCCAAGTAAATAATGATTTTAATTAAAAATTAATTTTCTCATATTTAGAAAACTATTTTTATAAAATGGAGTTAATTTTTTAGTTATACATATCAAAAAAAATTTATGGTCAATTTTTAGGACTTTTCTGAAACACTTGAATTTTTGTGAATAGTAAAATACGGTAATTTACGGTATATATACATTATAAGTTAAATACACTATTAATTGAGTCGTGGATGATGTAAGCACCATTGGTTTGAACTCACATGATCTAATTACTATATTTAGTCTCAAGAATCATCATTATTTCTTATCTTGAGAAAAATAATAAACTAATGAATTAAATAAAGAGAAAACATTCATCTCCTCAACTATAAATACCACCCCTCACCGCCTCTTCTCCTCACACCTCTCAAACCTTGAGCCTTATCCAAATTCTGATTAAATATCTTCTAAAACACCTCCCCTGCATCCAGGAGATTTTTTTCTTAACAAAAAATCAAATCCAATCCCCGTAAGGAGGTTCTCAAGAAGAAAGAATCAAAAGGTAAAACCCTCTTCCGTTTTCTTTCAATTTCTTTTCAAGTTCTATTCATTTATTATCTTATCTTCACTTCCCCTTATACAATTGGATTGAAAACTCCAATATATTGTATATACTATAATTTTTTCATGTTTATGGAATAATTCTTCATCAAATATCTTCTCTTCTCTCTTTTATTTTAAGAATGGAAATATCGTTTATGAGGTGCTAATTTACCACCTTCATGGATGACGTGCTTTCATCTTTCAATTACACCTTCAAGAATGGTCATGAAATAATTTTTATGGTTGAAAAAGATTATATTGTATGTATTATAACCTATTTAATGTTCTAGAACTAGTATATATACATAATATTTAATAATATAACAAAACTAGTTTGTGATGATCAAAAAATGCTAAATTAATCTAAATGATTATCATTAATGGTTTATCTAATGAATAATCCTAAATTATGGAAACAAAATGGTATTTTAATAGTTTATAAGTTTATTAATAACATATAGGTTTAGTTATGGACTACTATTCTCATTATACATGATTTTCCATATACATATACAAGTAAACCGATCATGAAAACCAAGGAAACTAACGCTCCCGAACAATGAAATTGAATATCATAACCCATCAAAAGGGACATAAATGAACTTAATAAAATTATAATAAATCAAATACATGTATAAAAAGGTTTTTAATTAATTAATTAATGTATTTAATTTTATTATTCCAGATATTATGATCAATTGAATAATTATTTCGGACTTAAGGTAAGGGATTCTACCCGAACCTCCATTTTTTCTTTGGGTTACTCTTTATCTATCTTTAACCCAATGAAATACTTATTTATTTTTATATAATTATTATAAATTATTTTTAAATGTTCAAAACTCATGTATATAGATCTTATCATCACAATTTGATGCTATAATACGTGTTTTAGAAAGGTTCCCATTTCAATTCTTCCCGATAAGCAAGCTCGATTCAAGGGAACTTACTGATTTCTTACCCACTTCCAAGTGAACTCCATAATCTATTTTAAGCCACCATTATTTTTCTAAAATCACTCATTTTATTATTAAAATATATATTAGTTCATTTATTGTTTTATTAAAATAGATATTCATTTTCCACATTAAATTCTCTTTAATATTTTCCTTAAACCACACTAAAATGTTTCATTTCTAAAGTTTCTGAAACACTCCTTTTACATGTTTCCACTTAAATTGGACATAAATTATAATGATCCATGCCTATTTTACCTTATTAATGTCCATGTATGTTTTGAATCTATTCTTTCATGGACACATTTATGATATGTTCATTTTTTATTCCTTATGACATGATTATGATACCTATTTCTTTCCATGGGTAACCCTTATGTATGATTCTTCATGTGGAACACATATTCATGAACATTTTATAATGGGCGAACCCAGATAGCACTATAATGAATTGGGTAATGTTTAGTCTCATGAGACGTCATGTTGGGACAAGTAGTGAACCTAATTCCTTTATGGGACTTTGTCCACCATGTTATATAATCTTGGCAGTTAGCTTTGACTCATGTTTATGTCATGTTATATGTTGTTTCCAAATTCCTATGATGTCATGATTATATGTCCCCATGTTATACATGTTATTATTCCTTATGTTTATTTATGTTCCATGCCTTTTATGTCATCATGTTATGACTTTTAACCCATTTGTTATGTTTTATTCCTATGTTTATTTCCTTACTGGTCTTTTTACCTCATCCTTTTGTTCATGTTATCCCCAGGTTATCATATGAAAATGTAATGGTTAAAAGGAATTTAGGAGATTATAATGGATTATAAATAAAGGAATGTTTTAGTTAGTCCCATTTTTTTGTTTTATGTACCTAGTCTTCCAAATGCACTAGACTTTATGATCCTTGGCTTGTAATTGTTGGTTAATTATGCATTAATATGTGTAAAAGGATAGGGTTGATATAAGTTCAATGTGATAAGAGATTAAAAATGGAGTTTGTTGATGATCAAGTTTTCTTTGAAAACAATAAAAATAAAGGGTCTAGATAGAAATAAATGGGTAAGAATCGATCAAATAAATCTGAAGGTAAGAAAATACAGTTTCTAGTTTGTGGAAAGTGTGGTAAAAAGAACCCTAGGGAATACCCTAACAAATCTAGGAAGTTTTTTTTATGTGGTAAGTTTAGAAACATGTCCGGATATTACAATGAAAAATATCATATTATTGGAATGTTTAATTCTAATAAGAAAATTGTAGAGTGTTTTAAATGTGGTGAGATGGGGAATTATTCATATACATGCCCAAAGAAGGATCTGAATAATGAGAAGCAGTCATACTATAAGCAGAAAGGTGTAGTGAAATCCTTTGTGACTACTTAAATATATGTGTTTCCATCCAATGAAGTGGTATTAGGTACATTTTTTGTTTTCTTATATTTTTCTAATGTCTTGTTTGATACGGGATCTACACATTCCTTTATTTCTGAGAAATTTTCTGGTGAATTAGAAATTTCACTTTAAGAAATGAAACCAAAGCTTATGGTAAAAATATTTGGAAGAAATATTAATGAAAAAAGGCATTATAAGAACCTTCATATTGTCTTCTATGAAAATAAATTACCTAAAAATCTTGTTTTTTCTTTAGTAGAGTTTAATATTATTCTAGGTATATATTGGATTTTTATTTATCATGCTAAGATTGATTGTAGAGCTAAAGAATTTTTAAGAAAGAGTTTTAGTTTGTATACAAGAATGAACCCATAAAATTGATAACATATCAAGAAGCTTAGAAACTATTAAAAGACATAAATGAAAGTTTTATTTCACATGTTGTTGAAAACAAGGGAACTATTCATATTAATGATGTGCTAGTGGTAAATGAATACCTGGTTGTTTTTTCTAATGATTTTCCCGATGTTATACCTAGTCGAGAATTTGAATTTACTATTGACTTAGTTCTTGATGTTAGGAAAATTTTAAAACCCCCTTATCAAATGGATCAAGTGTAACTTTTAGAATTGAAAAAATAGTTGTGGGAGTTTCTTGATAAAGGTTTCATTCACCCTAGCACTTCACCATGGGGTGCTACTATTTTTTTCATTAAAAATAAATAAGTTTCTATAATAATTTTCATTGATTATAGATATTTGAATAACATTATTGTTAATAATAAGTATACATTGCCTCATATTGATTACTTGTTTGATCAACTCTAGGGAGCTCAATATTTTTCCAAGATTGACTTGAGATTCGGGTACCATCAAATGATGGTGAAGGAAGATGACATCCCAAAAACAACATTCTGAACTAGAAATGGGCATTCTGGGTTTGCTGTTATACCCTTTTGTGTGACAAATTCCCATACTATATTTATGGATCTTATGAATAGAATATTTAGTGAATATTTAGATATGTTTGTTATTGTTTTTATTGATGATATTTTATTTTATTCAAAAAGTTATGAGGATATTGAAAAACATATAAGGATTGTTCTTCAAAATCTTAAAAAAGAAGTTATATAGTAAATTTAAAAAATGTGATTTTTGTTTGTAACAGATTTCTTTTCTTGGGAACATTGTTAATAAGGATGGCATAACATTTTATCCCACAAAAAAATTGGATGATGAATGGCCAAAACCTATAAATGTTACTTAGATTCGTATTTTTCTTATATTAATAGGCTATTACTGATGGCTTGTTAAAAAAATCACAGTTATCTAGCCCGCTAACTAAGTTAACACGAAAAGGGGTTAAATTTATTTTGATATAATATTATGATGTTTGTTTTCAGAAACTGAAAATAATATTGGTGAATGATCTAGTTTTGTCTTGACAGTCCAGAAATGGAGAGTCTTTCATCTACAATGATTCTTCATTGAAGGTAATAGGTTGCATTCTGATATAGAATGATCATGTAATTTCTTATACTTTAAGAAAACTGAAAACTCATGAGTTAAATTATCCCAAACATGATCTGGAATAAGCATCTATGGTTTTCACTTTAAAAATTTGGAGACATCATTTGTATGGATCCAAATATAAAATATATAATGAACATAAAAGTTTCAAGTATATATTCACTCAGAAGGAGTTGAACATGAGGCCAAGAAGATTGCTTTAAGTGATAAAGGATTATGATTACATGATCAATTACCATACTAGAAAAGAAAACAAAGTGGAAAATGCCTTAAGTCAAAAACATCATGCTATATTAACCATGTTACATTTGTAACATGACCCCTTGGTTAATTATTTGATTAATTTTGTATTGGAATTTGTTGGTGTAGGAAATTACTCTGTTTTGTTTCAGGTGTTAGTGCAATTGTCTCTGACAGATAAAATTAAGATATAATAGAATGAAGATTGTAAGTTGTATAAAAAGGTATATTTGGTTAAAAAGGGTAAGTTTCCATAATTTAACATTAATAAATATTGTGTTTTGAGATTTGGGAAGATATTATGTTTGCATTGTGATTCAAATTTGAAGAAAGAGTTATTAAATAAAGCTCCTAGTTCTCCATTTTCAGTTTATCCTAGTAGCATCAAGATGTATAGAGACCTTTGGGAGTATTACTGGTGGGATGAAATGAAAAGTTATATAGGTGATTTTACTATGAAAATTTTGACTTTTCAATAGGTTAAAGTGGAGCGACAACTACTAAAGGGGGTGCTTTAGCCTTTTTCAGTGCCAAAGTAGAAATGGGAAAATATATCCATGGATTTTGTGGTGGGACTACCAAAGACTTATCAAGGTAAAAATGTTATTTGGTTTATTATTGATCGACTGACTAAATATACACATTTTATTCCTATTTGAGATATTGTGTCTTTGGATCATCATTTTCGATTGTACCTAAAATAGATAGTTAGGTTACATGGAGTTTCTCTCTCTATTGTATATGACCGTGATCCTGGGTTCACTTTTAACTTTAGGAAAGGCCTTCAGAAGTTTTTGGGAACAAAATTAAATTTTAGCATAGCATTTCATCCCTAATATGATGGATGGACTAAGCGAATAATTCAGATCTTGGAAGAAATTCTAAGTGCTTGTTCAATGGATTATCAGGTATTTTGGGGTCAACATATTTCTTTAGTTGATTTTTCTTATAATAGCATTTTTCATTCCAGCATACAAATGGAACCTTTTGAAAAATTATATGGAAAGCATTGTCGAACTCTATAATTTTTGGATGATTTCAGGAGAAGGAAGTTGATGAGACCAGAATTAGTAGAGGAAGTGAATAAGAAAGTAAATATGGTCCAACAATATATGAGGAAAACTCAAAGTAGGCAGAAAAGTTATGTGAATAACTGGAGGAGGGATCTTTCTTTTGAGGTGGGTGATCATGTCGTTCTCAAAGTTTCTCTATGGAAAAGTGTGATACATTTTGGTAATAAAATGAAGCTGATTCCATGGTTAATTGGACCCTATGAAATCTTGGATCAATTTGGATCAATTGCCTACTGAGTGACTTTGCCTCTGAGTTTGTTCCAGGTACATAATGTTTTCATGTTTTTATGTTAAGAAAATATGTTATAGATTCATCTCATGTTCTGAGCCCTGAGATTATTCAATTGTAAGATAACCTTTCATATGAGGAAAATCCTATTCATATTCTTGAATGTAGAGAGAAAGTATTGCGGAGTAAGGTAATTCACAAAGTTAAGTTTTTGTGGAGAAACCGCATGGTTGAAGAAGCGACATGAGAATATAAAAATGCTATGAGGGAAAGGTATCCCCACTTGTTTAATAAGTAAATAAAAATTTCAAGGATAAAATTTCCAGAAGGGGGAGAATGTAACAACCCAAGTACTTATAAAATAATTTGTTTTCATTTTGGAATTAAATAGTTAAATTCTTTATAAATGTATAATGAAATAAGTGGTATTTATAAAAATTAAGGAATATATACTAATAGAATAGTTAATTGTCCTATGATAGTATAAATAAAATTTATGTATCTTATAAGTGAAAATATGACATATTTATATCATGGAATAAGTAAATAAATATTTTAAAAATGGTAAATTAAGTGTTGGTATTTTTGTGAAATATGAATGTTTATTTACAATTTTATAATTGATATAATGATTTAAAAGAAATTTTTTCTTCATAAAATAGATTCATAAATTAATATTTTGTTGTCTTATTATTATAAGATAATTTTATGAGACCTTAATTAATTTTTCAAAGTTTCATAAAATCAGTTATAATATTAAAATTGGTATTTTTAGAATAAATGATGATTTTAATTAAAAATTAAATTTCTCATATTTAGAAAATTATTTTCAAAAAATGAATTCCATTTTTGAATTCTAAAATTAAAAAATGTTTGGGGTGAATTTTTGGGATTTTTCTGAAATAGTTGAATTTTTAGTGAATAGTGAAATATGGTAATTTACAGTATATGTATATTATAAGTTAAATACACTATTCCTTGAGTCGTTGATAATGCAATAACCTTAATCTCAAACTACCCTTAATTATTTAATATATTTATTGATAATGTTCAAAGTATTCATATTCTTGAGCCAAAATAATAAACTAATGAATAAAATAATCAAAAAACACCCCTCTCCTCCACTATAAATATCACCCCTCACCACCTCTTCTCCTCACACCTCTAAATCATTGAATATCATCCAAATTCTTACCAATACTCTTAAAAAGACTCTACTCCATGTCCAGGAACCTTTTTTCTTAACAAAATACCAAATCCAATATTCCTAAGGAGGTTCTCAAGGAGAAGAATTCAAGAGGGAAAATCCTCTTTCATTTTCTTTTATTTTCTTTTCAATTTTTTTCTTTTATTATTATCTCCTCGCATCCCCTCATCCAAGTGTCATGATAACTATAGTATCTTAAATATACTATAATTTTATTGTGTTAATGTAATATCCATCATCGAACCTCTCCTATTCTCCTCTTATTCTAGAAAATGAAAGCATCATCCGTGACATGTCGATTCACCACCTTCATGGACGATGAATTTTCATTTTTTTATTTATCGCCTTCAAGGATGGTCATAAAACCATTATTATGGTTAAAAAATATTATAATATGTATATTATAACTATATTAATGTTCTGTAAATAATTTATAGACATAAAATTAAATAAAACTAAACTAGTTTGTGATGGTTGGAAAAAACCCACCAAAAATAAACCAAACTTTTATCATTAATGTTTTATCTAATGAATCATACTCATATAAAAAAATTATATATAGTGTCATTTAAAATTATGGAGACATATTGATATAATTTTATTTCTCTTCTATAGTTTTTCTTCCATTTGACAAGAAAATTCATAATGAACCAACCATGAAAACCAAGAGATTTTGAACACGTTTGAAGGAATTCAAACCTGAGGTAAGGGGTTTTTCTTTAAAAACCTATTTTAAATTTATATTTTAAAAAAAATCAAAAGGAATGTTTTTATGATGAAATTTTTCATGTTTTATGATTATGTTATGGTTATTGGGAATTTTTTATGATAATGGGTGGGTCCATGATAGCCCTATAATACATTGGGTATGTTTATGTTGGAAGTTGACCATAATGGTTATTCCAAGTGTAACTACAATGGTTAAATCATAAGGTAGCCACAAGGATTACATTTTAAGGTAGATTTGAGGGTTAAAAATCATAATGTATCCATTAGGGTTACAATCCTATGTAAGTATGTTAAGAAAATGATGACCCAAGTTACCTAAATGGTTTATTTATGTTTTCTATGTTTTATAGAAATCTCATATTTTTACAAAGTAAGTATATGATATTTTAAGGGTGAGAAGTATATATTTTGTGAAAATGATTTCATATGTATATAATTATTCATATACTAATGGTTTATTTCCTTCTTTTCATGTCCCTTACTAATCTTTTTGTGCTCATATCAAGTTTTAAAATGTTTTTTCATAGGTTTTAAGGCTGGGTAAGAGGAAATAAGAACGTAGTGAAGATTTTTCATCATGTTTTTAAAGACTATTATATTATGAAAAAATGGATAGTATTTTAGTAGCTTCCACTTTGTATGCTCGTGGGTTGTTATGTATGAATTATAACCTAATTCTCTAATACTCTAAATGAAAAGATATTTGAGAATGTACAAAATTGAATTCTAGTTGAATTAACTAGATTATGTAATGTTTATGGTCAGGTAATTATACCCCTCTTGTATTTTTCTATACTAAATATATTTAGTATCGGGTCAATATATGTACCTTGTATTAGCACAATAACTCTCTTGGATCTTTCATGAATGATCTTGATACCAAGGATATAGTCCAGTTCACCTGATTCCTTCATGGATAAGCACTTGTTCAATCAATACTTAATTGAATGTAATACCGGTATGTCATTTCCATCAATTAATATTTCATTAATATATATACAAGGATAACAACTACACTCTCACTAAACTTCTTGTAAACACATGGTTCACATTAATTCTTAATTAAACCAAATTTTATTATGGATTCATAGAATATAATTTTCCATGACCTAGATGATTACTTGAATCCATAAATTAATATTTGTAACTTTTATACCTTTTTGGAATTACATGGAGTCACAAACCCCTCTTGTTGTGTCATATTGTAATTTTCTTGAAGTTTATCATTAAGGAATTTTTTTTTAACATCCATCTACCAAATCTCATAGTCATGGAAATCTATTATAATAAGTAAAATTCTTATGGATTTAAACATGGATATTAGAGAAAAGGTTTCATTGTAGTTAATGTCTTGATTTTTTTTATAATCTTTACCCACTATTAATGCTTTACAAGTACTCACTTTACCTTCCATGTCAAATTTTATTTTGAATACCCATTTTCACCTAATAGTATTTACATCAATTGGAAAATCAACCATAACTCATACTTGGTTCTAATACATATAATCCATCTCATAATTCATGGGTCCATAACTCATTGTTGGTTCTAATAGATGGAATCCATCTCATAATTCATGTATTCTTTCCATCTTGAAGATTTTTAACTCTTTATTGCCTCCATTTAGTAAAAAGGATCATTATTTTCAATCAATAATGAATCCCCAAATTTGATGACTATAAACCCACATCTCTTTGGTTATCTAACCTCTATATTACTTCTACACATTACCAAAGTTTCAAGAATAACATCTTCTATGGGGACTTGTAGAATATATTCTTACGCCAAATCTTATGTATATTGATCATCAACTTTATTGAAATTAATCTTTCTCCCATTTTATTTTTTGAGTATGTTATTCCTCTCAAGAAATATGGAATATCTTTTGATGGTTACATTATTATTTCATGGGTTGTATAAATAGTATCCTCTTTTTTCCTTGGGATTCCCTCTAAAGATACACTTCATACCTCAAGGTTCTAGTTTGTTTCTATAGGTGGCCTTGAAAAACAACTCGCACCCCATACACATAAGTTTAACAACACAAATTTCCTTATATACACTAACTCTCATGGTATTCTATTTGCCTCTTTATTTGGTACTTGCTTTAGTGTATATTTTTCAGTATGTAATACATATCCCTAAAAGGGTAATTATTGATCTGTATGACTCATAATCACACTTACCACATCAAGAAAGGTATGGATCCAACTTTCACTAACATCATTCCACTATTGTGTATAAGGTGGAGTGAGTTGAGATAGAATCTTATAATCCCATAAAATGTCAATAAACTCTTGGTTAAGATATTCACCACCATAATTAGATCGAAGATTAATTATCTTCTTACTAAGTTTATTTTCTACTTCATTCTTGAACTCTTTGAGTTTTTCAAAGGATTCAGACTTTTACCCTATCAAGTATATATATCAATATCTACTCATTTAATTGGTAAAAGTTATAAAATAGGAATACCCACATCTAGATTCCACTAGAAAAGGTTTGCACATATCAGCATGTACCAATTCTAAAAGCTATGTATCCCTTTCATCACACCCACCAAAAGGTGGCTTGGTCATTTTACCTTGTAAACAAGCAATACATTTTTCAAGTAGATTTAATTCAAAATAATCTATGTAATCATCTTGATATAGATTTGTCAAATTTTTCTCATTTACATGACTAAGGTAGTGATTCTACAATTGGATGTGATATGAGTCATGTGAACTTGATTCATTATCAACTTTCAATACTTGGTTTTTATAATCAAATACTTAAATATTTTTATTTAAATGCACCATAACATAATATATGTTATCATTATAAAAGAAACATATCTTATTTCCAAACATGAAAATAAAACCATCTGTATCCAGGAAGGATATATAAATAATGTTTTTAGTAATAGTCGGTACATAACAATAGTATTTTAAAACCAAGATCATCCATATTAGCAACAAAATGTGGTAGTCTCCTATATCCAAATTATCAAATTGTTCTCTATTGGATTATCAAATATCCACCTCTCCTATGGAAATTTTTCAGAATCTACTTGGAACCTGTATTTAAATATATATGTGAGTACCACAAGTTATATATAATACCCAAATTCTAGATATGGAAAGATTTAACTTAATAATGAATGTACATAAATATTTTCTATGTTTATTTTAGGTACAATTCTTCTAGTGGCCTAGATTTCCACATGAAAATATATTGCTCCTTTTTCCTTCATCTATCTTTGGGTCTTACTTTTCTTATAAGGATGATACTCAAGGGCCTTATAATTTGAGTGAGTATCAGGGTGATTTGCCTTGTTCTTCCATTTATTTACCATAAGGACTGTAGGATTTTTTTTCACCCCATGTATGTATTAACTTGGTGAATCAAAGTAAGGAGTTCTGAAAGACTCTTCTCACTATTGCTTATATTATAATATATAATGAAATAGGATAATACTTTAGGTAGTAAGGATATAATGAGATATATGTTAAAATCATTAGGGATCTTAAAGCCCAAGAAGTCCAAGAACTCTTCAGATAATCATATTGACTACATGAGGCTCATCTAGCACCGACTCTCTAAGATATCATGTGAATAATTCATTAGATATCTCATATCTCTACCATATCTCCTTCTCTTAATAAATATTGCAAAGGTGAGATGTCATGTTACACACATCCATCTAATCATGTTGCTTCATGAACAAATTAGACATGGATGATATCAATAGATATATATGGAATCATATACATGTTTAACGTAGAGAGATACTTCTTCCTCACTAACCTCTTTAGCAATAAAATCAGAAACTGGGCTTTCTATCACATATAATTTCCGCTCATAGTGTAGTATAATGCGCAAGAACCTATACCATTCATAGAAATTCAAGCTGGTGATAAGGTTATCCTTTTATAGTATGGATCACAATTATATAGTCAAAATCATGTAGATTTCAATTTCTATAATAAATAAGATTATAATTTTAGTACTTTATTTAGATTATGAAATTATATAATAAAATTTAAATTTATTAATCTCCCGCTATCTTTTTGAAACTAGATATCCCTCGCTACTCGTTTTAAAATATTAAGTCACATAGATATATTAGTAGAAACGACCCATATTTCCCTTCTTTAAAACCAAGTTAGGGCCTAGTAAATTACTCAATAGTATTTAGGTAGGTGGGTCTTTATAAAATACATCAACTTGTAGCTCATAGATTCGTTGAGTGGATTCCCCAATCCCGAACTCATGGTCTAGGATTTTCTCAATAGTTGCCTCCAAATTTACACTAAGTCTAGAAAAATCTACTCCTCTTGATGTAAATTTGGTTAAGTCAGCCCAAAACCTTCTTTAGAACTACTCGTTAAATGGTAGTGTCCCTGTGAGGGGTGGATAAAACACTAAAATATAGTGGTTACATTCTAAATTAGGTAATGGAAGTCTATATCTATTTAATATTTTAATTGGGGTAATTTTATCATTATGATTAATTTTCCCATTTTATCTTATTACATGTCTTGTTAAAATTAATTAGATTTTACTTAAGTGATTAACCATGTCTTAGATGAAATTTACACATGGAAAAATTTATTTTAATTCCATATTTCATGCTTGTTGATTAATTTATCAAGTGATTGAAATAAAGCATCCATAAATAATTAACTATGCAAATGATAGAAATATAATAATAAAATTAGTATGATCATGATATTTTCTAATGGTTAGTTTTTCTAGAAAATTATAAAATAAACCTTGACCCTAGGGGAAACACATTGAACCATAACTTGGTTTATACTTCAGCATTCCACTTGTTCTCTTATATATCTCCTGGATGGTTTTTCCTCAACTATAAACTTGAACCACCAGTACTCGCATTAGAGATCCATCCATTACATAAGTTTTAATCACACAAAAATGAGGGGAACCAAAATATTGGTTAATGGTTTTTCATAAAAGAAGTCATGGGCACACATTCCCTTGCATAATGCAGGGAGGGGATGATGTGCAGGCCATCATTTAATTTAATGATAATAAATTAAAAAAATCACATACATAGGTATAGTCATAGATCATAATCATTTACTCACATGAAGTAAATATACATTTGAAATATAGCTATAATTCACTCCAATTAATTCTTTAATTGAGATCAAATGCCTTGAATTAGTATAATTAATTATCAGATTAATATATCAATACAATTTTTCTTAATTCCATTAAAACGGTCCTAGAAATTTCCATCATCCATAATTTTAAAAAAATTAAATAAATTAATTTTATTTAAAATTAATAAAATACACATGTGTACTTGGAGGAAATGAAATGTACCATCCAAACTTCCTGGAAAAGTCCTTGTAGTTTATAATTTAATACAGAAATGGAATTAATGCATAATTAATCAACCCATCACATGGAATATTCCATCAATAAATTTCACACATATGTATGTTAATAAGGTTTGATCATATCATTAATTTTTTTTCATCTTAAATTAATTTCATGAGGTACAGTGGGTTACACGGAATGTACTAGGGCTACACACTATATAACATTTTATGTTCATGTTCACAACACACACCTAGAGATCGGGTGTGTTTGTCAGCTATATACATTTATGAGGTGCATGACATGTGCACCAGCTACACGTTGTTTTATCTTAAAGTTACATAGTTGTCAGTCGCATGCATCATGTAATAAATATGCGATGAATCTTTTACTATGTTTTTTAGCCACAAAAAAAAAAGAATGGACTACATGATGTGTATGTGGGTTATATGTTGTGTTTTCTATCATGCTATATTCCATCCTAGTTGCTGAACACATGTGTTCATTTAATACATTCTACATATACTTATTGCACGATGACCTAGATTTATCATCATTTTTCTTGGTGTAATGAACACAGGTACATGACATATACCAACATGATTCACACCATATAGGATTATGTTATATATCCAAGACCCTTGGCACCTCCTGATGGAGTCTTCAAATGTTTTTCATGTAAATTTAACATGTTCTTGGTTATATGATTAAGATGGAATAATGAGAAGAGAAGATTTCAACATTCATATTTAAAAAATTAATAATCCATAAATAAAAACTAACAAAAAAACATGTCATTAATCAATGATTAATAAATAATTATAAATTAATAATGTGTCTACTCTAATACCACTTGAAGGTTTTTTGTAAAGTAGAAGTTCCTATTGATCCATAGCCAACATGATTTTTTATCATAATAAATGAATAGTATGTGATGTATATGATGAAGAAAATCATGAACAATGAGATTAAATCAAATATTAATTAATTATTACATTGGAACCAAGAAGAAAATACCATTATATATAATTTATAATTAATTTATTTTTATAAAGAAACCTTATGTTAAGTTTATTTATTCATTAATGAATCATTGGACCGCTTATTTTTGTTTTGTCATTGTAGCAAGAGGGTTCGAGTGTAGAATCCCACTATAAGTGATCCACACATACATGAAAAACCCTCAAACTTAATTTTAGAGTAGTGAAAAAAAGATTTTGATTCTTTCATCATTCATTGATAATCACCATAAGAATCGCTTTGGAAGGAAGGACTCTTCTTGATCTCTTTAGACTTGAGAGGTTGTTGGAGGAGAATCATTCTCTGTTTTTAAGAGTGTTCTAGGAGAAAATATCTCAATGTATTGATAGAATGTGCTCTATATTTTCATTGTGAAAATTATGATTAGGTTTGGAAATGAAATAATCAAGTTTCTATAGAGTTAGGGTTAGAAAAATAATAATTTCACTCAGGTCCTTATTACTTTTATAAATCTCCTCTAAACACCATGTATAAAATAATAATATTAATATTATTTACTTGAAATGTTTCAAACTCATAGATAAAATAAATATTATTTCTCTTGAATAAATAAATCAATATTTATTAAAATAATATTTAATATGTATTTTATCATCGGTCTATTAATTATGCATTCATCCTCCACAATACTTATCGAACCTTAAATAATGACTATTTATTTTAAGAAATAAATATTACTACATTATTCACTGATAAATAAATAGATATTATATTCACTAGAATAGAAAATAAATATTTATTAAATATTTTACTCACATATATATTCTCTTGAATAACTGGTGATTGGATATTTGTGATTAATCATACATGAATAATTATTAAATCACATATGGGAATGGTATTTATTGAACATGTTAAATTCAGGTAGAATGTAACTAAAATTATGAATAATCTTAGTGTGTGACTCTCTTATCCCATTTCTCAATGGAATTAGTTTATTACATATAAAGTCCAAGTTCAGTATCTGGAAACATGTCAAGGAACCCATAAAGAAAGAAGTTAAATGTTGTAATGACAATAACCACATACAAATTCACATCGTATAATATAATCTCTTTATCATGCTATCTCTATTCAAGTAGGTTTCATGCTATTGTTATCAACATATGTGCTCAATGTCTCTTTATTTGACTTACTAGAAATGAACTTTATGATAGAACATCATGGTCATAGACTTAATCAGGAGGTTCCATTTTTATAAAAGGGCCTGAGATATCAACTTTCACTAAACTAAGAGGGGAAAAATAATTTCTTGCATTATTTATTAATGCAATATCACTCATGATGCACCCAACTTATACTACCTCACCGTGAGTATATTTCATAATAGTTTTCATCAATACATCAAAATACAAAACTCATGATATGAAGTAATAATATTATTAAATTATATAGACCATTACACATGTATATAGATAGTAACATCCAATGAAACATATAAATATGGATTTCCTACTAGTAGGTCATGTTCTCAAAATCTCCAACTCTAAAAATTATCAAGGGTGTACACCATGAGAAAATGTCTCAAAGTCCTATGAGTCTCCACCCCCAATATCCTATATTATTTTCATCTTGTCAAATGATATCATCTAGATATATAACATATATTTAAGAATATTTTCATGGCACTTATAGGTTCTCATTATAGAGGGGAGCTTCTATGGCCTTTTAGTATGACAGTTACCCTTAGGACAGTACCACATACTATGTCACAAAAAATAAAAAACATGATGTGATAATAACTTAATTAATATTAAAAATAATTAATAAAGGTAATTGTGAAGTATATAGAGGTCGGTTTTGGGGAACCAACTCCAAAAAAAACCCAGTAGGATACCACCATGAATCTACGTATCATTTTTTATAGTGTAGACCAACTGTTCTTGTTTAGAAACAATTTTTTAAAAAAAAAATCTTTTAAAATTTTTAATAAATACACTAATTTTAAAAAGGGAAACCCACGAATCATGAATAACATGAAAATCATAATCAAAAATCATAATTGAGGTAAATAATTAATAAGAAATATCAAAGTATCCAAGCATGAGTGTAGCTATAACATAATCATATCTCAACATGTTTTGCAACATGAGGGAGCTCTGACTGATGGGTTCTAAGGTATCTAGGACTCACTCATGGAACATGGGTCGATCATTGTGATCCTAAACAAGTAATATACCCTAGTTCCTCTTGAGGCCTCACTAGAAATAACCCCTAGCTAACTCATGCCTAAGGCTAGGAAAACACTCGTCCCAAAACCACACACCCAAGGTCTCCCGTGTATAACCCATAATCACATACACAACAATTAATGAGACCATGATCAAGAAATCAAGTCATAACTAACATCATTTTCAAAATATATTTTTAAAAAAAATTATAACCAAGTTTCTCATTGTGAAATTTTATCAAACATATTCAAGGTATAAACAGATATCTATTTTAAGGAATCCATTGAAAACATCATTTTTTCCAACACCAACCGAGTGCACCAAAAATACACCCATAATAGACCTCAAAAGTTGTTTTCCAACATAAATAATAAAAAAAACCAAAGAAAAAACTCAAGAAAAAAAGTATTACAAAAGAAAACATAGGATATATAGAGACACCTACCTCAAGAGTGATTAAATAACATCATCTTTATAAAATAACACCAAATATGAAGAGATGGTGCCCTTGAAGACCTAAATCCCAAAGAAAGTCATCAAAATCCAAACTTAAACCCTATGGTTTGACCTACATGGCATTTAGGGTTAGAGGTATAAAATAAAAATGGAAAAATGTGGAAGAAGGGGAATAAGGAAGAGGAAATCCAAAGAGAAACTTGACTAACCTTGAAAGGATCCACCAAATCTTCAAGGAAGAACACCTACAAAGAAAGGAAACAACTTTTTGCGATGTCTAGTTTGAATAAGATTAGGAAATTAGGAGTGTAAATGTTATAATTTCATAATCTTATAAATGTAAATTTTCATTTTTTAACAAAATAGGGTAGGACGCATGATTTGGCCATGATGTTTGCTAACCCTTGCACTAATCGTGTGGGTCACACATCTTTACAAACTTGATCCACACAGTTTCCTAGAAGTTATTGCATGGTTTGGTGAACTATGTTGTAACCATGCAAAATAAAATTGGGATCTCTCACCCCCTCTCGCGTGGTTTGGCATATGATTACTACTAATCATGTGTTAATTGTGCGCACTAGCCTATTTTCCCCAAATTTAAAGGTTTCAAACCCCAAATCTCAAAAACTAAAAAACACTTAGAATAAAATAAAAATTAAAATAAAATTTGTACCAATGGGCTAATTGTTGTCACAATTCTACCCACCATGCCACTTTCCCCCCTAAAAAGTCCTCAAGGCTCAACTTCTGATAAAAGATGAGGTCATTACTCTTTCAAGGCTCCACACTCCCAAGTCTTGTGGATATCCTATCCATACTACCACAATTCATAAACTAAAGTAATTGACTTACAATATATCACCTTGACTAGAAAATCCAAAATGAAAAATAGTAACTCAACCACAGATGTGTCAGGATCTAAGTCTAAACCTTCCCACTCCACCTTGTTGGATGGGTCTGGATGGTACCTTTTTAACTGGGGGAAATGGAAGACTTTATGAATACACATCATTTAGTATGGTAAGGGAAATTGGTATTTCACCTTTTTGAGATGTTTTACAAACTCAAATGGTATAACATAATATAACATCAACTTACCTTGATTCCTCAATTAATAGTTTCCTAGCCAAAGAGAGACATTAAGAAACACTCAATCACCTACACTAAATTCCATTGGATGATAAATATGATCGATATAAGACTAATGAAAACTATAATTCATCACCAACCTTTTCAAAATCAGTTTAACCTTACTTATTATTTCTTTAATGATACTCTGTACCAATAAGGAACGCTCATCTAACTCAGACCAACATAGAGGGGACCAACATGTCTATCCATACAAGGATTTTAAGGGTTCCACCTTTATCGAAGACTAGTGGATATTATCATAAGATAACTCGGACAATGATATATGATTCTCCCATAAGATACCAAAAACAATGATGCATTTTTTCTTTGATTCTCTAATAAATTAGGTAGAAAGATACAAAATCCATGACTTCCTACTTCATCCAAGACCACCAATATCGATGTTTCAAATCTTAGAACATCTTAGTATCCCACGGGTGGACGAACCAACTAAACCGATGTCCACCATTTATCATTTCCTACCTAAAATCCAAATAAACTACTAACCATTTTTGAAAATAGAGGATATCATCAAGAGAGTGAGAAAATCGCTTTAGGTCTCCCCAAAATTTAAGATTCCTATAATCCACTGACATTTAGAGTTTTTTTCCTACCCAAGGTGAATATGATCATTAATAAAGGAGGTGACCTACTCACCAGTCAAAAATATACCTTTATCCTCCTCTTCTATTTTCAAATTAAGCTCAATGAACAAGCTCATCAGACCCCACTCCTCCTCAAACACTTTTACTTCCTAAGTTGGCATTTTACTACTCTGCACGTCATCCACCTCATTCCCCTTTCTCAAAGTATAATTCATATCAAAATAAAAAATTATATAGGTGATCTACCTACTACCTTTTTCTAATATAAAGATCCCTCTGGGTAAAGATAGACTTCAAACTTTTATGATTAGAGTACACTATAAACTTCTCCTAGTGGTAGTAGCGCCAAATTTTCAAATCATGAATCAATGCTGCCAACTCAAGGTTATGACTGGGGTAGTTCTTTTTATGGGGGAACAATTAGAATTGTACATATGCTACCACATGGTTATATTGTATTAACACACACCCCCAAAAAAATACCTAAGGCATCACAATACACAACATAACTTATGCCTGGTTTCGGGAGTATCAAAACAGGAGATGAAGTAAATCTTTTTTTAACTCCTCAAAGTATCTCTATAAATTTTTTTTCTAATAAAAATTTATTCCCTTCTAGGTTAGAGTTTCTAAAGTAGATTATAGTCTAGAGAAATCATATACAAAACACCTATAATAATCTGTTAGGCCTAAGAAACTTTGGATCTCATATATGTTCTTGGGTATCTCTCAAGATATCATATCCTATATCTTCTTTGGGTCTATAAAATTTTATCTTTAAAATTCCAAATAACCTAATAATTTCACTTTCTGGATCCAATACTGGCATTTAAATAACATCACATATATTTGGTGGTCCCTTAAAGTTCCCAAAATGACATTTAAATGGCCCATATGCTCCTCCTTCATCTTGTAATAAACCAAGATATCATCAATGAATATTACCAAAAAGGATTAAAGATACTAATAAAAAATATGATTAAATAAGGCTATAAAAAACTAAAAGGGGGTTTTTTTAGACCAAACGATATAACCAAATACTCAAAATGATTATATCTTATTTAGAATGAGGTCTTGAGAATGTCTTCCTCCCTCACCCCCAACTGGTGATACCCTGACCTAGGACCAATCTTTGAAAACCTCTTGGATCCCATGAGTTGATCAAACAAGTCATAAATTCAAGGAAAAATATACTTATTCTTGATCATCACTATATTGAGCTTCTAATAGTCAATGAAAAGTCAATTAATTACATATTCCTTCTTTGTAAAGATTGTTGATAATTCCCACGATGATAAACTAGGGAGAATAAATCCCTTGATCTTTAGGTATTCTAGATGAAGTTTTAACTCCCTCAATTTAGTAGGGTCCATTAGGTAATATGGAAAAGAGATGGGTCTTATCTCAGTAAGTATATCAATGGTGAACTCTACCTCCTGTAGGGGCAGAAACCTAGAAAAATCATTAGGTAAGACCTCAAAGTATCTATCCATTGCTAAAAAATTATTCATTCAAACCCCACTCAATGACATCAAGAAGAAACCCAAATAAAAGACATGAAAGAGATCCTACCATTATAAGAACCTTACTAACCTTAGATCTAACTTATAGTGATCCAAACTTTACACATATAAATATTACATAATTTTATATTGATATTCATTACACATTATTGCAATAAATACTATAACCATAAAGGTTTAATGTATTTGGAAACATGGATACATAAATAAATGGTACATAAAAGATCGATATCATTTCCCACTTAGTTCCTCACAACTATAACTCTTAGAAATATCATACTTAAAACCTTTCCTAATATCTTGGGTAAAAGGAAACATAAGAAAGGGTGAGCTCAGATGATTAGTAAGGATAAAATAGGGAGATATCAATAAATGATCATATGTAAGAATATCATGAGTATAAGGGTATGATAACATGATCTTAACATTTAAAATTAATTCCCAATAATTAATATAATCATGAGGCATTGAATAAGTCTTGGTAGTTCATAATACATTAATTATAAAGGAGTCAAAGAATATGATCCATGAGAGAATAAAATTAGCATAAGATCATATTGTAAAAGAGTGGAATAAAGTGTGGTATAATCATAATCATAAAAATATAATTTCAAGGCTACCCACCAAGAAATTCATCATGTGTTAGTATTGGTCTAACCACCTATATACCTACTTCTATCTTGGGATAACCTCCCGTGTACCCTATTTTGGGCTTGGAATAACCTCTTGTGTGCCCTATTTGGGGTCTGGGATAACCTCACGTGTACCGTTTGAGGTCATATAACATTAATATTTAAATAATTAATTAGAGGGATATAACATACCCCACCTACAAAATAATCATAATTAATTCATATATATTCCACAAGATCATGAAAATATTTATCATTACATCAAAGCTTAACCCATGGAAAAGAAAACACAATTCATCAATATTTCATCATCGTAATCATAAACCATCTAGATAAAGAATAAAGATGTTAGAATTTGATCATATCCTCAATAAAGAATAATAAGCATCAAAATATGTTGTTATATAATAAAATACCTTTAAAATATCATTGAAACATTTCTTAAAGAAAATTCATTTTTCATTTTGAAATCACTTAATAAAAATATAAAAATTTACAAAATATTAAGGCAAATTTTTTCTTTAAAAATAAATATAAAAACTTTTAAAGTAATATTTAAATCAAATATAATTCATTATGTCTAGAAAATATGTTCATGATTTTTACATTAAAATAAAAATTCCTTCCACATTTTTGGTAAAAATTCAAAAGTACATCGTTCGGAAAATGAAAAAAAGATTTATTTAAAAAAATATTGAAAATAAAAAATAGGTAAAAAATAATTTAATAAATATTTATATAATAGTAAATAAATTATTAAAAACATTTTAATTAAAATATATATATGGAAGAAAAATATTCCTGGTGTAATGGAGAAATAAAGTCGGTTTCCCTTAAAAAACATTCTTTTAGTATCTTGAGTACTTAAAGAGAGTAAGATGAAAATAAAACATGTAATCCAAAAAAATAACTATATTATAAAATATATATATTATATTTTTGATATATAGATTAAATAATTTCATCATTTTAAATTTAATCATAAACAATCCTAGTAAAAAGTGAGATTGTTATGTAAAACCTTTACCTAAAGTATGACTTACTTTATAAGCACTATAACCTCATATATAATAAATTAAAATTTACTAAAATTATACAAAAAAATAATATTAATATATATAATACCATATATTTTCCACTTATAACATTTCAACACCCATTTATTAATAATTCTTTATTAAAACATCATTTCTAGATGTTAACTGTTTCGTTTTTTATGAAAGTTTTGGTTCAACGGTTATGGAATTTTCAATTTTATCATGGTTAAATCATATACCGAATATTAACAATGTCATAATTATAATATTTAATCATTATATACACTTTTATAACCATTTATATAAATAATTTATGAAAATGAATTACATCACTTCGTGGAAAAAATAGTTTGTTCATACACATGAGTGATGTTTTACACTTTTCAATGGATGGAATGAAAGAAAGGTAAATAATAATTCAACTTTAAAGAATAATTATTATATAATAAATATATTATATATATACTAAATCCATAATAATAACCAACCATGAAATATGCTGATGGAAAATGAGTCATATCGCTACATGGAAGCAGTAGTCCACACGTACGCATGAGCGATACTTTCATTTCTCATTTGACAAAAAAAGGATGGGAAATGGTTGTGATATCATCATAATAACATATAATTATATTTATTATACTATATTAATAATTTTATTATGTATACAATAGTTTTAGATTAAGTATACTATGAAATAAAATTGAAAGAGCTTAGTTAGGATTTATACCTCTTCTTTGAGAGACCTCCTTTGGTTTACACCTTAATCCTTGAAAGATTGGTCTTAGAAGAAGACCAGAAGACCTAAGATAAAGGGAATGAATCTATTAATGTTTTTGAGTATGAATTTTATAATATAGATGTCTCAAATTTTATTAATAATGAAAGAGAAGAGGTTCCCTTTTATAATTGAGGGGAGGGACACACATGGAATTTTTAAAAATATTTCAATAATATAAGGTTAGTTTATGGGAAAGTGGCTAAAATGGTTATTAATTTTAAGTTAGGATAATATAAGATTTAAATATCTTCAAAAAAATAAAAATTATTCATTTTTAGGTGGAATTACTACCCTTTTCTCTTAGTTTAATCCACCCAGTAAACCCGTTTTAACTTTAATCAGAGTAACAAAAATTTATAGTATTTACTATTCATTATGACCAAAAATTAAGTTGAAAATATTGAATTATATTAAATATTATGATTAAAAATATTTAATCCATTTCACCAGATTCAATTTATGTAAGTTCCAGAATTTAATTTTAAATTATCACACAAAAGGTAATGAAAACCCATTTTTAGACAAATGCATTTTTAAGCATAAAGCTGAATTTACTTTCATTACTTGCCTTGTAAAAACCATAAAATGAATGATAAAATATTTTATTTAATATATAATATATAAATTTAATTTAAAAAATTAATAAATATATATTATTTTAATTTATTAATACAAAAACACATTGCGTATATAAAAACATTTTTTAGAAAAATGAGTTTTTAAGCCCAAAAATGAACTTATACCAAATTAAAGTATAATATTTATTAACATGTAATTAATTATATTATTTATAATAAAATTATACTTATGTAAATTTCATATAAATTTTAAAATATTATGATACTATTTAAGTTGCTTGATTTAATGAAAATAAATGATAGTTTTAGAAAATTCAGTATTTTCATTATTCACTTAAAAATAAATCTTTTTAGAAAAAACCTAAAAATTAACCCTAAGATAATATTGAAATAATGATTTAAAAAATGATATTAATTTACTCAAATGAAATTTATATAAATGGTATAAATTAATTATAATATCCATGCACAAAATGAAATTAAAACCATTTTTTGATGAAAACATATTTTTGAAGCATAAAATGAATTTACTGAAAATTGAGTACTTATATATTATGAATTAATAAATAAATTTTCATTATTTAAAACCTTTATATATATTTTTCATAATCTGGTTATTATCATTCATACCTTTCAATTTAATGGATAGGTTATAAAGGATTATTATGCCTCAGTTCATTTAGACTTGGGGTTGCGTGTAAAGAAATATATTAAATACTTTAAGTTTTTTTCAAAGGAAATACATATAAAATATTGGGGTGTTACATTATAACCTCATTAAAATGAATTTATCTCTAGAAATTCTATCACTATGATACAAACAAATTATTGTATTTCTGATTCATCACATCCTTGGGTTCTAATATAGTTTCCTCAAATTTCTGATTCTTCCAAAGAAATGTAATTAGGTGAGTGGTATTATTTCATAGAAATGTATCTATATGATCCAAGATTTATATTGGTTATTATTAATAGGAAAAATCATGCTTCATTTGTAAAAACTTTGAGTTCATTACATATTAAGGATTAGGTATGTACTTCCTCAAAAGAGATACATAGAACACATCATGAACTTGAGAGAGGTTTGGTGGAAGTGCCAAGAAATAAGATATAGTCCCTGTTCAATAAAGAATTTCTAAGGGAATAATATAAATAGGGATTATATTTCCCTTATTTATGAATCTTTTAACCTTATTCCATATAGAAATTCACAAGAATACCTTCTCACCAACTTTGAATTTCAGATCTCATCGATGATTGTCAACATAACTCTTCTGTCGACTATGAGTTGTCTTGATGTGATTCTGAATAGATCTAACATTATATATCATTTATTCAGCTATATTAGGTCCTAATAGATTCATTTATCTAACTTCATCCTAGAATGTTTTATTTCTGCACTTTTTCCATATAGAGATTTATAAGGAGTCATTTGAATGCTCGAGTGATAGTAATTATTATAAGATAAATAGACAAAAGGAAGGTATTGATCCCAACAACATTTGAAATCTAGAGAATAGGATCTCAACATATCCTTTAGGGTATGAATTTTCCTATCAAACGGGTTATCTATCTAAGGATTATAGGCAGTACTGAAACACAACTTTGTATATAGATCTTGATAAAGACTTCACCAGAACTTTGAGGTAAACCTTATATCTTGATCAGATATAATAAAATGTGGTACTCTATGCAACCTTACCACTTCATTAATTTATATCCTAGAAATATAGTTAATGTGGAAATATTCTCTGGTAGCAATGTAATGTTCTGACCTCATAAGGTGATCGACTACAACCCAAATAACATTATGTACTTTAGATGTTTTGAGGAGTACAATGATAAAATACATAGTGATGTTTCCCATTTATGTTATGATACGGGTGGTGGTTATAACATCCACTTAGTATTCTATATATTATACTTGACTTGTTGGCATACCAAGCACTGAGATACATACTCTACAATATCTCTCTTCATTTTTTCCCACCAGAAATACTCTTTCAGATATCTATACATCTTAATACTTCCAGGATGAATAGAGAATGATGAGCTATGTGATTCTTCCAATAACAATTTATTCAATCATGGTATTAAAGAGACACATACTCGACTCCTGAACCATATCATTCTATCACAATAAAGGTTGAACTTAGGAACATTTATCACCTTCTTTTACAGCTTTAAATCCTCCTTTTATGCCTCTTTAATGTTCACATGGAAAGATGGTTGAACTCTCATTTGATCAAGATAAGACTTATTACCTTACTTTAATATTTCATGGTCAATCCTTTGAAAATCAATAAATGTTGGATCATTTTATATCATTTTCATAGATAATATAGCATGATCCTTTCGACTCAAAGCATCATACACCTTGTTCTCTTTCTCATAGTGGTAATGTATTGAGTAGTCATAATCTTTAATCAACTAAAACCATATTCTCTATTTCATATTCAACTATTTATAAGTGAATATATATATTAAAATTTTATTAATAATATATATGTCACACCTTTCTCTATAAATATAATGCCTCCATGTCTTTAATGTAAAGATTACTATTGTTAACTCCAAATCATGAGCTAGGTAATTTTTCTCATGAACCTTCAATTAAAATGAGACATAAGATATCACCATATCATTACACATAATAACACATCATAACCCATTCTTCTATGAATCACTGTAAATTAAAAACCCTGCTCTACTACAGGGTAGTGTGAGTACAGGTGCACTGACCAACCTTCTCTTTAGTTCCTTGAAATTTTCTTCACATTAATTATTCCAAAGGAACTTTTATCCTTTCTAAGTTAACTTGGTGAGTGGATTATATATCCATGATAAATCCTTCACAAATTTTTTATAATATCTATAAAATCTAAGAAAACTATATATCTCAATCTCAGCGGTTGGTTTGGGCCAATTTTCAAAAACTTCCTTCTTTGATGGATCCACAAATATACCCTTGCTTGAGATTATATAACCTAAAAATGAAACTTTATATATACAGAATTCATACTTGGTAAAATTTTCATACAAAATATCCTTCCTTAGGGTATTTAATACAATCCTCAAGTGATATTTGTTCTCTTACTTTCTCTTGGAATATATAAGAATATCATTCATAAATACTACCACAAATTGGTCGATGTAATCTATAAAGACTCTATCCATTAAATCCATGAAGATAGTAGGGGAATTAGTAAGACAAAATGACGTCACTATAAATGTATAGTGCCTATACCTAGAACATAAGGATATATTGGGTATGTTTTCACTTTTAACCCTTAACTCATAGTATCCATATCAAATATCAATCTTGGAAAATTATCGAGCTCCTCATAATTGATCGAACAAATCATAAATATGGGGTAGAGCATATTTATTCTTGATTTTGAAATTGTTAAGTTCAATATAATCAATTAGGAGTCACATTTATCCATATTTCTTCCTAAAAAATAACAAGTGAATGCTATGATGATGCACTTGGACGAATTAACCCCTTATCATAATTCTCTTGGAGTTTTTTCTTCGCTTACTACAAATCAATTAGGGCCCTTCTATATGGATTCTTTGAAATAGGTGTAGAATAATGTATGAGTTCTATTGAAAACTCAACTTTATGATTAAAAGTAATATTAGGAAACTCTTCTGGAAATACATTAACAAAATCATGCAATAGGCATATCTTTGATATTGAGTTTCTCTCCAATCATTTGAGATAAATACCCCCTTTGAATAAGAATCATGAACCATGGAATGGATGTAATTTAGATTTGAAGTTAATATTTATCATTGTAGTGATAAAAAATAATAGGTTATTTTGGAATACCAGACTTGAATTTTCTTCCTTGAAAATTAGTATGGGTTTTATATAAACAAATCCAATATATTCCCAAAATAACATCAAATTAAACTAGAGGGATAATAACAAGTTTTTTAGGAAGCACATTCCCACAAAATTAAATCAAAGAAGAATCATAAACTTGATATGTGATCATCATACCATTAAGAGTTTTTACTGCTAATCCAATATCTAATTGTTGTGGCAGTAATGTGATACCCTTATCAAATTCTTCAGATATAAAAGAGTGTGTAGAACCAAAATAAAATGAGAAATTAGTAGTTCTAGAGTGGATGGTATGTATACTTTTCACCACTTTATTATCACACCCCACATAAATAATAGTTATTTTATTAGATTCCCCTTTGTATCTGAACTTATGAGGTTTTTTACATTGATAACAGTCATTAAACCTTGGATTCAAGCACTGTTTATCATAATTCTCATACTCCTTTAATTTGAAATATTAGAGTGTGAGTGGTGTATTCTATGTAGATTTATCTCTATTCAAATCATTAGTTAACTTATTCCCATTACATTAGCATTCGATTTCTCGATGACCTTCCTATCCACATGTAAATAATTTACTAATCCCCTTAAGATAATTTCTTCCATGTTTTTTCCCACACTTCTGGCATAAAGAAAGACTCACCTTCTTCCCTCCATGGTTTTTTTTATTAAAATTTAATTTGAATTCCATTTTTCTTTTCTTGTAAAATAATGATATTGATGGGTGACTTTGATATTTATTTCCACCTTAATATCACATCAAATAATTTATCCATAGATATTGAAGTCTTTTATGGATAATTCCATTCAGAGACTTGGTTTTGAGCCACTAAAAAAATCAATCAATATTGTTTTTTATTTAATGATAATAACAAAATCATACCTTACAAGTCTTGTAAAATTTTCCTCACAGGTACTAATGGATTCATTATCCTCCTAATTTATCTCAAGGAATTCCTTCTCCATTTTCTTATGAAGAATACAGGGAAATTACTTATTAAAAAATAATCTCATAAACTCATCTAACTCCATGGAGTTAATTTCTTCATGTTACCTCGTATCCTTAATAGGAGCCCATCATTGATATGCTTCACCTTCCAAATTATAAACAACTAAAATATATTTTTCATATTTTTAGCACCGTATAATATAAAATATATTTTTAGTGGTACTAATCCATTACTCAAAAATTAGTGGATCAGTGGACCTGCTAAAATAAGGTGGATATTTCCTTATAAAGGACTAAACAATACGTTGTTCCATCCTTTTCACATTTTAAAGTTTTGTATGATTCATGGATTAAGAAAATTTTATAATCATAGAAATAAGATTTTTCATTCTATCTCACATAACATTCGATTTCTCATAAGGAAAATCATTGCATTGTTGGTCACATTCAGCATTAACATGTTTCCTTCTAGTTCTAGGCATTGATTGAAACTAAAAAGCATAGTATGATCAACAATAATCATAGTAGGAAAACATATAATCATGAAAATAATTTATAGGATTTATAAATTTTGACACATTCTTTTCAATCTATGACACCTTAGGTTTAACCTAGGTCATCATGGTCATTATCTATTCAAATCCTCTATAAGAGTTCATAAATAAAATTTGAATTAACCCAATCATATCCATGGGGAGTATCTATCTAGTTGTGTAGTCTTATGACCATTCATCATGCACTGGTGATGATCGAGTTAATACTCAATCTTTCCCATTCAAATTTGTTACCCCTAGGTGCATCTATTCCACAACTGCATCTACTTACTAGTTTTTAGGCAGTGATGTGTTTTCTAGGAAAACCGTAATGCTTTATTTACCATAACATGGGATGTTCTTATATACTTAGTCTTATCCTAAGGGTTATCACTAAATTTTTCTCATCCAAGTTTATAAAAATAACCAAACCTTGCTATGATTCCAACTATAGTGACCCAAACTTTATATACATAAATATTACATCATTTTAGATTAATATTCATTACATATCACTATGATATACATTTTAACCATAAAGGTTTTGTGTATTTTTAAACTTGGATACATAAATAACTGGTACATTAAAGATCTGTATAATATCCCACTTAGTTCCTCAAAACTATCACCCTTATTAGACATATCATACTTAAAAAATTTCTTCATATCCTAGGTAAAAAGAAACCTAAGAAAGGGTGAGTTCAGATACTCAGTAAGGGTAAATAATAGAGATATAAATCAATGATAATATATAATAATATCATGATCATAATAGTATGAGAACTTTATCTTGAAATTTTAAATCTATACCCAAAAATTCATATAATCATAAGGCATGACATAAATCTTAGTTGTTCATAAAACATAAATCATAAAGGAATCAAAGAACATAATCCATGAGAGCATAACATTGGCATAAGATCATGTCATAAAACAGTGTCATAAATTGTGTAATGATCATAATCATAGAAATATTATATTAAGACTACCCCCCATGGAATTCATTATATGTTAGTCATGGGCTAACCACCTGTGTACCAACTTTGGGCTGGTTATAACCTCTTGTGTACCCTCTTTTAGGCTTGTGATAACCGTTAATGTACCCTTTGATCTAATATAACATTAATATTTACCCAATACATTGAAGGGGTATAAAAAAACCCACCCATCACATAATCACAATCAATTTATATGTATTTCATAAGATAATGAAAACCTATATCATTACATCAATGATAACCTATGGAAAAGAAAATGGGTTTCATTAATATTTCACAATCATAATCATAGACCATATAGAGAAAGAATAAAGATGGTAACATTTTATCACATCCTCGGCAAAGTATAATAAGCATAAAATGATTTTTTTTTATAGAAGAAAACACCTTTAAAAATCACTAAAACATTTCTTGAGGATAATACCCTTTTCATGTTGAAATCGCTTAATTAAAATCTAAAAAAATAAAAATATTAAGTAAAACATTTTCTTTTCAAATAAACATAGAAAATTATAAAATAATATTTAAATAAAATATAATTCATGATGGAGGTAAAATTAATTCATGTGTTGTACATTAAAAAAATTCTTTCATATTTTTTTGTAAAAAGTCAAAAGTACCTTCTTCAGAAAATGAAAATAAGATTAATTTAAAACGTTTTTATAAAAAGTTAAACATGGGTAAAAATGAATTTAATAAATATTTTTAGAATAATTTAAAAATTATTAAACACATTTTAAAGAAAATATGTTCATGGGATAAAAATATTCTCAACTGAAGAGAGAAATAAAGTCGGTTTTCCTTAAAAAAAATATTCTTTTGGTATCTTGAGTACTTAAAAAGAGGAAAATGAAAGGAAAAAATGAAATACCTAGAAATAACTAAGAGGAGGATAAAATTCCTAATATCTGAGAGAGATATATCATATAATTTCATTATTGTAAATTTAAGCATAAATAATCTCGATAAAAAGTGTGATTGTTACGTAAAACTTTTACCTCAAGTCTAACATGTTTTGTAAGCGCTATAACCTCCTGTAAAATAAATTAAAATTTATTATTATTCTATAATATAAACATATTAATACATATAATATCATATATGGTCCACTTATAACATTTTAACACCCACTTATTAATAATTCTGTATTAAAATCATCGTTAATAGGTGTTAACTATTTCATTTTTCATAAAAGTTTCATTTTGGAAGTTATGGTCCTTGCACATTGATCATGGTTACATAATATAAAAAATATTAATCATATAATAATTATAATATTTAATCATTATATAAACTTTTGTAACCATTCATATGATTTGGTGATGAAAAATGAATTACACCACTTCGTGAAGACGGTAATCTGTACGTACGCACGAGTGGTGTTTTCCACTTTTCGATGGATGGAACAAAATAAAGTTAAATAATAATTAAACTTTAAAATAATTATTATATCATAAATATATTATATATTTACTAAATATATTATTAAAACTAACCATGAAATATGGTGATGGAAAATGAATCACATCACTACATAGAGGAAGTAGTCTGCACATACACACGAGTGATACTTTCATTTCCCTTTTGATAAAGAAGAGGTGGTAAATGGTTTTTACATAATCATAATGAAATATTATTATATTTATGATACTGTATTAATAATTTTATTGTGGATTCAAAAGTTTTATATAAATTTTAAGAAGAAATAAAACTGAAAGAGCTCGGTTAAGATTTATACCTTTTCTTTGACCTCCTTTGACTTACACCTTAATCCTTGAAAGATTGGTCTTAGGATAATATAAATATCTCTAGGATAAATGAAATTAATCTAGGAAGGTTTTTTAGTTGTTATTTTCTGATATATAAGGCTAAAATTTGTGAATAAGGGAGTATAAAAGGTTTCCTTTTATAATTGAGGGGAAGGACACGCAAGGAATTTCTTAAAATATTTTAATAATATGAGGCCACGTTCATGAGAAAGTGGCACCAAATAGACATGAATTTGAAATTAGGATAATATAATATTTAAATATATCTAACCAATAATAATTTTAAATGTTTATATAGAATATGTACCCTTATATCTTAGTTTACCCCCCTAGTAAACATGTTTTAACCTTAATCGTTGTAATAAAATTTTGTTGTTTTTACAATTCATTATGACCAAAAATTAAGTTGAACCTATTAAATTATATTAATTTTTCTTATTAAAAATATTTAATATATTTCACAATATTTAATTTATATAATTTTAAGAATTTAATTTTAAATAAGCATGTAAAACACAATAAAAACTCGTTTTTAGAAAAACACATTTTTAAGCATAAAATTGAATTTACTTCCATTATTTTCCTTATAAAACCCTAAAATTAATGTTAAAATATATTATAAAATATATAATCTATAAATTTCATTAAAACCATTAATAAATAGAGATTAATTTTATTTATTAAGATTAACACATATTACGTGGATAAACATAATTTTTAGACAAATGTGTTTTTAAGCCCAAAAATAAACTTATACCAAATTCAAAAATAATGTTGATTGTCGTGTAATTAATTAGATTATTTATAATTAAATTATAATTATTTTAATTTAATATAAAATTCAAAATATTCTTTGACTTTTTAAATAACTTGATTTAATGAAAAGAAATGATAGTTTTAGAAAAATCGGTATTTTCACTATTCACTGAAAAATAAATCTTTTTAGAAAAATCCTAAAAATACATCATAAGATAATATTGACATAATAATTTTAAAAATGATATTAATTTATTCAAATAAAATTTCTAAAAATGTTAGAAATTAATTATGCAATAAAAACATTTTTTGAAGAAAACATATTTTTGAGGCATAAAACAACTTTACTAAAAATTGAGTACTTATATATTATGATTTAATCAATAAATTTAAATCATTTAAAACATTTATAAATATTTTTTATAATATTGTTATTACTATTCATACCTTCAAATTTAAAGGATAGGTGGTAAAATATTACTACATCGTAGTTCATTTAGACTCGAGGTGGCGTATAAGGCAATCTATCAAATACTTCATGTTTTTTATAAGAAAATAAATATAAAATATTGGGGTGTTACATAAAGCACCCTAAAATATGTGATTGTTCCCATAAGAATACATAAACATAACCTCTTGTTGGTAGCAATCAATCTAGTCTTTAATGTTCACCATCCAATCCATACTGAAAGTAAGGTCAAAGGTGTCCAAATCCAACTCTAAGAAACCCCAAAAAACCTTGGAATCCGGAATAATCATAAAACACTAAAGGAACTTAGAAACATGTTTTATCATATTTAATAATGGAGTAGAGAGGGCCATGACTTTAACTTTGATCACATTCCTAAGGAATCAATCATATTTTAACATGTTCAGTAACTATGCAACATGGGGGAGCTCCGACCTATGGGTTCTAAGGTATCTAAGACTCACTAACAAAACATTTTTTGACCACTATGACCTTAAATAATAAATATATCTCATGGAATCTTAAGTCATCGCTTAAAATGAACCCTATATAGATCATTTTTTAGGCTAGGGAAACACTAAGGCTAGGTAAACACCAATCCCAAAACCACACACACAACGTATCCCATGTACAATAATAATATCAACAATAATCAATGATACCATGATCAATAAATCAAGTCCTAACCAAGATTATCTTTCAAAATATCTTTTAAAAAAATAATTAAAAACGAGGTTCCCTTTGATACATTTTTCAAACACATTCAAGGAATAAAAATATATTTGTTTTAATAAATCCATGGAAAACATCATTTTCACCAACACCAACCAAGTGCATTATAAATCCACCCATAATAACCATCAACAATTTTTGCCCAAAATAAATCATAATAAAACCCGAAGGAAAAAACTCAAGAACAAAATTATTACATGGTAAAAGATTAGATATGTAGAGACACCTACCTCAAGAGTAATGAAACATCATCGCCTTCACAAAATAACACCATAGATGAAGAGATAGGGCCCTCACAAACCTAAATCCCAGTGAAAATCATTAAAACCACACACTAAACACTAAGTTCAGACCTCAATGGCCTTAAAGGTTAGAGGTATAAAATAAAAAATTAAGAAAATTAAATAATAGGAATGAGGAAGAGGAAATCCAAAGAAAAACTTGACTAACCTTGAAGGAATCCACCAAATATTCAAGGAAAAACACCAAAGTTAAAGGGGAAAGAGAGGGAATGGATGTGTAGGATGTATAATTTTAATGAGGGATGAAATTATGTGTGGATAGGTTATAATTTTATAGGGTTATAATCATAAATTTTTATTTTTTTTAACAAAACAAGGTAATCCACACAGTTTGGTTGCATAGTTTGTCAAACCATGTGTTAATCGCATAGGTCATCCCTATTTAAAAATTTGAGCTATGTAGTTTTCTAAAAGGTCCTACATAGTTTATTTAGTCATGTGGTAACCTTACATAATGACATTGGTACCCCCCTCCCCCTCTTTCACAGTTTGGTACACAGTTACTACTAACTATGCACTAATTATGCACACTGGCATGTTTTCCCTAAATTTCAAGGTTTTGACCCCTGAATTCAGGAAAATCCAAAAAAAATAAAATGAAAACAAAAAATCAAATAAAACACATACCAGTTATCTGAATGGTGTCACAATATTACTAAAAAATATGATATGAATAGATAATGAATTTCTCCCCAAAAAGATAATGGAACCAACACTTAAGGGAATGCATCACACCTATGAGTTAGAGGTCATGAGTCAGGTGGTTTTTTCATGTGGTTGAAATTGGTGAGATTAATAAACCACCACATGATCAACCTGTATAAAAAAACACCCCAAATCCATACCTGATGCATCGTATTAAACCACATAACCTAGAACAGCCTCAAGTAGAATCAAAATTGGAACTAAAGTCAATCATTGCTTTAACTCATCAAAAGAAACCTGACACTTTGGGTACCACAAGAACTTCATGAATTTCTGGGTGAGAGTTTATAGGGGTGATGTAATTCGAAAGGAGTCTTTAACAAACCACATATAACATCCCTCCATCCCCAAGAATCTTCTCATATCAAAAACATTTTTGGGCTCCTCCTAAGACGTCATGGACCTAACCTTATCAAGATCGACCAAGATACCCTATATTGATACCATATGCCCAATAAACTTGATCTCTTGGATCTAGAAACTGAACTTGGATAATTTAGCATAGGCATTGATTGCATAAGGTCTCCATAACAATTATCAAATAACCCACATGCTCCTCCTTAATCTTGGAGTAAACCAGAATGTCATGAAAAAATACCATGATGAAGGTGTTGAGGCATTGATGGAATATTCAGTTTATGAGTGCCATGAAAACCACCAGAGCATTGGTCAACCTAAATGGAATCATTGGGTATTCAAAATAGTCATACCTACTTCGAAAAGTGGTCTTAGGAACATCGATCTCTCTCACCCTGATTTGGTGATATCCTAAATAAAAATTAATTTTGGAGAACCACCTTGATCCCTTTAGCTGATCAAAGAGGTCATCAATATGGGTCAAGGGGTATTTATTATTGATCATAACTCAGTTAAACTTTTAATAGTAGATACAAAAATGAAGGGTTGCATCTTCCTTTTTAGAAAAAACACTAGGGTGTCCCATAGGGACACACTAGGGTGAATGAAGCCTTTAGCTTATAAGTCATCCAACTGAATATTTACTTCTTTTAACTCTATAGGATCCATGAAATATGAAGAGATATATATTAGTTGAGTCCCTAACATCATATTAATAGTGAACCCATTTCCCTCTTCGAGGGTAAGCTTGATAAATCATCTGGGAATACCTTAGGGAATTCACTAACCATGAGAGGTAACTCACTCATAAAAATACCTTCACCCACTTCTCATAGAAGAGTACACACCTGAAAATGAGTCTACCTAGTTTTATAAGAGGAGGTCCTTCCCGATTAGACCATGGGTCCCACTCCCCCTAGAATACTTGAGTCCTCCCATCAGAGACTGTGTAGGTCACTCTTTAATGGAAACAATTTATGTGATCTTTAGAGGTCATCATCCAGTATATCATAAATATTGTATCAAAAAGATTCATTTCAAGGATAGAATATCACATACCATCTCGACTTCTAACATAAGGATGATAAAAAAAGGGTAACAGTGGTTTTATTTTTCTTTCTTCTAAGAGGCATGACTATCTTTATAATGTAGATCATAAAATGGGTATAGAGTTTCAAAAATTCAATAGTACGAGCAGATATAAAAGAGTTATAGGAAGTTATATCAAATAAATCAATCTCTATAAACTAGTCAATAAGAATATTACCTCTCACTATCATGGTCCCTACCTTCAAATTCCACTAGCGCTTGATCCACTACATACAACTGCTTCACCTATGAATGAACCTAAGATTTGTAGCAAGCTTGGGGCTCGGCCTTGAGTTGAATTTTCCCATAAACTACTATAAAATTGGGTTTATCCAGCACTAGGGTTTTAATAGTTTCAGCTAAAAGAGAAGTTAAACACCCCCTTTCTCAGCGCTAGAAAAATCACTCTTAAAGGGGGTCTTTAGCAGTGCTAAAAAAAGTATTGTTAAAGGGGGACCTTTATCAGTGCTTGTAAAAAATTCCGATAAAAAAGGAATTTCTCGATGCTTCTAAAAAATTACTAATAAAGGGTATATTTTATAAAAAATTAATAATAACTCTAGAAACCCTTAAAACCCATAAAAATATTAAAAACCCTTGAAAACCCTAAAATGACCCTAACTTTTTATTTGGGAGTCCATTTATACTCCACAACTAGTAAAATTGAAGCTTATGAAATGAGATAAAACCACATGATATTTAAATTAAGTGATGATCAATGGAATAAAATATATTATAGTTTTAAAAAAGTCAGAAATCGAACTCGAACTTCAAATGACCATAAATTTGGATCCGGGTGTTCATTTGGGATCCACCACATATAAAATTGAATCCTACAATGAGATACATTCCACATAGGGTATATGAATAAGGTATATGAGCTTTCTCCTATTTTTAAACTCTAAAAATCCCCAAAAGGCCTCCAAAACTAAGTTTTTAGTCAGGGTACCCCAATTTATTAAAATTCAAATGGCTATAACTTCTGATCCAGGTGTCCGTTCATCCTATATTACATATAAAATCAAATATTGCAATGATATATATGCCTTGATAACCCTTGATAACCCCTGATCACCTTTATCAAGGAAAAAACTTGGTTTATAGTCGTCATACCTCTCTTTTTTTCACATTCGATGGCCTTTCAAACTTCCATAACTTCTACTATGGGTATCCGTTTGGGCTATATCACATATAAAATTAAATATTGAGATGATATCTACACCACAGTGACCCAAGGGATCCCTAATAATCTCTTTTGAGGCCAAAAAAGGCCTAGAAGGCTTCCAAAGCTAAGTTTTTAGCCTATGTATCCCAATTTTTTAACATTCAATTGATTTTAAGACTCGTTTAAGGGGGTATTTTTTCCATTTTTTAGTGGGGAATGAATTTATTCCCAGGGATTACATTCATATTGATATTATGGATTTGAAAATTTTCATTTTTATAATGTACTGTTATTAATAATAAAATATATAACAATATATACATATTTTTTATATATTCACACATAATAATTTAATTTTATAAATAATTAATTAAAAATATTTACATATAAAATATATTTCTCAATATATAAAACTTATCTAAATAAAAAAAATATCTATTTTAAAAAACATGTCTTTAAAATATATATATAAATATATATATATATAAACATATATATAAACATATATATAAACATATATATAAATATGTGGATAAAAAATATAATGAAATAGATATAAATATATAGATATATCATAAAATATAAAACAAAATAGTATAGGGGAGTGAAAAAGGCACTGGTGTATAAGTCTGAGGTCTTGGGTTCGAAACTCACTGGAGGTAGGGGTGTGTGCTAGGGGTAGAATTATATAAAGCACTGATAAAAGGGTGGGGGAGCATTGATAAGAGGGTGGGGGAAGCACTGATAAAGGGGGGTGGGAAGTGCTAATAAAGGTGGGGTGTGGGGTGTGAAAAAAAATTATACCCTTCATCAGTGGGGCCTTTATCAGCACTTTTTTAGCACTGTTAAAAGGGGTCTTTATCAGTGCTTTTTTTAGCGCTAATAACATTAACCTTTTAAAATTTCTTACATTGTCAAAACTTCTATAACGCTGATAAAGCCATTTTACTAGTTTTATTAAAGTAACATCTTATAATAGTGATACGAAGAACCAATCCTTCCCCCACACCCATGAGGATAGGGTCCCACTACCCGAGAAGCATTAGACTACACCATGGATCCCCTGGGAATTAAAGATACTACACCACTATAAGGAGGGAGGGTGATACAATATAATCTCTAAAGATGGACTTGATATCTGCATGAATGACCACTCGAGGTACTACCAAGAATACTGACCACATATTCTATACCTTCACACACTAGTGGAAGATAACAAACCCACTGCCTATAGTTTTCATTGTTAAATAATGGGATAGATGTCTAGAACCATTGCCACTGACCTTCCCTAATTCCTCCTACTTATGATTCTACTCTAAGGAACCAAGTCCTCCTTCACTAGGCATGGAATAAATTACAATCAATTTGAACATCCCTTCCTATTTTATCTCTACCATTAGAGCTCGGTCAATAATCTCAACATATGTCTTGATATTTAACAAGATTTATTGGGACTGAATATCGGGTCACAAACTCATCTCAAAGCATTGAGCTTTAATATCTTAATTATAAATGATTTCAGTAGAAATGTTTACCAATTCGGTAAACCAATTCGCACACTCCATGAAAAACTAGTTCCTTGTTGGAGGCACATGAATTTCTGATATTTAGCCAATTCTAAGGTGTTGAAGTAAAATAACCAAGTAAAGATCACCGTGAAATCATTTAACTCTATATTCTCATGTTACTTTGCCTGAATTAATGACCCCCACCACTTCTGACTTAGGCCCTCAATAATGAAGGTAACACACTTTACTTTAACAAATTCTGGAGTCTTAAAGAATTTAAAGACCTACTTGATCTCCTATAATCAATCATCAACTTCCAGATGATCATTTCTTCCCTAGAAAGAAGGAGGATTAATGTGCTTGAGTAATTCCTAAGCTCGATCCTTCTCAAGAGTTGAATCGAATTCATTAACTAGAGTGGGACTGAAGCCCGACCCTCGGTCCATGGCCCAAACAACCTGAACTACTACCTCAATAAAGTTTTTATCAACCAGTGTATTTTCTCATGAAAAGTTATTTGTAACCTCCTCTGTTAGGTTCACTGGGGGTCTTATGGGAGTCATGTCACTACACAAGACAAATAAAAGAGTAAAACCATCAAATTAATTAACCCAAAAATGAATTAAATCAATATTTATAAAAAAAATGTATGAGTTGCAAAAATATAACATAATAATTACACTTTTCTATGAAACTTGAGTCATGTGAATGGTCTACAACCTATGCATCCTAACCCATGGAAAAGTCAAACCCAATCCAAAAATATATAATTAAAAAATGTCAACATATCATAGAGACTCAAGGCTCTTCATGATGAGTATTGGTCAAACACTCCCTCGCAACCTACCTCTTAGGTCCCAACAATCTTATCTATGGTCTATCCCGACCACTCAGATATTGTAAAAATCAAAATCAGGCTTTTATACCATTTTTTCTTGAACCAATCTAGGCTACCCTTGACCCCGCCACCCGATATAGTTCGTAGAAAAGTATGAAGGGTGTTTTCATTCCCCATGGGATGATAACTAGAACCTAGGTATCAAGAACATGCCTTAGAAATTATTTTCCCAATAAATTTATCAACATGATATAAATGATATCCTAAGAGAAATAATAACAATCCAAATGAAAAATAAACATCCAAACATGGAATAAAAGAGCATCAATATCAACATACAGAAAGGGATAGTATGAGAATCCAAAATACTACATAAAGAGAGAGTTAGGGTGTTATAATTGGGAATCAAAATAAAACAAAATAAATCTACCCATCTTTGTGGGACACGAGGTTAAACCTCTCACCATGTCACCTTAATCACCCAAGATCCACTAACATGAGTACTCACTACCTTCAAGAGTTGCCTTGATTTTACCTACACAGCTGGAAAATCAATTATTTATGATGGGTTAATTGTGACAAGGTCCCATAAAAAATAGTCAATTGCGATAGGATCCTGTCGCAATTATTTTGCAGCTGAGAATGGAATCATAAAAATATTTTTTTGTGATGGGTCATCGCAAAAAAAAATTGTGATGGGATATGTCCTCATCACAAATAGTTTTTCATCGAATATAGTAGAGTATGTATTTGCAACAGAATTAGTATTCTGACACAAATAACTTATTGTGATGGAATATCTTTTTCGTTGAAAATAACTTATTACGATGGAATTCTAATTTAGTTTCAAATAAATTATTACAATGTAAAATATATTTCATTGAAAATAATTAAAAAAATTAAAAATAAAAATAAATTTAAATTTAAATTTAAAAAATTTAAAAAAACATCAAACAAATTTAAAAAACAAATATATAAAATTGTGCATATGTGAATTAATAATAATATTACACATAATATATTCATTCAAATACTATTATAATATGTTTTTAAACAAAATATAGCAATCTCTATAGATTTTGTGAGTCATCCAGATGACCAGGTGGAGGGAACTTCATTCTTAAACCTTGTGTCAGTCGTCGCATGTACTCCATCATCTGCTTGTGTTATTATTCTTGCCATTGGTGATGTTTCTCCTCCTACTACTGCTAGTGTTTAAGAATCTCATACTGCTCCCTATACAAGTTCTATATAACCTCATCATGATCATGTAGATTCTCCTCATACTCTTCAAATGATGATGATGACTCCGCATGAGCTCCCCTAGAATTGAATGATGTCCATGCAAAAGTACCATAATAATGGCAGGCATCAATCAAGAATTGATTCCCACCACTCGACCTTTCTCAAGAGCATATTGTGTCACCTCCATCCATGATACCTCATCAAATCCTAGCACACTGGTGGTCTAACCCTTAGTCTCGACTAGAGACTCATCATGTGTGTGAGAATTTTTGACCCCATATGCCTCCTTTAAATATAATTTGAAATTAAAATAGTTAAAATATTATTTTTAGTTAATTTAAAAAAATAATAAGCATAATCTAACACTTTCATCCACTAGTAATCTCTTTAGTGGCAGGATCAGTGTACATCCTCTTAAAAACATCAAACTCTGTAACATCGGGATGTTCAAATGACTAAAAATAAATACTTTACATTTAAATTTTATAAAAATTATTAAATAAAATTTATTACCACATGTCATTGATTAGTATTAAATTCAAAAATACCAGCTTTATGCATGACCTCCTACCTCCCTTAATTCATCTAGCCTGATGATGATCTCATCTGAAAAATATATCTCATCTAGTGGGATCACAATCCATCCCAAACATGAGATGATGTGTAATTAGGTTGATGGTTATAGTAAGACAGATAAAAAATTATGGCTCCATCTTTCTACATGGCTCTCTTTATCAAATTATGAGAAACATAATGATGATTTTCATGCATAAATATCTCTCAGGACTCCTATATAGAGTCTCTCATGTTATCTTTGACGGGATACCATAAACTCTATAAATAATTAATTATAGGAAGTTGATAATTAAATAAATTTCAAAATAATAATTATTTATTTATGTATCATACAATGATCAAACATACACTAAATAACATCAATAATAATTTAATCCCACATCACTCATGGTCCAGAAAAATAATTTTGTAGAATCACACCACCTTGTCCAGCAACTATATGTGAAAAATTATGGTAAAAAGGAATAAAAAATTAAATAATTAACACATAAATGAATTAATGATAATTAATGAAAATTAATTAAATATAACTAAAATACAAAATTAAACATACCTTTGCATATGTGGATCAAAATCATAATGTGGACTTTGCTCAGGAATAGGGTTGGGAATCATCAATCTCGCTAGACTATAACCCATCTGAGTTGACAATGAACTGGAAGCAACCTATGGTTCAGATGATAAGGCATCAAGCTGGTCACCAGGAAGCACAGCCTCTTCAAGGCTATGAAATAGCTCATCGAAATCTTCACCAGAAATCTGAAGCATGAAAATAATTTTGTCTGAAAATAATTAAAAGTGGACATTATATATTAATTATGACTATAACCAGCATGTAATTATGTCATTCTTCATCTTCATCCTCATATTCATATTCGACAGTGCTAATATATTCACCTTCTTCATCAGTATCATCAATTTCCATAGGATCTATAAAACTATCATCTCTTGCTATTTCAAATTCATTTGTCACATCATCATTATCATCGACCCATAATAATGGGGTTTCATCATCAATATTTGAATATCTTTATGTAAAATATGTATTTGGAGTTTCCTCTTGAAAATTTTCAATTCCTTTCACTTCAGTAAAACCAATTTCACTTTTCATAAACTAATTTTCATGAGATTTCATTTTTATAATGTTCTACCAGTCAATTAAATCTCTTGGAGCAGCATAATAATTTGCATAATAAATTTGATGTGCTTGAAAATCCAACATAAATGGTTCATTCATTGAAATAAGGATTTTTTATTTAATTTCAATGATTCCATGGCATGGATGAAAATTCAATCCTCTATTAGTATCAAACCAATAGCATTTAAACATTGTTACATAATTCTATCCTAGTTAACACAACTCAATTATTTTATCTAGTATTGCATAAAAGTCAACTCCACTTTATATATGATGATATCCTTTCAAGAAAACACCACTATTCATTGTTTTTTTATTCACCATATGCACATGTATGAAATCAAAATCCATTCACCACATATTCATTATAAGATTTAACTAATTAGGATTGTGGGTTACTCAATTCACATAACTGATTATCAATTTTATATGAATATTGTGATAGCTAAAAAATGAAAAACAATTAGCAATATAAAAAATAATAAATTGATTTCATATATTTAACCATAAATAATTTACTTTACTAGTCTCTAAAACTAGTAGGAAAAATTACAATGTCGGCGTTCTTCATGAGCAGCTGGTGTAATTTGTTGGAACTATTTCTTGATATGATCATCATATAATCTACAAATGAAATAATATTAATTTACTTTTAAAAAATATAAACAATAGGTGAAAGTATCACTCATTGTAAAAATTGTTTCATTTCTTCACAAATGAGCAGAACATATGTATGAGCCTTGTAATGTTCATCATCTGAAATCCAACATTCTTTAACTCCACCAAATCCAAGTTCAGGCTGGTTAAAAACTGATAATTTATGTTTCATTGCATCATAAATATTTCCCTCATTATGAACCATTCAGTTATTTTTTAAAGGATATCTAGGTTGAAAATAATGAGAGTAGGAAAATAAAATTTCCTCTTGCAAATAGGATTATGTAATTGATCCTTAAATGAATGCTTTGTTACATACCTTTTTCTTCAATTTCTTCATGAATATATCATATGGGTATATCCATAAAAATTTTATTGGTCCCCCAAATTTTGTTTCATATAGAAAATGTAATATTAAATGTTCCATTGAATCAAATAAATTTGACAAGATTTTTTTTATTCCAATTTATATAAAATTAAAACAAAATTTCCTTGAAACCTACTCAAGGCATCATAGTCTATTGTCACCACACAAATTTATAGGAAAAAATATGATATTTCTATAAGCACATCCCAAATCAAAGGATTCAACAAACCACTAAGGATAATCGGTAGTGGTCTTTCCATTATAACATGACAATCATGACTTTTTAATCCGGTAATATGACCATTTCTAAAAAATTGATCTAAATTGGAAATATAACCATCTAGTAAACTTAAATATATAATCCCCTAATAGAATAATAAATGATTTTCATTAGAAACTATATAAGTTTCTTTTTGATTTATTAACTTAAGGTTTTGGACACCTATAAATTTATCAAGATATAATTATGCTTTTAGATTGTCTTTAATCTTACTAGGTGTGCCTAAAACTATATAAAATATGTTATCAAAATATTTTTTATCAATATACATGACATATAACATGTTATGGACCAAAAAATCATACCGGTATGGAATATACCAAAAAATAATCCATTTTATCCAATTGTGATATTTCCCCAAACCAACTATTTTTTATTAGTGTATAGTTAGATCAAAGGTAATGTGAGCTAATGAAGAGACAATAGATTTTAAATCAATAATTAAGATCATTATTGAAGGTTTGTATCTTTCAATTTTACATTTTATGGAATTATTTTTATTCCTTTGGAAATTATGGTTTGTAGGAAGAAATCTAGGATGATAGTCGAAAAATAAGGTTTTCTTCGATTTACGAGCATAAATTCTTTTTTTCGTACACACAGTATGGACATGATTTTATACCATGTGTAATCCATAAAAATAACATGTAATATGATGGTAAGTCACTAATTATCCACATTAATGCAGCTTTCATTATGAAATTCTATTTCACAACAACATCATATGTACTGACATCATTACTCCACAATAAATTTAACTCATCAATCAATAGCTTCAAATACACATAAATATTCTTTTTGGGGTGTCTTATAATTAGTAATTTCAAAAAGATATACGGTTCATTTATCAACATCCAAGGAGGTAAGTTTTATGGAATTATAAAGACATTACAATAAGAATATTAACTACTTTAAGAACCAAATGGATAGAAACTATCAGTAGAAAGACCCAATCGCATGTTATGGTCTTCTAAATCAAAAGACGAATGCACCTAGTTAAAATGTTTACATGAATCACCATCGCAAGGATGAATTATGTTTTTACCAGTGAAAATAATGGATTTTTGTCATGTCATAATGATTTTGTGTTATGATACATAAATGAACATTGCAATCTAGATGTAAGAAAGAAATTCCTCAACTATTTTATAAAGACCATGACCCCAGTAGCCCTAAGTCAGTGTCTTACTTTATTACATTAGCATGATTATAAGGAATCACATCCTGAAGGACCAAATAGTTTAGTAGTATTGGAAAACTAGATATACATTTGAAATTCACATTATATTTAAAAACATAAAAACACAAAGAATTTTCTTTACGAATTCTATTTTTCCCCTTAGTATATCTCTACATAACAACCACAAAATACTTTCTCATATTCTGGGAAAAAATAGAACATAAGAAAGGGGTGAGATCATATCCTTAGTAAGGGTATACAAATAGTATAAACTGCCATCAATAAATAGTCATAAGTAATATGTTAATATGAATAACTGGAAAACATTACATTTAATAAATAACTTGATAATAATATGTAAAGAATAAAAGATGATCAAATAATGTCATATAAATAATTACATGAGAATGAAACTTAACTGTGTATATTATAATAGTTGAATAATCACATGTAATATCAATAAATAATATCATGGTGAGGGAATGCATAATGCGGGACATCTAAAACATACCATCAAGTCCTCGACCAAGAAGTTTGCATAAATGGGTAAGTCATTAGCCAAACCCGATCTAGTTTGTCTCATGAGACCTGCCGATGCATCAAGGAACTATAGTGGGTCTTTACCAACACTTAATAAATCCAATTCATTCCACATATGAAAGGGGTGAAACATAATAAAATTTATATATTCATATTTAAACTAGTATATGAAATGTAAATAATTTCCCCAATCAATAAACATAATCATAAACTATCCAGAGTAATATGGAAAATAGTATCAAGATAATACGTCCCTAGTCAAAATGATCATAAACTATTCAATAAAATATATTATATGGTATTATAAGAGATAAAACTCAATTAATCATAATATTTCAACCAATGTTGTTGAATTAGATGAAAATAATCTAACAAAATCATTGAAATTTTCTTGAGAGAAATTCCTTTTTTTACTTTGGAATCATTTATTTAAAAAGTCACACGATTATAAAAGATAACATTTTCTTTATAAATAACCTTATAAAATTGTAAAGGATTACTAAAAACATTAAATAATCATGAAAGTAGGAAAATATTTTTAGGTTGTATAAGTTTTAAAAAAATCCACTACTGGAAATAATATATTTGCCAACGGTTGAGAAATGTTGGGAAAGGTTGGAAAACCGTTGGTATAACATATACCAACGGTTCTGCCAACCGTAGGTAAGTAAGCCGTTGGGAAAAACATTTCCCAACGGTTTACAGCAAACCGTTGGCATAGGGTGGAGATAGGTTACTCTATCCCAACGGTTCTTCAAAACCGTTGGGAAAAAGGTTTGCCAACGGTTTAAAACCGTTGGCACAGGGGCTTAAAATTATCATGTTTTTCCCAACAGTTTGGTAAACCGTTGGAAAAAACCCCACATCTACTCTTTCCCAACGGTTCTAAACCGTTGGGAAAAGTGTTTTACCAACGGTTTGATGAACCGTTGGTAAAACTAATCTACAATTTCTATGCCAACGGTTTTGAACCGTTGGCATAGCCTCTGCTGGGCAAATCACCCAGCAGCTCCCCAATTTGCCCAGCAGCTCCCAACCAGGTCTCCAATTTGACCAGCACCACATCTGGTTTTGTGGGTTCCCTCTCATTTTTCAATCCAATTATTGTACCTGCAATAAACTAACACATACATATATAATTATTGTACCTGCAGTAACCAACTAACACTTACATATAGAGAACAAATTCATACACGTTTAACATATAATGGTAGAACTATACACATCCATAATTAAATTAGAATTGATAACGTAATTATAAACATACATAATTCATTTAGATTTCAATTTAAAATGTAGATGACAATTATATGTGGAATCTGGAAGTCAATTCATAATTTGATCTGTTTTTTGTATACCATATATTTTTACCTAAAGTAATGTCCGTTTTAAACATAATATATACACCTGGAGTGCTACCGTCCACAACGTGCCTCAGATTGAGGCGGGGTTGACTCATACACGTCACATATGACCCATGGATCGTTGTGCTAATGTATCGACACAATCCGAATGCGTTTGGTCAGTTTTCTGTATGCCAGTTGATGTTTTTCAATTAAAATGACGTACTTTTGAAACAAAAGGCAGACACTTTGAGTGGTTTCGGCCACACCGCGCCTCATATTGAGGCGGTGTTGACTCGTACACGTCACATATGACCTATGGATCTTTCTCCTAAAGTTTCAATGGAAACCGAATGCGTTTGGTCGGTTTTCCGTATGTACTTAAATTGTTGTCCATTTTAAGCAAAAGAGACACAGTTGGAGCGGTGTCGGCCACACCGCTCCTCAGATTGAGGCGGGATTGACTCGTACACGTCACATATGACCCGTGGATCCTTTTCCTAAAGTATGGACACAATCCGAATTCATTTGCTCCGTTTTCCGTATGTCACTTGATGCTTTTCACTTAAAATGATGTCCCTTTGAAACAAAAGACAGACACTTTGAGTGGTGTCGGCCACACCGCGTCTCCAATTGAGGCGGGGTTGATTCGTACACGTCACATATGACCCATGGGTCGTTCTCCTAAAGTTTCAATGGAAACCGAATCTGTTTCGTCGTTTTTCCGTATGTACTTAAAATGGTGTCCGTTTTAAACAAAAGAGAGCCACTTAGACTGATCTCGGCCACACCATGACTTGGATTCATCCCGGGTCAGCTCGTACATGTCACATATGACCCATGGATCGTTGGGATAAATTATCAACAAATTCGGAATGCGTTTGGTCGGTTTTCCGTATGCCAGTTGTTCTTTTCACTTATAATCCTGTCCATTTTAAACAAAAGAGACACAGTTAGAACGGTGTCGGCCACATCGCTCCTCGGATTGAGGCGGGATTGACTCGTACACGTCACATACGACCCATGGATCCTTGTGATAAAGTATCGACACAGTCCGAATGCCTTTGGTCGGTTTTTCGTATGTCACTTGATGCTTTTCACTTAAAATGACGTCTTTTTGAAACAAAAGACCGACACTTTGAGTGGTGTCGGCCACACCGCGTCTCCGATTGTGGCGGTGTTGATTCGTACATGTCACATATGACCCATGGATCGTTCTCCTAAAGTTTCAACGGAAACCGAATTCGTTTGGTCGTTTTTCCGTATGTACTTAAAATGGTGTCCATTTTAAACAAAAGAGAGTCATTTAGACTTATCCCGGCCACACCGCGACTCGGATTCATCTCGGGTTGGCTCGTACATGTCACATATGACCCATGGATTGTTGAGATAAATTATCAACAGATTCGGAATGTGTTTGGTCGGTTTTCCGTATGCCATTTGATGCTTTTCACTTAAAATGACATCCTTTTGACTTGAAACCACCGTGCAACATTCTAATTATTATTCGTGACGTGTACGCGCAGACGACACGTCAATCGGATGTGCGGTTTGCGCGGTACGGCTCAATATTCGTGTTTTAAGTGATGTGCGCGCTTCGTAAACGCGCGTGAGGGGGGTCCAAACGGGCCGAACGATGTCGGAATGGCCTGAAATCAGACGACAAATACGGGTGAGTGATTTCTGAAGTGGTCGAGTAGACGGCACATCAATCGGACATGCCCTGTGCCCGCGGTGACCGAGAACGCAGTTCGGGTGTCATAAACGGCCAGAACGGGCATCCAACGGTCAAATTCATAGAGGACTACCTCGAATTGAGCTGAAACCATCGTGGAACATTCTAATTATTATTTGTGACGTGTACGCGCAGACGGCACGTCAATCGGACGTGCGGTTTGCGCGGTACGGCTCAATATTCGTGTTTTAAGTGATGTGCGCGCTTCGTAAACGCGCGTGAGGGGGGTCCAAACGGGCCGAACGATGTCGGAATGGCCTTAAATCAGACGACAAATACGGGTGAGTGATTTCTGAAGTGGTCGAGTAGACGGCACGTCAATCGGACGTGCCGTGTGCCCGCGGTGACAGACAACGCAGTTCTGGTGTCATAAACGGCCAGAACGGGCGTCCAACGGTCAAATTCATAGCGGACGGCCTCGGATTGAGCTGAAACCACCGTGGAACATTCTAATTATTATTCGTGACGTGTACGCGCAGACGGCACGTTAATCAGACGTGCGGTGTGCGCGGTACGGCTCAATATTCGTGTTTTAAGTGATGCGCGCGCTTCGTAAACGCGCGTGAGGGGGGTCCAAACGGGCCGAACGATGTCGGAATGGCCTGAAATCAGACGAAAAATACGGGTGACTGATTTCTGAAGTGGTCGAGTATACGGTACGTCAATCGGACGTGCCGTGTGCCCGCGGTGACCGACAACGCAGTTCTGGTGTCATAAACGGCCAGAACAGGCGTCCAACGGTCAAATTCATAGCGGACGGCCTCAGATTGAGCTGAAACCACCGTGGAACATTCTAATTATTATTCGTGACGTGTACGCGCAGACGGAACCTCAATCGGACGTGCGGTTTGCGCGGTACGGCTCAATATTCGTGTTTTAAGTGATGCGCGCGCTTCGTAAACGCGCGTGAGGGGGGTCCAAACGGGCCGAACGATGTCGGAATGGCCTGAAATCAGAAGACAAATACGGGTGAGTGATTTCTGAAGTGTTCGAGGAGACGGCACGTCAATTGGACGTGCCGTGTGCCCGCGGTGACCGACAACGCAGTTCTGGTGTCATAAACGGCCAGAACGGGCGTCCAATGGTCAAATTCATAGCGGACAACCTCGGATTGAGCTGAAACCACCGTGGAACATTCTAATTATTATTCGTGACGTGTACGCGTAGACGGAACGTCAATCGGACGTGCGATTTGTGCGGTACGGCTCAATATTCGTGTTTTAAGTGATGCGCGCGCTTCGTAAACGCGCGTGAGGGGGGTCCAAACGGGCCGAACGATGTCGGAATGGCCTGAAATCAGACGACAAATACGGGTGACTGATTTTTGAAGTGTTCGAGCAGACGTCACGTCAATCGGACGTGCCGTGTGCCCGCGGTGACCGACAACGCAGTTCTGGTGTCATAAACGGCCACAACGGGCGTCAAACAGTCAAATTCATAGCGGACGACCTCGGATTGAGCTGAAACCACCGTGAAACATTCTAATTATTATTCGTGACGTGTACGCGCAGACGGCACGTCAATCGGACGTGCGGTTTGCGCGGTACGGCTCAATATTCGTGTTTTAAGTGGTGCGCGCGCTTCGTAAACGCGCGTGAGGGGGTCCAAACCGGCCAAACGATGTCAGAATGGCCTGAAATCAGACGACAAATACGGGTGAATGATTTCTGAAGTGGTCGAGTAGAAGGCACGTCAATCGGACGTGCCGTGTGCCTGCGGTGACCGACAACGCAGTTCTGGTGTCATAAACGGCCAGAACGGGCGTCCAACGGTCAAATTCATGGCGGACGGCCACGGATTGAGATGAAACCACCGTGGAACATTCTAATTATTATTCTTGACGTGTACGCGCAGACGGCACGTCAATCGGACGTGTCGTGTGCCCGCGGTGACCGAAAACGCAGTTCAGGGGTTGTTCAGGGGTTGTTCAAGGTTTGTTCAGGGGGTTGTCCGGGGTCCAAGGGGGAGGGTGGGGGGGTTGTCCGGGGGCTGTCCGGGGGGCTATCCGGGGTCCAGGGTGGGGGGTTGGGGGCTGTACGGGGGGCTGTCCAGGGGGCTGTCCGCGGGGCTGTCTGGGGGGTGTTTGCGGGGTGTTCGGGGTCCAAGGGGGAGGGGGGGTTGTCTAGGGTCCAAGAATGAGGGGGGTTGTCCAGGGAGTTCTCAAACACACAACCACTAAAAGACAACAACATCCATAAAAACTGGCAATATATAAAAATAACTCAACTCCAATACTATACTACGAGTCTAGATAAAACCAACAACTAGAATAGATTAAACATCAAATCTCAGTAATATAAGTCAAAAATGTAACGGATCAATATGTCACACATCAGCATCACCGTCATCATCATCATCATCATCATCACCTTCGTCATCGTCCTCCTCATCGTCCTCACCCTCCACAGCGCCTTCCTCCTTGCCTTCGCCCTCCTCCTCGCCCTCCTCATCTCCCTCCTCTTCCGCATCAGACTCCTTGCCATCATCATCTTCAAGCTGGACATCGGCCTGACCACCACTGGAACTGACACCTGGTGCACCATATATAGAATGTATCGACGACATGTATTCATCAATCGCTGGGCTGGCCTCTGCTGGAAGTGTTGGACGTAGAACTTCAATAAATTTCATAAATGCACTGTTTGCCCAAGCAGACTGTTCTGCCGTCTCTATGGCCCTTTTCTCAGCCTGTTCTGCCTGTGCCCTAACTTTCTAAAGCTCGGTGGCACTACAACTCGTACCTGAGGCAGGCCAATACCTCGTCGGGGCTATCCTAGGTCGGCAGCGTACTCTGCCAGAATGATCATCTCCCAACACCTGATGTAAGTGATCAGATGGCCCAAAATTGTCTGCTTCTTGGGCATCGAGGGCCTCTAAAGCATCCTGTTACAATTATAAATATATTATTAAGTTACGAAATAGATATTAAAATATAAAATCAACAGATTAAAACTTACAATCTGCTGCTGAGTCACTTTGTTGACAGCACTTCCATCCTTTTTTCGTCTACTCGAGCAAAACAGTTTTGCTCGAGGCACACGTCCTTCAATATTTTGTACTTGCCTCTACAATGACATTGAAAACAAAAGTTATATAAAAACTTTAGCAAATGATTAAATAATTGAGGAAACAAAAGAAAATGTATGTCGTAAAGAAAACTTATAAACAATTGTCATACCTGCTGCCTCTCATGATCCGGCATCGTCGTGCGTCCTAGTGTATGCAGGTATTTTTTTGCATCAATGTTTTTTTTATTTTTTCCAGATGATTCCTAAATAAAATTTGATAATTCAAAGGATAATATTAATACAAAACTTGAAATTTATTATTTAAATACCTCAAATGTAATTCATACCTTAAACTGGGTACTCGTCCAATGAGTAATCATCTGACGATACTGCTCTATAGGACAATCATCCACGACTGGTACCGCCTCTAACTCAGTGCCAACTCTAGCACGCCAGCCAATATACAGCTCATGCTTTTAGGCTCTCCAAAGCTCGCCTAAATCCTTTAGACGTTCCAGTCGTGCACCCTCACCATCAGGAAAATTAAATCGAAGCTGAAATCAAAATATTAATTCATATAAATACAAAAAAAATTCATGGCATTAAATACAACAGATTTTTTTACCCATATCTCTGCCCAATCTCTATCTTTGACCTCATGTGGAAAATTTCTCCATGAAAGCGGGCTGACGGGAATGATGTCGGAGTATTTGGAAAGCGTCGCCAGAAAACTCCGACATTGCTGCCCTGTTTTCTCAACCATCTGATTGTCTTCATTATATTCCACCATAACCTGTGTGCGACGGTTCCACACCGAACGCATGCGTGTACGCCCCCGCCCCCGCCTCCTGTCAGTAGATGTATCTGTCATGAAATAAAAACAAAAATTTTATCAAAACATGTTATAATGAAAATAAATATTGCTATAAAAATTTGTTAGGGTTTTATAAATATACTTGCGCTAGTCTGATCAATGAGTGGCGCCGGATCCACAGAACCTGATGGAACACCCTCTGGTGGAACAGGAGTCGAAGACGATGGAATATAAAAGCTTGGAGAGACAGAAGTAGAAGGAAAAGAAGATGGAACAACTGTATGACCTGATGCTGACTGGGGAGTGGGAATCATCATGGGATGTGAAAATGATGGGGCACAAGATGCAGAAGGTAGCGAAAACATGGGAGGCCTAAATACCCCGTGTGTCCCTAACGACACACCGGGATCAGAATGTGGGAAGGCTGAAATGTCAGTGGGAGGGGCAGGGTCTAGTCGGGCACGTGCAGCTCTACGTCCACCTCTGGTACGAACCCTCCTCGTACCACCGGCCTGAGTACTAGGAGCAGTACTAGGCTCCTCGTCGAATAACTGTCGATGTAATGGTGGATCCTACAAAAAAGTTTACAAAAAAAATTAATCACATGACATTATATATTCTGTAAATATATATATATATATATATATATATATATATATGAAATAAAGTACTCACTGTAGGCACTAATGGTGGAATGCCCATATCCTCCATCCGACGATTGTTCTCCGCCATTTTTTTACTTCGTCTTTCTTCAATTGGCAGCATTTCCTGTAAAAAGAATTCATATAAGTCATTTTGTCATAAACAATTCAATAGGATTGAACTTTAATAGAAAATACATTTAAGTAAATGACAAAGGAAGAAAATAATCATGGTATCAACTACACATGTGAAAAAAACATACTAATGTGTTATTGAAAAAATGTAAAACCAACAAGAACTTAATGTGTTATCACATCAGAGCATGCCTCATCCCATAACCATATTAGTAGGGTATCCTCATATTCGATTTACCTTTTTGAATTAATATGCACTTCCTCACCAGGTACCTGAGTAGATTTCATAGATATAATCATCTCACATCCTGTAAGGCTTCATTATGTATGATCATCCCACACCCCCTGGACAGCCCCCTGAACAGCCCCGCCCAGCCCCGTGGACAGCCTTTCCCACCCTCGTGGACAGCCTCGCCCACCCCCATGGACAACCCACCCCCGTGGACACCCCCTACCCCCTAGACAGCCCAACCACCCCCGTGGACAGCCCACCCACCCCCCTCGACACCCCTTCTCCCTATGGACAGCCCCCCACCCCCTTAGATAGCCCGCCTACCCCCCTGGACACCCCTACCCCCTGTGGCCAGCCCACCCACCCCCCCTGGACAGCCCGCCCACCCCTCCTTGACAGCCCGGCCACCCCCGTGGACAGCCCGTCCACCCTTGTTGATAGCCCGCCCACCCCCGTACCCCCCTAGACACCCCGTACCCCCCCCCCCCTGGGATAGCCCCGCCCACCCTCCCAAACACCCCACACCCCCCTCCCCTGCAACCCCACCACCACCACCTAGACATACCAACCCCCCTGGACACCCCACACACCCATCCCCCACCAGGACACCCCACTCAGACCCCCAGGACAGCCCACACCCCCTGGACAACCTCGCCCACCCCCGTGGACAGCCTTTCCCACCCCCGTGGACAACCCCGCCCACCCCCGTGGACAACCCACCCACCCCCGTGGACGCCCCCTACCCCCTAGACAGCCCAACCACCCCCGTGGACAGCCCACCCACCCCCCTCGACACCCCGTCTCCCTATGGACAGCCCCCCACCCCCTTGGATAGCCCGCCCACCCTCTGGACACCCCTACCCCCTGTTGCCAGCCCACCCACCCCCCCTGGACAGCCCGCCCACGCCTCCTTGACAGCCCGACCACCCCCGTGGATAGCCCGTCCACCCTTGTGGACAGCCCGCCCACCACCGTACCCCCCTGGATAGCCCCGCCCACCCTCCCAAACAGCCCACACCCCCCTCCCCTGCAACCCCACCACCACCACCTAGACATACCACCCTCGTGGACACCCCACACACCCCTCCCCCACCATGACACCCCACCCAGACCCCCAGGACAGCCCACACCCCCTAGACAGCACCGCCCACCCCGTGGACAGCCTTTCCCACCCCCGTGGACACCCCCGCCCACCCCCGTGGACACCCACCCACCCCCGTGGACAACCCCTACCCCCACAATCGATTATCCAAAACATATCAAATTGGTTTGAACACAATCCATAATTCCCACAATCCATTATCCAAACATAGAAAAAATCTCACATGATACTCGACCATTGGAAAATAATTAAAAATCACCAACACCTCCTTCCAAACATAGAATACAAAAAACATTAACAGAATACAAAAACATTAAAAAATATCACAATCCATTATCAAATTGATTTCATGAGTAATATCAAATTGGTCTGATTAACATGTTTTGAACACTCTCCTTCCAAACATAGAATACAAAAACATTAAAAATCACCAACACCTGGATAATCAATTAAACTACCAACACCTGGAAAAAATCTATTCATTAAAAAAACTACAACAATATGGTTGAGATCAAATTTCACCTATTCGTATGGGGTGTACCTGTTGGGATGGGGGTACTGGTGTTCGGATTCGCGAGAGCAGTGGAGTGAAATGGGGTTCGCGAGAGCAGCGGAGTGAATAGATTAGGGCTCTGTCCGAATGGGGAGAGGAGATCGCGGCCTGCAATTTGGGGGAAACCTTTGCCAACGGTTTTTATAAACCGTTGGCAAAGGCACACATTCCCAACTTTTTAGTGGAACCGTTGGGAATGTGTGAGTTTTAGCAGCCTTTTCCCAACAGTTCCATTGAACCGTTGGTAAAGGTCTCCTTTTCCCAACGGTTCTAGTGAACCGTTGGGGAAAGGTCTGCTGAAATTCTCTTTGCCAACGGTTTTCTTAAACCGTTGGCAAAGACTCACTATCCCAACGGTTTAAGTAAACCGTTGGTATACTGCCGTTGGGAAAAAGCTAAATTCCAGTAGTGATCTTTTAAATTTTGAAAAAAAAAGAAACATTTAAAAGAGTATTTTTAAAAGAAAGTGTGAGTATTAACCAAATGAATCAATTGTGTGTATTATATGTAAATACACATAAAACAAGTGTAAATACAACTTAATATAATAAAAATTCATTTGACACATAATAATATCATGACATAATAGTTGGAGTATATGTTTAACCCAAAGAATTGAAATTGGGTTAAGAATTCTCTTACCACTATGCAAACAATCAAATTGTATGCCCCATAAAATTAATGATCATCAAATTAAATATTGAATACCATGAAGATAAATAGATTCATGATATTATATATCAAAAGGAAGTATACATACACCACAAATAAGAAATAAGTGGTGAATAAGGCGTATCTCACAGAAATAAAAGTGAGATGAGAAAACCCTTACCTTATGTTAGAAAACGTTATGCACTTGTAATTAATGTCCTAGATAATCAAATTATATTCATTAATTACTTAATTAAGAAAATTTTATACATATATTTTATTTATTACAATTTTATTAAGTTCATGAATGGCCTTTTTGATGAGTTATAAGATTCAATTTTGTCATTCCAAGAGTGTTCTTTTTCTTGGTTTTCATAATCGGTTCACTTGTATACGAGTATGGAAGTTCATGTAAAATGTGAATAATTCTCTAGAATTTAAATAATATGTCATTAATAAATTTATATAAGTTTAAATTATCTTATATATCATTTTTTATATGGTATGAGTATGATTCATTAGATAAAATATTAATGAAAATGATTTAATTTATTTTGGTAGTTTTTACGACCATCGTAAACTTATATCATTTTATTTAATATCATGTTTATATATTGGTTACAGAACATTATATAACTTATAATATGTATAATATAATCTGATTTAAGCATAATAATGGTTTTATGACAATCCTTGAAGGTGGTAAAGGAAAATGAAAAACACGTCGTCCATGATGGCGGTAAATCATCACATCACGGATGATGTTTTCATTTTTAGAATAAAAGGGATAGGAGAAGGGGTTTGATGATGGATATTCCATTAACATAATAATGTTACAGTATATATAAGATACTAGAGTTATCATTCATGTTTGGATAGAGGAGGTAAGGAGGGGATAAGAAAAGAAAATAAATTAAAATAAATTAAAAGAGAACGAAAGAGGATTTTACCTCTTATATAGTGTCTCCTTGAGAACCTCCTTAAGGAACTTGGGATTGGTCTTTTAGTGAGACCAGTAAGACCAGGACATGGGGAAGATATTTGGGAGAGGAATCAGGTAGAATATAATCAATCTCCATATAATAACTTTAGCCTTTTACATATATTATTACATGATTTTAAGCATAATTAACCATCAAATACAACTAAGGATTATAAAGTATAGTGTATTTGGAATATTAGGTACATAAAACTGAAAAACATGAAACCAAAATAAAAAAATATTTTATTTAATCTTCATAATGATCTCCTAAATTCCTTTGATCCCTTATATCTGCATAGAATAACCTATGGAATACATGAACAAAGGGATGAGATAAAAATCCCAATAAGAGAATAAGTATAAGAATAAATCATAGCACATAGATTAGAAGGCATAACATGATGACATAAAAAAGGAAAGAAACATGAATAAACATATGAAATCATAACATACAGAACATGGGATCATGTAATCATGTAATCATAGAAATTTAGAAATATCATACAATATGAAATGATCATGAGCCATGGATAACCACCAAGACCATTTAAAATAGAGGAGCATGAGTCAAGGCTAACCACCAAGACAATTTCACATGAAGGAGCATGAGTCAAGGCTAACCACTAAGACCATTGTATATAACGTCTCATGATATTAAACATTACCCAATGCAATAGAGTGCTATCTGAGTGCACCCATCATTACATGTTCATGAATATGTGTGCCACATGAAGAATCATACATAAGGAATCAAACATAAGCATAAGGGTCACCCATGGAAAGAATTGGGTATCATAATCATATCAAAAGGCATAATAAAAGGGAATATCATAATGGTGTCGATGAAATAACATATTTAAATCATAAATGGAAATTCATAAGAGAAAATAGGTATAGAACATGATATGTGATGTCAAAATAAAGTGAAAACTTGTAAAAAGAGTGTTTAATAAACCTTATAAATAAAAAAATTTAGTGCGGTTTTAGGAAAATATTAAATATTCTTTAAAATGGAAAAGACATAATTGTTTTTATAAACCCATAAATAAACCAAGATAGTTTTTAATGATAAAATGAGTGATTTTAGAAAAAAATGGTGGATTAAAACATATTATGCAGTGCACTTTAAAATGGGTAAAAAATTGGGAAGTTCTCTTTAATCGGGTTTACTTACTAGGAAGAATTGAGAAGGAAAACTTATAAAACATGTATTTCTCCATCAAAAAAAGCATTGAGATAGGTAAATGTGTTTGGAAAATACACACAGAATGTAGAAGAAGTATATAATAAAAAGAATAATTACATTGGGTAAATAGATAGAATGCATAACCTGAAGGAAAAAATATAGGTTCGGAAAGAATCTCTCACCTTATGTCTGAAACTGTTCTGCACTTGATCTTAATGTACTAAATAATCAAATTAATATATTAATTAATTAATTAAGAAACCTTTATACATTTATTTTATTTATTATAATTTTATTAAGTTTATTAAATGGCCTTTTTGATGAGTTATAAGATAAAATTTCATCGTTTGGGAGTGTTCGTTTCCTTAGTTTTCATGATCGATTCACTTGTATATGTGTATGGAAGATCATGTAAAATGAGAATAGTTATCTAGAATTGAAATTATATATTATTGATGAACTTAAAGAATATTAAATTTTCTTATGTATCATTTTTTTCAAATTTGTTGATGATTCGTTAGATAAAACTTTAATGATAACCGTTTAGATTATTTTGGCGTTTTTTCGATCATTACAAACTAGTTTTTTTTTATTAATTAATATTATGTATATATGTTAGTTCCAGAACATAAAATAGGTTATAAAATAAATTTTAAAATATTTTTCAACCATTATAATGGTTTTTTTACTATAATTTAAGGAATTTATGAAAATTTAAAAGTCATTGTCCTTGCATGTGATAAATCAACATATCACGGATGATGTTTTCATTTTTTAGAACAAAAGGAGAGGGAAAGAGAATTAATGATGGGTTATTCCATAATAATAATAAAATTCTAGTGTATATAATATATTGTAGTTATCATTACACTTGGATTATAGGAGGTGATAAGAGAATAAGAAAAGAAAATAACTTGAAAAAAAATTAAAAGAAAAATAAAGAGTTTTTTACCTCTTGAATTCTTCTCCTTGAGAACCTCCTTGAGGCACTTGAGTTTCTTATTTTAAGGATAAAAAAGGCTCCTGAACATAGGGGGATACTTGAGAAGAGGTTTGGGTAGAGTTTGGACAAGATTAAAGGCTTAAAAGTTGTGATACGAAGGGGTGGTGAGGGGTGGTATTTATAGTGGAGGAGAGAGGTGTTTTTTGATTATTTTATTCATTAGTTTATTATTTTGGATCAAGACTATAAATAGTGTTAAGAATTATCACTAAATATATTAAATAATGAATGTGATTTCAAGATTATGGTGCTTACATCAACTATGACTCAAGGTATAGTGTATTTTAATTTATAATGTTATATACTGTAAATTACAGTATTTTACTATTCACCAAAAATTCAACTATTTTAGAAAAAATCCCAAAAAATAACCCTAACCATTTTTTGATGTGTAGAATTAAAAAATAAACTCCATTTTATGTAATTAATTTTCTAAATATGAGAAATTTAATTTTTAACTGAAATCATAATTTATTAAAAAAACCAATTTTAAAACTATAATTGATTAATAACACTTTGAAAAATAAATTAAGGTCTCGTAAAATTATATTATAATCACAAGATAACAAAATATTAATTTATGAATCTATTTTATGAAAATAAATTTTATTTTAAGTTGTTAAATTAATTATAAATTTTTAAATAAACATTTGTGCTTAATAAAAATACCAATACTTAGTTTATCATTTTTAAAACATTTATTTACTTATTTCATGATATAAATATATCATATTTTCATTTATAATATGACTAAATTTCATTTATACTTTCATAGGTGATGTTAGTATTCTATTGTATGGGTTACTATTCTTAATGGTCATATTACTATTTTAAAGGTCATGCTACCATTCCATTGGTTTAGGTTCCTTAATTTCTATAAATACTTCTTATTTCATTCATTCATCATTTATAATGTTTTTATTGTGTTTTATAATTGATTTTCTGTGATTTATACTATATGAAATAATTATAAGAAGGTAAATTTCATTTATGGAATTCCATGTCATTACACTCTAAGGTTTAGAAGGTGTAAGGATAAGGGGTGGTGTGGGTGGTATTTATAGTGGAGGAGAGGGGTGATTTTATTATTGTATTCATTAGTTTATTATTTTGGCTAAATAATATCAATAGTATTGATTCTTGTGACTAAATACAGAAACTAGAGAATGTTAGTTTGAACTAATGAGTGACTACCTCGTCTCTACATCATCCATGACTAAATAATTCATTTATTTACTTATAATGTTAAATACCATAAATTACAGTATTTCACTATTCACTAAAAAATCAACTATTTTAGAAAAATCCCAAAAAAATCACCCTAACTATTTTTCAATGTGTATATTTTAAAAATGGACTCTATTTTATGAAAATAATTTTCTAAATATGATAAATTTAATTTTTAAATAAAATCATCATTTATTCAAAAAATACTAATTTTAATATTGTAACTAATTTTATGACACTTTGAAAAATTAATTATGGTCTCATAAAATTATCTTATAATTATAATACTAAAAAATATTAATTTATGAATCTATTTTATGAAAATAAATTTTCTTTTAAATTATTATATTAATTATAATATTGGAAATAAATATTTTCATTTCACAAAAAATACCAACACTTAATTTATCATTTTTAAAATATTTATTTACTTATTCCGTGATATAAATATATCATATTTTAATTTATGAGATACCTAAATTTTATTTATACATTCATAGGTGAAGCTATTATTTTAATGACTAGATTACTATTCTTAATTGTCACAATACTATTCCAATGGACATGTTAATATTTAATAGTATATCGTGGTTTTAAACTCAGTGTTTCATACAACATAAGTTATCGAAGAAATTAAATTTAAAAGAGACATACTATAAAATATTAGGGTGTTATATTATCCCCTCCTTTAATAAATTGTATCCTCACAATTTAAACTTTTGATTGGTAATCATGGAGTTGTCATTTTAAAATACCCTTGGGGAAATCCCATATCGTAAAACTTTCTCTTAAATGGAGGTAAAGTACAATGTGATGGTCACAACAAAACTAGGTTTCCCTATAGGAGAACATTAGTGGGAAGTGAAATCATGGTCATAGAAAATAAATCTAACTATCAAGTTATAATGTAGAGTGATAGGAAACATGATCATTATAAATTCTACCATCACAAAACCATAAATTTGTGATCAGATATAAGACCATTTATTTCTCATAAAGAAAAGTAAATGGATGATGTTTTTGTTCAAAAATATTTTCCCTAGAGTTAAGGGTTTCTTTTACTATCCATATAATCACTTGAGAAGATAAACTTACTTGATTCCTTTCCATGTCATAACCTCATCCTTTGGTTGTGATTTGATTTATCTCTACTTAATTTCTTAAATCTAGAGATGGATATTCAAGATAAATTTTTATGCCTAAAGAACTTTTATGAATCATAAGATCCACAAGTCATTCCTTCAACCTTTAAATGTTTACTGAAACCAAAATGGTTAGTACATGTTATCCAATATGATAAATCATACTTTAATCTTAATCAATAACATCCTTAATCCACTCCATAAGTAGTTAACCTTAAGACTCATCGATAATATGTCTGTCCAAATTCAAAGACAAAAAAAATAGAAGGAAGGTTACTAAATTTCCAAAATCAACTTAACATAATATTTCCCAAAATAATTTAACTCTTATTTTCACATAAAAAATATATGAATACCTTAATCACATTTAAACATTTATGAAAACATGCATGCTTCCAAGAGTAAAATATTAGGTTATTGAATATATTCCTTAAATCCAAACATCAAATAATTTCAGCATAACATAAACCATAAGATCACTAACCGCATTCATGGTCACCAATACTATCCCATAAATATATATTTATTATTATCTTAACATAAAGCACATATTTAGGGTTTTCTTCCCCAAGTCATGTGTTTTAAAGAAGATCAACTTATAATAGAGTAACTTCTCTTGATTACTAGTTTCATTCATCACATGATTAAAATTCATTAAAGAAGAAGTATTTTAGTAAAATCTTTATATATCTCATGATTATTATAACTAGAACATTAAGGATAAAATACTCAAATAACATAATTATTGAATCTAAACACGAACATATTAATAATTCCTCTCTGTCTGTGGTAATATCATAATCTTGACCATGATCCATTGTCCTCTTTTGGGTTATATTCATTTAATATTGAGAAATTTATTTTCATAGTGTCCCATCTCCTTACAATTGAAGTATTGTACATCGACAACCTTTTTCTTACCCTTTAATCATAATAACAGTGGATTTTCTCTCTACACTTTTAGTAAACTCTCATTCCTTTAAGCAAGTACCAAAGTGTTTATTTCCCCAATTATCACATGTGGGAAAATACTTCTTTATCTTCTTTCCATTATCCAAATTTTTCCAAGATGTACTCTTGTTCTCGTGCTTCCCTCCAAATCCATAATACTTAGATAATTATTTCTTTATCTCATTATCACATGATATTATATCCTCGTATGATGAGAATTTTTGGGAGACTTGTTCCATTAGAAATATTGGTATAAGACCATAAAAAATTAATCCTCCTTACTCTTTGGATCATGTGCATTAGTGAGGTTCTCATTCCTTCTATGAGGTGTCATTTCTAAATAATGGCATACACTGGATTAGATCATATCATTATGAAACATAATTTATAATCCCAAAACTAGAGAAATACTTAGCATAAATTAAAAAAATTATGCGTAGCTAATCTCGTAAACATGGTTTTTTGGGATGTCATTCTATAGTTATACTCAAATTTTACCTCAGGGTTATTTTTCTTAAACTAGTATTTCCTAAATCTAATTCCCAAGTTTTCTACTAAACTTCCTCTAATACCAACTATAAAGACACCAACCCTATTATCCCATAGTCAGTGCCTTACTTTATTACATTGGCATGATTACAAGGAATCGCATCCCGAAGGATCGAATAGTTTAGTAGTCTTGGAAAACTAGATACATATTTCAAATCCATATTACATTTAAAATCATAAAAAAACACAAATAATTTTCTTCATGAATTCTATTTTCCCCTTAGTATATCCATACATAACAACCACAAAAGACTTCCTTGTATCCTGGGAAAAAATAAAACATAAGAAGGGGTGATCTTAGATTCTCAGTAAGGGTATACAAATATTTAAATCTACCATCAATAAATAATAATAAACAATATGGTAATATGAATAACTAAAACACATTACATTTAATAAATAACTTAATCATAGTATGGCAGGAATAAAAGATGATCAAATAATGCCATATAAATAATTACATGAAAATGAAACTTAACCAAGGATATTCTATTAGTCGAATAATTACATGGAATATAAATAAATAATCTCATAATGAGGGAATTCATAATTTGTTACTTCTAAAACATATCATCAAGGCCTCAACCAAGAAGTCTATATAAATGGGTAAGGCCTTGGCCAAACCTGGTCTAGTTTGTCTCGTGAGACATATCGATGCATCGGGGGGTTATAGCGGGACCCACCAGACACTTACTAAGTCCAATTAATTCCTCATATGAAAGGGTTAAAACTTAATAAACATATACATTCATATTTAAACTATCATGCGAAATGTAAATAATTTCCTCAATCAATAAACATAATCATAAACTATCCAGAGTAATATGGAAAATGGTATCAAGATAGTACGTCCCCAGTCAAAATGATCATAAACCATTAAATAAAATATGGTAGATGGTATCATAAGAAATAAACCTCAATTAATCATAATATTCAATAGAGGTTGTAAACATAGATGAAAATTCTCTAACAAAATCATTCAAATTTTCTCCAGATAAATACCCTTTTTACTTTAGAATCATTTATTTAAAAATTAGTGAAACTATAAAAGAAAAAAAAATATTTGGAAATAACCTTATAAACTTTTAAAGGATTCCTAAAAACATTAAATCATAAAGAATTTGGTAAAATCTTCTCATTTCGTATAAGTTAAAAAATATTTCTTTTAAATTTTGAAAAAAAGAAACATTTAAAAGAGTATTTTTAAAAGAAAGTGTGAGAGTTAACCAAATGAATCAATTATGTGTATTAGTTATAAATCCATATAAAACAAGTATAAATACAGCTTAAGATAATAAAAAATCATTTGAAACATAATCATAGCATGACATAATCATTGGAGTAGATGTTTAACCTAAAGAATCAAAATTGGGTTAAGAATTCCCTTACCTCTATGTAAACAGTCAAACTGTATGCCCCATAAAGTTAATAATCATAAAATGAAATATTTAATACCATGAAAATAAATATATTCATGATATTATATATCAAATGGAAGTATACATACACCACACACTAGAAATAGGTGATGAATAAGGCATATCTCAGAGAAATAAAAGTGAGATGAGAAAACTCTTACCCTGTCCAAAAGCATTTTTCACTTGTACTTAATGACCTTGATAATCAAATTTAATTCATTAATTAATTAATTAATAACCTTTTATATATGTATTTTATTTATTATAATTTTATTAAGTTCATTTATGGCCTTTTTTATGAATTTTAAGATTCAATTTCGGCGTTCTGAGAGTGCTTTTTCTTGGTTTTCAAGATCGGTTTGCTTGTATACAGGTATGGAAGTTCATATAAAATGAGAATAATTAACTAGAATTGAAATTATATGTCATTAATGAACTTATATAATTTTAAATTATCATATATATAATTTGGTTATATGGTATTATGATGATTCATTAGATAAAATGTTAATGAAAATGATTTAATTTATTTTGGCGGTTTTTACGACCATCACAAACTTATATCATTTTATTTAATATCATGATTATGTATTAGTTCCAGAACATTTTATAACTTATAATATGTATAATAAAATATTATTTAACCATAATAATGGTTTTATTACCATACTTTAAATCTTTAAAGTAAAATGAAAAATCATTGTTCGTGATGGCGGTAAATCGACACATCACAGACAGTATTTTCAATTTTAGAATAAAAGAGAGAGGATAATGGGTTTGATAATGGATATTCAATTTTCATAACAAAATTATAGTATATATAAGATATTTTATTTGCCGTGAATTTTTGGATAAATTAGGTAAGGATATGATAAGAAAAGAAAATAAAGTAAAAGAAATTAAAAGAGAACGAAAGAGGATGTTACCTCTTGTATAGCGTCTTTTTGAGAACCTCCTTAAGGAACTTGGAATTGGTCTTTTGGCGATACCAGAAAGACCAAGACATTGGTAATAGATTTGTGAGAGAAATTGTGTAAAATATAATCAATCTACAAGTCTTATAAGGTGTGAGGAGAAGGGGTGGTATTTATAGTGGAGGATAGAGATGTTTTTTGATTATTTTATTCATTGGTTTATTATTTTGGATCAAGACTATCAATAGTATTGATTCTTGTGAATAAATATAGTAAATAGAGAATGTGAGTTCTAATTAATGAGTGTTTACCCCATCTCTACATCATCCATGACTCAATAATTCATTTATTTACTTATAATGCTAAATACCGTAAATTACGGTATTTCACTATTCACAAAAAATTCAACTATTTTAGAAAAATCCAAAAAAACTACCCTAAACATTTTTAAATGAGTAAATTTAAAAAATGGACTCCATTTTATGAAAATAATTTTCTAAATATTATAAATTTAATTTTTAAATAAAATTGTCATTTATTTGAAAAATATTGATTTTAATATTATAACTCATTTTATGACACTTTGAAAAATTAATTATGGTATTATAAAATTATATTATAATTATAATGCAATATAATATTAATTTATAAATCTATTTTATGGAAATAAATTTTCTTTTAAATCATTATATTAATTATAAAATTGGAAATAAACATTTACGTTTCATAAAAATACCAACACTTAATTTATCATTTTAAAAACATTAATTTACTTATTACATGATATAAATATATCATATTTTCATTTATGAGATACCTAAATTTTATTTATACTTTCATATGTGAGGTTATTACTAATTTCTAGATTACTATTCCTAATGGTCACATTACTATTCCAATGGTCATCTTAATATTTAATAGTATATTTTGGTTTTAAACTTGGTGTTGCATGCAACATAAGCTATCAAATATGTTAAATTTAAAATAGACATACCATAAAATCTCGGGGTCTTATATTCTCCCCTTATTCAATAAATTGTGTCCATACAATTTAAACTTTTGATTGGTATTCATGGATTTGTCATTTTAAAATACCCTTTTGGAAATGACAGATCATGAAACTTCCTCTTAAATGGAGGGAAAGGGTAATGTGATGGTCATAACAAAACTAGGTTCCCCTATAGGAGAACATTAATGGGAAGTGAAAACATGGGCATAGAAAATAAACCTACCTATCAAGTTATGATGGAGAGTGATAGAGAACATAATCATTATAAATTCTACCATCACAAAATTATAAATTTGTGAGTGGTTATAAGACCATTGATTTCTCAGAAAGAAAAGTAAACGAGTGACATTTTTGGTCCAAAACCCTTTTTCTACAGTTGAGGGTTTCTTTTACTATCCGTATAAGCTCTTGAGAAAATAAACTTACTTGATTTGTTTCCATTCCATAATCTCATCCTTTGGTTTTGATTCAATTTATATCCACTTCATTTCTTAAATCTTGAGATGGATATTCAAGATAAATTTTTATGTCTTAAGCACTTTTATGAATCATAAGATTCACAAGTCATTCCTTCAGCCTTTAAATGTTTACTTAATTCAAAATGGTTATCATAGGCTATCCAATATGATAAACCGTACTTTAATATTAATCAATAATATCCTTAATCCACTCCATAAGTATTTAACCATAAGACTCATCAATAATATGTCTATCCAAATTCAAAGACCAAAAAAATTGAGAAGGAAGGTCACTAAATTTCCAAAATCAAATTAACATAAGATTTTCCCAAATAATGTATCTCTTATTGTCACATACCAAATATATGAATACCTTAATCTCATTTAAACATTTATGAAAACATGCATGCTTCCAAAAGTAAAATCTTAGGTTTTTGAATATATTTCTTAAATCCAAACATCAAATAATCCCAACATAACATAAATTATCATATCACTAGCCACCTTCATGGTCACAAATATTATCCCATAAACATATATTTATTATTATCTTAACATCAAGCATGTATTTAGGGTTATCTTTCCCAAGTCATGTGCTTTCAAGAAGATCAAATTACAATAGAATCGCTTCTCTTGATTACTGGTGTTATTCATTATATTCTTCCAATTCCTTTAAAAAGAAGTGTTGTAGTACAATCATTATATATCTCATGATTCTTATAACCTGATCATTGTTGCTAAAATACTCAAATAAAATAATTATTGAATCTAAACATAGACATATTAATCATTACTCTTTGTCTGTGGTAGTATCATAAGCTTGAACATGATCCATTATCCTCTTTTGGGGTATATTCCTTTGACACTTGAGACATTGATTTTCGTTGTGTCTCATCTCCTTGTAGTTGAAGCATTGTACATCAACAACCTTTTTCTTACCCTTACAATCAAAAGCATGGTGTCTTTTCTCTACACACTTATAACAAACTCTCATTCCTTTTAAGAAAATATTAGGGTGTTTCTTTCCATAATTATCACATGTGGTAAAATACTTCTTTATCTTCTTTACCTTATCCAAAATTTTCCAAGTTGTACTCTTGATATTGTGCCTCCCTCTGAAGCCATAACACTTAGATAATTCTTTCTTTGTCTCATTAGCACATGATACTATATTCTTATATGATGAGAAATTTTGGGATACTGGTTCCCTTCGAAAGATTATTATAAGACCATAAATGATTTCATCCTCATTACTCTTTGGATCATGTGTATTGGTGAGGTTCTCATTATTTCTGTGAGGTTCCATTTCTAAATGACGAAATACACTATATTGGATCATATCATTATGAAAAATAATGTATAATCCCAAAACTAGTGAAATAATTAGCATAAATTAAAAAATTTATGAGTAGTTAATCTTGTGAACATGGTTTTTTAGATGTTATTTTATAGGTATACACAAATACTAACACAGGGTTATGTTCCCTAATCTTTTATTTCTTAAATATAGTTCCCAAGGTTTCTCCTAAACTTACTCTGCTACTAACTGTAAAGACTCCAACCCTAGTAACCCAGAGTTAGTGTCTTACTTTATTACATTAACATGATTACAAGGAATCACATACCGAATGATCAAATAGTTTAGTAGTCTTGGAAAACTAGATACATATTTTAAATTCACATTACATTTAAAAACATAAAAAAACACAAATAATTTTATTCAATAATTCAATTTCTCCCCTTAGTATATCCCCTCGTATCCTAGAGACAAATAAAACATAAGAAGGGGGTGAGCTCAAATTCTCAGTAAGGGTATACAAATAGTGGAAGCTACCATCAATAAATAGGCATAAAAAATATGTTAATATGAATAACTGAAACACATTTCATTTAATAAATAACTTCAGCATAATATTATAGGAATAAAAGATGATCAAATAATGTCATATAAATAATTTCATGAGAATGAAACTTAACAATGGATATTCTACTAGTCGAATAATCACATGAAATATCAATAACTAATCTCATAATGAGGGAATAAATAATGTGGGCATCTAAAATATATCATCAAGGCCTCATCGAATAATTCTACATAAATGGGTAAGGCTTTGGCCAAACCCAGTCTAGTTTGTCTCATAAGACCTATCGATGCATTGAGAGGCTATAACAGGCCTCGCTCGACACTTACTAAGTCCAATGCATTTCTCATATGAAAGGGGTGAATCATAATCTACATATACGTTCATATTGAAACTATCATATTAAATTTAAATAATTTCCCCAATCAGTAAACATATTCATGAACTATCCAGAGTAATATGGAAAAGGGTATCAAGATAGTACATCCCAAGTCAAAATGATCATAAACCATTCAATAAAATATGGCAGATGGTATCATAATAAATCAACCTCAATTAAGCATAATATTCAATAGAGGGTGTTGACATAGATGAAAATACTCTAACAAAATCATTTAATGTTTCTTAAGAGAAATACTCTTTTTTACTTTGGAATTATTTATTTAAAAAGTCATGCAATTATAAAAGAAAACATTTTATTTGGAAATAACCTTGTAAACTTATAAAGGATTCATGAAAACATTAAAGAATCATGAAAGTGGGAAAATTTTCTCATGTCATATAATTTTAAAAAACATTTCTTTTAAATTTTTAAAAAAAACATTTAGAAGAGTATTTTTAAAAGAAAATTTGAGTGTTGACCAAATAAATAAATTATGTGTATTAGATGTAAATCAACATAAAAAAATGTAAATAAAACTTAAGATAATAAAAATTCATTTGACACATAATCATAGCATGACATAATCATTGGAGTAGATGTTTAACCCAAATAATCGAAATTTGGTTAAGAATTCCCTTACTGTTATGCAAACGGTCAAACTGTATGCCCCATAAAATTATTGATCATCAAAAGAAAAATTCAATACCATAAATATAAATAGATTCATGATATTATATATAAAAGGGCAGTATACATATACCACATACAATAAATAAGTGGTGAATAAGGAATATCTTACAAAAATAAAAAATGAGATGAGAAAACTCTGACCTTATGTCCGAAAGTGCTATGTACTTGTACTTAATTTCTTGGATAATCAAATTGGATTCATTAATTACTTAATTCAGAACATTTTATACATTTATTTTATTTATTATAATTTTATTAAGTTCATGTATGTTCTTTTTTATGAGTTATAAGATTCAATTCAATCATTCTTGGAGTGTTTGTTTTCTTTGTTTTCATGATCGGTTCGCTTGTATACAAGTATAGAAGTTTGTGTAAAATGGGAATAGTTCTCCAGGATTGAAATTATTTGTCATTGATGAAATTTTATAAGTTTAAAAGATCTTATATATCATTTGGTTATATAGTGTGAGGATGGTTCATTAAATAAAATGTTGATGGAAATGATTTAATTTATTTTGGCTGTTTTTACGTCCATCACGAACTTATATCATTTTATTTAATATCATACTTATATATTTATTCCAGAACATTATATAACTTATGATATGTATAATAAAATATTTTTTAACCATAATAATGGTTTTATGACCAGCCTTTAAGGTAGTAAAGGAAAATTAAAAGACATCATCCACGATGACGGTAAATCGACACATCACGGACGATGTTTTCATTTTTAGAATAAAAGGGAGGCGAGAAGGGGTTTGATGATGGATATTCCATTAACATAATAACATTATAGTATATAAAATATATCAGAGTTATCATTATTGTTTTGATAGAGGCAGTAAGGATAGGATAAGAAAAGAAAATAAATTAAAAGAAATTAATAGGGAACAAAAGAGTATTTTACCTCTTGTACAACGTCTCCTTGAGAGCCTCCTTAAGGCACTTGGGATTAGTCTTTTAGTGATACCAGAAAGACCATGATGTGGGGAATATATTTGGGAGAGTAATTGGTCATGATAAAAGCAAGATTCAAGTCTTATAAGGTGTGAGGAGAAGGGGTGGTGAGGGGTGGTATTTATAGTGGAGGGGATGGGTGTTTATTTATTAGTTTATTATTTTGGATCAAGACTATGAATAGTATTGATTCTTGTGAATAAATGAAATAAATAAAGTATATGATTTAAAACTAATGAGTGCTTACCTCATCCCTACATCATCTATGACTCAATAATTCATTTATTTACTTATAATGTTAAATACCGTAAATTACCGCATTTCACTCTTCACTAAAAATTCAATTATTTTAGAAAAATCTCAAAAATTCACCCTAACCATTTTTCAACATGTAGATTTCAAAAAAAAACTCCATTTTATGAAAATATTTTTCTAAATATGATAAATTTAAATTTAAATAAAATCACCATTTATTCAAAAAATAATGATTTTAATATTATAACTGACTTTAAGACACCTTGAAAATTTAATTATGGTCTCATAAAATTATATTATAATTATAATGCAACAAAATATTAATTTATGAATCTATTTTATGAAAATAAATTTTATTTTAAATCATTATATTAATTATAAAATTGGAAATAAACATTTAAGTTTCAAAAAAATACCAACACTTAATTTATCACTTTTAAAACATTTATTAATTATTCCATGATATAAATATATCATATTTTCCTTTATGTGATACCTAGATTTTATTTATAATTTCATAAGTGAACTTATTATTCTAATGGCTAGATTGTCATTCCTAATGGTCACATTATTATTCCAATGGTCATGTTAATATTTAAGAGTATATCTTGGTTTTAAACTCAGTGTTGTGTGCAACATAAGATATCAAATATGTTAAATTTAAAAGAGACATATCATAAAATATCAGGGTGTTACATGTTTAATGGGAACCAATCTAGACTTCCCTTATTGTGCCTCTTTGTACCTTGATTGTCCATATGTAAGACAATTAATTAATGACTCTTTTTCACCATAATATAGGATGTAATCATTTAAACATGCATGGATATTCTAATAACCAAGACCCAAATTAATGACCAACCTCTTACTTTTATAGAAATTTGTAGGTAGACCATTTCTCTCAGGTAACAGCGATTTAACCAAAGAGAATATTTGATCAAAACAACTATTTTACATTCAATTATCTGATTTAATCACCATAAATTTATTAACAGCTTGAAATTTTCTTATCTCGCAACTGGGATATAAGGCATCCTTAGCAGACTTTAGCAACTCAAAAAATTGAGATGATTTTAACTCAAAAGTTGAATCATCATTCTAAGTTTCTGTTTTTTGAAAAGACGAACCAGTAACTTTGTGTACTAAAGTTTAAAACCATGATGGATCTGGAACCAAAATTATTTGTATCTTATCCTAAATTGCGTTCACCATGTTGATACCAAAAATCATAATTTTTCCAAAACCCAAAATGCAATAGATGAACCTCAACGTTGTCAAGTGTTTCAAATCTCCTCATATCACATTTCTTATATAGATACTTAACTGTCTCTTATGAAACAATTTTTTTTTTTATGATGAAAATGATAAAAAGATTTCAATACCCTCAATATATATAAGATTTACACCATAACTGTTTAGATTCATGTGATGATTTATCCAATCGCGATCTTATAATAAAAATTATTGTTTACTTCCTTGTTCCATATTTTTCTAAAAAATATAAAATAAAAAGTTTCTTATGATTAATCTAATAAAAGGAATGAGTGGTCCGATAAGAAAAATATGAAAATCTGAAAATTAAAAATTACTTGTAACTATTACCAAATATCGATAATTATAGATAATTACAACTAAATATCAGAAAATTAAAAATTATTGGTAACTATTACTAAATATCGATAAAAAATAGTAATTAAAAATTACTATTAATTTTCGATAGTTATTACTAATTATTACTAATCATAACTATTTATCATTAATTACTATTAATTATTAACAATTATTAGTAATTACGACCAATTATCGATAATTACCACCAATTATCAGTGATTATAACTAAATATTGGTAATTGTGGTAAATCATCGGTAATTATTGATAATTATTGATAATTATAGATAATTATTACTAATTATCAGTAGTTATTATCAATTATTACTAATTATTAATAATTTTTATTAATTATTGGTAATTATTACTTATTATTGGTAACTATTAATAATTATTTATAATTCTTTATAATTCTTTATAATTATTACTAATTTTCATTAATTATTACTAATTTTCGTTAATTATTTCTAATTTTTGCTAATTATTACTAATTATTGGTAATTATATATAATTATTACTAATTTTTATTAATTGTTACAAATTATTATTAATCATTGATAATTATTACAAATTATTACTAGTTGTTAGTAATCATTACCAGTTATTGGTAAGTATTATTAGTTATTATTAATTATTGGTAATTATTACTAATTATTAATAATTATTGATAATTATTACCAATTATCAGAAATTATTACCAATTATCAGTAATTATTATCAATTATTGTTAATTATAATTAATTAGTACCAAATTATAACTAATTATTGTTAATTATTATTGATTATAACTAATTATTATTAATTATTGTTAGTTATAACTAATTATTTCTAATTATTACAAATTATTGTTAATTATTAGTAATTATTTTTAATTATTATTAATTATTAGTAATTATTGCTAATTATTACTAATTATTACTAATTATTGTTAATTATTACTAATTTTTATTAATTATTAGTGATTATTACTATTTTTTTGTTAATTATTACTGATTATTACTAATTTTCACTAATTATTACAATTTTTTACTAATTTTCACTAAATTTTACTAATTTTTTGTTAATTATTATTAATTATTTCTAATTATTACTGGTTTTTGTTAACTATTACTAATTATTGTTAATTATAACTAATTGTTGTTAATTATTGTTAATTATAACTAATTGTTGTTAATTATTGTTAATTATGACTAATTAATGTTAATTATTACTAATTATTGGTAATTATTATTGATTATTGCTAATTATTACTAATTATTATTAATTATTAGTAATTACTGCAAATTATTGTTAATTATTAGTAATTATTACTAATTAATATTAATTATTACTAATTATTAATAATTTCTGTTGATTTTAACTAATTATTATTGTTCTTTTATTAATTTTTACTAATTATTACTAATTTTGTTAATTATTACTAATTATTACTAATTATTGTTGATTATTATTAATTATTACTAATCTTTGTTAATAATTACTAGTTATTACTAATTATTGTTAATTATTTGTAATTTCTGTTGTCTATTGATAATTACAACTAATTAGAGTTAATTATTGATAATTATAACTAATTAGTGTTAATTATTGATAATTATAACTAATTACTATTAATTGTTGATAATTATAACTAATTACTGATAATTATTGCTAATTATTATTAATTATTGTTAATTATTGTTAATTATTGCTAATTGTTACTAATTGTTTTTAATTATTCTTAATTATTACTAATTATTGTTAATTATTGCTAATTATAACTAATTATTAGTAATTATTACCAATTATTAATATTTTTTGCTAATTATTACTAATTATTGGTAATTATTGGTAATTATTAGTAATTATTTGTAATTGTTACTAATTATTACTAATTTTTGTTAATTATTATTAATTATTACTATTTTTTGTTAATTATTTATATTTTTTGTTAATTATTAATATTTTTTGTTAATTATTAATATTTTTTGTTAATTATTAATAATTATTATTGATTTTTGTTAATTGTTGCTACTTATTGCTATTTTTTCATAATTATTACTAATTGTTGTTAATTATTACTAATTATTACTAATTTCTGTTAATAATTACTAATTATTACTAATTATCTGTAATTATTTATAATTGTTATTAATTATTACTAATTATTGTTAATTACTGATAATTATTACCGATTATTATTAATTGTTACTAATTATTAATGATTATTACTAATTATTTGTAATCATTTCTGGTTATTCTATAAGGACCCGGCCTTAAACATTATATAATATTGAATTAAATGAATAATTCACATTGAGGATCTTTTCAGGTTTAGAGTTTTAGAGAATTAGGACATAACTATTACATCTCAAAAGATTACAAGGTGGACATTTCTACACAGTTTCCATTTTTTCATAAAATAAAAGCTCTTGAAAAAAAAGAGTCATGTCCAGTTCCATGTTTTAGACAGCATGATTTTTCCTTGATCTCATCCTTGACCCTATTCATCTTTAAGTCTTGTGAAAACATTTCAAAACTTGGGATGAGCATAAAAGGCTCAGTAAGGGTTATAAAACAATGAATGAAAACATTTGTTCATAAATACATACAAAACATGAACTCTTTTACTTACCTCATCAAATCATAAGATTTATGAAAGACGCATAGAAATCATAAATCATAAAGGTAACTTGCGGCATCCATACCATACTTACATTGTAGCTATCACAGCTACATAGGGAGCTACTTTGGAATACCCATCACAGTATATTCCCTAAATCTCTTAGGAGAAACATTCACGTTTACCTCTGTCACGTTACCCAATGCATTGGAGAGCTATCTCGGGCTCACCCGCCCTAGGTTTATCACGGAACCACCCGTATACGTAAATAATGCCCAAGAACCATAACATGATCATAACACATAACATAAGCATAAAGAAAAGATAACATTCCCACATTGTAATAACAAAATATCATTTAAATATATTGAAATAATAAATCCATTCTCAAAATCATTTTCAATACCAAATATGTAAAAAGAGTATACGGTATTTATTTTTTTCCTTTTAAAAACATTTCGGCTTGTTAAGGAAGCCAAAGATCAAATAATACTCGCGACAGCGGAAAGGTCGTTGTCACCGCTTACGTTAAAAAAAACATTCTTTTTTGTCATTTAGTAAAACGCTTTGTATAAAAAGATTCCCTTTTAATAAAATGAAAAGTCAAAGGGGTTTATACACCGTATAAAATAAAGTTGTGTATAAAACTAAAAATGCCTCAATGAAAGGAGATTGAGACGAAGTCAATTACCTCGTGTCCGACTTGACTTGATCGTTCTTTAATATCCTGAATAATAAACTAAAGTTAATTTCTAATTGCTTAAGAACCTTTTTCAAGTTTATTATTCCTTTTATATTACTTATTACCATGTTATAAACATTATGCAAACATTTAAGTTAATTACGTTCATTTTGTCGATATTTGGTACTTGAGTCAAAAATGGACTTCTTATAATTACATGTTGTTAATGTGGTCAAAGGTTCATTATATCCAGAATGATATCATGATTTGGATATCATATATATCATATATATCCAGCATATACATGTATTTATAATAGTACATAACATTTGGAGGTGAGAAATGAAATGCACCGTTCATGGAGACGGTAAGCCGTACGTACGCATGAACGCTACTTTCATTTCTATTTCATATTTTAATGGAATTAAAACATAATGATACATATTTATATTACAATTCCAGTATAATATCATATATAATATCATTAACTCTATCCTTTATACATCTCACATAAGGCATTAATGAGTCACATCACTTTGAGGGGGCGGTAGTCCGCACTTCCTCAAATGAGATTATCGTATTTACCCACTATGGAAACCATAAAGGTTTGATATAATTGGGAAGTACGTAAGCATAAAGAAATCATAAACATAATATATATCATATATAAATATAGTTCCATCATAATGGCCACCATGAGAGGTGGTAAGATGTAATTGAACAATCATCGCTTCGTGAGGCGTTAGTTTTTCATCGAGAGAAACAGTATGTTCTTCATCCATTAGATGGAGTTGTGTGTAAGTGTAGTTCTAATACTTCTCATAAAAACATCATAGTATATTTAGGATACTGGTGTTGTTACAAAATAAAGGAAATAAAAATATTTTAGGGGTTGGAGAAGTAAAATAAAAGAAAACAGTTTAAGAGAAACTGTTACCTTTAATTTGGGTAACTCTCTTTGTTTTGAACAAAAAGAATTCTTGAAATGCCTTCTACCTAAGTTAAGGCTTCTAGGAGGAGGATAGGAATGTAGGGAGTGTAATTTTTCAGAGTTTGGATGAGCCAAATGGCTTGAGAGGTGTGAGGAATTGGTTAGAAGTGGTCTCCTTTTATAAGGGGGAGGAGGGGCTCTTTAGGAAAGTGTGAAAATATTATTTTATAATATAATGATATTCGGTTTCTAATGGTCCAAAAATCATTATAGTCTAAGATAAGATGACTCATTGTCGAAATAAAATCATCTAATTATAATTGGACATGTTTTGGATAATATTTTAATCATTATAATCTTATTTATTTAAATCATTTATTAATGAGGTAAATACTGTATCATTATTGTGTCATAAATAATTTAATTTATTCGATGTCTAAAAATTATAAAAAAAATACTATCATGTAGTAAATCTTTTTATATTTCCAAATAATATTTATAGTCGAAAATAGGACTTATATAACACCATATAAAAATTAATTACTAAAAGATTTTTCTTAATGTCAATTTTGTCTTTACATTAAATTAATTAATCTAAAGTGTCATTATCTTTCATAAGTGGCTCCATGGGGTCCCAAAACCGACCCAAGGATGCCCATGTTCGGCCACTACTCATCCAATAAGATTAGGACAAGTTTTAAGATAATTTTTAATTATTATAATATTCTTTTAACCTTGAATTACCCTATTTACCTTTAACCGCGGTAAATAAAAGTCAAATGTTACTATTCACCAAAAATTATTTTCATCTTACTGAACCACATTTTACTTCTTAATAAAAACCATGTATGTCGTATTTTGGAAATTCAATTCACAGAAGTGGTAAAATTTCATTTAAATGAAAAAGTTAGTTTTTTTAACTACCACTAAGTGGTTTCACTATTCATCAAAAATTGAAGTTTTACAGAAAAATACCAAAAATTCAGCATAAGCATTATTTGATATTCTGAATTCAAAATTGATGTCTATTTTTCCAAATTCAAAACATATAATTGTCATTAATGAATTTTAAAATTAATTTCCGTTATCAAAACAAATAGCGTGTTTTTAAGAAATAATAACTATCAAAAGATTGATACTTGTTTATGTCCAATTTCAAAGTGAAATCAATTCCAATGACCAAAATTGGATTAAATTTTAAAAATATATTTTAATTTCACTTTAAAATCAATTAAAAAGATAATCTAACCATATAAATAAATTATATTAAAAGGCACTTTTGAATTAAAATGCAATATTTTTCACTATTCATTAAAAAATGAACTTTATCAGAAAAATACCAAAAAATTACCCAAAGTAAAATTTGATGTCCCCATTCTAAATAAGGATTTTATTTGGTCAATTAGAATTTATTAAAGTGACCAAGACTATATTTAAAGAGGTTTCACCATTAAAAGGTGATAAATCGGCCTTTTACTGTAAATTATGCTTAAAATTAGATTCATTCACATTTTAAGCCTCTAACTTTTATTGGATAAATGTAAATACATTTAACAAATATATATAATCATATTGTAGTTAGTTTCATTCATTCTCTCCAATACAATGACTAGGAGTTAACTACCATTTAAAATAATAATATTATATTATTCGTGTGCAACGTAAGATTCCAAAGAAACTCGTTGTTACGTATCGGGTACGCTATCGAATATAGCAACCCCTTTAAAGTAAAATTAATATTTAATTCACAAGTATTGATAAATATGAAATATGTCTTATTTTTCATTTACCTGGGATGTTACATCCTTCCCCCCTTTTGGTAATTGCGTCCTCGCAATTTTCATTCACTTATCAAAATAAGTGGGGGTATTTATCCCTCATAGCATTTTCAGATTCCCACGTTGCCTCTTCAACCATATGGTTTTTCCACAAAACCTTTACCTGGTGAATTGCCTTATTCCGCAACACTTGCTCTCTACGGTCAAGAATCTAGACTGGTTGTTCTTCATAAGAGAGATTCTCTTCCAACTGAACTACCTCTGGGCTCAAAACATGAGATGGATCTGGCATATACTTTCTCTACATCGAAACATGAAAAACATTATGTACCTGAGATAAACTTGGAGGTAAAGCCACTCTATACGCAACTGATCCAACTTTCTCTAGAATTTCATAAGGTCCAATGAACCTCGGGCTCAACTTTCCCTTCTTACCAAAACGCATCACACTTTTCCATGGAGAAACTTTGAGAAAGACATGATCACCTACCTCAAAGGAAAGATCCTTCCTTCGGTTATCTGCATAACTTTTATGTCTGCTCTGAGATGTTCTCATGTGCTTCTGAATCAACTGAACTTTCTATGTCATCTTTTCTACCAATTCTGGTCCCATCAGCTTCCTTTCACCTACTTCATCCCAAAAAGATGAAGTTCGACAATGCTTTCCATATAATGCCTCAAATAGAGCCATCTGTATACTGAAATGAAAACTGTTATTATATGAAAATTCAACCAAAGAAAGATGTTGGTCTCAAATTCCCTGGTAATCCATCAAACAAGCACGTAACATATCTTCCAATGTTTGAATTTTTCATTCTGACTGCCCATCTAATTGAGGATGAAAAGTTGTACTGAAGTTTAATTCAGTACCCAATGACTTCTGAAGGCTTTTCCAAAAGTTAAAAGTAAACCTGGGATCACGATCAGATACAATGGAGAGGGGAACTCCATGCAACCTGACTATATCTTTAACATACAATCGAGCAAGTTGATCTAGAGACAAAGTATCTCTAATAGGAAGGAAATGAGCAGATTTAGTCAATCGATCAACTATAACCCAGATTGTATTATTACCTCGAGATGTCTTTGGTAATCCCACAATAAAGTCCATGGATATATTTTCTCATTTCTACTCTGGCACCGGTAGAGGTTGAAACATTCCTTTCGGTAACTGCCACTCTGCTTTAACCTGCTGACAAGTCAAACACTTCACAGTAAAATCAGAAATATCTCTTTTCATTCCATCCCACCAGTAATACTCTCGAATATCTCTGTACATCTTAGTACTACCAGGATGAACTGAAAATGGAGAACTATGAGCTTCACATAAGAACTCATTCTTCAACTGTGAATCACAAGGCACACATAATCTCTTTCCAAATCTCAAAACACAATCATTATCAACGTTAAAATCAGGCAACTTGACCTTCTGAACCAACACAACCTTTTTCTGCAACTCACTGTCTTCCTTCTGTACTTGTTTAATTCTATCTGATAGAGATGATTTCACTGACACCTGAAACAAAACAGAATAATTTCCTGCAAAAAAAACTTCTATGCCAAAGTTCATCAAATCAAAAACCAAAGGATCTCGTTCCAAACGTAACATGGTTAATGAAGTATTACTTTTTCGACTCAAAGCATCAGCCACTTTATTTTCTTTCCCCAAATGATATTGGATCGTGCAATCATAATCCTTGATTAATTCAAACCATCTCCTCTATCACATGTTCAATTATTTCTGAGTGAATATATACTTCAAACTTTTGTGATCAGTATATATTTCACACTTCACTCCATACAAATGATGCCTCTAAATTTTTAAAGAAAAAACAACAGCAGCTAATTCCAAATCATGTGTAGGGTAATTTAACTCATGTGGATTCAACTGACGTGAAACAAAAGCAATTACCTGATCATTTTGTATTAAGAAACAACCCAGTCCTTTCAACGAATCATCACTGTAGATAAAAAACTCACCATTTCTGGAAGGCAGTGCCAAAACTAGAGCATTCACCAATCTTCTTTTCAATTCCTGAAAACAATCATCACATTCTTTTGTCCAGATGAACTTAACACCTTTTTGAGTTAACTTAGTCATTGTACTAGATAACCATGAAAAAATTTCAACAAACCTCTGGTGATAACCTGTCAAACCAAGAAAACTACGAATCTCGGTTATATTTGTGGGTCTTGGCCATTCTCCAAAAACTTTTGTTTTAGTAGGATCAACAGTTATGCCATTTTTTGAAACAATGTGACCAAGGAAAGAAATTTGTCGTAACCAAAACTCACACTTGCTGAATTTACCAAATAGTTTTTTTTCTTTTAAGGTTTGCAAGACAACCCTTAAATGAATTTCATGTTCCTTCTTACTTTTGGAATAAACCAAAATATAATCAATGAACACAACCACAAACTTATCCAAGAACTCACGGAAAATTCTATTCATAAGATCCATGAATATAGAAGGTGCATTGGTTAACCCAAAAGGCATAACTAAAAATTCATAATGGTCATATCTAGTGCAAAATGCAGTCTTCATAATGTCTGCTTCCTTTAATTTCAACTGATGGTACCCCAACCTCAAGTCAATATTCGAAAAATACTGAGCTCCTTGGAGCTGATCAAACAAATCATCGATATGAGTCAAAGGATACTTATTCTTTACAGTGATGTTATTCAATGCTCTATAATCAATGAAAAGTCTCATTGAACCATCTTTCTTTTTAACAAACAAGATAGGAGCACCCCATGGTGATGTGCTAGGTCGAATGAAACCTTTATCTAATAACTCCTACAATTGCTTATTTAACTCTAAAAGTTCAATTTGAGCCATTAGATAAGGGGGTTTTGAAATTGGCTTATCATCAGGAACTAAGTAAATAGTAAATTCAACTTCCAGATCATGTATAATACCAGGAAACTCATCAGGAAAAACATCAAGGTACTCATTTACCACTGGAACATCATTAATATGAACAGTTCCTTTATTTTCAATAATATGTGCAAGGTAACATTCATTTCCATCTATTACCAGTTTCTCAGCTTCCTGATATGTTATTAACAGCAAGGGTTCATTTTTGTATAAAAACTGAAAATCATTCTGAAAAGAAACCTCTTTAGCTTTGCAGTCAATCTTATCCTGATAAACAGAAAGCCAATCCATTCCCAATATAACATCAAACTCTACTAGAGGAAAAACAATAAGGTTTGCAGGTAGATTCTTTCCACACACAAGGACAAGAATGTTCTTATGTTTTCTATTTGTCTCCACATTTTCTCCAGGTGTTTTTAACATAAGTTTAGTATTCATATCATGAGATGGAATTCCCAATTTACTAGAAAACTTTTCAGAAATGAAAGAGTGTGTAGACCTTGAATCAAACAACACATTGGCATAATCTGAACAAACAAACAGTGTACCTGACAAAACTTCATTTGATGGCCCGACATATGCTAAAGTAGTTGTAAAGGATTTCACCACCCCTTTATGCTTGTATTCTGGCAGCTTTCCTTCGATTGAGTTCTTTGTTGGACACTCATTTTCATAATGACCCATTTCATTGCACTTAAAACATTTTACTGACTGTAAATCAGATTTTGTCTTACCATTACCCTGATCTTTTTCAGTGCAATTTTAAGCCTTATGCCCCATTTTACCACATCGGTAGCACTTACCAGAATTCAAAAGACATTCCCCAGCATGATTTTTACCACAATTTTCACAAACTGTAAACTTAATTTTCTTACCATCAGACTTTTTTGAAGAGTTCTTCCCTTTCACCTGCCACCTCGACCTCTTATTTTGTTGTTTGTCAAAGAATACCTGATCATCAGCAAACTCCATTTCCACCTTATCCGCACAACGAACAAGTTTTTCATAACTTTTGAACTCATGAGAATCTAAAGCCCTTCGATACTTTGGCTTTAATCCTGAGTAAAAAGGGTTGATTTTACTATCAAGATCTCGTATGAAATTTGGAGCATACCTTGATAGTCGAGTGAATTTTTCTTCATAAGCATCCACTGAGTCATCCTCCTGCCTCAATTCTAGGAATTGTTTTTCCATCCTAAGATGAACCACCTTAGGAAAATATTTCTCAAGAAACATACCTTTGAATTCATCCCAATCGAGAGCATAAATCTCCTCACTATCCCTGATATTTTTCACCATCGACTAACACTGATCAGCTTCACCTTGAAAACGGTAAACTGTAAGACTAACCTTTTGATGTTCTGAATAACCCATGACATCAAAAATATTATCCAGTGCTTTAATCCACCCTTCAGCTAGCACAGGGTCAAATGATCCTATGAATGATGGGGGATGCTGCCTCATGAAATGCTCCACTACTGACATGTTCCTCTGTGGTTGATCTGGATGATCTCGTACATGGACACCACCATCGTTTACCACCTGAGTCAATTGTATCATCACTGCAACAAACTGTTTAATTCCGATTCCGACCATCTCAGGTTGCTGATTTGGAAGGTTGTCTTCCTCCTGATGTCGTCCCAACATAGCTTCCATGTTTCCTCTGTGGAAAACCATTCTCAACAAAGAAATATCTTAGGCGAAGCAACGTGGTAATCTGTAAATGCTATATGATTTAAATATTAACATAAATTACTTTATGGACGTTTATTTAACAATACCCTAACTCCTAAAGTTATCTAAACCGACCTTTGATACCAACTATAAGGACCCGACCTTAAACATTACATAATATTGAATTAAATGAATAATTCACATTGATGATCTTTTTAAGTTTAGAGTTTTAGAGAATTTGGACATAACTATTACATCTCAAAAGATTACAAGGTAGACATTTCTACACAGTTTCCATTTTTTCATAAAATAAAAGCTCTTGAAAAAAAAAGAGTCATGTCTAGTTCCATGTTTTAGACAGCATGATTTTTCCTTGATCTCATCCTTGACCCTATTCATCTTTAAGTCCTGTGAAAACATTTCAAAACTTGGGATGAGCATAAAAGTCTCAGTAAGGGTTATAAAACAATGAATGAAAACATTTGTTCATAAATACATACAAAACATGAACTCTTTTACTTACCTCATGAAATCATAAGATTTATGGAAGACACATAGAAATCATAAATCATAAAGGTAACTTGCGGCATACATACCATACTTACATTGTAGCTATCACAGCTATATAAGGAGTTACTTTGGAATACCCATCACAGTATATTCTCTAAATCTCTTAGGAGAAACATTCACGTTTACCTCCGTCATGTTACCCAATTCATTGGAGAGCTATCTCGGGCTCACCCGCCCTAGGTTTATCACGGAACCACCCATATACATAAATAATTCCCAAGAACCATAACATGATCACAACACATAACATATGCATAAAGAAAAGATAACATTCCCACATTGCAATAAAAAATATCATTTAAAGATATTGAAATAATAAAACCATTCTTAAAATCATTTTCAATACCAAATATGTAAAAAGAGTATATGGTATTTATTTTTTTCCTTTTAAAAACATTCCGGCTTGTTAAGGAAGCCAAAGATCAAATAATACTCGCGGCGGCGGAAAGGTCGTTGTCACCGCTTACGTTAAAAAAACATTCTTTTTTTTCATTTAGTAAAACGCTTCTTTTAAAAAGATTCCCTTTGAATAAAATGAAAAGTCAAAGGGGTTTATACACCGTATAAAATAAAGTTGTGTATAAAACTAAAAATGCCTCAATGAAAGGAGATTGAGACGAAGTCCCTTACCTCGTGTTCGACTTAACTTGATAGTTCTTTAATATCCTGAATAATAAACTAAAGTTAATTTCTACACTCTTAAGAACCTTTTTCAAGTTTATTATTCCTTTTATATTACTTATTACCATGTTATAAACATTATGCAAACATTTAAGTTAATTACGTTCGTTTTGTCGATATTTGGTACTTGAGTCAAAAATGGACTTCTTATAATTACATGTTGTTAATGTGGTCAAAGGTTCATTATATCCAGAATGATATCATGATTTGGATATCATATATATTATATATATCTAGAATATACATGTATTTATTATAGTACATAACATTTGGAGGTAAGAAATGAAATGCACCGTTCATGGAGACGGTAAGCCGTACGTACACATGAACGCTACTTTCATTTCTATTTCATATTTTAATGGAATTAAAACATAATGATACATAGGTATATTACAATTCCAGTATAATATCATATATAATATCATTAACTCTATCCTTTATACATCCCACATAAGGCATTAACGAGTCACATCACTTTGAGGGGGCGGTAGTCCGCACTTCCTCAAATGAGATTATCGTATTTACCCACTGTGGAAACCATAAAGGTTTGATATAATTAGGAAGTACAGAAGAATAAAGAAATCATAAACATAATATATATCATATATAAATATAGTGTCATCATAATGGCCACCATGAGAGGCGGTAAGATGTAATTGAACAATCATCGCTTCGTGAGGCGTTAGTTTGTCATCCACAGAAACATTATGTTCTTCATCCATTAGATGGAGGTGTGTGTAAGCGTAGTTCTAATAATTCTCATAAAAACATCCTAGTATATTGAGGATACTGGTGTTGTTACAAAATAAAGGAAATAAAGAGAGTTTAGGGGTTGGAGAAGTAAAATAAAAGAAAACACTTTAAGAGAAACTGTTACCTTTAATTTGGGTAACTCTCTTTGCTTTGAACCAAAGGACTTCTTGAAATGTCTTCTGCCTAAGTTAAGGCTTTTAGGAGGAGTAGAGGGATGTATGGAGTGTAATTGGGCAGAGTTTGGACGAGCCAAGTGGCTTGAGAGGTGTGAGGAATTGGTTAGAACTGGTCTCCTTTTATAAGAGAGAGGAGGGGCTCTTTAGGAAAGTGTGAAAATATTATTTTATAATATAATGATATTCGGTTTCTAATTGTCAAAAAATCATTATAGTCGAAGATAAGATGACTCATGGTCGAAATAAAATCATCCAATCAGAATTGGACATGTTTTGGATAATATTTTAATCATTATAATCTTATTTATTTAAATCATTTATTAATGAGGTAAATACTGCATCATTATTGTGTCATAGATAATTTAATTTATTCGATGTCTAAAAATTATAAAAAAAATACTATCATGTAGTAAATCTTTTTATCTTTCCAAATAATATTTATAGTCGAAAATAGGACTTATATAACCTCATATAAAAATTAATTACTAAAATATTTTTGTTAATGTCAATTTTGTCTTTACATTAAATTAATTAATCTAAAGTGTCATTATCTTTTATAAGTGGCTCCATGGGGTCCCAAAATCGACCCAAGGATGCCCATAGTTAGCCACTACTCATCCAATAAGATTAGGACATGTGTTAAGGTAATTTTTAATTATTATAATATTCTTTTAACCTTGAATTACCCTATTTACCTTTAACCGCGGTAAATAAAAGTCAAACGTTATTATTCACCAAAAATTATTTTCATCTTATTGAACCACATTTTACTTCTTAATAACAACCATGTATGTCGGATTTTGGAAATTCAATTCACAGAAGTGGTAAATTTTCATTTAAATGAAAAAGTCCGTTTTTTTAACTACCACTAAGTGGTTTCACTATTCATCAAAAATTGAAGTTTTACAGAAAAATACCAAAAATTCAGTCTAAGCATTATTTGATATTCCGAATTTAAAATTGATGTCTATTTTTCCAAATTCAAAACATAGAAGTGACATTAATTAATTTTAAAATTAATTCCCGTTATCAAAACAAATAGCGTGTTTTTAAGAAACAATAACTATCAAAAGATTGATACTTGTTTATGTCCAATTTCAAAGTGAAATCAATTCCAATGACCAACATTGGATTAAATGGTAAAAATATATTTTAATTTCACTTTAAAACCAATTAAAAAGATAATCTAACCATATAAATAAATTAGATTAAAATGCACTTTTGAATTAAAATACAATATTTTTCACTATTCATTAAAAAATGAACTTTATCAGAAAAATACCAAAAAATCATCCAAAGTAAAATTTGATGTCTCCATTCTAAAGAAGGATTTTATTTGGTCAATTAGAATTTATTAAAGTGACCAAAACTATATTTAAAAAGGGTTCATCATTAAAAGGTGATAAATTGGTCTTTTAATGTAGATTATGCTTAAAATTAGATTCATTCACATTTTAAGCCTCTAACTTTTATTGGATAAATGTAAATACATTTAACAAATATGTATAATCATATTCTAATTAGTTTCATTCATTCCCGCCAATACAACGGCTTGGAGTTAACTACCATTTAAAATAATAATATTATATTTTTAGTGTGCAACGTGAAATTCCAAAGAAACCCGTTGTTGCGTATCGGGTACGCTATCGAACATAGCAACCCCTTTAAAGTAAAATTAATATTTAATTCACAAATATTAATAAATATGAAATATGTCTTATTCTTCATTTACCTGGGTTGTTATATATTCACTATGGGAAAAAGGGCTTTTTGCGACGGGAATAAATCTTGTCGTAAATAACCAGCTATTTGCGACAGGATTTCGTCTCCCGTCGCAAATAGTTTGGCGCGGATAGCTCGCCAAACCGCGCGAAGGTTATTTGTGACGGTGTGATCTCATCGTCGCAAATAGTTAAGTATTTACGACGGGGCCCGTCGCAAATAACCGGCGGCAGTTTATAGCTTTTTGCGACAGGACACCTTTTGCGACGGGGCCCGTCGCAAATAACCGGTGGCGGTTTATAGCCTTTTGCGACGGGATGTCGTCGCGTCGCAAAAGGTGTGTCGGCAGGGACTATTTGCGACAGGTTCCATCGCAAATACCTTTTTAACCGTCGACAGTAATTAATGCGGGCGTAGGTATTTGCGACTGGTATCCCGTCGCAAATAATCACGTTGCAAATAATCTAACATATATATACCCTCATCCGTTTTTCCTCTCATTCCACTCAAATTTTAGATCTTGTTTCACTCTAAACTTAGATTTTAGAGAGAGAATTTTTCTAAGTTAATTTTTTTGTTCCCGAAGAAGTTGCGAAGCCGTCTGCATCAATAGAAAATCAGTCTTAAAGGTATTTTATGTTTTTTTAATTTATTATTTATTTCATTTTTTTATGCTAATTTTTTTTATTGTTGATTAGTTGTAATTAAATTAAATTTAAATTGTTTTGTCATTAGTATTTATTTGTACTAATAAATTGAAATTTTTAGTATTAATTTTTAATAATTAGTAGTAATTATTAATTATTAACGATAATTAGTAATGTATATAATTAATTTGTAGTAATTAATAATAATTGGTAATAAATATCAATAAATAGGAATAAATAGGAATAATTAGTAATAAGTAGGAATAATTAGCAATAACTATGAATAAATATTAATAATTAGTAATAATTAGTAATAATTAGGAATAATTAACAATAATTAGCAATAATTAGCAATAATTAGTAATAAAAAACAATAAATAGCAATAATTAATAATAATTAGTAATAAATTGTAATAATTAGTAATAAATACTTATAATTACTAATAATTACTAATAAATACTAATAATTGGCAATAAATACTAATAATTAGGAATAATTAGCAATAATTAAAAATAATTAGCAATAATTAGAAATAAATAGCAATAATTAGCAATAATTAGCAATAAATAGGAATAATTAGCAATAATTAGGAATAATTAGCAATAATTGCAATAATTAGCAATAATTAGCAATAATTAGGAATAATTAGCAATAATTGCAATAATTAGCAATAATTAGCAATAATTAGCAATAATTAGTAATAAATAGCAATAAATAGTAAAACATATGAATAATTAGTAATAAATAGAAATAATTAGTAATAATTAGGATTAATTAATAATAATTAGTAATAAATTGTAATAGTTAGTAGTAAATTGTAATAATTAGCAATAAATACTAATAATTACTAATAATTAATAATAAATACTAATAATTAGCAATAATTAGGAATAATTAGAAATAATTAGCAATAAATAGAAATAAATAGGAATAATTAGCAATAATTAGAAATAATTAGAAATAATTAGCAATAAATAGAAATAAATAGCAATAATTAACAATAAATAGCAATAATTAGTAATAAATAGAAATAAATATTAATAAATATGAATAATTAGTAATAATTAGGGATAATTAGTAATAATTAGGAATAATTATGAATAATTAGAAATAAATACTTATAATTAGTAATACTTACTAATAATTAGGAATAATTAGGAATAATTAGCAATAATTAAGAATAATTAGGAATAATTAGTAATAATTAGCAATAATTAGTAATAATTAGCAATAATTAGCAATAATTAGTAATAAATTGTAATAATTAGTAATAAATTGTAATAATTAGTAATAAATTGTAATAATTAGTAATAAATTGTAATAATTAGCAATAAATTGTAATAATTAGTAATAAATACTAATAATTACTAATAAATACTAATAATTAGCAATAATTAGGAATAATTAGGAGTAATTAGAAATAATTAGCAATAAATAGAAATAAATACCTATAATTAGTAATAATTCAGAATAATTAGAAATAATTAGCAATAAATAGAAATAAATAGCAATAATTAGCAATAAATAGCAATAGTTAGTAATAAATAGAAATAAATATTAATAAATAGGAATAATTAGTAATAATTAGAAATAATTAATAATAATTACGAATAATTACGAATAATAAGGAATAAATACTTATAATTAGTAATACTTACTAATAATTAGTAATAATTAGCAATAATTAGGAATAATTAGCAATAATTAGAAATAATTTGCAATAATTAGTAATAATTAGCAATAATTAGTAATAATTAGCAATAATTAGCAATAATTAATAATAATTAGTAATAAATTGTAACAATTATTAATAAATACTAATAATTAGTAATAACTACTAATAAATACTAATAATTGGCAATAAATACTAATAATTAGCAATAAATAGTAATAATTAGGAATAATTAGCAATAATTAGAAATAATTAGCAATAATTAGAAATAAATAGTAATAATTAACAATAATTAGTAATAATTAGCAATAGTTAGCAATAATTATTAATAATTAGCAATAATTAGCAATAATTAGCAATAATTAGAAATAAATAGCAATAAATAGCAATAATTAGGAATAATTAGCAATAATCATCGATAATTAGCAATAATTAGCAATAATTAGTAATAAATAGAAATAATTAGTAATAAATAGCAATAAATATTAATAAATATGAATAATTAGTAATAATTAGGAATAATTAGTAATAACTAGGAATAATTAGTAATAAATATGAATAATTAGTAATAATTAGGAATAAATACTAATAATTAGTAATATTTACTAATAATTAGGAATAAATACTAATAATTAGTAATATTTAGCAATAATTAGTAATATTTAGCAATAATTAGTAATAATTAGAAATAATTAGAATAATTAGCAATAATTATGAATAATTAGCAATAATTAGTAATAATTAGCTATAATTAGTAATAATTACTAATAAATACTGATAATTAGTAATAATTATTAATAAATACTAATAATTAGGAATAATTAGGAATAATTAACAATAATTAGGAATAATTAGCAATAATTAGCAATAAATAGGAATAAATTGTAATAATTAGCAATAATTAAGAATAATTAGGAATAATTAGAACTAATTAGAAATAATTAGAAATAAATAGAAATGATTTGCAATAATTAGAAATAATTAGCAATAATTAGGAATAATTAGGAATAATTAGGAATAATTAGTAATAAATATGAATAACTTGTAATAATTTGTAATAAATTGTAATAATTGGTAATAATTAGTAATAAATAGTAATAAATAGTAAAAAATAGTAAAAAATATAATAAATATTAATAAATAGTAATACTTAGTAATAAATAGTAATAATTAGTAATAAATAGTAATAGTTAGTAATAAATAGTAATAATTAGTTATAAATAAGAATAATTAGTAATAATTAGGAATAAATACTAATAATTAGAAATAAATACTAATAATTAGTAATATTTAGCAATAATCAGTAATAATTAGCAATAATTAGTAATAATTAGCAATAATTAGGAATAATTAGCAATAATTAAGAATAATTAGCAATAATTAGTAATAATTACTAATAAATACTAATAATTACTAATAAATACTAATAATTAGCAATAATTAGAAATAAATAGTAATAATTAGATATAATTAGATATAATTAGATATAATTAGTAATAATTAGTAATAATTAGTAATAATTAGTAATAATTGGTAATAATTAGATATAATTAGATATAATTAAATATAATTAGTAATAATTAGTAATAATTAGATATAATTAGATATAATTATATATAATTTGTAATAATTAGTAATAATTTGTAATAATTAATAATAATTAGTAATAATTAGATATAATTAGATATAATTAGTAATAATTAGATATAATTATATGTAATTAGATATAATTATATGTAATTAGTAATAATTAGTAATAATTAGTAATAATTAGTAATAATTAGTAATAATTAGTTATAATTAGTCATAATTAGTTATAATTAGTTATAATTAGTAATAATTAGTAATAATTAGTCATAATTAGTAATAATTAGATATAATTAGATATGATTGTCCTTGCTTGGTTGATCACCTTGTAAGTAGTGTTGTAATAGGACAACCCAAGTCATGCCCTTCTCATCTATAAGAATTATCTCACATGACCCTTTACATAGACCATTCTTCCTTGAAAATTTAAGGGAAAGATACTGATGTCCCCTCAAATTTTTAAGGAAGAATGATCTATGTAAAGGGAGCGAGATGATTCTTAGAGACGAGAACGACATTACTTTGGCCGTCCTATTACAACACTACTTACGAGGTGATCAACCATGCAAGGACGATTATTGAGTTTACATTGGACATGGCTGACACAAACTTTTTATTGTGCATGACCTGACAATTGGCGACCCTTTGAGATTTGAACATGTTAAGAATAGAGAAAAGCCTATTGCAAATATTGATAATTTTAATATTTTATAAATTTTTTATTATTTTAATAATATTAATATTGTTTTTTCATAAATATTGATAATATAATTTTTTATTAGTAATAATTAGATATAATTATAATTAGTAAACAAAAACTGCTTGGATAATGAAGGGAAAATTTGTAATCATCTCCACAATGATAATTACCAAATTTCCTTTCATTATTCAAGCAGTTTTTATTTTGCTAAGTATTGCTAAGTATTGCTAAATTAATAATAATTAGTAATAAATAGTAATAAATAGTAATAATTAGTTAGGAACAATTAGAAAGAAATTTTAATAAATTGTAATAAATTCCAAGAACCTAGCACAATTTCCAGTGGATTGACGACACTTCTTTTGCTCGATGACTTTTCTCCTTTCAACTCTCACCGACTCAAAACAATATGAAAAATGTGTTGCTACATAGGCATATTCAATCTTGTATACACGAGATTGGATATGCATTCATAGGGTCATATTTTTCACAATGTTTTCAGGCGGTGACAGTTAGAAGAAGACGATTCATCGATGAAAAGGGGGCTTTTTGTCTGATGGCTCATTTACTTGTATCTCTCTCACACTAAATCACAATGAAGAATCTGGTCGGAGGTACACATATTCATTCTCGTGCATGTCGACAATCCACTGAAAATTGTGTCGCCTTTAATTAATGGTAATTATTAAGAAGTAGTAGTAATTATTTATTTTATTTTTCAGATAGTATTTTTATAATTTCAAATTATTCAAAAATAGTAATGATTTTATATTTTGTAGAAAAATATGGAACAAGGAAGTCGACACCAGTCATTATTAGATGATCGTGCTTGGATAAATCAGCGCAGAAATCCAAATGGTTCTGGTTTAAATCCTGTATATATTGAGGGTGTTGAAGCTTTCTTAGTATTTGCATCATCAAAACCAGAATATGTTTCATAAGGCACAATTAAGTGTCCTTGTAAAAAAATGTGCTCTGAGAACGTTTGACACATTTGACAAGGTTGGGGGACATCTCTTGCGGTTTGGTTTTCAACCAGATTATGTTTTTTGGTATCAACATGGTGAACGCAGTTCCAGAGAAGATACTAATAACTTGATTCTGGATCCATCACAGTTCCAAAATTTAGTACATGATGTTGTAGGTTCATCTGTTCAACAAACTGAAACTCACGATGATATTGATTTAACTCCTGAGTTGGCACCATCTGAATTTTATGAGTTGTTGAGGTCTGCTGAGGATGCATTATATCCTGGTTGCAAGATAAAAAAATTAGAAGCGGTTGCAAAATTTATGGCTATTAAATCAGATAATGCAGTGTCAAACAACTGTTTTGATCAGATATTTTCTTTGGTTAAAACACTGTTACCTGAAGGAAATGTGTTGCCTGCAAATTACTATGAGAGCAAGAGGTTGGTTCATAATCCATGCCTTAGTTATCGGAAGATTCATGCATGTGCAAATGATTGCACCTTATATTCTAGTGAAAATGAGTCATTGGATAGTTGTCCAACATGTGAATAATTGAGGTATAAAGAAGCTCAACCAGGAAATTCTAGATCGATTTCTGTAAAACAGTTGAGATATTTCCCCCTTACACCCAGGCTGCAACATTTATTTATGTCTCATAACACAACGTCAATGATGTCATGGCACAAAACCAATATTTCAACTGGTAAAAGCTTGAATCATCTATCTGGTGGTGATTCATGGAAACATTTTGATCATCTGCATCCGTCTTTTTCTTTAGAAGCCCGAAACGTGCGATTGGGTCTTTCTACTGACGATTTCTGTCTATTTGGTTCTTATGGTAGTCAGTATTCATATTTTCCTGTCTTTATAACTCCATACAATCTACCTCCATGGATGTTGATGAAGGAGCCCTATATCTTTTTGACCTTATTAATCTTAGGGCATCCGAAAAAGAATATTGATGTTTATTTGAAACCATTGATTGATGAGTTAAATGCATTGTGGAGTAATGATGTTGTTGCGAAATAAATTTCACATTAAAAGCTGCATTTATGTGAACGATTAGTGACTTTCCAGCATATGACATGTTATCTGGATGGAGTACACATGGTCCAAAATCATTTCCTTACTGTATGAAAGACAACAAAGCTTTTATGCTCATCAATGGAAAAAAAACCTTGCTATTTTGACTGTCATCGCAGATTTCTTCCAACTAATCATCCTTTTCGAAGGAACAAATCTCATTTCAGAAAAGGCACAATTGAAAAGGATGAACCTCCAAAAATGATCTCAGGTATAGAGTTAAAATTAGTTGTATTTTCATTACCTCCCATCACATTTAGGACAACAATAAACCAACAGAAAATTCATGGCTTTGGGAAAGAACATAATTGGATAAAACGAAGCATTTTTTGGGATCTCTCATATTGGTCTGATTTGTTGGTCTGCCACATATTGGATGTCATGCACATTGAGAAGAACTGTTTTGATAATTTATTTCATACAGTTTTGGATACACCAGGTAAGACCAAAGATATTGTAAAAGCACGATTAGATCTTGTCCAAATTTGTAGGCAACCAGAACTTGAACTATTTGAAAATGTCAGATCATAGAGGTTAATGAAGCCAAAAGTAGATTATACACTGTCCAAAGAGAGTCGTTTATTATTTTGTTAGTGGATTGCAGATTTGAGACTTCCAGATGGATATGCTTCCAATTTGGGCAGATGTGTTAAGAATGATCATATTACCAGATTAAAAAGTCATGATTGTCATGTTATAATGGAAAGACTTATGCCAATTAGATTTAGAGGTTTGTTGAATTTTATGATTTGAGATTCGATTATAGACATATCATATTTTTTTCGAGACATTTGTGCAGTGACAACTGACTACGATGAGCTAAGAAAACTGGAAGAATATGTTGTTGTAATTATATGTAAACTAGAAAAAATCTTTTCACCTGATTTGTTTGACTCAATAGAACATCTGATATTACATTTGTCACATTAAGCTAAATGTGGAGGTCCAGTACAGTTTCGATGGATGTACCCATTCGAGAGATGCATGCAGAAATTGAAGAAAAAAGTACGTAACAAAGCATCAGTTGAAGGCTCAATTGTTGAAGCTTATTTGCAAGAGGAAATTGCTTTTTTCTGCTCTCACTATTTTGAATCTGAATATCCCTCAAACCAAAACTGTATGGGACGAAACAAGGGAAATGTTAATGATGAAATGGATAATTATTTATCAGTTTTTAATCATCCAAATATTGGCTTCAGTGGAGTTCGAGAACAATGGATTTCAGACGATGAACATCACAGAGCTCATACATATGTTCTGCTCAATTGTGAAGAAATGACAACATTTGTACTGTGAGTTCTTCTATCACTTATTCTATAATTTCTATTACAATATGTAAACTTATTTTATTTGTAGGTTATATGATAATCATATAAAGAAACAAGTTCCACAAATTACAGCAGTTGTTCTTGAAGAACGCAGACAAAAAAAATTCTCAATAGTTTCAAAAGCTGATAACATAAATTATTGATGGTTTAATATCAATTTAGTTTACTATTTATTATATTGATAATTTTTTTACAAATTTTCAGGTGTCTTAACATGCTGATAAAATTGATAAGCGATTGTGTATATTGAGTAACTCACCATCCAAAATGGTTAAATCTTATAACGCATATATGGTGAATGGTTTTCGATTTCATAAACGTGCATATGGGGAATTAAAAAAACAATGAATAGTGGAGTTTTTTTGAGAGGAACGCATCATAGAGAAACTGAAGTTGACTTTTATGACATTCTGGATGAAATTATTGAGCTATGTTATCTTGGACAAAATTACATAACGATGTTTAAATGTCAGTGGTTGGATACTGAGAGAGGCTTGCATGTTCATCCAACTCATGGAATCATTGATATTAAATATAAGAGTCTTCTTGTAGTAAATGATCCATTTTTACTGGCTCAACAGGCACATCAAATTTATTACGCAAAGTATTGTGCTACTTCAAGAGACCTGGGTGATTGGTGGAGCATAATAAAAATGAAATATCAGGAAAATCAATTTACTCAAACTGAATGTGGTTCCGCTGAAGTGGAAGAAATTGAAAATTTTCAAGAGACTACTTAGAATCCATCTTTTTCACAAAGAAACGTGAATATCGATGAGGACACCCCACAATTAAGGGTCCATAGTGATGAAGATGTTAATGATGTTACAAATGAAATTGAAATGACAAGGGATGGTGAAAGTGAAACTCATATAGATATTGATGATGTCGAGGAGGAATATAAAGACATTGACATCATTAGATATGAAGATGATGATGAAGGTGAACATTGGAATAATTAAATGTTGGTTATGATCATAACTAATATATATATATATAATAGTTATTTTCAACTATCTGCTAACAACAATCATTTTGTGTTTCAGATGGACTCTGATCTATTGTGTGAGTTAGAGGAGGCTGAGCTACCTTTGGATGAGGGAGATGTGAGATCATCTGACCCTCAGCCTACTGGTGGTTCAGGAGGTACGCGGAGGGGATGCGGTTTTGCGCGACTGATGATTCCTGACCCTATCCCCGAGCGACGTTCACGTCTTGGCTTCGATCCACGCACATGGAGGTATGGTAACCTGTATATTTTAGTTAGATTTCATTAATTTATTTATATATATACTAATTGTTTGATTATTTATTCTTTTTTCACAATTTTGCGCATGTAGCTACTGGACAGGGAAGCGCTATCTTGCGCAATTATTTTTCTCAGCCATGAACCACATGAGAACAAATTCTCGTTGATGTGCATCTCGATATGTACAATCATTGGCTCGTACGTAAATAAAAAATATTTATTTTGAAATTTATTTTATTAATAACTTGATATTATAAATTATTTTTAGGTTTTATGGTATCTCATCGATGATAGCATGTGTGACGATATCCATGCAGCATGGGAGGTGGCTATGCGTGAGCGTTTGTGTCAGTTTTTGCACAATTTGAGAAAAACAACCATTAAGAAAGCAGAAACGACAGTATTTGATGAGTCGTGTAGAGCCCACCGACCATAGTACATTTCATCTCAGGTTTGGGATGGATTATGTGCACATTGGTTGGGTGGTGGATTTCATAGGAGGTCTTCATTGGGTCGGTAGAACCGGACACTATTGGAAATCCATCATTTCCCAACGGTTTAGAACCGTTGAGAAAGGCTGCAGAACCGTTGGTATATGTTATACCAACGGTTCTGCAAACCGTGGGGAAGTAAGCCGTTGGGAAAGGCTTTTCCCAACGGTTTACAGAGAACCGTTGGGGTAGGTTAGAAAAAATCAACCTATCCCAATGGTTCTGCCAAACCGTTGGGAAAGGCTTTTCCCAACAGTTTGGCTCGTTGGGAAATCAACAGAGAATTTTCTTTCCCAACGGTTCTATGAACCGTTGGTAAAAACAACCATTCAACAGGATATCCCAACAGTTTCAAACCATTGGGATAGGGTGTTTTTACCAACGGTTCCTTGAACCGTTGGTAAAAACAGCTACATAGAGCCTATGCCAATGGTTTTCAAACCGTTGGCATAGGCTTTGCTGTGCAAATTGCACAGCAGCCTGCAATTTGCACAGCAGGTCTGGTTTTTGGGCATTCACCCTCGGTTTCAATTCAATTTTCAATACAATTATGCCCTCGTTTTCAATTCATTTTTCAATCCAATTATTGTACCTGTAACACATATAATGCATACATATAGAGAACAAACCAACACATACAAATAATGCAAACCAACCAACCAACACATATAATGCATCCTGAAAATATACACATCCATAATTAAAGTAGAATTCATAACATAATTATAAACATACATAATTCATTTAGAATTCATTTTAAAATTTAGATGACAATCATATGTGGAATCCGGAATTCAATTCATAATTTGATTGGTTTTTCATATACCATATATTTTTAATAGAAATGATATCCATTTTAAACAAAATACATACATATGGAATGATACCAGTCACACCGTGCCTCGGATTGAGGCGAGGTTAACTCATACACGTCACAAATGACTCATTGATCGTTGTCCTAAAGTATCAACATATTCTGAAATCGTTTGGTCGGTTTTCCATATGTCAGTTGTTGTTTTCACTTAAAATGAAGTGTTTTTTAAATAAAAGGGAGACACTTTGAATGGTGTCGGCCACACCGCGCCTCATATTGAGGCGGGGTTAACTCTTACACATCACAAATGACCCATGGATTGTTGTGCTAAAATATAAACACAATCAGAATGCGTTTGGTTGGTTTTCTGTATGAATTTAAAATGTAGTCCATTTTAAAGAAAAGAGATACACTTAGAGTGGTCTCGGCCAAACCGCGACTCGGATTGAGGCGTGGTTGACTCGTACACGTAAAATATGACCCATGAATCGTTGTCCTAAATTTTCAACAGATTCCGAATGCGTTTGGTCAGTTTTTCATATGTCAGTTGTTTATTTCACTTATAATCTTATCCATTTTAAACAAAAGAGACACAGTCAGAGTGGTACCGGCCACACCGCATCTCGGATTTAGACGGGGTTGACTCTTACACATCTCAAATGACCCATGGATCATTTTCCTAAAGTATCAACACAATCCGAATGCGTTTGGCCGGTTTTCTGTATGTCAGTTGATGTTTTTCACTTAAAATGATGTCCTTTTGAAACAAAAGACATACACTTTGAGTTGTGCCGGCCACACCACACCTCGTATTGAGGTGGAGTTGACTCGTACACATCACATATAACCCATGGATCGTTATCCTAAAGTTTCAATGGAAACCGAATGTTTTTGGTCAATTTTCTGTATGTACTTAAAATGTTGTCCATTTTAAACAACAGAAAGTCACTTAGAGTGGTCCCGACCACACTTAGATGACAATTAAATTAGAATTCATAACGTAATTATAAACGTACATAATTCATATAGAATTCAATTTAAAATTTAGATTACAATTATATGTGGAATCCGAAATTCAATTCATAATTTGATCGGTTTTTTCTATACCATATATTTTTACCTCAAATGATGTCCATTTTAAACAAAATACATACACCTGAAGTTATACTGGCCACACTGCACCTCATATTGAGGCGAGGTTGACTCGTACACGTCACATTTGACCCATGGATCATTGTGCTAAAGTATCGACACAATCCGAATGCGTTTGGTCGGTTTTCTGTATGCCAGTTGATGTTTTTCACTTAAAATGACGTCCTTTTGAAACAAAAGACGGACACTATGAGTGGTGCCGACCACACCGCGTCTCCAATTGAGGCGGGGTTGATTCTTACACGTCACATATGACCCATGGGTCGTTCTCCTAAAGTTTAAATGGAAACCGAATGCGTTTGATCGGTTTTCTGTATGTACTTAAAATGTTGTCCATTTTAAACAAAAGAGTGACACTTAGACTAATCCTGACCACACCGCGACTCAGATTCATCCCGGGTTGACTCGTACATGTCACATATGACCCATGGATCGTTGTGATAAATTATCAAAAGATTACGAATGCGTTTGGTAGGTTTTGCGTATGCCAGTTGTTCTTTTCATTTATAATCATGTCCATTTTAAACAAAAGAGACAGAGTTAGAGCGGTGTCGGCCACACCGCGTCTCGGATTAATATGGGGTTGACTTTTACATGTCACATATGACTCATGGATCGTTGTTCTAAAGTATCTATAGAATCTGAATGCGTTTGGTCGTTCTTTCGTATGTGAGTTGATGCCTTTCACTTAAAATGACGTCCTTTTGAAACAAAAGACGGACACTTTGAGTGGTGTCAGCCGCACCACATGTCGGATTGAGGCGGGGATGATTCGTACACGTCACATATGACCCATGTATCATTCTCCTAAAGTTTCAATGGAAACCGAATCCGTTTGGTCGTTTTTCCATATGTACTTAAAATGGTGTCCATTTTAAACAAAAGAGAGTCACTTAGACTTATCCTGGACACACCGCGACTCAGATTCATCCCGGGTTGGCTCGTACACGTCACATATGACCCATGGATTGTTGGGATAAATTATCAACAGATTCAGAATGCGTTTGGTCGGTTTTCCGTATGTCAGTTGATGCTTTTCACTTAAAATGACGTCCTTTTGAAACAAAAGACGAACACTTTGAGTGGTGCCGGCCACACCACATCTCCGGATTGAGTTGAAACCACCGTGAAACATTCTAATTATTATTCGTGATGTGTACGTGCAGACGGCACGTCAATCGGACGTGCGGTTTGCGCGGTACGACTCAATATTCGTGTTTTAAGTGATGCGCGCGCTTCGTAAACGCGCGTGAGGGGGGTCCAAACGGGCCGAACGAAGTCGGAATGGCCTGAAATCAGACGAAAAATATGGTAGAGTGATTTATGAAGTGGTCGAGCAGACGGCACGTCAATCGGATGTGCTGTGTGCCCGCGGTGACCGACAACGCAGTTCTGGTGTCATAAACGGCCAAAACGGGCGTCCAACGGTCAAATTCATAGCGGACGACCTCATATTGAGCTGAAACCACCGTGAAACATTATAATTATTATTCTTGACGTGTACGTACAGACGGCACGTCAATCGGGCGTGCGGTTTGCGCGGTACGACTCAATATTCGTATTTTAAGTGATGCGCGCGCTTCGTAAACGCGCGTGAGGGGGGTCCAAACGGGCCGAACGAAGTCGGAATGACCTGAAATTAGACGACAAATATGGGTGACTGATTTCTGAAGTGGTCGAGTAGATGGCACGTCAATTGGACATGCCATGTGCCCGTGGTGACCGACAACGCAGTTCTGGTGTCATAAACGGCCAAAACGGGCGTCAAACGGTCAAATTCATAGAGGACGACCTCGGATTGAGCTGAAACCACCGTGAAACATTCTAATTATTATTCGTGACGTCTACGTGCAGACGAAACGTCAATCGGACGTGCGGTTTGTGCGGTACGGCTCAATATTCGTGTTTTAAGTGATGCACGCGCTTCGTAAACACGCGTGAGGGTGGTCCAAATGGGCCGAACGATTTCAGAATGGCCTGAAATCAGACGACAAATATGGGTGAGTGATTTATGAAGTGTTCGAGCAGACAGAATGTCAATCGGACGTGCTGTGTGCCCGCGGTGATCGACAACGCAGTTCTGGTGTCATAAACGGCCAAAACGGGCATCCAACGGTCAAATTCATAGCGGACGACCTTGGATTGACCTGAAACCACCGTGCAACATTCTAATTATTATTCGTGACATGTGCGCGCAGACGGAACGTCAATCGGACGTGCGGTTTGCGCGGTACGGCTCAATATTCGTGTTTTAAGTGATGCACGCGCTTCGTAAACGCGCATGAGGGTGGTCCAAACGGGCCGAACGATTTCGGAATGGCCTGAAATCAAACGACAAATATGGGTGAGTGATTTATGAAGTGGTCGAGAAGACCGTGTGCCCGCGGTGACCGACAACGCAGTTCTGGTGTCATAAACGGCCAAAACGGGCGTCAAACGGTCAAATTCATAGCGGACGACCTCAGATTGACATGAAACCACCGTGAAACATTCTAATTATTATTCGTGATGTGTATGCGCAGACGGCACGTCAATCGGACGTGCGGTTTGCGCGGTACGGCTCAATATTCGTGTTTTAAGTGATGTGCGCGCTTCGTAAACGCGCGTGAGGGTGGTCCAAACGGGCCGAACGATTTCGGAATGGCCTGAAATTAGACGACAAATACGGGTGAGGGATTTATAAAGTGGTCGAGCAGACGGCACGTCAATCGGACGTGCCGTGTGCCCGCGGTGACCGACAACGCAGTTCTGGTGTCATAAACGGCCAAAACGGGCGTCAAACGGTCAAATTCATAGCGGACGACCTCGGATTGACCTGAAACCACCGTGAAACATTCTAATTATTATTCGTGATGTGTACGCGCAGACGACACGTCAATCGGACGTGCGGTTTGCGCGGTACGACTCAATATTCGTGTTTTAAGTGATGCGCGCGCTTCGTAAACGCGCGTGAGGGTGGTCCAAACGGGCCGAACGATTTCGGAATGGCCTGAAATCAGACGAAAAATATGGGTGAGTGATTTATGAAGTGGTCGAGCAAACGACACGTCAATCGGACGTGCCGTGTGCCCGCGGTGACCGACAACGCAGTTCTGGTGTCATAGACGGCCAAAACGGGCGTTAAACGGTCAAATTCATAGAGGAAGACCTCGGATTGACCTAAAACCACCGTGAAACATTCTAATTATTATTCTTGACGTGTACGCGCAGACGGTACGCCAATCGGACGTGCGGTTTGCGCGGTACGACTCAATATTCGTGTTTTAAGTGATGCGCGCGCTTCGTAAACGCGCGTGAGGGGGGTCCAAACGGGCCGAACGAAGTCGGAATGGCCTTAAATCAGACGAAAAATACGGGACAGTGATTTCTGAAGTGGTCGAGCAGACGAAACGTCAATCGGACGTGCCGTGTGCCCGCGGTGACCGACAACGCAGTTCTGGTGTCATAAACGGCCAAAACGGGCGTCCAACGGTCAAATTCATAGCGGACGACCTCATATTGAGATGAAACCACCGTGCAACATTATAATTATTATTCGTGATGTGTACGCGCAGACGGCACGTCAATCGGACGTGCGGTTTGCGCGGTACGACTCAATATTCGTATTTTAAGTGATGCACGCGCTTCGTAAACGCGCGTGAGGGGGGTCCAAATGGGCCGAACGAAGTCAGAATGACCTGAAATCAGACGAAAAATACGGGTGATTTATTTCTGAAGTGTTCGAGCAGACGGCACGTCAATTGGACGTGCCATGTGCCCGCGGTGACCGACAACGCAGTTCTGCTGTCATAAACGGCCAAAACGGGCGTCCAACGGTCAAATTCATAGAGGACGACCTCAGATTGAGCTGAAACCATCGTGAAACATTCTAATTATTATTCGTGACGTGTACGCGCAGACGGAAAGTCAATCGGACGTTTGGTTTGCGCGGTACGGCTCAATATTCGTATTTTAAGTGATGCACGCGCTTCGTAAACGCGCGTGAGGGGGGTCCAAATGGGCCGAACGAAGTCGGAATGACCTGAAATCAGACGAAAAATACGGGTGAGTGATTTATGAAGTGGTCGAGCAGACGGCACGTCAATCGGACGTGCCGTGTGCCCGCGGTGACCGACAACGCAGTTCTGGTGTCATAAACGGCCAAAACGGGCGTCAAACGGTCAAATTCATAGCGGACGACCTCGGATTGACCTGAAACCACCGTGAAACATTCTAATTAGTATTCATGACATGTACGCATAGACGGAACGTCAATAGGATGTGCCATGTGCCCGCGGTGACCGACAACGCAGTTCTGGTGTCATAAACGGCCAAAATACTGTCCATTTTAAACAAAATAGAGACACTTTGAGTGGTGTCGGCCACACCGCACCTCGGATTGAGGTGGCGTTGACTCGTACACGTCACATATGACCCATGTATCGTTCTCCTAAAGTTTCAACAGAAACCGAATGCGTTTGGTCGGTTTTCCGTATGTCATTTTTTGTTTTCACTAAAAATGAAGTCCATTTTAAACAAAATAGAGACACTTTGAGTGGTGTCGGCCACACCGCGACTCGAATTGAGGTGGCGTTGACTCGTACACGTCACATATGACCCATGGATCGTTCTCCTAAAGTTTCAACAGAAACCGAATGCGTTTGGTCGGTTTTCCGTATGTACTTAAAATACTGTCCATTTTAAACAAAAGAAAGTCACTTAGAGTGGTACCGACCACACCGCATCTCGGATTTAGGCGGGGTTGACTCTTACACGTCTCAAATGACCCATGTATCGTTGTATTAAAGTATCAACACAATCCAAATGCGTTTGGCCAGTTTTTCGTATGTCAGTTGATGTTTTTCACTTAAAATGATGTCCTTTTGAAACAAAAGACATACACTTTGAGTTGTTCCGACCACACCACGCCTCGGATTGAGGCGGGGTTGATTCGTACACATCACATATGACCCATGGATCGTTGTCCTAAAGCATCAACACATTTCGAATGCGTTTGGTCAGTTTTTCGTATGTCAGTTTTTGTTTTCACTTAAAATCTTATGGAAATTCATATAGAATATTTTTATATCATATTTAGTATGGATTAGATTTTAGTTGATCGTGCTATGAAACATTTCAGAGCTAATGAAATTAAGGAAGGTGGAGGGGCTGTCCGGGGGGCTGTCCGGGGGGGCTGTCCGGTGGGTGTCCGGGGGGCTGTCCGGGGACCAAGGAGGAGGGTGGGGGGGCTGTGCGGGGTCTGTCCGGGGGGTGTTTGGGGGTTGTTCAGGGGGTTGTCCGGGGTTGTTCAGGGGGATGTCCGGGGGTTGTTCAGGGGGTTGTTCAGGGGTTGTTCAGGAGTTGTTCAGGGGTTGTTCAGGGGGTTGTCCGGGGTTGTTCAGGGGGCTGTACGAGGGGTGTTTGGGGGGTTGTCCGGGGTCCAAGGGGGAGGGTGGGGGGGTTGTCCGGGGGGCTGTCCGGGGGGCTATCCGGGGTCCAGGGTGGAGGGTTGGGGGCTGTACGGGGGGCTGTCCAGGGGGCTGTCCGTGGGGCTGTCCGGGGGGGCTGTCCGGTGGGTGTCCGGGGGGCTGTCCGGGGACCAAGGAGGAGGGTGGGGGGGTTGTGCGGGGTCTGTCCGGGGGGTGTTTGGGGGTTGTTCAGGGGGTTGTCCGGGGTTGTTCAGGGGGCTGTCCGGGGGTTGTTCAGGGGGTTGTTTAGGGGTTGTTCAGGGGTTGTTCAGGGGTTGTTCAGGGGGTTGTCCGGGGTTGTTCAGGGGGCTGTCCGGGGGGTGTTTGGGGGGTTGTCCGGGGTCCAAGGGGGAGGGTGGGGGGGCTGTCCGGGGGCTGTCCGGGGGGCTATCCGGGGTCCAGGGTAGAGGGTTGGGGGCTGTACGGGGAGCTATCCAGGGGGCTGTCCGCGGGGCTATCCGGGGGGTGTTTGGGGGGTGTTCGGGGTCCAATGGGGAGGGGGGGTTGTCCATGGTCCAAGAATGAGGGGGGTTTTCCAGGGAGTTCTCAAACACACAACCACTAAAAGACAACAACATCCATAAAAACAGACAATATATAAAAATAACTCAACTCCAATACTATACTACGAGTCTAGATAAAACCAACAACTAGAATAGATTAAACATCAAATCTCAGTAATATAAGTCAAAAATGTAACGGATCAATATGTCCCACATCAGTATCACCATCACCATCATCATCATCATCATTATCACCCTCGTCATCATCCTCCTCATCGTCCTCACCCTCCACAGCGCCTTCCTCCTCGTCTTCGCCCTCCTCCTCGCCCTCCTCATCTCCCTCCTCTTCCGCATCAGACTCCTCACCATCATCATCTTCAAGCTGGACATTGGCCTGACCACCACTAGAACTGCCACCTGGTGCACCATATATAGAATGTATCGACGACATGTATTCATCAATCGCTGGGCTGGCCTCTGCTGGAAGTGTTGGACGTAGAACTTCAATAAATTTCATAAATGCACTGTTTGCCCTAGCAGACTGTTCTGCCGTCTCTGTGGCCCTTTTCTCAGTCTGTTCTGCCTGTGCCCTAACTTGCTGCAGCTCGGTGGCACTACAACTCGTACCTGAGGCGGGCCAATACCTCGTCGGGGCTATCCTAGGTCGGCAGCGTACTCTGCCAGAATGATCCTCTCCCAACACCTGATGTAAGTGATCAGATGGCCCAAAATTTTCTGCTTCTTGGGCATCGAGGGCCTCTAAAGCATCCTGTTACAAATATAAATATATTATTAAGTTACGAAATTGATATTAAAATATAAAATCAACAGATTAAAACTTACAATCGGCTACTGAGTCGCTTCGTTGATAGCACTTCCATCCTTTTTTCGTCTACTCGAGCAAAACAGTTTTGCTCGAGGCACACGTCCTTCAATATTTTGTACTTGCCTCTACAATGACATTGAAAACAAAAATTATATAAAAACTTTAGCAAATGATTAAATAATTGAGGAAACAAAATAAAATGTAAGTCGTAAAGAAAACTTATAAACAATTGTCATACCTGCTGCCTCTCATGATCCGGCATCGTCGTGCGTCCTAGTGTATGGAGGTATTTTTTTGCATCAATGTTTTTTTATTTTTTCCAGATGATTCCTAAATAAAATTTGATAATGCAAAGGATAATATTAATGCAAAACTTGAAAGTTATTATTTAAATACCTCAAATGTAATTCATACCTTAAACTGGGTACTCGTCCAATGAGTAATCATCTGACGATACTGCTCTATAAGACAATCATCCACGACTGGTACTACCTCTAACTCAGTGCCAACTCTAGCACGCCAGCCAATATACAGCTCATGCTTGTAGGCTCTCCAAAGCTCGCCTAAATCCTTTAGATGTTCTAGTCGTGCACCCTCACCATCAGGAAAATTAAATCAAAGATGAAATCAAAATATTAATTCATATAAATACAAAAATAATTCATGGCATTAAATACAATAGATTTTTTTACCCATATCTCTGCCCAAGCTCTATCTTTGACCTCATGTGGCAAATGTCTCCACGACAGCGGGCTGACGGGAATGATGTCGGAGTATTTGGCAAGCGTCGCCAGAAAACTCCGACATTGCTGCCCTATTTTCTCAACCATCTGATTGTCTTCATTATATTCCACCATAACCTGTGTGCGACGGTTCCACACCGAATGCATGCGTGTACGGCCCCGCCCCCGGCTCCTGTCAGTAGATGTATCTGTCATGAAAGAAAAATAAATATTTTATCAAAACATGTTATAATGAAAATAAATATTGCTATAAAAATTTGTTAGGGTTTTATAAATATACTTGCGCTAGTCTGATCAATGAGTGGCGCCGGATCCACAGAACCTGATGGAACACCCTCTGGTGGAACAGGAGTCGAAGACGATGGAATATAAAAGCTCGGAGATACAGAAGTAGAAGGAAAAGAAGATGGAACAGCTGTATGACCTGATGCTGACTGGGGAGTGGGAATCATCATGGGATGTGAAAATGATGGGGCAGAAGATGCAGAAGGTAGCGAAAACATGGGAGGCCTAAATACCCCGTGTGTCCCTAACGACACACCGGGATCAGAATGTGGGAAGACTGAAATGTCAGTGGGAGGGGCAGGGTCTAGTCGGGCACGCGCAGCTCTACATCCACCTCTGGTACGAACCCTCCTCGTACCACCGGCCTGAGTACTAGGACCAGTACTAGGCTCCTCGTCGAATAACTGTCGACGTAATGGTGGATCCTACAAAAAAGTTTACAAAAAAATTAATCACATGACATTATATATTCTGTAAATATATATATATATATATATATATATATATTTGAAATAAAGTACTCACTGTAGGCATTAATGGTGGAATGCCTATCTCCTCCATCCGACGATTGTTCTCCGCCATTTTTTTTCTTCGTCTCTCTTCAATTGGCTGCATTTCCTGCATTTGAAAACAAATATGTAATTAATTAGAAAAGGAAAATTAATGTGTAAACCAAAAAACTAAATATATGAGGGAATGAGGGGATTCATTGGTAATTTAGCTATCAATTGTTTTAGAAGAGCTTGAATGAATTTAATAAAACATACAAGTTGTAATGTTCACCAAGTTAGAAATATTGTTTGATTTGGTTTGAATACAATTCAATTCCAAATTAGAAAATGCAATTCAAATAAAACAGCAACCAATAAACATTGAAAATTCACATAACGGTCAAGTCATCTAAAACATATTTGTGATCAATACTAAATAAATATGAATATTACCAACCTTAACAACCCAACTCGAGGTAAACCAAAAGAATTGAGAACATGGATGAATGATTCTATATATTTCCAACCACAACTTCAGGTTCACAATCAACTCTGACAATTGAGCTATTGGAGTCATCAAAAGAAATAAATGGATTGGTTCCAATGGCAATAGGGACAGTGTCAATTCCATCATCAGCATCATCAAAAATATGTCTTGGAATTACTTCAACTATGACACCAAATTCAGGTTGAAGTTGATCTTTGACATAAAAAACTTGTTTAGCCATTGATGCCAACACATATGGTTCTTCGGTAGCAAGAGTGCGGGTCATATTAATTACTCGAAATCCACAATCATCAATAAATGTGCCATGTCTCGTCATCGAATCAAACCAATGACATTTCATCATTGTGACTCGTCCATGAGAGTAATAATCCAATATTATTATTTTCTCAACGACTCCATAATAACCCACATTTTCAAGTCGCGGTCTACTATCTGATGCACTGGCATAACAATCTTTTGTGGCAGTAACCATAATACCATCATGTTGTGTTCTCATGTTTTTGGCTCGTTCAGTGACAATAAATCTGTACCCATTGATAACAATTGATTTACAGTCACGAACCACAGTATTAGGACCAAAATCCAAAGCTCTTATTTCCTCAGAGACAGAGTCAGCAGACAAACTCAATACCTGCAATATAAATGACAGTTAAACTTAAGTAAATATTGAAATAATTAATTTAAACAGTAATATTTTTACCTTCAATTTTAACCAAGCAGAAAACTCTTTGCTATGCAAAGTATCTCTCCTTCTCAAAGATAAAGAATGATGCTTCCTATTTATCATTGTTTTATGTTCCCTGTAGATAAAAAAATATGAATAGTTTAACAGATATATATGTAAGATATACATATTCAATTTTGTTACCTGATATAGTCATCGAACAAATCACAGTTGAACAAAACTGTGCGATGTGCCATCTCCCGCTCTTCATGGCTTAATGTCTTCAATGTATATGATCCAGGAATTCCTCCTGTTTGAGGAAGTGATGGAAAATTGGGTTCAATTTGATCATATTTTTCTTCTTCATTTCTCATTGGTCTGTTCATTCTTGTAGTAAGATCAGACAAATACATTGAACAGAAATCCATACATTCTTGAGCTAAGTAACCGTTCACGATAGAACCTTCGGGATGATTCTTTTTTCGAACATAAGACTTTAATGTGAACATATTTCTTTCAGTTGGATACATCCAACGAAAAGAAACAGGTCCTCCGAGAAGTATTTCAGTTGGAATATGGATAGTCAGATGCAACATGCATGTGAAAAATGATGGGGGAAATATTTTCTCCAACTCACACAAAATTAATGGGGCATCTGTCAACATTTTTTGCAAGAAATACTTGGACAACTTCTTAGCACAAAGATCTCTAAACAAATGGCACAACCGAATAACACCCACCCTTACATTATTAGACAAAAGATGACGGATTGCTATTGGAAGCAACTCATGCAGTAGAACGTGATAATCATGAGTCTTCAAAGATTTTAGCTTCAACTCTCTTCTGTTGACCCATTTAGATATGTTGCTTGAATAGCCATCAGGAACTCTAATAGTCTCTAATACTTCCAAAAATTGTTTTTTTTTTCAGTAGGTGTCATCACATAAGAAGCACATGGAAGTTGCCATTTATTTTCACTGATACGCACATGATGCAATTCTGGTCTGATGCCCCAATCCACCAAGTCACGTCGAGATCGTAAATCATCTTTTGTCTTCCCCTTGACATTTAGAAGAACTGAAAGCAACATTTCACATATATTATTTTCAATATGCATTACGCCTAAGCAATGACGTAGAAAATTGGTTGACCAATAAGGCAAATCAAAAAAGATACTCATCTTCCTCCAATTGTAACAGGTTTCTGTGGAAACATTCTTTCTCTTTCCAGATTTCATTTGACCCTTCCCGAACAAAAAACTGAAATCTTTCAATTCATTAAGCACATCAGTTCCAGACATACGCTGAGGTGGATCATCGGTCTCTATAGTATTATCAAATCTTCGACGATTCATTCTATATGGATGATCCTTTGGCAAAAATCGTCGATGTCCCATAAAACTGAAACTACAACGATGTTTCAGTCTTCTGGATCGTGTATTCTTCATACAAACTGAACATGACAGTTTTCCCTTCGTGCTCCATCTAGACATCATTGCATAAGCCGGAAAATCATTGATCGTCCACATAAGCGCAGCACGCATCTGAAATATGTCTTTCGAACATGCATCGTATGTGCGCACACCCACATCCCAAAGAAGTTTCAACTCTTTTATTAAAGGTTGCATGTATACATCAATATCAATGCCGGGATCAGAAGGACCAGATATGAGTATACTCATGAAAGTGAAAGATTTTTTCATACACAAACATGGGGGAAGATTATAAATGTGTATAAAAACTGGCCATGTGCTGTGCGAAGTAAGCATCTGTCCAAACGGATTAAAACCGTCGCATGAAAGACCCAGCCTCACATTACGCACGTCAGCTGCAAAATCAGGATGTCGAGCATCAAATCTCTGCCATGCAAATCCATCTGCAGGATGAACCAACTCATCATTAGTCTTTTTTCTCTCGGTATCATGCCATCTCATTTTTATTGATATGTCATCAGACATAAAAAGATTCGGGAGTCTGGGATCAATGGAAAGTGCCACATTACTTTCTGTGGAACGCGGGATGGTGTTCCATCAGATTTTGACTTCCAGTAGGATGTGCCACATTTTATACATTCATTTCGTTCCGTGGTTTCTTCCCAGAATAAACTGCAATATTTCGGGCAAGCATGAATTTTGTTTCTGGAAAATCCAAGTTCTTCAACTAACTTCCATGCCATATAGTGGTTTGAGGGAATATCTGCATCATCTGGAAGTAAATCCTTCAAGAGGGTAAGAATGTAATCGATTGCTGTATTAGAAATCCCATAAATAGTTTTTCCATGAAACAATCGGATTAAAAATTCCAGCTTTTTCATTTTATTTCATTGTCGATATACTGGAGTCGTGGCAGCATCATTCAATTTTTTCACCCTATCAATATCATCATTTTCACTAGATGCATCAGTTGTTGTCACGAACCGAATCTGGTCGCCACCAAAACTGGCACCAAACCTAGCCCATGACATGACCCGAAGGGCGTTCCCTATCCCCACGGGCTGGCACAAGTGCCCGGGTATCATTTATTTTTGTTTGGGAACGATTTTACCCAAATATAAAGGCATAAAACATTAAAAACAATCAATAAACTGAATCTGAAAAATGTAAACCAAACGATGTTTACACAAAAACCAGAACTGAATACATATGTTTAAAGACACTAAAAGTGGTCTAAAAACAAATAATGACAACATAATGAAATCCCCATGGACTCCACACGACAAGGGGGTCATCACCCACAAACCTTCTCCGCAACTCCGCCCCAACGATGAGGACTAACACCCTGAACTGCCATCGCCCATATCCTTCCCTTTACCTGAGTCAAGCATAACAAAGTCTACTTACACCCAAGGGGTGTAAGTAGGGTGTGATCCTAATCCCAATAGGATACCACCCAATGATTCCAAAGTGCATGCAATATAAGGTAAAGAAGCAAACATTTTTAATTCATAAAGAAAAACGACGATGAAATTCCAAGAAATGCAACTTTCATTTAAAAGAAAAGTTTTCAAACTAGAATTTCTAGAATGTTAACATATATAAATGGAAATGATAGATAATGTAAAGTACTGAAAAAAAACACCCAAATACATGGGTAAATACTAAAAATCCAGTGAGCAACAAACCAGGAACACCCCTAGGCGCTAGGTTGTCTCGGGCCCTATGTACCTCGTACCTCGGTGTAAAGCAACCATAGTAAAATCCACTCTTGTGCACGAGCCACTAGTAGGGATCATACCCACAACATAGTGGTTTACAATCATCATCCACATAGTTTAGTTAGAGTTGTCATTATCCAAATGCTAAGTGAAACAGGGACAACACCCATCCGGTCCACTAGCCGTACTAGTACAAATCCGCCCACCTAAGTACACGGGCTTCCCCTTTTGTGCTCAAACAATTTCAGCATGCAACATAAATCCATTTTCAAATAAAATACCACTACTGGTCACACACAATCAATACAGTATCTATCACATTTTTATACCACTTAAAACACAAAATAAAACACTTTGATTTGTAATAAAACAATTCTTCAAAATCACATAGTGTCTTGCACAAAAAAAACACCTTGAGAACACCAATTGCACACTATGTGCACATTTTTGAATTACCAAAACATAAATGGAATCCCAATACATTTAAATTAAAACAACAAATCATTTTTTTTGGGAGGCCTCATATGGTTCAATAAGTGACATCATTGTAAAACCTCCATTTTTACACAACACGGCTCTTAGAAATTCATGTGTTTCACAAACACCATTAAAACCAACTTTCACAGCATCAAACACATGGGAAAATCATCAAAACAGTATTTTTAGTCCTATTACAGTTCATTAAAATCAACTAATTACTTATAGGTCAGCCCAAAATGAACCAATAAAATATTTGAATGAAAAGCCCCCAATCTCACCAAAAATGGAACTTAAAATTCATTTGCATTATAAAAGCAACTAAAACCAATTTTTACAGAAACATTCAAGTGAAATAAATATTAAGGTACCATGAAAACAGCAAGCTAATTCACAAAAATTTCACACATAATGGAATCACCTACCAAAACCAAGGAAACCCTTGAATCTCCGTGCAAAAATCAAATCGCACCCCCACCGCACCAAGAGACAACTAGATCAAACCTAAAACCACACAAATTGGCCAAGAAAGCCCAAAGTTAAACCCTAGGTTCGAAAACCTAGTTTCTTGACATTATTAAACTCAATTATAACCAAATATACCCAAAGAACAATGAGTTAAACCCAAAGTAATTTGAAAGATGAAAGGAAAGGGCTCATTTACTTGAAGTATCTTGAAGTAATCACTCCAAAACACCAGTAGATGAAATTTAAAAGATCCAAAATTTAGGTTTCGTACGCACAAGATGTATTAGGTCATTTAGAAACTGGAATGGAGGAAAAATATTCAGAATTGAGAGATTTATGAAAGAAAGACTTTACCTCTTCAAATCTGGGCGATTTGAGGAACCCTCTGAAGTTCGGCATCAAATCGCGATTTACCAGAGCTTCAAAGAGGGGGGAGAGGGAATGGTCGCGCGGCTGGGTTCATTGGGGTTGGGCTCCACTTGGAATCACCGAAAAATCCCAATAATTGAATAAGTTATAACATAATCAAAATTTATTTTTAAAACAGGAATTGGGCTTTCGGGCGGGCCCAACCCCTTAGATAAAAACCAAAATAAACCCTGGTTATGGATTTATAAAATCTCCAAATTGAAATGGTGGTGTTAATAGGTTAGGGGAGGTCATTTGGGAAGTTTAATGGGTGAAAAATATTAAAAAATGAAAAAGTTATAAAAGAAACAAAATTGGTTTTTAAATCTGAAATTGGGCTCACGGTTTGGCTCAATTAATGAAAACTCTCTCATTCCTCCATAAAAGGTTGGGAACCCCCCCAAAACAAAGTATGAATGGAAATTAAATGAAATTTACCTTTAAAATAAGTCATGTGTGTGACAATTCTCCCCACCATAAAGCATTCCACCCCCGGAATGCCACAACAACACCAGATGCAAAAGCAAAGCCCAAACGATAGACCAAGACAGACTTCCTTACCACGTTTTCACCCGCTTCAAAAAGGACGAACATCTCCAGTTGATCAAACGAAGGAAGATAATACTCTCACCAACCAAAAAGTACCCCACTTACATAAAATTATGAAAAACATTAAAAACACATCCCAAAACAAAACACCTCAAATACTACAAGACGACGCTCAAGCAATCCACTTGAAACGAACAACGATCTCGAATAACGCTACCACAACATTACGTAAATAAAACCATTGGGTGTTCTCCAACCCCAAAATTACCCAAGTAACAAATTTTTGGATAGATAGACTTGAACGATACTACCTCCTACCTAGAATACACCAAGGAGAAAACTGAGTCACTAGTACGGGGTGACCCAATCTGGACATCCCACCACCAGGGACAACTCAATTTTCTTAGATAGAATAAGGATAACAATTGGGGAAGGAACGAACGGTCTCCCCATCATAAGGGTTAAAATAAAATTATTCCTTTTCCAAGAGAACATACACGATACCCATGATGGGTCTCCCCACCATAATAATGAACACAACTTTCCTTAAGACAAAATCAAGACACTAACAGGGGGCCTCGGACGAAATTCCCAGCATTAGGGGTAGATTAATATCAGAATTATTCCAATGAAACTTAAATGAGTCCCATTGTGGGTATACCCCAAAAAAACCCAACCATATTAACTAAATATTATGGGATAACAACAACAAAAACAATAGAATTTTAAGGAGCTGGCATGGCTGTATAGTTGGTTCACACGGTTTGGGAAACCGCGAGTTAACTGTGTGGATCATTCTATCCAAAGAGGAAACTTCACACAGTTTCCTTGGCCAAGGATCATGGATGTGCGGAGACCATGCAGTAGCTACTGTCTCTTATCACACGGTCCTCTGGGTTGGCACATGGTTACTTCTAACCACGTACAAACTATGCACTTCAACCTGCCTAACCCAAATTTTAAACTTTTCTCCAAAAACACAAGGGACCCTAAAGGGGAAAAAACAACTCAGGGTACGACATGGGAACAAGTTACTCACACCTCTTTCCACCAAATGTGAGAAATTGGAACAAGAAGACGACACCAGAGGTTTAAACTATTCCTATCTTTCATATTGAGGATATGACCTTGACCAAAAGTTTGAACGACTCTAGGATTTCCCCTAACTATGCGCCAGCTTCTCTCTGGGGCCTATGGATGGAGCTCAATGGATTGAAGCATCTTCAGCCTCTTAGTTAGGATTTGGAAACCCCTAAACTGAAAATATTCTTCCAGTTCCAAAAACAATTATACTGTAATCTCAGATGGTCTCATTGAGACATGACGCACTTCAAACCCGCTTTTCCCCAACCCATCATTTTACCAAAACAAGAACTTAGAGGATGCACACACATCACCCCTTTTTTTCTTCGGATGCTAAACAGCAGAATGAAAGGACATATAGAAACACATTCCTCTAGAACATAGGATTTATAATTTCCTATAGGGAGACACACATCCAACAAAAAAAATAGTGACTCTCATAAGATTTCACAATCTTCACCCTTATAGTCAAATGAACACATGACATCGCAAGGCATCACCGAACATAACCATTGTGGATAAAAGAAAACACAAAGAGAGGGACCTTGTACTAAGTCCAAAATAGCACATGATTCCATCAAGTGTCCATAATAGCCACTCTTGGCCAGATCTTACACACCGGTGGCCTAACATGAACTCTTGATTCAATGAGACTGATGAAAGACCCGGAGGCCCTTTAAGACATCATTCTACACTGACAACTCTGAACTTCATTGACCTTAGACAACTTAGGAAACATAAGAAACTAAGGTCTATTTCAAGCTCCCACAAACACTCTCCCACTATAGGGGGGTCTGCATAATTGAAAAAGAAGAGGGGTAAACACAATCTCCAAACCTCAAGAATAAAGTCCTTATGTTGATCAACTGGAGGATCATCCAACGGTGAATCACCATAGGCCAAACATGAATCATACATTAACACTTTATGGGGGCATACCCTGGCCTACAGGAAAACCCAAGGACAAAACCAAACTGGTCATTTTGTCACAAAAGACCACAAACTTGAACCGAACACATGATGGGAGCCACCACATTGGCCTCCCAAACTTTTCCTCAAAAGAGACCACTGACCGACACTTCATTCCAACTTATCAATGAAACACCAAACCAAAACATCGTTCAAACAAGAGGGGTTATTGAACTCGAAACATCCCACAATAATAATCCTGAAAACACATAATCCATACCTCCCAACCATACATTATCAAAACACAACACTTTCCTTCAAAAAAATTATTTAAAAAAAAACAGTGTTGGTGGGTTGCGCATTTACCAATGGTATCTCATGAGCCTCACACATGCATGTTTACATGCCACACTGGGAACCCACCTCATATCCATCCATATTCCCAAATAAACCTATGCACGTGGTCACCCTTGAGAGCACCAATTACCAAAAATCAACCCTTTCCTCTTTTTAAAATAAAAACTTTAACCACAATTTTCCTTTCTCAAAAACACTAACCATAATATCAATACCCAATTTTTAATCTCACAAACAAATTTAGAAAAAAATAAATAATTCAATAAAAGCACATATTCATGCCTTTCACAATTGTTTCAAAACATTTCAACCCATTTCAAAACACTTCTAATTTCATGAAAAACACCATTTCATAAATCTCCATTTAATTAAGAACTCAACTCTTCTCATTTCAAGACAAGGTTCTAAAAGTTCATAATTTTTTTTGTTCAGTAGTAACCAAACCCAAAATCCATATTCAACCCCCACACAAAAATTCTATAACACTTAATTCAATCCAAAACACTTTTCCACGGTTTAAAAAAAATTCCACTAGAAACATATTTTCAAAACCCCAATTAACATAGTTCATACTTTTAAAAGAGGTATAAACACATAATTTAACCTTTTGAAATAATTATAAAATTTCAATTATATACTTTAAAAAAAACCATTTTCACTTTACTAGAAAATAACTTCACAAAAATTCACACTCCTTAATGTGAAGTCATTTTTTTGCTTAAAAAAAACATGTTTCCAAGATTCCAAAACAAAGAGACACAAGACAATGTGAGAGGAAACTAGTTTCGGTGGGTGACTTGGACATATGGTTGGCAGCCATATTCCAATCACTTCTCCGTCACAGAGAGTATTCTAGGGAAATATCCACGGCTCCACATGGCTTGCCAGGCCCTGCGAGATCACTGAGATTATTCGCCCAACTCTCTTTTCATTTCCCATAGTCATCATTAAACCAAGAAAACCAAATGAATCAGATAAATCCATAAATCCCCTAGGGATTTGAATCCCGTCCTGAGGTGTACTGGCCAGGCACACTACCCATGAATGAAATGTCAAGTCCCGACAATCCTAGCTCCAGACTATCCTAACTCTTCCCCAAATAACATGACCCAAGGAGTGAACCTCCTCTGATACCATTTTGTCACGAACCGAATATGATCGCCACCAAAACTGGCACCAAACCTAGCCCGTTACATGACCCGAAGGGAGTTCCCTATCCCCACGGGCTGACACAAGTGTCCGGGTATCATTTATTTTTGTTTGGGAACGATTTACCCGAATATGAAGGCATAAAACATTAAAAACAATCAATAAACTGAATCTAAAAAATGTAAACCAAACGATGTTTACACAAAAACCAGAACTGAATACATATGTTTAAAGACACTAAAAGTGGTCTAAAAACAAATAATGACAAAATAATGAAATCCCCATGGACTCCACACGACAAGGGGGTCATCACCCACAAACCTTCTCCGCAACTCCGCCCCAACGATGAGGACTAACACCCTGAACTGCCATCGCCCATATCCTTCCCTTTACCTGAGTCAAGCATAACAAAGTCTACTTACACCCAAGGGGTGTAAGTAGGGTGTGATCCTAAGCCCAATAGGATACCACCCAATGATTCCAAAGTGCATGCAATATAAGGTGAAGAAGCAAACATTTTTAATTCATAAAGAAAAACGACGATGAAATTCCAAGAAATGCAACTTTCATTTAAAAGAAAAGTTTTCAAACTAGAATTTCCAGAATGTTAACATATCTAAATGGAAATTATAGATATTGTAAAGTACTGAAAAAAAACACCCAAATACATGGGTAAATACTAAAAATCCAGTGAGCAACAAACCAGGAACACCCCTAGGCACTAGGTTGTCTCGGGCCCTATGTACCTCGTACCTCGGTGTAAAGCAACCATAGTAAAATCCACTCTTGTGCACGAGCCACTAGTAGGGATCATACCCACAACATAGTGGTTTACAATCATCATCCACATAGTTTAGTTAGAGTTTTCGTTATCCAAATGCTAAGTGAAACAGGGACAACACCCATCCGGTCCACTAGCCGTACTAGTACAAATCCGCCCACCTAAGTACCCGGGCTTCCCCTTTTGTGCTCAAACAATTTCAGCATGCAACATAAATCCATTTTCAAATAAAATACCACTACTGTTCACACACAATCAATACAGTATCTATCACATTTTTATACCACTTAAAACACAAAATAAAACACTTTGATTTGTAATAAAACAATTCTTCAAAATCACGTAGTGTCTTGCACAAAAAAAAAACACCTTGAGAACACCAATTGCACACTATGTGCACATTTTTGAATTACCAAAACATAAATGGAATCCCAATACATTTAAATTAAAACAAAAAATCATTTTTTTGGGAGGCCTCATATGGTTCAAGAAGTGACATCATTGTAAAACCTCCATTTTTACACAACACGGCTCTTAGAAATTCATGTGTTTCACAAACACCATTAAAACCAACTTTCACAGCATCAAACACATGGGAAAATCATCAAAACAGTATTTTCAGTCCTATTACAGTTCATTAAAATCAACTAATTACTTATAGGTCAGCCCAAAATGAACCAATAAAATATTTGAATGAAAAGCCCCCAATCTCACCAAAAATGGAACTTAAAATTCATTTTCATTATAAAAGCAACTAAAACCAATTTTTACAGAAACATTCAAGTGAAATAAACATTAAGGTACCATTAAAACAGCAAGCTAATTCACAAAAATTGCACACACAATGGAATCACCTACCAAAACCAAGGAAACCCTTGAATCTCCGTGCGAAAATCAAATCGCACCCCCGCCGCACCAAGAGACAACTAGATCAAACCTAAAACCACATAAATTGGCCAAGAAAGCCCAAAGTTAAACCCTAGGTTCGAAAACCTAGTTTCTGGACATTATTAAACTCAATTATAACCAAAGATACCCAAAGAACAATGAGTTAAACCCAAAGTAATTTGAAAGAGGAAAGGAAAGGGATCATTTACTTGAAGTATCTTGAAGTAATCACTCCAAAACACCAGTAGATGAAATTTAAAAGATCCAAAATTTAGGTTTTGTACGCACAAGATGTATTAGGTCATTTAGAAACTGGAATGGAGGAAAAATATTCAGAATTGAGAGAGTTATGAAAGAAAGACTTTACCTCTTCAAATCTGGGCGATTTGAGGAACCCTCTGAAGTTCGGCATCAAATCGTGATTTACCAGAGCTTCAAAGAGGGGGGAGAGGGAATGGTCGCGCGGTTGGGTTCATTGGGGTTGGGCTCCACTTGGAATCACCGAAATATCCCAACAATTGAATAAGTTATAACATAATCAAAATTTATTTTTAAAACAGGAATTGGGCTTTCGGGCGGGCCCAACCCCTTAGATAAAAACCAAAATAAACCCTGGTTATGGATTTATAAAAGCTCCAAATTGCAATGGTGGTGTTAATAGGTCAGGGGAGGTCATTTGGGAAGTTGAATGGGTGAAAAATATTAAAAAATTAAAAAGTTATAAAAGAAACAAAATTGGTTTTTAAATCTGAAATTGGGCTCACGGTTTGGCCCAATTAATGAAAACTCTCTCATTCCTCCATAAAAGATTGGGAACCCCCCCAAAACAAAGTATGAATGGAAATTAAATGAAATTTACCTTTAAAATAAGTCATGGGTGTGACAGTTGTCCTCATATCGGCGTCTTCTTGAGTCGAAATCCTTTCTTTTTCATGATGACGAATAAATGGAAACCGATCATCTAACAAATTCTCCATTCCAGTCCTTTCATTTCGATCATCACCAATTTGAGATTTCATTTTCTCCCCATTGTGATACCACACAAAGTAGTTTGCTTGAAAACTATTTTTGGTTATGTGGTAGCTGACTTCTTCACGACTCAACCAAGGTCTACCAACACAATTGGAACATGGGCAGTGTATGCGACCACTATCTGAAGCATTGTGAAATGCAAAATCTATAAAGCTCTCCAAATTGTTTTGAAAATCGCTTGAGATACGATCGGTTTCATACATCCAACTTCTGTCTATTCTGTAAAAAGAATTCATATAAGTCATTTTGTCATAAACAATTCAATAGGATTGAACTTTAATAGAAAATACATTTAAGTAAACGATAAAGGAAGAAAATAATCATGGTATCAACTACACATGTGAAAAAAACATACTAATGTGTTATTGAAAAAATGTAAAACCAACAATAACTTAATGTGTTATCACATCAGAGCATGCCTCATCCCATAACCATATTAGTAGGGTATCCTCATATGCGATTTACCTTTTTGAATTAATATGCACTTCCTCACCAGGTACCTGAGTAGATTTCATAGATATAATCATCTCACATCCTGTAAGGCTTCCATTATGTATGATCTGCAGAATAATTTGAGTGATCATGAATCATGCATGGGATCTTCCCATGATCACTATAGATTATGAGAAGGAATTATGATAGGTCACGTGAAGAACATCAAACACATATTTTAGATAATTTGAGACATAATATAATAAAATAATGTATAAATCTATGGAATTTGGGATAAAAGGATGGATGAAATACTAAAATATGGGAGACTAAGGTGAAGGAAATATATGTTGGCCCTAATGTTCATAACATGCATCACCTATGAAATTTTATTGCACTAGGAAATTTCATCATGTTCACAATACATTCCATTGGAAACCTATTTTGATCATTTGATGTCCCCTTGACATGTCAAATAAAATCAGATGGCACCCATGAATATGCCACCCTTATAATGAAAAGCCTTTAATTCTCACCATACAGACTACATGTTTTCCAATAGATATGTATCTCCTTCTATATAGGGGAATCAATACATATTATCTCAGTCTCATATTAAATGTCAGGAATGTTAGATGGCTCCCTTAACACCCTCCAGGCACACAACTAGGTCATGTGATGTCCTCAAATCATGTCACTATGGACATAAATCACCCTTCAAGACATGTCACACTGACTCTAGAGTTTCCCTCCCAGTGTGTCAAACATGTCTTTTGATGAAAATGGAGAAGATCACCAAAATCAAGAGATTCCCTATAGGCATTACATCCATGATCATGAAATTGCTTCTAGGATCAACCAGTCAGGACTTGTGATGTCCTCCAAACATTCCATCCTTGATCATTAGAGAAACATCATACAATCCACCATACCCCCCTGGACACCTCGTACCCCCCCGGGATAGCCCCGCCCACCCTCCTAAACAGCCTACACCCCCCTCCCCTGCAACCCCACCACCACCACCTAGACATACCACCCCCTGGACACCCCACACACCCCTCCCCCACCAGGACACCCCACCCAGACCCCCAGGACAGCCCACACCCCCTGGACAGCCCCGCCCACCCCCGTGGACAGCCTTTCCCACCCCCGTGGATAGCCCCGCCCACCCCCGTGGACAACCCACCCACCCCCGTGGACACCCCCTACCCCCTAAACAGCCCAACCACCCCCGTGGATAGCCCACCCACCCCCCTCGACACCCCTTCTCCCTATGGACAGCCCCCACCCCCTTGGATAGCCCACCCACCCCCCTGGACACCCCTACCCCCCGTGGCCAGCCCACCCACCCCCCCTGGACAGCCCGCCCACCCCTCCTTGACAGCCTGGCCACCCCCGTGGACAGCCCGTCCACCCTTGTGGACAGCCCGCCCACCCCCGTACCCCCTGGACACCCCGTACCCCCCTGGATAGCCCCTCCCACCCTCCCAAACAGCCCACAACCCCCTCCCCTGCAACCCCACCACCACCACCTAGACATACCACCCCCTGGAATGTGTAGAAATAACATAAAAATACATGATATATAGATAGCACAAAATACTCAACCTATGGGTTCACATTAACTACATAATCACACACTTCACTACTACCATAAAACACATAAACCACACCACCACCACACAAGATGCATAGCATTTCTCACATTCATTTATAAGCCACTTCATTCACACTTACATTGTCCATTCATTTAATGTTAAATTAATTAAATCCATTTACCACACATCCATTTCTATTCCATCTAATTTATTTAATATCTTGTTTTTTTGTTTTAACAGCATAATTTATTCCATAGATAACTAGGAAACTAATAAAACCACCACACAACAACTCACCATCTCATAATAACCATCGACACCATGTTACATCGACCAACCATCTCACCAAAACAACCACATATCATAATAAAAATATTGCAAATCACAAACCACCGCACAACCAAAACCACCTCACCACATTATACACCACAACTTCATCACACAACACCTCCACACGACACAACACCACCACACATCATCACTATCATACAACTTCAGATGACACATCCATGCCCACTAACCATCACATTACAACCCCACATATCACAAAGCCCAACTGGTCACCTCAATCCCCATAAAACAGCCTATAACATACAATGAAACACAACAAAAAACCTCTCATAGAGGCAACATACCCCAACTTCCACAATTTATTTATTCAAGGTCTTTTATTACATTACCCCTTTATTTAGCATGGACATTATAACACAACTGATATTCCAGGGGAAACTAATTAATTAACAAAATATTTATTCATTTCCCTATTTTACACGGTGAAATCACATCAAAATCCAAACTTAAAACTAAAATATTAGATCAATAACAATAAAAACAAGGTACCATATGTGTATAAAGAAAAAATTACCTGATTTGAGACGATTCAGATGGGTTTTCACCTATTCCTATGGGGGAGTTCGAGAGTAGCAGAGAGCTGCAGCTGGATTGATAACTTAAAACTAAAATACTAGAGCAATAACAATAAAAATAATAAAGACAAGGGACCATATGTGTATAAACAAAAAATTACTTGATTTGAGATGATTCAAATGGGTTTTCACCTATTCGGATGGGGGATTTGGAGAGTAGCAGAGAGTTGGAGGTGGATTGATAACTTAAAACTAAAATACTAAAGCAATAACAATAAAAATAAGGAAGTATATGTGTATAAATGAAAAGATACCTGATTTCAGATGGTTTTCACCTCTTCGGATAGGGGATTTCGCGAGAGGAGAGCGGTGGAGCAGATGAAATTAGGTTTCTGTGCGAATGGGGGAGAGCAGCCCCGCGGCTGGATTTGGGGGAAATAATTCCCAACGGTTTTTAAGAACCGTTGGGAAAGAGATGCTAAGGACCCCTTTACCAACGGTTTGAGGAAACCGTTGGCAAAGGGGTGACCCTTTCCCAACGGTTCAACAGAATCGTTGGCAAAAGGGTGATTAACACACCCCTTTACCAACGGTTTGAAGAAACCGTTGGTAAAGGGGTGGCTTTTCCCAACGGTTTCAGTGAACCGTTGGGAAAGGCTTTCTTAATCCTTCAAGCCCAATGGTTTTAGCAAACCGTTGGTAAACACCCGTTGGGAAAAACAGCATTTCCAGTAGTGGGAGGAGACATGAGGTGACGCATCGAGCTGATAATCGTACATTCAATACGCATAGAGAGCATATGGTAGGTATTTTTTTTAAATATCTTATATAACTTCAAATATAAACAGTTTATTTTATATTCATATAGGCAGTCGAGCATCCCGATATTACAGAATACGATGTTTATCGGAAGATGTACAGTGATCCAACCATCAGAGAGATTAGAGGTGATCGTCAGCATCAGATTGTGGTTAGTCTTATTTTTTTCAGTTTGACAATTAACTGCATATAATATTTTCACAATTTTAATTTCAAATTGGAATTGAATGAGTCATATGAGGCTACGACTTCTCAGACACAGGCTGAGGGTCAGGACGAGGCGACTGATCAGACCAATGCCCACCATTTCGACGAGGCAGCATGGATGCAGGCGACTCAGTATGGCTTTGATAAGGGCTGAGTAGTTGGTATCGGCTCTCATGTGACTCATGGTACTTATTATGGTACTGCTGCGATGTCGGCGTCTAGCTCGAGAGGAGCTCGTGGAGAGGCATCATCTTCTGGCTCACAGTATCAGGAGCAGTTCTGAGATCAGAATGACCTTATAGAGAGTTTGCAGAAACAGCAAGAAGAGATACGTCAGCAGCAGCAGCAGCAGCAACAGCAGCACGAGGAGGAGATGCGTCGATGACAACAGCACGAGGAGGAGATGCATCGATGGCAGCAGCAGCATCACGAGCTGATGGAGTAAATGCGTCATCTGACTCGTAGTTTAGGGATGAAGTTTCCTCCACCAACTCCTTCAATTTCTCCACCTCCTCTAGAAGACGACCCCTCCATTGATTTTTTATGTCAAAAACGTTTGAATTTAAATTTGTTGTAATATGAACTATTTAAAATTTCTGTCTTTTATATCGGTGTGATTATTACATAATTTAATTTTTAATATTTTATTATTTGTTTTTGTGAATATTGAGAATTTTAATATTTTTTAATATTTTTTATTATTTTAATAATATTAATATTATTGTTTCATTAATCATAATTTTATTAAATATATTTTTTTAGTATTATATCTTTTAATATTTGTTTATTTTACTAATAATAATAATAATAATAATAATTTATGATTTTTTTAATATTTTTTTTGTGAATATTGAGAATTTTAATATTTTTATTTTTATTTTTTTAATAATATTAAAATTAATTTTTCAATAATAATAATAATAATTTATGATTTTTTTAATATTTTTTTTGTGAATATTGAGAATTTTAATATTTTTTAATATTTTTATTATTTTAATAATATTAAAATTAATTTTTCATTAATCGTAATAATATTTTATGTTTTTTTTATATTTTTTTGTGAATATTGATAATTTTTATAATTTTTATTTTTTTATTATTTTAATGATATTAAAATTAATTTTTCAATAATCATAATTTTATTAAATTTATTTTTTTAAAATTTATTTATTATTTGCGATGGGATCTGTTGCGGCGAGATCCCGTCGCAAATAGTCTAAATAATTTTTTCATAAAAAAGGTATTTGCGACGGGATTACGGGCCCATCACAAATACTATTTGCGACGGACCCGTCGCAAATAATCTAAAAAAATATTTTCAAAAAACATTTGCGACGGGATTACGGGCTCGTCGCAAAAAAATATTTGCAACGGTCCCGTCGTAAAAGAACTTATATATATATATAAAGTATATAATCGGAGACTTATTTGCGACGGTGAAGTTTCCCGTCGCAAAAAATATTATTTGCGACGGGCCCGTCGCAAATAATATTTTTTGCGATGATGTTTTTTGCAAAAGACTATTTGCGACGGGGCCCTATCGCTAAAGCCTATTTGCGACGGGATCCCGTCGCAAATACCTTGAATTCTAGTAGTGATTTACTAATTATTGGTAATCATTACTAATTATTACTAATAATTTATCAATTACAAATAATTACATCTAATTACAACTAATTAATACTAATTAATACTAATAATTTCTAATATAAAATAAATAAATTAAATTGACAATTAAAATGTTCAAAATAAATACCTCAAAAATGATGCTTTGCTGAAAATAATACGCAATGCGATCCTGAAAGCGTCGGGTGGCTGTAAAATTTTAAATTTATGTGGAAAAAATCGGTGTGAAGAGGGGAGAGGAGAGGAGAGGAGTGCATAAATTATAGTGAAGAATTATGTTGGGGCTCTCTATATATATATGTTATATTAGCACCGATAGATATTTCATCTCTAATAATACTATTTACGACGGAACCCGTCACAAACAGAGGCGACATAATAAGTATTTGGGATGAGTTCATCACAAATAGTACCCACCGTAAATATATATGACATTGATATAAAAGTATTTGCGACAGATCTTGTCGCAAATACATCTCCGCCGACTTATTATTCGTGACAGAACTCATTGCAAATAATGGTGATATAAAAAGTATTTGTGACGATACCCGTCACAAATACCTCACCGCCAACTCATTATTTGCTATGAGAATACGAGTCTCATCGCAAATAACCCTCCGCTCGGAAGTAATTGCGACGTGAAAAAGCTTCCCGCCGCAGATAATCATTCACGCCAAATGGTGTGCATCTATGCCAAAGGTATTTGGAACATGCATCTTTTCTCGTTGCAAATAACATGAAAAAACACTTATCTGCGACGAGAATCATTTATCGTCGCAAATAGATCTTTTTCCCGTAGTGGTGTATCTGACAAAACAAAGTCCACATACATTCATCGAGTGTATGTAGGGTGTGATCACATCTAGCCCAGTAGGATCCCTCCAAGTGTTTCATGAATAACCATTATTAGACAAAATAGTTTGAAAGCAATTTAAGTCAAAACATGCTTTTAACATTTAAAGTAAACAAGGGAAGAATGATAGGTAAGCAAAGACAAGCACTATGGGATGACCCCATGGTAAATAAGGTGGGGGCCTCATCCTAGGATACACGTACTCTTGGTGATTGATCCAATACATTCCATGTGCGTGTGACTACTAGGGAGAGCATCTTCATGTGCCTAGTAGCATGGTGACTCCCGACCATGACACCACAATCAATTTCCATATGTTTAGTTAGTGTTGCAGCATAGTCCAAAGGCTAGAGAGGGCAGACCTTACCCAACAGTACTCGTCTTAGTCTTCCCACCCAGGTACTCGAGGTTCTCATGTGCTATTCCCTTTTCATTCAATTCAAATTATACTTTCAATTCATCCCATAAACAAAACATGTCAACTTCAATCAATTTTCACTTCAATACAAAAGGAAGGCATTTTGAAATCAACCAAGCACACACAAGTAGTCCTCAAAATACCCTTCCTATGCATTAATCAATTTAAAACATCCTTTGAGAAATAAGCGGACATATTAGATTCATCAAACAATGGTAAACCATGAAACCACCTACCTTAACCACTTGAAAAAACTAACCGGGTGAAATCCACAAGTAAGGGTGGAGGAAGACCCTATAAAAGTAAGAGGAAACCATAAACATTAGATCTCACCACCATTTGGTTCAGATTTAGCAAACCTCGGGCCACCATGGCCATAGGGGAGAAAGAAAACCATGAGAGGAAAAAGGAGAGAGCCAAAATAAGGAAAGGGAAGACCTTACTTGATGATTCCTTGAAGATCCAAGGTGAAATCAATTAAATAGAAGCCAAGCACCGGGGGGGGGGGGGCTCGTGTGCCTAAGGCTGGAGAAATCTGAGTGGGGGAGAGATGAGGGAAAAAGAGGGGTTAAAATGAGTAAGGGAATAATGAGAATTTCATTTTTTTAAGTTTTACGCAGACCACATGATTTGGTTGCACAGTTTACCAAATCGTGCGTCAACCGTGCATATCACCATTATCTCGCATGGGCACCTGCATAGTTGGTCTGTATGATTTGGTAAACCGTGCACCAAACATGAAAATTTGCGTTGTTAAAAACTACAGACATGTTGCATGATTAATCCTAACCATGCACTGACCGTGCAACGACCTAGTTTTTTTTCCAAATTTCCAAAATTTCAAAGAAAACAGTCCAAGAAAGATAAAGAAATAATGAAAGCTAATAAACTAATGATCCATACCTGAAAATGACATCGTGAGCGTGACAGTTAAAAATCGTTGCTAATTTATACGAAGATTTGATATAGAGGATGTGCATAACTCTCTCTAAATAACTACCATTGATCTATTGTTGTTTTTATGGTGATCGAGGATACATGTTTATTGTAGGTTGATACAGACCAAGACCTCTCATATTATGTGATGCGCTTATTCAGTGATAGTCATCGACCCTTGAACTATTGGAGGCGGACTTGAGGTGACACTCTAGGCTTACCGTCGACCCAGGCGGGGCCCTGGTGGATTGGGTCATGACACTCTCTTTGGAATCCCAATGTCGGGTTGAAATGTCTGCATGACTATGTTACTTGTCTCATAGATGAGCTTGGAGTCGGTTCAGTCATTTTATTCGAGGCTTGACTTCTCTGGCTCTCGAACGGCTTCAGCATGTTTGTTTATTGAGTATTTTGCAGTTGTGAGTTTTTTCGAGTGGCAGTGCCACTCTATAATCCTGCATGAAACTTGAGTTCAGATCTGAACGAAGGTGAATCTCTGTGGAACTGTACTAGCACTACATTAGATATTGTAGCGGAAACTGTAACAATAGTACTATTCACCCGAAATGAGTTTTTAGACCAAGCATTAGGCCTTCGGGCCACAGGACCTACAAGCCACCATTCAAGGGCTTTCGGGTTATCTGGAGTAGCTTCTACCGATGAATGCAATGATGCAACGATGATCAACGGCGAAGCAAGTTACCATACGATAATCTGTGTAACCAGTCACTAGCAATAGTGATCAACTTTTAGAGCACACCCAAAGCCTCAACGTGAGACATACATGACATACTACAAATGCGATGTCGGGGAATTGGGCTTGCGGACTATAAGACAACGGGAGGGGTTACTGCAGATTAAGTCTTTGCCCATCCAGGCCTTTAAGCATGTATTACAAGGCTTTCACCTCATGTTAGATTCCCTCCCAACCAAATTAAAAAACATACTTAGAAAATACAATAAAAATCAAGACCAAACCATATTAATAAATAAATAAATAATAATAATAATAATAATAATAATAATAATAATAATAATAATAATAATAATAAAAAGATCCAACGATGTAAGGAGCATCAATAAAACCTAGGGCAATACAAGGTTAGCCGCATCTCTACCCTCGGGTTTGGTCGGTGTGCTTCATTGGCGGCCTCACGTCTCCTCTGATCGTCCCTCGACCATGGCGGAGCAGGTGCGCTACTGTGTCTATATATAGATATATTTATTTTTTCTGGCTTTCACTTGGGAGTGCGCGGGGGTATTCTTCGCACATTTGTAGATTTTTCCTCCTTGATTTCTACTGAACAGTGGTTGTGTTTGTGCGATAGACGGAGAAGGCTTTTTTGAAGCAGCCGAAAGTTTTTTTGAGGTTAGGTTTTCAGTCCAAGGGAAATTTTATTTTCCCAATTTCTGATTATTTACATTAGCGTGCTTTTGAACTAAGCAGCTCGAAGAAACCCGCAAAGGGAAAGAGGCCTGGTAAAGGAGGAAATCGTTTCTGGAAGAATGTTGGTCTAGGATTTAAGACTCCCCGAGAGGCAATTGAAGGTATTATGTGTTGAAATTGTTAATACGATCTACCTCTGTCTGGCTCACTTCAATTGTTTTTATAGATTTTCGGATTTTGGGTTGATATAGGTTCTTTAGGAAATTGTTAGTGATTGATTACGTTTCTGATGGAAGACCTGGCCTATGAGATTAGAATGGGATTTCCTGGATGCTGTTTCTACATAGCGGAAAGTTAATAGTTAATGCCTCAGGGATTAAAATCAAATTTATGTTCTGTGATAGAAAAATAGAAGAGTGGCAGAAGATGCAGACCCCTGAAATTCCGACGATTGATTATCGATTCAATTTTGCTCCTTTTATTCTAGATGCAATACTTTATTTTTTAATATTCATTCCCATTTTTCTTTGATGTTTCTTCTGCAGCAACATGGAAGATTTTAGCTCATAGGGCAATATTTTTCAAACGTCATCTTACAGTTAGCATGTCCTTGTTTCTGAAATTTTATTGAATATTTCATAGGACTTGTAGTTTCACTATGCTGGCTGGGTCAATGTTGATGGTTATTGGGCAGCTTCATTACAAACATTAATGTAAAATTATCATTGCCGGTGCTGCTGCTGCTTCTCATGCAACTACTCCTGATTTTTTCATGCTTATTAATCAGTTTAGCTTAGCTTGATGGTGGATGTACCCAAGGGCCAATTGTGGCAACTGCGGGCCCAAGAATTGCCTCATGCATTTTTCTGTATACCTTGGCCAGTCTTCTCTTGTGGATATCTAGATGCCAATAGGTATTAAAATTCTCAAGGATTCACTGAGAGGGGGTGAATTAGCTTATCAATTTCTTTTACATCGCACCAATGAACAGCCTTCGTCATCGATTAAGACGATCTACTTGCCTACTATTTTGACTTTTCCGTCACTTCAATACTTAATTATGATGTGTTTAATCACTTAATTTAGCAACCACGCATTCCAAACAATGCATACACAATGGACACAATGAATTTACAATGTTTACTATTCAACATGAATGGCTACATCTTTGGCTTGATCCGGAAAACCCTAGATCACACGATCCACTAACCATCATGGATACAAAGAGTAGGGTTTATCCTTGAACTCTTGTTACATACAAATGTATGCCAACCGATTTAATGTGCTCTCACACAATCAAAATGATAATCTTCAAGAAATACAAGTGAGTTTTCAACCTTCAAATGAAATTCAAACCTATTGTAGATGAACTCCACCTTCTCTTCCCTTCCCCACACACTTAATTTGTAATCAAACAGTGAGTGAAACCAATCTACGAATACCCAAGATCTTCTTAACATTCATTTGAGATATTCAATCAACTTGAATAATCCTAGAACATCACCGCACACATTAAAGCAGTCTTCATTTAATTTCAAGAGTATTCTCAATCTTCACATCCAAGTGTTTCAACTTCAAGATATGATTTGATCTTTGGGTGTCTTCTTCTTCCTTTGTTGCACTTCACCAATTCAGGCAATGCCTCAAACTCTTACTCAGCAGCACCATGCTTTCCCTCTTTCCTCGCAAATTTCAAATTCAAATTCAAAATCCAACAAACTCAACTTCCATCACCACCCACTTCTTTCTCAACCGTTAGATCTTGACTTTTAGATCACCTTTAATATGCTAATGGTATGTTGAGGATCGAGCAAGAATGGATCCACATGGCACACATCAAGCCACAACATCAAATCGATTGAAAAATGGTACTAAACATAAATCACAACCCCAAGAGAAGTTGGAATTCATCTACAACAAATTCGAGTTTCTTTTGAAGGTTGAAAATCACTTTGTTGTATTTCTTGAAGATTATCATTTTGATTGCGTGGGAGCACGTTACATCAGTTGGGAGGCATTTGCACGTAACAAGAGTTAAAGGATAAACCGTTCTCTTTGTATGCATAATTATTAGTGGATCTTGTGATATCGGGTTCAAATTAGTTGGATTAATCTTGACTTTCAGATCGCCTTTAATATGCTAAGAGCATGTTGAGGATCGAGCGATAATGGATCTACGTGACGCACATCAAGCCACAACATCAAATCGATTGAAAACTGGCACTAAACACAAATCATGACGTAATCATTTGTGTTTTGGTGTGATACATGTAGTTACCAAACAGTTTTTTCCAAATGTTTTTCAAATCGATTTCCTTAACCAACACATTGCGGCGTAATATAAAGCATTACGCTGTAAACTTGAGCTTCACGACACAATCCCTGTCAACCCAAGTATTTTTACTAGTAAATCAATTTGAAGTTTTATTAATATTCATGTTAATTCCATTAATTCATATCAATATTTATTATTACGAGTCCTAGAAATAATTTTATTAAGTTATGGAACAAGAATATGGATTTTCATTTGAAAAAGAAATAGTTTTTATTCCAAATAAACATTTTTTCTATGTACTATATAGTTTTATTTAAAAGTATAATTTCTAAATTTTAGAAATTGAATTTGATAAAATGAGCTTCATTTTTGGTTTCATCATGTCAAAATTATCTTAAGCTGATTTTTTGAGATTTTAATGTGCAAGTTGGTTTTTGGTGAATAGTTAAAAAATACAGTTTTTATGAGTATCATTTCTTTTATGACACTTATGATAAAAGTATGTCATAAAAATTTATGAAACATATGGAACGTCCCATGCATGATGATGTATTCAAAATATCATCTAAATATTATTCAATTAATATAAATTAATTGTTATGTCAAGATAAATACAAAAACATCTATCTGTGTTGATGTAGTGCTTGGGCAGTATTGGAAAAATCAAAATCGGTGACACTAAGATGGTATCTAGGAAGGGATTAGACTTTGCTTTGTTAGATGGATAGGAGCTACTTAATGACTTAAGAGGTGGGGGTGGTGAATTGAGTTTTAATTTTTTTTTACCCCAAATAAATCAACCCTCGAACCGATCTTAACTCTTTTAACAACTGACAATGGAAACTAAAAGCAAAAAAGAGAATAATAGATCACAAGGAATTTACTGTTGTTTGGGGCACATGAATCCCCTAGTCTAGTCTACCAACGCTCTCTTCGCGAGTTTGTTGTTTTTCACTGTGCAAGTCCTTTTTCCAGAGACTTTGATAGTTGAGCGCAATCATTTCCAACTTGTTACCCAAAAGTTGTCGAGAGCTTTCACTGGACTCTCCCTTTTTACAAGACCCATCCACGATCTTTACAACATATAAAAGATGTAGAAAAGATATACAATTTCAGCTCATAGTTGGAAGATACAATTGATAAAGAACGAGACAATCTTTTAGAGAAATAATAGATTTTCAAAGATTAGCTCCAAAAGGTCTCTTGGCTGCAAATGATAAGATCTTCAAGGAATAACAACAATTGATTCTTCTTCGCAAAAAGCAAGGAGTTGTTTGTTTTTACAGGAAAGCAGCATATCATCTATGTTCTTCTTGCACCATATTATCTGTTTTTTTGTGTTTCTCTTTTGAATTTGAAAACTTCAAATATATATTCCAACGGTCAAGAGCACATAGAAACAATAAGCACTGTTCCCACATGTGACCCTTAATTCTGAAAATAGCAAACACAAAGATTGCTATTGACTGTAGCGACGATCTTCATTGGAACTAGCTCGTTCTTGGAAATAAACATATTATTTAATTCTCCTTTCCTTATCCTGCCATACAAATTCTGACAGAAAGGAAATTAGGCGTGGACTTCACTCGAGTTTCGGCAACAGTAATAAATACCGCGAAAGAGTGAATAGATTCTCTTAAAATACTTGCTTCTACAGACTTTAGCTACAATGGACATTATCTTCTTTGTAGATTGATTTTGTCTTCAGAACTTCGTAAGATAAACCACTCTGTATGATATTTTATTTGAGCTAAAAACACTGTTCCATAAGATAATTTTTGGCCTTGTACGATGTTTTGATCTTCGTGCGATGAATTCTTTGTATGATAATTCCCTTTGTCGAGTACCAACATATTGACTTTCTGAGCACGAAAGACTTGACACTATGATAAAATGATATTCATATAATAATTGCCTTTGCCAAAAGCACAGTTCGTAAGATATTCTTCTGCTTCGTACGGTAAATATCATACGTAAGACTCTCATAGGATAATCTACTTAGTTTGGAAATTGAAATGCAACGTGAAGATATATGTCTGCTCGTACGTTAATTTCCTTTGACAAAAAAACAGAAATCCTGGCAGCGCATGACAGATAACAGTTTGTACGATAAATTATCACTTCGTACGATAAATTATCACTTCGTACGATAAATTATCACTTCGTACGATAAATTATCACTTCGTACGATAAATTATCACTTCGTACGATAAATTATCACTTCGTACGATAAATTATCACTTCGTACGATATATTATCACTTCGTACGATATATTATCACTTCGTACGATAAATTATCACCTTGTACAATAAACCATTACCTTGAAAAAAGAAAGTTCAACAAAAGCATGCCAAAAAGAAATATTACTTGAAGAAAATGCGTGACAACCTGAAAACAATTAAGCAAAATTTATCAGTAAAACAATTGAGGATTTTGTGAGCATCAAAACATATGAAATAACGAGTTGTGTTGGAACAACATTAGCGTGACCAATATCCTTGACCTTTAGAGATAATAATGATGATTAAACAATGATTTTGTCATATATTCTTAAATTTTAAAATTATATAATAAGTTAATTATCCAAATGCTTACCCAACGTTTGCGCAAGGGGTAAGAAAAGTCAAAGCAATATCTTAAAAATGTTGTCGTGATAAGGATGAAAGTAAATATACATTATGAATGACTAGATGGCAATAATGATGAAGAATAAATTATATTAATGTTATTGATTTATTTTTAATTTTAAATAATAAGATAATTATCCAAAACCCTTACCCAGTGTCGACCCAACGCTTGTGCAAGCAAGATAATGGTCAAAGTAAATGGTTTAAAAATATTAAGTGATGAGATTTGGATGATTTATTTTGTGATGATTTTTGGGGTTAAACATGATAGGTTAGAAGTAATTTAAATGTTAAAATTTGAATTCCATAGTTATTTAGATATTTTTGAAGTCAAATTGTGTGAATAACTTTGAAAGTATTGAATTAAATATACATTATGAACGACTAAATGACAATAATGATGAAGAATAAATTATATTAATGTTATTTATTTATTTTTAATTTTAAATTATAAGATAATTATCCAAAACCCTTACGCAGCATCGACCTAGCGCTTGTGCAAGCAGGAGAAAGGTCAAAGTAAATGGTTTAAAAATATTAAAAGTGATAAGATTGGGATGAATTATTTTGTGACGATTTTTGGGGTTAAACATGATAGGATAGAAGTAATTTAAATGTTAAAATTTGAATTCTATAGTTATCTAGATATCTTTGAAGTCAAATTGTGTGAATAACTTTGAAAATGACTAATGTTAAACAATAATTTATAAATTGATAAACAAATCATTAAATCTTATCTCGAGACAAGTGGGTTGAGGAATGGTCGGACACATCATGTACTGCCCATTTGTGAACCACTTACCCTTTTAAAATTACATTATTTACCCTTAAAGATTGAGTATTTGCGAAAATACCATTGAATTTTTGCCTATAAAAAGACTCATTCTCACCTTTCCAAACCACATCTCAAGTTCGATTTTATTTCTAAATTCTCCCTAAACCCCTCTCCAAATCCCTTGCCAAAATCCCTTTCTTCAAAGGCTTTGGACTCAATCCAAATGAGGTGGTTCAAGGAACAAGGTGAGAGTTTCCGAGCCTCTTTCTCCTTTTTATTTATGATTCTTTATCTTAAAACTATTTTAAAACTTCTCTTCTTTTGCTTCCATGACTCCATGGTATTGACATTTTTTGATCATGTCAAAATACGCGTTTAAAAAAAATGTTTTTTTTTAATTTTCCTTTAAATTTTTTGAAGTATTTCTCTTAAACACTTTATATTCTTTATTTTGTGTTATAAGTGCCCTTCTTTGTACTCGTATGATTGTTTAAGGTCATTTTCTATTGACCTCGAATTTCTTTACAAAGGAATGAAAGAAATCTATTTTCACGTTTTCCGCATGAGTCATTCTTTACAAAAGCGTGAAAAAGTATCTTTCTATATGCATTTTGCATGAATGTATTTTTTTGTTGTGATAACCGTTTTTCTTAATGAAGCTTCCTTCCAAGTTTTCATGTTTTTTCAAAGTAATTTTTATTCCCATTATTTTGTGGATTTTTCCTTTTAAAAGTTATTAGATACTTCTTTTTATTTTTATGGGTGAGCTTTAAAGTTTGTGCTTATGGATTGGAAAGTGAGTTTTTATGAGTTTTGTTCATACTATATGGTGAAATTCAAGCTTCTATCTGTTTTATTCATGTTATGGTGCCTTGAGCAGTGTATTTAATGACGAGTGTGTTTGAGATATAACTCTTTAATGCATTGATTAATGATTTACTCAGAGATGATATTTTGGAAGTAACTGAGTAGTTTATTCCATTGAAAAAGTGATTTGAAAGGGTGATAATGAATTTGATGTCTCAAGATGCATTCATGGATTCTTTATGCTTGTCATGAGATTATTTTATGGTTTTTTTTATGAACTGGATTTCATGAGTGATTATGGGTTTTTACGAGCTCAAAGTTTATCATTTAAAGGAGAATTTTTTTCATAGGTTTTTACATATTTCACGTGTTTTACATATTTCAACGGACTAATAGGGTTTCTTTCTTTTTATACCCCCTACTGAGCTTTATACGTTCATCCCATGTTTTCAAATGATTTACACAGTTAAAGGATGAGTAGGAACACTAACGTAGTCAAAGTTTCAATTATAGAGATTTGTATTGAATGAAGCATGCGTATTATTTTTAAGAACTTGTTTTTGTGGAAAAAATGTACACTAAGCGGAAGTGTGGCTTCTATAATGTAATGAGTTTCTAACTTTAAACTAAAAGGGCATGAGAAATGTAATTAATGCAATATTTTCTCAAACTCTGGTAATTATAGAGTGATTATGTACAAAGTGTTATAGTTGGTATCATAGATGAGTTTAAATAATTTTAGAGTTAGGATGTTGGTAAGAAAACAACGGAAAGACAATTAGGGATGCTAATCAAATTTTTATGGGGATAAAACATTCATTTATGGTTTTATTAGCATGATATAATTTTTGATAATTCAAAGGTTTTCCAAGTTGGTTCATCTAATCAATGTCTATTTTAGAATGGTTTTCTACATAGGTAACATGGTGGGTGATGTTGGAAGACAACAAGAGGGCAATGCCTTTTCGAATCAACAACTCGAAATGGTTGGGGTTGGTGCCGAGCGATTTGTGGTTGTGTTAACTCAATCAACACAAACCATAAACGGTGGTACCGTTAGCGACAAAATTCTCCATAAAGAAATATGTCAATAGTGGAGCATTCCATGCGATTACATCTTCTAACATTTGGTGGAACCTTAGACCTGATTATAGGTGAAGGATGGATAAATGCTTTGGAGAATATATTTGAAGTCTTGTGTTCAAAGCATCAGAAGGTAACTCTTCTAGTTTATCGTATTGAAGGTGAAACCGACCAATGGTGGTCTTTGGTTAAATACAATTTCTGGAGTTGAAGCAAAAGGATGAGGACTATGCACTGAATTTTATTCTGGGCAATGAAAATAAAATTAATGGATTTTACTCAGGTTTGGAACCAAGTTTATGAAGGGCTTTAGTTACTCATGAATTTGGGAGTTATGTGGAAATTGTTCGATATGCTGAAAGAGTTGAGATAAAATTTGTTGGCTCTCATGACATCAAGGATAAGAAACGACCAAGGTGGCATCCAATGGGGAACCGACCAAGGTGGCAATCTTGATGTGGTAAAAAACATTTTGGGGAATATCTTACTAGACCCGGAAATTGTTACCAATGGTAAATTTCGACATGACTCATGATTGCAAATAAATGTGTAATGATCAAGCCAATAATGGGGAAACAAGTGGTTAGTTGGCAGTAAAATGTTTTAATTGCAATGAGACGAGTCATTATGCAAATATGTGTCCGAAGTTTCAAGGCGAAAATCATTAAGATCGTAAACAGAAAGGTGGGACGAAGTCATCTATTACTACTAAGGCAGATGTTGGTTCATCAAATGAAGCGGGGACAAGTACCTTATTTGTTTATTTGAATAATGCTAATATCTTGTTTGATTTTGGATCTACACATTCGTTTATTTCTCAGAAATTTGATGGTAATATGGAAATATCATCTCAAGAAATGGAGACTGAACTTTTGTAAAAACTTCCCGTGGAGGTATTAAGCATCACAAATTTATAGGAATCTCCCTATAATTATCTATGAAGTTGCTTTTCGTGTAAACCTTGTTGTCTTACCTATACTAGAGTTTGATATTATTTTGGATATTGATTGACTTTCGGGTTATCATGCTTAAGATAGATTGTAGAGCAAGTGAAGTTATATTTAATTTTCCGAATGAGTTTTAGTTTGTATTTAAGAATGAATTCATACCAGTGATAACATATCAAGAAGCCGAGAAATTGATAAAAGATGAAGTCGAAATATATCTTGCTCATTTCATTGAAAAGAAGAAAATTGTCTAACTTAATGACTTTCTAGTAGTAAATGAATATTTGGATGTATTTCCTAATGATTTGCTCGATGTTATTCCTGATCGGGAGGTAGAATTTATTGTCGACTTGGTTCCTGATGCTAAACCAATTTCAAAACCTCTTTATCGAATGACTTCACTAGAGCTAATCAATTGCAAGAATTGATTAATTAGGGTTTTATTCGCCCTAACACTCTACCTTGGGGTGCTCTTGTTTTATTTGTTAATAAGAAATATGGTTCTATGAGACTTTGCATTGATTCTAGAACACTCAATAATATTACTATTAAGAACAAGTATTTTTGCCTCATACTGATGGCTTGTTTGACCATTTTCAGGAAGCTCAATACTTTTTGAAGATTGACTTATGGTTTGGATATTATTAGTTGAAAATTAAGGAAGAAGATATTCCTAAAACAACGTTTTGAATGAGGTATAACCATTATGAATTAGTAGTTACGCCCTTTGGGTTATTAAACGCACCTGAAAATGAATTTATGGTGGACAAATTTATGGATTTGATGAATAAAGTATTTAGAGAATATATGGACAAATTTATGGTGGTGTTGATTGATGATATTCTCGTATATTTTTGTAGAATGATGAGGAAAGATGTGAACCCAATATCCAAGATGCCTCTCTAAGGGAGGCCTTTGTGTCTATTTATAATGAATAATAAAGATGACAAAACACTGAAGTCCGATGTGGGACACAAACTCCAACACTCCCTCTCAAGCTAGGTCTACCTAGCTTGGACACATAATTAAAGAAACCAAAGCAAAGAAAAACAAAGCAATCAACAAACACCCCCCTCAAGATGGACATACCCAACTTGATTACAAAACAAGACGAAACAAAAAAGAAATCATCCGTGATCGCAGCTCCCCTTGAGATGAAAATGATGGATGATGCCGTTGAAAAAGATGTGCCAACCGTAGAACAACGCCCGTCATGCAGTGCCCACTGGATGTACTCCATCTGTTGTGTGCTCGCCCATGGCTGCTAAAGGAAAGATGACCATCGTAGAACTCTCATACTCCCTTGCTGAGGATGACTTTTGCTTCAAGAGGTTGGATGAAACAACGACTGGAAAACAACCTCAAAACGGCCGGGTGAAACGACGTCTGGCTAGCGGACCCTAAAATGCTGATGTGAAACAACGCCCGTCTTTGCAGACCCTAAATTTTGATTGACAGTAAAGGTCTGCAGCAGGGAGCAGCGGAGAACGGAATAGAGGCAAAGAATCCATTTTGCAGCAGGTGTGAAGAAAAGTAACACAATAAACAAATTAGATCGATCAGATATCAAAGAGGCCATGGGTAGATTTGATCTCATCTATGGCCGTTCATTCCCATGATCTCGTCATTCATAGGCTTCTCATTAGAAAAAGTCACGAAACCGAAGCCCCTGGATTTGAGAAACTTGCTAGCAAGAATGGCCGGGTGAAGGCGGTCCGCAACGTCGAAGGTGGTGTTGGTGTCGATGGAGCTTTGCGGTGGGGCGATCGTCGGGAACCGAGAAGACGACATCGAATGTCGATCGAAGCGACCAGGGATTCAACGTTGATTTAGAAGGGGTGCAGGAGGAACTCGGAATCTGGTTCGGTGCCTCTAGGAAGGAGAAGCTTCACATTAATTTGCCAAGGCGGAGAGGGCTCGACAGCAGGGTGGTTGGATGAACGACGAGGGATGCTCGACACGGAGTGGGGCGACCGACTGAAAAGATTCGGTTGGGAGCAGGGGTCGTACAGGTCGGAAGGGGCGACAAGAATGGAGCTGTCGCAGGGAGGCGCACAGAGGCTCAGATATGGAAGAGGGACATCGCGTAGGAGGGCCATTAGGGCGGAGGAGCTGTCGCAGGGATTTTCTACGGGTGGGGGATGGATGACGGCTGCAGCGGAGGATGGGGAGTGGCGAGGGGGTGTGGGGATTCTCCGCAGGAGGGGCCAGTGACGGGAGGCGGTGGCTTCCGCTTGGGCGGGCTGGTGTCGGGGCACACAAGCCGACCGACGAGAGGGAAGGGGCCGTCGGGGGTGGCGCACATGCGGGTTGGCAAGTGAGGTGTCGGGATAGCCGCACAAGTGAGGCCGATCGACGAAGCGTAGGGAAAGCCGCAGAGGAGCCATGTAGATAGGCCTGGCGACGGGGCACCAAGACGGCGGGAAGCGCCAAATCAGCGACGATGATGACATGCTAGAGATCAAGGGCGCAGGAGGGGTGTCGCAGATGACAGAGGAGGGGCGCACTAGGAGGGGTCGTCGCACGGGAGTCGCCGACCAGGGAGTTGGTGACGCGGTGCTGTAACGATGGTCGACGAAGAAGTGGATGGGCAGAAGAGCCGTTGCACTGGAGGTGCCCTCGCACTGGAGGGCCGACGGGAGGGAGGCCTTCGCGCTAGAGGCTCGTCTCGCATGGAGGGGTGCACACAAAGACGAAGGGCGACGACTGATTAGGGCTCGGCGACCATGGGGCTGCCCCCCCCCCAGCCGGGGAAGTAAAAAAAATGTGTTGAAGGGAGAGATTCGAAGGGAGGGTTAGAGAACCCACTATAATAAAGATGACAAAACACCGAAACCTGACACTAACGATTTTAATAGTTGTGAGGATCACGACACATTGAGAATTGTTATCCAGACTTGAGAAAAGAAGTTATATGAAAATTTGGTAAGTGTGAATTTTGGGTGCAAGAAATCTCATTCATTGGGCACATTGTTACTAAAGATGACATAACAACTGATCCTGTTAAAATTAAAGTGGTGGAAGAATGTCCAAGATCAATTGATCACTGAGATTCATAGTTTTTTCGGATTAACATGTTATTTCCAATGGTTTGTTGAAAACTTTGCTCGATTAGTTAGCCCATTAACCAAGTTAAGGGGTGTTAAATTAATTTGGACCGACGGATGTTTTCGGGAATTAAAAAGGTTGGTTAATGCTCAAATATTAGCCTTGCCATCATGAAATGATGAATTTGTGATTTATAGGTTGTTTCAACTGAGGGTTTTGGTTGTGGTGTTTTGATGCAAAATGATCGGGTAATCGATTATGCAACATCCGACCCCGACTCATTGGCTTGAGAAGAGACAGAGTGACACTAACCTTAGGCGACATCACACCAACGACTTGTAATAAATGCCTAGGGCTTAAGAGAACTTGGGGGACGATTTGCCCTAAGAAACCTAACAGCCCGTCAAAAAGACATCAACCAACAAAAAGACATCGGAAACAAAATACATCAACCAACAAGACCAAAAAGACATCGCAACTCAAAGACACCGAAGTGACATCATCCCAAGCATCACTTGCACCGGTTCGAAGCTCCAACACCATCGACCACCATGCCCACGATATCAAGATGCTCACTAGAGAAATACGATACCTTTTCCTTCTCCGTATCACGATTTACAACATCCGTAAACGCACCAAAGTGCCCAAGCTGGGGGTAAGCATAAACTTAGTAGGTAATCCCTAAAGACTTCCCAACACACACTACTAGGACAAGAATGAGTTATCACATTTCATATAAAACAATTGAAAAACAGTTTAACGTTTTATACAAAGCTATAAATGAAAACCATGTGAAGAAAACCATAAAAAGCTTATTACCATTCATTAAGATTTGGCATAAGCATTCCCATGTCCACACACACACTCAGGTTTGGTGTAACACATTGAGGGTGGTACTTCACGACCATACTCCCATCCCACTTTGACGGTGGTGCTCCATGACCATACTCTATACTCTGACCCACTTTGAACACGCCAACCCAATTATGCCAAATTCCATGCCAATTCATTTTACATAAACAACTCTTTGAAAGCATTTTATCAAACATTTTGCTTGCATCAAAACCATTCCATAATTTTAAAACCATCATTTTAAAATTATAAGCAGAGGTTTTCCAAAAACAAAAACTATCCAATTTCCCATATTTTCAAAACAAAGCGAAATGATTTCCTTCAAGAGATCACACAAAACTAAACCTTGGTGGTAAAGCCAACCGATACGCCACATCACCAACTTGTTCAAGTATTTCAAAAGGGCCAATTCACCGAGGAGACAACCTGCCTTGCTTACCAAAACGTCGATGCCCTAGACTTGGAGAAACCCAAGAAAACATAATCACCCACCTCAAACGATAATGGTTGATGATGGTGATCCACCGCATACGATTTCTGAAGCCTCTAAGCCGTCGTCATCCTCTTTCTTATCATCCGAATCTTCTTCGTTGTCCCATGCGCAAGGCTAGGTTTGATAAGTGATGTCTCACTCACTTCCACCCAGCAAAGTGTGGAACGACAATGAAGACCATACAAAGTTTTGAAAGTAGCCACATGTATCGAGGCATGATAATTGTTATTGTATGAGACTTTTACTAACGGTATATGCTTCTCCCACGAGCCTTCAAAATCCATCACACAAGCTCTAAGCATGTCTTTTAACATTTGGATTGTCCGCTTGGATCGACCATCCATTTGAGGATGATACGTTGTGCTCATGGTCAATTGGGTTCCAAGGGCTTGCTGCAAGAACTTTTAAAACCGAGATGTAAACCCTGAGTCCTAGTCAGACACAATCGAAACTGGAACGCCATACATCTTTATAGCTTCTCGATTGGAGATTTTTGACAAGTCTTACACCGTATTGGATTCACAAATATGGATGAAGTGAACCGACTTTGTTAGCCGATCTACAATCACCCACCCATATGACATCGTTTTTCCGAACTGTTTTTGGCAGACCAATGACACAATCCTTGACTATCTGCTCCCATTTCCACATGGGAATTGATAAAGAATGCAACATACCAGCTGACCGTGGTGCTCCGCCTTGACCTGCTGACAGGTGAAACATCTCGAGGCAAACTATACCACTTTTCTTTTCATGTCAACCCATCAAAACCGTGCTCTCTATGCTTTATATATCTTTTGTATGCCAGGATGGACAACCCATCTTGAATGGTGGTAGGTAGAAAGAAGTTGTTCCTGATAAGTCAGAGGTACCACGATCTGATCTCTAAAATGCAACACTAGACTCCTTTCTAGCATTCATTCTTCAATGGTCTCCCCACCATTGAGTTCTGACCTCATGGTTAGGCATTCATGATCAGATGTATGAGCTTCCTTAACCTGCTCATCCAAATCAGGAACAAGAGAATCTGGAAAGAAAACGACATTATGGCCTTGCTCTGAAGCCTTTTTAGTCAACTGATTATATGACTTCCTACTTAATGCATCAACCACGAAATTTGCTTTACCTGGTGTATACATCTAGTCGAATTCAAACATCTGCAGATATTCCATCCATCTGCATTTCCTTAGATTCAAATCCTTTTGTGAGAAAATTGTTGGATTGATTTAGCCCGATCCATTTTGGATGATGTTGGGCCGAATGCTTGCGCAACTCCGCGGTGAGCTTGGGGTTGTAGGGGACAACACACCTTTTTGCTATGAGGGTGTGAGGGGTGAAGGCCCCTGACCCAAATTTTGGGACACTATAGCAACTCTGACCGACTGTAGCGGAGTTGACTAGTCGACACCGACATAGCCCTGTATCAGTGCGGACTTTGACACGACTACTGCAACATCTTTAGACTTTGGAGACAGTGGTACTGTAGTTGTGCTGACTTCTTTCCACTAACCACTGTAGCGGCTTGGACTTGGGTGGCCGCAACATTGTAGCAGTGCAGACTTCCAGCCACCTTTCACTGTAGCATAACGGACTTTCTGTGTAGTTGGTGGAACAATACTTTGTCCTCTTTATTAGCTCATTTCGAGCTAGGGTTTTTGTGCTTGAAACTCTGATCTCCCTGTAATATTGTGCTCTCAGATTATAGTGATATTTCTGCCTCTCCGTGGACGTAGGGATTATTCCCGAACCATGTAAATTGCTCTGTGCTGTGTTCTTATTTTGTTTTTGCCCTTTTTTCATCTGGAAACCTTTGTCGTGTGACTCCCGGTATTTCCGCAACAAAAATATGCTTCAAGCTCTTACGATCCGTGAAGACCGTAGATTTTTCACCAGAAAGATAATGACGCCATGTTTTCAAGCCATGAACTACAACAACTAATTCCAAATCACGTGTTGGGTAATTTTTCTGATGCACCCGTAACTGTCTCGAGCCATAAGCTACAACATGATCTCCCTATATGAGAACATATCCCAATCCAGATCGAGGTGCATCACAATAGACTACATACGCCTGTCCTGACTTTGATAACGTAAGAATAGATGTTGATGTAAGGCGAACCTTAAACTCTTGAAAAGCTTTCTAGCACTCGTCCTTTCATTGGAAAGGAACACCTCTCCGTCAAAACTGTCATTGGTGAGGCAAGTCGTGAAAAATCACGAACAAAGCATCGGTAATATACCACTAATACAAGGAAACTGCGTATCTCAAAGACATTATTTGGTGGTTGCTAAGAGATAACGACCTCTATCTTTTCAGGATCTACAGTAAACTCCTCTTCCAGTGATGACATGTCAAAGGAAACGTACCTCTTGTATCTAGAAATCACATTTTGAAAGCTTTGCATAAAGACGATGTTCTCGCAAAATAACCAACACTATAATCATGTGTTGTTCATGATGGACCTTTGTCCTAGAATACATCATAATATCATCAACAAACACCATTAAAAAGGAATCCAGATTCTTTTGGAAAATTCGATTCATCAATGCCTTAAACACCGTTGGTGCATTCGTAAGACCAAAGGGCACAACCTCATATTCATAATAGTCATAACGACTCCTGAAAGCTGTTTTCTGAATATCCTCCTTCTGAATTCGTAATTGGTGATAGCCAGATCATAAATCAATCTTAGAGAACCATGAAACTCCCCTTAATTGATCAAATAGATCGCCAATTCATGGAAGAGGATACTGATTCTTTATCGTAACTCGGTTGACCTCGCGATAATCCTCACAAAGAGTTTTATTCGCCTTCTTTACAAAAAGAACCGGTGCTGTCCATGGAGACGTGCTAGGTCAAATGAAGCCTTTGCTTTCCAACTCTTCCAACTTGTCTTTCAATTCTCTTAATTCCACTAGTGTCATCCTATAAGACGAAAGCGAAATAGGACCCGTACCTGGTAGGAGATCAATCGTAAATTCCATTTCTCTTTTGGGTGACAACCCAGTGAAATTGTCGGGAAAGACATCAGGAAATTGGTCAACAATTGTTGGAAAATCTCTGTCTGATTTCATAAACAGATGCCAAAGTAACTGCGGCCAACTGATAAAAGATAGTCCCAACCATCGATACCAAAGGTCTTGCTCTGCTTGCATTCATATCCCAATCTCTTTTAAAGATATGTCTAATGCTATCGGAAGATGTGAAACTAACCCGTCGTATATAACAGTTAGATGTGGGCGGGCCTTGAAGGTCGTCAACCAATCTATTCTCAAAATTTGGTTATAGATATCCATCTCAAGAACATAAAAATCCCAGATCAATTCAGCGCTATTGATAGTTATAGAACATGTTGCGCACTTAAATGCTCGACATTTCCATTGTCCCAGGGGTGTTTGAAGTTTCAAGACATGAGGCACCATATCATCATTCAAACCCATATGATCAACAACACGAGAAGCAATAAAAGAGTGGAACACACCCGTATCAAACAAGACTTGCATAATAGAATTCAAAAGAATCGTAACTCACATTGTCAAAGGACCGGATTGATCCTCCGTAATCATATATTCAACACTATAAAGCTGCTTAGTAGCTCCTCCCTGATCCTTGCTTCCTTGATGAGATTGCGTAACCTGAGGAGTTGTGGTGTTCCTAGAATCACCTTGGCTCGCTCGGTTCTGAGGTCGAGAGTTATTTTGACGAGATTGCCTCGTCGAAGCATAGGATGTTTTTGAAACATGAGATGTATCCCCAGTTGTTGACTTGGGAGCATTACGATAGTAACGCTGGAGATGTCCCATCTGATTACAGTTGTGACATGTTCTATTTGTTGCCGTACAATCTCGCTTGAGATGCTCAATTGAACCACACTGAAAACACCGAGTCTTACTCTTGGGTCGTGGAGGAAAGTCAACAGATCCCATGGTTTGGTTCTTAGACGCTCCACGGCCTAGGAAGTAGGTGTCCCACTTCCGCTTATTTCTAGCATTTGAGTTCCCGCCTATTCCTATGGAGATAAACGTACTCCCTCTAGCCGGATTTCCAGTGATGTCTCTTTCCTCCATCGTTGCTTTATTTACCATCTCCGTATAGTCGGTAATACAAACAACAATTATCTGCAAATCTCCGGTCGCAACCCAGTCTCAAAGATATCCGGTGCTTTCAAGGACGCACTAGGAGCAACTTCAGGCTCAAAACAGTCTTAGTTCATAAACTTGACTACATACTCTGTTACATATAGATTTTCTTACTTTAAGCTGAAGAAATCAATTGTTCTTACGATCTTGTATATGTGAGGACAAAATTGTTTGTTGAACAATTCTTCAAAGTCTTTCCACGTGATGCCTTGGTTGACTTTAGCTTGGACAACTAAATCCCATCATTGGTGTGCAAGATCCTTGAGCATATGAGTTGCTAACTTGACCATTAGCTCGGCTAGTGTACTAAGGAATTCGAAGATTTGGTTCATTCTATTCAACTCCACTTTTGCTTTTTAAGGCTCAGAATCCCACCAAAAGATGGGTGGATTTTGCTTTTGAAACTGTACAGAGTGATCACTTGTTAAAGCTCATCGTTCTGATTTCCTCTATCAACGGCTTGAAAAGCCTGGACGATTTTGGACAAGTTGTTGGTTCACTCGTGGTTCAGGTGCAACCACATTTTCGGTAGCTCTGACCCCATTCCAATGTTCTTCTCCAACCTTTTTCTTTAAATCTTCTTTTTTGTCCGCTCTAATACAGTTCAGTTTACCGGGTAATTTGTCGACATAACTCCAGCCCTTCGTGAAACTACCCGAACACCCGACCGCCTGCAGATTCCTTTAATAACTCTTCTCCCCAACAAGTTCTCTCTCCATCTTCCTTGCTAATATTAGCATCCAAAACTTGTTAGTCGGTTCGTGTGTCGAAATTCGGTTTTCAATCTCGGATCGCAACCCTCTCATGAACATGCTTATGTACCACGACTCCTGAAAGTCTGAAATCCTCAATGCCACCTGCTCGAATTCCTTGATGTACTCATCAACTGGCCCGGTTTGGCGTAAGGTCTTCAAAAATCTCAATGGATCCCCCTTTTGTTGATTTTCCATACCTTTTCATGATTGCCGGTTTGAGTAACTCCTAGGACGAATTTGGTGAGGCTCTATGTCAGGACAAGAACCGGTACAAAGCTGTTCCTTCCATGCATATCTGAGCATGGTGTAGCTTCATATTTTCTGAAGTTTGATTTATCAAAAAGCATGTATCAGCCTTTGCAATCCGACCATAAGGATCGTCTCCAGTAATCGAAGGCAATTCCACCTTTCTCACAACTTCACACAATGTTTTGCATGGTCAATTCTATTGTTGCTACTCGACTATCCATCCTCGTTTGCATTCAGGTGTTCCTCTAAGAATTGGTCACCGTCTCAAACGTTCAGATGCAATTGTTGTATCTGCACTTGTCGTAGGCGAATTTGTTTTCTCCACGCACTCGTCACAACCAAGAAAACTTCTAGAACTCATCTCGTCCGCTCCCTTGCAAATTTGTTCCCCTACAGAGTCGCCAAAATGTTAGAACAAATTATAAATGGGAAAGAATTAAGCAATATGAAGTGACCTTTGTATATGTTTCTGTAAGAATAAGCTGTAATTACTCAAGCTACAATTGCGAGGGGAAGATAATTAGAAAAGGAGAACCTGGCGAAGTCCACTTGCCTGGTTCTAGCTTGTTGTAGGTGGTGAAGCTCGGAGGAAGGTTGCTTCCTCACAGACCGCTACCTGAGTCCCGAAATTTCAAAACAGAATGCATGCTCAAGCCAAGTTGGCCCCTCAGTAGAATATAAACCCTCTCTTCTAAGAAACCAACTGAGTCATAAATCCACATTACCCTTGTCCCTTCGCTAGTAAGAGTACAAACCACCGGTGATTGTGAGCTAATAAGTGGGTCCACCTCCTTATTACTAACAAGTATGCCCAAAAAGAAGATTATGGATTGCAAGAGAAAATAGAATTGATAAAGGAAGGTTACAAGAATTTAATATTGATGAGAAAGGTATTATAAGATTTGGAAGAGGATTATGTGTACCAGATGACTCATTTGAAAAAATAATTATCGAGTGAGGCTCACAGTTCTCTATATTCCATTCATTCAGGAAGTACAAAGATGTATAGAGACCTTCGAGAATATTTTTTGGTGGGAAGGAATGAAGAAATGTATTGATGATTTTACCTTGAAATGTTTGATTTGTTAACAGGTTAAATCATGAGATTCCCAAAGACATCTCAAGGTAATAATGCGATATGAGTTATTATTGGTTGTCCAACTAAATTTGCTTATTTTCTTCCTATTCGAGATAATATGTTTTTGAATCAACTCTCTTGGCTCTATTTGAAAGAGACAATAAGATTACAGAGTTCCTTTTTCTATTGTATTTGATTGTGAACCAAGGATTACATCCAATTTTTGGAAAAGATTTCAGAAGTTATTAAATACTGAATTAAGTTTTAGTACAACTCTTCTTCTTCAAACTGATGGGCAATCCGAGTGGGAAATTCAAACTTTGGAGGATATGCTTTGAGCCCGTTCATTGGATTATCGTGGAGTTTGGGATCTAGACCTTTCTTTGGTTGAATTTTTATATAATAACAGTTTTCATTTAAGTATACAAATGATACCTTTTGAAGCTTTGTGTGGAAAACGGTGTCGAACTTCAACTTGTTGTGATGAAGTTGGGGAAAAGAAGTTGTTGAGACTTGAATTGGTGGGAGAAATGGTTGAAAAGAGGAAATTGATTCAATGCCATATATGGGCAGCTCAAAACATACAAAAGAGATAATCGAAGGAAAGAACCTTTATTTGAGGTAGGAGATCACGTGTTTCTTAAAATATCTTTTTGGAAAGGTGTGATGAGTTTTGGTAAGAAAAGGAAATGAAGCCCACGATTTATTGGTTCATACCTGAAGGTGGGATTAGTGGCTTATCGAGCATCCTTACTTCCAAGTTTATCTCAGGTACGTTTCTTTACTAAGGAAATATGTACCTGGTGCATCTCATGTATTGAGCTTTGAAGGAGTGCAACTGGAGGAAAATTTTTGTTATGAGGAAAAATCAGTTCATATTCTTGGTTGTAGAGAGAGGAAGTGTTGCGATATAAGGTAACTTGTTTTGTTAAAGTTTTATGGAAGAATCATATGATTGAAGAAACGACATGAGGACATGAAGAAGCTATGAAGGAAAAGTATTCCCACCTGTTTACAAACGAGTAAAAATTGTGGGGATCCAATTTTTTAAGGGGGAGAATGTGATGACCTAGGTATTTTTACTAGTAAATCAATTTTATGTTTTATTAATATTCATGTTAATTCTATTGATTCCTATTAATATTTATTATTATGATAATTTTAGAAATAATTTTATTAAGTTATCAAACAAGAATATGATTTGTCATTTGAAAAAGAAATAGTTTTTATTCCAAATAAACTGTTTTTCCATGTGCTATATGGTTTTATTTAAAAGATTAATTTCTAAATTTTAGAAAGTGAATTTGATAGAATGCGTTTCATTTTTGGTTTCATCATGGTATAATTATGACATAAAAATTTATGAAACTTATGAAATGTCTCATACTTACGATATGCCCAAAATATCATCGAAATATTATTTCGATTAATATAAATTAATTATGTTTTGATAAATACAAAAACATTTATTGGTGCTTACGTAGTGCTTGCGCAGTATTGGAAAAGTCAAAATTGATATATTTAAGATGGTATCTAGGAAGGGATAAACCTTTGCTCGACCTTTAGAGATAATAATGACCACTAACCAATGATTTTGACATTTATTCATAAATTTTAAAATTATATAGCAAGTTAATTATCAAATTGCTTGGCCAATGCTTGCGCAAGGTAAGAAAAATCAAAGCAATATCGTCGACGCTTTGGTTGTGTAAGCAGGAGAAAAGTCAAAGTAAACGGTTTAAAAATATTAAGTGATAAGATTTGGATGAATTATTGTGTAGCGATTTTTGGGGATAATCATATGTAAGCAGTAATTTAAATGTTTAAATTCGATTTCCATAGTTATCTAGATATCTTTGAAGTCAAATTTTGTGAATAACCCTTAAAATGACTTTAAAAAGTATTTAATATTAAAAAATAATTTATAAATTGATAAAAAATCTTTAAATCTTATCTTGAGACAAGTGAGTTGGGGAATGATTGAATATATCATGTATTGTCCATTTGTGAACCACTTTCCCTTTTAAAATTACATTCTTGACCCTTAAAGATTGAGTATTTGTGAAAATACTATTGAATTTTGCCTATAAAAGGAGGCTCATTCTCACCTTTCCAAACTTGGTGGTTCGAAGAGCAAAGTAAGAGTTTCTGAGTCGTTTTCTCCTTATTTATGATTCTTTGTCTTAAAACTCTTAAAGATGATCCATTACCTCTCGAACTCTTTCATAAACAGTATCTTGTTTATAAGATAATGTTTTTATAAAAATCTAATATTCATTGGGTTTTCCCTTCATTTAAACTCTCTTAACTTATGTCTTTCATGGAAATCTTTCAAAATTGATTTCATTATTGAATAACATCAATATACAAGTAATTTAATGATTATGATTCTGGAATGGTAAATTATCCATCTCAACAATGAAATTAAAGATCACAATCACAGTAATTTTTAACCGTAAAAAACAAGGTTTTCAGTTAAGATTTTTTGAATGGTGACTTTCATGAGCAGCGGAAGAAGAGGATTAAAGAAGAAGATGGAGTAGAGGAAGAACATGTTTCCTCTGGAAGGCACTGCTCCTCGAGGCCTGAGGCCGAACCCCCTTGTTCAGCAGCAGCTGAAAGCCTAACTAAACAATTGGTTCCCCGCACCCCCCCACCCTGACATCTACAACCTCCCCCATTTATTATTTCCCAACAACTCCAACTACTCAGCCAACTAATTCCTAATGCAAAAGATATCCCTGCCCTTGACAGTTTATTACTCACCCTCCCAACACTCAGCACCCCTATGCAGGGCAACAAACCCACATTCCTATCAATTTTGCCCTCATAAAATCTACCTGTCCTCAAGGTGAGGAAACTTCATGAATTTCTGGAAGTATGCTACAATGTCACTGCTGTGGTGGATGGTCCTAGTGGAAGCTTTTGCTGCTCTAGATTTATTGTCTGCATTCCCAACAACTTGTAGGCACCCTGCCATGGTGTTGAATAGTTTGCAAAACAGCACCAGTGCCATAGCAAAAATGGCTGATAGTGAACAGCTGAAGCAACACCAGCTTGTATGTCTGACTAACACGGGGAAGAGCGAAAGTAGCCAAGCAACTCCAGTTTATATCACTGGATTCCGGAAACACCAACTGTTATTCACTGCAGCCATGTGAGACGGCCATGGTGTCTCCAGCTCTGGTCGAGTGCTATGAGAAAGTTCATGTCGTCCAAAGAAGCTTCCAACTGGGTTTAGGCCCTTCATGGAAGCAGCTTCCCTCTTGACGTCCTCCACCCGCTTCATTTGAACCAAAAGTATCTTTGGAAGCAAAGGATTCAAAGATTTAGAAGGTCGTCGAGCAGTCAGCTCAACAAGAGCCCGTGCAGGCGCCTACATAGCCTGCGACATCTCACATTGCTGTCTTAGATGGGAACCATCATGCATGAGTCGGTAATCCAGGAGTAAGCAGTCAACATAAATTCCAGGTCTGGTCCCTTCAGTCTAGTGCGCCGAACTGCCTCCGCATGGGCTGCGGGCATCACTGCCTGCTTTTGCCAAACTTCGAACTCCCGCATGTCAAACATCTTGAGCAGGATCAGCTTGCATCTCCCGTGCGATGTTTGGCAATCTCAGACCATTTTTTCTAGTGTCTTTCCTCTGGTCTCCTCCATCAGTAGCTGTTTTTGAACTGCCTCTGCCTTTGTCGTCTAGTACCAACTTCTCCTTGGTAACCTCCTGAGTCGCACTCCCTGCATGTGCCATATACAACTGTGTCACCATCCTCAACCTTGATACTTTTCTTTCTAGAGCCGCAGCTCTATTCTTAATGTCGCTGCACTGCGAGACCATAGCCACTGCTGCGTACTGCTTTCCTTGCTGCATGGCCTTAGGCCGCTGCGTCAGGGTTGTTTGCGTCGCTGGTCCTCTCAGACAAGTATCCTCAAAACACTGTTCGAGTCAGGAAATGAGGCGTCTGCTTCGTCCGCTTCAGCTATTCCGCACAAACTAGGAACTCTTGCTTCTGGTGCGTCCGCTGCGTCACCTTCTTCCTGCATCACACTCTTGATTTCCACTCCACAGGTCAACTCTCTGTCAAGATTCTCTCAATGAAACCACCAATTGATTGGAATCAGTTGAGCGAGAGAGGGAAAAACAGTTGTTTCTATTATTTCCAGTAGTTGCAGCTGACAAGAATTACAATGAACGGAAGAAGAGGATGGAAGGAATTAAGGATGAAGAAGACTCCTCTAGAAGGCACTGCTCCCCGAGGCCTGAGGCCTAACCCTCTCGTTCAGCAGCAGCTGAAAGCTTAACTAAACAATTTGCACCCCCCAACATTTTGCATCCTCCCCCATTTAATATTTCCCAACAACTCCAGCCATCCACCAACTACTTTTTAATGCAACTTTTTAATTCAAAAGACATCCTTGCCCCTGGCAGTTTTTTACTCACCCTCTAAACACTCAACACCCCTACGCAGAGCAGCAAACCCACATTCTTATCAGTTGTGAACCGAACAATCACAAAACATCCGACATAAACAATACCAATTTGTTAAATGAATGAAATATGATAATTAATGGAATAGAAGGAATAATAACAATGAAATGAACATGAAAAGGTTTTGAAACAAATAAAAATAATTAATATAATTTTATTATTTACGAGAGTAGAGAACGTACTAGACGATTTGAGACTCGATAGGGGATTTTTCTTTTAAATATCTACTTTATAAGTTTTGAAGTCTTTGTCTCAACATTTTCCTTCTGTTCATATTCTTTATTTTGTGTTATAAGTGTCCGCTATATTTCCATGATTGCTTAAGGTCATTTTCTATTGGCCTTGACTTTCTTTACAATGGAATGAAAGAAATCTCTTTTCATGTTTCTTTACAAAAGTGTGGAGTATCTTTTTATATGATTTCCCCATGAATGCATTTTTCCTCTATTATAACCACTTTTCTTAATGAAGTTTCTCTTCCAAGTTTTCATGGTTTTCCAAAATAATTTCTATTCCCATTGTTTTGGGAATTTTTCTTTTTAAAAGTTATTAGAAACGTAAAGGATACTTCATATTTTGATGGGTTTACTTTAAAGTTTGTGCTTATGGAATGGAAAGTGAGTTTTTATGAGTTCTATCCATATTATGGTGAAATGCATGCTTATATGTGTTTTATTCATGCTATGGTACTTGAGCATTGTATATGATGATGGGTGAACCCGAGATATAACTCTCCAATGTATTGGGTAATGATTTAGTATTCAGAGATGATATTTTGGAAGGAACTGAATAGATTATTCCATTGAAAGAGCGATAATGAATATGATGTCCCAAGGCGCATTCATGGATTCTTTATGCTTTATATGAGATTATTTTATGGTTTTTTAAGTTTTCATGAGTGATTATGGTTTTTTACAAGCTCAAAATTTATCATTTAAAGAAGAAACTTTTTCATGGGTTTTCATATATTTCAATGGCCTAACGAGTTTTCTTTCCTTTCATACCCCTTAGCTTTATATGCTCATCTTACATTTTCAAATGATTTTACAGGGTTGAGTAGAAATACTAACAAAGTCAACATTCCAATTTTGGAGATTTGTAATGAATGAAGCACGTGTGTCATTTTTAAAAATTTGTTTTTGTCGAAAAAATGTACACTGAGTGGGAAGTGTGCATCTGTAATGTATAATGAGTTTCCTGATCGTCTAGAATTCTAAATCGAAAAGGTTATGGGAAATGTAAGTAATGCAATATTTGATACCAGTCTGGTAATTATAGAGTGATTATTTACAGAGTGTTATGCAATCACCAGACCAAAAGAGTTGGGCGATCATCACTTTAATTACGCCCTTTCATTGCGGCGTAATTGCTAGCTTCATGGTGCAACTACAATTTTTACGGCGCAATAATCTGCGCCCAACATCCAGCAAGAACACATGTGAACCAGGACCTTTTCATTGCGGCCCGACACATATGTCATGACAACCAGAACAAGCAACATCTCTTCTGGAAAGACAATCACACCATTGTCCTTTTCTCTTCACCAAAACTTCTACAAAACCATCAAAACACTTCTAGACAGTCCCACTCATTCTTGGACCATCTTCAGCGTGTTTTCAAGCAATCCAAACACCTCAACTGATTCGAATTACCTGATTTGTGATTTAATGGGTTAACAATAAATGTCAACACCAACATTCCATTAACACGTTCACTATCAAAACACTTCTAGACAGTTTCACTCATTCTTGGACCATCTTCAACGTGTTTTCAAGCAATCCAAACTCCCAACTGATTCGAATCACCTGATTTGTGATTTAATGGGTTAACAATAAATGTCAACACCAACATTCCATGAGCACGTTTATTTCTTCACTTCACCATGACAATCTCCCCCTTCAACTCAAACAACTTCTCGGGTACAACACCCTCCTCGAACAACTTCCTGGTCACAATAATCACCTCTTTTGGATTTTGTTGTCAACTAAACAAACTTAAATCACTGTCAAACTAAGCAATGAGTCATTGCTCAATCATTCTAAGCTTATGTGAGCGGACTCGGTGCAAGTGACAAGAACAATGAATAATAATATCAAAATTTTCGATTAGAGTGACATTCACTCACACTTCTCTTCTCAACTCATCTCCTCAACAAAACTATTCCTGTACATGTGCCAAACAAACTTAAATCATCATCAAACTAAGCAATGAATCATTGCTCAATCATTCTAAGCTTTCGGTAGCGAACTCAGTGCAAGTAACAAGAATAATGAATAAGGAAATCTAAATTTTCCATTAGTGACTTACATTCACTTCCGAACAACCACTCTCACTTCTCTTCTCAACTCATCTCCTCAACAAAACCGTTCCTTTATGTGTGCCAAACAAACTTCATGCATACGTACTCAACAAACATTCACACATCACACGCGCACACGTTGATTTCTCAGCTTTTCCCCTTTTGAAAAACTTTCCCTAAATATATTCTCTCCTTTGAGGTAAAACATATTCTTTGAATTATGTTATCCCCCCCTTTGATATCAAAAAATCCGAAGACAAGAGAGGGGACAAGACACCATACCTAAGCCTTGAAAATGTCAAATTTCTATCCCTAAGCCTTGAAAATGTCAAATTTCTATCATCAACCTCAATTTTTGAAATACCCTTAGACAGAGGTTTGGTAAAAGCATTTGCAGCTTGCCCCTTTGTAGGAATATATTCCATCTTGATGAATCCTTCTCCCACGTTTTCTTTGATAAAATGGTACTTGATGTCAATGTGTGTTGATAGAGTGTTTAACTGGATTTCTCAAAAGATTTTACGACACTTCGATTATCATAGTCCACCATCAAAGGTAACTTCACTTCCACTTCCAAATCTTTCAGTTGTGTCTTCATCCACATTAGTTGAGTTGTTGTTTGGGTTGCAGTGACATATTCCGTTTTTGTTGCGCTTAGGGTAATAGAAATTCTGCTTTTTTGTGTGCCGTGCAACACACCTTCCTCAAAAGATTTTACGATGCAGTTTTCTTTTTTTGTGTTGTGTTCTGCAGTGACGGATGTAATCGACCTTATATTATAACAAATCATAATTTTCAGCGCTGTTAAACCCTCTTTTTATTATTATGGGTATTTCCGAGTCCCACATCGGAATACTTCTTTGTATCTTTCGCCGTATCATTCTATAAAAGTAGGCCCCCACCTTACCTTGAGGGTAAGTGGGTTTCCTCATTCTACATGGTATCAGAGGGAAATTAGTCCCGACCCTCCCTCCCTGCGGATTCCCGGTTCTGTCCGGCCCCGCCTCTCCCCTCCTTCTCGGCTAGGGTTCCACCCGGCGGCCCTCTTTCCTGCGCGTCGCCCTCCCGCAGCTCCCGGCTCCCCGGCGGCCCTCCTTCCTGGCGAGGCTCCCGGCTCCCCGACGTCCCGCTCGCGCTGGGGTTCCACCCCAGCGCGCTCCCGTCTCAGCTCCCTCGCCCGGCGCCTCCTGCTGCTCCCGCGCCTCCCGCTGCTCCCGCGCCTCCCGCGTGCTTCCGCTGCTCTCGCCCCGCGACTCCCCTTTCGCCGCCTTTACCCCAGCAGGCGCCCTCACCCCTCGACGGTCGCGCCTCGAGTCGCGCCTCCAGTCGCCCCCGTCGCCCTCACCCAGCGCGCCTCCTTCCCCGACAGCCCTCTCTCCCGACATGGTTTCCCTCCCGCAACCCTCTCTCCAGGCGCGACTCCCCTTACCTAGCGGCGTCCTCATCCCGCGGTGCCCTCGTCCTGGCGCCCTCGGCCTCGTCCTGGCGCCCTCGGCCTCGTCCCGGCGGACCCTCCCGGCAGCGCGCCCTCGTTCCGGCAGCCCTTCCTGCACGCGCACGTCTTGCGCACGATCATCCCGCCGGCCCGCTGCATCAGCTACCCGACGCTTCCATGGCAGACTCCTCGGGACGTGGCCGTGCTTCAAGTCGTCCACGTCCCTTCTGTCAACATTGTGGCAAGTTTGGCCACCTGATCGCCCGATGTTGGGTCCTGCATGGACGACCATCTCAGCACCCGCGGCAGGGACAGCCTGCGGTCCAGGCCGCGTCCTCGACTGTCGCCTCTCTTTCCCCGTCTCTGGCCCTTTCTATGGCCGACCTCAGGCGGCCTCACGATCCTCCGGCCTCTGTTCGCCCCGCTGCCTTTGTCAGCCATTGCTCCCCTGCATGGCTGCTGGACTCAGGTGCCTCCGACCACCTCACCGGTGATGCTGGTATGCTGACGTCTTACTGCACATATGCCGGTTCTTCAGCCATCACCGTCGCTGATGGCTCCACTATCCCCATAGCGGGTTTCGGCGCATGCTCCCTGACTCCATCGATACACCTACCCTCTGTGGCACATGTGCCCCGCAGTCCCTTTAATCTGCTTTTCATCAGTAAACTGATTAAGGATTATAACTGTGCGGCCATATTTACCTCTTTTGGTGTTGTGTTTCAGGAGCAGACTACGAACTGGGAACTTGGTCGAGGCCGGCTTCGAGACGGGGTCTACATGTTCGAGGGACCAACACCCATTGCTTGCACGTCTACCTCTTCTCGGGCACTAGATCTTCATTCCCGATTAGGACACCCGCCTGCTTCCATCATTCATCAGATGTTTCCAGACTTCAATCGGACTCCTATTTTTCATTGTGAGTCCTGTTCTTTTGCGAAACATCATCGCTCTTCCTACATTCCTCGCACGGATACACGAGCCTCCCACCCCTTTGATCTGGTTCATTCAGATGTTTGGGGCCCGTGTACCATTCCGAGTCACTTGGGATATAAATACTATATATCTTTCATTGATGACTATTCACGAATGACGTGACTTTACCTTCTTTGAGAACGCTCCGAAGTGTTTTCCACCTTCCAAACCTTTTTCAATGAAATTAAGAACCGTTTTTCTATCTCTGTCAAATGTCTCCCGCTCGGATAATGGGCACGAGTATCTCTCCACTTCCTTTCGGCAGTTTCTCCAGACGAATGACATCCTTCATCAGACCTCCTGTCCTGATACACCCCAGCAGAACGGCGTGGCCGAGCGGAAACACAGACATATTCTGGAGACTGCTCGTGCCCTCATCTTCCACCGATAGGTGCCTCTGCTCTTTTGGGGAGATGTCATTCTCACTGCTACATACCTCATCAATCGCCTTCTTCTATCCTTAAGGGGGAGACTCCCTTTCGGGCTCTTTTCCCCACTCCCCCTCTTCATTCCCTCCCTCTTCGAGTGTTTGGCTTCTTGTGTTATGTTCGTGACACTCGCCCTGACCGCACCAAACTCTCTCCCAAATCCCTCCACTGCATATTCCTTGGTTATTTCCGCACTCAGCGCGGATACCGCTGCTTCTCCCCGGACCTTCGTCGGTATGTCATCTCAGCGGATGTCTCCTTTGTTGAGAGTTCTCCATTCTCCTTTCCCTCTCCTCCTCCTGACTCTGCTATTGATGATTGTCTTCCCCTCATCATCCATCCTTTTCCAAAGTTGCCTCCTCCTGCCTCTCCTCATCTTGACCCTGCCATCGATGATTGTCCTCCTCTCATCATCCATCCTCCACTGGCGTCAACCCCTGTTGACACCCATTTTGGTCAGGTCTACTCCCGCCGTCCTTCGACTGTATTCCCCGTTCCGGCCAGTGACACTGATGCTCCAGCTTCGTCCGCTGCTCCTGCTCCGCCACCCGAGGACTTGCCCATTGCCTTACGGAAAGGTACTCGCTCCTGCCAGAGTACTCCTCTATTTGTATCTTCATACAGGGGTCTCTCCGCTCTGGAGACGGTTTCTATACCTTGCACGGTTGGTGAAGCCAAATCTCACCCCGGGTGGCTAGCAGCAATGCGGGATGAATTGCAGGCTCTGGAGGAAAACCATACTTGGGATCTTGTCCCCCTTCCAGCAGGCAAACAGGCAGTGGGCAGCAAATGGATTTACACCGTCAGGCTGAATCCCGATGGCACTCTCCATCGCCTCAAAGCCCGCCTTGTGGCCAAAGGCTTTGCTCAAACATACGGTGTTGACTACTTTGATACCTTCTCACCGGTTGCCAAGATGACCTCTGTCCGGTTATTCATCTCTCTCGCCGCCCATCATCAGTGGCCTCTTCATCAATTGGATGACAAAAATGCCTTCCTTGAGGAAGACATCTATCTACAGCAGCCCCCCGGATTTTGTGCCTCCGGCGCTGAATCTTGAGTCTGCCGTTTACGCCGCTCTCTTTACGGCCTCAAAACAGTCTCTCCGTACTTGGTTCGACCGCTTTAGCACGGTCGTCAGCGACTTTGGGCTTTCTCGCAGTATGAAGGACCACACTCTCTTCTACAGGACGACCCCACATGGCTGCATCTTATTGGTCGTCTATGTGGATGATATCGTCATCACCGGGAGCGACTCTGTGGGTATCACCCATCTCAAGGCCCATCTTCACCAGCACTTCCACACTAAGGATCTTGGTTCTCTCACATACTTCCTCGGCATCGAGGTTTCCTACTCCTCGGACACCGTCTCCCTCTGCCAACGGAAGTATGCATTGGATGTATTGCAGGATGCTGGGCTGACTCAGACCACTGTGGTCGATACTTCTCTCGAGCCTGGAGAACGGTCTCTTTATGCCTCCTCGACACTATACCCACATCCCGAGCGGTATCGTCGATTGGTGGGTAAACTCAATTATCTCACCATGACTCGACCCGATATTTCCTATGCGGTAGCCAAAGTGAGTCAATTTATGGAGCATCTGACCACATCTCAGTGGGATGTTGTCATCCGCATCGCCAAGTACATCAAGCGCGATCCTGCCCGTGGCCTTCACTACTCCCAGCATCCTCATCAGCATATTGAGGCCTTTTGCGATGCTGATTACGCTGGCTGCCTTGCCACTCGGAAATATACCTCTGGGTTTGCCATATTCTTGGCAAGCAACCTCATTTCTTGGCGCAATAAGAAACTGATGGTCGTCTCTCGCTCCAGTGCTGAGTCTGAGTACCGTGCCATGACCACCGTCACTACCGAGATCCTTTGGCTTCGGCAACTCCTCCAGGAGCTTGACTTTCCTCAGCAGACTTCTGCTCACATATGGTGTGACAATCAGGCAGCCACTAAAATTGCTTCGAACCTCGTCTTCCATGAACGCACGAAGCATATTGAGGTGGACTGTCACTTTTTTCGCCACCACCTGGAGCACAAACATGTTAGCTTTAGCCACATTCTGACGGCAGACCAGCTTGCTGACATCTTCACCAAAGGCCTCCCCGGTCTTGAAGCTGTCAAATAAAGCACACTTTCATTAAATTTTATGAACTCCTTTTGATCAACTTCCTTTCCATCTTCTTCTTTTGAAAGTTTGGTTCCCACTGAAATTGTAGTAGAAACCAACTTTGGGTCCTCTGTATCAGAATTATTCAAAAGTATTCGAGCATTGTTCACATGAGAGAGAAAAATGTTATCCTCTTGAGAAATTTTGAGGCCTAAGAAATGCTTGATATCTCGCAACATTAAAAATGTTTTCATTTGTGTGACAAACTCCTTGCAAACACTTCATTCATTTCCAGTAAATATAATATTGTCAACATAGACGATAACAATGAGAGATACCTTCTTACTTTCTTTGATGTAGAGGTTGATGTCCACTCCTTTCTCTGAAATTCTGCGTTTTCAAACACGAATTAAGCTTCTAATACCATTTTCTTGGAGCTTGTTTTAACACATATAACACACTCTTCCTTATAAACATCTTCTGGGGGTACAGCACTTTCCTCAAAACAACTTCTTCACCACGTCTTTTTTTTTTTGCATTTTTTTAATGAAAAAATTAGATGATAAATTTGTTGATTTACAATAAGTTTTCTGCCTCGTTCCATATTTATATCACCGGGGGGTATTTTCTTTTTAAGAGCTTTACCTGGCTGATAAGGATGTCTGGGCAATTTAGCATCCAATATTACAGGACGGCCTTGCCTTGTGGGTCATTTACAAATTCTGTGTACTTAGGTTGCTTTATTTATAGTACTTATCACTTACGATAACTGGTTTGAAAAAATAATTGGTGCTTGTATTGTTTCTGAAATTATTTCTAGTACTTATCCCTCATGGTAAATGGTTTTAAAAAATAATTTGTGCTTGTATTGTTTCTGAAATTATTTCTAGTACTCATCCCTCATGGTAAATGGTTTAAAATAATAATTGGTGCTTATATTGCTTCTGAAATCACTTAAATTCTTGAAAAAACCACTGCAACTCAACCTCAGAACGAGATTCATGTCTTGATAAATTTTATAATTAATAACTTTTTTCACTGGGCACTGCTGCTATATGGATCACATGCCCATTGCTGATGTTCTTGGCATGAAAAGTGTGGATAGTAACTGTATGATTGAAGTATGATTTGTGATTTTAGGAAATTACATTGACAAGAAATGCCCGTTCACTGGCACCGTTTCCATCAGGGGCAGAATTCTTTCGGGCACTTGCCACAGTGCCAAGATGCTCAGGACGATCATTGTTCGACGCAACTACCTCCACTTTGTGAAGAAATACCAAAGGCAAGTGATGATTCAAACATATTATTGTTGGAAGGGTTGTAATCGAGATAAGTTGATCTAGCAGCGTTTTTAAGCTCAATATCCCAATGGATCTCGATTGAGTAGTGTTTTTAAGCTCAATCTTAACTCGATTTCTAAACCGAGTTACTCTCTTTTGATGAAGTTCAATTCTGGAAACAAGAAAAGAAATATTATTAAAAAATAGTAACACATAACAGAAATTATATGCATTGGTCAAATAGCTAGAGCTCGAGCTCAACTTGATATTCTAGTATTGTTCGAGTTGAACCTGAGTAGTTTGCAAGTATTATTGTATCATTTATATGTTTAATTGTTGGCATTTTCTTCTGGTATCCTTTTTTATCATTTCCCAGATACGAGAAGAGGCATTCGAACATTCCAGCACACTTATCTCCGTGCTTTCGTGTCAAGGAAGGAGATCATGTTATTATTGGGCAGTGCAGGTTTGTCACATTCCACTCGGTTCCTCTCTTTACTAGTGTAGGAAATAATAGCGTGACTTTACACCGATCCAATGGTCCACAGGCCTCTGTCAAAGACTGTGAGGTTTAACGTGTTGAAGGTGATCCCGGCTGGGTCTTCAGGAGTTGGGAAGAAGAAAGCTTTCACTGGAATGTGAGCCTGCGCTTCTTTCTGCATTAGATTTTATCAAGAAGGCTAATTGAACCTTTTTTGCTTTCATAAGCAGTTATTTTACTTTGCATTTGTTGGATCTTCTAATGTGCGTTGTTATGTGATCATTTGTTTGGCTTGGAAGTCTTGTTAGTGTTGTTGGTTGGAATTGTTTTTTAATTGATTTTGTGATGATGATGTTTATGCTTGCATGTTTTTATTATGATCATGATTTTAGAGGAATTAAGTTGCAAGAAAAACGGGTAGTTTGAAGCAGCCAATTTCCTTGCAATTCTGTGTTTGATAGTAAATCAAATCCAGAAGTTGTCAACAATTCGTAGATCTCATCCTAGATCCATCCTTGGCCATGGAGCACCAACTCCTTGGGAGAGCCCCTTGTTATGTGCCTGATGAGATAAAATCTAGTTCAAAAAGGATTTCAACCGAAACTATTAAAATGCCCCTTTTTTTCAAGGAAAAAGTAGAGGCCACCATCGGAGTTTCGGTGGAGGACCCTTGTCGGATTTCGGGTGAGCCACCTGCGTTTTCACCAGACTTTTGATGGGCGTTTACTAAAAACTTTGATGGAGTAGGAGCCAGACATTGGCTCTACCTTACCGAACTTTTGGTGAGCCTTTAACGGGACTCCTTTTCTTTTCCCTTCTACGTTTCCTCCATTCAAATCTTGAGATAAAATACATATAATTAAATACCAAAAGCTAGAAATTAAATTTAAATGCTAACATAAAAATAACGGCCCATTACAATAGAAACCGATTTAAAATGAATGTTTCCTGAATATTTACTGGTTGTTGGGGTCCATTGGTATACCCCTTGGGTCGGTAGGGATAACAAGACGACCTCCAAAACTTGCATCCAATAGGCCATGGTATAAAGTGCATACTAATGTGAGATATTTTCCTCTATAAATTGAAGGTCAGTTGATAAGATGAGATCCGTCAATCAAATCCAAAGTATAAATAAATAAGTAATCCTAATATATGAATACAATGTCTTAAAAAATAAAAATCAATTGAAATATGCCAAAACAAACGTAGGCAGTGACCACAAACTCTAATAGCTATTGAATCATTCTGAGCTAGTAATACCAAGTTCAATCACTAACAGACTACTACAGATCTGGAAAACATAACGTGCACACACACAAGGTGAAAGAAACGTACTTAAGTCCACTGAATAAGCAAAAGTAACAAACTCATTGTCTAAATAGGTAAAATTATACCCCGTAATCACCATGACTCACTCACCAAGAAACACATATAAGTAAATATATCCATATGGAAGCATATATGTAAGAAAGGTACTCCGCTTCCACCTCACCACTGGTTTATTGCTTTCATGCCCCAATTCCAAACTTCCTTGTGCCCCGTGCATACATACACTACTGGAAATTTGCCCCATACCCACGGTTTCAAGGAACCGTTGGCAACCGAGGTGTTGATATAGCCTTTGAGCTATACCCACGGTTACCGTGGGTATAGGTCCATTCCACCGGGTCATTCACTATTCAACAGTGTCATTCATCTAACCATGGGTATAGCTTTGACAAAAAACACGACCGCGTGATTCGATCCCTGGACCACCCCTTTATTCTTCCCGCGCCTAATCACTACCCCATTTGGCTTATTAGTATATAAATATATATTTACTTATATATATTTATATAAACCATGGCTATAGGTAGAAAACCGTGAGAATAGGTGTTCCCACATTTTTTTTCTATCTCACGATTTCCCCCCGACCATAAGGCGGGAAAGCTATACCCACAGTTTTGGAAAACTGTGGGTATAGGTCTTCAAAAAACAACCCTATACCCACGGTTTTACAAAAGCTGTGGGTATAGGTCTCGAAAAACAACCCTATACCCACGGTTTTCCAAAACCGTGGGTATATGGCCATTTTCCAGTAATGATACCACATCCCATCCTGTATCCTATGCAACTCATTACAACCTCATTAACATCATCTCATCTACAACCAAGTAGTAAATCTGAAAGCCACTATAGCCTGTGAAAACAATAATAATAACCCCAAAAGGCACAAAAGAACTAAATACTATTGTCAGTTATCAGATTCATATAATGTAATAAACCAAGGATCCCCAAAGAGGCAGGTCTAACCAATGTAATAAGACTAGTAAAAGAATAAAAACTGCAATAATTATCCGAAGTCCATCCCGACATCTCCTCATTCACCACACTCCACCTCCTCAACCACCTTATGTGGGGCCCTTGCCCTTTTCTAGATCCTTGATCATGAAGTTTGTACAAGCATCGAGTTGCCCGTGCAGGGTGTGAGTATAAATCTAGTAGGACACTACCAATGCGTCCTTAATATAAAGTGTGCATGTATATAAGGTGTATGCCATGATGGTAAGTAAATACGCAAACAAGAAAGCAATCATGTGTTGGGTGATCATTTGCTAACCAGGCTGCCATGGGCCCTGATCGTACCTACTTTAGCTCCATGTCTGAAGGGTTGTCTCATACATCATCAGAAATCGGTCAGGCCACAACACCAATACATGTCTTGGATCAAGGCTCATAGCCAACCCAACCCCAGGTCAGACCACAAGGCCGTCGCACCCCTGACTCATCCTTGGGTCAGGCCACAAGGCCGTCATGCCCTTGCCTCTACTGGGTTGAGCCGCAAGGTCGTCACACCCTAGGCTCAACTTTGGGTCAGGCCACATGGCTGTTGTACCCCGTCTGTCTCGGGTCGGGCCACAAGGTTGTCGTACCCTTGCCTTATCTTCAAGTCCCATCGTCATCATCAACACCATGTTACACCAGCACATGCTCCCCCTCTAGGGGCTAACTAAGCCACAACAATCCACCTGTCACCTTGATGCTAGATACAAACCTCCATAGACCAAGCATTCACACACAATAGGGTATAACATAGAAGACACAAAACATAACACACAATGCATAAGTCTCAATGGACACACACACACACACACCATATGCATAATCAGAAGCATACTATATCACACAATGGTTCTCATGGCTATACACACATGCACACACATGCACACACATGCCAATCATGCCAATCAACTTTATACAAAGACCCCATGTAGTAAGGACTTCCTACATCAAGTGCATCGATCCAATTGCTAAGAGACATTATCGAATCATGTACACACACCAATGATCCCTAGAGTCAATCCCAATTTACCACAACCAGAATTATAGAATAAAGATTCAAGAGGAGAACGTCACAAGGGCTTAGAAATAGATTAACTTACCCAACAAGTTCTGCTGCCAATGGTAGATCTAGACCCATTAGGGAAAAAGATGATAATTCTCTAAATCCGACTGCCTATCCATCGATAAATCTTGAAATCCTTATTAGATCATAAGAGAATTTATAGATCTAGTCATGGAATCCTATGTCTATGATTCCTTCCAAGAAAAGGAGAGAAGATCCAGAAGAAACATGAAGAATAGAGGAAGAACAACCTCTTACCTTGAATTCACACAATCCAAAACCTCTAAATCCATCGGGATTGGAGTTCAGAGGGCGAATAATCACTAAGAATGACCACTGGAGTCCCTAGGTTCGAGATCCCTAGGCATAATAGAAAGAATAAAGGGTTTCAAGGAAGGTTTCAGATTAAAAACCCAAATTTCAGATTAATCAAGAAGCTGTGCACAGTTTGGTCACATGATTAACCAAACCGTCCGCTAACCGTGCGAGGATCACTACCTCTTCTGGGCACCCACATGGTTTGGCTGCACAATTTGGTAAATCATCCATCAATCATGTTTTTTTACCTCTGTCCCGAGTCACACGGTTTCTTAGGGAAAGGTGCATGGTTAGCTCTAACCATGCACCACCCACTATCCCTCTCTAACAAGCCGCACGTTTTCCTAGGGGGAAATGTACGGTTTTCCCAAACCGTGCTCAAACCATGCTCCCCTTAAAAGCCTCTAAATCTCATCAAAACCATCCATAAGTCACCTGAGACTTCAACCAAGTAAAGCATAACTCAAAAACACTTAAAGAGGGCCAAAAGTGAGGTGTAAAGTACCTAAAAAGTCTGGTCTGTTACAATCTCTCCCTAAGGACTTTTCATCCTCGAGAAGTGTCTCTAGCATTCCTACTCAAACAACTTGGTCCATTGAGCATGTACATCATATTACCGCTCCCAAGTTTCCTCTTGGATTTGTACACGCGGCCATAAAACTCTAAACAAGTGGTATTGTTTTCCCCCACAACAATTTCTCACTCCGATCCACGATCCAGATTAGATGTTCCATGAATGATGCATCTTGTTCCAACTCAACATCCTCGTTGTCGATCGCATGCATAATATTAAGCTCACACCTCCTAAGCTGAGACACATAAAACACGTTATGCATACCTTGATACCTTAGAGGGGGGTACTATAAGTTTTCCACTGTTCTGATATGATTGATAATCTCAAACCGTCCCAAAAACCGCGATGCCAACTTTCCTTGTTTCCGAAAATGTCGATGCCCTAATTGAGGTGGCACCCATAAGAAAACCCGATCACCCAAAGTGAACTCCAAATGTCGTCTCCTTTGGTTGGAATACAATCACTTCTTTTAGTGGTAACCAACAACTTCCGAATCAATTGGACCCGATTATAGGTCTTCTATACCATACTCGTCCTAACAACAGCTGCCTCACCTGCCTCACCTGCCTCATGTCAACACAATGAAGAATGAAATGATCAACCATAAAGAGCCTCAAAAGTTGCCATCTGAATAGAAGACCAATAACTGTTATTGTATGAAAACTCTACCAAGGTCAGATGATCATCCCATGCTCCATTGAAATCCAATACGCATGCCTAATGCATATCCTCCAAAACCTAGATCGTCCTCTCTAACTGCCCATCAGTCTATGGATGATATGTTGTAATCATCTTAAATGAGTCCCCATCTCCTTTTGCAAGCCTTTCCAAAATCACGACGTGAAACGAGCGTCTCGATCAGACACTATGCTTATAGGCACCCCATGAAGATGTATGATCTCTCATATATAGAGTTTGCCCAACTCATCTACAGAAAGAGTCCATTAGATTGATAAGAAATGTGTTAAATTCGTCATCCAATCAACTACAACCCACATGACATCTCGACTTCTCAGGGTCCTGGGCAACCCTATAACAAAGTCCATCGTCACCTCATCCCATTTCCAGATGGGCATTGGAAGATGTTGAAACAAACCACCTAGTCACCACTACTCAACTTTATTCCTTTGATAGGTAAGACAATGAGAGACAAAACCGGTAGTGTCCCTCTTTATACATGGACACCAGAACCATCATCTGATATCAGGATACATCTTCGTCGATCCTGGGTGCACTGCCCACTATAAAGAATGAGAGTCTCTTATCAGCTCCTCTCTCATGGAAGCAGGAACCATAACTATCCCATGAACGTGTATCACATCATCTCCATTTGAAGACCATCCATGAACTGGGTCTTTCCCCGCCAACTGTTCCTGATCAGTAAGCACTCAAAATCTGACTCCTAACTAGCTTTCACCCGGTTCACCATGACAGATGTGATAACCAAGGGAGCACATGTCATCACCCCCATAAACCATTTAACCAACAAGCTCATCAATCTCCATTCCTCCTCCAAAGGATGATCTCCAAGCTTCTGCGTCTTCCTATTAAGAGCATCTGCAATGAAATTTCCATTTCCTAAGAGCATAAACCATCTCAAAGTCAAAAATATGTAGATACTCAACCGAACGCCTCTACCGAAGATTCAAGTCCCACTAAGAGAAGATATACCACAAGATTTTGTGGTTCATATAGATGGAAAATCTCTCACTGAAAATATAGTGTTGCCAATACTTCAAGGCATGAACAACCACAACCAACTCTAGATCATGCGTAGGGTAGTTTCGCTCGTGAGGTTGCAACTGACGTGACCCATAAACAACTACCTGATCTCATCACATCAAAAAAGCTCTCAAACCAACACCTGATGCATCGCAGTAGACTGCATATCCAATCCCAGGAACGAGTAAGGTCAAAATCAGAGTTGATGTCAATCTCCTCTTCTGCTCTAGGAATACCTCTTCACACTGGTTTACCCACTCAAACTTCACTCCCTTCTTGGTAAGACTAGTCATAGGTGTTTCCAAACGAGAAAAGATCTGAATGAATTGCCATTAGTATCCTGGAAACCCAAGGAAATTCATGATCTCAAACACATTTATAGGGTGTGCCCAAGACATCACTACCTGCACCTTCTTTGGATCAACTGATATTCCCAACTCATAAATCACATGCCCAAGAAGACGCACCTCTTGAATCCAAAAGCAACACTTAGAAATCTTGACATAAAGCCGATGCAATTGAAGTGTACTTAATACAATTTCAAGGTGTCTAACATGCATCTCCAAGGTCCATGAGTATATCAGGATATCATCAAAAAATACAACGAAAAAGTCAAGATATGGATGAAAGATCCTGTTCACGAGAGCCATGAGCATTGTTGGAACATTCATTAACTCAAAAGACATTAAAGATACTCATACAATTCATACCCTCTCTTAAATGTTGTCTTAGGTATATCCTCTTCTCTGACCTAAAGCTGGTGGTATACTGATCACAAGTCAATTTTGGAGAACGATCAAGCTCCCATAAACTGATCAAACAAATCATCTATGGGGACCAATGAGGGATATGTTAGACACTGAGGGGGGGGGGGTGAATAAGTGTAGGTCTAATTATTACTTTTTATTCCTCTTCTATTTAAGCTCTTTCACTAGTTAAGGTGAACTGATTCTCTCTATCTCTACCTCTCTCTCTCTCGTTCTTGTATGCACATCCACACACACACACACCCAAAGTGACCCAATGATTCGCAAGGTTCACCTCTTAGTATGAAAAGGTTAATCCTTGGTATGATCCAGTAAAGCCTATGGTCACACAACCCACTAGTAAAACCCTACAAGCATTACACTATAGTCTCCCGATAACGTAGAGTGTGCATCCCTCACACTTGTTTAATGCATCCTTCACTTAGGTACATCCCGTACCTTTAGAATTTAATGTAGGGTTAACATTAAGGTATTTTGAATCCAATGTAGAATCTTGTCCTATTATTGACGTGCTTCTTCTTCTTATTCTTCTTCTTCTTCCCTTTTACAGTAACAAGTCTCTTATTTTAGTTTGTATGCACAACATCACACACAACTTCTTGTTCTTCTCTTCATAGTAGAAAACTAATATGCTACTTCTTTTTCTTTCTCTTCTTCCTGTGTAGACAGATGCACACAAATATTTTCTTCTCTCTTCTTCTTTTCTTCTTTAGTGCATAACAGAAAACACTGGATCTCCTCCCCCTTCTTCGAATCTTCCAAATGTATTTGAATGATCAGATTTGGGTCTCTCTCTTTCTTCTTCAATGCATAAGAGACTGCATTGGATCTCCTTCTTATTCGAATCTTTAGGATGTATATAAATGACCAGAGTTGACTCTCTCTTTTCTTCTTTGATACTAGAAAATATTTCCTTGGGAATCTGCATCGGATCAGCAATAATGGTTCTCCCAATTGCTCAACACAACAATTCTTTGACAATCTGAAATATATATTTATATGATAACAATAATAATAACCGTGACATCAGTTTCTCCTTCACATGATCCCCTCTCCCATATTTTCCTCCATGATTTATTCTTTATAACTACATGTAGCCACAAGCAGTTATTCATCCTTTTAATTCAATTAGAATGAAAACCTGAATTAAGTTCTCATTAATTTTGGATATTATTTCGTATATAATATCCTAGAATTATTCTTCATCAACGTAACAAGAATCACAATCCAACTATTGTGATTATCTTCATTTGAAAGATCGACTTCATTGCACCATCATGATTATATTCTTCCATAACTTTATTTAAATACCCCAAAGACTTAGGTATTTAACCTATGGTTTCTTTACATGGTTTTGTAATAACCGCAATATTTCTAATTCACAAACTCACCATGAACATCCCAAATATTCAGATACATCGAATCACCTATGTACCAAGAATCCCCTATGTGGCCCATTCGACTACGTGGATCACCTTCATGACTATTGGGCTATGTGGATCACATTCAATTACTTGGTTTCTTCTCAAAACACCTATGTAGCAATCGAATATGTGGTTCCTTCTCAAAATGCCTATGAAGAAATTAGCTACATGGTTCCTTCCCAAAATACCTACGTAGAAATCAGCTATGTGGTTCCTTCTCAAAACCCCTATGTAGAAATAAACTACGTGGTTTCTTCTCAAAATGCCTACATAACACAATTGGTTATGCTGCTTTCCTCTATGAGAATTCAGCTACGCAGTCCCCCTTCATGACCATTTGGCTATGTGGATTCATATATCCAAATTATCATTCACAGAATCAGCTACGTGAATTCCCAACATTCATATTCCAAATATATATCCCTTTTCCTTATTCCTTCTTCACATTAGAACTTATATTGTTGCACAGTTCTCCAATGCATAGTAATCCGACTCACAACTTGATGATCCACCTATCGTGAAAAGTTTCACTTCACTCTATTAGTGCGGTCACTTCTACTTCACATAGTCACTTCTTCTTCTTCATGAGGTAGCTTCTAATTTACATGGTCACTTCTTATTTATTCAGTAGCTTCTACTTCACAAGGTAACTTCACTTACCATGTCTGTGCACTTCTTCTTGACATGGTCACTTCACTTTGTTTGTGTGATCACTTCTTCACATAGTCACTTTACTTACCGTGCAATCACTCCTTTATGTGGTCACTTGTTCACAATCACTTGACCTATCGTGTGTGTCCACATGTGGTCACTTCCTCACGGTCACCTTCCCTATCGCACATGACAACACTTCTTCATGTGGTTACTTGTTCACGGTCACTTGACTAATCATGCATGTCAAAATTTCTTCAGCATTCATCCAACACCTAGATGGAACTTCTCATAAATCATCAACTGAAATTTTACCTTCAAACCAATCCTCTAAGACATGTTTCATGTAAACATCAGATATCCAATTAAGCAACACAATACTTAGGATCATCTTTTACTTCAAAACTTCATCATCATCTATGTATATGTTTAAGTCTCCTTAAAAAACATGGATGGAACTTCTTAAAGCATAATCTTCCTAGAATATTTTATAGACATGGAAAAACTTCTTGGGATATCTTCTCCTTCAATAATATTCTTCAACATATTGACTGTTAACAACCAATCATTTTTTGACAAAAAATACAAATTCCACAAAGTGGACTCAACAACCCCCCTTTGTATGTGTTGATCAATACCCATGTAGAAATGATATGTCAATATGTGTCATACTCCCCCTTTCTTATCAAAATTTCATTTCACTTTTCTCCCCACTATTAACAATAAATACAAGTATTTGGAAAAAGAGGTATCAATTCATACTTAGCAAAGTGCCATCAACTATTCCACTCTAAGTCTACATGAGGCGTGCTCAGTGTAGAAAACAAGAGGGTTTGATCCATACAATAAAACCCTCCCTTATGAAATTGAATGATACCAAATGAAATGAAAACTCACAATATTATCTTCAAGGACTATCCACCTGTATTCCAGGCTGAGAAAAATAACAAATACTAATTGAAATACAATAAAAACCTGAAACTCCTATACCCACTTCAACAAATATATTAGAAACATTCAAGTACAAATAACGGGATTTGACATCAACCTTGAAACTTATTCTTCCTTCCATTTTCATGTCATTGATAAAATTAATTTTCTACCCCTTTGATTTAGAGTCCGATTTTGATTAATAAGGATGAGTGATAAAGAATGTATACCCTTTTAATGACATTTTACAACAAGAACCTTTCGGAATATTAAAATTTTCATGTGATAGATAATCCTGGATGCTTCTTCTTCACTTGTCTCCCCCTTAAGGGAAACATTACTCAACATCTTTATAATGGTGAATCTCTTCAAGATCTTCTAATATATAGAATAAACCAAAACAAATCTTCAACTTGTGGCTTTCCATATTTGAAAACTTCCACAACTCCACAAAGGATAATCTTCTTCAATATTTGTTATTTAGGATACCAAATATAAGATCATGCCAAGATGGTAACTTCTTCATCCTTGAGTATAGTGACTTATTCATCTTTACTATCAATAATCGACCATAATAACTACTTCTCAGGCTCCCCCTGAGTCTATGATTCACCTTAAATTCCTAGATTGTAAGTGAAAATACAACACATAAAAGATTAAGGGAATATAGTGGAACTTCTTTCTCCATAATGTGAACAAAAAGGTTGGGATTTTCTCAACTAATTCTCTCTATTTCCTTTAGTCTTCATGCTTCCACATCTGTTTTTTATATTTGTTTTGGTCTTTCGTATCACGGATCTCATCACACCTCAAACCACTTTGTGTGAGATGATTTTCTATCTTTAGCCATTAAATCATATGCATCTCCTGATGCAATATTCATTCTCTTCATGGGTTCTTCTTATGATGAAAATGTTATTAAAAAAACCTATGGAAACATGTCCAGCTTTACTGCATCTCACACACAAAAAATCTCTAACATAAGAGTTTTCATTTGTTAACAAACTCTCATGAAATTCATATTCTAATGTGGATACTCATTTTTACATTTAATCCATGATTTTTCTTGTGATTCTTCTCTTTCTTTCTCTCCCCAAATCTGTTAACCAAATAAGAAGAATTTATTTGGGTACATTGAAAAATTTATTGGAGTTTCCCCTGGTTTCTCATGATTGTTATTCACATTATACCTTTTATATGTGACACTCTTCTTTAAAATCTTCTTGAACTTATTACCCAAGAATGAACCATCAACCTTCTTTGAATTTTTCTTGGGAGTATCAAGTTTTGAATCTCCCTTTAGTTTCTTTTCCATGGATGGTACTTCTTTCTTCCATTGTGATCTTATCAACTTATTTTCTTTTAATACATGTTGAGATGATCATGCATCATTGTTGGGGCCACTACCTCTGCCAAAGTCACAAAGATATTTGAGTGCATAAAATCTTTTTTGATATGGATAGATTCTTCTTAGGCTGTGATTGTTGCATCTTCACCGGCTTCCCCCCTTGGAATAGGATACTTATGTACTTTAGAATTTAAGGGATTGTACCAACAATCCAATGCATAGTTCCCAAACCTGTTGAAACAACAATAAAGACCCACAAGCCTTGATCTTTTTTTATCTTCTATATGATGTAAAAAATTTATAGTATGATCAACATACTATTTTTAGGTCTTCTTCACCACCTATTGGGATCTTCTCAAGGAACCAACTTCCACACATATTCTTCTTTACACCATGGTTATGGTGGTATACTCTTTATTTTTCCTTATCCATATTTTTACTAATTTTTTATTTAAACCTTCAATTTTTGTAGAAGTAGATTTAGAAATATTATTACACTGAGATATGGATGGCATCTTATTCTTTGAGATTGCTTTTGGAAGATCATCAAATGATTTCATGATCTTCTTATTACACAATTGAGGTATTTTTACACCAGAATACTCCTTATATTTTTTGTTACAATAGCTCCATAATTCTTTTATTGTGAAGTCTCAACATGATTATTTTCAAGATTTACCAATTTGAGTTCTAATACAAGACATATAATACCAAGGGCATTCTTTTGATCTTCAGTAAATTCCATTATATCTTCACAACACTTCCTTATATTCTCAACATCAACTTCATGCAATGAAATCTTTTTTTGTAATAATGAGTCAAGATCCTTTATCCTCTTGGATTTGATATCCAATTGATCATTCTTGACATCAGTGCTATTTTTCAAATTTTATTCAAATGCATGGATTTTCCTCTCAAACTATTTAGTGGACTCATCCTTATTTTGGATTGTCTTGATCCAATTCTCTTCAAATTTGGAGCATCTCACCATAATATCCTCATACCCATCTTTTTTGATAGTAACTTGTTTTGAGAGTTTAATTCAAGTAAGGGTTATTTCTATTAAAGAATTATCCAAGTTATCTTCCTCACCTTAAAGTTGTGTGATCTCTTCTTGTTGGCTTTCAAAAATCTCACTAATAAAAGAAACTATTTTGGGGAAAATAATGAAACATATCTTGTAATGCTTCAATAGATAAGTCTATTAACATTTGATCACACTCACTTGACTCTTATTCTTGTGGGTAGTTTAAGCTATAATTTTCACATACCTTAGGATCAAATGAATCCATCAATACATTTAAGGTTGAAATGTTTTCCATATCCTTTGTGGTATATTGAACCACAAGATCTCCCCCTTCCAAGCTGGACCATACTTTCTTACTTGGAGAACTTGAAACTTCTTCCACTTTTGATAAGAGAGAAAAATTCTTCACCTTCATATTATATTTATTTTTCATATTCATCAAAGTATTGGTAGAAATTTAATTCTGATAGACAAAAAGAACTTCTCCAAAACTGCACTTCATTATAATTTCAAGAAAGAAACTTCAAATCTTCAAAAGTGAACAACTTAAGATTGAGAATCCAAAAGAGGCAAAACTCCCTATGATACCACTTCTGGGGACTAGTGAGGGATATTTTTGACACTAAGAGCGGGTGGGGGTTAATTAGTGTAGGTCCAATTAATACTTTTTATCCCTCTTCTCTTTAACCTCTTTCACTAGTTAAGGTGAATTGATTCTCTTATTCACTTTCTCTGTCTCTATTTTGTTCTTACATGAACATCCACACACATAGACCCAAAGAGACCCAATGATTTACAAGGTTCACCTCTCAGTATGATAAGACTAATACTTAGTGTGATCCGGTAAAACCCTTGGTCACACAACCTTCTAGTAAAAACCTATGAGCATTACACTATAGTCTCTCGAAATCATAGAGTCTGCATCCCACACACTTTTGTGGTGCATCCTACACTCAAGTACATACCATACCTTTACAATTTAATATAGGTTTAACAGTAATATAGTTTGACTCCACTGTAGACTGTTGTCTTATTATTGATATGCTACTTCTTCTTCTTCTTCCCTTGCACAGTGATAAGTCTGTTCTAGTTTTTATTCACACCACCACACACAACTTCTTGTTCTTCACTTCACAATAGAAAATCAATATGCTACTACTTATTATTCTTATTATTCCTGTGTAGATAGATTTTCACAAATATCTTATTCTCTCTTCTTATTTTATTTTTCTTCAGTGCATAATAGACAACAAAAAAATATCATTCTTCTTCTCCTTTGAATCTTTAGAATGTACCTGAATGATCAAAGTTAGGTATTTCTCTTTCTTTTTCAGTGCATAAAAGACTTCACTAGATCTCCTTATTATTCTTTAACTCTTTAGGATGTATATGAATGACCAGATCAAACCCTCTCTTTTCTTATTCGATACCAACAAATATTTCCTTGTGAATTTGTATCAGATCAAAAATAATGGTTCTCCTAATTGATCAACACAACAATTCTTTAAAAACCTTCAATATATATGTATATGATAATAATAATAATAATTTTAGCAACAATTTCTCCTTCAAACTATCTTTTATCCTAGGTTTTCCACCATGATTTATTATTTATAACTACATGTAATCATAAACATTTATTTTTATTTTAATTAAATCAGAATGAAAACCATAATTAAGTTATCATTAATTCTGAATATTATTTGGTGTATAATTTCCCAAAATTATTCTTCATCAATGCAGTAAGAATCACAATCCAGCTATTGTGATTATTTTAATTCAAAATATTGACTTCATTACACCATCATGAATATATTGTTCCATAACTACTTCATTTAAATACCCCAAAGACTCAGGTATTTAATCTCTAGTTGCTTCATGCGGTTTCATAATGACCACAATATTTCCACTTCATAAACTCACCAAGAACAACTTGAATATTCAGATACATCGAATCACTAGTGTATAAAGAATCTCTTACATGGCCTATTCGGAAATGTGGATCACATTCATGACTATTCGGTTACATGGTTTTCATTTGACTATGTGGATTCTTCTAAAAAATCCTACATAGAAATCAACTACGTGGTTTTTTTCCCTCAAAATTCCTATATAGAAATTGTCTATATGGTTGCTTCTCGAAACACTTATATAGAAATCGACAATGTGGTTCCTTCTCCAAACACCTACATAATAGAATCAGCTAAGTTGCTTGTCTCCATGATAATTAGGCTAAATAGTTCCCCCTCATGACTATTTGGCTATGTGGATTCACATATCCAAATTACCATTCACAGGATTGGCTACGTGATTTCCCAGTATTCATATTCCAAATGTATATGCCTTTTTTTCCTTATTCCTACTCCACATTCGAACTTATATGGTTTCACAATTCTCCAATGCACAATATCTTAAATTACAACTTGATGAACAACCTATCGTGCAAAGTTTAACTTCACTATGTTCATACGGTCACTTATACTTCACATGATCACTTCTTCTTTGTGAGGCAGCTTCTACTTTACATGATCACTTCTCACCCCCTCCTTGTTCTTCATGAGGTAGCTTCTACTTACCATGCTCATGTACTTCATCTTCACATGATCACTTCACTTTTTTCATGCAGTCACTTATTCTTCACATGGTCACTTTACTTACCCTATGATCACTGCTTCATGGGGTCACTTATTCATGGTCACTTGAAATGCCATGTGTGTCCACATAAAATTACTTCCTTATGGACACTTTACCAACTATGAGTGACAAAACTTATTTATGTGGTCAATTGTTCATGGTCACTTGACCTATCAAGTGTGTGTACATTTCTTCAGCATTCATCCAAACCTGGATGGAGCTCCTTAGAAATCATCAAGTGATCTTTTAACTTAAAACCAATCCTCTAAGACACATTTTATATAAAAATAAACCATCTAATAAAGTGACACAATCTTCTAAGAATATTTTATAGGCATGGAACAACTGGTTGGATCTCTTTTTCTTCAACGCGCATCTTCAACATACTGACTTTTGAAAACCAATCCTTTCTTGAAAAAAACACAACTTCCATAAAGTGGACTCAATATCATCAATCCTAGAAAATAGGTACCTATTATTTATTGTGACCTAGTTCAACTTCTTATAGTCCATGCATATCCAAAGGCTTCCGACTGCCTTCTTAGTGAAAAACACTAGATAACCCCAAGGAGAAGTGCTCAGTCTAATAAATCCATTCACCTCTAAATCCTCAAGTTTCACCTTGAGTTCCTTAAAATTAGCCAGTGATATATTATACAGAGTGATTGATGTAGGTTTCTCTCTTGGAATGAGTTTGATATAAAATTCAATTCCTCTATTAGGAGGAAGTCCCAATAAATTGTCTAGAAAGACATCCCAGTAAAGGTCCACTACTAGAGGAAAAGAGAAGGGAACTACTTCATTATCTACCCCAAGAACCATGATCACTACCTACACTATAATAGATTCAAACCAACTCAGGTTCAATCCTATTCTACCCTCTATAACATCCCATTCATTAGTTAAAACAAACTTCTCTCCCTAAGGCATAATAAAGGATACTCATCTCATGTAGTAGTTGATGTCCACTCAATATCTGGTTAACTAGTCCATGCCAAAAATCACATGAAAACTAGTCATTTATATGATCATGAAATCCCATAAGTTTTCATAACTATAAATTACTATAAGATACTCTAGACATCTCTAAATACGATCTACCTTCTTCCCCAGAGGTGCATCAAGAGAAATCAATCTAGAAGAGGATTTAAACAAAAATTATAACCCAATAACAACTTAAGAAGATATAAAAGAATGGGAAGATTTCGTGTCAAACATGGTAGTAGAAAGTGTAGAGGCAATCAAAAATATACCTCTAATTGTACAAGGTCCCTCTACACCATCATTTGGAACCTGTTCCACGACATATACTCTATCTATATTGATCCAATGACTCTGTCTATGAGTCCATTGGAATGATTGAGCCATTGAACCCTATGGAATCTGGGCCTGTAGATAATATCCTCTATCATTCCCATGACTCACAACCCACATATTCCCAAAACCTCTATGGAAACCCAACCGCAGAACCTTCGAACAAAAACACTAAAGATGCCCCATATTTCCACATCGGTGACACTTGTTTTAAGATTCAGTAAAAATATTGCGATAATATTTTTTTTTTCAACAATTGAAGCATAGGGTGACACCCCCTTCTTTAGAAGGTTCTAAAGAAAACCTGCTCTAATTCGACTGCCTACTGCCAATCCTCCTCAAATCCTTAACCTTCCTCTTCCTACTATCAAAAAATGATCTCAATATATCCCTAGGAGTCCTTATCATCGGTGCACCAAGTGATTATATAATACCCACTACTCTTTCTTTATCTAGACCCTTGATCATCAGGGCATTACATAACAACTCAGGATATGTTTTCAGGTCAAAGATCATGACCCAGAACCTAAACTCTGGTAGAAGGATGATTTTAACTTCTCGGCCTTCTGTGCCTCATTATCAACCAAAAGAGGAGTGGAGTGAAGTAGCTCCGTGAAACAAGCATAATAGGAAAACACTAACATCGTCCCCTGATGAAGTTCTATAAACCCCTAAGATCTATCCATCTTCAATGTTTTTGAAAAAAAATCCTTGAATAAGAGATTCTTAAATGTCTCCCAAGTCATATCCCCATGTCTCCCTTCTTGGTTCATGACACCCCACCATATCCTCATGGGTCCCTAAAGTTTAAAAGCAACCAACTTAACCCATTGATCTTCCAAACTCTCTACTAGATTAAAGTTTCCCTCGAAGATTTCAATATAATCCTCAATATCTTACAATACTCCAATACCCTGGAAGGATGGGGGATACTGAAGCTGGAAGTCTCAAGCATAATTGACCATCATCCTGTGAGCTCCTCTACTGTGAAAAGACACTATAAAAAAGACTCCAGGATGAAGTAGTTCTGTTTCCTGGACCACTTGAACAGGTACATGAGCATGCTCAATTGAATCCTCCTATCCACCTAGTGATGGAGAAAGAGAATCCTCCCTGGTGGGAGCATTCCGAATTAATTCAACTGGAGGTCCCCTTAGACATCTTCTAGGTGACATTATCTATAATGCCAAAAAACACATAGAATGCCTATAACAAACTACTTAAGATATCAAATCAAGTAGTTTATAGGAACACACAATGATAAGTCCCAAACCTCATAGCACTACCCAAGGCCTACATCTCGTCTTACATACCTAAACATTAGTCACAATCATATATATACAACAATGAAACAAGAATGATCAAGTTCAAACAATCTAAATTTTATCACAAATATATACTAGAAGAGAATATCAAGACATTCAACTAAATGAACTACCATGAATAACAAGTAATAGGTATATGATATGTGATCCTACGTGCCTCAACATGATGAATGGATGCACCCAAATACCATAAACTGTAATAACACAACAATGATTAGGGTCAACATGAAACTGTAATACCACAATCAGTAATAGAAATTCCACCACCATTAAATCAGAGGTCCATTATATAAGAGCTGGTCAGACACCTATGTGAATCCCCTACCCAAGTTCCACACAACCTATCTCCTTTATACCTTACCCTAACATAGTAAAGAATAAAGAAAAGAAAAACTCTTCTGATACCACTTTTTAAATACTCAAACTGAATCATCTGGTCCGAGCTGGTGAGTTACATGATCTCATGTATGACTCCCTGTATGTAAGAGGTTGCTGACTAGCAACGAGGGTCTGAATATTGTAGTGGGGATATTATAACCTCAGTATCAATAACCCTATACCAAAATCATAATAAGAAAAGAATAATAATAACCCCAAAAGTCAAAATGGAACTAAATAATAAAAAATTCTATATCAGATGGCATGTCATGTATCATAGAGTTATACAATGTAATAAACCAAGTACCCCCAAAGTGGTAGGTCAAACCAATGTAATAATACTAGACAAAGAATAGAAGCTTCAGTAGAGCAGTAGAAAATCTCGGTTCCCTCTTCATCCATGACCTAGGTGGTGGTGATGGCCACCATCCCCATACCTTTCCCGTCAGAGGGGGAAGGAAACCCATTTCATTATGACTTTATTCCATTCTCTAACCCAAATTTCATCCATCCTTTCCCTGATATTTCTTTAATCCCTAAAGTCCTTGATCTTCTTGATGGATTTCCTCAGCTTGCAATCTCGACCTCAGAGTTTACAGAAGCCTCAAATCTCTTAAATCTAACCTTGGTGGCTCGTTTCTCATCATGGCAGCCTTCAGTTGATACCTTTAACTGGTTCATTTTTTCTTCTTGGGGACTTCAGGAGGGGGTGACTGTCGGCCTTCTAGACAAGTGACACATCATGGTTTGCTTCTCATATATGGAAGATTTTATCACTGTGTGGTCAAGCACTCCTAGATCCTGCAACTATTTTCAATTATTTATACTAAGATCGACCTATGATATTCACATTAATTAGCGCACTCTGACATTGGATTCTTGGGAAAGGTTTCATGTTCTCCTAATTCCTTTTCAAAACCCTTAAAAAACGAGTATGTTAGGAAATTTGGTTGGTTGATATCTATGTTCTGACTCAAGAAAAAATGTTGTCTATCACTCGATCTCCCCAAAAGTTTGTGTTGAAGTTGACATCTCAAAATCCCCAATCGAGTGGGTGTGGATTTTAGTTTGGGATAAATTTCTCTATAAACAGTTGGTCGTTTTCGAGTCATGGTTGAATTTCTATATATCTTTCCATCATTTGGGGCATTTATATTCTTCATGCCGGTGAGTATTCAAAGAAGATCAAGGGGGGATAAGCTGAAAGCAACTAATTCTATTGATCCTCCCCTAGTTATCGAAGGCATCTCTAATACCGATCCCCCACATAAGTGTTCGATTTTGGTGTATACAACACCAAAGGTGATATACACCTTTACAATACTGAATCGAGATTTAGGCATCTCTAGTTCATCATCTTAGGTTCGGGGAGCTCTTGGACAGCCCCCTCTAAGGGCTTATCCCTCCTTTGCAGAAGCTGTGAAAGTTTGGGGTGTGGGTAGAAGGACAGAGTCCAACCAACAATCTCTATTGTAAGTTCTTTTTGATCAGATTCCAGACCCTCCAATGTGAAGGTCTCCTGGTCATCATGTTCCACTACCTTCTCTACAACTTAATAATTGTTTCAATTCTTTGAATATGGATGAGAAGGATAATGTTGACCCTAAAGGGTGGAAAACTATTATTCAAAAATGTAAAAGGAAGAAAATACGTTCAAGGTCTCTTGAGGATTATAAACTGAGTGAAAAAGAATTGGACTCGCAACCCAGGTTGGATTATGAGCAGGATGATCATGGGTATGCGAGTGGAGGGTCTAGCTCAAGGAAAGGAAAGAGAGGTATCCTTCTTCTTGGTAATTTTCCTATTATTAAGGGAAATATACCAAATCCTCACAAGGAATACTCCAAATTGAAAAAAATAGTGACAATAATATCTGAAGTTAAAGAAAAAATACCCAAAAGGAAACATGGTCATCTGAATCACTACGGGATGCCACAAAGGTTAACCCAGGGGAGTATTCTTTTCTTAATGCTATGGATTCATTTTCTTCCATGGTGTGATTATAATCCCCTTCAGATATAAACAAAATTTCTGCTATTGGAGTGGAGGTGCAGGAGAGTGAACCTTATCATTCCATGAAAGGAGAAGAGGGGCCATCTGGTGTGGATGGTAATTCCCCTTTGGATATCATGGTTTCCCCACAATAAGATAGAGAGGCTCTAGTTATGGAATCATCATGGGAGTTGTTCTTACAATTCAAGGAAGAGATGATGGAGAATGTTTAATCATTAATTCTTATAATGAAGATGCAGAAAGAATGAATGGGAGACCGATTCAAGTGGACACAAGAAAGGATCAAAGCGATTGGATTGACAAGAAACATTTAATCTTGACCAGAGGCTTCAACAATAAGAAGATATCAGTGGAGGAGTTCTTGAAAGTGTGGGAAAAGCTATCCTCTCAATTCAAAGCTATTATCATTGATTAATCTGACATAAACGTATCAACCTTGTCCTAGAAATTATATAAATGGATTTCATCTAATAGTTTTAAGCTAGTTTTTAATAATTTTGATATTTTCTATAGTGTTTGATGGTTTGGTTGAACTTAAAGGTTTCACACATTTTCCATAAAATTGTATTTTAATAAAAAATAAATAGTTATGGTGGTAATAAAAGTTGTAGTAATTGTTTGAAGTTCATCATAACATCACCTAGATCACCACACTCTAACTCCTCAAATATTTTTTGAGATCCCCTTTCCCTTTTCTGGATCCCCAATCATGAATCCTACATGAGCATCGAGAAGCTCATGCATGGTTTGAGTATAAACCCAGAAAGATACCACCAATGCATCCTTAATATAAAGTGAACATGTATATAAAGTGTATGTCATGCTAGTAAGTAAATATGAAAAGGAACTAATCATGTGCTGGGTGATTTTAATGACCCAAAATTTTATAAATGAAATTCCCTTTTTAAATGAATAAATTCCTTATCAAGTAATGTAGTTATAGAAAACACATGCACTACTTTGGTTATTTCTAATAGTTATAGTCTGTTAGATTTAAAAGACCATTAAACATCATAATCATTGAAAATATAACAGTTCCCATTAAGATTAATATATTAAGGGTTATGATAAAGTCCAATTAACATAGATGAAAAAGCTACAACCTTGACCAGTAGGGTCGTACCTTATGAAACCCATTTATTAGAGCTTCTGAGGGAGACAACATCTCTAGGATTTTACCTTGACCAATCCCAAATTGATATTCAACAACTAAATCATGAGAAAAACTATTTATGAGAGAAGTTTAAGCTTATTCAGATCACGAACCAAACCATGTATGTCGAACCACCCTAAGAAAATATCACCATCACACACCATACCCTTAGGGCATTCACTGGTGTAATAAAGGTATATGTATTTAGACCACAACAGTATGAATTTTTATATTTTATTTTTAATGAAACAATGATTATATTTATCCCTTTTCAATATTACATTAGATAATGAGTTTGAATTGAATTTTTGATACGATGAATCAAAAATTGTATTTTTGGGAAATATATAGTTTTAATTAAGAAACTCTTTTTAATGAATTCAATATTTTTTTTAAATAAATGATATTTTAATAAAATATTATTATTAAATAATATTTATAAAATATAAATGATAATATAATTTTATGAAGTCAAAAATAAATTTTATAAGAGTCAAAAAACAATTATTATCAAAAAACCATTATTTTTCAATAAATGTGGATTTTTGATTTAAAAGTGTAAATTTTCATAATTAGAATATTTTTTGGATAAAATAAATATTATTTTGAAATATTCACATCTAAATTATCCAAAATTGATTTTTTTTCATAATTTTTAAAGACATTCAATTTTTTGGATCAAAATTAAATACAATATAAATATACAGTGTTTATTATGACATCATAAAAGATCAAAAGTGATGTACTAAATACTATAAAGAGTATACATGACTAAAGTTTTGTTTACCATTTAAAATAAAATGTTTTAAGCTTATTCAATTATTTTTATAAAACCTTAATGAATCCTCAAGAACCTATATTATATTTTATGGTTTTAAAATCAATTCTTTGTAAACAGGATTCACTTCCACATCAACAAGGGTATTATTTTAATGATATATGTTCTTAAAAATGTAAAATAATGAAAACCTCTCCACTTTTATAGAAACCATGATTAAAAACCATGAGAAGGTTTGTGGTTTTGATTACTTTATCATATAGAGTCCAAAACCTATGTTTAGAAATTAATAAATATTTCTCCCCTCTTTTCTATATAAACCCACCCAACCTCCCATTCCTCTTTACTAAAAACTCTTGTAGCATGAAATTAATCTTACATTACCTATCTATATCCCTCTAAGGGTTCCCCTAATCTCTTAATAAGCCTCTCCCAAGCTTTAGGAAGCACCCTCTCAAGGTAAGAGATCCTCTCATTCTATTTATTCAAGTGACTCCTTTAAATTATGTCTTTTGTTTTCTAATTATTCATGTTGGAATATATTTTTATATATCCCTATTACTTCCCTCATTATTTCCAAGTGATGATATATCTCTTTCACTCTCATTAATCCCTTATATGAATCTTTATGTACTGTCATTATACTGACAAAATTTCCCTTTGATTTTTCATACTAAACAATTGTGTAGTGAATACCCATCACCATTTCTACTCAGGGGTATTATCCTAGATGTACCTATCCTTTATTGATTAGGGAATTCCATGTATGTATCTCACACTCATTAATCATGATATTAATAGTGATAAAATATATCCTTATGGTGTATGATCAATGTGGCACACTTATGCATATACATGATATGAATGTGATGGTGGCACCAAAATTATATTGTCCTCCATTTCATTGGATAATGTTTTAGTCTTATGAGACATTATGTATGGGATTAGGGAGTAAAACTAATCCATTATGGGAATTTATCCACCATGTTATGTTATCTTGACAGTTATCCTTGACTTATACTTATGTTTTATGTTGTTTCCACATTCCCATGTTGACTTTACGTTATCATGTCAAATCATGGATCATTGTTCAATATTACGATTATCACCCCTTTTATGTTAGATTAATATGCCTCTTGGATCACATGTACTACTTTATATTATGTTATTATTTGTTTATTCCCTTAATAGGTTTTATACCTCACCCCTTTCTTATGTACGTCCCTAGGTTATCCTGTGTAGTTTTAGAAGATTCGTGGAATATAAATGCATAAAATAAAGTTTTTAAATAATGTTATTGTTATCATTTTTCATGTTGTTATGTTATGTACTTAATTACCTAAATACACTAGTCCTCATGATCTTATGGGGTTGTATTAAGTGTATCTGTATATAATAAATCATGAAATAAAGTGTATTAAAAATATTTTTTTCCATAGTTGGTATCAAAGTAAAGTCCAGTTATTTTTGTGATTAGGATTAGAAAAATCTAGTGAATTCCTCAGGGATAGGACTAAAAATAAAAAAACATACCGACATTTTGGTAAAGTATAGAGTAAGTGGTTTGTAAGAAAATACATCCCTGTCTGGATATTACAATTGGACATGGATCTGGTAAAAAAGTACCTAGGGGTAATTACATCGAAAACGGCGCATTGAGATGGACTTAATCATCACCTGGTGCATGAAAAAAAACCTTACTACACACCTGGTTTGACACTCCTAGTGACATGCTTTGGTAAATTCACAAGCTCATTACGAACCATTATTAAGGGAAAAATGCATATTTTAGGTTCAGAAATAGATCACTGATAACTTAGATTAAAAACCTAGAAATTCATAGGTTAAAAATATATATGTCATTTATAAGTTATCTCTTTAATGTTCATGGTTTCCTATTTCTGTGTTTAATAGTTTAAAAATTCTCATCCCTAAGACTATTTTGGATGAAGTAAATGATTAGAAATATAATCAAATAGTGAATGGTAGGGTTATAATCTATAGTTATACACATTATTTCATACCACTCAAGTTTATTAGAACTATTAAAACATCACCTCAAAACATGGAAATTGAGTTATCGATGAAGATGGTGAATGGATCAATTGTTGCATTCCAAGCATATAATTCTTCCCCTGTCCAAATTTTCAGGCCTAATTTCCCAGTGAACCCTATGATACCTCCCTTAACGGAATTCGATGCTATTCTGGGCATGAGTTGACTTTCTTCATATAGAGACAACATAAATTGCTGAGAGAAGAAAATTACCCTCCCTATCACAAATCTACCTCTAATTATATACAAGTGAAAAGAGGAGGATGAATCTTATTTGGTACCAAAATCTCAAGCATGGATATTATTTCCTTGTAAGAAATTGTATCTAGATCAAATGATTAAGACTAAATAAAAGATCATTCTTGAGGACATGCCCATTGTAAGGGAATTTTTTTACGTGTTTCCCAAAGAATTTCCTGGTCTTCCTCCTATCTAATAGGTTGATTTATCAATAAAACTTATACCCGAAGATTTTCCAATATCCAATACTCCTTATAGAATGACCGTTATTAAACTGGAAGAGCTAAAGAATTAATTATAGGAGAATCTGGATAAAGGGTTTATATTCCCAAGTGCTTCACTATGGGGTGCACCCATCTTATTTATTAAGAATAAGGATTGGTCAATGCACCTCTACATTGATTGTCACAAGCTAAAGAAGATCATGATAAAGAACAAGTATGCTTTGACACAATTTGATGACTTGTTCTATCAGTTATGTGGATTATAATACTTCTCTAAGGTGGATATTTGGTCCGAATATTACCAAGTAAAGGTGAAGAAGGAAGATATACTCAAGAATAATTTTCTCATAAGGTACGTGCAATACATGTTCATAGTGATGCCATTTGGACTCACTAATGCTTCAAAAATCTTCATGGAATAGATAAATAGACTCATTACAGATTACCTCAACAAATTTATGGTAGTATTTATAGACAATATTATTATCTACTCTAAAAGAAAGAAGGAAGATAAGGATTATTTAAATACTACACTGAATACCCTAAAGAAATAAAAGTTATATGAAACTATGGTAAATGTAAGTTTTTGTTGGAACAAGTAACTTTCTTATGGTATGTTATAAACAATAAAGAGATATATATGGATCCTATAAAAAAACTAGGCAATTAAAGGATGACCTAGACTAACCACTATGATGTAAATTTGTAGCTTCATTGGATTATATGGGTAATATCATTGGTTTGTGATAAAATTATCATGATTTTCAAGCCCACTAATCAAGATAACTTGGAAGGGTGTCAAGATTTTATGGACTGCTGAATGCAAAGAGAGATTTAAAGAGATAAAAAAGAGGCTAATCACTACACCTATGCTCACATTACCCACCAGTGGGGAAGTATTTGTGATTTACATAGATGACTCTAAAAAGGGTATGGGTTGTGTAATCATGTAATACAAAAAAGTGATAGACTATGACTCCCTCCAATTAAAGTTCCATAAGCCTAACTACCCACCTCATGATCTAGAATTGGATGCAATGATCTTCATGTTGAATATTTGGAGAAATTATCTCTATAGAGAAAAGTGTGACATATATATAGATAAAAAAAGTCTAAAGTATATATCCACACAAAATGATATTAATATGAACCAATAAAGGTGGTTAGAGTTGATCAAGGATTATGATTTTTCAATCCACTACTATTATGGGAAGGTGAAAAAAGTGGCAGATGCTCCAAGTAGAAAGGATCTTGCAACCCCATCCATGATTATGATTGAAAGGGATCCATATTCTTGGACATATATAGGATGAAAATGGAAATAATAATAGGATATTCATCCTAACTTTCTCAAATAACTTCTCAAACATTTATTCTTGAGAGGATCAAGGAGTCCCAAAAAGACGATGAGTTACATCAAAATAAGGTAGATAATATTTCGGAGTTCAACTTTTTTGATGATATATTTATAAGGGTTGGAACCCAAATATGTGTCCCATAAAAACTAGAGATGAAGATGGAACTTTGGGATGATGCACGTAACTCATCCTTCTCTATTCATCCAAGAAGTATTAAGATGTATAGAGATTTAAAGCAAAATTTCTGGTGGGATAACATGAAGATGGAGATTGTAGAGTTTGTATCTCGATGCTAGGTATGCCAACAAGTCAAGGCTTAAAGACATAAGTCCAAGGGTATGAAACAACCATTAACCATACCAATATAGAAATTAGAATAAATAACCATGGATTTCATCATAGAACTCTTTAGGACATCTAAAGGAAATAATTCCATCTGGGTGGTAGTTGATCACCTTACCAAGTTAGTGCATTTCATTTTTATAAAGGAAGTTTTATCTCTTGAAAAAATTTCCAAGATATACATAATGTAATTGGTAAGATTGTCTGGAGTTCCAATCTCTATTGTATCTAATCAAGGTCCAAGATTTACCTTAAGGTTCTGGAGAATCCTTCAGCAAGTGTTGGATACAAAAATGAGATTCAACACTGCTTATCACCCTCAAATGGATGGTCAGTCTGATAGGACCATTCAAACTCTGGAGGACATGTTGAGATCTTGTTAAATGGATTTACAAGGATACTGGGATGAACAACTTACCCTAACAGAGTTCTCATATAACAACATTTTCCATTCTATCATTCAAATGGCACCTTATGAGGCTCTATATGTGAAGATGCATTGGACTCCAACATACTGGGATGAAGTTGAAGAGTGGAAGATAATGGTACTTGATCTTGTTAAAGAGATGATGAATAATGTCCCAACCATTAAATATCATATGAAAACCTCTTAAAGTTGAAAAAAAGTTATACAGACAATCATTGATGAGATCTAGAGTTTGAGGTTAGATATAAATCATTCCTTTATATATTTCCATGGAAGAAATTCATGAAGTTTGTGAAGAAGGGAAAGCTTAGTCCTAGACACATCAGACCCTTTGAGATTATTTACCATATTAAAGTGGTGGCCTAACAACTAGAACTCTCACTTAACCTATCTCAAGTACATGATGTGTTCTATGTATCCCTCTTGAGTAAGTAAATGCTAGACCCCTCACATGTAATAAATCCAGAGGTGGTTCCATTAGAGAATGATATTTCTTACAAGGATCAGATGGTAATGATCTTATATTTTAGAGACAAAGTTCTACGAAACAAGACAACTCACTTGGTCAATGTATTGTGGAAAAACCACAAGTTTGAGGAAGCGACATGAGAATCAGAAGAGGAAATGAAACATAAGTACCCTCATTTTTTTAGTGTATGAAATGAAAATTTAGAGGGTGAAATTTATGAAGGGGGAATAATGTAATGACCCAAAATTTTATAAATGAAATTCCATTTTTTAATGAATAAATTCCTTATTAAGTAATGTAGTTATAGAAAACACATGCACTACTTTGGTTATTTCTGATAGTTATATTATTTTGGATTTAAAATAATATTAAAAATCATAAAAATTGATAATATACCATTTATATAGAAACCATTAAGATTAGTATATTAAGGGTTATAATAAATTCCAATTGACACAGAAAAAAGAAGAGATGACTTTGAATAGTAGGATTGTACCCTATGAAGCCCATTTATCACAACTTCTAAGGGATATAGCATCTCTGGGATTTTCCCTTGATGAATCCCAAGTTGAGATTAAATAATTAAAACATGAGTAGAACTGTTTATGAGAGAAGTTTAAGCTCATTAAGATCACGACCTAAATCATGTATGTCGAACCACCCCCAAAAAATATCACCATTGCACACCCTACTCTTAGAGAATTCACTGATGTAATAAAGGACAATGTATCTAGAACACAATAGTATGAATTTGTATATTTTATTTTTAATAAAACAATGATGATATTTATCCCTTTTTAATATTACTTTAGATAACGAGTTTGAATTATATTTTTGATATGATGAAACACAAATTGTAATATTGGGAAATATATAGTTTCAATCAAGACACACTTTTTAATGAATTCAAGAATGTTTTAAATAAATGATATTTTAATAAAATATTATTATTAAATAATATTTATTAAATATAAATGATAATATAATTTTATGATCTCAAAAATAAATTTTATAAGGGTTTGAAAACTGTTATTGTTAAAAAACCTAGTATTTTTTTAATAAATATGAATTTTTGATTTCAAAGTTTAAATTCTCATAATTATATAATTTTCTAGATAAAATAAATTTTATTTTGAAATCATCATGTCAAAATTAGCCAGTATTTATTTTTTCATAATTTTCGAAGACAATCGATTTTTTTGGGTCAAAATTAAACACAATATAATTATAAAGTGTGTATTATGACATCATAAAAATTAAAAAGTGATGTAATAAATACTAAAAAGAGTATCCATGACCAAAATTATGTTCAAACTTTTAAATAATGTGTTTTTAGGTTATATGATTATTTTTTATAAACCCTTAATGAATCCTCCAAAACCTATATTACATTTTAAGGTTTTAAAATCAATTCTTTGTAAACATGACTCACTTACACATCACCAAGGGTATTATTTTAATGAGATCAATTATTAAACACATAAAATAATAAAATTCACTCCAATTTTTAAGAAACCATGGGAAAAAACTATGATAATGTTTTTTTATTACTTTATCATATAGAGTCCAAAACCTAAGTTTGGAAATTAATAAAGAATTTTCATCTTTTTTTCTATATAAACCCACAAAACCTCCCATTAATATTCCATAAAAACTCTTGGAGCATCAAATTAATATTACCTTATCTCTATAGATTCCTACCAAGGATCCTCAAATCTCTTAAGAAGCCCCTCCCAAGCTTTATGAAGCACCATCTCAAGGCAAGAGATCCTCTCCTTCCCCTCTTTATTCAAGAAACTCCTTTAAATTATGATTTTTTTTCTTCCAATTATTCATTTTGTAATATGATTTTATATATACCTATTAATAAGATTATGATTTTAAAGTGATTATATATCCCTTTCAATCTCATTAACCCTTATATGAATCTTTAAGTACCGCCATTATGATTCCGAAATTTCCTTGTGATTTTTCATGCCAAATAATTATGTAGTGAATACCCATCCCCATTTATACTCAAGGGTATTCACCTAGATTCACCTATTCCTCATTTATTGGGTAATTAAATTTATTTATCTCACACTCCTTAATAATTTTATTAATAGTGATTAAATACATCCTTATGTTTTATGATCTATGTGGTACACTTATGCATGTACATGATATGAATGTGACAGGTGATCCTGAAATTATATAGTCCTCCAATTCATTGGGTAATGTTTTAGTCTCATAATATTTCATATATGATATTAGTGAGAAAACCTAATCTATTATAGGACTTTTTCCACAATGTGATGTTGTCTTGGCAGTTAGCCTTGACTTATTCTTATGTCATGTTTTATGTCGTTTCCACATTTCCATTTCTCCTTTATGTTATCATGTTATATCATTCCTCATACTTTAATATTATGAACCTCACCACTTTTATGTTACCTTTTTATTCCTATTGGATCACATGTAACGATTTACCTTATTCTATGCTTTTTTTATTCCCTTATTGGGCTTTATAGATCTCGCATTTCTTATGCGCATCCGTAGGTTATCCTGTGCAGTTTTAAAAGATCCATGGAATATAAGAGCATGTTATAAAGTTTTTAAATAATATTTTTGTACTCCTTTTGAAAATTTTTATGCTATGTACCTAATTAACCAAATACACTAGGCCTCATGATCTTTTGGGGTTTTATTATCTGCATATTTATGCAATAAATCATGAAATAAAGTGTATTAAAAATATGGGTGGTAATAGTTGGCATCAGAGTAATGTCTAGTTATTTTTGGGAATAAGATTAAAAATCTTGAGTGAAATCCTTAGGAATAAGACTAAACATAGAAAAAATACCTAAATTTTGGTAAAATATATAGTAAGTGGTTTTCAAGAAAATAAATCCCTGTCTAGATACTATAAGTGGATGTGGCTTTATTACAGATGTACCTAGGGGTAATAACCCTAAAAAGGGCACATTGAGCTGGACTCGATCGTCACATGGTACATGAAAATGGGCCTTATGGCACACCTAGTTTGACACTCTCAGGGGATATGATTTTATAAATTTACAAGCTTCTTACAAACTATTATTAAGAGAATAGAATGCTCATAATATTTTATGTTAGGAAATTGATCATGGATAATTTAGATTGAAAACCTAGAAATTCATAGGTTAAAAAAATAGATTTCATTTATGAGTTATCCCTTTAATGTACATGGTTTCCTATTTATGTGTTTGATAGTTTAGAAATTCTCATCCCCAAGTCTATTTTGGATTAAATAAATGGTTAGAACTAGAATCAAATAGTGAAAGGTAGGGGTATCAATCATAGTTCTACACATTCTTTCATATCATGTAAGTTTAGTAGAACTATTCAAACACCACCTCAAAACATGGGAGTCAAGGTATCAGTGAAGATGGTGAATGAGTAAATTGTTTCATCCCAAGAATATAATTCATCCCCTATCCAAATTTGTGGACTAAATTTCCCAATGAACCTTGTGATGCTTCCCTTAGCGGAATTCGATGCTATTATGGAAATGGATTGAATTTCCTTGTATAAAGACAATATAAATTTATAAGAGAAGGAAATCACCATCCATATCAAAAACCACCCACTGATTCTATATAAGTACAAGGAATAGGATGAATCTTCTTTGGTACCAACATCTCAATAATGAATATTATTTCCTTGTAAGCAAGCGTATCTAGATAAAATTATTGAGACTGAAGAAAATATCATTCATGATGAAATGCCCATTGTAAGGGAATTCACTAATGTGTTTCTTACAGAATTTCCTAGTCCTACTCCTATATGCCTAAATGGCCTGAAGGCCTTTATTTTTATTGGTTTTTTATAACCCCCCTTTCAATGGATGAGGGGGAACCCTTACAAGGCCTGTAGGCTCAGAGATTACATGGCCCGTAGGATTAGGAGATTACATGACCCGAAGGTCTTAGGGAATTCAACTAGACTATCCACAAGGAACTGCCCCTCCCCAGCATCTGAATCCGGACAGTAGCTCTCCACCTTTGTATGACCATCTGGCTAGTCTTCCCATGCAAGCATAGGTTGGTACCGTTGGCATAGCCATACCCTCTCATTCTAACAATCCATTTGGCTCTGCTCTGGTGAGTGCACCTGCTTTGAATCCTCTTCTAGGGCTGCTCTTTTTTTGTAGTGTGTTTGGGGCCTGCATTTATGTGGCCCGAAGGCCTTGGGGTTTCCCTAAGGCCTTTAAGGTGTCCCTAAGGCCTTGAGAATCAACTAACCCGAAAGCCTTACAGGACCCGAGGACCAAACCGGTGGCCCGAAGGCCCAGATGGATGAATAGTTCCAGCTGCTACAGTACCTAACAGTGCCTGCTATAGTACTGCTATAGTTCCTGCTACAGTACTGCTACAGTACCCCCCCGAAAATATTCCTCCACCTGGATTTGATCTCGGGTCTCTTGGATGCACCTAGCGAGTCCTCCTCCTATATGATAGGTTGATTTCTCAATCGAAATTATACCCGAATCATTGAAAATATCCAAAAATCCTTATATAATGATCGTTGTTGAACTGGAAGAGCTCAAGAAGGAACTATAGAAGAATATGGATAAAGGGTTTATAATCCCAAGTGCTTCACCATGGGGTGCACTGGTCCTCCTTTTCAAGAAGAAGGATGGGTCAATGAACTTCTATATTTATTATTGTAATCTCAACAAGATCATGATAAATAAAAAGTATCCTATACCACATATTGATGACTTATTTGATCAACTATGTGGAGAACAATGCTTCTCTAAGGTGTATCTTTGGTCAGTATATTACCAAGTAAAGTTGAAGGAGGATAACTTCAAGACTGTTTTTCGTATAAGGTATAAGAACTATGAGTTCATAGTGATTCCATTTCTACTCACTAATGCTCCGAAAATCTTCATAGACTTGATGAAATAGAGTCTTTAATGATTACCTAAAAAAAAATTGGTAGTCTTTATAAACGATATTCCTATATACTCCAAAAGTAAGGAGGAACATGAGTTTCATTTAAATACTATACTAAAGACCTTGAATAAAGAAAACTTATATGAAAAGTAAAGTAAATGTGAGTTTTTGTTGGAACAAGTAGCTTTCTTGGGGCATGTTATCATCAAAAAATGGATATCTATGGATCCTTCAAAAACTAAGGAAATTGAATGATGGTCAAGACCAACCTCAATGACAGAAATCTGTAGTTTCCTTGGATTAACTGAGTACCATCATTGATTTGTGAGAAACTTCTCATGATTTTCAATCCCACTAACCAAGCTAACTCAGAAGGGTGTAAATTTTATTTAGAATGAATAATGTGAAGATATATTTAAAGAGATGAAGAATAGGCTAATCACTGAACCTATGCTCACATTACCCACCAATGGGGAAATATTTGTGATTTTTAGTAATGCATCTAAAAAGGGTCTGGGTTGTGTACTCATGAAATATGAAAAAGTGATTGACTATGCATCCAACAAATTAAAGATCCATGAGAAGAACTACCCAATGCCTGATCTATAATTGGTTGTAGTGATCTTCATATTCAATATTTGGGGACATTATCTTAATGGAGAAAAGTGTAATATATTTATATATAGATAAAAAATTCTCAAGTATATATTCACACAAAAGGATCTTAGTATGCACCACCAAAGGTGGTTAGAGTTGATCAAGGATTATGATTGTTCAATCTATTACCATCTTGGGAAGACAAACAAAGTGGAAGATGCTCTATGTATAAATGAACCTAAAAACCTATCCATGATGAGTATTCTAAGGGAGATAATGTTCTTGGACATACACAAGATGGACATAGGAATAATAATAGGATATTTATCCTACCTTGCTAAAATAACTTATCAACCATCTATTATCGAGTGGATAAAGGAGGCTTGGAAAGATAACAAGTTACTACAGAAGAAGATAGTGAATATTCTGGAGTTCAACTTTGTTAAAGATGGACTTATAAGGTTTGGAACCCAGCTATGTGTCCCATAAAAACTAGGGCTAAAGTGGGAACTTATAGATTGTGCACATATCTCATCCTTATCCATTAATCTAGAAATTACTATGATGTATAGAGATTTAAAGAAAAACTTCTGGTGGGATAATATGAAGAGGGAGATTGTGGAGTTTGTATCCCGATTCTTGGTATACCAACAAGTCAAGGCCGAATGATAGGATTCCTAGGGTATTATGCAACCATTACCCATACCAGCATGGAAATGGAAAAACATAACCATGGATTTCATCATAGGAATCCACATGACACATAAAGAAAATAATTCCATCTAGGTGGTATTTGATTGCCTTACCAAGTTAGTGCATTTCACTGCTATCAAGGAAGACTTATCTATTGAACAACTCACTAAGAAATACATAAGGGAAGTGGTAATACTGCATGGAGTTACACTCTATATTATATATAATAGAGATCCAAGGTTTACCTCAAGGTTATGGAGAATCCTCTAGTAATCATTGGATATAAAGATGAGCTTCAACACAACTTATCACCCTCAAATGGGTGGTCAGTCTGAAAGAACCTTTCAAATTTTAGAGAACATGTTGAGATCTTGTTCAATGGATTTTCAAGGATGTTAGGATCAACAACTTCCCCTAGTGAAGTTCTAATATAATAATAGTTTCCATTCTAGCATTCAAATGAAATCTTATGAGGCTCTATTTGGGAATAGGTTTCAGACTTCAACATGAAAAGATGAAGTTATAGTGTGGAAGATTATGGGAATTAGTCTTATCCAAGAGATGAAAAAAAAAGGTTCAAACCATTCAACATCATATGAAAACTTCTCAAAGTTAATAGAAAATATATGCAATCAATCGTTGATGAGATTTAGAGTTCAAGGACAGAGATAAATTGTTCCTTAATATATCCCCATGGAAGAAATACACGAGGTTTGGGAATAATGGAAATCTTAGTCCTAGATACATAGGTCCCTTTGATATCCTTCATCACATCAGAGTGATGACCTATTTATTATCACTCCTACCTAACCTCTCTCAAGTACATGATGTGTTCCATGTATCTCTCTTGAGTAAGTACATACTAGACTCATCACATATAACAAATACACAGTTGATACCATTTTAGAATGATCTTTCATATAAGGATCATCCGATAATGATCTTATATTATAGAAAAAATTTCTATGAAACAAGACAACGCACTAGGTCAAAGTGTTGTGGCAGAACCACAAGTTTGAGAAAGTGACATGGGAACTGGAAGAAGAAATGAAACATAAGTACCCTAATATATTTTAGTGCATGAAATGAAAACTTTTAGGGTGAATTTTTTTTAATGGGGAATAATGTAACAACCTAAAATTTTATAAACATAATTCCATTTTAAATGAATAAATGATTTATCAAGTAATGTAGTTATAGAAAAACATGCACTACTTTGGTTATTTTTGATTGTTATAGCATGTTGTATTTAAAAGTAGATTATTAATAATAATAATTGATAATATATACATTATACAATGGCCATTAATATTAGTGTATTAAGGGTTATGATAAAGTCCAATTGACACAGATAAAAGAAGTGATGACCTCGACCCGAAGGATTGTACCCTATGAATCCCATTTATCAGAGTTTATAAGGGAGATAGTATCTATGGGATTTTCCCTTGACCAAGCCCAATTCAATATTCAATAAACAAAAAAAAAAAAAATTTAAACCATTTATAGGAGAAGTTCAATCTCATTGAGATCATGACCCAAACCATGTACGTTAAACCACCCCAAGAAAATGAAACCATCACACACCTTACTATTAGGGAATTAATTTTTTTAATAAAGGGATATGTATATAGACCCTAAAAATATGATTTTTTATATTTTTTTAATAAATATTGATTATATTTTCCCCTTTTTAATATTACTCTAGATAATGAGTTTGAATTGGATTTTTGATATGATGAAACATAATTTTTTTGAGAAATATATAGTTTCAACCAAGAATTTTTTTTAACAAATTCAATAATTTTTTAAAATAAATTATATTTTAACACAATATTATTATTAAATAATATTTATTAAATATAAATGATAATATAATTTTACAAAGCCAATAATAATTTTTATAAGGGTCAAAAAACTGTTATTGTCAAAAAACTAGTATTTTTCAATAAATGTAGATTTTTTATTTAAAAGTGTAAATTATCATAATTATATAATTTTCTAGATAAAATAAATATTATTTTTAAATCATCATTTCAAAATTATATAACATTTATTTTTTCATAATTTTCAGAGACAGTCAAAATTTTGGGCTAAAATTAAATACGATATAAATATACGGTTTGTATTATGGCATCATAAAAGATAAAAAGTGATTTAATAAATAGAATAAATAGAATACATGACCAAATTTATGTTTCCAATTTAAAATAATGTGTTTTAATGATATTCTATTTTTTTATAAAGACTTAATGAATCCTCCAAAACCTATATTATATTTTAAGATTTTAAAATCAATTCTTTGTAAACATGACTCACTTACACATCACCAAGGGTATTATTTTAATGAACTCAGTTATTAAACATGTAAAATAATGAAAATCACTCCAATTTGGTAGAAATCATGGGAAAGTTTTTGGTTTTGATTAATTTATCATATAGAGTCCAAAACTTAAGTCTGGAAATTAATAAAGAATTTTCCTCTCTTTTACTATATAAACACACCAAACCTCCCATTACTCTTCACTAAAAACTCTTGGATAATGAAATTAATCTGAAATTTACTATCTATATCCCTCCCAATTTTCCCCTAATCTCTTAAGATTCCCCTTCCAAGATTTTATAAGCACCCTTTCAAGGTAAGAGATCCTCTCCTTTTCTTCTTTATTTAAGAAACTCCATTAAATTATGTATTTTTTATAATTATTCATGTTGTAATATGTTTTAATATATCCAAATTACTTCAATTATTTTGTTATAGTGATGATATACTTCTTTCAATCTCATTAATTCCTTTTATGAATATTTAAGTACCGTCATTATGATGCTGAAATTTCCCTATGTTTTTTCATGCCAAGCAATTGTGTAGTGAATACCCATCCCCATTTATACTAAAGGGTATTCAACTAGATGTACGTATCCTTAATTTATTATGTAATTACTTATATATATCTCACAATCCTTAATCATAGGATTTATAGTGATGAAAGAAATCCTTATGTTGTATGATCTATGTAGAACACTTATGCGATGTACATGATATAAATCTGACGGGCGGGCCTAGAATTATATATCCATATAAATAATTGGGTAAGGTTTAGTATCATGGGATGTTATATATGATATTAGGGATTAAAAATAATCCATTATAGTACTTTATCCACCATGTGATGTTGTATTGGCAGGTAGCCTTGACTTATTCTTATGTAATGATTTATGTTTTTACCACATTCCCTTATTGCTTATATGTTTTCATGTTATATCATGCCTCATTATTCAATATTATGATTCTTACCCCTTTAATGTTACCCTAATATGAATCTTGGATCAAATGTACTATTTTACCTTATTCTATTATTAGTTTTTTCCCTTATTGGCCTTTATAGCTCACCCCTTTCTTATGTACATCCTCAGGTTATCCCATGCAGTTTTAGAAGATCCATGGAATATAAGTACATGTTATGAAGTTTTTAAATAATTTTGTTGTACTCCTTTTGCAAGTTTTTATGTTATGTACCTAATTACCCAAGATAAACTAGGCCTCATAAACTTTTGGGGTTATATTAAGTTTATATTTATGTAATAAATCCTGAAATAAAGTGTATTAAAAATATGGGTTGTCATAGTTGGTATCAGAGAAAAGTATAGTTATTTTTGGGATTAAGATTACAAACTCCAATAAAATAATTACGGATAAAACTAAACATAGAAAAACATCCCTAATTTTTTTTAAAGTATAGAGTACGTGGTTTCCAAGAAAATATATCCTTGTCTAGATACTACAAGTGGATGCAGATATGACACATAGGTACCTAGGGGTAATAACCCCAGAACGGGTTAATTGTGATAGACTCGACCATCACTTGGTGAATGATAATGAGTCTTTCTACACACCTGGTTTGATACTCTCAGGGATATGATTTGGTAAATTCAAAAACCCCTTTGAAACCATTATTAAGGAAAAAAATTTCCCATAAGATTTTATGATAGGAAATAGATCATGGATAACTTAGATTGATAACCTATAAATTCATAGGTTAAAAAATAGATGTCATTTATGATTTATACTATCTTTAATAGTTTAAAAATTTTCATCCCTAAGTCTATTTTGGATGAAGTAAATGATTAGAACTAGAAGAAAATAGTGATATGTAGGGTTATCATCCATAATTCTACACATTCTTTCATATCACGCATATAACACCCAAAAATTATAAAGTACAAATTTTTATTTAATAGTGTGCATGACACGCAACACTAAATGTGTAAGAGAATATAATATCCTGAGACTCTATAATCTATTTACTATTTTAAATAAATTCAACAAATGATGTTACTTGTAATGCACAAAACACTGATATAGCTTATGTTACACGCAAGAGTAACCTTACTCGATAGCTTGTGTTGCACATTCCTTTATAGCCTGTGTTACACACAAGACTGAGTTTCACCAAATAACAATGTATTATTAAAATATTATTATTTAATATAATATGATATAAATTAGCTGTTAAATTAGTTGTTATGAATAGTAATAAATAACTTATAAAAACTATGGTTTACACCAAAACAAAATGAATTCATTGGTTAACAATTAATGAGAAATAAAAATAAGAACCAATTGAATATAAAAAATATTATTATTTTTATGCTTCTAAAGGAGTTTTACCTTAATAAACATAAATAATTACAATTAGTGAATGATTTTAGTGAAACATATATTTTATATATTCAATAAAATATTTTTTATATTTATCCATTAGGTTTGATATGCATAAGATAAGAACAAATCATATTTCACACATAAAAACCTATATTTTTATAAAGGCAATTTTACCACCTTTTAATGGAGAACCCATTTTAAATATTAATTTTGACACTATTATAAATTTAATTTTTTAAAATAAACTTCATTATTGAATTAATAATTTCAAACTTATCCTAGGGTTAATTTTTGGTATTTTTCTGAGAAACTTCATTTTTTGACGAATAGTGAAAAATACTACATTTTAGTTAAAAATCACCTTTTCATTTAAATAATTATTAATGTTAAATTATATTTTAATTTTTTTATAAATTCACATTAGATAAATAATACATCTATTAATATAATTTGGAATCAATTTCACATTGAAATTGAATATAAAAACTCAATAATATTTTAAACATTTTTCTACTAAAATCAGTTAAACTGTCTATCTATAAGACTAGCATTAATCTTAATTTTTCCACCTCTATGATTTTAATTTAAAAAAATAGACATAAATTTTTTTAATCAGGATTATATTTTGAGTCTAATAAGTTCAACTTAATTTTTTACCAAAATGATTAGTGAAAGTGATTAAAATTAATTATAGTGATTAAGGTGTAATTAGGCTTAAAAATGGACTAAACCTTATATTAAAGGTCCAAAATGACCTAGAAACTTGTCCAAAAACCATTATATGTACATAATTAGGAAATTAGACATAGATTATTTAGTTTGGTTGGTTTTTTATGACTTTTTTTGTAATAACATGTGTACACCTATCTTGTTTCCAAAAATTCCAAGTGAGTATTTTCCTTCCCTATAAAAGGCCACCACTACTCCCCCTTCCTCACACCTCTCTAGCCACATTTAATTGTCCAAAATATACCCAAGTATTCTCCCAAAATCCCTCCACTAATAATATAATCCACCCATTGGGTATAAATCAATCCAAGGAAGCTTTTGGTTCAAACCAAAAGAAGTCACCTGATTAAGAGGTGACGTCTTCTCTCAATATTTTTAGTTTCATTTCCATTCTTCAACCCCTATAATATTTTTATTATATGATTAAATAAAAAAACCAGTATTATAAATATATTATTATGTTTTTATGTTAATATTTCTACCAACACTTATACACACCTCCATCTAATGGGTAACAAACATACTGTTTCTGTGTATGGTGAACTACTACCTCATGAAACGATGATTGTTCATTTTTATATTTTCAATTTTCATGGTTGGAAATTATGATGGAAAAAATATTTATATATTATATATGATTTTTATTATGAATTTAATATTATTTAATTCTTTTACAATAGATACCCTTATACTTTCCATTTTGTGTTAATATGATAACATCATTTGAGGAAGTGTGGACTACCGCCCCCTCAAAGTGATGTGATTCATTTACATGACCCATGGAATGTATAAAGGATGGTTATAATTGAACATATGAGACATAAAAAACATCTATATGATATTCATTACATAATTAAATTTCTCTATATATATATACATATCATTTTCTTTATTATTCTTTCACACACTAAAAAGTGATAATATCGGTCGTGGACGTGTGGACTACCGCCTCCTCGACACGATGTAATTCCTTTTACATATAGATAATTTTATATATAAGTATATATGTCTAAATAATATGTTATTAATAATAATATAATAATTTTGGAAATATATAATTCTACTTACCTTCTTTCCATAACGATCATTGAAAAATGAGAACGTTACTCATGCGTATGTACGGCCCACCATCTCCATGATTGTAACATTGGTTCATTTTTCATAAAAATATTTAATTATTGAATTTAAAAGTATAATTTATGTATAAATATGATAATTATTTCATGATTATTATTCTATAGATGTTATATATTGACCCCTTTGACAATAATTGATCTACCAAAGTTGTTTTTGATACATAAACCGAATTTGGTCAAAACACCCAATGTAAACATAATTGTTTAAGTATTTGTATAAAACATAGTAATAAGTGAAATAAAAGTAATTATAATCATGAAAAATTTTCTAAATAAATTATAAAATTAAAATAAGTTTATTATACAGGAATTTAAAGGACGTTCACCCAAAAAGAAACACAAGGTAAGGGATTCTTGTCTCACTTTTATTTCTGTGAGGCATACTTTATTATTGTGCACCTAATTTCTTATATATGGTGTACATACTGCCACATTGACATGAAATATAATGAATTATTTTATATTCATGGTGTTAATATGTTTTAATTTATTATTATCACTTTTGGGTCTTTGAATTCATATGTAAGGGATTATCGTCTCACTTTTTACATCCGTGAGATAAATTTCATGTTCACCACTTACATATTTTTCATGGTGTAACTAAAGCCAATTTATATATATTATATCATGAATTATTAATCTTCATTTTATTTAATACTTTCATTTAATATTATTACTTCATAAGGTTTTTGATTTAAAATGATTCAAAGTGGCATGGGACACTTTGGAACATTTAAAGATTATTTTCCTCAATAATAACTTTAATGATATTTAAATGGTATTTCTATTAGAGGAAATTATATTACCATTGTTCAATAAACCCTTTAATTTTCTTGTACTATGGTAATTAATGACCATTTTTAATTATTAGTACCATTTAAACACTCTTTGGTACTCAAGCTTTTTTAGAAAATGTTTTTAAGAAAATACGACTTCATTTATCTCTTTAGTAAGAGAACCAGTTTTCTTCTAAAAACTATGTTTTATTAAAATGTTTTCAATTTTTTTTTTAAATTAAATGGTAAAGAAATTTTTACCCTTTTTCTTTTACCAATGTTTTCAATGGAATCTTCTTGTATCTCTCTGAACAAGGCATTTTTCTAACCATTTACCATACAAAAGGAATGTTCTTTTTACCTTGTATGACATATAAAAATTTACCTACCATCATTCCTTCAAATATTCCTTTTCATGTTTAAAAGGTTAATTTTTAAATATTTTTTTTAAAATTTATTTTCAAAGAAAAGGTTTTTCAAAAGGTAAAAAAAGGATATTTTACTCAAGAATGCTTTTAAAATATCTTTTTGTAATATTTTTATTCATCAACAAAAACAACCCTTTATTTTACTCCACTTGGGGTATGTTGTATTAATACCATACTTAATCTTTCTATGGATGTTTTATGATTTATTTTTCCAAGTATAGTATTAACATTCACTTCCTTGATTTCTTTTATCCACTTGCAATATTCAATCTCCTATAATAATTGAATTTTACTTAATTATCCATATCATTTATCATGGATATTACTATTACCTAAACCACATAACATTTTACATACAATTTCTACTTTGAAAATTATTTGTTTATTGGGGTAAATATTGATAAATATGTATCTCTTACTCCATATGGATATTTGATAAGGAACATTGTTAAATCGATTATTCGATATATGAGGAATGTTTTGGAAGAATATGACATGGGTGGGGCCCAATTATATATAGCCCCTTGATGCATCGAAAGTCTCATGGGACAAGTCATTTGGATATCTACCTTAGATGGGTTTTTACCCATCATTATGTAAACCATCTTGTGAAAGGTTTTGACGGTAAAGGTACCATGTACTTGGGAAATATAGCGTCCAATAATAAAGCATTTTACTCATTTATATTCAATTATTATTCATCCATGAGATTTTACATTGACATATCTATGGATGTATTTCGTTTTAGGCTTTATTTATTATTCATCCATGAGATTTTTCATCAAAATATATATGGATACGTTTCATTTTCAGTTATTTAGATGGAATGTGTTTTAGTTTATTACATTTCCATATTTATTTTTACTTATCTAGTTATTTGGATGGAATGTGTTTCTAGTTATTAGCTTTCTATATTTTTATGCACTTCCATTTAGTTTATTGATTATATGGAATGTGTGTTCAATTGTTTACCTTTATATATTAACTATTCTCATTGATTTATTATTACTTCAGCTTTACTTACCCTTATTGATCATTTTATCGCACCCTTATTATGTTTCTTTCCCCAAGAATCCAAGAAGCGTACTATAAAAGTTATGTAGGAATTAACTAGATGGATTAGAGTTATCCTTGAAGTTTTTTATTTATTTAGAAAAAAAAGAAAAAAAATAATATTGTAATTACTGTATTATTTTATCATATATTTATCTGGTTTACCAAGACTAATAAACTCTCATTCCTTTAGGGCTTGATTTCTTGTAATCATGCCAATGTAATTGATAACAGACACCAGATTTGGGCTATCTGGGGTTGGGTCGCTATAGTTAGTATCAAAGAAAGTTTAGTAGTAACCTCAAGAACTAGATTTGGAAAAACATAGGTTAGAGAACATAACCCTAAGGTAGAATTTGAGGATAAGAATAGAAGAAAACCCTAGAATTTTGGTAAAGTATAGATTATGTGAGTCTTCCAAGAAATACATCCATGTCTGGATACTATAAGTGGATGTGGTTCTAGCACATATATAACTAGGATTAATAACTCTAATAAGGTGTTCTAAGCCTGACTCAGGGTAACCTGGTACATAACAACGAGACTTACTATGCACCTAGTTTGACACTTATGGGGGATATGCTTAGGATAATTCATATTTTATTTACAAACCATTATGAAGTATTTGGATACATATTAAGCAACCTAGGATAAATATAAGGTGTTTTAGATTGAATATAAGGTGTCGTGGTTTAGAAATAGTATGTATGATATTATGGGTAAAAATTAGACCAAGGAAGGACCTATGTTAATATAAAATGGATAAATTATTTATGTATTGAGGTTTTATTGAAAATCTTTATTAAAAGGCTATTTAGTGATTTACATAATTTAAAGGATGTTCATCATAGTTAGTTTGGAAATTATATTAATTTAGTTTTAGAAAAGGATAACCTGTAAGTTGAGTGACAACCAATTAAATTTGGCAAAGTCGTGGGTCTTGAACCCATAACCGAAGGATGATAAAGGTTTCATGCCAACCAATGACCTATGTAATGTTCTAGTTAATTTTTCATTGTTTTTAGTTAAACAATTTGACGAATAAATATTAATGATGAACTGATAGTATTACTTTTGAGAAATAGATATTAATCTATTAGCCATATTAGTTTTGTAAGATAGTTAAAGACAAATAGTTGTGATTTTCACTCTTTTATGGGTCTTAAGATCCTTTAGAAATGTATTTTAGTGCTTCAATCATTAAAATTTATTTTTGGATGAATTAGAATTTGATCAAAGCACAACCAAAATTTAGGATTGTTTAAGTGAAATTGAAACCTACCAAGCAAGAATATTTCCTTATATTCTTAGGTAGTAAAATAATTACCCAACATTAGGAAAATGACTTAGAAATAAAATTTTGTCCTAATACCTTAATTTTTATTGAACCGATGGTATTCTAAATAATCATAAATTTATGGGTTTGAGTCCCTTAACTTTCTATTTACCATTCACTTGTTTATGATTGATGACCTCATTCACTCCCTATAAATATTTACGCTTCTCCTCCAAGTATATACCTATACTTTCCACTAATGTTATCCTACTTAGAGACCTAGTTAGATGGTAGTCCATGTGACCCTTGTACTTCCCATTCTCTCTTTTATGGAGGATTTTTTACAAACCCTTCTCACGATGTGAGATTTAAAACATAGGAAGTATCAAACAATCTATCACCATGATCACGTTTAAATTGAGAGGACACAATTTAATTAAGGTGGGGAGAATTTAACACCCCTAAATTCTAAAGTAAAACTCTGTATTCAATAGCGCGTATGAAATGAAACACCAAATTCATAAGGGAATATAATATCCTGAGACTCTACTATATATTTACTATTTTAAATAAATTCAACACATGATGTTTCTTGTAATGTACGCAACATCGAGATAGCTTGTGTTACAAGCAAGAGTGACCTTTCTCGATAGCTTGTGTTAAATTCAAGAGATAACTTCCTTGATAGATTTTGTTACATGTAAGAGTGACCTTCCTTGATATCTTGCATTATATACAAGATCGAGTTTCACTAAATAACAATGTATTATTAAAATATTATTATTTAATATAATATCATATAAACTAACCATTAAATTAGTTTTTATGAATAATAATAATTAAATTATAAAAATTATGGTTTACACCAATATAAAATGAATTCATTGGTTAAAAATTAATGAGAAATGAAAATAAGAACTAATTGGATATAAAAAGAAATATTATTATTTTTATGCTTCCAAAGGAGTTTTACCTTAATAAACATAACTAGTTAAAATTAGTGAATGATTTTAATGAAACATATATTTTATATATTAAATAAAATATTTTTGATATTTATCCATTATTTTTTATATTCATAAGATAAGAACAAACCCCATTTCACACATAAAAACCGATATTTTTATAAAGGCAATTTTACTGCATTTTAATGGAGAACCTATTTTAAATATTAATTTTGAAACTCTTATAATTTAATTTTATAAAATAAACTTCATTATATAATTTATAATTTCAAAATTATAATAGGGTGATTTTTTGGTATTTTTCTGAGAAACTTTATTTTTTTGATGAATAGTGAAAAATACTATATTTTAGTTAAAAAACATCTTTTCATTTAAATAATTATTAATGTTAAATTATATTTTAAATTTGTTATAAAGTCACATTATATTAATAATACATATATTAATACAATTTATAATTAATTTCACATTTAAATTTAATATAAAAACTCAACAGTCTTTTGAACATTTTTATACTAAAACCAATTAAATCGTATGTTTGTAAGATTAACATTAATCTTAATTTTTCCACCTCTGTGATTTGAATTTCAAAAAATATAAATACACCATTTTAATAATTATTATATTTTGATACTAATAATATAAACATAATTTTTGACCAAAATGATTTTTGAAAGTGATTAAAATTAATTATAGTGATTACGGTGTAATTAGGGTTAAAAATGGACTAAACCTTATATTTAAGGGCCCAAATGACCTAGAAACTTGTCCAAAACCCATTTAATGTCAAGAATTAGGAAATAAACCTTACATTATTGAGTTTTTATGGTTTTTTATTACTTTTTTTAGGTAATAACATGTGTACACCTAACTTGTTTCCAAATATTCCAAGTGAGTCTTTTTCCTTCCCTATAAAAGGACACCACCTCTCCCCCTTACTCACACATATCGAGCCACATTGGATCATACAAAATCTACCAAAGTAGTCTCCAAAAATCCCTACCCTCATCCTAGAATCCTCCCCTTGGTCAAAACGAAATCCAAGGAAGATTTTGGTTCAAACCAAAAGAAGTTACCTAATTAAGAGGTAACATCTTCTCTCAAAATTTTTAGTTTCATTTCCATTATTTAACCCCAATACTCTTATTATTATATGATTAAATAAAAAAATAATTCTAAATATACTAATATTTTTTATGTTAATATTTCTACCTATAATTACACACACCTCCATCCAATGGGTAATGAACATACTGTTTCTGTGTATAAAGAACAACTGCCTCACATAACGATGATTGCTATTTTTTCCATTTCCAACTTTCATGGTTGGACATTATGATGGACACACTATTTATATATATTATATATGATATTTATTATGAATTTAAGTTTATTTAATTATTTTACAATACATACCCTTATACTTTCCATTTTGCATTAATACGATAACTTCGTTTGAGAAAGTATGGACTACCGCCCCCTCAAATCGACGTGATTCATTCACACTATAAGTAACCAGCCTTAAAAATTACATAAAAGAGGACCTTTCACTGGTCTAGGTTATGGATAGTTATATACAAGATTAAAATTTATCACATTTTCAATAAAATTAAATAAACAAAACACCCATTTTGCTTTCACTGCGCAAAAACGACAGCATCCAACTTAGGACTTCAAAGTGACCTGTGAAAAATAATTTTAAAACAAGGGATGAGCATTAAATTTCCTAGTAAGTTGTTTTAAAACTATGAATATTTTATTTTAAAAAATTTATATAAACTTACATACTTTAAAACAAATTTTCACAATACTCAAATATATTTAGAAAACCAGTATTTCACAAAATAATTATAATTGAAAAATCATTGAGAATTATCCTTCAAAAATATTAATTTTCTGGTGGGTAATTTATGATACTTGAACATCCATATTAAAATCCATAACATAGGTCACTATCCATCACTAAGACTTATGGTTTCACTCCCCATAACGCCACATATTTCACCATTGCCAATTTTCGAAAACATTTTCCACGGATCTACCTTTTTCAATCCAAACCCAAAAAATTTCAAATATACATATTATTATTTTCCTTAAAAGAAAATAATAATTCTTATCACATGTCATAAAAATTTCCTTAGGAGTTTCTGAAACCAATTTTTAGAGAATCCCATGCTTAAAATCAACACCTTTATTTTTGAATCATAAATAAAATGGCAAATGAAATAATGCACATTTGATTTTGAAAAAACATGCATAATTTCACCTTCTTCAAACAAATGTAAAGAATAAATGGTAGGGTGACTCACATGAAATTATTAAAGAGACATTCTAATTAAAACATGTAACAATTATTTTGTATACCAATATATATATATATATATATATAGTTTTATTCCATAATTCATAATTTTATCCCATACATGATTTTCTTGCGTAGTCAAGTCTTGCAACATTTTTTTAGTATGTTGATATATATATATATGCTTAAATATAATAAATTCATAAATCAATATGTACACATAGATTTTGTAATACCCATATTAGCATAAAATCAGTCGTGTACAAAACTTCGATAAATGAAAAATTCACTCCACGCACATGCATTCATGTATATATGTAAATAATTTTACATATATCAAAGTTCAAAACGTTATGGACAATTAATTATTAATGGCTATAAATCATAATTATTGATCATAAACTCAAAAAAACTCAAATATTTATAGACCACAATTTTATGTTATAAGTTAAACAAACTAAAGTTTTCCATAATAATGTACACACACATATATATGAATATAATTATATATGAATATATATATATATATATTTATATATGATAAGGAATTATCATTACAAAAAATCATAGAATAAATTCATGTCTTTGAAAAATAAAAATATAAGTTTCTAATAAAAATCAAAACATAGTTTTGATTAGCATAAAATACCATTATCAAAAGGAAATAATTAACCGCCATGTATTAAAACATGATTTGATAAAAATATTTCATTTTTAAATTTGAAAATATAATTAAATAATAAAAATTATTACAATAATGCAAGAAACATATTAATTCCGCAAGTGAAACACAACATTAGTGAAAATATATGCAGCACCATAATTTTCATAAAACATAATTTATGTACTTAAATAAATATACCGATAGAAAAAAATACAAATAAAAAAAATTGATATATAAATCCCTTTCAATAAATTATGAAAGTATCAAGAAATTAAATGTTTGATTTTGAAATAACACCCAAATAGATATTTGAAAATCAAGAATTAAAACCCAAAAGCTAATAAACACAAACTCATCTCAACAAAATAAATTTAATCTTAAAAATAATACTGAATCCCTTACAAACAATTCTGAAAATATTTGATAGAAAATGAAAAAACTATCTTTTAAAAACATTCTTAATGGTAATGAAAACAACCAGACAAATTAACACTGAAATATAAATCCCCTTACAAATATATTTTATTGAATTAGAATTTCAATCAAATATTCCATTACCAAAAAAATTATCAAAGAAAGGAATTATTTGAATATAAAACAAATAACCAATCACCTAAATATATTCTTAACAAAATAAGATTCAAAACTAAAATCATGCTTGGTTTTGAATCCAAGAAACAAAAAAATGTTTGCAAAAATATTTTCCCAAACATAAATTAAAATTTAAAAATAATTATTTATTTAATCTGAACACTAAAATATGTTTTCCTTACCAAATAATTTTTATCATAAAAATAAACAATAATTCCCTTTCTTGATTTTGAAAATAGAATAATTAAATATCTTGAAAAATAAATTTTCATGTAGAAATAGAACCAAATAATTTTACCTTACCTAAAATAAAGAACCCAAATAACAAAATCACTTCTGCCAATGGTTGCTTGAACTAGATGAGGGCAGAAGGTGTCTTCCTACTTAAATAATCTCAAACCATAGATAAGAAAGAGAGATGAGTTTAGCTTGGGTAGAGTATTCCTCAAACAGAAGAATTTGGGTTCTTTTATGCATAAAAAAACTTATATAAATACATGACACTAACATAAGATTATCTGAGAATCTTTTTGGAACATAAGTGATAAAAAAAGAAACAAATTTTATGTGAGATTTGGTTCATACCAAAAATATAAGAGGCCAAAAGTTTCAATCAATTTCTGATAAAATTATCAAAAGAAGAACACATATATATATCACAATAGGACTAAAAACAAAAACAAACCAATATTTGACAAAAGAAACATATTAATATTAATTAATAAAACTTAAATAGTATAGGGACAATGAAATCAGTGGAGGAAATCAAGACACATGCACCAAAACAGGGAAGAAAATGGGACTTCCAAACAAAAACATCTAACTCACACTAGGTTGGAGAAATCCGAACCCCTAACTGCAATTGAGACCCAACGTCACCATTCATACTGCCACAACTTCAGTTAGATTCCCCTAGTTCGCATCGAACCTCACCGACAACTGATCTTATAACCTCAACTCGAAACTAGATCTAGATCCATCTTCAACAAAACCAGCACTGCTTGATCTTGCTCGGATTCGACATCTCCTAGAGATGAACTCAACGCCTCACAAACCTACTCGGCTTCTCCTCTTCCCATCAAAATTTCCCGACTCCCATGAGAACACACTATGGCATGACCTGGACCCTACCGCCCAACCTCCCCAAATTAACGAACCTACTGAACCCCTATACATGATTCTATTTCCATTTTTTATTATCATTGTTGTTATACCATTATTATTATTTATTTAATTAAATATTATAATATATGTATACTATATTATAAGTTTATATTTAATATTAAAATAGTTATACCTTATAATTATAATCTTATTAAACAAAAATCATAATATTAATAACTTTAAAAAAATTAATCTAATCAAAATTTATAATTTAAAATTAATAATAATTATTATATATATATATATATAAATGTATATATATATATATATCATACTTTCAAAAATCAAAATATGTAGAACCCAAATAATTTTAATATAATTATTTATATGTCAGATTAAATATTTATTTGTATAAGGATGTGAATATTAATAGTACATTTTTTCAAAATAAATTTACTTAAAATATTTGAAATTATTATTATATAATAATTTTAAATGGCATGTATATTTAAAATATTAAAATATTTATAATTTAAAATTATAATTTTATTAAACATATTTTATAATAATATTACTTTTAATTATTTTATTTATTAAAACAATATATTTGGAAATAGCATTTCATGATACTACATTTCATATAAGTATAATTAATTTATATGTCGTCATGTATTTCAAAAAGTCATTTTGAAAATAATATAAATCAAAGTAACTAGATTTAATTTTTTGTTTAAATGAAACCTCATGATTTTATTAAAATATTTCATAATATTATTTATTTAAATTATAATTCATTAATAATTATTTTATTGAAGCTTTAGGTGTTACATTATCCCCCCTTTAAAAAGAATTGTGCCCTCGTAATTCATTTGTTAGACTAAAAATAATTCTGAATTTCTGTCTTCAGAATTAAGAAAATTAGGACTGTTAGACATCTAAACTTTACTGCTTAGATGAAAACATCTAATCTCTAAAGTTGTCTAGACCATTCCTCTAATACCAATTATAAGGACCCAACATTAAATATTACATAATAGAGGAATTTTCACTTGTTTAGGTTCTAGAGAGTTAGATACAAGATTACAATTTATTAGAGTTGCAATAAAATTAAATAAAAAAAAAATCCTATTTCGCTTCCGCTATGCAAAAACGATGACGTCCAACTTAGGACTTCAAAGTGACCTGTGAAAAATAATTTTAAAACAAGGTATGATCATTAAATTTCCCAATAAGGGGTTTTAAAACTATGAATAAATCATTTTAAAAAATTTCTATAAACTTAGATTCTTTAAAATTTTTTTCACAACACTCGAATATATTTAGAAAACCAGTATTTCACAAAATAATTATAATTGAAAAATCATTGATAATTATCCATAAAAAATATTAATTTTATGATGGGTCATTCATGATAATTGATAGTCCATATTAAAATCTATAACATAGGTCACTGGTCATCATTAAGACTTATCGGTTCAATCCCCATAACCCCATATATTTCACCAATGCCAATTTTTGAAAACATTTTCCATGGATCTAACTTTTTCAATCCAAACCCAAAAAATTTCAAATATAAATATTATTATTTTACTTAAAAGAAAATAATCATTCTTATCATATGTCATCAAAATTTCCTTAGGAGTTTATGAAACCAATTTTCGGAGAATCCCATGCTTAAAATTAACACCTTTATTTTTGAATCATAAATAAAATGAAAAATGAAATAATGCACATTTGATTTTGAAAACACATGTATAATTTCACCTTCTTCAAACAACTATAAAGAATAAATGGTAAGGTGACTCACATGAAATTATTAAAGAGACATTCTAAGTAAAACATGTAATACTTATTTTATATGCCAATATATATATAGTTTTATTCCATAATTCATAAATTTATCCCATACATGATTTGCTTGAACAGTAAAATCATGCAAAATTTGTTTAGAATGTCAATATATATATATATATATATATATGCTTAAATTTCATAAAGTCATAAATCAATATATACACATGGATTTTGTAATACCCATATTAGCATAAAATCATTCTTGTACAAAACTTCGATAAATGAAAAATTCACTCCACGCACATGCATTCATGTATATACGTAAATAATTTTACATATATCATAGTTCAAAATGTTTTGGAAAATTAACGATGAATGTCCATAAATCGTAATTACAGATCATAAAATCAAAAAAAACTCAAATATTTATGAAGCATAATTTTATGTTCTAAGTTAAACAACCTAAAGTTTTATATAATAATGTATATGCACATAGACACACACACACATGAATATATATATATATATATATGTATATGATAAGGAATTTTCATTACAAAAAATTATAGAAAAAATTCATGTCTTTGAAAAATAAAAATATAAGTTTTTAATAAAAATCAAAACATAGTTTTGATTAACATAAAATACCATTATCAAAAGAAATAATTAACCGCCATATATTAAAACATGATTTGATAAAAATATTTCATTTTTAAATTTGAATATATAATTAAATAATAAAAATTATTACAATACTCCAAGCAACATATTAATGCCGCAAGTGAAGCACAACATTAGTGAAAATATATGTAGCAACATAATTTTTATAAAACATAATTTATGTACTTAAATAAATATGATGATGGAAAAAAATAAAAATCAAAACATAGTGATATATAAATCCATCTCAATAAATGATGAAAGTATCAAGAAATTAAATGTTTGATTTTGAAATAACACCCAAATAGATATTTGAAAATCAAGAATTAAAACCCAAAATCTAATAAACACAAACTCATCTCAACAAAAGAAATTTAATCTTAAAAATAAATGCTGAATCCCTTACAAACAATTCTAAAAATCTTTGATAGAAAATGAAAAAACTATCTTTTAAAAACATTCTTGATGGTAATAAAAAAACCAGACAAATTAACACTGAAATATAAATCCCCTTACAAATATATTTTATTGAATTAGAATTTGAATAAAATATTCCATTAACAATAAAATTATCAAATAATGGATTTATTTGAAAATAAAACAAATAACAAATCACCTAAATATATTCTTAACAAAATAAAATTCAAAACTAAAATCATGCTTGGTTTTGAATCCAAGAAACAAAAAAATGTTCGCAAAAATATTTTACCAAACATAAATTAAAATTTAAAAATAATTATTTATTTAATCTGAACACTAAAATATGTTTTCCTTACCAAATAATTTTGATCATAAAAATAAACAATAATTCCCTTTCTTGATTTTGAAAATAGAATAAGTAAATAGCTTGACAAATAAATTTTCATCTAGAAATAGAACCAAATAATTTTCCCTTACCTAAAATGAAAAACCCAAATAAAAAAATCACTTTTACCAATGGTTTCTTGAACTAGATGAGGGAAGAAGGTTTCTTCCTACTTAAATAATCTCAAACCAGAGATAAGAAAGAGAGATGGGTTTAGCTTGGGTAGAGTATTCCTCACACAGAAGAATTTGGGTTCTTTTATGCATAAAAACACTTATATAAATACATGAAACTAACATAAGATTATCCGAGAATCTTTTTGGAACATCAGTGATAAAAAAAGAAACAAATTCTATCTGATATTTGTTTCATACCAAAAACAAAAGAGTCCAAAAGTTTCAATCAATTTCTGTTAAAATTATTAAAATAAGCACACACATATATATCACAATCAAACCGAAAAAAAATCCGTATTTGACAAAAGGACTATAGTAAGATTAATTAATAAACCTTAAAAAGTATAGTGATAGTGAAATTAGTGGAGGAAATCAAGATATAGGCACTAAAATGGATAATAAAATGATAATTCCAAACAAAAACATCTACCTCGCACTAGGTTAGAGAAACATGAACCCTTAACTGTAACCGAGACCCGATGATGCCATTAGGACCACCAAAAATTCATTTGGACTCCCCTGGTTCGCATCAAACCTAACCAGTAGCCAATCCTTGAACCTCGACTTGAAACTATATCTAGATCCAGCTTCGACAAAACCAGTACAACTTGGTCTTGCTCAGATTTGACACATCCCGAAGATGAACTTGATGACTCACGAAACTGCTCAGCTTCTCTTATTCCCATCAAAATATCTTGACTCCTGTGAGAGCACCCTGTGGCATGACCTGGACCCTACCGTTCAGCCTCCCCAAATCGACAAACCCGCTGAACCCCTATACATGATTCTATCTCCCTTTTATTATTATTATTATTATTATTATACCATTATTATTATTTATTTAATTAAAGATTATAATATATTCATATTACATTATAAGTTTATCTTTAATATTAAAATAGTTATACCTTATAATTATAATTTTATTAAACATAAATCATAATATTAATAACTATATAAAAATTAATCTAATCAAAATTTATAATTTAAAACTAATAATTATTACTTTATATATATATATATATATATATATATGAATGTATATATATATATCATACTATTGAAAATAAAAATCTATAATACCCAAATAATTTTAATATAATTATTCATATGTCAGATTAAATATTTATTTGCATAAAAATCTGAATATTAATAGTGCATTTTTTCAAAATAATGTTGCTAAAAATATTTTGAAATTATTATTATATAATAATTTTAAATGGAATGTGTATTTACAATATTAAAATATTTATAATGTAAAATTATAATTTTATTAAACAAATTTTATAATAATATCACTTTTAATTTTTTTTATTTATTAAAAAAATATATTTAGAAATACCATTTCATGATACTACATTTCATATATGTATAATTAATTTATATGTTGTCATGCATTTAAAAAATAATTTTGAAAATAATATAAATCAAAGTATCAGGATTTCATTTTTGTTTAAATGAAACCCCTATTAAAACATTTCATAATATTATTTATTTAAATTACAATTAATTAATAATTATTTTATTGAAACTCAGGTTGTTACACACATGATCCATGGAATGTATAAAGGATGATTATAATTGAACATACGAGACATAAAAACATCTATATGATATTCATGACATAATTTCATTTATATATATATATACATATCATTTTCTTTATTATCCTTTCACACACTAAAAAGTGATAATATCGGTTGTGGATGTGTGGACTACCACCACCTCGACACGATGTGATTCCTTTTACATCACGAGAATTTTATATATAAGTATATATGACTAAATAATATGGTATTCATGGAAATATGATCATTTTGGAAATATATAATTCTAATTACCTTCTATCTATAACGATCATTGAAAAATGAGAACGTTACTCATGCGTACGTACAACCTACCGTACCCATGATTGTAACATTGGTTTTTTTTCATACCAATATTTAATTATTGATTTTAAAAGTATAATTTATGTGTATATATGATAATTATGTCATGATTATTAGCAAGACACTGGGGAGGGGCAGTTCTAGTGGGATGGGCCTACGGGTCATGTAATGGGCATGGTATGCCTCTGGGCCTTCAGGTCATGTATTGCGGGTCATGTCGGGCCTTGTGCCTTGGGCCTACGGGTCATGTACGGGTTCCCCTTCAACCCTTAAAAGGGGGATTATCTATAATAAAAATAAAAAGAAGGCCTTCAGGACATTCGGGTAGTATGTCATGATTATTATTCTGGAGATGTTATATATTGACCCCTTTAACCATAGTTGACCTACCAAAGTTGTTTTTGACACATAAACTGAATTTAATCAAAACACCTGATATAAAAATAATTTTTTAAGTAGTTGTATACAACATAGTAATACATGAAATAAAAGTAATGATAAACATGAAAAGGGTTCTCAAGAAATTTAAAAATTAACATAAGTTTATTATATAGGAAGTTAAAGGACGTTCACCCAAAAAGAAACACAAGTTAAGAGACTCTTGTCTCACTTTTCTTTCTGTGAGGAATACTCTATTTTTGCGCACCTAATTTCTTATATATGGTGTACATACTGCAACAATAACATGTAATATCATGAATTATTTTATATTCATGGTATTTAGATGTTTCAATTGATGATTATTACTTTTGGGTCTTTCGATTCATATTTAAGGGATTCTCATCTCACTTTTTACATATGCGAGATAAATTTAATTTTTACCACTTACATATTTTTCATGGTGTATCTACAACCCATTTTTATATATTATATCACAAATTATTTATCTTCATGTTATTTTTTATCTAATATTATTCCTTCATGAGGTTTATGATTTAAAATGTTTCAAAGTTGTATAATACACTTTGGAATGTTTAAATATTATTTTCCTCAACAATAACTTTAATTATCTTTCAATGGTATTTAAATTAGAGGAAATTATATTACCATTTTTCAATAAACCCTTTAATTTTCCTCTCCTCTCGTAATTTATGAACTTTTTAAACTATTAGTACATTTTTTTCACTCTTTGGTACTCAAGGTGTTTTAGAAAATGTTTTTAGGAAAAATCGACTTCATTTATCTCTTTAGTCAGAGAACCTATTTTATTCTAAAAAACATGTTTTATTAAAATGTTTTAAAAATTGTTTTAAAAATTAAATGGTAAATACATTTTTACAATTTTTTTTAATTTTACCAATTTTTTCAATGGAATATTATTGTCTCTCTATGAATAAGGAATTTTTATAACCTTTTACCATGAAAAAGGAATGTTCTTTTTTCCTTGTATGGAATGTATGGATTTACCTACCATAATTAATTCAAAGATTCATTTTCATGTTTAAAAGGTTAATTTTTAAAGAAAATGTTTTTAAAATTTGTTTTCAAAGAAATTTTTTTCATTTTTTTTCAAAATAGAAGGATATTTTCTTTAAGAATGTTTTTAAAATATCTTTTTGTAATATTTTTATTCATTAATGACAATAACACTTTATTTTAATCCACTTGGGGTATGTTTTATTAATACCATCCTTAATATTCCTATGGATAGTTTATAATTTATTTGTCTAAGGATAGTATTCACATTCACTTCCTTGATTTATTTTGTCCCCTTAAAATATTCAATCTCCTATGATCATTAAATTTTCCCTAATTATCCATATAATTTATCATGTATATTACTATTACATAAACCATATACCATTTTACATATGATGTCTAATTTGAAAATTATTTGATTATTTTGGAAAATATTTAAAAATACACATATCTTACTCCATACTAATATTTGATAAGGTACATTGTTAATTTAATTATTTGATATATGAGGAATGTTTTGGACTGATACGACATGGGTGTGACCCAATTATAGATATCCCCTCGATGCATCAGTAGTCTCATGGGAAAATTTATTTGGATAGTCACCTTAAATGGGTTTTTCCCAGCATTTTGTAAACCATCTTGTGAAAGGTCTTGATGGTAAAGGTACCATGTACCTGGGAAACATGGAATCCAATAATAAATCACTTTACTCACTCATATTTTGTTATTATTCATCCATGATATTTTTTTTGACATATATATAAATGTATTTCACTTTCAATCTTCATTTATTATTCATCCATGAGATTTTTCATCGATATATCTATGGATACATTTAATTTTTAGTTATTTATATGGTATGTGTTTCAGTTTCTTACCTTGCCATAATTATTTTGCCTTATCTAGTTATTTTAATAGCATGTGTTTCTAGTTATTACCTTTCCATATTTTTTACGTAATTCCATTCATTTTATTGATTTTATGGCATGTGTGTTCAATTATTTACCTTACCATATTGACTATTTTCCTTGATTCATTATTGCTTCCACTTTACTTACCCTTACTAAGCATTTGAGCTCACCATTGTTATGTTTATTTCTCGAGGAATCCAAGAAACATAATATGAAAGTTAAACAATAATTTATTATATGTTTTAGAGTTACCCTCTAAGTTTTTTATTTATTTAGAAATAAGAAAAAAATTATGTTGTAATTAGTGTATTATTTACTAATGTATTTATTTGGTTTACCATGACTGCTAAACTCTCATTCATTAGGGGCTTGATTTCTTATAATCAGGCTAATGTAATTGATAGCAGACATCAGATTTGGGATATCTGGGGCTGGGTCTCTATAACACAAATTTAGTATAACTATTAAAACACCACCTCAAAACATGGAAGTCGAGTTATTGGTGAAGATGATAAATGATTTAATTGTTGCATCCCAAGAATATAATTCATACCCTATCCAAATTTATGGTATAAATTTCACATAGAACCTTGTGATACTCCTATTATTTTAATTTAATGCTATTCTAGGAATGTATTTACTTTCCTTGTATAGATCCAATACAAATTATTGTGAGAATGAAATCAACCTCCACATAATAAATCATCCTATGATTCTATACAAGTACAAGGGGGAGGATGAATCTTATTTGGTACCAATATATCAATCATTAATATTATTGTCTTGAAATAAATTGTATCAATCTCAAATTATTAATACTAAATAAAAGATCACCCTTGAGGACTGATTGCATAGCGATTCACTATTCATTTCCACCCTTATACCACTGTGTTAAACTGATTTTGTCACATAAATTCCAAATTTAATAACAAATTGAACTTAACTTTGGATTAAATTAAATTATTTTAATCAATATTAAAAATTCCAATTCCAATTTTTTGGATGATTTTATTGTAGGTGGAGTTGATTTGGAGGGCCCATGATGAAGTTGAAGAAAAATGGGCCAAACCGTGCAAGATTCCAAGCACACCTGTGAGGCTTATTTCCAGGTACTGTAGCAGTACTGTAGCAGTATGATAGGTGCATCCAAGAGACCCAAGATCAAATCCGGGTGGAGGCTTATTTCTGGGTTACGGTAGAAGCACTGTAGCAGACACTATAGCAGATACTGTTTGGTACTATAGCGGGTACTGTAGCAGGAACTGTTCGGTACTGTAGTAGTCGACACTATTCATCCATCTAGGCCTTTGGGCCACCGGTTTGGTCCTCAGGTCCTGTAAGGCTTTTGGGCCACCCAAGGCCTTCGGGCTAGTTGTTTCTTAAGGCCTTCAGGCCACCTTAAGGCATTTGGGCCACCCCAAGGTCTTCGGGCCACATGAATGCAGATGTACCAGTCAGACTACAAGGGACAAGGCTTCAGAGGAGGATTCAAGGAAAGCACATTCACCAGAGTAGATCTAACCAGAATTGGAAGAATGAGAGTGTATGGCTTTTGCATCAGTACTGGGCCTGTGCAACTTTGCATAGGACAAGTAGCTGACCAACCCTGTGAAGGTGGAGTGCTGATATCATGACACATGTTGGGGATGAACAGTTCCAAGTTGTCTTATCTAGGTGATTCCCTCTAAGACCTACGGGTCATGTAATTGTCTTTGTGCCTTCGGGCCTTGTAAGGGTTCCACCTTATCCATTGAAAGGTGGATTATCAAAATAATAAAAAATGAAGGCCGTCGGGCCATTCCGACCCGACCAAGCACACCTGTGAACTCAAATGAACAATGAAGCTAATACATGGATCTACTTGGGATGATTTTTTTAAATAATCCAAAATTAAGTTTTATACAACTCTTTTGAAGACACCCAATCCCATTTTGTCAATTAATAGGTCCAACTGAACCGATCTATCCAGGGAACCAAATATGCTCGAAGTCAAAAGATGTGTTCTGTATTTTGACCATATATCAGGATATAATTTTCCAAATGGTGAAAATTTTTCAGTTCAGATATTCAAGATGTGGTTAAATAGTTTTTTTAAAGATAGATAAACTTTATGGCCACTCAAAACCATGTTCCAAGTAGTTTCTTTATATTTGGGTGCCCAAAACCACCTTCCACTTTTCCTATAAATTGGAACCTTGGGCACCCCATTTGTAAGTTTGACCAAGGAGTGAAGTGATGAAATTTTTGAGTTCCATAAGAGTAATATCATTTCATTGGAGGTTCTGGAGCTCCCTATACTCATAGTGAGAGTTGAAATTAAGAAGGAGATTCATCCGAGTTTCCTCCTCTTCTCAATGTTGGAAAAAACTCTAGGAATTCATTGTGAGGGAGCTATACACATGTCAAGGGAGTTACGATGCTTATGTTAGATACAAGTTTGGAGTAATTTTGTGTTTAATACATTTCATTCCATGTATCTTACATTATTTCATATCTGAATGCTTATTTTATGCATGTGATTGATATGATCTTAATTTATAACTGATCGGTGTGAGTTTTTGAGTGTGTGACTTGTGTTTTACGATTGGAAAACACAAGAATTATTTTATTATCCACTTTATTGAGATTTAAATTTTATTTGGAATCCCTTATTCCATGAATAAGTGCCGGAACTTGGCAATATTATTATTATGTCAAGGTTTGGTTCTTCAAGTATTGATATAAAAACTTAGGAATTAATCGAGATTCCAATTAATTTCAACCAAATAATTACTCCAAACCTGAATGAATATCTAAGATAAATGAACTTGAAATGTGTGTCATAAAATCACAATGAAACCTTTATCTCATATTTTTCAAAATACACTTGGTTTTTCAACTATTAAACTCTTTAAATTAAGTTATTTTCTTAAAACTATTTTCAAAACCACCCCCTCTTTTAATATTTTTTATTAAAAAATGAACACTCTAAACCCATCAAAACACCTTGAGAGATGACCTAGGGTATAACCTATGCTATAAAAACATCTTTAAATAATAATAAAATTTACATGTCATGAAATCGCATTCAAATTTTGGTGTTGCTGCCAAGGAGGGTTTTTGTTTTTAGTGTGAATTTTTATAAAAACATTGTGTATTTTGTAATTATTTATTCCCTTATTTTCTTCCTTCATTTTTAAGATGATTTCTAAAATATTCCTTTTTTAGGACTTGTTCATGACTTGATCTTCATCATAGGAACTACATCCTTTCGAATACGAACTAGAGAGAATCTTACGTCATCGACAACGAGAAGCACCAAACGATCCATTTAAGGAGTACACACAAAACATCAACACACTTATTAATCCAACTTTTTCTTCTAAAAAAACATCAATATTGAGATAAACATGAATAATATGGATGAAAATAACTAAAAATTAAAATAATTAACCTTTATTAATATAGAGATTCATTTTTCATACATTCAAATACAAGGCAAGGCACTAAATTTTGAACTTAAATCCGATTTAATTCACTTATTACCAAGATTACCTGGACCCGTGAGAGAAGATCCAAATAAGAACTTAAAATAATTTTATATTATGTGTTCAAAATTAAAACCTATTAATATGGATGAGGAAAAATTAAAGATTAGGAAATTCTCTTTTTCATTAGAATACACTACAAAGGATTGGTTTTATTATGTTAATTCCCCTATTTGAGGCTGGGTGGACATGAAACACCTTATCCTTGAAAAACATTTCCTAGCCTATCAAAATAAAACTATAAGGAATGAAATTTATGGGATAATAAAATCACAATGGGGAACACTTCATGAATTATAGGAAATATTTAAAAGTCTTTGTTCAAGTTTCCCACACCAAAAAATTAGTGATCAACTTTTAATACATTATTTTTATGAAGGTTTAATTCCTATATATCAAAACATGTTTGATGGTGCTGTAGGTGGAGTGCTATTTAAAAAAACCCCAATCATTACAAGGACCCTCATTAAGAACATGGCATAGAACACTCAACAATTTGGTTCAAGGTCCAAGATACCCATTTTAGGTGTCCATGAGGTGAAAAGTTATGAGTTTGAGAAGAAGGTGGACATGAAGTTTGAAGAGGTAAGTACCCTTCTCTAAAAACTTGCTCTTTCCCAAGAGAAATCTCAATCTCATCCTCCCATCTATTGTGGTATCTATTCTTCCAACACCCACTATTTTGACTAATTCCCTCAACTGAGAGAAACTTCTGAGAGTTATGAGGAAATGTTTCCAGGATGCCCCTATCACCAACCCATTAAGAAAGAACCATACTATTCATCCAAACCTAAGTGGAAATACAACCAAGCCTATATACAAGGGGGTATTAAAACCAAACTAAATAAACATGGAACCAATTAGGGAAGAGTAGTCATCCACAAACACCATATAGAAATCCTCAAACACCATAAAGGCCTTTCCAAAACCCCCTCCAAAACTTGATCCTAGATTAGAATACATGATGAAACAAATGGATAAAAATAATCTTCAATTCTAAAAAACCACCTAGGAAGCCATACAACACCTAAAAACCCAATTAGGCCAACTCACCAACTTGGTGGGGGAAACCAAAGTCATGGATCATGTAAACTACATTCTGAACCACTAGTCAACCCTAGGGATAATGGAAATTTTAGTTCTATCACACTTAAGAGTGGAACACAACTTAAAAGTAAAATTAACTCTCCATTATAGTCATCCTCTCATGAGGAAACCACAATCCTAACCACTAATAATGGCCAAAATGAGGAAAAACCTTGTCTTGAGAGAAGCCCTCCCAAATGAAAGAGATTTTCAATTAACGAACCAATAAGACAAACCATTCCTCTTCTATTTCCTCAAAGTTCCACCCAACCAAGGAAACAAAAAGAAACCAAACATGATAAATAAATCTTAGAAACTTTAAAAAAAGTGCAGGTTAACATTCCATTGATTAATTCTATAAAGAAAATTCCATGATACGCCAAGTTTATGAAGTATATGTGTACACACCAAATGTGAATTCATGGTGATGAAAACATAAGATTGAGGAGTGTCTCAACATTAATAGATCCATCACTTCCCACCAAATGTAATGATTTTGGAACATTCTCAATTCTGTGTACCATAGGGGAGTATTTATTTTCCAATGATATGATTGATTTGGGTGCTTCTATTAATGTGATGCCTCAATCTATTTTATCTTCATTGTAGGTTGGGTAATTGAATCCCATAGGAATTGTTATTCAAATGGAGAACCAGAGTACCACACACCCTACTGTTGTGTTAGAGGATGTTCTTATGAGGGTGAAAAATTTAATTTTTCCTATAGATTTTTATGTGGTTAAAATGAAATATGATAGGATGAATGTAAATTCCCTAATTATATTGGGGACTCCTTTCTTGAAAACTTTCAAAACTATAATTAATGTCCACAATGGTACATTATCTATAGAGTTTGGTGGTGACATTGACCACTTAAACATCCTTGATTCCATGAATCACCCCTTAGAAGAACATTCCTCACTTTCAATTAATTCAATTGATGTACACCCATACCTTGATAAAACTTCTTTTCTTTTACTTGATCCCCTTTCTGAGTTTTCATCATTGAAATACATGTTAGGTAATGATTCATGCATTGAATGCTGTAGTGGTTTAGAAAAATTTCATGCATGTTCATTAATTGATGATTTATTGAGCACTGATGATCCCATGAACATCAATGATACTACTAATAATGTAAAATACCATTCATCATATGAGGATGTTACCATTGAGTAGTTATATGAGACCAGTGACCCACCACTTTCACATTCAATCCCATCAATAAAAAATCCACCTGAATTGGAACTTAAAAAACTTCCTCAATATTTAAAATATTATTATCTTGAGAATGGAAACAATCTTCCTAGCTATCATAATTTCTAGTTCACTCCCTCCATAGAATGAATTGCGACTGCTTGAACTTTTGATGGAGTATAGATAAGAATTAGTATGGACACTTTCTAAAATTCCTGGTATTATCCAATCAAATTGAACACATAATATATTTTTAAATAATGAGGCTAAACCAGTGAGGTAGGAACAACATTGACTGAACCCAAACCTCCTAGATGTTTTTTAAAAGGAGGTAACAAAATAATTGGCTGCTAAAATAATTTACCCCATCTTTGATAGCCAATGGGTTATTCTAGTTCAAGTAGTTTCTAAAAAAACTAGTCTAATGATAATAAAAAATGAAAAAAATGAATTGATTCCAACCCGTGTGTAGAATAGTTGGTGTGTCTATATAGAATATCACTAAATAAAAAAAAACACTAGGAAGAACCATTTACCATTGTCATTTATTGGCCAAATTCTAGAGAGGATAGTAGGGAAGTCCCACTAATGTTTCCTTGATGGGTATTCTGGATACATTCAAATCCATATTTCCCCTAAGGATTAGGAAAATACAAACTTCACTTTCCCCTTTGACACATTTTCATACAGGAGGATTTCATTTTGTCTTTGAAATAATCCTAGTACTTTCCAATGATGCACAATTAGTATTTTTTTGGATTATCTAGAGAATTTCATGGAAGTATTCGTGAATGATTTCCTTGTTTATGAATCCTCTTTTGATGAATGTTTGAGAAGTCTTGATTCTGTCCTATTTCACTGTATTGAAAATAATCTCATATTAAATTATTAGAAATTCTATTTCACGGTGATACAAAGTATAGTACTTGGGAATGTCATTTTTGAGGATGGTATCTAAGTAGATAAATCAATAATGGATGTAATTTCTTCCCTAAAATTTTCAAAAAATGCGTGGGATGTGCAGTCTTTCTCAGGAATGCTATATTTTACCATCATTTCATTCGTGAATTTAGTAATATTGTACTCACCCTCTCATAATTACTCCAAAATGAAAAAAGCATTTTTTTGATAAATAATGTGAGGAATATTTAAAAAAATTGAAATAGAGTCTCACATTACCCCCAGTAATCCAACCACCTTGGTGGGATTTACCATTTGAACTTATGTGTGATGCCTCTAACTTTGCAGTTGGGGTAGTGTTATCACAACATATCGATTGAGCTTCATATGTCATAGCCTATGCCTCATGCACATTGTACCCTAGCTAAGAAAACTACACTATAACTAAAAAATAATTCCTTTCCATTGTATTTTCCTTGGATAAATTCAGGTCATACCTTTTAGGGTCCAAATTCATTGTGTTCTCAGACCATGTAGCACTCTGATATCTCCTCAAGAAACTATAAACCAAACCACATCTCATTTATTGGATTCTCCTCCTTCATAAATTTAATCTAGAAATTAAAGATAAAAAGGAATAGAGAATGTGGTGGATGACCATATCAATAGGATCCTCCCATACTTGGACATTGACTCATCCACCTATATTCCCATTAATGACATGTTCCCTGATGATCAATTGTATTGTGTTCAAGATTCTATTTCTTGGTATGCTTAAATTGTAAACTATTTGGTAGAATCTTTCATTCCTATCGATTTAAAAAAAACCAAGTCGATTGTATAAAATATGTGTCAATTTTTTATATTTGGGATGACCCTTAACTTTTGTGAACATATAGTGATCAAGTCCTTAGGTTTTTTATTATCAATAGCAAGTTTCAGTCTATACTTAGGTTCTACCACACTCTTGCTTATGGGGACCACTTTGGTCCCCAACGGATTGCTCACAAGGTCCTTGATTCTAGTCTCTTTTGGCCAACATTATTTTTGGATGCCCATGATTTTTGTAAATCCTATCATCCCTATCAAATAATGGGGAATTTTTCTAAAAGAAATTAAATTCCACAAAAACCCTTGATCTTCCATGAAATTTTCAATGTTTGGGGCATTGACTTTATGATTCCATTTCCCAATTCCTTTAGAAACTTATTCTAGAAGTGTATTATGTGTCAAAATGTGTAGAGGAATGATCCACGAGGAAAGATGATTCCAAGATAGTTGTAGAATTTTCGAGAACCCAAATTTTTTATAGGTTTGGATTACCTAGTTTCATCATTAGTGACCAGGGTTCTCATTTCTACAATTGAAAAATGTAATAACTTTTGTGTTGTTATGGGGTCCGACATCAAGTGTCTACTGCATATCATCTATAAACTAATGGTCAAGACAAGGTTTCAAATATATAGGTAAAAAAATCCTTGAAAAATAGTTCAAACCAATAGAAAATATTGGATTATTATAATTGATGATTCATTATGGGCTTACCATACTTCTTTTAAGACTCCCATTGGAATTCCACCCTATTATATTGTTTTTGGAAAATGTTTTCACCTCCCTGTTGAGATAGAGCACCGGGCCTACTGGGACATTAAACAATGAAATTATAATATTTATGGTGTAGGTTATTAAAGGAAGTTACAAATTTAGGAGATAAAAGAAATGAGAATAGATTCATATAAGAATTACTTGATTTACAATGAGAGAACCAAGGATTACCATGACTACCTCATCCTTCATTGTCAATTCCACATTGGGTAGAAGGTCCTCCTTTTCAATGCAAGGATAAAGATACATCCAGGTAATCTTTATTCCCACTAGTTTGGCCCATACACTATTACTAATTTTTATGAATTTGGTGTTGTCCAAGTTCAAAATGAAGAAACAAAAAAAACCTTCACTATCAATGGGAAGCGGTTTAATCACTTCAACAAAGCCATTCTAGATTCCCTGATGGAGGAACTCCAAGTTCAATAAGTAAAATACCAATAACACCTATCAAGTTTTATTATTTCTTCCCACATTTTCTTTTCTTACAGTGAGGAAACTACAAAATCTAGGTGTGGGGGTATGGGTACATTCTTGGGTTAGTTAGGATTTTTTTCATCTTTAGTCCTTTTTCATTTTTTCTCTTTATGAATAGTATTATTACCTCCCCCCTCTTTCTTGGGTATATTACTAGCTTAGTTAGGATTTTTCATTACTTTTATTATTTTTATATTTTTTTCTTATTTCATGTTATTGTTACCACCCCTTTTACCCCCTAAATTTTGTGCTAGAATATTCATTTTTTATATTTTTGATACCCACATAATCATGGAAGTTATTGATAATTCATGAGTAATTTCCCTATTTCAATGATGGAATGTGTGTTTTAGAATGAATTTAACATTGAGGTGTGATTTTTTTTGAAAATTGGATTTTTCCAATGATATAAATGGTTGTATCTCTATGAAACCTTTACAAAGAATGGTACCCTTTGAGTGATTAGTTTATGGGAAAATTGTGTCACTTAATATCTCCACACATATTTGCACCCAACCTTGAAGTGTGAATTTTTTTCTTACTCAATAAAAGGTAAATATAAGTTAGGTTAATATTTATCATATTTCCAAAATGATTTTCCATAATTTCATTCCTTATCTGATCTTTTTCATTACTATACTAGATTGACTTATGCATGTGTACCTATTATTCGACTGTTGTATGCCCTAAAACAAAAAAAAATCAAAAAAATCAAAAAAATAAAAAAATAAAATAAATAAAAACACAAAAAATATGGATTGTGTCTTGGTCAGTTCAAAAACCACTATTCCTCAAACTTTGATATTATTATAACTATTACAATTAGTTTTGTGAGGAGATCAAGTAAGGGTTGAGTGATGAGTGTGAGATTTGTTCTGAGTGAAAATTTTGGAAAAATAATAATAATAAATATGGGGAGTGATGAATTGAAAAACATATGAGGATATATAGTTTGGGATCTTATGGTTTTAATTCCAAGAATAATTAAGTGAGTGGGTCTTGAAATTTTATTTTAAAGGAAGTATGACAGGTTCGGTGGATAGAATCATTTAATCATTTTTTTAAAATAAAATATATTTACTGGATAAAAAGTGGGAAGAAAAACATGAAATGGTTGTCACAAACACACATGGAGAATTAGTAAAATGGTTAAATTTTTAATTATTTTCTCATATTGGTATCATGCATCTCTTAGAATTTTATTCTAATACAATTTATAAGACATCTTTTTCTATGATCATTGAGAATAACTCATTTGTTTGATTTTTGATTTGATCACATTTATACCATTGATTAAATTTTATTTTAATATTAAATATTATTGAATTTGTTAATATCTCCATGAATAATTTTTTTAAATGTGACTTTGTCCAGGAGTGAAAATGTTTAGGTGTGGGGTGTGATCATGTAGCGATTCACTATTCATTTCCACCCTTATACCACTGTGTTAAACTGATTTTTGTATCATAAATTCCAATTTTATTAAAAAATTTCAATTAATTTTTTATTCAATTATTTTATGTTAATAACTATTAAAAAGAGTAATTTCACTTGTTTGGATTATTTCATAGTAAGTGGAGGTGATTTGGAGGGCCCATGACAAAGTTGAAGAAAAATGGGCCAAACCGTGCAAGATTCCAAGAACACCTGTGGACTCAAACATATACTATATATAATAAATGCATCCAATTGGGATGAAATATTTTTATATGATAAAAAATTAAGTGGTATACAACTCTTATAATTACACCCAATACTAATTTGTCCATTAAGGGGCCCAACTAAATTGATTTGTCCAGGGAATTGAATCTGCTTGAAGTCAAAATATATGTTCCGTATTTCGATGACATCTCAGGATATAGTTTTCAAAATGGTACTAAATTTTCGTTTGATATATTAAATAGGTGGGTAAACGATTTTTTTACAAGTCTATATAAGACTTTATGGCCGCTCAAAACTGTGGGTCAAGTGGTTTCTCGAAATCTGGGTTCCCAAAACCACCTTCAACTTTAGCTATAAATTAGAACCTTGGGAACCTTGGGAACCCCATTTGTAAGTTTGACCAAGGAGTGAAGTGATGAAATTTTTGAGTTCTATAGGATTACTCTCATTACATTGGAGGTTATGGATCCCCCTATCCTCATATGGAGATCTGAAATGAAGAAGGAGATCCACCCGAGTTTCCTTCTCCTCTCGATGTTGGGCTAAACGGTGGGTGTTCGTTGTGAGGGAGATATAAACATGTAAATGGAGTTCCAAAGATTATGTTATATAATGTTTTGGAGTAATTTGTTCATTAAAATATTTAATTTCATGTATCTTACATTATTTTATATTTGAATTCTTGTTTTGATGCATGTATTGATATTCTCTTAATTTCTAAACGATTAGTATGAGGTTTTTGAGTGTGCGACTTGTGTTGTTACAATTAGAAAACAGAAAAATCCTTTTATTACCCACTTTCTTGATATTTCAATATGATTTGGAAGCTATTATTCCATACATAATTTCTGGAACTTGGAAATACAATTGTTATGTCAAGGTTTAGTTCTTCAAGCATTGATATTAAAGCTTACGAATTAATCAATATTCCAATTAATTTGAAACAAATAATTACTCCAAACCTGAATGAATTTCTAAGAAAAATGAACTTGAACTGTGTAGTGAAATCAAAATGACCAATTTATCTCATATTTTTCAAAAATCCACTTGGTTTTTTAACTATTAGACTCTTTAAATTAAGTTATTTTCTTAAATAGGTTTTCATAACCATCCCGTCTTTTAGTACTTTTTTAAATGCATTCTCTAAACCCATAAACGCTCCTTGAGAAATGAACTAGGGTCTAGCTTATGCTATAAAACCATATTTAAATCATTATCAAATTGATGTTCCATGAAAATGCATTCAATGAAATTTCCTTTATAAGGGAATTTGCTGATGTATTTCCTGAATAATTTCTCGGTCCTCCTCTTAGATGAGAGGTTGAGTTCTTAATTGAACTTATACTTAGATCTTTTCCAATATCCAAGACTCCATATAGAATGAAAATTATTGAAATAAAATTGATAAATAAACAACTATAAAAGAATCTAGATAAAGGGTTTATACACCTAAGAGATTTACCATGGGGTGCACCGGTCCTCTTCATCAAGAAGAAGGATGGTCAATGTGCCTTTGCATTGATTATCATGAGCTCAAAAAGACCATGATAAAGAAAACGTATCCTCTTCCCTAGATTTATGACTTGTTCGATTAGCCATGTGGATCACAATAATTCTCTATGGTGGATCTTTGGTTAAGATATTACCAAGTAAAGGTGAAGGAGGATATCCCCGATACTGATTTTCATTGAAGATACGGGCACTACGAGTTCACAGTGATACCATTTGGACTCACTAATGCTCAAAAAATATTATAAATTCCCATTACCTTTATGTAAGGTATATTTTAATTTTTTTTCCTTTTTATTTGGTTGGATAAATGAAAAGAAGGAATTTGGAGGATACTTGTAATGGTGAATTCAAGGATTTATTGGAATTTTCAGCAATTAAACCTATAGTTTTTGCAGTTTTCTAGGGATTTAGACACTGTATAATGTGGTTACATGATGTGTAATCATCTCATGATATATTCTATGAAATAGGTACACAACGTTCAAGGTTACATTCCATGTACATCTTACACACCATGTAAGAATTAAAAATATGATTTTTGATAAAATATGATGAGTTTTTTGTTGTATGTGTGAATCGAAAATTATACAATGTGTAATGGACTTACATGTCGTGTAATATCCTGAGTGTTGGTTTTAAACAGACAGATTTTCTGAAACCCTCATTCCATTCCTATAGACTTCCTTACTCTCGACCTATAGGATCTTACCATGCGATTTTGGAGATCTCAAATCCCTACAGATCATCCATTTGGTGATTGATAATTTTTTTAGTTGTGGTACATCTCTCCAGGTTGTGTTCCTAGATATTTTGTACCTTATTTTTTCCATCGGTGAGTCCCGTTGCGGGCATTGTGATTCCATGGAAAAGGTAGTTAGTTTTATTTAAGATTTTCCAACTGATTAAAACTTTAATTGATTTTCATTTGAAATTTATTTCAATTGATTTATAAAAAAACAATTTTATGTAAATTGGAATTTGTATTTGATTTAGCATGAAAACCAAGAAACCCCCCCCAATTCTAATGGTATTGGAAATTGGGGTGTTTTTTTAAACTGATGGAAATTGTGAAATAATTTTTGAATTGATTTTGAGAAAATGGATTAAATTGAATTGATAAAAACCTATAATTAGTTTTATTTGAAAAAGACATGAGATGAGGAAAAACCTATTATTTGGTCTTGAATGCGTATTAGAATTTTGAAAAGGAAAATCGAGAAATTGAATTGTGAATGACAATTTATGTGAAATGAAATGATTTTATCTTTTTCTATTGATTGATTGAGCACATGCGAGCTTGGTTAGTTAATGGGTTATTTGGGACAAGCATGATAGGATGAAATTTCCCTAGCAATGGATTGATGATGAAAACTCTAACAAAAACCTAGTTTGACAGATCTTATCCCTGATGGGATGTTGATCCGTACTATTTTGCCTAAGGCCAAGGGATGTGTGTAAACATATTTCCATGATTACTGATATGAGATGTGTGAGGATCTAATAACTAAAAACTATCATACCACAGGGCAGATGACCACAGTGCTTATTATGACTGTTTTGATTATAAATTCCCTTGATTATGAAACTATTTTACTCATGCCTTGTGATTTATATAAACTATTTTACATAGAGTGTTTATTTAATCCATTCTTGAAATATTTCCCATTATTCTATAAAATAAATCATGTTTTTTTAAAATATGAAAATTTACTTCCATGCCTATATGTTTTGATTAAAATTGATAGCATGATTTTGTTTATTATTTTGGAAACATATTACAGAACACTTGGTGAGAACCTATTGATTTTTTAATCTCACAACCTATCTTTTCCATCAGGAATTTTTATATTTTCTCCTATGATGTATTAGTGAAGGGAAAGAGCCTATTGGAGGTGGTGGATGATTTTAATCCCTTAGGGTTTGGAGTGACATGTCTTTTGGGATGATGATATTTTCTTGTTATACTTTGAGTACTTTAATGATGTACTATTTGGGTTTTTGATATACCTATTTGGTTTCTAGTACTATCTCCTTGAGGATATTTTATTATATTGATATGCATCTTTATCTTTTATTTTTTTTGTGGAAAATTTGTTCCCTCTTTTATCTTGTATGATTCTAGGTGCTAGTCACCAACCCATGGGGATCGGGAATTCCCTTCGGGATATATCAGTGCTAACTCGAGTATCAGGGTATCTGGGTTGGTTCTTGAAAAATTGGTATAAAAGGTATAGGTTGAACATATTTCCTTGACGTTAGTATGTGGTTTGGAATATGTTGTCGGGACTTAAGAGGTAGTTGTGAGTGAGTTACTGGAAAGATCTCATCGTAATGAGCCTTAAGTAACTATGGGTGGTTAGGAAAGGTGACTTGAGGATTATTTATAGTATTTTACCTGATTTATATTTGTATAGGTATAAATAAAAATATTATTTATCTATCTGATGAGATTAATTTCTCTGTTTCTCTTATTTGAGTTGTTGATCTAAGTAATCTTATGATGTATTTAGTGTTGTTTTATGATGTTGTGTAGAATAATTACTCTAAGAAGAAATTTTAATAGGATATAGGAGGAAGATACTGATGCAAAAAAAAAAGAGAAAATCCTCCCATGGACCATAATATAGTTGGGGTTATTGTGAGTGCTATCCAAGCTCCAGGATAGTCACCTGCACCTATTCCCATTCAGGTTCCAACTATGGAACCTCATAGGGTTAAATCTTGGAATAATGCTCAGGAGTTCCTTCACTATAATCCACCAGTGTTCCAAGGCTATAATGATTCCCAAGATGATGAATATTGGTTGATAAATATTAATCTTCTGTTTGATTTCTTCGAATCTGCAGAATATACTAAGGTAAAGTGTGCTACCTTTACGAAGGAGGGACTTAACAGGAGATGGTGGGACTCAATGGTGATGGATAATAATCATTAGGGTTTAGGGTGGAATTAATTTAAGGTTATTTTCAATGAACATTTCTATCTAGAGTCTATGGTGCTGGATAAGGCTATAGAGTTTTTCAAACTCGAGCAGGCTGATAGGATTGTGATGAAATATGAAAATCACTTTGCTGAGTTTGTGCATTTTTCAATTGATATTGTATATAATGAGAAGATGAAGAATTTATGGTTAGATATGGGAATTATATCTTATATTCATTCTTAGGTTTTCTTACTAAATATCTCTTCTTATTCTGGAATGCTGGATAGGGTGTTAATGGTCGGACCTAATTTGGCTGGTAATTTAGGGTTGGCGGGAATTCCTTTTTCCCCAGTGGTAGTTTTGAAAGTTCCCATAAGGGGAATATAAAGCATGATGAGTCTCATAGTGGATATAAATAGTAGGTTTCTTCTAGACCTACTATAGTGCCTGATAGAGGCCCTTTGACTTGTTTTTATTGTGTCAATCCTGGGCATTCAAAATGGGTTTGTAATGAGGCACACAAGTTATGTAGTTCTTGTAGTCATTAGGGACTCTTACAGAAATTTTATTATATATTCTCTGATCCACATAGTGACACAGGTTCATCAGTACCTAAAATTATTAAGGTGAAATCAAATGATTCAATATCTATGGGGTTCCAACAAAAAACATCTAGAATAAATCTTATTCATATAGTGGAAGAGCCTCAAGAAGAAGAAAATATGGGTACAATGATTGTGAGTGGTACCATCACTATAGCTCCATATTTAGTGTTTAATTTATTTGATATAGGTGCATCTCATTCTATTATATCGACTTGTATTTTAAATCTACTAAATATTCCTATAAATATTTTGTCTTATGTGATAGATATTACCACACCCCTTGGAATAAAGAGAGATAAAGTCTCCATTGTCTTACTTGTGTGTTCTCTTTATCAGAGATTGATCTTACTTGGGATTTTCTAGTTCTCGACATGAAACCTCTTGATTTCATTTTTGGAATGGATTGGATTATTTATAATAAATCCCAAATTTATTGTTATCTTCAATAGGTATCCTTTATTTCACCTGATGGGGTGTGATGTATCTTTTAGGGAGAGTGGGACCCATGGTCGAGTAGAGCCGAACCTTCTTATCCAGAGCTAGGGAAAATAATATTAGAATTTTATTTTGATATGGAGAGGGAATATTTGAGTGGTGATATCCTTCCAATTATTGATGATTATCCTGATGTTTTTCCTTCTGACTTATCTATTTTTCCACCGATAATAGAGGTGGAGTTTTCTATTTATTTATTGCATGGTACTCAACAAGTATCTATTTCTTCTTTCCACATGCTGTGACTCCCCTCTGCAACGCGTGATGGCATGCCGCCCGCTGCCACTACAGCCGGCTAATGCTGGCAGCCACTGTCACCTGCCGGAATAGTTACGCCAATGCTGCTCTGGTGTTTCGCCGGTATCGCACAGGTGTCGTGCCAACAAATCTTTCGTGGGCCACCAGGTGAGCTTTGGTGGTCCGTTTTCCCTTACGAACGTGCCTACGGGTCTCCCGGGTTGATGCTGTCACTACATGGTTCCCAAATTCAAATTTCTTATGAGTTAGAAAATTTTCCCTGAAGAGCGAGACAAATACCAAAGCGGCAGAGGGTCCAACCTTGTTCGTTTTTCCTGTGCCCTCCACGTTATCATTATATCAAGCGGAAGTAATTAAAAAAATCACCAAAGATAAACTAAAACCCATTCAACACTTCCATGATTCATCAGGCCTTTCGAGAACACGGAAAAGAAACAAATTTTCATTAATTTAAACATAAAAAACCCCTACCTCAGAATCAGAAGAGACATCGCAGTTGTGGAAGAAGAATCCATGATTCAAGAAGCCGTCAGTATTCATTACTTCCATTTTAATTCTTTCAATGTTTCTATCCAAGCCTCCATTCTTCGTTGGTGGAAGACGATGCAATACTTCATTAGAGGTTCCTCCCTTCCATGTAAAAAACCCACACTCGAGCTTCAATTAAATAGAGGGGAAAGGAGGTTAACACATCATAAGAATTAATGAGGTTCATTAATGAGTTTTAATTAATGAACCTCTTAACTCTCAATGGTGAGGTTACAAAATAGAAGAGTCAATCCATTAAATGGATTGACAACCCATTAGTCCTTCCAACGCAACTCAACAGAATTTAGGAAAAATAAAATAACATTTTTATGTTATTTTATTAATCTTCAAAAAGTATGAAAAACTAACTTTTTCTCCTGACCTACTGTGGTCAAAGTTAAGCCTCCCTTAAGAGAATCCCGATGCTATGAGTTCAACAGTGCCATCATATTTCAATTCTGAGAACTAGTTCAAAAGTTAGAAAATTCCACCCACACGTTTACTAAACGTACCATAAAAAGTTCAAAATTCCATTCTGAGCACATGAGGCCTCAAAATCAAGTACCGTCAATTTTTGCAGACTCATAATAATCCCAAATAATTAAAAAAAATTATATGGAATTTCTGGGCCTTTACATTCTCCCCACCTTAGGTATTTTTGTTCCCAAAATCTACAACAAAACTAGGGAAACAAATGAGAGTACTAAGAACATATCTGAGCCTCCTGCTCCCAGGTGCTCTTCTGGAGGTTCCCATGCTGCCAACAAACTTTCACCAGAGGAATCAACCACCCATGAAGGACCCGATCCTATTGATACTCTATCTCCACCGAGAACTCAGAAAAAGTCACCCCATCATTGATGTCCATCTTTCCCCAGTCGATAACGTGTGATGGATCATGCACGTACCTCCTTAGCAGCGACACATGGAAAACATTATGCACCTAGTGAATCTATGGGGGAATAGCTAGATGGTACACCACCTCGCCTACTCTGTTGAGGATCTATAAAGGTCCGATAAACCTCAAAGATAGTTTTCTACCCCTTCCAAACCTTCGTAATCCTCATCAGGGTGAGACCAATAGAAAGACATGGTCTCCCTCCTCAAACTCCAAGGGTCTCCATCTCCTGTCAGCATAAGACTTCTGCCGGATCTGTGTAGTCGTCATCCTCTCTTGGATGATCTGAACCTTCTCCGTGGTATCCTGTACTAACTTTGGACCCATAAGTGCCAACTCCCCTGGGTCTGTCCATCATAGAGGTGATATGTAAGGTTGCCCATGTAGGGACTCAAACAGATCCATACCGATGGTGGAGTGATAAATTTTGTTGTAAGTGAACTCCACCAGTGGCAGCTGGTTCTCCCAACTACAACCAAAATCAAGGACACAATCACGAAGCATGTCCTCGAGTGTTTGTATGGTCGCTCTATCTGACCATCTGTTTAAGGATGGAAGGCGGTGCTCAAATGTATCTGAGTCCCGAACACCTCCTGTAATACCTTCCAAAAGTGGGAAGTAAAACGAGCGTCGTGATATGAGACGATCGTCAATGGCACCCTGTGAAGTCGTACAATATCCTACACATAAAGGCATCCCAATCACTTTACTAATCCTTGTTCTTGGATGGGTAGAAGGTGGGCCAACTTGGTGAGTCGGTCAATGATCACCCAGATAGAATCATGGACCCTGGACGTACGTGGTAGCCCTGTCACGAAGTCCATGGAGATACCATCCCACTTCTACTCCGATACCTCAAGTGTCCGCGCTAAGACTACCAGTACCTGATGCTTGACCTTCACTTGCTGACAAGTGAGGCATCTTTATACAAACTCTGTCACCGCTTTCTTTATCCCTGGACACCAATACTGATGCTGGAGGTCCTAGTACATCTTTTCCACTCTAGGATGTACTGCCAAAGGGTATGTATGGAACTCCCTCTACACCTCCTACCATAGATTCACTGGTACCATAGTGCATCCTTTGAAAAGTATGACATGATATTCACCTTCAGATAATCCATCAGGAGCCTGTACTGAGGATATATGAGCATGTTGGGCCTTGTAGTCTACGTCCCCAAGCTGTGCCTCCCTGACTCGCTTAAGGAGTGGGGGATTAAATGTCCTAGACTGGAGATAAGATTCTCCATCACTATCCACGAAGGATAACTGCAACGTGGATAGCTGCTCTATCACCTCACTCAACAACTGTAGACCAGACCTCCTGCTGAGTGCATCTGCTACTACATTCCCCTTTATAGGAGTGTAGACTATCTCAAAGTTGTAGTCCTGGAGGAACTCTATCCATCATCGCTGTCTCAGGTTCAGGTACTTCTATTAGAAGATATACGTGATACTCTTGTGATCATAGTAGACAGTAAAACGTTCAACCATCAAGTAGTGCTACCACATCTTCAGCACAAAGACCACTGCTGCTAAATCTAGGTCATGGGTAGCATAGTTCTGCTCATGCTATCTCAACTACCATGAGTCGTAGGAAATTAACTCTTACTCCTGCATCAGGACACAACCTAGTTTGGTCCCTGATGCATTGTAGTAGGATACATACCCAATGCCCTCTTCTGGTATCCTCAAGATGGGGGCACTCATCAGTCTCTGCCTCAGCTCCTGAAAACTCTGTTGGCATCTCTCCGTCCACACAAAGGGATATCCCTTCTTTATCAAAGATGATAAGGGTGTCACAACTCTGGAAAATTCGGGTACAAATCTCCAGTAGTACCCATCCAATACCAAGAAACTCTACACCTCGGTCACAATTCTGGGTGGATCCCAAGAAAGCACTGCCTCTATATTCGCCAGATCCACTGCAACTTCAGCCTTTGAGATAACGTGCCCCAGGAAGTGGAATTCCCGTATCATGAATTGAAACTTTGAGAGATTTACATAAATATGGTTCTCTCAGAATGTATCCATAACTATTTGCAGGTGCGTGGCATGCTCCTCCTCCGACTCTGAGTATATCAAGATGTCGTCAATGAAGACTACCACAAAGCGACCGAGGTAAGACTAGAAGATCTTGTTCATGAGTCCCATGAACACTGCTGGAGCATTGGTCACGCCGAATGGAATCACCAAGAACTCATAATGAACATACTGAAATCTAAAGGATGTCTTTGGTACGTCCTCACCCTGTACCCTGATCTGATGATAGCCTAATCTGAGGTCTATCTTCAAAAACCATCGAGATCCATTCAGCTGGTCAAAGAGATCATCAATCCTCAGGAGTGGATACTTTTTCTTCACGGTCACCTGGTTCAGGAACCGATATTCCACATAAATACTCAAACTCCCATATTCCTTCTTGGTGAAAAAAATTGGGGATTCCCATGGAGAAACATTGGGCCTTATAAACCCCTTCCTCTGCAAGTCCTCCAAATGTACCCACAACTCACAAAGCTCCGCGGGAGCCATCCGATATGCTGGTGTAGATATCGATGCCATCCCGGGGTACAAGTTGATGTAGAAGTATACCTCTCTATGAAGAAGTATTCCCAAGACATCATCAAGGAAGAAATCAGTATACTAGTCCACCACTATAGGATAACTCAGACTCTTCATATCAACTGCTCTGAGAGTAAGGCCAGCCAACTGATGTGTGATCAGCTGTAATTTCCTCCAATTAAGTCTATCCTATGCTGCAAAGGTTCCATTATCGCTAGTGAAGGAAAACCTGGTCCCATTCTCATGGACACACCACACTTTGTTCCTAAAATAGTCAATCTGAGAATGGTCTTTGGATAACCAGTTCATACCCAAGATGACATTGTAATGCCTTGACATTGCTACTAGGAGATCCCAACAAAAGATCTCGCCTCCTAGAGTAAGCTCACACTGCCTTCAGTAGTGTTTAATCATCGAATCCTCTCTTGTAGGAGTATCTAAATGTAAGGATTGATCCAATGGATCTACTGGAATCTCTGAGCTCCAAATGAGATCTGTGGAAATGAAAGAGTGATTGGAACCTGTGTCTACAAGTACTGTAGCTTGGGTAAAATAGACACAAATCGTACCTCAAATCATCTCTGGAGCACCGTGGTCATAGGCCTTAGTTTTCTGAAGCTGTGCTCGTCCCTGTCCGCCTGCTCCCTGAAGTTGGGGTAGACCACCTGGAGGTGGTGGCAGTAGAACCTCAAATTGTTGCCCACCGCCTGCTGTATAGCCTGCTCCTCTGCCACATCTGCCACCCTACAGACCTCCTCACTTGAATCTTCGCCTCTACCTCAGTGGTCCCTCGACCATCTACTGATCTTAGGTACGATGGGTCAGGAAGTCACGAGCCATGTGGACATGCTCACCACACGTGAAGCACAGTCTGATCCTCTGCTGGCCTGTTCTCCCTCGTGAGCTCCGTTCCTATGACCCTATGTCCTGGGGTCATCCTCCGGAAGGTCTGACCTTCTTAGACCTCTACGTAATCTTCCTACTTCCAGTTGCATATGGCTTGGCTACCTGTCATTTGGTGGTGTCTCTCACCGTTGGTACCTACTCAGCTAAGAAGATCTCCACCAATAAAGCTCGTTCAAGTACTCTAGCCTGCATGAGAATATTGATCGATATCATCAACACTATGATCTCTCATCAGAGACCCTGCTCAAAGGTCCAAGCCCTAAAGAAAGGGTCCCATACCACGTTGGTGGATTAGCGCGAGAGGTCAGTGAATCTCTCAAAGTACTAGGCTACTGTCAGGCTTCCCTACTATAAGTATAGGAGATCCTAAATATGCACAGAGCATAGAGTTGCTGGAACAAACTCTGGCCTGAAGAGTCTCTCGAAGACCATTCAGGTGAGGGCCGCCTCATCGTGTAACTGGAGCATCAGGCTCCACCATCTCCCTGTTGTGCCCTGGAAGAGGCTAGCATCTAGAATCACCATCTGATCTTCTGGTGTCCCAACTAGGAAAAAAACTCATTCCATAACCTCCAGCCAGTCCTCAACTGCCTGGGGATATGTCTCGCCTCAAAACCTCAGATGCCTCTTCCACTGGAACTCATGCAACATTCTCAGTCAGAGTGCACCATCCACTAGTGGGGTTGGTGGAAACTACTGCCCAACGGGTGGTGGTGATGCTGGTGCACCACCCGAAGGTGCCATCACCATAATAGGGACCTACACCGAAGCCTCATCGCTCGGTGGGTTGTCATCATGAACTCTCACTGGAATCCTGGATGGTTATCTTCGTGGAGGCATCCTAGAAAGAAACAGCTACACCAAGGTCAATAAATTATACCTGGTGAGCCGAATAAAAAGAGATCAAAAGTAAAAACATTTCAAAAACACACACAATCAATGCTTCTGTGCACCGAGTCGGAAATAAAAATGCAGGGTCCTGGTGTATGGATACGTCGGCCGCCACACCAACACTGGAATCCCTGAACTAAAAACCATACTTAACACACTTAACACTATTGCTCCATTGGAAAGATCAGAGTCCTAGTTTTTCAGTAGAACTGACTCCTCTGATACCACTTTGTCATGACTCGTCCCCCGGGGCCCGTTCCATGACTACCTCAAGACCGCCTTCCATAGGCTAGGGGTTGGTGACTAGAACTGAAAGGCATTTCCCTAAAATGGGAAGGAATTGCCTCAAACCTATAAAAATACATAGTCCAAGAACACAACAATATGAAACTCTAAAGTAAAACTGCATTAGTAAAAGTGTGTATTAAAAGTAAAGGGGCCAGAATACAAGCCCAACTGAAAGATACAACTACAACAGAAAATATCTCCTAAGACTGTCCACCAAAAATCCTACCTAAAGGTTAGGTACAACTCATCTCCATAGATCTCTACATCAACCAATCACCTCCATGTACTGCCTAGTCCTGGATCCTAAAGCCTCATCTAAGATGCTCGTTGTTTGCACAAGACACAACAAGGTGCGGGCAAAGCCCATGGAGGGGTGATTATAACAATACCCATTAGGGACCTTGAGACCACTGAAGTTCTCTCAGAATTCCACAAAGGAAAAACACAAAGCATGATATCAATAACAAAGCACAAAGAAAAAGACTAAGATCAAACCAAGTATAAATTAAGTACAGAAGTATAGATTATTAGTCATAAATCTAGATCATCTTATTCCGTCAAGAGGCACTACGACTAACCCACATAGGATTGGTAGGTAATAACCCCCGCTGACCCACATAGGATCCACCCTACCTAGGATCGATAGGTACTAACCCCCGGTGACTCACATAGGATTTGACCCACCAGGATCGATAGGTACTAACCCCTACTGACCCACAAAGGATCTGACCCACACATGATCGATATGCATTGACCCACACAAGATCTCTGAGCGCTGACCCACATAGGATCTGACCCACATAGGATTGGTGCTGACCCACACAGGATCACTAGGTGCTGACCCACACAGGATCGCTCAGTGATGACCCACATAGGATCGCTAGGTTCTAACCCACACAGGATCACTAGGTTCTAACCCACATATAATCGCTCGGTGCTAATCCACACAGGATCTATAGGTATTAACCTCTACAAGATCTGCCTCCAATCTCCACCTCACAACTAGCCACTGGATTCCAGCACAAAGCACGCTTGATTTCCGTAGCATTTGCTCCTCAAGATATTGGTCATGCCTCAAACTCCAAGAATCTCTACAAAGTAGTATCCCAAAGGACAAACCTATCTTAAGGGTCCCAATGCGATAAACGGTGCATCAATCGGATGCCTGGTCTGTGAGTTATAGAAATTTTAGTGCCGAGGGCTCAATTGGATTCAGGTTCGATCCAACTAGTCCGTAATCCAACTTTCTACAAAATTCATGTGGAATATATCAAAAGGACCATCTCGTTTCAAGAATTCTAGTGCTACAGACAGTTCGTTAAATAGATGTTTGGTTTGTGAGATACGACCTTTTAAGCGTATCTGGGCCGAAAAGGGTCCGGGTCTGGTCCGACCCGACCCGATTCGGGTCAACCTGAACCCGGTCGGGTCTGACCCAGTCTGGCCCGAATTGGTTGGGCTGGCCCATGTGAGATGGCCCGCTGGGCCACGGACTGGCTTGGCCCGCCTCAGCTGGGCGCGGCCCGTCCTGAGTAACCCATCTCGGGTGGCTGGCGCGGTCCGCCAGCCGGGTGGCCACCCCCTTCCCAAATGGAAAAGCCATTCGGGTGTAATAAACAGAGGTGCCACATGGCACCACCCACATGTCAGTGGGACTCGCGAGGTGCGGGTCCACTTTGCCTCCGCCGTGGCTTCGAAGCTGCGACCTCCTCACCATGGCGCGCGACGGTGTGCTGCCTTCTGCCAATGCGGCCGGCCGCGATCTAGCCACCCTACTGCCGTCACAACTTAATGTCACGGCTCCACTCCACAGTGCATGACAGCGCTTTGCCTATTTCCACCACGACCGACCGATGCCGACCGTTTCCATCACCCGCTGGCGCTGGTGCAGCGCTGGAAGATCTTCCACGAGCCACCAGGTGAGCTCTGGTGGTCTGTTTTCCCTTCCGAATGTGCCTACATGCCTCCCGGGTTGATGCCTTCACTGCGTGGTTCCCAGATTCGAATTGCCGCCAAGTTGGAAACTTTTACCTAAAGAGAGAGACAAATACTGAAGTAGCGGAGGGTCCGACCTTGTTCATTTGGCCTACACCCTTTGCATTAGCATTATATCAAGCAGAAGTAATTAAACAAATCACCAAAGATAAACTAAAACCCATTCAACACTTCCTTGATTCATCATGCCTTTTGAGAATGTGGAAAAGAAACAAATTCTCATGAATTTAAATATAAACAACCCCTACCTTAGAATCGGAAGAGACATCGCGATTGTGGAAGAAGAATCCACACTTGAAGAATCCATCGATGTTCGTCACTTTTGGTTTGATTCCTCTGACGTTGTCGTCTAAGCCTCTGTTCTTCGTTGGTGTAAGATTCCACGACACTTCGTTAGAGGTTCCTCCCTTCTGTGTTAAAAACACATACTCGAGCTTCAATTAAATAGATGGGAATGGAGGTTAATGCTTCTTAATAATTAATCATTAATGATTTTTAATTAATTAACCTCTTAACTCTCAGTGGTGAGGTTACAAAACAAAAGATTCAAGCCATTAAATGTCTTGAAAACCCATTGGTCCCTCCACCGCCACTCAACAGGAGGTAGAAAAAATAAAATAACATTTTTATGTTATTTTATTAATCTTCAAAAAGTCCAAAAAACTAAATTTTTCTCCCAACCTACTACGGTCGAAGTTAAGTATCCCTTAAGTGAATCCTGGCACTACGAGTTCAATAGTGCCCTCAGATTTCAATTCGAAGTACCAGTTCAAAAGTTAAAAAACGCTACCCACACGTTTACTGAACATACCTTAAAAAAAGTTAAAAATTCTGTTCTAGGCACATCGGGCCTCAGAATCAAGTGCCGTAAAATTTCACAGACTCATAAGAATCCCAAATAATTTAAAAAAATTTATTTGTAATTTCTGGCCCTTTAAAAATTTTCTAATAAAGCTGATGGAACACTTCACCTATGTGTTGATTACTGAACACTCTACCGAATTATGGTAAATAACTAGTATCCATTACCATTAATTTATGATCTATTTGACTATTTTAAAGGGGTGATGTGGTTCTTGAATATTGTTATTTGATTTAGTTACCACTAGGTGAGAATAAAGGAATGTGACATTTATAAAATGGCCTCCTGGAGCAGGTATGGCCAGTATGAGTATCTTGTAATTCCATTTGGTCTAACCAATTATCCTAGAATATTTATTTCCTTCATGAATAAGATATTCCATGAGTATATTGATATGTTCATGGTGGTCTTTGTGGATGAAATCCCGGTTTACTTTTAAGTCTAAGGAGGGTCATGTGCATCATCTAAGAGTAGTTATGGAATTGTTTAGAAATTACCAACTTTATGCCAAGATATCAAAATGTGATTTATGGATTTGGGAAGTGAAGTTATTGGACAATGTGGTCTCAGAACATGGTATCTCAGTTTATCTTGATAAGGTATGACATGGGATAAGCCACAAAATGTTTTCAAGATTTGGAGTTTCTTAGGTTTAGCTGAATATTATCATAGTTTTGTAAAGGATTTCTTAAAGTTGGATTCTTTGATGATTGATCTAACTTATAAGGGAGTGAAGTTTTCTTAGGATGAGAGTTATTTTGTTGAGATGAAACGTATTTTTAATTTTATGATGGTGTTAACTCTTCCAGAGGTTAGGCAGGGTTATATGATCTTCTATGATGCATCAAGTTTAGGTTTGGGCTGTGTTATTATGTAGGGTGATCACGTCATTGGCTATGGATCTTGGTAGATTAGGCAACACAAGAAGAATTATCCAAACCATGATCTTGAACTTGAATCTGTGATGCATGTAATTAAGATATGGTGGTATTACCTTTTTAGATAAAGGTTTGCAGTCTATTCTAACCACAAGAGATTGAGTTATATATTCTCTCAAAAAGATTGGAATATATGTCAGAGGCACTGGGTGGAGTACCTGAAATCTTTTGATTTTGATATTGCCTATACCCCAGGGAAAGGGAATGTCATTTCAGATTCTTTGAACAAGAAAATTCCAACCCAGGCCATGAAAGAATCATTAGAAAATTGGAACTTGATGTATATTTTTACATAATTTCATATTGGAGTTCAGGAAACTGGGGATGAGGTTGTCTTGGTCAGTTTTCATTTGACCTATTCTCTTCTCAATATGGTTCTTCAAGAACAAAATATTAATGATCAATTTTGTAGCATTAGAGACTCTCATTATGGTGGGGAGACCATTGCTGACCGGTCTTTCTCCATGGAGGGTGTGATATGTTTTCAAAATCGGTTTTTCATACCACTATCCATGAGAAAAGATGTTATGAGGTATTTCCATAATTATCTATAAGATGTGAACCTAGGAATAAAAAATATGTTTTATGATATGCGGTTATGATTTTGGTGTCTGGGTATGAGATGAGACATGACTGATTTTTTTTGCATTGCTATACTTTCCAACAATTCAAGGCCGATCATCAGAAGCCTTTGAGTTTTCTTCAGCCACTTCCAGTTCTAACTTGTAAGTGGGATGAGATCTCTATGAAATTTATCGTCATGTTTCTACATACATAGAGAAAAATAATGTGATATGGGTTGTGATCAATAGGATGACCAAATCGGATCAATTTATACCCAATAGAGAAACATCCAAATTTGAGGAGATGGGAAATATCTATGTGAGAGTGATTTTTAATTTTCATGGAGTTCCATATAATATAGTCTTTGATATAGATCCCCATTTTACTTATCGCTTTTGGAGAGGCCTTCTGAAGGACTTGGAATCTCAGTTTCATTTGCGTACGACATTCCATCAAAAAACAGATATCCAGACATAGAGAACTATATAGATTCTTGAGGATATGATTTGTACCCATGTCCTCAATTTTTTAGTGTCTTAGGATGACCATTTGGGGCTAGTTGAGTTTTCTTATAACAATAGTTACTAGTCCTCGATCAGAATGGATCCTTTTGAGGCCTTTTCTGGATAACCTTGTAAATATCTATTGTGTTGGTCAAAGATTGATGAAATTTAATTGGTTGAATTGAGATTGGTTCAAGAGATGATGAAAAATATTCAGTTGATTCATCATAGAATGTTGACAACACATATCCAATATAAATATTATACTGATCATCGGTGTAGACTGTTGGAGTTTTTAGTTGGAGAATAGGTGTTCCTGAAAGTTTCACCTCATTTAGTTCATCTATGTCTTGTGAGGCCAAGGAAGATTGCTCCTCATTTTATGGGAAATTTTGAGGTTATTGAGCATGTGGGGAGAGTGGATTACCATTTTTCACTTCCACCATATTTGAGGTCGATACATAATATTTTCCATATATTTCCACTATGAAAGTATCTTTCTGATCCATCTCATGTTTTGAGTTGGATTAATATTGATGTTTAGCCTAATTTATGTGTGACTAATCATCTAGTTAGGATTGGTGATTTTGAGACCGATGTACTTCATGGGAGGATGATACCTTTGCTCCATGTTCTATGGTAGCACAGTTCTTATTCACATGATACATGGGAGCACGAGGCACTAATGAGAGAGTAGTGGCCTCAAATTTTTGATATAGAAGCTTCTTGATAGGATTTATAAGGATAGAAAGTTTTTATAGTGGGGAGGTTATAATGCCTTGTAACCTTTCTGTTAGGTATTTTTTAACCTTTGTTTTGGTTTTCCTTTTTTTTGGTTGGATAAATTCTATGAAGAAATTGGGAGGATACCTGTAATGGTCAAGTTAGGGATTTGTTATAATTTTCAACATTTAAACCTAGAGTTTTTATAATATTATAGGGATTTACATTCCATGTAATCATCATCTAGAAGATTTCGTGAAATGGGTACATAGTGTGCAAGTTTACACATCATGTATATCTTACATGATATGTAATAATTAAAAATTGTATTAAAAAAAAGGAGATGGGTTTTTCAGTGTATGTAGGATTCAATAATTACAAGACGTGTAATGGGGTTACATGCCATGTAAAATCATGAGTGTTGGTTTTAATTAGGGGGATCAGATGAAACCCTCATTCAATTCCTATAGGGTTCCTTTATCTCAACCCAAAGGCTCTTCCTAGGAAAATTTTGAGATCTCCAATTCCTCTATATCATCTGTTTAGATATTGATCATCATGTTGGTTGTGGTGAATCTCTTCGGGATGTGTTCCTAGATATTTCTCACCTTTGTTTTTCCATTGGAAAGACCCATTGTGGGCATTGTGATTCCATGGAAAAGGTAGGTGGTTCTGTTTAAGATTGTCTAATTGATTAAACCTTGAATTTATTATTGTTTAAAATTGATTTCAATTAATATATAAAAAACCAATTTAATGTAAAGTGGAATTTTGATTTGATTTTATTTGGAATGAGAATTTGGACCCCCCAATCCCAATGGAATTAGAAATTGGGGTGTATTTTGAAATTGATAGAAATAGTGAAATGATTTGTGAATTAATTTTGAGAAAAATGGATTAAATTGAATTGATGAATACCTATGATTGGTTTTATTTTAAAAAGGCATGAAATGATAAAAAACCAATAATTTGGTTTTGAATGTGAATTGGAATTTTGAAAAGGAAAATTGGGAAATTGATTTTTGAATGATGATTTATATGTAATTCCCAAACAATGAATTGATGATGAAAACTCCAACAAAAACCTAGTTAGGAAGATATTATCCCCAATGTGATATTAATGAGTATTATTCATCATGACCCTAAGGGACATGTGTAAACATATTTCCACGATCACTTATATTAGATGTGTGAGGATCCTATAACTAGAAACTATTGTACCGCTAGATATATGACCTTGGCGCTTATTATGACTGTTTTGATTATAAATGACATTGATTGTGAAACTTCTTTACTCATGCCTAGTGATTTATATAAACTATTTTATATACAATGTTTATTTAATCCATGTTTGAAATTTTTTCCATCATTCAGAAATAAAGCATGTTTTGTTTAAAATATGTAAATGTACTACCATACTTGTTTTGATTAAAATTAAAAGAATGATTTTGTTTATTATTTGGAATAATATTATGAAACACTTGGTGAGAACCTATTGGGATTTTTAGCTCACACACTACCTTTTACTTTTGGAATTTGTATATTTTATCCTTCCAGGTTTGAGTAAAGGGATAACGCCTCTTGGAAAAGGCGGTTAATCTTGATCCATTGGGGCTTGGAGTGAAGCGTCCTTTGGGACTTTGGGATTGTCTTGTTAGAATTTGAGTACTTTGATGATGTACTGTTTGGGATTTTGATATACCTAGTTGGTTTTTGGTACTATCTTCTTGAGAAGCTTTGAGCATACTGACATGTATCTTTATCTTATGCTGTTTTTTATGGAAAATTCATTCCCTATTTTATCTTGTATGATGCCAGTGCTAGAAGACAACCCATAGGGATTAGGAATTACATTCAGGTTATGTCGGTGCTGATTCTAGTATCAGGTTATTAGGGTATCCATGCTAGTTTGTAACAAATTATTCATGGACTTGATGAATAAATTATTTAGGGTTTACCATAAGAAATTTGTGATAGTGTTTATAAATTATATTCTTATCTACTCCAAAATCAAGAAGGAACATGAGGATCATTTTAATACTGTACTGAAGACCTTTCATAAGGAAAATTTATATGAAAAGTAGAGTAAATGTGGGTTGTGGTTAGAACAAGAAACTTTCTTGGGGAATGTTATCACCAACAAAGGGACATATATGGATCCTTCAAAAAATGAGGCAATTGAAGGATAACCCGGATCAACCTCTGTGATAAAAATCCATAGTTTCATTCAATTATCTGGGTACTATTGTTGATTTGTGAGAAACTTCTCATGATTTTCAATTCCACTAACCAAATTAACTTGGAAGTGTGTCAAGTTTTTCTTGTCTGATTAATGTAAATAAATCTTTAAAGAGATGAAGAATAGGCTAATCACTGCACCTATGCACACATTTACCCACAAGTAGGGAAATATTTTTTATTTATAGGGATGATTCTAAAAAGGGTTTGGGGTTTGTACTCATGAAAGATGATAAAGTGATATCCCATGCCTCCATCCAATTAAAGATATATGAGAAGAACTACCAAAATCATGATCTAGAATTGGTTACAGTGATCTTCATGCTAAATATTCGATGACATTATATCTACGGAGAAAAGTGTAAGATATATACAGATCATAAATTCATTAATTATATACTCACACAAAAGGAGATTAACATTTTCCAACAAATTTGGTTAGATATGTTCAAGGATTATGATTTTTCAATCCATTACCATTTAGGTAAGTTGAACAAAGTGGAAAATGCTTTGAGTAGAAAGGATCCTGCAACCCTATCCATGAAGAAGATTGAAAGGGATCCAATGTTCTTGGACATGAAGGGGATGGAAATGGGAATAATAATAGGATATTAATCCTAACTTTCTAAAATAACATCTCAACTATCTATTCTTGATTGGATCAAGGAGTCCCATAAAGATAATGAGTTTCTATAGAATAAGATAGCGGGAATAAGATAGTGAATATTCTGGAGTTCAACTTTGCTAAAGATGGATTTATAAGGTTTGGAACCTGGATACGTGTCCTATAAAAGCAAGAATTAAATAGGTAACTTCTGGATGATGTACATAGATCATCATTATCTATTAATCTAGGAAGCAATGAGATGTATAGAGGTTTGAAGAAAAAACTTTGGTGGGGTAACATGAACAGAGAGATTCCAGAGTTTATATCTCAATGCTTGGTATTAAACTAAGTCAAGGATGAATGATAGAAGTATAAGGGTATGATGAAACCATTAACCATACCAATATGGAAATGAGAAAATATAAACATGGATTTCATTTTAGGACTCCCCAGGACACCTAAAGGAAACAATTCCATCTGGGTAGTAGTCGATCACTTTACCAAGTTAGTGAATTTCATTTATATCAAGAAATATTTCTATCTTAAACAACTTTTTAAGATATACCTAAGTTAAGTGGTGATACTACATGGAGTTCCACTATTTATTTTATCTAATCAAGATATGAGGTTTAACTCAATGTTCTAGAGAAGCCTTCAAAAAGCATTGGATATAGAACTAAGCTTCAACACTACTTATCAACCTAAAATGGATGATCAGTATGAAAGGACCATTCAAAATCTATAGGGAATATTGATAACTTTTTCAATGGATTTCCAAAGATATAGGGATCAACACCTTCTTCTAGTATAGTTCTCATATAACTAAGCTTCAACATTACTTATCAACCTAAAATGGATGATCAGTATGAAAGGACCATTCAAAATCTATAGGGAATGTTGATATCTTTTTCAATGGATTTAAAAAGATATAGGGATCACCACCTTCTCTTAGTGGAGTTATCATATAAAAAAAGTTTCCATTCTAGAATTGAAATGTCACCTTATGAGGCTCTAATGGGAAGTAGTGTCGAACTCCAACATGTTGAGATAAAGTTATAGAGCAGAAGATTATGATACATGATCTTGTCCAAGCGATGGAGAAGAAGGTTCAAACCATTAAACATCATACGAATACCACTCAAATTCAATAGAAAATCTATAAAGGTAATCATCAATGAGATATAGAGTTTGAGGTTAGAGATAAATCACTCCTTTATATATCTCTATGGAAGAAATTCATGGGTTTGGGAAGAAGGGAAAGCTTATTCCTATACACATAAGACCCTATGAGATCCTTGATCACATTGGAGTGGTGACCTATCGACTATGAATCCCACCTAACCTATCTCAAGTACATGATGTTTTCCATGTATAACTCTTGAGGAAGTTCATACTAGATCTCTCACATGTACTGAATTCATAGGTGGTACCATTAGAGAATGATCATTCATACAAAGAGTATACTGTGAAGATATTAGATCATAGAGACAAAGTTCTATGAAACAAGACAACTCACCTAGTCAAAGTGTTATGGTAGAACCACAAGTTTGAGGTAGTGACATGGGAAGTAGAAGATGTGATGAAAAAAAATTACCCTAATCTATTTTATTATATGAAATGAAAATTTGAGGGTGAAATGTATGAATGGGGAATAATTCAACAAACTAAACCTTTATAAATGAAATTCCCTTTTTAAATGAAGAAATGATTTATCAAGTAATGTAGTTATATAATACACATGAAATACTTTATTTATTTCTGATAGTTATAGTATGTTGGATTTAAAAGACCGTTAAGAATCATAAACATTGATAATATATCCATTATACAGTGACCATTAAGATTAATATATTAAGGGTTATGATAAAGTCCAATTGATACAAATGAAATAAGTGATGACCATGATCAGTAGGATTGTACCCTATAAAGCCCATTTATCAGAGATTCTGAGGGAGATAACATCTATGGTCTTTGTCCATGACCAAGAGAAAGATTACATTAAATAACTAAATCATGAGAAAAACCATTTATGGGAGAAGTTAAAGCTTATCAAGATCACATCCAAAACCATGTATGCCAAACCATCCCAAGAAAATATCACTATTTCACACCTTACCTTTAGGGAATTCATAGGTGTAATAAAGGGATATGTATCTAAACCCCAACAATATGAATTTTTATATTTTATATTTTATTTTTAATAAAAAATTCATTATATTTCCCCTTTTTAATATTACTTTATATAATGAGTTTGAATTGGATTTTTGATACAATGAATTACAAATTATAGTTTTGGGAAATATATAGTTTCAATCAAGGCACTATTTTTAATGAATTCGAGAAATTTTGAAATAAATGAGATTTTAATAATTTATTATTATTAAATAATATTTACTAAATATTAATTATAATATGATTTTATGAAGTCAAAAATAAATTTTATAAGGGGCAGAAAACTATTATTATAAAAAAAACTAATTTTTTTCCAATAAATGTGGATTTTTGATTTAATAGTGTAAATCCGCATACTTAAAGATTTTTTTGGATAAAATAAATATTATTTTTTAAATCAAAACATCTAAATTATTCAATGGTGATTTTTTCATAATTTTTGGAGACAACTAAATTTTTAGGTCAAAATTAAATATAGTATAAATACATAGTGTGTATTATGACATCCTAAAAGCCCAAAAGTGATGTAATAAATACTATAAATTGTATCCACGACAAAAATTATGTTTCCTATTTAAAATAATTTGTTTTTGAGATTATTTGATTATTTTTACAAACCCTTAATGAATCTGTCAAAACCTATATTATATTTTAAGGTTTTAAAATTAATTCTTTGTAAACATGACTCACTTCCACATCACCAATGGTATTATTTTATCGAAATCAGTTCTTAAACATGTAACATAATAAAATTAACTACACTTTGAAATCATGGTAAAAACCATGAAACAGTTTGTGTTTTTGAATAATTTATCATATAGAGTCTAAAACCTAAGTTTGGAAATTAATAAATATTTCTTTTCTCTTTTTCTATATAAAACCACCGAAACTCCCACTAATATTTACTCAAAACTCTTTTATAATGAAATTACTCTACCATTAAATTTCTATATCCCTATTAAGGTGACCCCTATATCTTAATAAGCCTATACCAAGCTTTAATAAGCACCCTTTCAAGGTAAGAGATCCTCTCCTCCTCCTCTTTATTCATGCAACTTCTTTAAATTATGCATTTTTTTTCTAATTATTCATGTTAGAATTTGTTTTTATATATACCTATTACTTAATTTATGGTGTAAAAGTTACTATATACCCATTTAACTCTTATTAATCCATTCTATTAATCTTTAAGTACCACTGTTACGCTACCGAAATTTCCCTATAATTTTTCATGCCAAAAAATTTTGTAGTGAATACCCATCCTCATTTATACTAAAGGGTATTCAGATAGATATAACTATCATTCATTTAATTAGGAATTATATTTATACATCTCATAATCCTTAATCATGGTATTAATAGTGATGGAAGATATCCTTATGTTGTATGATCTATGTGGCACACTTATACATGTACCTAATATGAATGTGGTGGGTGGACCTGAAATTATATATCCCTCCAATGCATTGAATGATATTTTAGTTTCATAAGACCTTATGTATGGGATTAGTGAGTAAACCTAATCCATTATGGTACTTTTCCACCATGTGATGTTGTCTTGGTAGTTATCATTGATTTATGCTTATTCCATGTTTTATTTTGTTTCCACATTCCCATGTTTCCTTTATGTTATCATGTTATATCACGACTCATTGTTCAAGATTGTGATTCTAACCCATTTTATGTTACCTTTATGTGCCTCTTGGATCACATGTAATAATTTACCTTATGATATGCTTTATTTATTCCCTTACCAAAATTTATAGTTCACCCCTTTCTTTTTTATGTCCCTAGGTTATCCCATGTAATTTTATAATATCAATGAAATATAAGAGCATGTTATGAAGTTTTTAAATAATGCTATTGTAATAATTTTTCAAGTTTTTATGTTATGTACCTAATTACTCAAATACACTAGGCCTCAAAATCTTCTGGTGTTGTATTAAGTGTATATTTATGTAATAAATAATGAAATAATGTGTATTAAAATATGGGTTTTCATAGTGATCATGCACTAAAAAAGATTCTACGAGCCTCAACCATACCTGAATCCATGTTGTAAGGGTTCTCTCACATGTCATCACAAATCAGGTCAGGCCACAATTCCAATACATGTCTCAAATCAAGGCTCATAGTAAACCATGCTCTAGTTCAGGCCACAAGACTGTCACACCCCTGGCCATTCCTTGAGTCGAGCCACGAGGCCATCATGCCCCTGCCTCTATTAGGTTAGGCCATAAGACCGTCACATCTCGAGCTCAACCTTGGGTCAGGTCATAAGGCCTTCGTACCGCATCCTCAATCTCAGGTAGAGCCACAAGGCTGTCTTACCCCTTTCTTATGTCCAAGTCCCATCATCATTATCAGCACCATATTGCACCAGCACATGCTCTATCTATAGATGCTAACCAAGCCACAATGATCCACCTATTACATTGATGTTATATACAAACCTCCATAGGCCAAACATCCTCACAAAAAATGGAATAACATAGAGGCATACACACAATACACAATGAACAAGTATCACAGGCTACACACGTACACCATATAAATAATCACAACTATACAATATCAAAAAATGGTTCTCATAGCTATGCATTCACACACACATACACATTAAAATCATGCCAATCAACTTTATACATAGGACCTATGTGGTAAGGACTTCTTACCTCAAGTGCGTCGATGCCAATTTCCAAGATCCATAATCAAACCATGTTCTTGAACCAACAATCCATAGAGTCAATAAAAATTCACCATAATCATAATTATAGAATCAAGATTCAAGAAGAGAATGTCACATGGGATTAAAAAAAGATTAAATTACCTTATGATATCTACCACCAATTGTAGATCTATATTTGTTGGGAAAAAAGATGATGATTTTCTAGATATGGCTGCCTATCGATCGATAAATAATGAAATCCTTATTAGATCACAAGATCTATCCATGAAAACCTAGATATATTATACCTTATAAGAAAAGGAGAGGATATCTATAAGAAACAAAAATAATAGGGGAAGAAAACCTCTTACCTTGAATTCACTAGATCCAAAGCCTCTAGATCCACCAAATTAGAGTTCAAAGGATGAGAAATGAATAATAATGGCCACTAGAGTACCTAGGTTTGAGATCCCTTGGAATATGAGAAATAATGAAGGGTTTTGGGGATGTTTCAGATTAAAAACCCAATTTCTAGATTAATTAAAAGGTTGTGCATAGTTTGGTCGTACGATTTACCAAACCGTGTGCTAACCGTGCATGAATCACTACTTCATCCGAGAACCTATAGATTTTAACCACTTTATTTCATAAAATATATGAAAACCATGATTTTTGTCTCTATCTTGAGTGTGATGATTTCATAGGTAAAGTCATAGGGTTATCTCTAACCGTGCGCCAACCGTGCTCTACTCACTTACCCTCTCCAAAAGTCACACAGTTTCCTAGGGTGAATCACATGATTTTCCCAAACAGTTCTTAAACTGTGAAACCCCTTAAAAGCCTATAAAACTATTCAAAACCATCTATATGTCATATAAGAATTCACATAAGTAAAAAAACTAAAAATTCTTAAAGAAGGTCCAAAATAAAGGTGTAGATTATGGGAAAATTATGTAATGTTACGTACCTAGCCTTAGACTCAACCACAAATATCATTCTAAATGGCACCCAAATGGCACTTATAAGGTCCAGAAACTAGATTTCATACATGAAAACAAGTGTTAAGATTCAACACCTTTAACCATATTTATTTTTAATCAACAATTCCCATTAGTTCATTATTAAACCCATTATAAATTCTTATCTATTCATTTCATTTCATTGAAAGCCAATATGCTTTCATTATTCACATTTAAATTCTATATTTCTATCACATTCTCCTTGGGTCATTCCTTTCAACCATCCCATGGTTTCCATGATCCATCATCTACCAACAAAAACACACATCCCATGAGTTCATTATTAATTTTTACCATTCCATAAAATTGGGTACTTTAGGACCCATCCTAAGTTACCAAAATTAGATTCACTCACAATATAATAGGTCAATTGTAATAGGAATAAGAATATCATAAAACCCAACTATCTAAAAACTATCCATAAAATTCTACATCAAGAAATCTGGGCAAGACCAACTCTCAACCCATACCCAATAACCAATTAACAACCCAACACAACAACCTGACAAATAGATAATCCCCACTCTTAACCCATTTGATCTACCCTGACATCAACCTCATCTCACAAAGGAAACAATCAAGAACCACTCTCAAATTATGCTATACACCCCTTACCCAATCACCCCAACCTTACTAGTTTCACAATAGGGGATCTACCATACTAGAGCACATATTCATGACAATGAAATAGGAAAACTGAAATAGGAGGAGAATATCATAGCTTTTAACCATTCAGAAAACTATCCATAAAAATAAACATAAACAAGATAGAAAAGACCAAATATAAACCCATACTCAATAACCAATGAAAACCCAACAATAAAACCTGATGAAAAAGTAATCCCAACTCTCAACTTGTTTCATATACTCTAACATTAACCTCATATAACAAAGGCAAGAAGCAATCCCCACTCTTAACTTGTGGAATCCACCCCTTTCTTAACCATACCAATCTTACCAGTTACACAATAGGGGCTATACTATCCTAGGACACATAGTCATAATAATGAAAGTATTTTTATCATGATAAATTCAAGGGGAAACTAAGGTCATAACACCAAGGAATACAAGACTTTGAAAACCATGTATTATTTAGTTTATCCCCAAAAATTTATCTCCAGCAAAAAACCATTTTATTTCTATCTTGAATTAACTAACTCATTATTCATGGGTTTTAGAAACAAGAAACCTATAATTAGCATCTATCAAATATCTAAGAATCAATGAAAAACATGCTTCAAGCATTAATTTCATTCATAACAATTTTAAAGGAAGAATGATAATCAAATTCACATATATATTTCATTAATCACTTAATCATTACAATATTTACATTATTTATCCAATTTTAATCATGTTAATCATGCTAAAAACCCACAAAAATCACAACAAATGGATAACACACTATCTAACAAATAACAAGAGACATCATGAACATAATATCACCACATGAAACCAAAAAATACATTTCTAGTTCATTATTAATTATATTTATTATCTTAATTTAGATCAATTACATTATTACCCAAAGAAAAAAAAACAATGATAATCCCACACTTGAAAATAACATAAAGAGAAGTAATGAATCCCCTACCATAATACTTTCAACATTCTCCAAGTAAGAATGGAAAGAAAACCACAAATTTTTGATAACCTCTCCTATAAGGAATCCATGATCTCTATGGACATCCAACCATATACATACCATCAAATACCAACAAGAACCCCATTAGAACTGAAGGGAACCGACTTCTAGGAAATTAAAAGAGATATCAAGAGAGAGAAGAACCAATAGAGAAGAAACTCACCTTGTATTACCAATGAATGATCTCTAGAATGATGGGGATAAATCCTAGAAAGTGGGGACTTAAAGTCTCTAAAATAGGCCTTCATATTTCCTAGAGTTCAATAAACAATGGAATAAAAAAGAGGAATTTGAGTGGGATCCCAAATTTATACAGGCTTTAATTTTTAATATACCATAGCACAACCCCCTTGACCATACCGTAACAACTAGGGTTTCTAAAAAAACTACCACACATCAAGGGAGGACATATTGTAAAATTTTGAACCTCTATAATCCACACTATAATCCCCATATATCTCCCTTAGATCCCACAAACTCACGGTAAGACTAAAACACTACCCATGCACCAAACTACAGCTACCCCCAATCAACAGACAAGGAAAACCGACCCCTGGGGCTCCATGGTACAACCTAAACCCACACCATAACTACCTATAAGGAGATATAAACACAAAAACCTCACCTTTGAGCCTTTACACCATATCCAACCTCTATTCCATAGTTACCTCTCATGATTCAGTGACACCAAAATCACTATCTCGAGCCTCTATGCTGTAAGGTCCATGACCACACTGCAAGCCCATCTACAAAGATACACCATGACATAAACTATGACATCACATTATAACAACCATCTTCCCACTAAAATTTTATCTTATCACCACTTCCACTCTTCCAAACCCTTCTTGAACATCTCTAACACCCAAAACACATAAAGGGAGGGCTTGGGAAAATCTGAGCCCTTACATTAAGTACTAATAAAAAATTCTCATCCTTAATAATTCAAACAAAAAATCAGGAAGGAAAATAAAGGGTAATAGAACAAATATCCCATGAGATATATCTTAATTATATCACAACATCAAGAACACAACCAACATATTAGAGGTATAAAGCACATAAGTACACAACAATACTATCCATCATCACATAACATTTCAATAAGGATCAAAAATTGAAAAACTCAGGATATTGAGTGCACATTTGAGAATACTGCTCCAAATCTATATCCTCCAAGAAACTATTCATCCACAAGATATGAAACAAAAGAATAAAAATCATGTACAACACCTTATCCTAATGGTCCTGGATCTCAAAAAACTATTCCTTGAAATTGAAATCATATTAAACTTAGATCACCCCATTAAATGATACATGAATCATCATGAAGGCACTGAAAAATATTCAACACATGAATTATTTCATGAATCAAAACCATCTATGAGGGAAGTTACAACTGATAAACAATATATTCAATGCATTCCAACACCTCAAAGGGTCCCAACAAATTGGGGAGAAAATTTTATCCCACAACTAAGCCTTCATTACCCAAAATGATTTGATACCTCCAAGAACACATGGTATCCAATATAGAACTCTAAAGGCCTCCTAATATGATCAACATAGGACTTATTAAAATATTTATTTTTCTTCATTCACTCACAAATCACCTACACCTTCTTTGTCATTCTCTATATCAATTTTGGTAAAAAATCTTCAACTTCCTAACCTCAATCCAACATAATAGAGATCGAAAAGTTTGACCATAAAAAACTTCAAAATAATCTATTATAATAGTGGAGTGATATTTTTTATTATAATAAAACTCTACTAAGTGTAGGTGACTCACCCACAGACCTATAAAATCCAGAATTAAATGCACAACATGTCTTCTAGAGCCCAGATAGTCCACTCTGTCTGACCGTTCACATGTAGATAAAAAATTATGAAATTGTATAATTGATATCCAAAATCATGTTGGAGACCTCTCAAAAATTTTTAGATGAACCAAGGATCATGAAAAAAGATGATCATCTTCAGAACCCCATAAAACACCACCACCTACTCTAGATACTACCTCGACAAAATCTCAACTGATCCCTACTCCTTAATCACTAAGAAGTGAGATGACCTTTTTAGATAGTCCATGATCATTAATAGAACTCTAAAATGCATAATTCATTCATGAAACATGTCTTATAGAGTCCAGATAGATATATATGTCTGAACATCCATATATAGATGAAAAGTGGTGCAAAGGAATAATTGAGATTCAAAAGAATGCTAGAGACCTTCCCAAACCTAGGAGGTGAATCGAGAATCACGATCGAAGATTATATTTCTTTGGAACCCCATGAAGACTCATCAATTACTCTAGATAATTCCTCAATAAAACCTCTACTGAACTCAATTCCTTAACTACTAAGAAGTGAGCATACTTCATCAGGTGGTCAATGATCACCCATATAACATTACAACCTATATGAGCTTGAGGAAACCCAATGATGAAGTCCATAGAGATTTTATCCCACTTACACTAGGTAATATTTAGTGGCTAAAGAAACCCACTAGGAACACGATGCTCAACCTTCAAACTATGGAAAACCAAACATCAAGAGATAAGCTCTGTAATTGATAAATTCATGCCAGACCACCAAAATTGAATCCAATGGTAAAAATAAATCTTTTCAACATAAATATGTACTACCAAAGGAAAAATATTAAACTAATAGGGAACCACATAATGAATTATTTAAGTAACAAAGAGTTTCATCTAAAATAACACCCAATATCATTCACCCTCAGGCCATCTCTCAGGATTAACACCACAAACAACTTGATCTCACCAAATCTCCACCTCAAAATTCCCCAGTTGGGACTCCTCCACCTGTTGTACCAAGGAAGAACAAACCTTTATTTTGGTAAAGACACACTATAACATCAACATATATTATATCAATATGAATCATGGAAATCTTATCCATCACCCTCAATCACCCACAACATTTTCTTTCTTAGGTGTATAGGAAATATCAAAGTCATAATCCTGAAAGAGTTACATATACCATCATTTCAAAAAATTCAATCCATGATAGGAGAAGACATACCTTAGGATCTTGTGATATGTGAATGCCAAAAAGTAATCACCAATGAGGTAATAAAACCACACCTTTAGAACAAACACAACCTTTTCCAACTTGAGATCATGAGTGAAATAGTTACATTTTTGTGGTTGTAAATACCATGAACCATAGGAGATAATTGATCTCTACTGCATTATAACACAACCCAAACCAATATGTGAAGTATCATAATAAATATAAAACATAATTCATTCCTTTAGAAAATAAAGAATTAGAGCATTGAATCTCTTATACTTAAAATACATGAAAGTAGTTTGGTACTGGTTAGTCTACATAAAAATCCAATCATTTCTAGTCAAAGTTGCAATAGGAGTCTCAATCTAATAAAATTCAGGTATGAACCTCTTATAATAGTTAGAAATTCCAAGGAAATTATTTTCCTCTGAAATGTTCTTAGGGACCACCCAAGAAACAACTACCTCAATATTTGAAGGATCTATGACTACTTCAAGTTGAGACAAAACATGTCCCAAGAAATGGTCCTCGGGCTCGAAACTCATACTTTGATAACTTCCCAAACAGTTGATGATACTGAAGAAATACCAAAAAAGTTTTTGAATACTCCACATTATTATCCTTATACACTAAAAACTCAAGGATTCTTTCAATTAATAGCACCATGAACCGATATAGAAACTCATAGAACAACAAATTCATCCGTCCCATAAACATGACTAGAGTGTTCATAAAACTGAATGATATTAAAAAAACTCATTTTTCCTATAAAAAAAAATCTAAAAATAGTCTTCATAATATCCTCACACTTCACCCACATTTGATGATATCCTAAATACAAATTGATTTTTAAGAACCAACTAGATCCCTTCAGCTTATTGAACAAATCTTCAATCCATGAGAGAGGATAATAGTTCTTCACTATCACCTGATTCAAGTGATGATAATTGATCTAGAAATGTATACCTCCATATTCTTCCTATGAAAATAGAATTAGAGCACTTTAAGGAGATACACTAGTCCAAATGAGCCCCCTATACAGAATATCATCAATCTAAATTTTTATCACCCACATCTTAGAAGACACTATCCTATACAGGGACATCAATATCAGAGAGACACCCAAATGTAACTCTATCCTAAACTTAACCTCACATCAAGGGGGTAGAGTCTCAAACTATTTCGAAAATATATCAAAGTATTTTTCCACAACCCTTGGAAATACCACTGATCGATCCTTTACTAAACTCTACATTATCTTGTCCATTAAGGAAGACAAGGATTCAACACGCATCAGATCCATTCAAGGGTCTCAGTGTATAATAATCATATCCTATTATCTATAAATGTAATAGAATATAACACACATACTAAAGTAATCTATAATATCCTACATAAAATACAACCATTCAATGCTAAAGATGATGTAGTATGCTTGTATCCATAACCATAGAAAATCTACCCAAGAGAGATGCTACCCTAGCACCATATCACAATCTATGTACATATTTTACAAACTTACTTGAATTACAATTGGCATAGTCAATTCCAAAGACATTGTAAGTATCTCTACCTTAATCCCCAAAGAATATAATATCACATATGAAATGATGGAGTACACAAATCCTATATCAAACAAAGAATACACCCAATTAGAATATAAATAGATAATACCTTGCATGATGCCTGTCTCATCTGGTGATGAAAACTATAAAGCATGCATCTGATCATGTCTGAATCTAAAACCTCTCTAACGTTGATTCTGACCACATCCATGACTACACTCTTCTTACTATCCCTAAGGACAAGAGGCATCAAAATAATTTTCTCTTCCCACCTTATCCCCTCTATATTGATCAATAGATGGAGCACTCCACTGCTTCAGTCACCTTGATGGATACTGCTACAATGGTAGAGCCTAGAGAGGGCCTCCAAATCCATGTTGTCTACCAAAGAATATTGGTAACTCAAGATTCTAATGACCAAAATATACACATGCATAACAAACCATTCTCAATCCATTGATAGGGGTCCAAGAAATTCCACTCCTAGTGAAACGGGATGAAGAAGGTTGGAACCAACTCCATTCCATATAAATATTTTACTAACTAGGAAACTGAGAACTTCTGGCCACAACTCTTATTTTTAGAGGGTCATATGAATACCCTCCCATGATGATTCAGTCTCAACTACCATCCTCTCAAAAAACTTTTCCCTCATCAACACCTTGATATATGTACACAACATGAATGGGGTGACCTGATTCTAGATTTCAGGACTCAAAGTATCCTCCAAATTCCTCTTCCCAGCCTCTTCATCTGAAAAAATTTCCAAACCATAACACAAGAGGTTCTTATATCAGATAACGAACTACAACACACTATAGTTCCCTTAGAAGAGAGTAAGGATATTCTACTAGCAAGATGATTTCATATTTGAAGAAATAAATCTGGCCTAAAACTAATCACAAAACTTCTCCCATGTAACGACTAACTGCTTGCAATCATTGAGGAACAACAACCACCCCTACTGAGCTAATCCACACAACATTATCACAACAAAAAAACCCTATGCTCCTTATGAGATTTCATAAAATTAAAGTAAATATCCACCTATCCAACCTAGCCTCAATCTTATGATTTAAAATTAAACCCTCATATTTATGAAAACCTTAGTGTTGAAACTTTTGGAGTGTCCTTCGTGTCATTGTTGGACTCCAGTTTGTGGCGATCTGTTGACACATCTTGATGAATGTCATTAGTGAAAACCAGATTGGGAAAATGAACTTGATCCATTCTTGTAAAATAACAAGCATTAGGGGATCTTAAAGTCATAATATGTATTTTTTAATATTAATTAATTAATTATATTTCAAACTAATTCCAATCTTCTACCCCTTTTAAACACATACAAAAACGATCATGATGCATGATACTTAACCATGTCATTAACCCACACGAATTATCACTTCTCTTAGCATGTTTAGTAAACTTTAAGGTCATTTCATAAAATCATAGGGGGCCCTAAATGATTTTTTTCTAACTAGTATCCCTTGTTTATATCACGTTCTAAGTTTAGCTGATGCAATTTCCCTACCAACCCATGTAATAATCACTAGTGATTATGTCCAAACTTATTTCTATCCCTCAACCATTGGATGTGATCCCACTCTATCATAACCCCCTAAAATGGTACCCCTCTTGGTATGGTATTGAAGATGGGGATGACCCCCAAAGCCCACCTCCAATAAGAAAAAATTTGATGACTAGAACCAATGGTATAAAGTGAATAAAAATTAGAGACATTACTATTTTTATATAAGATTAAGAATAGTAGATAATATTCATCAATAAAATCCAAATCATAAATAAATAAAAAATTACAATAAATGAATATAATGTAATACAAAAATGAAAAAAAATTAAATATACCAAAATAATCCTAGGCAACGACCATGAACTCTAACAGCTCCTGAACAAACACTTCGAGCTAGTTACACCAAACTTGATCACCAAATAGATCCTACAGACCTGAAAAATAATTTATATATATACATGAGGAGAGCATATGTAAAGACCCGTAAAATTCAAGGAAATTTTTTTCTTAATTTTCTTTAGAATTTTACAAGAGCGCGGTTTCAGACGGCACCTGATTCCGAGGTCCGGAGTGCCCGGAATTAATTTCCGAAGTTGGCTCAGGTACGTTCAGTGAACGAACGAGCGGGAATTCCTAACTTTTGATCCGGTGCTCGGAATTGAAATCCGAGGGCACCGATGAACTCGCAGCGCCGATATTCGCTTAAAGAGACCTTTTCGGGAGTTGCGTTTGTTGCGAGTTGGAAGTTAGTTTTGGGGTTTTTCAGTTAAGTTAAATAAAATTGTGTAAGACAAATTTTATTTTTAACTTATTAAAAACCTACCAAAGGAGGTTGGAAGTGGGACCCACACCCACTTAACCTCCCTTGGGAGGATTAAGTGTGGTGGGGCCCACACGAACCCCTTTTTCTTTTCAAATTCCCTAACCCCTCTAAACCCCCTCTTAATTATGTAACTCTTCCTTATTTTAATAACTTGAGTTACTTAATTAATTTATGGGAGTTAAGTCTTTTTGAATTTCAAACATTGAAATTCTTTTGTGTTATGTGTTAATAAAATAAGAGGTAGTCTTATTTTATTTTGGGCTTTTGTTTGTCTTTTGTAGAGCTTCCTCTTCATCTTCAAGCTCTGACGAAGAACGAAGAACGCCCAAACTCCGACGAAGAACGACACCTCTTTTCTTCGTCCTCGGTGTCAACAAGAGGGAACGCCGCATCCTCCTCGGGCCTTCTTCATAGGCAAACGAAGATCCGCCAACGACGTGTCGCATCGGACGTATCTCTTCGTCAACGGATTTGACGAACGACGACCGCGACGCCCGACCTCCGCGACGCCGTCTTCCGCGGAACGTAGACGAATCTTCAAATCTTAAACCCGAGGTAGGGGTTGTTGATTTCATTTTGGTTTCCTATTTTCCTTTTCTTGCTCGTGGATCGCATGTCTACGTGAGGCATTTAAATATTTTATTTTAGTGTTATTGTTAACGCAAGGGGGGCCGGACCGCACGAACACGGCCGAACCCCCCTCCAACGTTCATGTTTATTCATGCGGGTGGAAGCAAGTAGCGTGGTGCCGTCGCACCACGCGGATGATCGTACAATTAATTTACGCGGCGCCGTCGCGCCACGCCGAGGAAAAATCTTCAAGAACGCGACGCCGTCGCGCCGTGTTGAAAAGAATCAAAGCACGGCGAAGGGGCGCGGTGCCGACGCACCGCGCCGGATGACGAACGCCGCGGCCGGTTCCGGGCCGCGGCGGGACGAGAAGACCACGGCCGGTTCCGGGCCGCGGCGGGACGAGGAGACCGCGGCCGGTTCCGGGCCGCGGCGGAAGGGAAGACCGGCGGCCGGGCCGCCGGCGTCGGAAGCCGAAGAAGGGGACCGGAAATTCCGGTCCCGTTTGAGAAAACCGGCCGGCCAGCTGGCCGGCCGGATGTCTTAAAAACCGGGGGAATTAATCCCCCGGCCTTCCCATAAAAACCCCCCTCTTAAAGAGGGGGGGGGGGGGGTTCTTGAAGGAGGGGGGGCAGCCGGCCCCCCTGGCTCTCTTAAATAAACCGGCCCCCATGTGGGGCGGTTTCAATCAAGGGCGCGGCAGTTGCCGCGCCGTTTTTTTGAAGGAACCGCGGGGCTGAGCCCCGCGTGCTGCCACCCCGTGCGGCGCCAGGCGCCGCCGCCGCGGCCCGCCACCGCCGCCGCCGCCGCCGCGGCCCGCCGCCACCGCCCAGGGGGGGGGGTCGGGCCGGGTCGGCCCGGACTCGGACCCCCCCGTTTCGAACCTGATTTGGTTTTTGGCTCATAACTTGAGCCTCGGACCTCCGAACAACGAACCGTCTGCGGCTACACGATCCTTGGATCGAGACGGTCGTTTCGGTATATCGCACTCAAGGTTTCGGTTTACTTTGAGTTCGGCCGGGTTGGTTCGTTCACGAAACCAACCGGGCCTTCGGAGCGGAAACGCTCATATCTTGAGCTATGAACGTCCGATTGACGTACCGCCAGTCGCGTTGTGTTCCTCTTAGTGAGACGGATCTTTTGGCATACTCCTCCCGAGGTTTGGACATAGGTGGAGTACGGTCGGGTTGGTTTTTCCTTAAAAACCAACCGGGCCCCGGAGACGAAAAAGTCAATAACTCACAGACCGGGCGTCCGATTGACGCGCCGTCTGTTTCGTTGACTTCCTCTTGATGAGACGGAACTTTTGACATACTCCGCCCGAGTTTTGGATACAGTCGGAGTATGGCCGGGTTGGATTGTACCCGAAATCCAACCGGGCCCCTGGAACGGAAAAGCTGATATCTTTCAGACAGGACGTCCGCTTGACGAGCCGTCAGCAGCGTTGGTGGTTACGTTGAGTAACGGTCCCTTTGAGTTTACCCTATGGGAGTTCGGGGTACAGTTGAGATACGGCCGGGATTGGTTTCGCTCACGAAACCATCCGGGCCCCTGGGACGAATAGGCTAATAACTCACAGACCGGGCGTCCGATCGACGCGCCGTCTGTTGCGTTGAGACCCCTGTGACGAGACGGACCTTTGAGACACTTCTTCGTGGGACCTTGAGATACTTGGAGTATCGACCAGTAGCTCATGGAGTGGACCCTTCCGGAGACGAGCGGGCGGGGGAGCGCTTGGGTGTAGCGGCGGATCTGTGGTACTTGATAGTGGTGGTGCGCTTGGATGCAGCAGCAGACCCTTAGCGGTGGAGCGCTTGGTTGTAGCGGCGGAACCGCGATACTCTACGGAGTGTGTGCGCTTGGTTGTAGCGACAGACCCGCGACGGTGGAGACGTGCGTGCGGAGTACGGAGACCGTGTAGCCGGCTGAGACCTGACGACTGCTTGACCGACTCGACTTGGAGTGAGTCGACTAGCCCAGTGGACGGAGCGCCCGGTATTTGGCGGCAGACCCACGGCGGACGGAGCGCCTGGTAGTTGGCAGCAAACCCGCGGTACTCGACAGGAGGAGTACCTCAGTAGGCTATCTGGGCGAGCGCCCGGTATTTGGCGACAGACCCTCAGCGGACGGAGCGCCAGGTAGTTGGCCGCAAACCCGCAGTACTCGACAGGAGGAGTACCTCAGCAGTCTTAGGTTAGTGAGCGGCGGCCTCGGAGTCGTGACAGGACCACTGTACACTCTAGAGACGGAGCTCTTCAGCAGTTACGGTTTCGATAATGAAAATCCTGGTTTGAGCTGAGACTTTTGACCTTTGTGTTTCCTCTTGATTGAGATGGGTTACTTGATAACTTAGGTATATGTATGGGCATATACCTGGGTAGTGGTTATCCGTTGATGTTATGATCCTTGTGTTTCCTCATGACTGAGATGGGTTACTTGATAACTTAGGTATATGTATGGGCATATACCTAAGTAGAGTTTATCTGTTGTGATCTTCTTGTGGTTATCCTTGTTGGTTTTAGTGAGACCTTGAGGGTCTCGGGGTCCCTACTGAGTATCGTTATACTCACCCCTGCACGGGCTATGCCCGCACCTCGTTGTGTTGGTTGCAGACGACGGCCAGTACTGGCAGAGGCCGAGTGTTCGAGGACTGGACGGTACCTGGAGGTGGACTATACGACGAGGCGGTACACAGAGGCAGACCACTGGGCGGGACATACTTGGAGCAGACGGCGGGACCCGAGGAGCAGAGGAGCTATCTGTACCCACCCTTCAGGTGGGATTTCCAGTGGACAGCTCGGCGTAGCTGCTTACTTTTCAGTTGCTGTTTTCCCTTTCGAGTTGTACTTTACAGTTGGGCTTGTATTTCCGGCCCCTTTTTACTTTCCGCACTTTTAGTTGTACTCTGTTTTTCTTAGTGTTACTTTCCGCTTGCTTACTCTGTGGTGTTTGTTTACTTTACAAAGGCAATGCCTTCCCTTTTTACCGGGATTTACGCCTTGGTGCTAGTCGCCAGCCCCTGGCCTATGGAAGGCGGGCTTGGGGTAGTCACGGCACGGACCCCGAGGGCGGGTCGTGACAAATTGGTATCAGAGGTGGTCGGTTCTACCGCAGACTCTGATCTTTCTTTCTGTGAAGCAATAGTGTTAAGGGTACCGAGTGTGGTTTTCAGTTCAGGGAGTCCAGTGTTGGTGCGGGTGGCCGACGTATCCATACACCAGGACCCTGACAACTGATTTCCGACTTTGTGCACGAAAACACTGATTGCGTGTGTGTTTTCAAAGGTTTTCCCCCTTAAAACAGCTCAAACCAGGTCAGCTCACCAGGTATAATCGTTTGATCGTGTTACGTTGTTTCTTTCAGGATGTCTTTTCTCAAACGACCAGCTAGAGCCCGGAGGGATGAGCGTGCTGACAGTCTGTCGAGCGACGAGGCTTCGGTACAGGGCCCTCTTGCAGTTGAGGCACCAGCGGAGGCACCAGCGGTACTACCATACGTTGGGCCACCGATGCCACCAGCCCCAGCAGTAGGCGATGCACGACGCTTGAGCGCGCTGCACGAGTTCCAGCGCCAGAGGCCACCCAGGTTCCGGGGAGAGACGGACCCGCAGGCGGCTGAGGTTTGGCTGGAGGCTGTGGTGAGAGTCTTCAGGCTAGTAGGGACGCCGGCAGACTTCATGGTGATCTTTGCTACCAGCCTCCTACAGGCAGCAGCAGGTAGGTGGTGGAGCCACTTGTTTCAGTTTTGCGATGAGATGAACTTCGCATGGGAAGACTTCGAGACCTTCTTCAGGGTGGAGTTTGTGCCAGTATCTCTACACCCCGAGCGTGTACAGGAGATTCTGCCTTTACCGCGTGTTTTTCGATCAGAAGCCGAGTCATCTGTGGGCAGTAGACAGATGATGCAGAGGTCCAGGAGGACCAGACCAGCAGTTGGGCGATCTCGGGTTTTAGGACCAGTGGTGCAGGGCACCCGGAGTGGGAACAGAGCTAGCCGTGCAAGGAGCAGGTTGTGTTACTCATGCCGCGGAAAGGGTCACCTGGCACGTGACTGTCCGACTCCTCGATCCGCAGGCTTGGAGGGAGCCACCGAGGTTGAGGCAGCGACAAATGCTGGAGCTCTGGAAGCAGGTGGACAGGGGAGGAACTAGTGGATACGTCTTTTGTACTTCTAGTTCCATGTTGATGTTGCTTTTATGTAGCGTCTTGTATTATGAGCTACAATAATAAAAGACGCATACCTTTGTGATGTTTTCTTTCCTGTCCTCTTTTGTGATGTTACTAAGAGGTTCCAGTTGACTGTTGACTTGACCCTCACTTGTGAGACATCTACTGGAGGAGACCAGTTACCACACACTGATGCTGACAGTGTGACTCAACCCTTGGAGGCGAGAGTAACAGTTGGATCTCTTAGTAGTAGCGTCGAGGCCTTACGACGTCATCCTTGGTATGGATTAGTATCATCCATGTTAGGATTGACTGTTTTAGGCAAAGAATGTGGTTCATCCAGGGGATGAGACCAGGTTTCTCTTATCGGAAAAGAAGGAATCTCGCAGCTCTTATGGGACCAGAGATGGTCCGGGCCACGTCAGAAGAGGTCCATGTCATCCAGGAGCGGATGAGGACAACACAGAGCCGGCAGAAGTCATACGCTGACAGGAGGCGGAGGCCACTAGAGTTCGAGGATGGTGACCACGTCTTCTTGCGGGTCTCACCTCGACGTGGTATTCGGAGATTTGGCCGAGGCGACAAGTTATCTCCGCGCTTCATCGGACCCTTCCAGGTCCTCAGCAGGGTTGGTGAGGTGGCTTATCGCCTGGCTCTACCACCGCAGATACACCGGGTGCATGACGTCTTCCACGTGTCTCAACTGAGGAGATACGTGCACGACCCGACGCACATCTTTGACCATGGGGAGCTTGACGTTGACGATGGGGCGACTTTTACGGAGGTCCCGGTGGAGATAGAGGATCGACAGGAGCGGGTCCTGCGTGGGAAAACGATTCCTCATGTGCGCAACAGATGGCGGCACGGGAATCTCCAGGAGAGCACATGGGAGCGGGAGGCTCAGATGCGTGCTCTGTACCCTCTTTTGTTTCCCTAGTTTTTCATGTAGCTTTACGGGGACGTAAAGCCCTGAGGTGGGAGTAATGTAAAGACCCGTAAAATTCAAGGAAATTTTTTTCTTAATTTTCTTTAGAATTTTACAAGAGCGCGGTTTCAGACGGCACCTGATTCCGAGGTCCGGAGTGCCCGGAATTAATTTCCGAAGTTGGCTCGGGTACGTTCAGTGAACGAACGAGCGGGAATTCCTAACTTTTGATCCGGTGCTCGGAATTGAAATCCGAGGGCACCGATGAACTCGCAGCGCCGATATTCTCTTAAAGAGACCTTTTCGGGAGTTGCGTTTGTTGCGAGTTGGAAGTTAGTTTTGGGGTTTTTCAGTTAAGTTAAATAAAATTGTGTAAGACAAATTTTATTTTTAACTTATTAAAAACCTACCAAAGGAGGTTGGAAGTGGGACCCACACCCACTTAACCTCCCTTGGGAGGATTAAGTGTGGTGGGGCCCACACGAACCCCTTTTTCTTTTCAAATTCCCTAACCCCTCTAAACCCCCTCTTAATTATGTAACTCTTCCTTATTTTAATAACTTGAGTTACTTAATTAATTTATGGGAGTTAAGTCTTTTTGAATTTCAAACATTGAAATTCTTTTGTGTTATGTGTTAATAAAATAAGAGGTAGTCTTATTTTATTTTGGGCTTTTGTTTGTCTTTTGGAGAGCTTCCTCTTCATCTTCAAGCTCTGACGAAGAACGAAGAACGCCCAAACTCCGACGAAGAACGACGCCTCTTTTCTTCGTCCTCGGTGTCAACAAGAGGGAACGCCGCATCCTCCTCGGGCCTTCTTCGTCGGCAAACAAAGATCCGCCAACGACGTGTCGCATCGGACGTATCTCTTCGTCAACGGATTTGACGAACGACGACCGCGACGCCCGACCTCCGCGACGCCGTCTTCCACGGAACGTAGACGAATCTTCAAATCTTAAACCCGAGGTAGGGGTTGTTGATTTCATTTTGGTTTCCTATTTTCCTTTTCTTGCTCGTGGATCGCATGTCTACGTGAGGCATTTAAATATTTTATTTTAGTGTTATTGTTAACGCAAGGGGGGCCGGACCGCACGAACACGGCCGAACCCCCCTCCAACGTTCATGTTTATTCATGCGGGTGGAAGCAAGTAGCGTGGTGCCGTCGCACCACGCGGATGATCGTACAATTAATTTACGCGGCGCCGTCGCGCCACGCCGAGGAAAAATCTTCAAGAACGCGACGCCGTCGCGCCGCGTTGAAAAGAATCAAAGCACGGCGAAGGGGCGCGGTGCCGACGCACCGCGCCGGATGACGAACGCCGCGGCCGGTTCCGGGCCGCGGCGGGACGAGAAGACCGCGGCCGGTTCCGGGCCGCGGCGGGACGAGGAGACCGTGGCCGGTTCTGGGCCGCGGCGGAAGGGAAGACCGGCGGCCGGGCCACCGGCGTCGGAAGCCGAAGAAGGGGACCGGAAATTCCGGTCCCGTTTGAGAAAACCGGCCGGCCAGCTGGCCGGCCGGATGTCTTAAAAACCGGGGGAATTAATCCCCCGGCCTTCCCATAAAAACCCCCCTCTTAAAGAGGGGGGGGGGGCGGTTCTTGAAGGAGGGGGGGCAGCCGGCCCCCCTGGCTCTCTTAAATAAACCGGCCCCCATGTGGGGCGGTTTCAATCAAGGGCGCGGCAATTGCCGCGCCGTTTTTTTGAAGGAACCGCGGGGCTGAGCCCCGCGTGCTGCCACCCCGTGCGGCGCCAGGCGCCGCCGCCGCGGCCCGCCGCCGCCGCCGCCGCGGCCCGCCGCCGCCGCCGCCACGGCCCGCCACCGCCGCCGCCGCCGCCCAGGGGGGGGGGGGGGGTCGGGCCGGGTCGGCCCGGACCCGGACCCCCCCGTTTCGAACCTGATTTGGTTTTTGGCTCATAACTTGAGCCTCGGACCTCCGAACAACGAACCGTCTGCGGCTACGCGATCCTTGGATCGAGACGGTCGTTTCGGTATATCGCACTCAAGGTTTCGGTTTACTTTGAGTTCGGCCGGGTTGGTTCGTTCACGAAACCAACCGGGCCTTCGGAGCGGAAACGCTCATATCTTGAGCTATGAACGTCCGATTGACGTACCGTCAGTCGCGTTGTGTTCCTCTTAGTGAGACGGATCTTTTGGCATACTCCGCCCGAGGTTTGGACGCAGGTGGAGTACGGTCGGGTTGGTTTTTCCTTAAAAACCAACCGGGCCCCGGAGACGAAAAAGTCAATAACTCACAGACCGGGCGTCCGATTGACGCGCCGTCTGTTTCGTTGACTTCCTCTTGATGAGACGGAACTTTTGACATACTCCGCCCGAGTTTTGGATACAGTCGGAGTATGGCCGGGTTGGATTGTACCCGAAATCCAACCGGGCCCCTGGAACGGAAAAGCTGATATCTTTCAGACAGGACGTCCGCTTGACGAGCCGTCAGCAGCGTTGGTGGTTACGTTGAGTAACGGTCCCTTTGAGTTTACCCTATGGGAGTTCGGGGTACAGTTGAGATACGGCCGGGATTGGTTTCGCTCACGAAACCATCCGGGCCCCTGGGACGAATAGGCTAATAACTCACAGACCGGGCGTCCGATCGACGCGCCGTCTGTTGCGTTGAGACCCCTGTGACGAGACGGACCTTTGAGACACTTCTTCGTGGGACCTTGAGATACTTGGAGTATCGACCATTAGCTCGTGGAGTGGACCCTTCCGGAGACGAGCGGGCGGGGGAGCGCTTGGGTGTAGCGGCGGATCCGTGGTACTTGACAGTGGTGGTGCGCTTGGATGCAGCAGCAGACCCTTAGCGGTGGAGCGCTTGGTTGTAGCGGCGGAACCGCGATACTCTACGGAGTGTGTGCGCTTGGTTGTAGCGACAGACCCGCGACGGTGGAGACGTGCGTGCGGAGTACGGAGACCGTGTAGCCGGCTGAGACCTGACGACTGCTTGACCGACTCGACTTGGAGTGAGTCGACTAGCCCAGTGGACGGAGCGCCCGGTATTTGGCGGCAAACCCACGGCGGACGGAGCGCCTGGTAGTTGGCAGCAAACCCGCGGTACTCGACAGGAGGAGTACCTCAGTAGGCTATCTGGGCGAGCGCCCGGTATTTGGCGACAGACCCTCAGCGGACGGAGCGCCAGGTAGTTGGCCGCAAACCCGCAGTACTCGACAGGAGGAGTACCTCAGCAGTCTTAGGTTAGTGAGCGGCGGCCTCAGAGTCGTGACAGGACCACTGTACACTCTAGAGACGGAGCTCTTCAGCAGTTACGGTTTCGATAATGAAAATCCTGGTTTGAGCTGAGACTTTTGACCTTTGTGTTTCCTCTTGATTGAGATGGGTTACTTGATAACTTAGGTATATGTATGGGCATATACCTGGGTAGTGGTTATCCGTTGATCTTATGATCCTTGTGTTTCCTCATGACTGAGATGGGTTACTTGATAACTTAGGTATATGTATGGGCATATACCTAAGTAGAGTTTATCTGTTGTGATCTTCTTGTGGTTATCCTTGTTGGTTTTAGTGAGACCTTGAGGGTCTCGGGGTCCCTACTGAGTATCGTTATACTCACCCCTGCACGGGCTATGCCCGCACCTCGTTGTGTTGGTTGCAGACGACGGCCAGTACTGGCAGAGGCCGAGTGTTCGAGGACTGGACGGTACCTGGAGGTGGACTATACGACGAGGCGGTACACAGAGGCAGACCACTGGGCGGGACATACTTGGAGCAGACGGCGGGACCCGAGGAGCAGAGGAGCTATCTGTACCCACCCTTCAGGTGGGATTTCCAGTGGACAGCTCGGCGTAGCTGCTTACTTTTCAGTTGCTGTTTTCCCTTTCGAGTTGTACTTTACAGTTGGGCTTGTATTTCCGGCCCCTTTTTACTTTCCGCACTTTTAGTTGTACTCTGTTTTGCTTAGTGTTACTTTCCGCTTGCTTACTCTGTGGCGTTTGTTTACTTTACAAAGGAAATGCCTTCCCTTTTTACCGGGATTTACGCCTTGGTGCTAGTCGCCAGCCCCTGGCCTATGGAAGGCGGGCTTGGGGTAGTCACGGCACGGACCCCGAGGGCGGGTCGTGACAGCATACAAGTATAATCAATAATACACTACCCATAATCTCTCATAAAAATGTGAAAGAAGCATACTAAAACCCAATGAATAAGAAAATGAAACCAACTTGTTTCCTAAATAGGTAAAACTATACCACATCCCCACCATGACTCACTCACTAAGTAGTGAAGAGAAGTAAATATATCCATATAAAATCATATATGTAAGAAAAGTACCTTGTTTCAACTTTCCCATTGGTTTTCCACTCTCATATCTCAATGCCAAACATTTTGTGCAATGGTCTATTCCATAAGTCATCCTGTGCCCTATGGATACATACCATATCCAATCCTATACCTTGTATATCATATCAAGACCTCATCATCATAACCTCATCCATAACCAATTAGTAAGTCTAAAAGCCACTATATCCCATGAAACATGCATTATACCTCAATCCATCACAACCCATGTAAGAACACTTATAGGAAACCATATTCACTATAGCTAGAATACAAGTATGTATTACAACCTCCAGAATCTATAGCATGTATATATAGGTATAGTGAAACTGAGATCCGTTATATCCCATACAGACACATACCCTTTTCCTTAAGCCATTATAACCCAAATACACCTACACATCATGCAACACCAAATCGAAAGAAGGGAAAAGGGATAAGTTGACCATCCATTCCCTCACCAACCTGAATATTGAGGAAAAAAACCATACCCAAAACATTTATGAATCATCTTCCCACCCAAATCGAGTGGTGGAGTGTATGAAATCATAAAATATAGAGTATATCATACAAACAAAGAGAAAATACCTATCCTTAGACTCAATTATAGCTATTGTCCTGTATGAAACCTTAGTTTCCACTACTAAGGTCTAGAAACCAGATTTCATACATGCACACAAGAATTATATTTAATATATTTAATCATATTCATTATTAATTAACAATTAACATTCATTTATTATTAAACCCATTAAAAATTGTGTTATATTTGATTCATTTCATCACAATACAACATTCTTTCATTATTCACATTTAAATTCCACATTTCTATCCCATATGTCTTAGAACATTCATTTCAACCACCCCATGGTTTCTATGATCCATCATTTACAAACACCAACACAAATCCCAGGAGTTCATTATTAATTCATTTACCATTCCATAAAATTAGATACTCTAGTACTTATCCTAATCCACCATAAAAAGATGCACTCATAGTGAAATAAGCCAATTACAACATGTAAAAGAATATCACAATAACCATCCATATGAAAAACCATCCATAAAAAGCAAAACCAATCAATAAGGTTAATCATAGATCTCAACCTATACCAAAGAACCAATTAACAACCCAACACAACAACTTAACAAACAAAAAAACCCCTATATCAACCTGTGTTTTCTACCCCAACATCAACCTAATCTCATAAAGGCAACAAGAAAGTCCTATTATCAACCTGTGTTATTCTCCTATTTCCTAATTATCCTAACCTTATTAGTTTCAAAATATGTTTTCTATAAACCTATAGCACATATTCAAGACAAAAAAAGTATTTTCATCATGAAAAAAACAAGAGAAAACTAAGACCATAACACCAATACATACAATCCTTTAACAACCAAGGATGGTCAATCTAAGTCCTAAACATTTATCTCTATAAAGAAAAAATTTTAATTAGCATATTGAATTAATAAATTAATTATATATGGGTTTCAAAAAAAAGAAACCAATAATCAGTAGCTATCAAATAACTAAAAATTAACCATAAAAGTGCTTCAATAATTACTTTCATTTGCAATAGTTTTCAGGAAATAATGACAATCAAATTCACATGCCTCTTTTATTAATCACTTTATAATTACTATATTTATTTTTTTTATCCAATTTTAAGAATATAAATAATGATAAATAATTATAAAAAAATATATATCACACTATCTAGAAAATAACAAGAGGTATCATAAATATAGAATCACCACATGTGATCACAAAATACCTTTCCAGTTCATTCCAAATTCTGGTTATCATATTTCTTTAGGTCAATACCATCCTTACCAAAAGAAAAAAAATCATGATAATCACAGAATTTCACATAACATAAAGAGAAGTAACGAATCCCCTACATCAAGACTTTTAATGTTCTCCAAGAAAAAAATAGAAGGATAACCTTAGATCTTTGATCACATCTCCTGCAAGGAATTCATGATCTCTATGGACATCTCACCATGGATCCTCTATTAAACAAAAATAGGAATCCTATTAGAATCTAATGGAATCAAATGACAAATCATGACAAGAGATAACGAGATAGAGAGAGAGATAGAAAATAGAACCTATTAGATAAGAAAATCACATTGGATCACTAATAAATGATATCTAGAATTCAGGGCTAAATCCTAGGAAGAATGGACTTAAATTCTCTAAAAGAGGCCTTTGGGTTTCCTGTATTTCTAAAGAGAATGGAATAAATTGTAGAAATTTGAGTGAGATCCTGAATTTATATAGTATGAAAATTTTAATTGACCATGAAAAAACCCCCTTGACCACATCACAACTACTAAGGTTTCAACAAAAACTACGACCCAAAAGGGAATTAGGGCAATACAAGTTTAAACCAATGGAATTCACATTGGAATACCTACATATCTCCCCTATACCCTACAAACACAGGGTAAGGTTATGGTGAAACTCATACACAATGGCACAACTACCCCTAATTTACAGAGATAAGAAAACCCAACCCCTGGGGCTCTATGATGTAGCCTACACCATCATAAAAACTACCTATCAGGAGGCAGAGACACTAAAACCTCACCCTGACACTCCACCCCGCAACCTACCCCTATATTGTCACTACCTCTTAGAAGGAAGTGACACTACAACCACCGTCTTGAGCCTCCACACCACAAAGTCCATGACCACTTTAAAATACCATCTCCAAAGCTACACCACATCACAACCTATGAGATGACACCAAAACCACTATATTCTAGATGATATTTCAGTTTAACACAACTTACACTCTTCTATCCATTTCCCATACATCTCCAATACCCAGATCATGAAAAGGGAGGGCTCAAGAAAAACTAATCCCATAAAAATTGATATATGATTTTTTTTAGAGAACATGGGATACATGAAAATAAATGAGTTATTAAAAGATTATAATGGTGTCTTAATTAATCATTTGAGATCATGGTAAATTAATAACATGTCCATGGAATCATCTATCTATGTAAAAGTGACTCAATATAGGTTTAAAATATTATGGAAGGTTAATGAGGTGATGATTATAAAATTATCCATTAACACTGAATGAATCATGTTATGTGATAGAATAATTAAGTATTGATATTGTGTGATGGAATTTATTTTTGTGAGTTTGACCAATAATTTTCTATAAAGAATATTATAGATGTAGATTTTTATTATAATGGATCTATTTGGTTAAGAGAATTGTATTTATCTTTGAAACTATTCAAAAATTTCATCACAAGTCTGATAAGATCAATTTATTGATGCTAACATATCTATAAGTTTAGTGTTTATATTCTTCATATATTGTGATCTATGAAAAAAATTCACATGAGATAAATTTAATGATCTTGTATTGGATTAAATATGATACCTTCATATATCTTGTAACCCCTTTTTAACATTAGTAAATTCAATGTTTTTTAGATAATAAAAAACTTACCAAGGTTGTTTTCACCCAAATTATATTAAACCTTGTAAAACCAATGTGTTCTACTATGTTTATTTTATCATTTATTTATTTTAGGAATTAGAGATAAAAATAAAACAAAATAAAATCCAAAAATTTAACAATTAATTAAGGTTAATAAGGAAAATATTTTAAAAATTAGTTATCACCAATTCACTTCCTCTAAATTATGCATTCATTTCATTCCCTTTGCATATTAATTGGAATTAGATCACAAAGTTCTCTATATTGTATTTTAAAAGAGTATAAATAAATTTATTATACTATTCTCTATATTTCTTATTTTATTGATTTTATTTTTTAAACATAGAGTTAATTTTATCCAAATGAAAAATGGATTTCTTCCTTTGATGAAAAAACTATCATGTCTTGATGGAAATAATACTTCTATACTTCCAATTACTAGACTTGAAAATTATTAAATTAAATAAATATTGGTTTTTCCCTCCTAATAAAGAAATTGAAATGGATACAATGTATAAAAATAACCATGAAAAATATAGAAGAGTAAAAAATGATATCATGGAATTATTTTCTGTGAAAGAGTTTATCAAAATCCTAGATCTTAATATTGTAAAATAAATATGGTATTAATTACAAATATATATATATATATATATATATATATAATTAATAAAGTAAAAAAAGGAATGATCAAATCTTGACATAAAAATTTAAATATGAAAATATACATAATAATGATTTTGTTGATGAATTTTTTACCATAATAAATGAAATTATTAGCACAATTATAGGTTACGATGAACTTTAGAGGACTATGTAATTATAAAGAAGTTTATGAGTATATTGAATTACATATTTGATTCAAATGTGTCAACTCTAGAATATCTTGTAATGGATGAGTTTATTCTATATGATTTATAAAACATATTAATTACTTATGAGATGATAAAAAAATATTCCACAAATCTTAAAGAGTATCAAGAAACTACTTTTCAAATTCTGGAAAATATGAAAAACGAAATAGAGAAAAAAAATTATTTGGCTGATTCTGCATAAGAATAAGAAGATAAACTTTTTGATCAAGTGATTTAATTTATTTCCAAAAAAATTAAAATATGAAAAGAAATGTATGAAGATATATTTTCCTTAAAATGATTTTACTATGGTGCTATAAGATATTTTTACATGTATTTTTCAAAAATAATAAATGATTAAATTTAAGAAGATGATCAGAAGGATCACATGGCATGAAGAAAGTTCAACAAAAACATTAAGTATAATACATGTAAGAAGATATCAAATTATAAGTTTTTTTTAAAAAATATAATTTTTATGTGTAAGAATAATGAAGACAACCCTATTAAAGAAAGTGAGTTTAATGAATAATATGATTTTAATGGAAAAAATAACTTTTATTATTCATGTAGATAAGGAAGATATGTCCTTAGTGAAAAGGATAAATAATCCTTTATTGATTATATAATTGAAGAAAAACTATAATAAATTTTCAATAAAAATTATAACTTAAAATCAATATCAAGAGCCTCAAAAAAAAAAACTGAAGGTAAGTGAATCTACATTCTTGAAGAAGGAAACCAATTTTCTTGAAGAGATAAAAAATATAAAAGGAAATGTTTACAAACTAATGTTAAGTATAATCTTGAATCTAAGGTTTATGTAATGGAAAATTAATTGATGGACATGAAATAAAATCACTTTTAAGATAAAAATATTTTAGAATAGTTAAAGGGTGATTTTGAAAATGAGGTAAAATTTGTTTCAAAATAATAAAAAAATTCAAAGCCTATCATTAATAATAGTACATGATTGAAATAATTTTTTATAAAAATGTTATTTGAAAATATTTCTAATAAAACCACTTTTAGAACTATTTAATTCAAGTAATGGATTGATTTTTTTTCCTCAAAGTAAGGTTAATAAGTGATTCAAGCTATTCCAAAACAATATATCAATGTTTTTAGAAAAAATATATCGTATGAAAGAAATTCCATATTCAATGGATGTTTTTAGTGCTGTGATGGACATGTGAAAGGTTTTGTGGGACATATATATTCCCATAAGCTATGGAAGTAAAAAAAAAACCCATATACAAGGTCTACTGGGAGAGGAATTTTCATGAACTAACCTAGATACCCTGATAGCTTGATAATTAAGCCAACTCTAACATATCCCCAAGGGAATTTTTGATCCCCATGGGCTGGTGACTAGAACCTTCCATCATACATAATAAAAGAGGGAATTATTTTACCACAAAATAGTGGAAGATAAAAGGTTATAAGTCAATATTCTTAACACTCCAAAAAGATAATGTACCAGAAACAAAATAGGTATAACAAAACCCAAAGTGGTACATCATCAAAGTACTGAACAAATGGAAAGATAAAACTCAAACATCCCAAAGAAAATGTCATCCCACTCCACAGTATAAAGGATCAATAACATCCACCACCTCCAAGTGGCTCTTTCCCTTTCCTCGTACTTGGCATAATAAAATATAAAAATTCCCAAAGGAAAGGTAGGGTGTGATCTATAAATCCCAGTAGGGTCTCACCAAGTATTCCATATTCAATTTCAAAAATAATAAACCAGATATGCTATTAATTTAAATTGAACCGGGCATGGAATTTCATTTTCATATTAAAAAAAAACATGCTTTCATTCCAAATAGATGGAAAATATATCAAACAAATTTCAAATAGGTGTAAATGTATGTTTTATATAAAACAGTTTATATAAATCACTTTCCATAAATAAAATAGTTCTGTAATTTAGTGATATGTATAATCATGTTAAAAAAATCATAACAAGTAAGAACCATGTAAAAAAGCCCTATAGTAATCTAGTTTATTATGTAATAGGATCCTCACACATCTCATAGTGATCATATCTCTAGTCATATGTGCACTCACAAATACACCCCAATATAGGGAACCAATAACGGGAAGTCTACACCACATTAGGGGAACCTATAATGGGAAGTCATGCCAAAGTTATTTTAGTAATAACTATCATCATCAATCAATGGTTAGGGAGGAAAGGTACTAGCATTATTATCCTAATTACCATAAAATACCCAAGATAACATTGCTTCAACAATCAACAAAAGTGAAAATTAATCATTTCAAACCATTTTAAAAACATAATTTTCCAATTTAAATTTACAATATTCCTTTTTATTTTCAAAACCAAATCATCATTTTTCATCATTTCATTCCATTTAAAAATATCTTTAAATTCAATTTTTTTTATTAAGGTCAACATAAAATCATTTTCATAAAATGTATTTCCAAATCAAGCCATAATTTTTCATAAATCCGCCCCACAATTTCAATTACATTGAAATTTGGGTTTTTATCAATTTCCATACCAATTTAAATTCAACAATAAAATCATCACAATTCCATGTTTTTAAATAAATTAAAAACTCATTTAAATTTAATAAAGTAATTAAAGGTTTCAATTGTAGGGAAAATAGTTATAGAACCACCAGCTTTAAATTTAGGAATCACAATTCACAAAACTTGCAACAGGGAACACCAATGAAGATTGAAGATGAAGGAGATCTAAAAATAAAACCTAGAATAAATATCCAATTAAACATAGTTTAGATCCATCAAAATCTTAGAATTAAGGGAGTAGAGATCAAAATAAATTAAAATATAGAAGATGCACTTACCAGAGAGTGATTAGATCTTCCATTGACACTTTGATTCCCCAAAGGAGTGGTTTGGGGGAGCCAAAATTACCTCTAGAGAGACTTCAAGCACCAAGGATTTGAGTTAGGGTTGGAATAAGGTGATTTGTGGTTAAAATATGGGCTCTTAGGATTTTAAAACAATTTTTGGAGGAATAAAAACCCACATGAAGGTTTTTCTGGGTAGGTCCACATGGATCGAAAAACCGTGCGCCCTATCTGTGAACCCCTACACTAGGGTATATAGTTGTCAAAAATTTCACAAACATTGAAAGCCCTCAATATTTGAGGTTACATGGTTTGGATGGTCTGTCCGCATGGTTTGGAAAAACCATGAACCCCCTCCAGAGAACCATCAAAGGGAACACAGTTTTTCAGGCCAAACCACACAATTTTCTCTAACTGTTCACCAACTATACACAACCCAAAGGGATTCTAAAATTCTCAAAATTCCACTCGAACAAATTGAGAAATGTCCCAACCAAAGAATGATAAAAATAAGGGTCAAGGAGTACCTGAAAATAATTAACAGGATGTTAAAACCACCCTACCATAATAAATTTTTGTCCCCAGAAAGCTTGTCAATAAGTTTCTACATCAAAGAGATGAGGCCACTACTCTATCATCAGTGTCTCCCTCTCCCAAGTCTCATGAATATTAGAACCATGCTAACATAACACATGAACCAAAGGTATCATCCTACCATGAAGTACCTTTTTCTCTAAATCAACAATCATGACTAGATGTTCAGTAAGATATAAGTGAGGCTCAACATCAAGATCCCACAGCTCAAGACATAAGATGGGTTAGAAAGATACTTTCAAAGATATGATACTTGGAAGACATTATATAGCAGCATAAACTATGGTGGAAGTTCTAAATAGTAATCCACTTTCCTCACATACTGAAAAACATAAAAAGGTCTCACAAAATAAGGACCAAACTTTCCCTATCTCCAAATACTTCGGTGACCCAACCAGGGTGAAAATCTCACGAACACCTTGCCACCAATTGAAAAATCTAATGGTCTATGATGACGATCAACATAGGATTCATACTGGATATGTTTTGTTAAAATTATATGATGAACCAACAAAATCATCACCATTGTCTCTTATACTAAACTCAGTATAACCAAGTATGTTTTACTAATCTCTGACTAACACAATAGATATTTTCACATCCCATCGTAAAAGGAATCAAAATGGAGCTATTCTAATCAAGGACTGGTAACTATTATTATATGATAACTCAAATAGCCCCAAATAGTCATACTAAGCTTCAATAAAATCAAGTATATAGGCATGAAACATGTTTTCAAGTATCTCTATAGTCCTCTCTGTCTGGCCATCCATCTGCGGAAGTATTCCATACTCAAATGAACTTGAGATCCCATTGACTCCTAAAGGCCTTGCTAAAAATGAGAGGTAAAATAGGGATCTCTATTAGAGACTATATCAAATAAAACTCCATGAAAATGTACAATCTCATTAATGTAGATACTTACCAACTCCTCAACTATGGTTGTATCATGAATGGGTATAAAGTGATTTGATTTGGTTATCTGATCAATCAAAACCTATATAATGTTCTTCTTTATAGGGGTACCTAGAAACCCAACCACAAAGTCCATAGAAATTTCATCCTACTTCCAATTCAGCATTGGAAGTAGCTGAAGTAACCCTTAAGGTCTATGGTTTCTTACCTTGACATGTTGGAAATTATAACAATGAGAAACAAAATAAAAAATGTCCCATTTCATAATAGGACACCAAAATCATTGCTGCATGTCATAGAACATTTTTGTGGTTCTAGGATGAAAAAACCATTAGGAATTATAGAACCCCCCCCATAAATGCCTTCCTCACCTGAAAAGGAACAAAAAAAAAAAACAATTATGAAAACATAGAATACCCTCTATAGAGAATGACCACTTAGAAACAGTCTCCCCACTATAAAGAGAGTTCCTAATTCTATATAATTCATCATCAAGATATTTTTCCTAAAGAATCATCTTGATTAGAGAATAGTTTAAATGAACACTTTTCAAGGAAACCATGACCTCCTACTACTGGATTCCTAAATAAAACTATGAAAAAAGAGTGATCAAGTTTCACTCTTCTAATGGTTCTTTCACGGATTGATTTAGAAGTTTCCAACTTAACACATCAGCCATGACATTACCCTTTAACGAGGTATAAGTAAGGTAAAAATCAAAATACTTCAAGTAATCCACCCAACATCATTGGGGGAGATTCAAATATTTTTGAAAGAAGATATAACTCAAGCTATTATAGTCAGAATACATAGTAAACCTTACTCCAAAAAGGTAATGCTTCCATATATTAAGATCATGAATCATATATATGAGTTCAAGTTCATGGTTTGGATAATTCTTCTCATGCGTCCCAAGCTATTGAGAACCATAGACTACCATATGACCACCCTTTATAAGAACACATACCAAACCAGAACCTGATGCATCAAAGAAGACCACATATCCTTTATCAGCCTCTAGAAGTGTTGACATTGGTTTAGAAGTCAAAATATGCTTCATATCAACAAAATAACTTTGAAATTTATCATCTTAAGAGACCTTCACCCCCTTTCGAGTCAGAGCAGTCATAAGAGAATCCAACGTCAATAAATCCTTTAAGAACCAGAGATACTAACCCAATAAACCTAAGAAGCTTTGAATCTTGAAAGCATTACACGATTCATCCCATGTCATAAAAACTTTCACCATATCATAATCAAATGAGATACCATATTCTGAGACCACATATCCCAAGAACTTCACTTCCTAAATCTAGAAATCATATTTCGATAGTTTGGCATAAAGTTGGTGATTTCTCAACATTTCTAGAAATGCTCACAGATGACATACATGATTCTCTTAGGACTGAGAGTAAACTAGGATATCATCCACAAAGACCATCAATAATGTATCAATATACTTTTGAAAGATCCTATTCATCAATTCCATAAAGACTATAAGAGCATTGGTTAGAACAAATGGCATGATAAGATATACATAATGAATATACCTACTCTGGAAGGAAGTTTTATGAATGTTAGATTCTTTTATTCTCAACTGGTGATAACTTGATCAAATATCAATATTTGAGAACCACTTTACCCTTTTAAATGGTCAAACAAATCATCAATTCATGGAAATAGATACTTGTTCTCTATTAGAACTTGGTTGAGTTTTCTGTAATCAACACAAAGGAAAAGTGTTCCATCAGCTTTCCTCACAAAGAGAACTGGAACCGACCAATGTGAAAAACTTTGGAAAATAAATCCTTTATCTAAAAGATCATCCAACCAATTATAAAACTCTTTAATTTTATCTGGTTCCATGTATTAAGAAGGAATAAACACTAGTTGATTACCAGGTACCAAATAATTAGAAAACTCTACATCACTTACCATTGAAAAACCAAAGAAATCAGAAGTAAACACACCAAGAAACCCAATGAAAACTAGATGGAGATCATCACTCAAATATTCCCACTCTATTTCAAAAGAAAACACTGATATTAATTTCCCAAACTCCAGATAATAAGGTTTATCTCTACACGACCTTGGGTCCCACTCTCCCTGAAAGGTACTACACACCCCATCAGGTGTAGTAAAGGAGACCCACCGAAAATAACATTTGATTCAAGCCTTATTGGAAATGGGACAATCCATATCGAATATGAAATCAATAGGTTTTATTTAGAGAAATAAAAAATCCCAAACAAGTTCAATATTTGATAAAGAGAAGACACAATCATGAAAATAGATACCCTAATCTCTCTTTATTCTGAGGGGTGTAGTAATATACATCACATAAGACAAAATATCCATAAGAAGATTTAGAAATTCCACAAAAAGAGTCAATATAAATGAGTGATAGCCAAAAATATCAAATAAATAAATCACTAAAGATGAAGCTATAGTGATGGTACCTATCACAATAATTGGACCTTTATTAGCTTCCTCTGGAGACTCTTCCATTGCATAAAGAAGCTTCTTTTTAGATGTATGTAGCTAGAACCCCTTAGATCTCAAATCATCTGATTGCATTGTATTAATTTTAGGTAATGATGAGCCCATTTCACTATGTGGGGAAGAAAAGAAATAGAATTTTTTTGTAGGTATCCTAAGTGACCACAAGAACTTATGATCTTTGGCACCTCAGTACAAGCACATCTCGAATGCCCAACCTTTCCACATAGGAAGCATGTAAAAGGGCCTCTTCCAAGAATTGTTGGAGTTCTAGAGGATTCCCAATGTTAAGAAATACTATGAGACTCATCAAGATTACTTTTTTTATTTATAGGAACTCATAGAACCAATACTGAGAGAAAAATGAACTTTCTTCAACCCTGAATTACTAGCTATATCAATTTCAACGATCAATGCCCTATCCAGTAAGTTATCATATGAAGAGATATTAAGAAAGAAAAGCTAAGAACAAATATTAGTTTTAAGACTCATATAAAAATGTAGAGTATTTATATTATCATTCCAAATAATCTCAGATTAAAACTGAAAAATCTTGAAAAAGTGGCTGCATACTCTGTCACGGTCCTATCAACCTATTCAAGTTTGAAAAAATCCATATCCTTATCCATCACTATAGACCCCTGATATAGATATCTAGTGAAAGGAAATCTAAATTCCTTCCACTATAAACCCTCATGCTTCTTTATCATAACAATTAAATCCCACCATCTCATGCTAGGTCCCTCTAGCTTGAGGGTAGCACATTTCACCATAATTGAATTAGGAATTTCCAAGAAATCATATAAGAGATCTATCTTTCTCAATCAATCCTGAGCCTCTTGGGGATCATTAGAGACTTGGAGTGCTGGTGGATTATGGAGAAGGAACTCCTAAGCGTGATTATAAGATTCATACCTTTGAGGTTCCACAACTTGATCCTGAATGAGAATGGGTGCAAATGCCTATCCCATAGCTTGGATAACACACAAAATAATCTAAATAAGATTCTGGTCCATAGGAGGACTTAATCAATGTGATTCACCAGTAGTTTCCTCATGGAGACTATTCATATATCTTCTCAAAGTCACAATGCTATAAAAAATCAACAAACAACATTGAATAAATTAGAATATTACTCAGATTAGTAAATCAAACAAGATCAAAGGGGAAATTAACCCCATTAGACACTACGACAGAAAAAGCATTTAGCGGCGGTTTGATTTTACGTTTCGCGGCGGTTTAAACCGCCGCTAAATAGATTGGCTGCGGTTTTGAAAAACCGCTGTGAAATCGTGCATCGGGAAACTATTCGCGGCGGTTTTTTTAATTTTTTTAATTTTAATTAATTAATTAATTAATTAATTAATTATTTATTTATTTTATTTATTTATTTATTTATTTTATTTTATTTATTTTATTTATTATTTATTTTATTTATTATTTATTTTATTTATTATTTATTTCGTATTTATTTTATTTATTATTTATTTATTTATTATTTATTATTTATTATTTATTATTTATTATTTTTCGTATTTATTTATTTATATTTATTTATTTATTTTATTTCGTATTTATTTTATTTATTTATTTATTTTATTTCGTATTTATTTTATTTATTTTATTTCATATTTATTTTATTTATTTTATTCGTATTTATTTTTTATTTTATTTATTTCGTATTTATTTTATTTATTTCGTATTTATTTATTTATTTCGTATTACTTTATTTACTTTATTTATCCATGCATGCACATCCCATGCACATGCAAATGCACATGCCCATGCAATATAAAGAAATACTGCGTTTGGTGAGATTTGAACCCCTAACCGCTTGCATATTTTCCAAAGACTTTACCACTCCAGCAAGCTCGCCATGTGGTTAATAAACAGAATTTAATATACTTATATATATTAATTAAAAAAACAAATAATACATAACTAATAGATATAATAAATAATAATAATAATAAATAATAATAAATAATAATAAATAATAATAAACAAATAATAATAAAAAATAAAAAATAATAATAAATAATAATAAATAATAAATAACAAATAATAAATAATAAATAATAAATAATAAATAATAATAAACAAATAATAAATAATAAATCATAAATAATAAATAATAAATAATAAATAATAAATAATAAATAATAAATAATAAATGATAAATAATAATAAATAAGAAATAATAAACAATAAACAATAATAAATAATAAATAATAAATAATAATAAAGAATAAATAATAAAAATAAATAATAATAAATAATAAATAATAAATAATAATAAGTATTAAATAATAATAAACAAATAATAAATAATAATAAACAAATAATAAATAATAATAAACAAATAATAAATAAAAATAAACAAATAATAAATAAAAATAAACAAATAATAAATAATAATAAACAAATAATAAATAATAATAAATAAATAATAAATAATAAATAATAAATAATAAATAATAAATAATAAATAATAAATAATAAATAATAAATAATAAATAATAAATAATAAATAATAAATAATAAATAATAATAAATAATAATAAATAATAAATACGAAATAAAAAAATATTTAATAATAAATATTAAATAATAAATAACACATAATAAATAAAATATTGTTATTAATAAATAATAAATAATAAATAATAAATAATAAATAATAAATAAGAAATAAGAAATACGAAATAAGAAATAATAAATAAGAAATAATAAATAAGAAATAAGAAATAAGAAATAAGAAATAATAAATAACAAATAATAAATAAGAAATAATAAATAATAAATAATAAATAGAAAATAATAAATAATAAATAATAAATAATAAATAATAAATAATAAATAATAAATAATAAATAATAAATAATAAATAATAAATAAATAATAATAAATAATAGTAAATAATAAATAATAAATAATAAATAATAATAAAGAATAAAAAAAATAATAAACAATAAATAATAATAAACAAAAAATAAATAATAATAAACAAATAATAAATATAAATAATAAATATAAATAATAAATATAAATAATAAATATAAATAATAAATATAAATAATAAATATAAATATAAATATAAATAATAAATAATAAATAATAAATAATAAATAATAAATAATAAATAATAAATAATAAATAATAAATAATAAATAATAAATAATAAATAATAAATAATAAATAATAAATAATAATAAATAAGAAATAATAAACAATAAACAATAAACAATAAACAATAATAAATAATAAATAATAAATAATAATAAAGAATAAATAGTAAAAATAAATAATAATAAATAATAAATAATAAATAATAATAAGTATTAAATAATAATAAAAAAATAATAAATAATAATAAACAAATAATAAATAATAATAAACAAATAATAAATAAAAATAAACAAATAATAAATAATAATAAACAAATAATAAATAATAATAAACAAATAATAAATAATAAATAATAAATAATAAATAGTAAATAATAAATAATAAATAATAAATAATAAATAATAAATAATAAATAATAAATAATAAATAATAAATAATAAATAATAAATAATAAATAGTAAATAATATATAATATATAATAAATAATAATAAATAATAATAAATAATAATAAAAAGTAATAAATAATAATAAATAATAATAGATAATAATAAATAATAATAAATAATAAATACTAAATAAAAAAAATATTTAATAATAAATATTAAATAATAAATAACACATAATAAATAAAATATTATTATTAATAAATAATAAATAATAAATAATAAATAATAATAAAGAATAAATAATAAAAATAAATAATAATAAATAATAAATAATAAATAATAATAAGTATTAAATAATAATAAACAAATAATAAATAATAATAAACAAATAATAAATAATAATAAACAAATAATAAATAAAAATAAACAAATAATAAATAAAAATAAACAAATAATAAATAATAATAAACAAATAATAAATAATAATAAATAAATAATAAATAATAAATAATAAATAATAAATAATAAATAATAAATAATAAATAATAAATAATAAATAATAAATAATAAATAATAAATAATAAATAATAAATAATAATAAATAATAATAAATAATAAATACGAAATAAAAAAATATTTAATAATAAATATTAAATAATAAATAACACATAATAAATAAAATATTGTTATTAATAAATAATAAATAATAAATAATAAATAATAAATAATAAATAAGAAATAAGAAATACGAAATAAGAAATAATAAATAAGAAATAATAAATAAGAAATAAGAAATAAGAAATAAGAAATAATAAATAACAAATAATAAATAAGAAATAATAAATAATAAATAATAAATAGAAAATAATAAATAATAAATAATAAATAATAAATAATAAATAATAAATAATAAATAATAAATAATAAATAATAAATAATAAATAAATAATAATAAATAATAGTAAATAATAAATAATAAATAATAAATAATAATAAAGAATAAAAAAAATAATAAACAATAAATAATAATAAACAAAAAATAAATAATAATAAACAAATAATAAATATAAATAATAAATATAAATAATAAATATAAATAATAAATATAAATAATAAATATAAATATAAATATAAATAATAAATAATAAATAATAAATAATAAATAATAAATAATAAATAATAAATAATAAATAATAAATAATAAATAATAAATAATAAATAATAAATAATAAATAATAAATAATAATAAATAAGAAATAATAAACAATAAACAATAAACAATAAACAATAATAAATAATAAATAATAAATAATAATAAAGAATAAATAGTAAAAATAAATAATAATAAATAATAAATAATAAATAATAATAAGTATTAAATAATAATAAAAAAATAATAAATAATAATAAACAAATAATAAATAATAATAAACAAATAATAAATAAAAATAAACAAATAATAAATAATAATAAACAAATAATAAATAATAATAAACAAATAATAAATAATAAATAATAAATAATAAATAGTAAATAATAAATAATAAATAATAAATAATAAATAATAAATAATAAATAATAAATAATAAATAATAAATAATAAATAATAAATAATAAATAGTAAATAATATATAATATATAATAAATAATAATAAATAATAATAAATAATAATAAAAAGTAATAAATAATAATAAATAATAATAGATAATAATAAATAATAATAAATAATAAATACTAAATAAAAAAAATATTTAATAATAAATATTAAATAATAAATAACACATAATAAATAAAATATTATTATTAATAAATAATAAATAATAAATAATAAATAATAAATAATAAATAATAAATAAGAAATAAGAAATAAGAAATAAGAAATAAGAAATAAGAAATAAGAAATAAGAAATAAGAAATAAGAAATAAGAAATAGTAAATAATAAATAGTAAATAATAAATAGTAAATAATAAATAATAAATAATAAATAATAAATAATAAATAATAAATAATAAATAATAAATAATAAATAATAAATAAATAATAATAAATAATAAATAAATAATAATAAATAATAAATAATAAATTATAATAAAGAATAAATAATAAAAATAAATAATAAACAATAAATAATAATAAACAAATAATAAATAATAATAAACAAATAATAAATATAAATAATAAATAATAAATGATAAATAATAAATAATAAATAATAAATAATAAATAATAAATAATAAATAATAAATAATAAATAATAAGTAATATATAATAAATAAATATAAATAATAAATAATAAATAATAAATAACCAGAAACAAATATTAATAATAATAATATTTTTTTATTATTAATAATAAATAATAAATAATATATAATATATAATAAATAAATATAAATAATAAATAATAAATGAATATAATAATAAATAATAAATAACCAGTAACAAATAATAGATAATAAATAAATTAAAGTATATTATAAATAATAAATAATAAATAATAAATAATAAATAATAAATGAAACACATGAAAAAGTATGAAAAGACGTGATAAGGGATAAAAAATCATGAAAACGCATGAAAACGGATGGAGAAGCATGAAGAATGAGACATTAGAAAGAATGGGAAAGCATGAAAACTCAGGAAAACTCTGGAAAACCCCTTAAGAATTCAACACAATCATCATAATACCCCACAAAAAACCATTGATAAAGATAACAAGTCATAGAAACCCAAATAAACAGTAATAAATGGAGCAACCGTTAAAACTCGGCAAAACGGTCATAAAGTGACAAAAACATTGGAATCACATTAACAGAGATAACTTATGATCCGAGAGTCCGTTCTAGATCCGCGACCAGTCAAATCAAAGATCCTAAAATGATCTTCGAGCTGATAGGTGAAAGAGACTGAATGGACCGACGGATCGGAAGTTACGACTGTTTAAAAAAAAGCTGACGGGGAAAGGGTGCTAGAAACGAGGCATCGAAAAACATAACAAACCCGATAGACACTAAAAAAGCCACAACTTATTATCTAGGAGTCCATGTGGGTGCCGCGACTAGTCAAACCGAAGCTTATGGAATGACCTACGATCTGGTAGGTGGAGGAGTCCGAACTGACACGCGGATCGAAAGTTAGGTCCGTTTGAAGACAAGTTTGACGGGACACTGGTGACAGAAACGGGGTTTTAGAGGCATTCAGAGGGGTTTTTGGGGTCGAAAAACATGACATAAGCTTTCTTGTGTTGATCTAGTGCGTAGCTCTCTTCGCTGGCTTCGATTTGATATGTGGTAGAGCCCAAACAGACACCCGGAGCGAAAGTTATGGCCGTTTGAAGTTGGTTCTTACAACTCTCATATCTTCCGCACCTTAGACTGTCTCATGGTTTTGATTATACGTGCTTCTAGATCTCTTCATGAGCTTCGATTTTACTGGTCGTGGCGCTCTAATGGACACCCGGATCAAAAGCTTGTCAACAAGTTTCTACATCAAAGAGATGAGGCCACTACTCTATCATCAGTATCTCCCTCTCCCAAGTCTCATGAATATTAGAACCATGCTAACATAACACATGAACCAAAGGTATCATCCTCCCATGAAGTACCTTTTTCTCTAAATCAACAATCATGACTAGATGTTCAGTAAGATATAAGTGAGGCTCAACATCAAGATCCCCCAGCTCAAGACATAAGATGGGTTAGAAAGATACTTTCAAAGATATGATACTTGGAAGACATTATATATCAGCATCAACTATGGTGGAAGTTCTAAATAGTAATCCAATTTCCTCACCTACTCAAAAACATAAAAAGGTCCCACAAAAAAAGGACCAAACTTTCCCTATCTCCAAATACTTCAGTGACCCAACCAGGGTGAAAATCTCAAGAACACCTTTCCACCAACTGAAAAATCTAATGGTCTATGATGACGATCAACATAGGATTCATACTGGATATGTTTTGTTAAAATTATATGATGAACCAACAAAATCTTCACCATTGTCTCTTATACTAAACTCAGTATAACCAAGTATGTTTTACTAATCTATGACTAACACAATAGATATTTTCACATCCCATCATAAAAGGAATCAAAATAGAGCCATTCTGATCAAGGACTGGTAACTATTATTATATGATAAATCAAATAGTCCCAAATAGTCAACCTAAGCTCCAATAAAATCACGTATGTAGGAATGAAGCCTGTTTTCAAGTATCTTTATAGTCCTCTCTATCTGGCCATCCATCTGCAGAAGTATTCCATACTCAAATGAACCTGATATCCCATTGCCTCCTCAAGGCCTTGCTAAAAATGAGAGGTAAAATAGGGACCTATATTAGAGACTATATCAAATAAAACTCCATGAAAATGTACAATATCATTCATCTAGATACTTCCCAACTCCTCAACTATGGTTGTATCATGAATGAGTATAAAGTGATTTGATTTGGTTATCTGATCAATCAAAACCTATATAATGTTCTTCTTTATAGGGGTACCTAGAAACCCAACCACAAAGTCCATAGAAATTTCATCCTACTTCCAATTCGACATTTGAAGTAGCTGAAGTAAACCTTAAGGTCTATGGTTTCTGACCTTGACCTATTGGAAATTATAATAATGAGAAACAAAATAAAAAATGTCCCATTTCATAATAGGACACCAAAATCATTACTGCATGTCATAGAACATTTTTGTGGTTCTAGGATGAAAAAACCATCAGGAATTATAGAACCCCCCCATCAAGGCCTTCTTCACCCGAAAAGGAACAAAAAAACAATTATGAAAACATAAAATATCCTCCATAGAGAATGAAAACTTAGAAACAGTCTCCCCATTATAAAGAGAGTTCATAATGCTATATAATTCATCATCAAGATATTTTTCTTAAAGAATCATCTTGATTAGAGAATATTTTAAATGAACACTTTTCAAGGAAACCATGACCTCCTACTCCTGGATTCCTAAATGAAACTATGAAAAAAGAGTGATCAAGTTTCACTCTTCTAATGATTCTTTCATGGATTGATTCAGAAGTTTCCAACTTAACACATCAGCCATGACACTCCCCTTTAACGAGGTATAAGTAATGTAAAAATCAAAATACTTCAAGTAATCCACCCAACATCATTGGTGGAGATTCAAATATTTTTGAAAGAAGATATAACTCAAGCTATTGTAGTCAGAATACCTAATAAACCTTACTCCAAAAAGGTAATGCTTCCATATATTAAGATCATGAATCATGGATATGAGTTCAAGTTCATGGTTTGGATAATTCTTCTCATGTGTCCCAAGCTATTGAGAACCATAGGCTACCATATGACCACCTTTATAAGAACACATACCAAACCCTAACCTGATGCATCAAAGAAGACCACATAGCCTTTCTCAGCCTCTAGAAGTGTCAACATTGGTTTAGAAGTCAAAATATGCTTCATATCAACAAAATAACTTTGAAATTTATCATCTTAAGAGACCTTCACCCCCTTCTGAGTGAGAGCAGTCATAGGAGAATCCAACTTCAATAAATCCTTTAAGAACCAGAGATAATAACCCAATAAACCTAAGAAGCTTTGAATCTTGGAAACATTACATGATTCCTCACATGTCATAAAAACTTTCACCATATCATCATCAAATGAGATACGATATTATGAGAACACATATCCCAAGAACTTCACTTCCTAAATCCAAAAATCATATTTCGATAGTTTGTCATAAAGTCGGTGATATCTCAACATTTCTAGAAATGCTCACAGATGACATACATGATTCTCTTAGGACTGAGAGTAAACTAGGATATCATCCATAAATACCATCAATAATGTATCAATATACTTTTGGAATATCCTATTCATCAATGCCATAAAGACTATAAGAGCATTGGTTAGACCAAATGGCATGATAAGATATACATAATGAATATACCTACTCTGGAAGGAAGTTTTATGAATGTTAGATTCTTTTATTCTCAACTGGTGATAAATAGATCAAATATCAATATTTTAGAACCACTTTACCCTTTTAAATGGTCAAACAAATCATCAATTCATGGAAATAGATACCTGTTCTCTATTAGAACTTGGTTGAGTTTTCTGTAATCAACACAAAGGAAAAGTGTTCCACCAGCTTTCCTCACAAAGAGAACTGGAACCGACCAATGTGACAAACTTTGGAAAATAAATCCTTTATCTAAAAGATCATCCAACCAATTCTCCAACTCTTTCATTTTATCTGGTTCCATGTATTAAGAAGGAATAAACACTGGTTGATTACCAGGTACCAAATAATTAGAAAACTCTACATCACTTACCATTGGAAAACCAGAGAAATCAGAAGTAAACACACCAAGAAACCCAATGAAAACTAGATGGATATCATCACTCAAATATTCCCACTCTATTTCAAAAGAAAACACTGATATTAATTTCCCAAACTCCAGATAATAAGGTTTAGCTCTACACGACCTTGGGTCCCACTCTCCCTGAAAGGTACTACACACCCCATCAGGTGTAGTAAAGGAGACCCACCAAAAATAACATCTTATTCAAGCCTTATTGGAAATGGGACAATCCATATCGAATATGAAATAAATAGGTTTTATTTAGAGAAATAGAAAATCCCAAACAAGTTCAATATTTGATAAAGAGAAGACACAATCATGAAAATAGATACCCTACTCTCTCTTTATTCTGAGGGGTGTAGTAATATACATCACATAAGAAAAAATATCCATATGAAGATTTAGAAATTCCACAAAAAGAGTCAATATAAATGAGTGATATCCAAAAATATCAAATAAATCAATCACTAAAGATGAATCTATAGTGATGGTACCTATCATAGTAATTGGACCTTTATTAGCTTCCTCTGGAGACTCTTCCATTGCATAAAGAAGCTTCATTTTAGATTTATGCAGCTAGAACCCCTTAGATATAAAATCATCTGATTGCACTGTATTAATTTTAGGTGATGATGAGCCCATTTCACTATGTGGGGAAGAAAATAAATGGGTTTTTTTTGTAAGTATCCTAAGTGACCAAGAACTTCTGATCTTTGGCACCTCAGTACAAGCACATCTTGAATGCCCAACCTTTCCACATAGGAAGCAAGTAAAAGGGCCTCTTCAAGGAATTGTTGGAGTTCTAGAGGATTCCCAATGTTAAGAAATACTATGAGACTCATCAAGATTACTTTTTTTATTTATAGGAACTCATAGAACCAACACTGGGAGAAAAATGAACTTTCTTCAACCCTGAATTACTAGCTATATCAATTTCAACGATCAATGCCCTATCCAGTAAGTTATCATATGAATAGATATTAAGAAATAAATTCTAAGAACAAATATTAGTTTTAAGACTCATATAAAAATGTAGAGTATTTATATTCTCATTCGAAATAATCTCAGATTAAAACTGAAAAATCTTGAAAAAGTGGCTGCATACTCTATCACGGTCCTATCAGCCTATTCGAGTTTGAAAAATACATATCCTTAGCCATCACCATAGACCCCTAATATAGATATCTAGTGAAAGGAAATCTAAATTACTTCCTCTATAAACCCTTATGCTTCTTTATCATAACAATTGAATCCCACCATCTCATGCTAGGTCCCTCTAGCTTGAAGGTAGCACATTTCACCATAATCGAATTAGGAATTTCCAAGAAATCATATAAGAGATCTATCTTTCTCAATCAATCCTCAGCCTCTTGGGGATCATTAGAGACTTGGAGTGCTGGTGGATTATGGAGAAGGAACTCCTAAGCGTGATTATAAGATTCATACCTCTGAGGTTCCACAACTTGATCCTGAATGAGAATGGGTGAAAATGCCTATCCCATAGCTTGGATAACACACAAAATAATCTAAATAAGATTCTGGTCCATAGGAGGACTTAATCAATGTGATTCACCAATAGTTTCCTCATGGGGACTATTCATACATCTTCTCAAAGTCACGATGCTATAAAAAATCAACAAACAACATTGAATAAATTAGAATATTACTCAGATTAGTAAATCAAACAAGATAAAATGGGAAATTAACCCCATTAGATAGTATATAAATATTTGGATTTCAACCTATCCAAATCGAAAGCATGGAAAAGATTAGAATTAGATTAAATTATTCCTTAAGAGACCTTTACCAAACCATATATAAATACTTAAGGCTTGTTATGATGAGATTTGGCCAAGAAATTGATCATAATTACCTCCTAAGTCCCGACATGACATCCCAAACTGCATACTGACATCAAGGAAAGATTGTTAACCTCCCTCTGGTACCACTCTTTCGCGAACTAGCCCATATACCCTGGTACCTGGATAACCGATCTGACTTTGACATATCCTGAATGGAGTTCCCTATCCCTATGGGTTAGAGACTAACAATTGACATCATACATGATAAAATAGGGAACAAATTTTCTACAAAATAGTGAAAGATAAAGGTTACATGCCAGTATTCTCAACATTAAAAAAAGATAAAGTATTAGAAAAAAATAGGTATAAAAAAACTCAAAGTAGTATACTATCAAAGTAATGAACAACTGGAAAGATACGACTCAAATATCCTAAAAGAAACATCATCCCACTCCATGTCCCAAATAATCAAGAACAACAACCACCTATAAGTGGTGCTTTCCCTTTGCTCAGACCTAGCATAAGAAAATCTAAAAATTATAAAAGGAAAAGGTAGGGTGCGAGCTATAAATCCTAGTAGGGTCTCACCATGTATTCCATAATCAATAACAAAAAATAATAAACCAGGTATGATATTAATTTAAATAGGACCAGGAATTAGTTTATTAGGTAATAGGATCCTCACACATCTAATGGTGATAAAAAACTCTAGTCATGTGTGTGCACACAAATACACCCCAATACGGGGAACCCATAATGGGAATTTTACACCCCATTAGGGTAACCCATAACACATAGTCATGACAAAGTATTTTTAGTAACATCTTTCATCGTCAATCCATTGATAGGGAGGAAAAGTCCTAGATTTCTTTTCCTAGTTACCAATAACTACCTAGGATAACATGTGATTCAAAAATCAACCAAATTAACAATTAATAATTTCAATTAATTTTCAAATATAACAACCCAATTTCAATTTACAAAATGCCTTTATCTTTTCAAAACCAAATCACCAGTTTTCTTCATTCCATTTAAAAATATATTTTAATTTAATAAATTTTCTCAAGATCAAAATCAAATCATTTTCATCAAAATTATTTTCAAATCAAGCCATCATTTTTCATAAATCCACACCATAATTTCAATTCCATTAAAATTGTGGTTTTTATCAATTTCCATACCCCTTTCAAATCAATAATCAAATCATCGCAATTCCATGTTTTTAAATCAATTAAAAACTCATTTAAATTTAATCTAGCAATTTAAGGTTTCAATTGTAAGGAAAAGAGTTATGAAACCACCTACCTTTAAATAAAGGTATCACAATGCCCAAAACCCATAACAGGGAATGCCAATTAATATTGAAGGTGAAAGAGATCTAGAAACCATAACTAGAATCATGATATAATTAATTTTATATATATATATATAATAAGTGATGATCCATAAAAATATCATGAGGAAGGGAGGATAGATCATAAGAAACTAAAATAGAGAAGATCCAAATACCATAGTGGGATCAAATATTCCACTAGCGCTTTGATTCACCAAAATAGGGGTTTGTGGGATCCAAAATAACCTCTAGATAGACTTCAAGAATTGACTATTCGAGTTAGGGTTGAAATAGGGTGATTAGTGGTTAAATTAAGGGGTTCTGGGATTTAAAAAAATTTATAGAGGATTAAAATTCCGCATGAATGGTTTTCTAGTTAGGGCAGTATAATTAGAAAAATTGTGCACCATAACCATGCACCCCTACACTGGGGTGCAAGGTTTCCCCTAAGTGGGTGAAAATTTTATCTAACTATGTGACAACCATAAAAACCTCACTATTTGTGGTTTCATAGTTTAGAGGGTTTGACCACATAGTTTAGACAAACCGTGCGCCCCCTCTAGATCACCATCAAAGGGTGCATGGTTTTCTCAGCCAAACTGCATGACTTTCCTTAACTATGCACTAACCACACTCAACCAAAGGGTTTAAAAAATTCTCCAAATTTCATCCGAAGAAACCCAAGATAAGATCCAACCAAAACATGATCAAAATAAGGGTCTAGGAGTACCTAAAAACAAGTTACAGGATGTCACAGGAATCAACAAGATAAAATGAAAACTATAAAACAAAGAATACCTCACTATCCTTGCCCAATATTGTCCAAAAGTGACTTTCATATAGTTCCATAAATAGTAACTAATGAGTTATTACCTCTAAAGGTATCCAACAGCTAGTAGAATCATATTCTTCTTTATAGGTGTGCTACCACCTAGCCCATAAAGGAAAATTAAGAGAATAGAATTAGATAGATCTTCAACTTAGAGAGAATGAACTCCCATGTCATTCAATAATGTGCAATAAATCCATTTATAGAACTTATTCATTGAAATAAAGGATCATATTAGAGTCTAATGTTTCATAAATTATGAAATGACTAATCTTTGACTCCTTCATTGAAAGTCTTTAAATGATCTCTAATTAATGTATGTGATTTTTAAACCCATTTAACAACCAATAATCCATCTAAGAATCATCGCATGATGTGTCACTCGCTAAATAATACATGATAATCAATATAGGTGGAGCAACCCAATTATATCCAATATCATTCATCACATACACTATGGTTTGGTATTAAGAATCACAAGAAGTCACAAACCAGAATGTGATGACCCTCACCATTTTATGGTTTATACTTTATTTCATATTTTCAATAGTCGCCCATATGTACTAAAACATCTTAATATTTATGAAAAACTTCACAAAACTTTGTACATCTATACAAATTCCTTAGGATATGATTATCATATAAACTCTCTTAAATTTTGGTCGAACACTTTATACCAAAATTAATCCTCATGACCTATTGTGTGACCCTATAAGAATTTGTATAATTGAAAACAATTTGGAATTATACAATCTATAATTTTAAGCAAAGAGTTCCCTCTTGAAAAATGTTATTGATACTAAATGTATAAAGGGACCTAGTAAGATTTTGATTAAAAAACATATCTCTATATAAACATGTATTACACATGATATATCTCTATACATATTATGCATGATTATATAATCCATTTTTCCATGAAATAAAATGAATAATATACATTAAATGTAACATTATGAATTGGATTGAATACTTAAGCCTGACCCTGAGTCGAATCAGAATGCTAATTGGCCCCTAAAATCATCCCCAACTACCAAAGGTTTGATAAATTAATAAAAACACCAATATAAACCATGAGTAATAGTGGATAGTCTAACATAAACACCTACCACATACCTGAAAACTAGTATGCATCAAAAACCATAAATGAATGTATATGAAATAATACTATAACAATACAATATAACCATAACCACCTTGATAAAAATAAATATCTATTCCTTGACCATACTAACATCATCTATGATATGTACCATCCACCACTAGTCTTTACTAGACCATCCTTATTACTCTATTGCATTAAATAACTCATCATTGAATAACATAAAACTCATGAAAAATAATCTACATAGGAACCAAGATTCTCATGCAGGGGGTGAGTAAATGATCTGGTAGGATTTTTCCAATACTCCCTATACACCCCATCCATGTGAAAATTAAAGAAGCTACAAATGTATTTTATAAAATATTCCCAATTTATAAATCAATTTGAATTCACTTTCATAATAAAAAGCTTGAAATAAAACATGTAATAACGATAAATAGGAATAAAAACCTACAATTTAACAATAATAATGCTTCCTATAAATTAAATCCAACCATATCAATAACATCCTTCCAATGAAATAATCCATACACCAGTGTAAACAACCCAAACTGGAGGGAACCCTTATATCTTGAGTAATATCCAAGAATGGGTATCAAAAACTCATGAGTATAAATAGACCAATTTAATGTTTTTAATTGTTTTTAATCAACCCTAGAATTACCTGAACAATCCATGTTATTATTTGTGTTTTTGGGAAAAATTCATTTTTGAGCTTGAAATGAGTAATTTTGGTTAAGTCTGGAATTTCATATGATATTTTTGACCATCTTGTAAGATATTTTCTCTACTCTCATGATGATTTAATTTTCAAAATTTTAACCCCGTAAGATATTTTTGAGCCTCATAATACTTTTTATCTACCTTTCAAGAAATTTGAAATATCATAATTCATTTTCCATCCATATATGATGTTTTACTTTGTCAAATTTTAACCTCCTGTATGATGATTTCCTTTGCCAAAAAATCAAGTCTAGTAATAAAATATTCTTTTCCCATATGACTTTTTATGTCCATTTAGAAGAATTTTGTCCATATAGGATATTTTATAGCACCCTTATGATAATTTACTTTACCAAAACTCTGATATCCTATGATGTTTCCTAGATTGTATGACATTTTGATCCCCTGTAAGAGAATTATTCACTCCTGTAAGACATTTTTGAGTTTCATAATTTTTTTTAAATCCCACAGGATATTTTTAATTTCATTATAATTATTTTCCAAACTTGTATAAATTTTTGGACGATATTCTCTCATATGATATTTTCCTTTATAAAATTTTAGGAGTTTTCAGAGAAGAAGATTCAAACTGCAAGATTTTATTCGATCAATGTAGATTAATTTTAAAAGGAAATTAAGAGTCAATGATCATTGGAGATTCAAAGGGGAAATAAAATAGGAATAAATGTATGACATACACATAAGAATTAATTTATTACAACCCATGAATAAAGTGAAGATGGAAAACTCCCACTGTTATGTCATAGAGAAGCTTCCTGTGGTTCAAAAAGTGGAACTCAAGTTCAAAGAAGTGTGTGAAATTCCCTAAGAATAGATTATTTCAGTGTGGATATGGTGATGGTTTCTGGAATGTTATCAAAATGATCTAATCAAGGTCACTACATCAGAGTGGGAAAGCTATCGACAATGTTTTTAAAATGTTGGGTTGTGGTGGTACCTGCTAGGCCATGGTGATGATCTGAAATTCATTTTCAATGATATAAATGCTATTTTATCTATCAGATTCACACATTGAATTCAAGGGAACAAACCCACATTAATACCCCATTAAATATTTCCCTAGAAATCAATTGGATATTTCCACCTGAGGTTTGATCATGAATAATTGATGTATGAATGGTGATTCCCCATATGAAATTGAAGGTTGTAAATTATTTGAAATGTTTTCCCTCCATCATGAGAGTATAGGGAGTCTTTGACTGGGATAGAGAGACACACACATGAGAGGGGTTTTGTGTGTTTTTGACTGGAGGATTTTCACACCACTACCACAAAATTGGGCATTCCTGGAAACACCCTTTATTAGTGCTAATGAAAAAGTGCTGATAAAGGGGGGGGTACCTTTATCAGTGCTAAAAAAAGTGCTGATAAAAGTACCCCTTTATCAGCTCTTTTTTTAGCGCTGATAAAGGTAACCCCTTTAACAACACTTTTTTTAGCGTTGTTAAAGGGTACCCCTTTATCAGCGCTTTTGTAGTAGTGCTGATATAGGGGGGTCTTTATCAGCACTTTTTTGAAAAGTGCTAATAAAGGGTATGCTTCAAAAAAAAAAAATTAATTAAAAAATATATATTAATATTTAAATATATAGATATAGTTATATTGATATAATTATAATATATATTTTTTAAATATAATTTTAAATATATTTTAGATAAGTGTAAATATACAGTTGCACTTAATATATAAGATATTTAGTGAAAATGGATTATAAAAAAATTTAAAAAATATTTTTAATTAACAATTTGCTAATTATTATAGAGTAATAGTCATTTAATAACAATTTGAAGACTAAAAAAATAAAAAAATTAAAAAAAGATCCAAAATATGTTGAAAACGCAGCTCGAACTTTAAACGGCCATAAATTTTGATCCGAGTGTCCGTTTGAGCTCTACCACATATCAAATCAAAGCCTGCGATGAGATCTACATCGCTATGACTGGGGGGACCCCGGTTAAGGTTTTTTTGAGGCCAAAAGAGGGCCAGAAGGCCTCCAAAACTGAGTTTTTAGTCAAGGTACCCTGATTTTTTTAACATTTTGTGGATTTTCAGCCTCGTTTAAGGGGGTATTATTGACTTTTTTTGGTGGGGACTGAATTTATTCCAAGGTATTACATTCATATTGATATTATTTCTTTGAAATTGTTTTCATTTTTTATAATGAACTTCTATTTATAATCAAATATATAACAATATCTACATATTTTTAATATATTCACTCATAAAAATTTAATTATAAATATAAATAATAAAATATATTTACATATAAAATATATTAGCTTTATCTAAATAATAACTAATATCCATTTTATTTAAAATACCAATATATCAATATTTATATACCTATATATTAATCTAACTATATATGTACCTATATAATGTGTGTGTGTGTATTTGTGTGTGTCTATATATTAACAAACTGATATATTATATATATATATATCTATATTCTAACATATGTATATGCATATATATATATATATATATAAATATGGATAATTATACTTATAGAAACACACACACACACACACATATATATATATGTATGTATGTGTGTGTGTTCTATATATATGTATTTATTTATACACACACAAAACAAAACATATTTTATAATTGTATTGAACTAATATTATAAATATATATTAATATACAAATAAATATATGGATAAAAAATATAACTAAATATATATAAATAAATAGATATAACTTAATATTAATATACGAATAAATATATAAATATATACGTATATACATATATAAACATAACTAGATATATATATATATTAATATACAAATAAATATATAAATATAACTATATATGTATATATATATATATATTAATACAACTATATAAATTTATATTAATACATGAAAAAATATAACTAAATATATATATATATATATATACACCACTATTTGGAGAACAAATCAAATTAGAGTAGTGGTAAAGGCTTAGCGCGCATGGTGGGAGGTCTTGAGTTCAAAACCTGGTAGAGGCAGGCAGGGGCGCGCACATGGGTGAATTTGGGGGGGGGGATATAGCGCTGTTAAAGGGGCGTTACAAAGTGCTGATAAAACGTGGGGCGTCGTGGCTGGGGATTGCAGGGGAGTGTGTGGGGCGGGGGGTGCTGATAAATGGGGGGGGGGGGGCAAGCGGTGTTAAAAGCCCCCTCCGATTTACATATTTTTTTAATTTTTTTTTGAATTTTTTGATTTTTTTTGAATTTTTTAACATTTATCAGCGCTAAAAAAAGTGCTGATAAAAGGGGCCTTTATCAGCGCTTTTTGGAGCGCTGATAATGGGGACCCCCCCTTTATCTTTGCCGACATTAATAGCGCTTTTTAGCACTGTTAAAGGCCTTTTTTAGCGCTGTTAAAAGCTATATTTGTAGTAGTGCACAGAGGTGATATAATTTAGGGATGAGAAAAAATATGATATTTTATTTAGGCATGCTTAGATAAAATACCTAAGCAGCTATGATAGTGGAGATCAAAGGAAAATCCCACGTGAGATCATGTATTTCTATGTATTTTTTTATATTTATCTGGAAAATATATTTTTTAATGAATAAAGCTTTTTGATTTATTAAATAAATTTTATTATAAACCATTATAAATTTTTGTTTAATTTATGAAAGTGGTTTTTTCACTATTTAAACTTATTTGGTTAGGTCTTTAATTTGAGTATAGTGAGTTTTTTGAGGTTGAATTGCTTGGAGGTCTTTGAGCTCTTGAATCACTTTTGTAAGAGGAATAACACCCATACCAAGCTCTTGGCATGGAGTTTTGGATATATTTAGGTTCACACATAGAGATCTTTGTGTGAACATTGAGAGATCCAGTCCAAAGTAACTTTTTTATTTTCAAAAAAACTTTTAAGGTAAAAGTGAGAAACCACCCAGTTCAAGCATCATGGGAAATTACAGAACCATTGAAAAGAAATTTGATCCTACTAGAAGCATTATCCCTAAAAAGTTTCCAAGAGATAGAGGATACTTGTGTATCTAGAACATCCTCTAATAGGTATTCAAAATGAGATGCCATATTTTCCAAAGTTTTCATGTACTCCTCTTGATTAATCTTCCCTTCATTGTATCCCCTTATTAGTATAAGGTCTTGCTTGTCAATCTATGCACTATGCTCTTCATTGGTTGCTACTTTAAGCTACATTCCCATCATCTTGTTAGCTTCTTTATTAGAGGCATTAATCACAAAAATAATTTCCACTATCTATTTATCCAAATGTAAAAGCAGCTATAAGGATTACTCATGGGCCGCACCTGACTCCTGTAGCTGAAGGGATGTAGCACCATGATCCGCGGGCTCGGCCTGGCCACCAGATTCTTTGGAATCACCTGTAATCATCCTATCCTTTGAATTTTGGGCAGACCTTGTTTCCATTGGAAGAGGTAAGTATGAATGATCCTTTCTCCCTTTCCCCTTCATCTTTTCTAGTCCTTGGGTTGGGAGACCCTCTATCGTGAAGGTCATCATCAATATAACCCGGTGAGAACTCAACAGACTCATCACTGGAAACCCCTTGCTCTTCAGTCAGGGCTGTATCAAAGTCCTAAACCGGATCGTCATTCACCAGCCCTTCAAAGCGGTTGCCCAGCTTAATAGCCGGAACCTATGTCTTTGGACTAGAATGGATCATTATACCACCCCCTATGACCTGCTCTTGTCCCATGCCACCTAATAACTCTCCCTCTCTTCCAATCATCTGAGAGATACCTCTTTCACCCGAACTACCTCTGCATAAGAATAATGAAAGGGAGTCCTAGAGCCTACATCAACTACTATCACTGTCTCGACATCCAGAAAATTTCCACTATTGCATAGAACAACCCCTCCTTTAAACCCTGTCATCATCACATCAATGCCCCTCCTAATTCAAAGTGTCATACACAGGAGCCTTAGGACTCAGGTCATTGTGCAGGCATTGGAGTACCTCAACCACCAATGGGTTTCCCCCCTATGACCCACTTTTCACCTCCTTAAAACCAATTGGAACCACTAATTAACTATGGCCATACACATCCTCACCACAACCCAACCCCTTACCGCTGTCCCCTAAACTCACATCCTTTTGAGGAGAAAGTTTCTTTCTCCCACGTCTGGAGACTTCCACAGGGTGTCCCATTTTTTTTTAAAAAAGGAGCAGAAGTCAAACCATGACTCATAGACAACTGGTTGCTTGTGACGGAACTCTTCCTCCACTGTAATCCACAAAAACTCGGGAGGAATTTTGGAGACATAGATTTCCACACATATCCGAGGATAAACTGGGTGACAGCGAGCTTTTTTTCTAGAATCAACACACAGAAATCTACTGACAATGTTCCCTAACATTCTCAAAATTACAGGATTTTAAAATGGTAAGGGGAGTTCTGGGAAACTAACCCAAATCAAATCTATAGAGGAGTCACGATTCATGTGGAAATTGTACAACCATCGGAATAGGTAGAATTGAAAGCCATTGCAGCTGCGTGGAGCACTAGACCAAGCCTTCACCAGATCATCCTTCAATGTGAATCGAATCAGAATGTGTCTAGAGTCAAGCAAACTCACTGTTGCTCTATCCTGTAATCCCCCGGACCCAAAGATGCATCTATCAAATTTATCCACGGAAGGATGACTATTCTTGAAATGCACAATCCGAGAAATATTAAAAATACCCAAAACCTTGTTGAACTCAGTGGTTGAGGTCAAAAGGTTTAGAAATTCATTAAGAAGATCCGGTAATTTAGGGAAAAGAGAAATTTGGGGAAAAGGGGGGAGAAAGTCAGGATTTGAGAAAGGTGAGAAGGATGAAGGCGCTCCTATGAAGGATGTTGAAGGTCCCTCCCCCAATGGGGGAGGAGGGATCGGCTCGGAAGCCACCACTGTCACTGAAGGGGAAGAACCCTCACGACCTCTAGAACCCCCACATCAACATTGACAGATCCAATTAAATAATTCAATTATACAAGGATGGAGTGTCCAAAGGATCAACACTTATCTATAGTTTCTATATTTAAAATCTGGTTACACATTTCCTTTCAAGACAAGTTTTCTATGCCTTCAAAACATTCAATCTCTAATTTATTTTAATTGAAACTATTTTAGTTTATTTTTTTTTCAAACCATAAAATCCCCAATTTACCTTTTATTTTATAATTTTTTTAAAAAGTGACAGTTTTGAAACTTAGCTTGTAACCTCCTCAAGAGAAAACCATGAAACTACTATACTAAATTCTTTAATTGGATAAATATTTGATTTAGGTTTCATTATAAAAAACATTACTATCAATTAACAACCTTTATAGGGAGGTTTCCTACGTTGAATCTTTTTTTTATGTATAGAAATTTTAACTCCAATTTGTTATATGTGGATCCTGAAATAGACCAAACTTATCTCTCTAGGGATATAGCTATTAGAAATTCCACTACTTATAATTTTGAATCCATGACCAAAACACCAAGAAGAAATATTATTAAACTTGAAATCATAATGTATACTAATATAACTCTCAAATAATTGGTTTAATCTTATGAAGACAATCAAAAAAATCCTATAGAATACCCTAATGAACATACTAGGTTTGAAATTAAATTTGTTTTTGTTCATCAACTTCCAAAATTCATTGGATTTTCAGGTGAGGATCTACATTAGTACCTTCAATAATTTAATTACCTTTGTGTTAACATGAAACCATAAGGAATATATGGATATCAAATGAAGCTTAGGTATTTTTTTTAATTTTTAATTTTTAATGAGATGCCAAATAATGTTTTCTATATTCACACTCAAATTTAATTATAAATTTGAATTAATTAAAGATGATTTTTGATGAATTTTTCCCTTACTTATAGAACTTATGCCACTAGAAAAGAAATATACAAAATTAAAAAAACTCAAGGAGAAACTTTACATGAGTATTGGGAATGATTTAAGAGACTTTGTTTTAGTTTTCCCACCATCAAATTAGTGAACAAATTTTAATTCAATATTGTTATGAGGAACTTTGTCTTACTGATAAGAGTATCATAAATATTATCATAGGATGATTATTAGTTGACCAATACCTAGTTTCTACAATAAATATAATAGAAAACATGACCTAAAATTCTTGAAAATTCAAAAAGGTGTCCTTTTACATGTTAAATATTCTAAAAAAGTTCCCACTTATACTTTTGAAAACAATATTATTACAAGCCAAATTAGTAATCTTACCATTATGGTTAGGTCAATGATGTTATCCAATACTAAACCCAACCAAAACCCTTTTAAAAAAAATACAATTTAGATATAAAATTTGTTCTTATAATGAAAGTTTTATTGATAAATTTTCTCAAATTTAAGAGCCTTATGAAAATTATAATGTTGTTTTTCTTGGAAGACCCTTTCAATCAAATCAATAAATATCTTTTCAACCAAGCCAACATTTCAACCAATGCTGTAATAACCAACCCAGTGACTGATTTAGACAACCTAAACAACAAAAATATTTTTTGAAGGTGATTCAAGAAAATTTTAATCTAGATATTTCAATTAAAAATCTAATGATCAAGTGGGAAGAAATTTCCAGAATACACAACCCATTAAAGTATCTAAAAACACTTTTGAGGAAACCTTGAGATAATAAAAAATCATGATGGAAAATTGGATGAATCAAATTATTAAATTGGATACTAATATTGGTATAACATGTAATAAAATTAATGTAGGTTTTTATTCATAACCTCAAGTGAATCCCAAGGATAAAGCAAACAAAAATGTGAGTTCAATGAAACTTAGGAGTGAACCTAAATTATAAAACCCTCAAACTGAAAAGTCCAAAACTGAGTCTAAACCTAAATCTATAAAAAATAATTCCAAACCTTTTTCACCTATTTTAAACCCTATTGTCAATACCACTTAAATGAAACACATACCTTACAATATTTGAGATATGGGATTAATAGTTCCAATGCTTGTCTGTAGGGTGTTGTGTTGTGGCCAGTGAGATTTTGTTGTAATTCTTGGTCCAACAACATGGTTAGTTAATGTTCACTATGGTACATGCACCCTAAGTCCCAAATAAGGTGTGTGGGAGGGTTATGAATAGAATATAATTACTATAAATCCCCCATATCATAAGGTATTTTTAGAGTGTTGTGGGCAGTGAGCCCCACTGAAAGAAAAACCATGCAGGATGAATCCTAAAGAAGAAAATATTGTAGTGGAGGGGTGTTCTTGAAAGGGGCCCCACAATGGTATTATTTATATGAGAAGATTATAATTATTAGGTCATTATATAAGGGGGATATTATCAGTCCCATATAAATACAACACATACCCTACATGATTTGTTATAGAGGCTTACCAACCCTCCTGCTTGTCTACAGGATATTGTAGCATGGATAATAAGGCTATTCTATAATTACTAGTCCAACGGTATGGTCAATGATTTTATACTATGGTACCTACACCCTGAGTCCCACATCATACATGGAGGAGTGTTAGGAATGGAATATAATTCCTATGAATCCTCCCACCCATCACAAGGTTTTTTTCAGAGTGTTGTGGGAATTGATCCTTGTTGAAAGAAAAACCATGCATGAGGAATCCTAAAATGGAAAATATTATGGTGATGGGGTGTGACTGAAAGGGATCATACACCTATTAAATAAAATTAATTTTTACCTATTAAAAATTATGAATCTATTTTAAAAGATAAATCAACATAAAATGAAGAATCATTACTTGATAGAACCAATAAATATTGAAAAATGATGCTAGTACCTTATGTTTTCCAAAAATAGTGCTCAAAATGGTAAAGAAGGGTACACAACATCACTACCTTATCCTAGTACTAAACCACCAGTGAAGTTAAATGATGAAAATGAGTTGGATAAAGAAGTATTAGAGGCCTTTAGTAAAGCACAAGTCAATTTACCAATTCTTAATGATGTGAAACAAATTCTAAGGTATGTAAAATTTACAAAATAAATGTGTTCTAATAATAAGAATTCAAGGTAGGGGAGAAAGATAATTTAGGGAAAATGTTTCTTCTATGATTCAACATGATTTACCTATTAAATGTAAAGATACAGAAACTTTTACCACTACCTGTACTATATGGGAATATGAGTTCAATGTTTTCATGCTAGATTTAGAAGTTTATATAAATGTTTTTCCCCATTATATTTACTATATTTTATAGGTTTTAGAGTTGAAACATGGTAGAATTTTCATTCAACTTTCTAACTGAAGTACAACAAAACTTGTTGGCATAATAGTGGATGCTTTTGTTTAAGTAAGTGATATGATTTTTCCTATTGATTTTTTTATTTGGGATATAGAAGATGATAGGTTTAGTACTCATGAGCCACTCATTCTTGGAATAATTTATCTTAAAATAGATAAAGTCATCATAAATTTATACTAAGGAACATTGTCACTTGAATTTTAAGGAGATATATCCCTTTTTTAACATTTTTCAATCCATAAAAAACCTAATGGAAGATCATTAAACCTCTCAAGTAAACATGGTCAACTTTTTTTCCACTAACTTGTTCTTTAATACCACATGAAATGAACCACTAACTATTGTTTCAAAAAGTGAATCCTTGGTTACCATTGAAAATTATTTTTATAAGAATGAAAATGAAGCATGTAAAGAAAATATGAATATTTAAACTTTTTTTGTAAACAATTTTATTTTGAAAATTTTATATATAATTATAGTGAAATTGATGAAAATATAGAAAATGATGATTATTTTTTATTTTTATGAGAAGTTTAAAATTTTTAATGTCATATCAGGGCTGATTTTGTTGAACCTATTGAAACTACTACATGTGAATTTGCTAGAATTTTTGACTTTCCTTATATTTTCAATGAAACTGGTGAAACTTTTGAACCTGTTGTACCTGATTACTATTTTCCAGAAAAAATGATAATTTTTCATATCAAATTACTGATGAAATCTTGAAAATTAATAAAATTACTACTGAAAATTCATACCCTGAATGTTCCCTCAATCTTGAATTTTTCTGGAAAGTCACACTTGTGAATAGACCACTAGAAAACCCATTGTCCCAAACTTTGATCTAAAATATTCTTGTTTTGAGAATGAATTAGGAGCGAAAATTGTTTTTTTTGATTCACATATACCTTATTCTACCTATGAAACCCCCTTGAGTTAAAAATTTAAACCAATTACTAAAAATATCAATTATGATTTCTTAGGGGAGAATGAAAAATACTCAGTCACCATTACTTAAGAGATTCTAAAAGACCAAGAGAATCAACTATTAGAAGTATTTAAAACACACAAGAAAGGCTTAGGTTTAACTTTATCTAATTTACCTAGAATTATTCATTAATTTTTCTTGCAAGGAATTTTATTAGAATAGAATTAAAAACCCATGAGACAATTTCAAAGGAGATTGAACCCAAAATTTTTAGAGTTTGTTAAAAAAAGAATCATAATTTTTTTGGTTTCTAGAATTATTTTTCCCATCCCTGATGGTCAACGGGCATACCCTATTGAATTTTTTCTTAAAAAGAGTAACTTCATAATTTCAAATAATTAATTTAGTGATCATGTTCCTATTAGGCTTCCAAACAAATAGAGGATGTGCATTGATTATAGAAAACTCAATTTAGTGATATGGAAAGATTATTTCCTCTTCTATTTCTTGACCAATTACTTGAAATATTAGTTGAAAAAAAACCACTATTGTTTTCTTGATGGATTTTTTAGGTATTCTCAAAGTCACATAGCACATGAAGATCAAGAGAAAACCAATTTAAAATTTCCTTTTGGTACTTTTCCTATAGAATAATTCTATTTGGTTTGTGTAATTCCCTATTAACCTTTAAAATATGAATAATGAGAATTTTCTCTCAAGTTTTATAAAGTTTTAGGGAAGTTTTTATGGATGATTTTACAATTTATATATTATCTTTTGAAACCTATTTAAAGAGTTTATCTAATATTCTTCAAACTCTCATTGAAAAAAATCTTGTTCTAAACTATGAAAAATCCATTTTATGGTTGACAAAGGAACTATGATGGGTAATATAGTGTATCAAGAAGGAATTCAAGTTAAAAAATCCAAGTCTGATGTAATTTATTCTCTAACCTACCCTAAAATGGTGAGGGATATGAGATCTTTCCTTAGAAATGCTAATATTTATAGGATATTTACTAAAGATTTTAGAAAAACCACGTTTTCTTTGTCCATATTATTTCAAAAATAGTTAAAATTTGTATTTGTTCAAAGTTTTAAACAAGACTTTAAGGATCTAATTTTTTTTTGATAACCCCACCCATTAATAAACCACCAAAATGGAAGTTTCCATTTTAATTAATGATTGATTGCTTTGATTTTTCCCTTGGGGGAAGTTTTTGGGTCAAAAATTAGAAAATAAACATCATATGATTTCTTATGAATCTATGCCACTAGATCAATCCAAATATAACTACACAATAATCTAGAATGAGATTTTGTCTATTGTATTTTCTTTGGACAAATTTAGATTATATTTTTTGGGATATAAAGTAACTATTTTCATTGATCATTCTAAAATCAGATATTTGATGAAGAAGCATGATGCAAAAACAAGATTATTGAGATGTTTATTATTGTTAAAATAGTTTGATAATTAAATAAAAGATAATAAAGAGGTGAAAACCTTGCAGATGACCATTTAAGCCGATTAACTATTGATCTGGATGAAAGAAATTCAGATCTATCCACCCATTAAAAGAACTTTCTTGATAAAAAATTACATGATATAAGAATTTTGAGACTATGTTTTTATAATATTATAAATTAATTATATTATAATGAAATTATTCATTAGATTTATAAGTAAAAAGTTTCTAATATTTCAAGTGATTAAAATAACTACATTTATGATCCTTACATGCAACACATTGGTAGTGATCAAATGATAAGGATATGCAGTCAAAATAATGGATTCAAACAAGTACTAATTTCTTTTATCATACTTTGAATTATATAGGTCACATTGGATATAAAATAATTTTTAGTAAAGTTCTTGATTTTGGTTTATATTGGCCCACCATTTTTAGAGATGCTTTTGAAATCTGTAAAAACTTGTAAAAATTTCTAATTCTAAGGTAATATTTTGAAAAGAAATGAAATACCTCAACACATTATTTGATTTTGTGATGTATTTGATGTCTGGAGTATGGATTTGATGGGACATATTCCCAATTATTTTATATATCTTTATATATTTATTACTATTGATAATGTATCAAAGTGGGTAGAGGTTCTTCCCACTAGATTTGATAATGCAAGGTTGTTTATAAGTTTGTAAAAAAGAATATGTTTTCTAATTTGGTTTACCAAAGGTTTTAATCACTTAACAAGGAATTTTTTTAATAAAAATTTAGAGTCCCTTTTAAACAAGTATGGGTTTCATTATAGGGTTTCTACAACCTGTCACTCATAAAAAATGTGAATTTTCAAACTGATAAATCAAACAAATTCTAGAGAAAATTGTTCAACCAAATTGAAAATATTAGATTTTGAGACTAGATGATGCACTATGGGTCTATAGGATTACCTTTAAAACTCTAATTGAAAAATAAAATTTTGTAATTGTGGATAAATTTTTTTTTCATTTACCTATTCATCTTGAACAAAATGATTTTTGGGTTGTTAAAATATGAAACCTGAATATATTTTATACTGGAAAAGAAAGAAAATTCTTCTTACAGGATTTAGAAGAAATAAGAAACAACACTTATGAAAGTGCCAGGCTATACAAGAAGAAAAACAAATATTTTCATGATTGAATGATCCTTAATAAATATTTCAAAGAAGGATATAAAGTAATATTATTTTAATTAAGGATGAATCTATTTCATCATAAATTCAATTCCAAAAGGTCAAGACCTTTAATTGTTAGTCATTAATTTCCATTTGTGATATGCAGATCAAAGATCCTAAAAAAACAACCTTTATAGTAAATTGGAACTAATTTAAGTTTTTAGATATAATTTTAAATATCATTTAGGAGAGGAGGTACAACTTCAAGATATTAAGTACAATTAATAACCATCTTTCCTTTCTACTTGTTTATTATTTTTTCTATAATTTTTATTTTTTTATTTGTCTGTAAATTGTGACACAATGAGGTAATTGCACAAAACAAGTGTCGGTAGAGGAACATATTTTATTATATTAGCATTTTTTGTGTTTTATTTTTCATTTTTTGATTTCTATTTTATTTTTTATGTTTATATTTTTCTTTGTTTTTATTGTTTTCATTTTATTTTTGTGTGTTCTATTTCATTTTTAGTTTATTTTTGAAACATTTAGGGGAAAAAATTCAATACCTTTTCATTTTATAAAACCGATTCCAATGAATGAATTGATTTCACCCATGCAACTGAAATTAAATGAACACTACAATAACTTTGTTTTAGATTCATATCTTTTTTTAAATTCATGAAAAGAATTATAAATTTTGAATCCCATGTCACATTTCACTATCCCAATTATAAAATAATATATCTAAGAGGATTATAATCCATTTTTGACATATTATTCACTATAATGCCATTTTTTTTGAGAGAACCAAACCATGTTTTCTTAACCATAATTTGATAAGTTTTTGTTAAAAATTAAGAGTTTAAGGTACTTATGTTGAAGATGATTAGAGAAATTATTTATTTTTTAAAATTCACCTTTTCAAAAGAAACTTTTATTTAGGTATAACTTTATATTTTATCCTTTTAATCCATAGAAATCCATGAAGAACTTATTAGTCAGCCACATTACAAGCGCAAAATCTCTATCTAACCTTCTATGGAATTGGAATTACATGATGTAGTTGAACTTAAGTGTGGGGGAATTATTTATTATGGTCTTCTATATCAATTTTGGATATTTTGAGAAGAAAATAAGAAGTTGAAGAGTTATTTTTATGATATTTTAAAGTGCTACTATAGAAGACTAATTAAGAATAATTCTAGAAACATAATTATAAAACAAAATCTACTATACTGGAGTAGATGTAAACCAAATAAAAAGAAATTTTTAGAAATCTAAAAAAATTATAATCATTCAAGAGAATGGTCAGTAAGTCACACCATCTATTTGAAACTCAAATAATCCCTCATTTCCTCCAAAATTCAATTCTGGATCGATTTGAAAATATCAAAAATAAAAGAAAATTTGAAAAGTAAGTTGAGTGGATAAATTGTTTCTATTCAAATACTAAAGGAATTAACTATCCCTAAAAATTCTCAAGATGCTGAAGATGATTTTCGTCTAAGGGGAGTATGGATGAGACCATTCTTGAGTGTAAGATGAATCATGATTTTTTTTCTTCAAAAAGATCTAAACTCTTCTTATTCTTCCCCATAGTTTTTCACATCTAAAAACTACCAACCATAAGCCTATGAATGTATCATAAAATTCCTCATGATAATATAAGTTCTAAACTCATTTGGGTAAATATTTAGGAAATTATCAAACCTATAGAGACCCTTTCATTTTTTGGGATGATAAAATCCTTATTGAAAATATATATTTGTGTGATGATAGAAAATAAATATAAGATAAGTGACTTGTGTACATGGGCAGATAAATGACATGAGAATGGATTGAATGAACCAAATAGAAAATTTGGAAAAATATTTATTAATGAGGAATGATAATTTTTATTTTCTTTCTATTGAATATGTGAATTTCATTTCAATATATTTTAAAATTAATCTGGTGTTACTTTTTATACTTAATTTTTTGTGAGTGCATGTATTAAGTTTGGGGGGAATTGATAGAGTTGATATTTTCATTACTTTTCATGTGAATTTCAAAGAATAAATTCCCATAATTTTGATATTTTTAATATAATTTCACCATTTTTGTTTTTCAAGTATATTTTGGATTTAATTTTGAAAATGGATCAATGAAATGTTTTTAATTGTTTTGAATAAATCATGAAATTTCCTTTATAAGAGATGTTATTATTTTTGTTTTTTATAAAAATTAAATTTTGAGCTTGAAATGAGTAATTTTGGCTAAGCCTAGAATTTTGTATAATATTTTCAGCCATCCCATTAGATATTTTCTATGACTGTATGATGTTTTAATTTTTAATTTTTTTGATTTGGTAAGATATTTTCGAGCCTCAAAAGACTTTTTGTCTATCTTGTATGACTTTTGAAACTCATAAGACATTTGTGAGCCGAATATGATATTTTTATTTGTTAAATTCTGACCCCCATATGATGATTCCCTTTGCCACAAAAATCAAGTCTCGTAAGAAATTTTTCTATGACTATATGACTTTTAAAGGTTATATAGGATATTTTAGAGAACCAAAATGATAATTGAATTTTATAAAAATCTAATCCCAAATGATTTTACCTAGTTCATATGGTATTTTGACCCCCCATAAGATAATTCTACACTCATGTAAGGAATTTGTGAGTCATGTAGAAAATTTTTAAATCCCGTAGTATATTTTTTATTCCATAAGAATTTTTTTTAAACCCATATGACTTTATGGATGAACTTATCTAATATGATATTTTCCTTTATAAAATTTAAAGAGTCCATGGATAAGAAGATCCACATTGTTAGATTTTGACCAATCCATGTAACTTCATTTAAAGAGGATATCAAGAGTCGATAATCATGGGAGATTCAAAGGAGAAATTAATGCATGCCATGTGAACAATAATTAATTGATACTAACACTTGTATAAAGTGAAGGAGTAAAATTACCACTACTATGCCCCAGAGAATCTACCCATAGCTCACAGGGGGAACTCAAGTTCAAAACGGTGAGTGAAATACTTAGAGAAGAGATGATTTTAATATGAAACTAGTTGTGTTCATAGGAATATTTTTCAAAATTCTTATATCAAGGACACTATTCCATGTTGGGTATGTCATGGTAGATGATTTTCAAATTATGTGATGTGGTGGTACCTACTAGGCTATGGTGATGATCTCAAATTATTTTATTAGAAACATAAATTCTATAACAACTCTGACCTGCATACATTAAATTGAAGAGAACAATCCCTCATGAATATCCCATGAGAGCTTGCTTTGGAAATCAACACACCACTTACACCTAGATTTTTTATTGTGGATAATTTATATGGATGTGGTGGTTCCCTATATTCTATCAAAATTTATAAATTATTTCAAATATTTTACCACCATCATGGGAGTATAAGGAAGATTTGACTAGGATAAAGAAACAGACATGCAAGAGGGGTAATGTGTGTTTTAGGCTAGAGTATTTTCATGTAGAGTTGCTATAACTGAGAAAGGAGGATGAAGATAGGATTTGATTTATCCATTCTTGGATAAACTACCTAAGTTCTTATGGCAGAATATCCAAGGACAATCCATCATGGGTATATGTATTTCACTATATTTTTTGTATTTATATGGAAACTTTATTTTAGAATGAAGAATGTATTTTTCTTTCTCAAATTATTTTTATTATAAATTCTTCAAATTTTTTGTTCAATTTATCAATATAAAGTGGATATATCACTATTTAAAATTATTTTTCAAGGTCTTACCTTTGAGCATAGTGATTTTAGTCATGTTTAATTTCCTGGAGTGTCACAACCCGACCAACTGGTACCTGAGTCATGACTACCCCAAGACCACCTCCAATAGGCTAAGGGCTAAAAACTAATACTGGGTAGGCATATCAAATTAATGGGAGGCCTTAGAATATGGTAAATATATATAAAAAACCACATATATCTCCATAAAATAGTGTATCGATAATAATAATTGAAAATAGAGTGCATGCATACATCTATCCCATAACCAGAGTACAACAAAAGTACTAAAAGCATAAAAGAAAAAAAATATAGGACCACTAAAAATTGGAAAAGAGTCCAACCTACTCATAAGAAGGGGACTACTATCAAATGTAACCACAAGGACACACCTTGGTCAATCACATGTATAGACCTTGGTATGTCTATCTCCCTATGCTCTGCCTACTCCAGGTCCTCCTAGGACTCTATTGAAAGGCCCATCATCTGCATAAGATACGACATGTGCGTGCAATTCCCATGCAGGGGTAAGTATAAAAATACCCAGTAGGAACCCTAAAAACCCAAAATAAAATGGAACAGATGAAAGGAAATAGTCCTCTTAACCCAAGCTAGAGGGAACCCAAGAGAGAGAGAACAAGAAACTCCATTTCAACCACTCCTTGGCTATACATAACTAGTCAGATCATCTCCACATGGTGTGTCAATCAAGACACGTGACATCACACTAAGTAATACCAAAATTGTTCAAATATACTCATCTCAAACTCCATGTCTCATGAGTTATCAACCTCACAGCCAACCGCAAGATTCTACTCAAGTCAAAAAAGGTAATTCTTGTCTAGGAGAACTCACTCCACGAGCCCTTCCATCCCTAATGGTAATCATATGAGAGATATCACTCATCAGAAATAGATTTTACATCCCTAATGAAACTCATTATAGGGGATACACTCCATTAGGTATCACTAAACTGATGGCACATCCTCACCATCCTAGGTGACATACATATGAGAGAACATGATCATTGGGTCTCTCCACAAAGAAAGTCACATAGTCACCTAGAAAATATTGATAATTAGATAGGGTATCTCACCAATACCAAATTGGGGACTCCATGAACCATACTAGAAACATTGAAGATCTCATTACTTAGATAGGAGATCACACCCATGACCATTGGGGGACACTATGAACCCAATTTGAAACTCTAGATATCAAATCTTTTAGATAAGGGATCACACATAGAATCAATGGGGGAAGTCACAAACCCTATAAAGTCTCAAATACCTGATACATAAATAGGGGATAATTCCCAGGAGCACTGGGAGATACCACAAAACTAAATCTGGTTCCAACACCAAGTAGGGGATCATACTCATGATGATACGACAAACCACATTGGAACCAACCAGTATGTAGGGAATCATACTCACAATGATACCACAAAACCTACTAAAACTATACACTAAGTAGGGGATCTTATATCTAATGGTGACATAAATCCTTATGAAACCACCTGCTAAGTAGGGGATTGCATATCCTATGATTACTCAAACCCTACTGGGATAACATGCTAGATAGAGAATAGATAACTTTTTTAAAAAAGTCATGATGATACTAAAAAATCTACCTAGGAAAGATGATATTATAGAGGATCTCACCCTAGAATATTGAAGGTATAAACCAACTATATCTGAGATCAACCTATCGAGGGGATCACAATCCCATTCTGAGGATGTAATTTCACACTGTACCATCATAGAGACAGACCAATGGAATCTACTCAACTGATATTAGTCTATACATTTCAATCAATTGACCTTCTAACCTCATCTCGTATCACATATCACATGCCAAAACCATGGCCACCATCACATTCCATGTGAAAAAATACTTATTATAGGCTACTCATGGGCCTCCATCCAAGTCCTAAAGATGGAGATTCATGAGGGAGAAGTTTATAAGGGTAGTACATGGAGTGTACCCATAGTTTAAAATGTGTCTCTTGAATCGGCCCTTAGCTGTTTCCCCTCCCTGTACTCGGTGTGTATTTGGGAATATACATGGTGTGTACCTCAAGTCACATAATGTGAGACCTCCTCTAGTCTCCTGGGCATCTCCTCACCCATACATGTATGGATGTCCATTTAACACCCCACAATATATACCCTTAGTACATGGCATGTATTGGCTATCCACCCACTTGGTCGTGTCCTCATCCCATGCCCATGTACAACACCTCACGTCCGTGTAACTAATCATGTACATCTACATGACCATGTCCATCAACATGGATACCCTATCCATTCCCCTTATCCATATGACCTAGGGTCACTACATAGTGTGTACCCTAAGTATAGGATGTGTAATCCCCAAAGATTATCTTTCTTGAATGGGGAGAACACATTAGGAGTTCTTCTTATCACTATACACCGTGTGATCGAGAATTATGAATAGGAATTCCCTATGAGCTAACTAAAACTCCATAGTTTCCACTAAAACTCAAAAATAAATCCCTAAGGGATCAATAGAAGTTGTAATTGGGTGTTAAAACCTTAAAAAATGAATAAAAGAGGATCATGATGTAAAACTTTTAAATCTAACTATATCATGGAGAAACACAAAATCTTCGGGTCTGAAATGACACCCAGAACTTACTGCACCTCAATCTGGTGATGATCAAAGTCAAAAACAGGGATTGGAATGTCACAACCCATCCCCCGGGGCCCATGCCGTGACTACCCCAAGCCCACCTTCCATAGGCCAGCGGCTGGCGACTAGCACCAAAGGCGTAAATCCCTAAAACTGAGAAGGCATTTCATTTATAAAGTGTAAACACACACAAAAGAGTATGAGATGGAAGTAAAACACCAAGAAAAACTGTATACAAAGGAGTGATGAAATATAAAAGGGGCCGGAAATACAAGCCCAATAGGAAAGTACAAGTACAACTGAAAAACAAGTACAACTAAAGAAAAGGAAAAAACAACTAAAAGGAGAAAAGAAGCTCCTAGATCATCCACCACGAATCCTACCTGAAGGGTAGGTATAAATAGCCTCCTCAGCACTCCACGTCCATCAGTATCCTCCAGGTACCGAATCGTCGTGAGGTCCACCTCTGGGCACCGTCCAGTCCTGCTACTCTGATCCTCAGTCAGCGCTGTCCATCGTCTGCAACCAACACAACAATGTGCGGGCATAGCCCGTGTAGGGGTGAGTATAATGATACTTGGTAGGGACCTTGAGACCCTCAGGGTCTCAAAAAATCCAACAAGTATAAACCATAAGGTATGAAATCAATAGATAACCCCACTTAGGTATATGCCCATACATATACCTAAGTTATCAAGTAACCCATCTCAATCATGAGGTAAACACAAAAGTTACTGACTCAGCTCACACAGGTATACAACTTTTGTAGAGAGATAGAGATGATCAGATGTATCCACTGAATCATCTATTTTTTCGAACCCACAAAGGATCCGGAAATAGAATTCAGTACTGTCGAACCCACACAGGATCCAAGAACAGTAAACGGAGCTGTCGAATCCATACAGGATCCATGAACAGTCCTCGAAGCTGGCGAACCCACACAGGATCCAGGAACAGTTTTCAGTGCTTTCAAACCCACACAGGATCCATGAACAGTTGGCAGTGCTGTTGTACCCACACAGGATCTAGGAACAGTTGTCATTGCATAGCCAGCCACAAGGTTCTTCCCAAAGCATGCTTAATTCCAGGAGGGTCCGCTCTTCAAGCCAAGTGTTGATACATCAACTACCACGAAGTCCCAAGTTGATGTATCCAAAAGATCCATCTTGCCATAATAAATTCAACGTGACAAATGGTGTGTCGATCGAACGCCTGGTCTGAGAGTTATTGGCATTTCCATTCCAAGGGCTCGGTTGGAATTGCATTTGAATCCGACCCAGTCATACCCCAACTATGTCCAAACCTCAAGTATGGTATACCAAAGTAACCTTATTTCTCCAAGTTTTCCATCTCCATAGATGGTTCGTCAATCGGATGCCCGTAGATCAAGTTACGGGCAAAAGAGTAGAAACATGCCAAAATGGGTCTGGGTCCGGTCCGGCCCAGCCGTACCGATCTGGACTGAATCGGGTCCGAACTGGGATCTGACCTGGTCCACGGGTCTGACCCAGTCCACGGGTCTGACCTGGTCCACGAGGACGGATAGACCCGCGAGAGCGGCCCGACCCGTGAGGGTGGCCCGGACCGAGGGGGCGGCTCGGCTCACGCTGGGTCCGGCCCGCACTGGTTGGTGGCCCGTGGGGTCTACCCTAGCTGCGTCTAGGGGGAAACCATTCCCCCTGGATCCAGAACGGCTAATCCGTTCGGGTGGAGGACAAACCGGTGCCACGTGGCGCCGGTCCGCGTCATGCGGGACCCGATAGGTCCCGCTCCTCCCGGCTAGCCGAGCAGCCAACCACTTCCCGCGTGGCACCGATTACGTCGCGCCTCCTCCAAAAACCCAACGGATTGGTCTACCAGACTTCCTCACTGGCGGCCTTGTGCCGGCCACTGCTACATCACCGCAGCCAGGGGCCACGACCACCTTGTGCTCCACCATGAGGCGCGGTTGCGCCACACCTTCTCCAGCAACCCGGTGGCTTGGGCCCCCGGTTTCCTTCACGTCCAGGCTTGTGCCATCCACTGATGCACCACAGCAGCCTGTCGTTCATGGGTTACTCCTCTGGCGGTGCGGTTGCACCGCCACCGCCACGCGATGACGCTCGTTGGTTCCATCCGCCGACGATCTTTCCGTGGGTCACTGGACGAGTTCTGGTGGCCCGATTCTCATTCCGGAAGAAGTCGCGCTCTCCTCTAGACATCGACTTTGATCCGCAACCATTTTTGACTAGTAACGCTCATCCCAGACTCATGACGCATTTAGTATCAAATTCTACAAAGAAGGCGGAGGGGTTGGGCCGTGTTTGTTTGGCCCACGACCTCCGCATTAGGGTGATATCAAGCGACTTAGAATTCTAAACCTTGTCAAAAAACAAAGAACATGAAACAATTAGAAAATCTTGAACCCCTACCTCTGTTCGTTGATCGTTGACGAAGTCGTAGAAAAGCGGATGTCGATTCGTTGACGTCGGGTAAGAAGATGAAGAAGTCAAGGACGACGTTGTCAGCGTTCTTCAAGGAAGACACTTCCTCCCTTGTTCCGATTGAAGATCAAAGAAGAAGATTTCCATCGTTGGCGGATGAAGTGTTCTTCGTGCTTCAATGGTTGTTCTTCATTGGAGATAAATAGTTTCTCCAAGTTCTCTCCTCTTCCAAGCTCCACCAAAAAGACAAATTCCCACAAAATAATAGATTATGACATCCTATTAAATTGTTGGCATAAAATTCAAATGGTTTAAATTAATTAATTGAATGTGTTGGATCAATTAATTAATTAGGAGGATAAAGCACATTAAGTGTTAGGGGAGATGAAGAGGCTCCCCTGCACTTAATGGAAGTTGGAGGGTTTCTCCATTATTGGGGTGTTTCAAGGGGTTTTAAATCCTAGGTGGTCCCCACAACAATAAACATGAAGAGGGGGTTAGGTTCGGGCAGGCCCCACCACCATAAACTCTCATGGGAGGTTAAGGTGTGGTGGTCCCCACCTCCAACTTCCATGTGGTGGATATAAAAAATAAAATAAATTAAGACATGCACTTAAATTATTTTATTATTCCCACGTAAAACCCAAAAACTAACTTTCATTCTCGACCAACTGCTGTCGAGGTGAAAGTATTATTAAGAAAATACCGGAACTGTGAGTTCAATGGTGCCATAAGATTTCAATTCTGATCACTAGTTCAAAATTTATAAAATCCTGCTTGTATGTTTATTGAACATACCCGAAAAAAACTTCAGAAATTGATTCCGAGCACACCGGACCTCAGAATCACACGCTGTCAGTTTTTTCAGATTCGTAAAATTCCCATGTATTTAAGAAAAAAAATTTCCACAGAAATTTGGGGTCTTTACATTCTCACCACTTCAGGGCTTTACATCCTCGTAAGCTACAACTCTAACTAAGGGAACACATGGGGGTACTGAGCACGCATCTGAGCCTCTCGCTCCCATGTGCTCTCCTGGTTGTTCTGCCAGCGAACGCGCACCAGAGGTATCGACCATCCAAGAAGGACCCACTCCTGTCGATCATCAATCTCCATTGGAACCTCTATAAAATTATCCCCATCGTCGATGTCCATCTCCCCATGGTCGATGATTTGAGAAGGGTCATGCACGTATCTCCTCAGCTGAGATACGTGGAAGACGTCATGCACCCAGTGCAACTGAGGTAGAAGAGCTAAGCGGTATGCCACCTCGCCAACTCTACTGAGGACCTAAAAAGGTCCGATGAAACATGGATATAACTTAAAGCCTCATCCAAATCTCCATAGTCCTCATCGAGGTGAGACCCGTAGAAATATGTGGTTTCCATCCTCGAACTCCAGAGGTCTCCATCTCCTCTTGGCATATGACTTCTGCCTACTCTGTGCAATCTTCATTTGCTCTTGGATGATCTTAAATTTCTCTATGGTAGCCCGTATCATCTCTGGTCCCACCAGTGCTGACTCCCCTGGGTCTGTCCAGCACAAGGGTGATCTTCAAGGTCGCCCATACAACGCCTCAAAAGGTGCCATCCCAATGGTGGAGTGATAGTTGTTGTTGTATGCAAACTCCACCAAAGGTAAGTGATACTCCTAGCTACGACTGAAGTCAAGGATGAAAGCATGAAACATGTCCTCGAGGGTCTGAATGGTCTGCTCAGTCTGACCATCTGTCTGAGGATGGAAGGTGGTGCTCAGACGAAGCTGCATCCCGAAAGCCTCCTACAACCCTTTCCATAATCGGGAAGTAAATCGTGTGTCACGATCAGAGACAATAGAAGAAGGTGATCAATGTAGCCTCACAATCTCCTACATATAGAGTCATCCCAAGCTTTATATTGAACCTTTATCTCTGATCGGTAGGAAGTGGTCCGACTTGGTGAGTCAGTCAACGATCACCCAAATCGAGTTGTGACCCCTAGATATACATGGGAGTCCTGTCAAGAAGTCCATGGATATCTCATCCCACTTACACTCTGGGACCTCTATAGGCTGAACTGAGCCTGCTGGTACCTGGTGATCTGCCTTCACTTGTTGACAAGTGAGGCATCGAGAGACAAACTCTGCAATTGATTTCTTCATACCTGACCACCAATGCTGTCGTCGAAAGTCCTGGTACATCTTTGGCACTCCTGGATGCACCATTAGAGGGGATGTGTGGAACTTGCTCAACACTTCCTCCCAAAGTGACACTGGTACCATAGTATTCCATCTGAAGAGGATAACGTGCTCCCCACATTTAGAAAACCCATCAGGTGCTTGTCCTGTGGATATCTGAGCACGTTGTGTCTTGCAGTCAGTGTCACCATGTTGTGCCTCCCTGACTCGCTAAATAAGTGAGGGAGTGACTATAAGAGAATGTAGAAAGGTTACTCCATCTCTATCCACAAAGGATATCTTTAAGGTAGACATCTTCTCTGTCGCCTCGCCTAGCAGCTGTATACTAGATCTTCTGCTGAGTTAATCTGCTACAACGTTCCCCTTCATAGGAGTATAGACTATCTCGAAGTCATAGTCTTGGAGGAACTCAAGCCATCGCTGCTATCTCAGGTTCAGGTCCTTATGAGAGATGATATACCTGAGACTCTTATGATCAGAGTACACGGTAAAACGCTTGACTATCATATAGTGTCACCACATCTTCAAGGAAAAGACCACTGCTGCTAACTCCAGGTTATGGGTAGCGTAGTTCTGACCATACTGTCTCAGATTCCGAGAACCATATGCGATCACTACTCGCTCCTGCATCAGGACACACCCAAGTCCGGTCCCTGATGCGTCGTAGTAGACTAGGTACCCTACGCCTTCCTCTGGAAGCCTCAAGATGGGGGAACTAGTCAGCCTCTGTCTCAGCTCCTAAAAGCTCTGCTGGCATCTCTCCGACCACACAAAGGGTTTCCCCTTCTTTATAAAGGCTGATAGTGGTGTTGCAACTCTGGAGAAGTCTGGTATGAACCTCTGGTAATATCCATCCAAACCCAGGAAACTCCATACCTCCATCACACTCCTGAGTGGCTCCCAAGCAAGTATCGCCTCAATATTTCCTAGATCTACTGCAACTCTAGCCTCCGAGATGACATGTCTCAAAAAGTAAACCTCTCAGATCCAAAACTGGCACTTCGAGAGCTTACCATAAAGCTGGTGCTCTTGGAGTGTGTCTAGTACTACCTGCAAATGGTAGGCATGCTCCTCCTCAGTAGTCGAGTAGAACAGAATGTCGTCGATGAAGACTAAGACAAAGTGATCAAGGTATGGCTAGAAGATCCCGTTTATTAGTCCCATGAAAACTGCCAGTGCATTGGTTACGCCGAAAGGCATAACCAAGAACTCATAGTGGACGTACCGACATCTAAAGGCCGTCTTTTGCACATCCTCATCTTGAACTCTGAGATGGTGATAGCCTGATCTGAGGTATATCTTTGAGAACCACCCTTCTCCCTTCAGCTAATCAAAGAGGTCTTCAATCCTTGGGAGTGTGTACTTATTCTTCACAGTCACCTGGTTCAGGTGACAGTAGTCGACACAAAGCCTCAAGCTTCAATCCGCCTTCTTGGTGAACAAAATTGGGGCTGCCCAGGGAGAAACAATGGGTCAGATGAATCCCTTTCCCTGCAAGTCCTCTAACTGTACCCACAGCTCGCGAAGCTCTACAAGATCCATCCGATACGCTGGAGTAGATATCGGTGCCATCCCGGGGTATAGGTCAATGTAAAAGTACACCTCTCTGCGAGGAGGTAGTTTTGAGACATCATCAGGGAAAACATCCACATACTAGTCCACCACTATAGGATAAGTCGGACTCTATACATCAACTGCTCTGAGGCTAAGGCAGGCCAACTGATGAGTGATCAGATGCACCCTCCTCTGAGTAAGTCCGTCCTATGCTGCAAAGGCTCCCTTCTCACCAGTGAAGGTAAACCGGATCCCATTCATGCGGACACACTGCACTTTGCGCCTAATACAGTCGATCTGAGCATGGACTGTAGATAACCAGTCCATACCCAATATGACATTGTAAGGCCTCAACGCCATTACTAGAAGATCCCAGCCGAAGCTCTCGGCTCCTAGAGTAAGCTCACACTGCCGGCACCAGTGCGTAATCATCTAATCTTCTCCCATAGGAATCTCTATCCGTAAGGATCAAGCCAACGACTCCATCAAAATCTCCGAGCTCCGAACGAGGGCAGTGGAAATGAAAGAGTGACTAGCACCTGTCTCTATAAGAACTATAACTAAGGTGGAGTAGACATAGACCGTACCTTGAATCATCTCCAGAGCACCGTGATCATAAGCCTCATCTTCCTGGAGCTGAGCTCTTGACTGTCCACCTGCTCCCTGTGGTCGGGGTGGACCTCCTAGTGGTGGTGGTGGTAACACCTCAAAATGTTTCCCACCACCAGCTGCACAACCAGCTCCTCTGCCACATATACATGTGCCCTGCAGATCACCTCGATCAAACCTATGCCTCTGCCTGGGAGATCCCTCTACTGTCTGCTGATCATCCGAACGGTGGGTTAGACAGTCACGATCCATGTGACCCTGCCCACCGCATGTGAAACACTGTATGTTCCTCAAATGCCTAGCTCTGTCTCGTGTGACTTGCACAACCGAACCCGTGTCCTGAGGTCTTCTACCGGATGGTCTAGTCCACTTGGACCTCTGCAACATCTGTTTGCTTCTTGCTATAGAAGACTCCACTATGTGACGCCCAGTGGTGGGTCTCACTACTGGTGACTGCTCAACAAGTAAAATCTCAACTAAGAGGGCTCACTCTAACACACCCGACTGCATCGGGATGATGTGGGAGATCACCGAAGCCCTGATTTATTGCCTGATCCCCTGCTCAAAGGTCTGAGCCTTGAAGAATGGGTCCCGTACCATATCTGTGGTGTAGCGCGAGAGGTAAATGAACCTCACTGAGTACTGAGCTACCGTCATGCTACCCTACTGTAGATGTAGTAGGTCCAATATCCGCACCACATGTAGGGTGGCTGGGACAAACTCCACCCGAAACATTGTCTCAAAGTCTGCCCAGAGAAGTGTCACCTCGTCATGCACCTAGAGCATCAGGTTCCACCATCTGCCTGCTGTTGCCTGAAAGAGACTCACAGAAAGGATCACCATAAGGTTTTCTAGTGTCCCTACCAGTCTGAAAACTCTCACCACAACCTCCAGAAAATCCTCAGCTGCCTGCGGGTCTATCTTTCCCCTGTACCTGGGCGGCCTCTGGTGCTGGAACTCGTGCAATGCGCTCAGGCGGCGTGCACTCTCTGCTGTTGGGGCTAGTGGCATCGATGAATCAATGGGTAGTGGTACCGCTGGAGCCTCCTTTGTAATAGGACCCTGTACCAAGGCCTCGTCGCTCGGTGGGATGACATCTCGTACAAATCCTAGAACCCTGGCTGGCTGTCTACGTGGGTCCATCTTGAAAAGTAAAAGGTGCACCACGGCCAATAAGTTATACCTGGTGAGATGACTCAAAGAGATCACTAAGAAAACTCTTCAAAACACACAAACAATCAGTGTTTTCATGCACTGAGTCAGAAATTAGAAGTCAGGGTCCTGGTGTATGGATATGTCGGCTGCCGCACCAACACTGGATTCCCTGAACTGAGAAAAACACCCAATACCCTTAACACTATTGCTTCACAGAAAATAAAGATCAGAGTCCTAAGTTATACTATAGAACCAACTCCTCTGATACCAATTTGTCTCGATCCGTCCCCCGGGGCCCGTTCTATGACTACCCTAAGCCCATATTTCATAGTCCAGGGGCTGGCGACTTGCACCAAAGGCGTAAATCCCTAAAAATGGGAAGACATTTCCTTTATAAAGTGTAAACACACACAAAAAATTACAAGATGGATGTAAAACACTAAGAAAAACAATATACCAAGGAGTGTTGAAAAGTAAAAGGGGCCGGAAATACAAGCCCAAAAGGAAAGTACAAGTACAACTGAAAAACAAGTACAACTGAAGAAAAGGACAAAATAGATGAAAGGTGAAAAGAAGCTCCTGGATCATCCACCACGGATCCTACCTAAAGGGTAGGTACAGATAGCTTCCTCATAACTCCACATCCATCAGTCTCCTCTGGGTACTGACTCATCGTGAGGTCCACCTCTGGGCACCGTCGAGTCCCGCTACTCTGATCCTCAGTCAGCGCTGTCCGTCGTTTGCAACCAACACAACGAGGTGCAGACATAGCCCGTGTAGGGGTGAGTATAACGATACTTAGTAGGGAACCGAGACCCTCAAGGTCTCACAAAATCTAACAAGGATAAACCATAAGGTATGAAATCAATAGATAACCCCACTTAGGTATATGCCCATACATATACCTAAGTTATAAAGTAACCCATCTCAGTCATGAGGTAAACACAAAAGTTACTGACTCACCTCACACAAGTATACAACTTTTATAGAGAGATAGAGATGATCAGATGTAGAAACTGAATCATCTATTCTATCGAACCCATACAGGATCTGGGAACAGAATTCAGTATTGTCGAACCCACACAGGATCTAAGAACAGTAAACGGAGCTGTCGAACCCACACAGGATCCAGGAACAGTCCTCGAAGCTGTCAAACCCACCCAGGATCCAGGAACAGTCGTCAGTGTTGTCGAACCCACAGAGGATCCAGGAACTGTCATTAGTGTTGTCGAACCCACAAAAGATCCAGGAATAGTCGTCAGTGCACAACCAGCCACAGGGTTCCGCACAAAGCATGCTTGATTCCGGGAGCGTCTGCTCATCAAGCCAAGTGTCGATACATCAACTAACATGAAGTCCCAAGTTGATGTATCCAAAATATTTGTCTTTCCATAAGAAACTCAACGTGATAGATGGTGCATCGATCGGACGCCTGGTCTGAGAGTTATTGGAATTTTCGTTCCGAGGGTCCAGTTGGAATTGCGTTCGAATCCAACCCAACCTTATGCCAAATGTGTCCAAAACTCAAGTGGGGTATACCAAAAGAACTTTCTTTCTCCAAGGTTTCCATCACCATAGATAGTTCCTCAATCGGACGCCCATAGCTCAAGTTATGGGAAAAAGAGTGGAAATAGGGCAAAACGGGTCCGGTTCCAATCCAGTCTAGTCGGACCAACCTGGGTCCAGACTGGGGTCCGACTCGGTCTGCGGGTCTGACGCAGTCCGCGGGGGCGGTCCGACTCGCAAGGGTGGCCTGGCCTGCAGGGGCGGCCCGACCCACGCTGGGTCCAGCCCGCGCTGGGTCAGGCCCGATGGCCCACGCTGGGTCCGGCCCGACGGCCCGTGCTAGGTCCAGCCCGACAGCCTGTGTTGGGTCCGGCCCGGTGGCCCGCGCTGGCTGGCGGCCCGTGGGGTCCACCCTAGCCGCATCCAGGGGGGAAGCCATGCCCCCAGGATCTTGAATGGCTAATCCGTTCTGGTGGAGGAAAAAACGGCACCATGTGACGTCGGTCCGCGTCATGCGGGGCCCGCTAGGTCCCACTCCTCCTGATTGGATGAGCGGCCAGCTGCCTCCCGCGCGGTGACGATTACACCGCACCTCCTCCGGTGACCAGGCTGCTCAGGCCACCATACTTTCTTGTGGTTGGCCTTGCGCCGACCGCCGTTGCATCACCACGGCCAGGGGCCACGACCCCCTTGTGCTCCACCACGCGGCGCAGTTGCGCCGCACCTTCTCCGGCGACCCGGCGGATTGGGCCGCCAGTTTCCTTCGCGTCCGGGCTTGCGCCGGCTGCCACTGCACCTATGTGGACCTTCGGCCACATGTTACTCCTCTGGAAGCGCGGTTGCGCCACCACCGCCACGCGATGATGCTCATTGGTTCCATCCTTCGGTGATCTTTCTGCGGGTCACCAGATGAGTTTCGGTAGCCTGATTCTCATTCTGGAAGAAGTCACACTCTCCTCAGGACTTCGCCTTCGATCCACAACCATTTTTGATGAGTAATTCTCATCCCAAACTCATGCCACATTTAGCATCAAATTCTACAAAGAAGGATGAGGGGTCGGGCCGTGTTTGTTCGGCCCGCACCCTCCGCGTTAGTGTGATATCAAGCGACTTCAAATTCTAAACCTTTTCGGAAAACGAAGAACATGCAACAATTAGCAAAGCTTTAACCCCTAACTTTGTTTGTTGATCCTTGATGAAGTAGTGGAAATGTAGACATTGATTCGTTGACGTCGGGTAAGAAGATGAAGAAGTCAAGGACGACGTCGTTGGCATTATTCAAGGACGACGCTTCCTCCCTTGCTCCAGTTGAAGATCAAAGAAGAAGATTTCCATCATTGGTGGATGAAGTGTTCTTCGTGCTTCGATGATCGTTATTCATTGGAGATAAATAGTTTCTCTAAGGTCTATCCTCTTCCAAGCTCCACCAAAAATACAAATGCCAACAAAATAATAGATTATGACATCCTATTAAATTGTTGGCATAAAATTCAAGTGGTTTAAATTAATTAATTGAATGTGTTGGCTCAATTAATTAATTAGGAGGATATAGCACATTAAGTGTTAGGGTAGTTGAAGAGGCTCCCCTACACTTAATGGAAGTTTTAGGGATTCTCCATTAATGGGGTGTTTCAAGGGGGTTTAAATCCCAGGTGGTCCCCACCACAATAAACATGAAGAGGAGGTTAGGTTTGTGCGTGCCCCACCACCATAACCTCTCATGGGAAGTTAAGGTGTGGTGGTCTTCACCTCAAACTTCCACAAGGTGGATATAAAAAATAAAATAAATTAAGACATGCACTTAAATTATTTTATTATTCCCTCGTAAAACCCAAAAACGAACTTTCATTCTTGACCAACCGCCGTCGAGGTGAAAGTCTTCTTAAGTGAATACCAGTGCTGCAAGTTCAACGGTGCTCTCAGATTTCAATTCTGAGCACCAGTTCAAAAGTTATAAAATCCCACTCGTACATTTACTGAACGTACCTGAACAAAACTTCAGAAATTGATTCCAGGCACACCGGGCCTCAGATTCACACGCTGTTAGTTTTCGTGGACTCGTAAAATTCCCATGTATTTAAGAAAAAAAATTTCCACAGAAATTTTGGGTCTTTACATGGAAGTGCCTCCTCTCCTTGGTTTTTACTCAGTTAGCCCATCATTTAGGGGGGATCCTACTCTTCCATTCATGATAACTCAAAGGGGGGGGGGGTGGTTTATTAATTTAATTTTATTAAATTAATAATCCTCCATTTAACACCTAGCCAATGGTTGCCTCTAATCGGGTGCCTGAAGCCAAAAAACTTTATGTTTTTCCTAAGGTAAACACCAAATTTTGGACTCAAATGTGGTATCATATTTTCAATATGATATTCTCATCAGGAGTTATTCCATTTTTACTGAAAAACTACATGCACATGACAAAATATTTTTAATATTTTTACTATCACCACACCGAGGCTCTCTAGGTCCCAAAATATCACTCCAAATTAGCACTTGTCTTTAGAAATATTCCTATAAATATTCAAAATTCTTACATGGTAAAAATAGAGTCACTAAATTCTCCATACCTTTAGAATTTTCATCATGAAAAGCAAAATCCTATGCACATGGGAGAAAATTGAGCTCTCAGCTAGATCTCCCACACAAGTGAGATCACCAGAGGGTTCCTGTGATATCTACAAACATGCACTTGGGGGAACCAAAAAATCCAAACAATTCCAAAAGTCCAAATCCATCTAGGCCTACATCGTGAAATGTTGCGTGCATGTGTCTCCTATTCTAAAACAGGTGGAAAACACCAAGATCCTAATCTAACTATGGTCACAGAGTCAAGGAGTACACCACCTCACTAACCTGATGCAGATACAGACGTAACTCAAAATTTATCATCTACCCATGGATGAACAACACCCTCAATATCCATCACTAGAACTAACTCTAATACCACAAACTTTGTATCCATTGGCTTCAATCGATATAGCGGTGACCTTATTATCTTCTCAAATGTGGCCTTAACTGGTGTTATGTTGATGATGGAGTGACAACTTCACCACACCAACATGAAAACTGGAAATATGTTTTCGAGAACCTAAACCGTTCACTCTACTTAACATAACCAACCCTCTCTTAGGTGTAATACTGAGGGAAACCAACCTCATCATCACCTCATATCTCAATATTATTGGTGTCATCATCAATCCTTAAAAGGTCAACATAGTCCCCACATTCAGAAAACCCATAAAAAACATGTCCATTGGATATCTAATCACATGAGACCATATAAACAAGATCTCTTAGCTCTTCCTCCTAGCCTCATTGCAAAGCAGATGGGTGACCACCAATGACTAGATACTTTTCCTATTATCCTTAAGCTTATCATGTGTAATTATGATGCCGAGCACATGAGGGTACCAAAAAAACATAGGGATACCTAAGTTTACATGTTGGATCTTACCAGGACCTCATTCTGAAAACCTCCAACCACACCAAAACCCGCAAAGCTCTACACGAGTCAATAAATATGATGAAGAAAATATCAGGATAGTCTATGGGTTCCATTGTACATAGAAGACACCTCTCAATGGGGAGGTAAACCCAACATGTCCTTAGGTAGACTTCCTCAAATCCACCACTCTAATAGGAAACTAAAAGCTCATAGAACTATTGCTCCAAGGGACATAATATACATATGATAAAAGTTGGTTATATCTATACACACATGATCTTTTCCTTCTTGAATTGGGATCACTCCTCAAAAGAGGAAATCTCCATTCTATAATCTAGAAACACTGCCACACCCACCAGTGGCATCCATCTGAGCATGGATGGTAGGAAACAAATCCATACTGAGGAAGATCATCGTAAGGTCTCCCTACCACTACAAAAAGATTCTATGTGAGGAACTTTGCTCCCAAAGTCATGTCACATTTTCAATTGATGTGTGTAGTCATTGATCATATCTGTATGATCCTCTAGAATAAGGGTTGAGAATAAAGGCTCTACTACTATTTCTAGGGTCTCCTCTGACACTCTAGCACAAACCGCCACCTTGAACGCACAATTCAAAGGAAATCATCAGCCATACCTCGATAGTATCCTCTTTGGGAATAACTAACTCAACCACATTGTTTTTTAGTGCATCATAAGAACCTTCCTTAGTTAGGGAATCATCCATCTTTCTTATTAGTCCAAAGATACATCACAAATCACCAAAATAGGGCTCTCTTGATGCTCTGTGTCGCCCTGGATAAGCCTCGATCAAGAATAAGAAATAATAGAGTACCTCACAAAAATGTCTAACAATAATATTGAAAAATTAGAAGGGACTTAGAGTATAAATCTAATCATTCTTGGAGCCTCTATGTCATAGGAATCTATGGAATATAGCTATCCTCACCCCTATCCTCTAGATACCTGAGCATGGTGTGAACCACCTATGAGTTGTGGTGCCAACACATCAAACTATCTTCCAACTCTTGCTTCCCGCCCCACTCCTCATCCACATATTCTATCATGAAAAACTCCATACTTCTATTGCTGTCTCTGCTAGGGAGGTCCATCAACCATCTCCAAATAAAAAACATGTAAGGTTATAAAATCTCATGTGAGATGTAACCATCCATCAAAAGAAAAACACCGCCTCTCTTGTGGATTACAAGACCTAGACTGTGATCACAAAAATTCAGTCCCTCCATCCTAGGATAATATCCTAAAGCATCTCACATGGTAACATCCCTGATCCTTCTGTCATCTACCAATTGTCAGGGTACCAACTATTGTATGCCTAGAACTAATAATAAGAGTATACTCATCCAGAAATATCTCCATCACCAAGGATTTATAAAGCACCCCAACATAGGTGGGAATTCACACTGATATCAATAAATCCATGATATCCCAATGTAAGCCTTTATCAAAGGTCCATGTTTTGAAAAATGGATATCGAACCATATCTAAGGATTATTGTGAAAGGTTTGTGAAACTTTCCAAATAATCTTCCATAATCATGATATCCAATTAAAGCTACATAAGCTCTTGGATACACACCAATCTCAATGAGGATGGATAAAACTATTCCCTAATGATCTGATCAAAATCCATCCAAGTGAGCATCATCTCATCATGGGCCTATGTCACCAAACTCCACCATCGCCCGAATGATATCTATAAAAGACTTTACGATAGGACCACCATATGATCAAGAGGTTTCCTAAAAAGATATAAAACATGTGTGACTTTCTCAATCCAGTCATCAGCCACCTAGGGGTCTGGTTCATCCTGATACCCTAGAGGTTGTTGCCTCTAGAAATCATGCAGCGTACTCATCCTATGTGCATCATCATCCTAAAATTTTGACACAAACTGCTGCTCAATGGGTGGTGGATCGACTGGAGGAACACCCAAAGGTTCCACATCCTATGTAGCGGCCTGCACAAAATCCTCATCACTAGGTAGGTCATCATCACAATCCTACCATGTAACCCTATCTGGCTTTCATCATAGTGGCATCCTAAAATAGAATCAAGATGTGCCATGGTCAAAGATTATATCTAGGGAGATGACTCAATAAGTACATGGAACCCACAATCCAGTCCTATATTATGCACATACCAAAGTTTTCCTATAACCAATGCCTAAATGTACCAAGTCAATAAGTAGTTTATCCGAGTCCTGGTGAGTGGATACATCAGCTGTTGCACCAATATTAGATTCTCTATCCTGAAATATGAGTTTGATAAACTTTAACACTATCTATATAAATCCAAAACCAATCTCACAGACTTTGGTCCCAAGGTATAAATAACTTATTTGATACCACTTTTTTCATGAACTAACCCACCAGGGCTCGATTCATGACTACCCCAAGACCACCCCTAATTGGCCAGGGTTTGGAGACCGATGCCAAGTTGGCACATCATAAACATGGGAGGCATTGACATATGGAACCTATACACATGTACCCACATATATCTCCATAAAATAGTATAGATATAATACTAAATGAAAATAGAATGCAATCATACATTCATCCCACAATCAGAGTATAAAAAAAGAAATGAAAGCATAAAAGGGAAAAATAAAGGCCCACCAAAAACTAAAAAAGAGTCTAACATGATTATAAGTAGGGGACTAATATAAAATGAAACCACTTAAATACACATTGGTTAAGCACTGATATACACATCGTTCTATCTAGATCAATATGTTCCACCTTCTCTATGTCCTCCTAGGACTCTGTTAAAAAGACTATTATCTTTACAAGACATGGAATGTGTAGGAAATTCCCATGTAGGGGTGAGTATTAAAATATCCAGTAGGTACCCCAAAAATTCAAAATAAAAGGGATAAACTGAAAGGAAACATTCTGATCAACCCAAGCCAGAGGGAACCCAAGTGATAGAGAACAAGAAACTCCATATCAACCACTACTTATCTATATTAGACTAGTCAGCTCATCTCCACATGGTGTGTCAATAAAGACATGTGACATCACCGCATTGAATCCTAGAACCACCCAAATATACTCATCTTAGACTCTAAGTATCATGAGGTAGACCTCATAGGTATCCTCAAGATTCTACTCAAGGCACAAAAGGTAATGATAATCTAGGATAAATCACTCCATGAGCATTTCCATCTCTGATGGTACACATATGAGATATATCAATCATTGAGAATAGAACTACCATCCTTGATGTAATTTGTATGAGAGATCAAAATCCCTTAGGTATCACTAAACTGATGGAAAATCCCTACCATCCCAAGTGGAATACATCTAAGAGAACATGCTCATTAGGTCTTTACATAAAGAAAGTAATGTTGTCACTAAACGGATCTCAATACTCAGATATGAGATCTCACCCATCCTAGATATGGAACACCTAAAACCCTACTATAAACAATGAAGATATCATCACTTAGATAGGGGATCACACCTAGGAACATTGGGGGACACCACAAACCCAATCTAGAACTTGTGAGATCATATTTCTCAGATGGGGTATCACACCCAGAACCATTGGGAGATGCCACAAACCATATATAGTCTCAAATATATGATATATAGAAAGGATATCATGCCCAGGACCACTGGGAGATACTAAAAATACAAATATGGATCCAACTGCCAAATATGGGATCTTACTCACGATGATACTGAAAACCCCACTAGAACCCACCACCGAGTAGGGGATCATACCCATGACAATACTACAAACCCTACTAAAACCACATTCCATGTAGGGGATCATTTTTCCAATGATACTAAAAACCCTACTGAAACCAGCCACTAAATAGGGGATCATATATCTGATGATGCCTTAAATCCTATTAGGTTAGACTTCTAGATAGGGGATCACTTCCCTTTGTAATAAGGTCACAAAAATACCACGAACTCTACATAGGAATGGAAATATAATGGAGGATCTCACCCCAAACTCCAAAAGGGATACACTAACTCTATCTGAGCTTATCATGTCTAGGGGTTCATAATCCTGTGTTAAGGATGTAATTCCACATAGTACTCTCATAGGGATAGACCAATGGAATCCTTTCAATGGATACTAGTCTATATGTTACTATCAAATGAACCACTAACCTCACATCACGTCGCATCTCACACTCTAAAAATATGGCCACCATCACGTTCCATGTGAAAAAAATACTCAAGATAGGCTAATTTTGGGTCTCCATCTGATTCAAGAAGATATAATGTGTGAGGGAGAAGTGTACAAGGGGAGAACACAATGTGTACCCACAACACATGGTGTGTCTCTAGAACCATCCCTTGGATATGTCCCCTCCCAGTCCTTAGTGTGTATTTGGGAATATTCATGGAATGTGACCTCATTTGGTCTCATGGGTGTGTCCTCACCCATACATAGTTGTTTGGACGTGTTATGCCACAAAGAATGTACCCTTGGTACAAAGCATGTCTTGGATATCCAACCACTTGGTCATGTCCTCATCCCATGCCTGTGTAAGGTACCCCATGTCTGTGTACTTTCCATGTATGTTCACATGACCATGTCCCTTGACATAACTACCTTGGACATGTCCATCGACCACATGACCTGGGATCACTACATGACATGTACCCGAAGTACATGATATTTAGTTTCCAATGATTATATCCCCTAAACGGGAAGAAAACATAGCATGTGCTCCTCTGCACTATATGCCGTGTGATTGAGAATTCCAAACAGGAATTCCCTATAAACCACCCAAAACTCTTCAGTTTCCACAAAAACCCACATATATACCCATATAGGATCACTAGTAGTCGTAATAGGGCTCTAAAATTTCAAAACAATTAATTAAAGAGGATCAAGATATAAAACTCATAAATCCACCTACCTCATGGAGAAACCCCAAAGCTTCAGGTCCAAAATGGCACTTGAAACCAACTGCACCTCGATCCAGTGATGATTGGCATCAAAACAAGGATTAGTGGTGCTTCCACTCCTTAGTTCCACTTCAGTTCATTCATCACACATGGGGGGGTATCCTTATATATCATGCATGAGAACCTAAAGGGGGAAGGGTTTGTTAATTTAATTTTATTAAATTAATAATCCTCCATTTAACTCCCTATCAACGGTCGCTGCCAACTGGGTGCCCGACGCTGACAAACTTTATGTCATGCTTTGGGTAAACACCACATTCCCAACTCAACCAGGGTCTTAGATTTCTAATCCAAAACTTTGATCAATATTTATTCCACTTTTACTAGAAAATTGCACATTCTTGAAAAAATATTTTTAATATTTTTACTATCACTGTACCGTGGTTCTTCGGACCCCAGAATCCCATGCCAACTCAGCGAATAGCTTTGAAAATATTATTATAAATTTTACCAAGTCTCACACGATAAAACTAGAGTCACTACATAGAAGTATTTAATATTTTAAACAACTTTATTAAGAGGAGTAACACACATACTGAGATATTGGTATGATATTTAGGTCGATTTAGGTACCAAACCAAATTTATTTAGGTGAAAATTGAGAAATATAATTTGATAATCCAATTATACAAGGAAGAAGGTAGTGTTTGAAGGATAAAAATTTTTACATAGTTATTGTCTTTAAATTATGGATATGAATTTAATTTCAAACCAAGTCCCCTATACCTTTAAAACATTAAATATCTCATTTATTTTTAGTTGAATCTGTTTTAGTTTAATTTTTTTTCAAACCATCAAATCCCCAATTTATATTTTCTTTTACAAAAACAAAAAAAGTGATAGTTTTGAAACTCAGGATATATCCTCCTCGAGAGAAAACCTTGGGGTTACTGTATTGCATTCTTTAAGGGGATAAATAATTGATTGAGGTTTTTTGATAAAAATAAAAATTATCAATCCACCATAAAACTTAATGGAAAAACCAAATAACATCAACCATGAAACTCAATGCACAAATATAAATAATACATACTATGAAAATTAATTCACAAAACCAAATAACATCAAACATGTAACTCAATTAACAAAACCACAACTACAATGACATACCCCAAGAAACTCAGTGCCTTGAAAAAAATCAATAATTCACATAATCCATATAATAAATCATTAAAAATAAACCAAATTTAAGAAACATTTAACCAACAACCCCATTCCCACTCACATTGAAAAAATTCCACATTTTTTTAAATCACCCACCCACATAAAAACCCATGTTTTCTTTATTCACCAAATTAATCATTCCAAAATCATCCATTTTCAATCTCAATCAAATCACAACCAAATCACTAAATTATTCTAAATCCATAAAATAATTTTATTAAAAACTAATATATAATCTCATATGATATAGGAACATAATAACATGAGTTAGAATCCACCTACCTCAATCCCGACATTAGAGTCAATACACACTACCAAATCTAAGACCCTTAATCCTCTTAGAATCATCCAAACCCTAACAAAAAAGCCTTATGAAACGGGTTTCTCCATGCCTTGACAAAACCCCCATTTCAAAACCCTATATTTGGAGAGAAACATGAGAAAGAAAGAAATAGGAGAGACATACCTTTTATCCAACACCCAAACTTGCAAGGATTCAAGGTCAAAGATATATAAAGAAATAGATCCACCAAAACAATCCAAAATATCCTAAGGAACTCTCTATCATGGGTTAGGGTTTTAATGAGGATCAAAGGATGGGTTTTGGGTGTTTAAAATTAATTTTTAGGCATTTTTTAATGGTTCCAAAACCCGAATACATGGTCTTGGGTGACCATGCATTGATTGTAAAACCCCTAGTATATAATTTTCAAGGTTTCACAGTCTGACCTGAATGATCACTAGTGATGGTGAAATTACTATTCATACTCTACTGCCTCCTTAACTAGGATGCACATTCCAACCTGCTTAGTGGTAGGGACCATGTATTGGCTGCGTGTCTCCCATCAGACACCCATTTTCCACCTCCACCCCCTCCTAACTACTCCAAACACTCCCTAACCTCCCCTAACACTTTCAGGACACCCTAAAATACCCAAAAAACTTCAAAATAACTTATTCCCATAATCAATACCAAATGAATCAAATTATTTTCCTTTTATCCAATACCCGAGCCTTATAATCCCACCCTCCTAAAATGTTTTTTATTATAAAAGAACTAAGTGTAAGCTACTAAATCAACACATATTAAAAAACCCAATTATGATAACTCTACCCAATATTATGATTTTCATTCTAAAAAAGATGGTAAACATTTTTATCTGCCTACTCCTTTATTAAAAATGATAACTGCCCATGCACTCCCCACCATCAATATTTTTCTTGGGAAAGAAAAATCCACCAAACCATGTATGATTATCATATCCTTGTTAGACATACATATGAGAGAACTGGAAGCTACCGTGGTGTATGTCATTCTACCAAAATGTCCTCCTAAATCCATGGAATCCCATAGCTAATTCATGCACCAAGTCTATAAAAAAAAATATAACTCCAAAAACACATTCAAGTAACACTTTATCATCAAGCCAAGATATTCCTATACCCAGATGATCACTAAATGAACCTTACACAAAATTCACTATCCTTGACATATAATTTACATAAGATCCTACGCATTATATTCCTTGACTCATATTGAATTTTTTACTGAAAGGAAAACCCAAAATGGTCACCAAACATACATTGAACATATGAGTTTCCTCAAGGAAGATTTAAACCGTTCAACTACCAAAATTGAAAAAAATAACCATGAAACCACCAAAACATTCATCCAATACAACTTGAATATACATCATAGGTTCTAATGCCAAAATTTATATCTATTTTATTCATCAAATAAAAAAGTTTTTTCCAAAAATAAACACTTAAATCACTTCACACAAGCACTTATTTACCATATGCCTTACCCCACACCTAACCTTTGTCCATCCAAGGTGAACTGTTGTTATTAAATTACAACTGTATTCTTCCCACCTAGGAAAATGTTGAAAATAGGGGTTCATCCAGCCTAAAATAATTGATTATAATTGATCCAATCTTCAAAAATAATCCACCATGCTAAAACTACCATACCAAGATTTGATTGTTTCCCCAAATCCATCCCAAGAATCTAAATATTGAAACCCAACCATAACTTTCTCAAAGCTTCCAAGATAAGCCACCATATTTCAAAGGTTTATGATTATAAAAACCATCATTCATCCCAAAAACTCCCTTGATACACTAACCCCAATGCTAAGATAGAATCCATACCCATACAGTTTCAATGATACCATCTAGATGTGCACACATTTTTTCGACCAATCATAAATCCCAACTCCTTTACATAGGAACAACTTCCCATTAACCATCATGAAAAAATATACACTCACTTACTACAAATGATATCACTATTACATCAAAGACCTTCCAAACTAATCACTTGAACATCCAACCCTATCTTAAAATACCTAGTATATATCCACTTACTTGGAAGAAAGAACTAGATTCCCTCTACCATTCCACTTATATGAAAAACATCCATACTATACCATTAAGCTAACACAACAACTTTAATCCAACTATGTATCTATACCAAAACCTATTTCCAACCCAAGGCAACCCTAAAACAGCTCGTAAGGTTCCTTTAAATCCACTCCGTTATGAATTTACTAACAAACCCAGCTAACACCCTAGAAGCAATCCATATTTCAAAACCACTCCCAACTAAAAAAAATCCACTAGTAAGTATTATAAACCATACACCTGATTTAATCCAATAACCATTTCTTGGTATAACCTAATGTGGTCACCCCTTCATGAAGGGACTCAAAGACCACAAATAGAGGGAAACTACCCATAATACAAGAGACTTTCCACAACCTACCAAAAACCCAAACCCGAGTCCTTACCTATTAATATATACCAACAACCCTATATTTCTTAAGGAATAAAAACATAAAAGGTACTCTATGATCTAATCTATTCCACCCTAGGATAAACCACCTATTATCAATATGAAACCAATAAGTAAACCTTCTCCATCTTAGGTTAAGCTCCACAACATAAATATCCAACCAAGGATCAAATCTGATCCATCTGGGGCTAACCTACCCACTACCAAAACAAAATTCCATACCAAGTATTTCCTCCCAAACCCATTAAAATATTTCAAACATCCACAATAATAACATATGCCAAGCATATTCATAGAAAAACCACTTTTTCCTATAAATTTTTTAATCAAAAAATATATTTTTTCAAACAACACTCCGTGAAAACCATTTTAAATCCACTTTAAAAATTATTAAATTTTTTTAAAATGACATTCCTAAAAAATATGAAACTCATTTAAAACCCATTAAAATACACCATTTTACAAACCAACCAGTGCGATGATTTTTTAAATAAAACATTAACCAAGTCTAAAAAAATCAATTTCTAAAAATCACTTTATGTTAAAATAAACCCACCCCTAGGTTTAACCCAAATTCATTAACATGAAAAATTATAACATTAAAACTTGGACCCCTACTGATTTTTTTAAACCACTATAACACGCTTGAATAATTTCAAAATTCCACTTATTTTCAAAAAACAAAAAAAAAACAAAACATGATCTCACAACCATTTTGAAAATCATATCCCACTAACTATATACAAAAATATTCATTTTGAAAAATGAAAAAACGTGATAAAACCTCAAAAAACTTCCAAATGTTTTTAAAAATACCAAGTATCATCACCATTCTTTGAAACCACCATGATCAAATACATTTCATAAAATTAAACCTTTTCACATTTTTAAACATAGTTAAACCACTCCACTTTTTTTAAGTAACCATTCCAAACTCTCAAAAGGATAATTAAGTTTATCCCACATTTGAAAAACCACCACCTTTTTATTTACCAATTAGGTTCAAAACAAAAATTCTCCACAAAAATTCTCATCACCACTTTTAGTTGTTAACACAACATGAAATTTTTTTCCATAAAACAAAAAATTCTCATAATATTATTCAAAATATTTAAAATAAAAGAATCATTTTTACAAAATAAAAAAGTAAACACAACAAGTTTTCACAACAAAACTAACAAAAACAAGAATTTCCATTCCATAAAGTTAACTACCAATATTGTGCCAAATATGTCACCACCCAAAAAAAATGTTTTTCCTTAGATTTGGAGTCCTTTGTTGACTTTTTAAATTGTTCAATGTCTAAACCAATCTATGGAATCCTAATAAAAACAATTAAGACTCAATAACTTTGATCAAAATAACATGTAGTAAAATATAGACTCATATAAATTATTTTAATCAATCAACCCTTACCCTTTTACAAAATGACAAGTACACATTTATATCTATATAATTTCACGAATTTCACTTTTCCCAACCTGTTATTAGAGAATAACAACAACCAATACCATATATAAAAGCCTTTATTTTTCAAAAATACCACCATGAGGGAATTAACCTTCCATTTATTGGGTTTAAAAATCATTTTGTAGAAAAACACAACAAAAATCATAAGAAACCAACTATATTCCATGAAATCACTATCATGGTACTAAATGATACATGAGAAACAAGGCCCATATCTATGAAATGTCACCAAGACACACCACTTGGTAAAAGAAAACCTAAAATAACTTTTTTTTGAGTTAACCAATACCTCAAATTCTTGATATCCTTTAAGAACATAGGTTTCACTATAAAGATGGGGAGCATACATTTTTATATTTTACCTTCTAAGTTCCAACACATCCTATATCCACACTTACTAGACTAAGAATAAACCCAATTGATACCATTTTCATCATCCCTACCCATCCCAACTACTCAATCCCGACCCTGAGTTGAATTGGAATGCTACTTGACCCTTGGAGCCATCGCCAACCACCAAAGGATCGATATATAAATACAAAAACCAATAAAAACCATGGAAAATAGTGAATAGTATAGAATCAAAAACAGACAAATACCTTCAATATAATACATAGGAAAAACTATAAATGAATGTACATGAAACCATATTACATAGGTACAAAAATACAATACAATAACCATCCTGATCAAAATAAAACTCTGGTCAATAACCAGACTTTCATCATCAACGACACAACCCATCCACCACCAGTCTCCACTAGACCACCCCCATCACTCCATTACAACCAAATAAGAATCATATTGTAACCTAAAACCCATGTAATTTCGTGAACCAGACTGAATACCCTAGTATACTGATACCCGATCCAGTTCTGACATGGCCTGAAGGGCATTCTTGATCCCCATGGGTTGGTTACTAGCACCTAGAATCATATCAAGATCAGGAGGGAATTTTTTTCCATAAAATAATGGAAGATAAAAGATAATGGTTTTTATGTCAATAATACTCAATGAGAAAGTACCAAAATCAAATAGGCAAACAGAACCCAAAATAGTAGATCATCAAGAGACACAACATCTGTCAAGATAAAACTCAGAAACAACATGTAATAAGTGGATCACATCTTCACCAGTCACCTCCATCACTATAGGTCCCACAAACCAAGTAAAACCACCACCTCCAAGTGGTTATTTTCTTCTTCTCAGAACTAGAATAATATAATCTACAAACACCCAAAGGTAAAGGTAGGGTGTGAGCTAAATTTCCCATAATAGGTTTAGAACTAGAATCAACCATTGAAATCTTATCATGTTGGATAAATGGGAGGGTATAGATTTGAACATCGGTACAAGAAACCATACAACTCTATATGGGGAAATGCTAGAAGATAAATCTTTACTGGTTAGGTACTTAGGAGCTATATTAACATAATCTTGAGAGGGGCTTATATGGGTGTTTGTTCTTTGGGATTCAAAATAAGCCATGTACAAGATCCAGTGCCTCTGGGCCTTCAGGGCCTGTTAAGGTTACCCATCAACCCAATTAAAAATGGGATTATCTAAAAATTAATAAAAATTTATGGCCTTTAGGCTTTTAGTTAGGGTCTCACCAAGTATTCCATAAAAAGATATATAAAAATTAAACCATTTATGATTTCAATTTAAATAAAGCAAGGAATGAAATTTATATATTTTTTTAAAAACATTCTTTGTAATAAAAAATATGGAAGATAAATAAAAATAGGATTAAATGAACATGTTATATAAAAAATTTATATAAGAAAGTTGGAATGAATAAAATAGTTCTATAATCAATGGAATGTATAACCAAATCAAACACAAAAAATAACCATGATAATAAGCCCCGAGGAATATTAGTTTTTAACTACAGGATCCTCACATTTCTTATTTATCAACATGAATAAATATATGTGTGCACACTAAAATAAACACCCTAATAGGGGACCCATTATGTGAAATCAATCAACACCCCATTAGGGGACCCATCATAGGAAATTATTATAAACTTGATTTAGTTATTGTTGTAATATTCAATCCATTTTTAGGGAGTTAGAGTACTTGTGTTCATGTCCTAATCACATAATAACTACTTAGGCTCACATGTGCTTAAACCAATAAACTAATCAATAAATTATTTTTGGTAAAATAATTAATTTAAAATCAATTCATCATTCACAATTCAATCTCTAAAAATTAGTTTTCAATATTCCTTATCAATTTCAAAACCAAATCATAGGGTTTTCATAAATTCATTCACTTTAAAATAATCTTTAATTTTAATCCAATTTTTTCATGAATCACATCAAATCATTTCAACAATTCCACTTCCAAATAAATCCATAATTTTTCTCAAATCCACCCAATAATTCAATTCCATTGAAATTGGGGGGGGGGGGTTTCACAATTATACTCCATTTTTAAATCACACATCCAATAATATCAAATATGGGTTTTTAAATAATTTAAAAATTTATTCAAAATCAATAAAGTAATTTGGGTTTCAATTTTAGGAAAAGAAATATGGAACCACCCACCTTTAATGGCATGATCAAATCAACACAACACCCACATTGAGATATGTCAATGAATAACGAAGGTGTAAGAGATAAAGAAATCATACCTAGGATCAAGATCTATAAAAATAGAGATTAGATCCATCAATAACATGATAATATATCACTATATAATAAGGATAGAATAAAAGATCAAAATAAACCACATGATAGTAGATTTACTTATCAGAGAGGGATCAAAATCTTCCAATAACACTTTGATTTGAAAGATAATAGTTTTAGAGGGACAATGGATCCTCCAGGGAGCCTCCAAATGAATAAGAAACTAATTTAGTTTGAGTGGGGTTATTTTGTAACCTTAAATTATAGTCTATGGATTTTTAATTAATTTTTCAAGGGGTTAAAAACCTTCATTCACAATTTATTGTATAGGATGCATGGTTAGTAGTAACCATGTTACCTAAGCATGTTACTTTACCAGAATTCTGGATGGGGTGAATGGTTTTGATGCATGGTTTAACCAACTATGTTCTAACCATAAAAAACCCACTATCTATGAAATGAATGATTTGGATGGGTGGAAAACATGGTTTTGAAAAAATGTGTGCCCCATTATAGTTTCTCAACCTTGGACACATGATTTATTAGGCCAAATAGAATAGTTTTCCCTAAGTATGCAACCATTCAAAACCCAAAAAAGTTCCATTTTTTTTTCAAACTTCACCCCACTGGAATAAGTATTAGTCAAAATATGATCAATAAAAGGGTGAAAAATTACCTAAAAATAAGTAATGAGATGTTACAACCTCTCCATCATAAAGATTTTTTGTCCTTAAAAATTCTATCAAGAAGATTTCATATTAAAGAGATAAGGAAATAACCTCTCATAAAATCCTCACACTCCCACATATCGTGCGAGTTATAACCATGATTCCATATCACATAGACCAAAGATATCATCTCCCATTAATGAATATTTTTCTTAGAATCAACAATACTTATTAGATGATTAGTCATATATAAATAGAGTTCAACATCAAGATCTTCCCATATCAGGACATGATAAGGGTTAGAAAGGTACTTTCTAATCTATGATACTTGAAACACATTGTGGATCGAAGTCAACTGTGGTGGAAGTGAAAATAGTAATACACTTTCCCCACCTTATCAACAATATCAAAAGGAACCACAGACCTCAACCCAAGATTTCCATATTTCCCAATACATAAGTGACCAAAATGAGGTGAAAATATCAAGAAAACCAAGTCACCAATAAAAAAATCTAATGGTATTGATGAATATCATCATAGGATTTATACTGGATCTATACTGTCATCATTCTCTATTGAATCAACTGAATCTTAGCTATCATCTCTTAAAATAAACTTGGTCCAACCAAGGAAGTATCACCAATATCCATCCAAAAGAGAAGAGATATAAAAGGATGACCATGTAAGGCCTCAAAATGATCCTTTCTGATAGTGTATTGGTAACTATTGTTTTATGAAAACTCAACTACCAAGCTCCACCAAAATCAAGAACGCAAGCACGTAGCATGTACTTAAGAATCTGTATAGCTCACTATATTTGAATATCTATATGCAGATGATATTCCATGATAAAACATACCTATGATCCCATTTAATCACGGAGGTCTCTCCAAAAATGATAAGTAAATTGGGTATCCTTATATAGACTATAGTAGAAGGAAATCCATAAAAATAGAAAATCACTTTCACATATAGACTTTCCAAGTCCTCAAATTTGGTTATGTATTGAATGGGTATAAAGTTAACTAATTTGGTCAGAATATAGATCAAAACCCATATCACATTCTTCCCATTATGGGAACATGGTAACCTAATCACAAAATCTATAGAAATATTATCCCACTTCCAATTAATCATTAGAAGTTTCTGAAGAAAACTTGAAGGTCTATAGTGCTCATATTTGACCTACCAACTAGTATAACAATAAGAAACAAATAAAAAAATGTCCCATATCATAACTAGCCACCAAAAGCATTGTTATATATCATAGAACATCATTTTAGTACCAAGGTTCACTGCCTACTTGGAATTATGGAAATCCCAATCACATTCTTTCTCACAAGAAAAGGTACATCGTACCAGTTCTAGAAACACAGGATAACCTCTGAAGAGAAAAACCACTCACCAATTGTCTCCCCACTATAAAGAGAGTCTCTAATTCCACAAAATTCATCATTAATCTACTTCTCCCAATTAATCACATTGAGAAGAGAATAGTTCAACTACACTCTTTCCAAAATGACCTCATTCTCATTCTCCTAGAATCCCAAATGAATATGAGTAAAGAGAGCCATAAAATTCCACTTTTATGATGATTCTTTCATGGCCAAGGTTATAAGTTTTTGTCTCAAACCATCAACAATGACATTAACCTTACTAGGGGTGTAGGCAATGTTGAAATCAAAATACTGCATGTACTCCACCAAATTTCTATGCTAAAGGTTCAAATATTTTTGTGTGAATATATAACTTAGGATTTTGTGGTAAAAATAAATGGTAAACCTTTATAAAAAAAGGTAATGTAACAAACTATGAAGAATATGTATCATGGACACTAGTTTGATATAATGTGTTAGATAGTTCTTCTTGTGTGGCCTAAAATTTCTGGAATCATAGGCTTCCACATGATAAACCTGCATGAGAATTCAACCCAAACCTAAGTTTGATGCATCAAAAAAATACCATATAGCCCTTACCAACCTATAGAAGACTTGACATTGGTAAAAAATTCAAAAAGTGTTTCAACTCATAAAAATAATTTTTAAATTTCCTATCCCATAATAAATGAACCCATTTTCGAGTAAGAGCGGTCATTAGAGAAGCTAGCTTTGAGATATGTTTAACCGACCTATGGTAATATCCCTCTAGGCCTAAGAAGCTCCATATCTAAAAAAAACTTATGTGGTTTCACCCATGTCATAACATATTTCACCTTTTCAGGATCAACTGAGATACCATGTTCCAAGAATACATGTCCCAAGAACTTCTCTTCTCAAATCCAAAAATTACATTTTGAAATATTAGCATAAAGTTGGCGATTTATCAAAATTTAAAGAACTAATCTAAAATAACTCACATGTTCTTTCATAGTTTCGGAGTAAAACAAAATATCTCCCATAAAGACTACCATGAATGAGTTGAGGTTCTCATGGAATATCTTGTTCATCAATTCCATAAAAACTACAGGAGAATTGGTTAGAATAAAAGTTATAACAAGGTACTCATAATATACATACCTACTCTTGAAGGTAGTATTATGAATGTCAAATTCATTAATTATGAACTAGTGATAACTAGATCTAAGATTAATCTTTGAGAACCACTTTCCCCATTTCAAATGATAAAAAAAATCATCTATTCAAGGTGATAAATACTTTTTATTTACCATAACACAATTGAATTATCAATAATCAACACATAGGAGAAGTGTTCCATAAGCATTCTTAGGAAAAATAATAGGCATCGCCCAAGGTGATACACTCGAGCATATAGAGACTTTATATTAGATCATACAACTAGATATTTAACTATTTTAATTCAGTTGGTGCCATATGGTAAGAGGGAATCAATAATGGCTGAGTACCAGGTACTAAATCAATAGAGAAATCCACCTCTCTTACCAGTAAAAAACTAGATAAATCTAGAGTAAAAACATCAGGAAACTCGATGAAAATTAGAGGGAGATCATCACTAAAATATTATAACTCCAAATAAAAATAAAACACTTATATTTCCCTACCCAAGTCTAGAAAATAAGGTCTATCTCTACTCAAGTTGGGGTCCCACTCTCCCTAAAAAACATGACACACACCATCAAGAATAGTAAATGAGACCCATGGAAGTTAACAGTTAATCCAGGCCTTATGATCAATAATAAAATTGATCCCAAAAATAAGATCAAGAGGTTTCATGTAGAGAACTAGAAAATTCTAGGTAATCTATATCTCTGATAGAGAGAAAATGCAAGAGGGACATCAGTGACCCTACTTTCTCTTTGTTTTGAGGGTAATAACAATATCTATCACATAAGAAAAAATATATGTATAAATATTTAGAAAGTTTACAATATGAGTCGATATAAATGAGTGAGATAAAATAGTATCCAATAAATTAGTCACTAAATATGAAACTATAATGATGGTACCTATTACAGTCACTGGACCCACATCAGCTTCCTCTAGAGACTCTTCCACTGCATGAAGAAGTCTCTTTATGGATTACTATGGATAGAACCACTTAGTTTTTGAATAATCTTATTTTATTATAGTAATTTTATGTGATGATGATCCCATGCTAATTATCTAATTAGAAAAGACATGAAATAACTTCTGCTGGTGACCTGAGTGTTCACATGAACTATAGATCTTGGGAACCTCAATGAAAACCTATTTCAAATGCACAAAATTTACACACTGAAAGAAACCTATAGGTAATGTTACAAGAAATTAAGAAGTTATGGATGATGATTTCTATCAAGATCCACCATGAGACTCATCTTGATTTATCTTTAATTTAAAGTAAATAATAGAATTTCCACTATAAGAAAAAGGAACTCCTATAAACCCTAACTTACTATCTAGGTCAATCTTAGCCATCAACGCTCTTTCCAGAACATCTGTATAATTTGTGAGCTTTAACATGAAATCCTGAGATCAAATATCAGACTAAAGACCCATCTAAAATCTTTAATCCCTCAACTTATCATTTTTACCACCTTAAGAGAAAACTGAACAAGTTTAGCAAAGAAGTTTTCATACTAATCCATGATCCTATCACCTCACTGAAGGTTAAGGAACTCCATATACTTTACCAAAACTATGGATTCTGGATAAGACTGATTAATTAAAAGAACTCTAAAATATTTACACTCCATGACCTCATGTTTCTTTACCGACACTACCAAATTCCACCATCTCCTACTAAGTCTTTCTATCTTTAAGGTATCACAATTTACCCTTATCGAGTTAGGTGTTTCCAAGAACTCAAAAAACAACACAATTTTTTTCCCGACCAATCCCCTATCTCTTAAGGATCATTTGAGCCTTGGAATGTTTGTGTATTCTAGTGAAGAAACATTTGAGAATGATATATATATTCATACCTTTGAGGTTCTACTACTATATCCTAAACTAGAATGAGTGATAGTACCTATCCTAGTTTTTTTATAGTACACACCACTATCTCAATAATATTCTAGTCCACTGGAGGATTCACTCACTGTGGTTCACCAACATCTTCCTATAATGGCCTATTAAAACGTCTTCAAAGAGTCATGATGCTATACAACATCAATAGAAAACACTAAAACATCAGTAAGGATACACATATAATCAACACAATCAAGAGTTACAAGGATATCAAATTAATCATATAAACAAGTAAAATAATAGAACCAGATCATAAAATTCATCAAATAAACTTTTCCCAAACACACATGGTGACTTAAGGCTCGTTATAATGAGAGATAGCCAGAAACTCACTCAAAAATACCTCTTAAGTCCAAAAAATACTACCTCTTATCTATTAGCACAACCCAAACTATATACCAACATCAAGGAAAGATTCATAACCTATACCACTGATACTACTTTTTCATGAATCATCCCAGATACCTTGGTAAAATGATAATCAAGACAATTGTGACATGGACCAAAGGGAATTACTAATCACTATAGGTCAATGACTAGCACCTAACATCATATCAAGATTAAGAGGGAATTATTTTTTACAAAAAATAGTGGAAGATAAAAGATACAAGTCAGTATGTCAACACTCATCAAGGAGAAAGTACTAGAATCAAACTGGTAAACAAAACCCAAAACAGTACATCATCAAGAGACACAACATCTATCAAGATAATACTAATAAATCCCATATAATAATTGGATCATATCTCCACCCACAAATCAAGTACAACCACAACCATAAATTTACACTTTCCCTTTTCTTAGACCTGACATAAGATAATCTACAAACACCCCATGACAAAGGTAGGGTGTGGGCTAATTCAAGACCCATAGTTTCAATTACATGACCATTTATTCATATATTTTGAGTTGATATAATGTTAAAGTTATGTTTTGGGAGGTTCTAAGGAATTTTTTAATGTTTTGAAGGCATTTCTAGTGGTTCATGGTTTGTGAATGGTAAGTAGAAACTGTGCACAATGCAAGAGAAGAAAATGGTCACTGGGTATGCACACAGTTGGAACATAGTTTTTTAAACCATATTAGTGCCTAGGGGAAACCATGAAGCTTCAAATGGAGGAAAAAAATGGTTGGCACATGGTCTGTCTAACTGTGTGAGCCAACCATGAGAGGTGTGGCCTTGAGACAAAAGCACCACATGGTAGGCTTACAATTTTCCAAAAAATGAGGCTAAACCATGTGGTATATAGTTTAAACCCCTAAAAAGTTGGATATAATCCAAATTAATCCCCAAAATATACTTTAATCACCTATTACTCTATATTTATAATTCCATTAACTCCCTAGTCCTGAGAGATTACCCCTTAAATTCATAAGTAATTCTTAGGCAAATCAAAGTGTGTTGGAGACCCATATTCATTTGTAAGTATCTTTTTTTTACTTTTTCTTCTTAGATACCTTGTTATTATATCTCTAGGAATCATAGATTTAGTCCTTTATAGATACATATATGTTTTTATATTTCAATATTGATATGATATTATTGGATATAGTGAAAGTAATGTAGTTTATGATCAGATATAGAATTTCTAAGTGTCGTTCTACATTTTCAACAACCATTGAGAGGTATATGGATTCTCTCTACTCTCTACTTGAATTAGAACTTGAAGGATTGGTTTTGATTAAATGTTTTTCTTGAATTTTTTGTTAAATACTTGTGTGATTCATGATATAAATCATGTTTTTGGTCATGGTTTGGAAATTAGGGAAATTGGAGGGATTTAAAAAAAACCACTTTAGTTATGGTTTTAAAATGAATTTTTTAAAATTATGAAATGGTTTGACGAAAACAAGATATTGATAGAATTATTTAAAGAAATTTTTGGTTCCTTTTATGAGAAATGGTTTGAAATTTTATTTATTATACATTGTTGGGGTGAGTTCATTCCTTAACATGACCCCGTGAAAGGGGCATGTGACATTAGGGCACTTGGTATTAGTCACCTTGTGATGACTTGGTGGATTGATGAGAGATTTCTCATGAGTATGGAACTATCACCCTAGAATGCATGGTGCGTGTGTGGATACATGGTTATGGGAATTCAAAATAAATGGATAAATATTTTAAAGGATTTATTTTATTTCTTTCTATGTAAATTTTTTATGTATTTGATATAAACTATTTTTACTACCTAAAAATATTTTGTATAAAATGTGCTAAATGATTATTATCCTAGTGGTGTGAGTTGGGATATATGTGGGGAAATCCTAATAAGTTTAGACTCACCCTCTAATTGGGAAATATTGTGCATTTTCATATTTCATCTATCAATACATAGTTAAATGCAAGATATCTCAGTCCTTTAGTGATTTTTCTTAATACCATGGTCGTAGCATGTGGAGTTGGAGCTTGAGGTGGGTTGGGTGTTGTTTGTATTGATTACACTTTGGTGTATTTGGTTTAAATTTTATTTTTGGTATTTTTTATTATTATCTTTTGGTTTTCTCTTTTACTATAATATTGGTTAATGTTTTGGTTATGTTTTGAGTTATATCTTGTACTCATGCATTATATAGATGATTTTATGTTTATTGTGTATGTTGTTCAAGTGTTTTATCTTAAAAAGGAAAAATTGTCCCCCAAATGTTCTTGAGGCCCTTGTTATTTATTTCTAACCTTTGATGTCTTAGGGATTTCACCTAAGTCCTAGTAGCTTCCCCATCACTCCTTAAGCCAATACAAGGGGTGGGATGTTACAAATGGTATCAGTCTTGGTCGGTCTGTCTCTCTTTTGGGATAAATGGTATCATATTTTTCGGTCCTTGAGTTAGAAATGGTATCGGTATATCTTTGGTATGGTATTAAGAAGATAAGATCATTATAAATTGAAATGTATATCATAAAACGTAATAGTTAACATTTTTTATGCTAAACTCGAGTTACTAGGGTGTTTGGGTACATAAGTGTTTCAATATACTTTTAGGTGTATTTTCACCTCATCATCATGGGTTTATATAATGAGAATTTCATTCCATGTATTGATAGTAAGACTTAATACAAGGAATATATTGTTCATTCTGATTTTAATGGTTAATGAAATGGTGGAAAAGTGTTTATTTTTGAAAATAGTTAAATTGGTTGATTTTTAGAAAAATGGTTTCAGTTTTTTCAAAAATGACTAAAATAATAATAATGATTGGATTTTTAAAGGAATGGATGTGTTATGTGTTGATATGGTAATTTGGAATTTCTAATAATTCATTTGATGGTAAGTGAGACTAAGTGATGTTTTTATGGTTATATCAAATGGAACTAGATAGATGTTATAGGAATAAATTAGAAGAGGATGCTAAAAATGCAGTTTCAACTGAGCTACAAGTGAACCAAAGTCTAGTACAAAGTATTGTATATGATTTTTAGGCTATGGATAGGGGTAATAAAAAAGATGATCCCCAGAAAGTAAAACATTAATTTCAGTTCCAAAAGAAGAACCTTACCACCTTTTTGGTGGATTCGAAGATGAAAAAAAGAAGAAGTCTAGTTGAATAAGATGAATTAAATCTTCGATTTCCTTAAAACACCAAAAAAGTTGAAGGTAAAGTAGTAAATGTATATGTTAAAAGATCCAGCATGCCAATGGTGGTATTGGTTTCTCAAACGAAAGTTGACTAAGGCATGACAAGAGAGGATTATGAGGTATTATTTGACAAGAAATTATATCCTAATTTTTTTAGATCACTAGAATAATTTATTTCTTTAGTTTAAAGTAAGAAAATATCTCACTAATAGAGTATATAGATAAATTTATGAATTTAATTCACTTTTCCCTGGATGTTTCTACAAGCACATCCTCGAAGGAATGCGTTTTTGAGTTGGGGTCATGACCATACATTCAATAAAATATTTCCATTATTTTTATAATAGACTATATAGAAATGGTTAGTAGAGTGATGGTGGATGAAAGGGATATCTTGGGAAATACGATTAGAGGAAGCATGTTTATTCCTATGGGAATATGTTAAAACTCTAATGATGGTATAAATTGAAAGATGGACACCCACTTCTAGAGTGGTGGGACACCTCAGAATTAAAACATGGGATAAATAAATATTCCACCTAAACTGAAAAGTAATCTAGTATGTTTTCAATGTTGATATGTCAAACATATTAAGTGAGATTATATATCACCACCTAGAGAATGTCACAACTTTAATCAGATAGTCCATATTTAGAATTATTATCCCAGTGTTCCAAGGTTGGGTGCTAGAGATATATCACATGTTTCTAATTAATCATATACTTCAATTACATGAGTGAAGAATAATAATTCTCATCATCATAATCAAGTGAGTCAAGTTGATTCTTGGAACACCACGACTCCTTAACTTATGCAATCTCAATAGGGTAAAAAATAGAAAAGTGTGGTGAGTAAGCAGTTGTATGGTGCTAAGAAAGTGATCACAGATGATCAATTGGATCTTTCAATGGTGAGAGGTATGATTATATTGAATTATATAATTATGAAAGAGTTGTTTGATATTTTTAAATCTCACTCATTTATTTCTTCTCATGTTTTTGATCTTAAATATTTGTGTCTTGAGATGATTCCTTCTATTTTTAAACTTTAAACACATATTTTACAAAGAGAATATTGAGCTTTTGTGTATAAATATTGTTCTATAACTATTTATGGGGATACTTTTCATTGGGATTTCTATGTTCTTGAGATATGTGTCTATGAATTGATTTTAGTCATGGATTGTTTGAAATAATTCAAGGACGACATCAAATGTTATGCTCGAAAGGTTAGTTTTACATCTCTTGATGGAATAAAGAATCTATTTAGAGGATATTGGGACATAGAGGATAGTAGATCATAACTTATGGAATTGGTGGTTGAAATAATCTCTTATAAATTGGGAGTTATTACCTTGTATTATGTTGACGACATTGGGAATATATATTTTCTAATTATTTTGACCAAATTTCTAATGTTTTTCCTAACAATTTCTTAGGGTTTACACCTAAAAGAGAAGTGGAGTTTATAATTGATCTCCTATCAAGGAATAGTCTAATTTCACTTCCATATTACAGGATGATACCTATAAAATTGATGAATTAGATAGTTTAGTTAGAAGAATTGGAAAATAAAGGTTTCATTCAATCAAACACATCTCTATGGTTAGCACCAATTCTTTTTGTGAAGAAGGTAGATAAAACCCTTAGGATTTGTAGGGATTATCTTAAGCTTAACCAAGTTATAATAAATAATTAGTATCCTATTCAAAGAATCGATGACCTATTTTATCAATTGAGGGAATCCCAGTGGTTTTCTAAAATTGAATTATGGTCAAGGTATCACCAAATGTGATTTCAGAAGGAGAAAATTCCAAAAATAGATTTCAGAACTAAATATGACCATTATGAGAATATAATTATGAATTTTGGTCTTATGAATACACCAACCATATTTATGGTATTTATGAATTGAATATTTAAAATCTATATATATTCCTTTGTGGTGGTGTTTTTTGATGATATTCTGGTGTATTATAGGAAAAAATAAGATCATGATAAATACTTGGCTATATTATTGGGTATTTTTATATATCACTGCCTATATGATAAGTTATAAAAGTGTAATTTATGGATACAATAAGTGAATTTATTTGGCTATGTCATTTATAAAAAATGAGTTTCTATGGATCCTAAAAATATAGAATCTATTATCTCTTTAAAACCACCAAATAATGTCTTTGAGATATGCAGCTTCTTTGAATTAATAGGATGCAACATACAATTTGTTTGTGATTTTTTACATTTAGCTTCACTGATGAAAAATTTGGAAAGGAAATGTGTTCCTTTATAATGGAATGATAAATGATATAAATCCTTTCAATAAATTAATGTTAGACTTACATCATCACCTATCCTCAAATTTCCAGAATCTGGAAATGGCGATGTAGTCTGTTGTGATTCATCAGGATCTGGGTTTGGACTTGTTCTCATGAAGTGAGATCATTTTGCTGCATACCAGTCATGATATTTTCATATTCATGAAAATAAATAACCAACACGTGATTTAGAATTGGTTATTATGGTATATGATATGAATACTTAGCATCATTACCTATTTGGTGATAAATTCACAGTTTTTATGGATCATAATTGTTTGTAACACATTTTGTTATAAAGAGATTTTAATTTAAGGTAGTTAATATGGATGTAGTATCTACATATGTTTAAATATGACTTGATGTATACACTAGGTAAAGGGAAATCTGTGGCAGAAGCATTGAGTAGGAATTCATATGGTCAGTTGGATAAAGATGCTTCAGATTAGTGGAAACTAATGTAGGTTATAGTGGATGTGAATATATATTGATCAGACCAAGGTGACATAGTCGTTTTCTTTTTAGTTTCTTAGGTTCCTAATTTGGTTGAGTAGGATATAAAGGCTCAAACATATGATTCTGAATGTGTTACCATGAGGTAAAAATTGAATGGTGGGTAGACCATTAAAGGATGGAAGCTGTATGAGATATTAGTGTTGTGATTTAGAGATTTTATGGATGTAACTTTGGACTATAAAAAAAACAAATTAGTGTATACCACCATTTGAGATGGTCTTTAAATCCTAAAATTTAGAAAATGTATAAGTATTTTAGAGTATAGTTTTGGTGGGATTGTATGAAGAGGAAAGTGGTTGAGTTTGTATCGAGATACTTCACCTATTAGTAGGTCAAGACATAAAATCAATGACCAACGAGTATGTTGAAGTATTTACCAATTACTATATGGAAATGAGAGAATATATCCATGGATTTTATAATAGGTATACCAAGGATGATTATGAAACATGATGCAATATGTGTGATTGTGGACCATCTCATAAAGTTGGCTCACTTCATCTTGATTTGTGAAACTAATATGGTGGAAGACTTCTCAAAAATATACATTCTATAAATTGTAAAGATTCATAGATTTACAGCCTTGATTTTATTTGATAGATACCCCAGGTTTATGTGTCTTTTTTGGAATTCCTTACAAAAACCCCTTATAATCTAATTAACTATGACAATGGATTATCATCCTCAAATGGATGGACTATCTGAAAGGACGATCCAACCATTAGAGGACATGATTATGAATTGTGTGATATATTTTGGTGGCTCATGGGATTATCATATACCTTTAGTGGAGTTATTATACAATAACATTTATTATGACTCAATATATATGGATCCTTTTGAATCATTGTATGACTATCCTTTTCATTCCCTACTTTATTGGGTGGAAATGGGTCAGAATTCATTGATCGAACCTGGTCTTGTCCAAGAGACAAATGAGAAGATTAAGTTGATCAAAAAGAGGATATATATGGATTAGAATATTTAGAAATCATATATGGATCATCATCACTAAATTTTGTCATTTTAGGTGAGTGATCATGTCTTCTTGAGAATCTCTCCAAGGATTGGAAATTTTCATTTTGGTAAGTAAGGAAAGTTGTCTCCTAGGTACATAGGACCTTTTGAGATACTTGAATGAGTTAGTGAGGTGGAATATCAGTTGGCTCTATCACCAAGGTTTAGTTCAGTACACAATTTGTTTTATGTATCTCAATTTTAAAAGTACCAACCTAATCTCGACCTTGTGATTCGATGAGATCATGTTGATATAGATCCAGATGATATGTTGATTCATGTACCAATACATATTGTGGATAGGAAAGAGAAGACATTTCATGGAAACATTATTGGTCTAGTATGAGTTTTATAGAAGCATGGTTAGATTCAGGAGGAAACATGGGAGGATGAAAAGGAAATGTTGGAGTAATGGTTTGAACTCTTTCAGGAAAAAATAATTTTTCTACTTTATAGGGATGGAAAGACTAATTTTGGGGAGAATGTATCACCCTTGGTTTTAGGTACATGAACCTTTATTCATTTATTTTTAGTTGATATAATTATCATGTTAAGTTTCACGAGGTTCTAAGGAGTTTTGGCATGTTTTGGAGGCATTTTTAGAGGTGCACAGTTAGTAGAAACCATACACCATCTCGAAGAAACTATGAAAAGGAAGGCAATGGTCACTGGGCAGGTGAATGATTAGTTCATGGTTTGTCTAAACCATGTAAGTTACTACGGGAAATATTTCATAATGAAATATAAGGAAAATTATAGTTTCTTCATGGTTTGTTTAACCATGTGAGGTGTGGCCTTGAGATAGTAGCATCACATGGTTATTAAATAGTTTACCAAACTCTATGGAATAACCAAGCGATATACAGTTGGTACCTCAAAAGTTGCGGATCTAATCTAAATTAAGTATCGAAACCTCCTTTAATCACCTATTTATCTAGTATCTTGAATTCCTTTTTCTCTCTAGTCTTGATAAATTATTCCATTCTATTTAGAAGTGATTCTTAGGAGAATCAAAGTGCGTTGGAGGTCTAGATTCATCATTAAATACCCATTCTTCCTATATCCTTTGTTATCCTCTATCTCAAAATCATAGATTTAGTTTGTTATGGATAGATCTATGTTGTGTGATTTCAATATTGGTAAGATATTGTTTTATATATTTAAGGGTACATGTTTTCTAATTGAATCTAGAAATTTTAAGATCTATTCTTTGTTTACACCAATCATTGAGAGGTAGGTTGATTCTCTCTTATCTCTAATTTAATTAAAACATAAAGTCTTAGTTTTTATTAAATGTTTTTCTTGATGTTTTTTTTGAAAAACTTGTGTAATTCATGATGGGAATCCCATTTTTTATTATGGTTTGTAAATTTTGGAATTTGGATGGATTTTAAGAAAAAACTCTTTCATTATAATTTTAAAATTATTGTTTTAAAATTTTGAAATAGTTTGATTCCCACAAGTTAATTTAGGAATGGTTTAAAGAAAAGTGTTGTTTATTTTCATGAGAGATGTTTTTACATAGTATTTGGCATACATGGTTGGTGTGAGTGCATTCATTAACATGACCCAGTGAAAGGGGAATATTCCATTGGGGCACTTGGTACTGGTCACCATGTGATGACTTTGTGGATATATGAGAGAACTCTCATGAGTATAAAACCATCACCAGGGAATTCATGATGTGTGTGTGGAGACATGGTTATGGGTATGCCAAAATAAATTGAGAAATGTTTTAAATGATTTGTTTTATTGCTTTCCATGTAAAATTGTTACGTCTTTGATATAAAATATTTTTACTAATTAAATCTATTTTATATAAAATGTGTTAACCCATTCTTATCCTAGTGGAATGTGTTAGTAAGTATTTGGGAAAATCCTACTAAGTTTTGACTCACCCCATGCTTGGGAATTGTTGTGTGCTTATAGATTTCATCTATCGAGAGACAGGTAAAGGCAATGTATCTTAGTTCTTGAGTAATTATTCTTAATATCGTGGTCTTGGCATGTGAAGTTGCATCTTTGAGTGGGTTGGGTGTTGTTTTTCTTGATTAAACTTTGATATATTTAGTCTAATTTATACTTTTGGTATTTTATGGTTATTTTATTTTGGTTTCTTCTTGTACTTTGATATTAGTTAATGTTTTGGTTATGTTTTGATTTTTATTCTACCCCCTTGAATCATATAGAGGATTGGATGTTTATTGTGTATATTTTTCAAGTGTTTTATCTTTAAAAGGGAAAATAACCCCCAAAATGTTCTTGAACCCCTTTTAATTTATTTCTAGACTTTTTTGTCTTAGAGATCTCACCTAAGGTCTGGTAGCTTCCCCATCACTTCTCAAGACAACGAGGAGGGGTGGGATGTTACAACTAAATATCCCAGTAGGGTCACACTAAGTGTTCTATAAAAAATTACATGACAATTAAATATTACTACTTTCAATTTAAATAAAATAACCCATGGTATGAAATTTAAATATTTTCAACAAAACATGATTTTTAATCAAAAATATGGAAGATAAATCAAAACATACTTAAATGAACATTTTATATAAAACATTTATATAAGACAATTGGAATGAATAAAATATTTCTATAATCAATGGAATGTATAATAAAATAAAACACAACAAAGAGACATGATAATAAACCCTAAGGTATATTAGTTTATAGATATAGGATCCTCACACTTCTCATTTATCAACACAACTCAAGATATCTGTGAATATTTGAATCAACACACTAATAGGTGACCCATTATAGGAAATCAATCAACACCCCATTAGGGGACCCATCATAGGAAATCATGTAAAACTTGGCTTATTTAGTGTTTTCATTAATAATCCATTTCTAAGAAGTCAGAGTCCTAACAATACTGTCCTAATCACCTACTAACTAATCTCACATATTATTAAATCAATCAATAATTCAATATTTTTTGTAAAAGTATTTCATTTCAAATCAATTAATTTCTCACAATTCAATTTCAAAAATTTGTTTTCAACATGTATTTTCAATTTCAAAACCAAATAATATGATTTTCATAAATTCGATCCATTTGAAATAATCTTTCATTTTAATATAATTTTCTCAAGAATCACATCAAATCATTTCATAAAACCCACTTCCAAATCAATCCATAATTTTTCTCAAATCCACCCATCAATTTCAATTCCATTGAAATTGGGGGATTTCACAATCACATGACCTTTTTAAATCACACATCATGTAATCTCCAATCCAAGTTTTGAAATAATTTTAAATATCATTTAAAATTAATAAATCAATCAGGGTTTCAATTTTTTGAAAAGAAATATGGAACAAATTATCTTTAATCACATGATCAAATTAATACAACACCCACAGTGGGATCCACCAACGAATAATGAAGGCATAGGAGATAAAGAAATATAACATAGGATCAAGATATATCAAAACAAAGATTATATACATCAATAAAATGATGATATATCAATCTATAAGAAGAATGTACAAGGATATTAGAAGAAACCACTTGTTATAAGATTCACTTATCAGAGTGGGATCAAAATCTCACACTGAAACTTCTATTCATAAGAGAAGAGTTTTAGAGAGATAATAAATTATCTAGGGAGACTCCAAAAGTAAAATAAACCAATTGATATTGAGTGTGGGTGTTTAATCATATTCAAAATGCATCATAATATTTTTAATTAAATTTTAGTGGGGTTAAAAACCTGCACGTATGATTTACTGTATGGGCTACATGGTTAGTAGTAATTGTTCACCCTAACCATGCACCACTATTAGACTTCTAGATGGGGTACATGGTTTGGATGAATAGTTAAACTAACCATGTTCCAAATATGAAAAACCCATTATCCATAGGTTGCATGGTTTAGAGGGGTGGTCACACGATTTATAAAAATTGTGCACCCCCTTCCAGTGGCTCAACATTGGACGCAAGGTTTACTAGGCCAAACCACATGGATTTACCTAACCGTATACCAATCATGGATAACCCGAAAAGATTTTTTTTAAAACTTCACAAAAAACTACATGGAATAAGTTCCAATTAATGTATGATCAATAATGGGTTAAAAATCTCTGGAAATAAGTTGTGGTATATTACATGTAACATCATCTGCATAAGCACCACAATACCCATATATGGGGTGACTACAAGTCCCAATGGTTTTTTTAAAATACTCCTAATTCACCCCATCCATGTGAAAATCAAAAAAGATATAAATTAATTTTATAATACATTCCAAATTTATTGAACCATTTGAAATCACTTTCACAATCAACAACCTTATAATAAACCATATAGAAATGATAAAACAGAATAAAAATCCACACTTGAATAATAATCATGCTTCTAATATATCAATTCCAAACACAAAAATAACACACTCCCAATGAAATAACCCACATGACCATATAAAAAATCAAAACCTAAGGGAATCCTTAGACCATGAGTAATATCCACGAATAGGTATCACTAACTTGTGAGTGAACCAACTACCCGAAATCTCACCTTGACTCTCCTGATAATGTCACCATACCCATATTCAATTTTACCACTACATTAACTTATCATTACCAACAAGGTACCTTCACCTAAGTGGGATTTAACCAAATTAATATATAATACTTCACCAAATCCAATAAAAAAATATCAATATAACAAACAGAAACCGATGAAACTCAATTAAAAAATACAAATATCATCTACCATGAAACTTTTCATAAACCAAATAACATCCACTGTGAAAACTAATACAAAAAATAAAATAACATCAATTGTAATACTTAATGAAAAAAAGCAAAATAATATCCACTATGAAACTCAATGAACAAAACCAATAAAATCAACCCTGAAACTCAATGCACAAATCTAAATAACATCAACCATGAAACTCAATTCAAAAAACCAAATAACATTAACCATGCAACTCAATGAAGAAAACCATAACCACAATGACATCCCCCTAAGAAACTCAATGGACAGGTCAAAAAAAATCCTCACTCTTCTTACCATAAATCATTCACAACAAACCAAAGCCTTGCAATTTTCAACCAATAGACCCATTTTAACTCACTTTAAAAAATCACCATTTTTTTCCAGAAATCACACACCCACCTAGAAAATCCACCTTTTATTTATTCACCAACTAACTCACACTGAAATATAATTTTTTAATCTCAACCAAAAAAAAGCACCAAATTATTCTAAATCCACAAAATATTTTCTTAAATTCTAAAATTTAAGATCATATGATTTCGACACACAATAAAATGTCTGAGAAGACACCTACCTCAATCATGATTTCATATCCAAACCACAATACGAAATCTAAGATCCTTTATCCTCCTATAATTCTAAAACCTCTAAGAATAAAATCCCCACAAATCAAATGAGTCTTCCATTCCTTAGTAAAACCATTGAGTCAAAACCCTAGATCTATAGAGAAATGGTAGAGAGTAAGAACAAGGATAGACATAACTTATATCCAACACCAAAACTTAAAAATATTTAAGGGAGAATAGACATAGAGGAAAATATCTACTAAAAACACCATATAATCACCCAAGGAACCCTCTATAATAGGTTAGGGTTGAAATGGAGAATAAAGGAGGGGTTTTGGGAGTTTAAAATTATTTTTTGGAACATTTTTATGGTTTCACAACCTGACTGCATGGTCACGGGAGACCATGAATTGACCATGTATCTCATACTTTATGAATTCCCAGGATGCATAGTCTGATCTTCATAGTCTCAAGAAATCATGTAATGAAAGTGTGTATGATTTATCCTCCCCAAATAGGTTTCATGGTATGACTACCAAAATCTCATGGGTCATGCACCAACTATGAATCTCTCAATGGACACCATTTTTCCACCTCCACCCTCTTCAAACTCTTCCAAACACTCCCTAACCATAAATAATTCTAAGACAACCCAAAAAACTTAAAAATAAATTCTACCCATGATATACCCAAAATGAATCTAATTATATTCCTTTTATACAAAACTTAGGCTTTATATAAAGTATGTCAATGTAGTATATACTATCCCATATGTTCATGAATCTCCAAAATATACTTACTATTTTGAATGAATACATCACATATCATTCATAAATGCTATCAAGGACATCACATATCACCCAACTAGTAATGACCATGAATTTCTTCAGTTTAATTCAATCATGGGCCTAAATGTCATGATTTTTAAATAAGTGGACAAACCTCATCATTATTTAACTCAACTAATGAAATGATCAAAAAATTAATGAACCACACCCTAATTAGATTAGCCTAAAGGATAACATAGGAAATACATAAAATTATAAAGGTTTACATGCTAATTATCTTATTGACCTTAGGTATACACCCCTAAGTATATCAATGACCATATGAAATTATATGTGATATAATTTAGTTGGTATGTCTAGATAATAAGTCTCCACTTATTATCTCATAAGCTTACTATTTATCATATATAGGCTTTTACTCACACTAATATTAACATATCATCATAACCCATAATACCTCATAATAATAATCGATTAAGGATAACTCAAAGTCACACTTTAAGGGGTTTTATCACTTAACTATTCATGCAATATATATAATACACATAAATAAATGACAAATAGATATTTCATTTATTATAGAACCACAATAAATTTACACTTACAAAAACCATTAAAACTATTCTCTCATGTATCCAATACCTAGATACTCTATATGAAACTTATTCTTCAACTATGTCAATGAATTTACTAATTTATCTACAAAATTATCTTCCATAACTACCTAAAATAAATTTACATCACCCATATCAACAATATATTGAATGATATGGTATTTTTGAATTATGTGTTTATTCCTTTAGTGAGACTAGGTTTCCTTATACTAATCAATCGATCCATTGTTGTCACTGGAAATATCAATTGCTATTAAAATTATAGGAACCACTCTATGTTTAGTAAAAAACTTTTGGATTCAAATAAATTCTATTACAACATCTAATGTAGTGATGTACTATACCTTTAATATCAAGTATGCCAAAGTGATTTATTTGTAACTCTTCTGATCGATATCTCTACCATTGAGGAAAAACACAAAACCATATTTTGATCACATATTATCTTTTATGATTTTAAACTAGCATATGTTTAACCCCTTAATAAGTTCCTCCTCAACTCCAAAAACAAAGGATATATATTTACTTCTTCTCAAGTACTGAAGAATATTATTTATATAAATCCAGTTACTCTCACCAATATTTTATTTGTATCTACTAGTGATTCTAAAATATAAGATCCATTGGGATGTGTATACAATATAATATATTTGATATACCATATAGAAGATGCATAAGGAGTCATATCCATGTTTCTATTTTCTAAACATTTAAATGGATATTGAGTTTTGGTAATAAATTTTTCCTTGAAATACTAGTAAATATCCCTTCTTAGAGTTATCCATGTTAACCCTCTTTGTAACATCTGATATTTAATTATAGCATGTTAGCTTTTCTTTCTAAAGAAATAATAGTACAACGCACATAACTTTATTCAAGAATGTGATTAAAACATAATTTTTTTTTATAAATTTAACTTTATGAAATTAATTTAATATTTGGATTCAACATGTAAAAATAATTTTAGGTTTAATTTTTGATATTTTTTAGAAATAGTTTTTTGGATGAATAGTGAAAAATACTGATTTTATAAAAACTGTCACTTTATTGACATTACAAGATATAAGAATAACTTTAAGGATTATAATTTTTTTATATAGAAAATATATATATTTAAGAATTAATATAATTCATATAAAAATATAATCTTGAACTTGTAAATATATGTTTAACATTTTATAAAATCCAAGAAATGTTTTTGTTCAAATAAAAACTATTTTTATCTGCGCAATGTGATTTTATATTAATAAATTAAATAAATTACTATTAATTGACAATTTTAATAAAATTTATAGAATATTTATTCATTAAAATATTTGAGTATCCATATAATATTTTTTATAATGCAATTAATGAAAGTAAATTAAATTTTATTCTTAAAAATGAATTTTTATAAAAATGGGTTTTATTTCGTTTTGTACACTTATTTTAAGTGAATTTATGCCAATTTTAAAAGTTGAATATTTTAAAATGAATTAAATATTTGGAATAATAATAATTAATACAATTTAATAGGTTTATCTTAATTTTTTTTCATAATTAATCGTAAAAATAGTAAAATTTTATTACCATGATTAAGGTTAAAATGGGTTTATCAGTGGGGGGGGGGGGGGTTAAGTTAAGAGATAAGGGAAATAATGCCACATAAAATTTTATAATTATTACTAGGTATAGATATTTAGACTTTATATTATAATACATTTTAATACTCTTTCTTTTTGAGTCACTTTCACGTGAAAGTGAACTTATATTATTGAAATAATTTAAGTAATTCTATGTGTTTCCATCCCCTCACTTATAAAAGAGAACATACTATCATCCCTTATTCAAAAAAATTGATTAATATAGATTGTAAAATACATAAAAAACCTTAGTATATTAATTAAATTTGTTCTTAATCTTTGGGTAGTCTCCTAAGACCATCCTAAGAAGGACTAAGGTGTAAGCCAAAGGAGGTCTCTCAAAGAAGAGGTAATAGTCTTTACCGACTCTTTCAAGTTTATTTCTTCTTAAAATTATTATAAATATATTATAACCATACAAAAAATAATGAATATAGTATTGTAAATATAATGATATGTTATTATGATTATGTTATAACCATTTTACACCTCCTTTCCATCCCATGTAAAATGAATACATCGCTCGTGTGTATGTACGACCTACGCCTATACGTAGTGGTGTAATTCATTTTTCATCAAAAATTTAATTGGATGGTTATAAATATAAAACTAATGAATATATATGATATTTATGACATAATTATTATTCTATAAATATAATATATCATTTTACCCATTACCCTTCCCCCCATTAAAAGATGATAACGTTGCTCATGTGTACGTGTGGACTACCACCTCCACAAAGCGACACAAGTCATTTTTTTGGTCCAACCTTAATATATGATTATAAATATGTATATAATAAATATTTATTATATTTATATCATTATTAAAATTATATATGTAGTGGAAGTATGATTAATATGTAAAATAAAAATATTGAACCGAAACTTACATGAAAAATGAAACAATTAACACTTAGAAACAACGATTTTAATAATGATTTATTAATAAATGGGTATTATAATGTGATAAGTAGATCATAATAACATTATAAGTATGTATATTCTTATGGTATATAAGTTTAATAAATTTAAATTTATTATACGTGGGTTTAAAAGAACCTTCCATGCAAGTCTGACATTAGGTAAGAGTTTATTTCACAATCTCATCTTTATTTAGAATTGTTTATGTTTAAGTTTTAGTTGGAGGAATTATATGATATTTATATCTTAAAATAAATATATTTTATTATTAAAAATTTATTTCTATAATTTTAAATTATTATTTTCATTTTTACCTTCCTTGGAACACAAAATACCAAATTAATATTTTTAAGGAAAACCGAATTTGTTTTTCTACTTGGTTAGGAATATTTTTCTTCCACATAGACATTTTCCTAAAAATGTTTTAAATTTTTTTTTAGTATTATATAATTATTTATTAATTTCATTTTTACCCATTTAAAACTTTCAATAAAAAGTATGAATAGTAATATTCTTATCATTTTCCAAATGAGACACTTTTTACTAAAGGTGTAAATGAAATATTTATTTCAACGTTTATTAGATGAATGAATTTTACCACCCTCATGAATTTTATTTTACTTGAAGATTACTTTACAAGTTTTCAAGGTTATTTTCAAAGAATTTTTTCCCTAATATTCTGGATTTTTTTAAATTTTAAATAATTGATTTGAAAATGAAAAGGGTATTTTCCTCAGTAAATGATCCAGTGATTTTTTAAAAGTATTTTAATATCTATCAATATCCTTTATTGAATATTATAATTTACCAAGGATATAATTAAATGATACCATCCACATTATTTCTCTAGATGTATTTTGATCATGTTGTTATATTTACTGATTGGGAAAATATTAATTTTTTATATGCTAATTTTTTAATAGGAATGTTAATGTTGATTATGTATTAAACTTTTATTAAACCATTTCATATGATAAATGCATTAGATATAAAAAGTGATGGGTGAGATATGCTATATCCCATCAATGAATAATAATTTCTCATGATACAAACTAGTGTGAGTATTTGGAATATACTTTAACCTATTTATATGTGATTTCTTATCATAATGATTTTATAGTAAGATTATGATGTCTGACATTATGCATTCTATAATTATGAAACTATTTATTGTTATCCATGTAATTATTTATGTTGTTTTTTAATCCATGTATTTATTCCCCTTTTTTATATAATCTATATGAAATATTTTATTATTATTTATCTTTTTCATATTATTCATGATTTGTTTATCCTATAATAGATTATATTTTACAATTACCCTTACTGAGCATTTGGGGTTACACTTTATTATATTTTCTTTTCCCCAGGATACCAAGAAGGTATCTTTGAATGATAACAAGGATTTATGAAAATAAATAATAAAGTTATCACTAGAATTTTTAATTTGTATTTCATGTTTTTTTGATGTAATGTGATAATCAGGTATGTATCTAGTCTCTTAATTATACTAAACTATTATATCCTTCAAGATTAGATCCCCTAGGTTTTGTGAAAATTTAGTCAAATAACTACTAACTTTAGGTTATTTGAGACGAGGGTGTTACAGTTGGAATAAAAGGAACTTTAGTATAAACCTTTGGAACTAGATTTAGAAAAAAATAGTTCAGAGAACATAACACTATGATAGATTTTGAGGATATGTTTAAGTATAGGTTAATATCATAAAGTTTTAGTAAAGTAGAGATTGCATGGTTTTCTAAGTAAATAAATATTTTTCTAGATACTGGAAAGCGGATGTGGTAGTGACATAAATTCACCTAGGGGTATCAACTCCAAATGTGGTGAATTGGGTATTAACTTGATCATCACCAATGCATGACGTATGATCCTAAGAATACACACCTAGTTAGACACTCCTGATAGATATTACTGGGTTAATTTACATTCTCTTTAGAAACCATTACAAAATATTGAAAATATTTTAATGATTTGAGGATATTCTAAAGGATACTATAGTTATGGTTATGGTTATGGTTATGGTTATGATTATGAGATTAGATGTGCAAACATATTCAATTTATGTTAATTGTTATACCAGATTTAGAATTATAATTCATACTATTTTGAGATAATTTAGTTTATAACATTTTTTAGAAATGATTCATAGTGTAAGGAATGGAAACTATATCAATTAATGTAATCTATATATGTATTTCAGTCCTAGAAAAAACAATGAAGCTTGATCTGGAGTTGGATATGGAAAAATTATAATTACATTTGAGAATATGACTCAGGTTAAGAATAATAACCATACTCATATGGAGTATCCTATTGAACACCAACATGGTATAATAATTTTGGACCAATTAATATGTTATAAAAACCCATCATTCAAAGGGACTTAAAATCCATTAGTATCTTAGAAATGGATTAAGTCTATGAAGAAGATATTTCCTACTTTGGGAATAAGTGAAAGAGAGAAACTTATCATGGTATTTTATTATCTTAAAGGAGATGCCGATTAATTGTGGTTATTGATCCAAAACATTAAGGATTTGAACAAAATAAATAGTATGGAGTGGAATAATTTTAAGAAGATATTATTAAAAAAATAATTTCCTCATGATAAATGAGATGATATGGAGAAGTAATTCCTCAATCTAAGGCAAAAGTAAGGATAAAATGTTATTGAATATAAAGTTAACTTTACGTGGTTATCCATTCATGCTATGAATTATGTACATAATCCAAGGAGTAGGGTTGATCATTTATTTTATGGGATAAATACTATCTTTATAAGGGTATTAGTCTATTATAAATTTTTCATATTTTAAGATATAGTATCAAGTTACATAAATAAAGATAAATAATTCTCCAAGTCTTATGTTTTACAAGGAAATCAAGAAAATAAGTGGATTTATGAGCACTATGTAAAAGGAAATATGATAAAATTGAAGAAGGAAAGGGTGAACTTTTTAACTTGTAATAATTGTGGAAAGAAACACCATGGAACATGCTTGATGTAAATGGGTGTTTTATTCAAGTTTAGATAGAAATTTTATCAGGCTCTTGATTGAAAGGGTAAGAAATAAGCGTCCATTGTTAAATGATCCAACTATAAGAATATGGGGAACTATTAGAATGAATTCACTAAGTGTCAAGTGATTTTTTGTAATGGACTGGATTTTTTTCAATGAAATTTCCCTTAAAAATATACAATTGTATCATATTTAGTAAAATAATATTGTATAACACACACACACCATAAAATAAAACCAAAAATATTTTATTATAATAATTTGAACATTAAATTTAGAGAATAAAAATGTATATTATAATTGAAAGTATTACAATGGGATACAAAATATAAAATAATATAATAATAATAGGAAAATTTTCATTTGATTGATCCCCCAGAATAATCTCACTCATGAACAACACTGTAGAAATAAAGAAGAATGTTAGTAATGCAATATGAATTTTAACAATGAAAATATATATATCTTTGAGAGAGAATATAAGTTAATAAAGAATGAATAAAATATAAGGTATTTATATAAAATAAGGAACCCATATAATCTTTACAAATATGGCCATTCAAATACTAACATGACCATTGGAATAGTAATATGACAATGAAGAATAGTAAATTTACTATTAGAATAGTATCCTCACTTGTGTAAGTGTAAAATAATATTTTTTAATATTATAAAATGAGAATATGATATATTTATATCATAGTACGAGTAAATAAATGTTTTAATAATGATAAATTAAATGTTTATATTTTTGTAAAACATCAATGTTTTAATTTCACCTTTATAATAAATATAATGGTTTAAAATAAAATTTTATTTTCATAAAAAATTTACAAATTAATATATTATTGTATTATAATTATAAGATAATTTTATGAGACCATAATTAATTTTTTCAAAGGGCTAGAAAACCGATCAAATATTAAAATTTTCATTTTTCAAATAAATAAGTATTTTATTTTAAAATAAAATTTATCATATTCAGAAACTTATTTTCATAAAATTTATTATATTTTTTTAATCTACATGTTAAAAAATGGTTAGGGTTAATTTTTGGTATTTTTCTAAAATAGCTGAATTTTTGGTAAATACATGAATTTTTGAGTTATGGATTAGGTAAGAACCCATTATCTCAAAATAAAATGCACCATTTAATGTATATAGTCATAAGAATCATTACTATTGAAATTATTGATACAAAACAATAAACAAATGAATATAATATTAAAAAACACCCCTCTCCTCCCCTTATAAATACCACCCCTCACAACCTCTTCTCCTCACACCTTCTAAGCATCAAATATTTTCAAATTTATACCCATTTACCTTCCCAATCATCTAACCCAAGTCATAGTGCTTCTGGTATTATCCAGAGATCATTTGAAGGATCCTTAATGTGTATCCTAAAAGGAGACAACCAAAGGAAGAGGTATGATTCTCGACTAATCTCTGTAAATTTTATTCTTCTTCTACCACCCCCATATGTTCTCAATTAACTTAATAATAGTAAAATTAGTATCCTAAATATATTTATATGTTATTATTATGGAATAATATCCATCTCATACCCTTCCCTCTCTCTTTCCTAAAATAAAAATGTTGTTTACAATATGGTTGGTTCAACACCTCCCTGAACAACATACCTTTTTTTCGCCGTTGTCTTCAAGGATGGTTTTAAAGATATTATTATGATTAAATATTATTATAATAATTATTTTATAACTTATTTAAAGTTATTTAATGTTTTAATAATCCTTTAACAAAATAAACTGAATCTAGTTCGTGGCGGTCGGTAAAATGACCTAAATGAACTAACCACATAACGTTAACATTTTCACAAAGTGAATCGTTCCTATGGCAGAACAAAAATGGAGTTATGAGAAAATTAAAATTTATTTAAGTACACGAATATAATTTCATTTAGATTCTGGAGTTGTAATCCCATTTTCATGAACTTCGATAACTACCCACAAGTAATCCGACCTTAGAACCATGAAATGAATGCCCTCAAAACAATGAAATTAAACTGTATATATCATTAAAATGATTATAAATGAACATAATAAAATTAAAGTAAATAATATATAGATGAAAAATGTTTTAAATTAAGTAATTAATGAATTTAATTTGATTATATAGGATGTTAAGTGTAAGAAAAAAATGATTCTAGAACATAAGGTAAGGGATCTCTCCGAACCACCCTTTTTATTTGGGTATTGACCTTTGTCCCAATAAGTCACTTTATATCTCTTTAATGTTATGTAATGATTCTAAATTATGTATACATTTATCTCATATATATAACTATCATATTATACCTTCATTTTATGGGGTAATATATTCCTTATGTTTATTTCTCAAATTCATTCTTTAATAAATCTCTTTTGATTTTGATATGAGGCAAGATCATGAAACCCATTTTTTTTCCATGGGTAATTCTTTTGTTTTTGACTTATTATTGATTTAATTTTGTGGAAAATAGAATCATGAAAATTTTATGATGGGTTATCCTAGATAACACTTAAATCCATTGGGTAATGTTTTTATCTCATGAGATGTTATGAATGGGATTAGGAAGTGAACCTAATCTATGATGTGACTCTATCCACCATGTGATTTTGTCTTGATAGTTAGAATTGAATTATTCGCATGTCATGTTTTATATTTCTAACACTATCTGATATTTACATGATAATATTATACCATGTTTATTATTTTATGATCCTATGTGATTATTCACAATCCTTTTATTTTATGATATCATTTTATGTCATTTGAATTACATGTTATGATTCATTATCATGTTTATTAACTTATTGGAATATTTAGTGTACTCCTTTATTTTATGTATTCCCTAGTTTATCCTATATAGTTTTAGGAGATCAAAGGGATTTAGAAACTCATTTTTTAGATTAAAATAAATTTTTCTTATTTTAATTTCACTTTGATGTATTATGAACCTAGTATTCTAAAGGAATTTGGGCTCATGATCTTTAGGTTGTATTTATTGGATATTTACATAAAAAATAATGTAATAATATGTGTAAAAGGATTGGGTATTTATAATTGGAATTAGATCAAGGTATAGTTATTTTTGGGGATTAGGACTAGAATAATTTAGTGGGAAACCAAGGGATACGTCTAAGTATACAAAAATATCATGAAATATTAGTGAAGTATAGAGTGAGTGGATTCTAGGAAATTACATACCTGTCTAAATATTACAAGTTTATGTGGATCTAGAATGGTTATACCTAGGGGTAATAACCATGAAAAGGGTTCATTGGGCATTAAATCGATCATCACCTAGCGCACAATAAATATTTCTTTCAACACACCTAGTTTGACACTCCAGAGGGATATGCTTTGGAAAACTCACTGAATCTTTACAAACAATTATAAAGGACTTGAATAGATTGTTAGGTTAGAAAAATTAATTAGGAAATTACCATGGATAACCTAGATTGAAAACTAGAGACTCATAAGTTAGTATTTATATTTCATATATAATTTATTCTATCTATGTTCATTGTTTCCCTTTTATATGATTTTTAGTTTGTGTATTCTCATCCCTATGTTTATTTTGGATATTGTAAAGAACTAGAACTAAAATAAAATAGTGAAATGTGCACTCATTATCCATTCATAAGCATCAAATACCTGACATGATTAAAGTTCTACACATTATTTTATATCTTGCATGTTTAGTAGAACTATTCAAACACAACCTTAATACATGGAGGTTGATTTATTTATGAGAACAAAAAATGGTGAAATTATTACATCTCAAGTATATGACTCCTCCCTAATCAATGTTTGTGGAACTAATCTACTATAGAAATTAGTAATAATTATTTTAGTGTAATTTGATTCTATATTTGGAATGGATTGGTCGTACTTATATAAAGATAACATCAACTATCAGGAGAGGGAGATCACTATTCACATCCCGAGTCATCCTCTGATTCTGTACAAGTTTAAGGAGGAGGATGAATATTATTTGGAATCATCTTTTAAAATTTGGATATTATTTCTTTATGAGTAAACATATCTAGATCAAATTATTGATACAAAGGAGATAATCATTCCTGAATAAATTCCCATTATGAGGGATTATAATGATGTATTCCTTGAAGAGTTTCTTGGTATTCCTCCTAAATGAGAGGTTGAGTTATCATATGAAATTATACCTATATCTTTTCTCATATCAAATAATCCTTATAAAATAGACACCATTGAGTTGGAATAACTACATAAGTAGTTATAAGATAATTTGGATAAGGGTTTTATATGCCTCAGTACTTCATCATGGGGTGCACTATTACTCTTTATTAAGAATAAGGATGGGTAAATGTTCCTCTGTATTGATTATCATGAACTCAAAAAAAATAATTATAAAGACTAAGTATCCCCTACCACAGATAGATGAGTTGTTCGATCAACTATGTGGGACCCAATATTTCTATAAAGTGGAACTTCGGTTGGGATATCACCAATTAAATGTGGAGAACGAAAATATTCCCAGGGTTTTCATTCAAACAAGGTATGCACGCTATGATTTCATAGTGATTCCCTTTGTAATCACCAATACTCTAGAAATATTTATAAAATTAATGAATAATTTTTTTATAGATTACCTTAAAAAATTTATGGTAGTATGATATATGATATTATGATATACTCTAAAATCAATGAGGATCATGAAGAGTATTTGAATACTATGCTAAATTCTTTGATATGGGATAATCTATATGAAAATTATAATAAATGTGGGTTCTGGATGGAGGAAGTATCATTCATAGGGAATGTTATCACAAAAAAGTGATATTTGTGGACCCTTCTAGGAAAAATTCAATTAAGGATTGGCATAGACTAGAATTTGTAATAGAGATCCATATTTTCCTTGTACTTTCTATATTTTACCATTTTTTTTGAAACTTCTAATGATTATAAAACCCACTAAACAAGATAAATCAGAAGGGATTAAAGTTTTTATAGATGAATGAGTGCAAAGAGAGTTTCAAAGAGTTTTAAAAGAGGCTTATCACTACACCAATAATTATACTACCCACAAGTGGGAAACTTATAATAGTATAAAAATATGATTTAAATAAGTTATTAGGTTGTGTAATAATGAAAAATGATAAATTGATAGTCTATGCCTAAAGGCAATTGAAATTTCATGAGCAGAACAACCAAATGCATGATCTGAAGTTAGTTGTAGTAATCTTATCATTGGAAATATATGGGCATTATCTATATGGGGAGAAGTGTGAGATATATATAGATAATAAGAGCCTCAAGTATATATTCACACATAAGTAGCTTAATATATGTCAATGAATATGGTTAAAGATGATCGAGGACTATGAATGCTCAATCCACTACTATCCTGGGAAAGAAAATAAATTAGAAGATGCTCCAAGTAGAATATATGATACAACCTTATCAATGATTAGATGTGAGAAGGATCTAATATTATTATACTTTTAAAAGATAAACATGGAGATCATAAAGGAACATAATTATTCCTTTCACAAATTATTGCTCAACCATCCCTTCTAGAGAATATAAAGGATTATAAAAGAGATGATAGGTAAATATAGAAGAAGGTGGAAGCTATAAAAAAATTAAATCTTGAGAGTTCAAAAATAATGAAGGAGTTGTAATATTTGGGTCATTACTATGTGTACCATTGAATCTTAAAAAAGAAAGATCTATTGAATGATGCACATAACTCCTACCTTCTCAAACCACCCAGGGATCATGAAGATATATCAAATATCTAAGAGAACTATTGGTGGGACAATATGAAGATGGAGGTCACAAAATATAAATTAAATTTATCAGTATATAAAAAAGTGAAGGATGAAAGGAAAAAGTCTAAGGGGATGTGAAACTGTTACCCATACCTACATGGAAATGGGAAAACGTCACTATGGAATTTTTCACTAGTCTTATAAAGATGTCTGGATGAAATAATTTTATATGGGTTTTAGTGGATAATATTACAAATACTTCTCACTTCATTAAAATTCAAGATTAATTCTCACTTGATCAACCTATAAGGATATACATTCGAGAAGTGGTTACACTGAATTTAACACCACTATAAATTATATCCAATTAAGATTTAAGATTTACCTCCAAATTCTAGAAAATTATCTAACATAATCTAAACACTGAATTGATATTTAGTAAATCTTATCACCACCGAAATGATGTCTAATATGAGTAGAATATCTATAAAATGGAATACATATTAAGATCATGTTTTGTGGACTTCAAATGAGGATAGGATTAATGTATTCCTCTGTTTGAGTTCTCATATGATAATAATATTCAATCAAGCATCCAAATGTCTCTATATGAATCCATTTATTAGAAGATACATAGAGCACCTGTGTTTTGGGATAAAGTTAGTGAAATAAAACTACCGGTACCTAAAATGGTTGAGGAAATGTTATAAAATATTAATACCATTCAATAAAACACTAGGTATGATTAGAGTAGATAGAAGTACTATGATAAAAATCATTTATGAGTCCTAGAGTTTGAGGTTGGAGATAAAATTTTCCTCCATATATATCTAAGGAAGAGAGTGATGAGATTTGAGAAGAAAGGAAAGCTAAGTCCCAAGTACATCAACCCCTTTGAGATTCTTGATCACATCAGAGTTGTGGCCTATCGACTAACACTCCCACCAAACCTTTCTCAAGTACATAAGGTATTCCAAATATCCCTATTGAGGTAGTACACACCCAATACCTTAGATGTAATATATTTAGAGGTGGTACAATTGGAAAATGATTACTCTTATATTGAGTAACTAGTGAAGATCTTGTACTTTAACAACCCTAAACCCACACTCCTAGATTTGGAGTTGAAAACAAAAAATTTACATTTCTGTATTTTATACTGATAAAGGTGACCCAATTTTTACTATCCAAAACTTATAATATAAAAAGGAAAATATTGGATCAATTAAATTATCAAGGACCTTTTAGGTTTATAGTTTTAGAGAATTAGGAAAAACACTTATATAAAAAATACACAAGAATTAAAGAGATTATTTTCCCACTATACCCATATTTTCATATTACATATTAGGTCATAAATCTCATCCATATAAAATCCTTATAGACAAATTTATTCAATCTAAATCTTTATAACCTAAGGAAAAAGAAATATAAGAATGGTGAGATTAAATACTAAATAAGGGTAAACATAAGAATTAATAATTGAATATCATTTGGGATAATAAGAAGAGCATAAGGGTATGATGAAATAATCAAAGTGCATGAGTATAACATAAAAATATCTATTCCTATCAATATATGGATCATAAAACATGAAAACATGGAATAAGGATTTATTAAAGGAAATATTCATCAGAATAAATAATAATGATCCATGTGATATCAGTATTGATCATAAAAAACATTATAAACCCATAACAAGCATATATGAAACATATTGTTATCTTGGAATATTATCTTCACACCATTTCTTACAAATGGAATAACCAATATGGATGAATTCCATTTATGGAGTACCTAATGAATTTGAGGTCTATAATAGACCTACTCATCCTTGTTTTATTATAGAACCACCCATACTTGGTTAATAATATAATAATCTATCCTTGGTTAATTATGTAACCACCCATCCTTGGTTTATTGTGGAACCACCCATACTTGTTTATAATGGAACCACCCATAATTTTAAAAAAGTATGAGTGGTTCCATAATAAAATAATTTTTTTTGGTTATGTTATTAATTGTGGATAAATGGTTATGTTAACCATCCATCATTATAAACAATGTCCAAGAACTGTTTCACGAATAAAGTACATAGAGAATTAATTTCATCAAAAACTTCTTCACACAACCCTTATTCTTTTAAGAACTTAGTTAACCCATATAAAATAAATAGGTTCCATAACAATATATTTGAAACATTATTAACCCATAGAAAAGAAATGGGTTATATAACAATCTATTTAAAACATGAATAACCTATAGAAAAGAGATGAGTTCCATAATGATCTCTTTGAAACATGATTAACCCATGTAAAATAAATGGGATACATAAAAATATATTTAAAACATTATTAACATATGGAAAAGAAATGATTTCCATAAAAATATCTTTGAAACATGTTTAACCCATGGAAAATAAATGGTTTCCAAAAAAGTATCATTGAAACATTGTTAAACTATGTAAAAGAAATGGGTTCCATAAAAATATCTTTGAAACATGTTTAACCTGTGGAAAAGAAATGCGTTCCATAATGATATATTTTAAAAAATATTAATAGATATAGAGAAATAATGGGGATGGTATCATTAAAAAATATCCTAATTGTCGAATAAGTAACAATAAGTATTTTTGAAATTGATGAATGGAAATACAATTAAAATATCATTAAAAACATTTTTTGAGGAAAATATTTGTTTTATTTTGAAAATCACTTTTAGAAACTAAAAATTCAAAAAAATATTTCAAAATTTTTTTTATTTAAAATAAACCTTGAAAATATATAAATGAAAATAATATACATGATGGAGGTAAAATCAGTTCATATCATAAATGTAAAAAATAACCATTGTTTTCAAAACATTTTATAGAAGGGATTCAAAGTGACCCATTTTGAAAACATTAAGAAATTTTCTTTTAAAACCTTTCAAAAGAAGGTAAAAGATCATGTAAAAAGGATTTAAAAAAAAATTTATTATTATAAAAGAACATTTTTGAAAACATTAAAAAAATGGATATGAAAGAGAAATATACCCGATTTAAAAGAAGATACACGATCAATATCACTTATAAATGAATTTATTGATATTTATTCAATCAATAAGGGGGAAAATATAAATAAAACTTGTGAAACACATTTATAAATAGAGGAGAATAAAGTATATGTGGTTTAAGAAAATAGTATCATAATATTTCCTCTAAAATAAACTTGAACATAAATAATCTTGAAAGAAAGGATACTATAACATAAAGCCTTTTCCACTTTGGAAACCTTTTAATTATAATCCCCATGAAGGAATAACTTCAAATAAAGATTTAAATATCATTAAAATAAGTATTTTCATGATTTAAAATATAAAATTTAAGTATATAACCCTCAAAAATGAATATATTTACATATTATAAATGTATGTCTCAAAGAAAGAGAATTTTAGATGAATAACCCTTATAAAAATCATATCGTTGAATTTAAGAATTAATTAGTGAATCAATTATGTGTATAAAATAAAAATAAAAATAAAAATATAAAAAGTGTAAATAAAACATAATATAATAAAAATTCATTGAAAACATAATCATGTAATATGAAATACAATTAATAAGTAATATAACCCATTGAAAAGAAATTGAGTAATGAAATTATTTACCACTCAGAATCTTTCAAGTCAAATCCCATTGGATGAAATAATTCAAATTGAATCTTAAAATAACATGATTTATTATGGATTCATGAATTTAAATTTAGAAGGGGAATTATATACACCTCATGATATAAATAAGTGGTGAATATATTATATATCTCACAGAAGTAATAACAAGATGATAAAAATGCTTACCTCAAGTCCAAACTTTCCATGTGGGTCCTTTAACTCCTATATAATAAAATTATATTAATTATTTAATTTATTAATAAACTTTTACTAGTTTAATACGTTATTATAAACTATTTATTTTATTTATTTTTAATTACATATTTAAATATTTAATCAGTTAAGTCCAAGTTGGGTGTTTTGAGGACGTTCAGTTCATTATTTCAAAATGGATTCGGTGTGTTGAATGTGGTCAAAGAGGTCATTATTTAAACAAATAAAAAATAATTATCATGAAATAATTATCATATTTATTTAAAAGTTTAACTTTTAAAACCAATCATGAAAAAATGTTATGAAAAATGAACTATGTTACGATCATGGAGACGGTAGGCCATACGTACACATGATTAACATTTCCATTTTTCAATGATCATTATGGAAAGAAGGTGTGTATTATTTTATCTTTAAAAAATGATCATAATATCATACGTACCACATTATTTCTTTAAATATACTTATATATATATATCATTATTGCAATGTGGTGATGAAAAAAAGAATCTCATCGCTTCTTGGTGGTGGTAGTCTACACATACAAGAACGACATTATCATTTTTAATATAAGAAATAAAATGATATATTATCTTTTAAGAATGATAAATATGTAATAAATATCATTATTATTTCATTTATATCATATATATTTATTAACATTATCCTTATTACCTTCCATGTAAATCATTAGTGAAAAACGACTCACATCGCTTCGCGAGGTGGTAGTCCGCCGTATGCACGAGCAATATTATCATATCCCCCACAGAATGAAAAGTAAAAAGGTATATATGATATAATAACTAAATAAGTATAAATATTTTACAAATTTCATATATATTATTTAAATCCATCATCATGAAAATCTATGAGATGTGATAATGTAAAACGAATGACATCAGTTCATGAGGCGGTAGTTCACCGTACACATGAATAATGATTTGATATCCCATTTGATGGAAGAGGAGATGGATTTTGGTAATTAGATTAATATAATAATTATTAGTATATATTATATAATTTTATTATAATATTATCATTGTTTAATAATATTTTAATGAGGTAGAAGAATAAATAAAACAAAAACACATAGTTAGGAATTTTACCTTTTCTCAGGCCACCTATTCAGGATTTTACCTAAAGTATTACTATAAGGGATTTATGACTAAAAAAAGGATTTTAGGATGAGGAGATATTGTAAAGATCCAGAAATTTCAAGGATTTTTTTTCTTAATTTTATTTGGAATTTTACAAGAACGCAGTTCCTGACGGCACCTGATTCCAAGGCCCGGTGTGCCCGGAATCATTTTCCGAAATTTAGCTCAGGTACGTTTAGTGAACCAACGAGCGGGTTTTTCTAACTTTTTAACCGGTGCTCGGAATTGAAATCCGAGGGCATCGATGAACTCGCAACGCCGGTAATTTCTTAATGAGACCTTTACCGCAGTTGCGTTTGCTCGGGAGGAGAAGTTAAAATTTGTGGGTTATATATGAAGTGAATAAAATTATGGAACAATTTTATTTTTTGTATCTAAGTTGCTATATCCTACATGGGGGAGTTGGGGTGGGGCACTTAACTACCCATGTGAGGATAATATTGAGGTGGTGCCCACACGAGCCCCAACCTTACAACTTCCCATAACTCTCATAACCTTTTCCCCCCTCTTTAATTTGTAACTCTCAAAGAAACCCCTCTTTAACTCTCCCAACATTTAAGAGGACCTTCTATCTCCCTCTCTTAACTCTTGCCAACATACACAAATTAATTAATTGAACCTAATCAATTAATTAATTAAGTGTTTGAGTTTTGAAATTTTAAATGTCTTGTGTTAATAAAATAACGAGGGTAGCGTATTATTTTATTTTGGGAGGGCTTTAGTTGTGCTAAGGAAGATTGGGAGAGAATTCTTGTGAAGAAGAAGAGGACTTCCTTCTCGACGAAGAATGACATCTTCTTCGATGAAGAACGCCGGTTCCGCGAAGAACAATCGACGTGCCATCTTTTCTCTTCTCCGTGACAAGTGAGGAGACGCCGCATCAGACGCACTCCGACGTCGCCTACGAATTCCTTCCTCGCGACGCCGTTTTCCGCGACGCCCGATGTGAAACATCAATTATCAAGGTAGGGGAATTTATTTTGGTGTTCTCTTATCTTTTGAGAAAAGAACGACGAGCGTGGACCAACCAATTCCAGGTTGATCCGCGGATCGTTCGTTCATGCGGATTGATGTTGAGGATTATTATTTAATTTGTTCATGATTATTACCTTGATGTTTTTGTGAAATATGACCTTTTTCTATCATTTAACGAGAGGGGGACGGACCGCACAAACATGGCCGACCCTCTTCCTTATCCATGTGGGTTTCTTTTGTGGATTGAAACGGGAATGGCGTGGTGCCGTCGCACCGCGCGGAAATGTGCGACAAGGAATGCGCGGCGCCGTCATGCCGTGCCGTGAAAACGAACAAGGAGGCGATGCCGTCACGCCGCGTCGGAGAAACCCGAAGACATCCGCGGACAAAGTCGGTCCACGACGAAGGGGCACGACGCCATCGCATCGCGCTGGAGAACCACGAAGACAGTGCGTTTTATTAATTGATGTGAGGATTGACGGGCGGCGACAAGCGAAGCCGCGCGGGCGTTGTTGGATCTTTGCAGTGAAGGTCAGATCCCGGGGTGACCACTGGCGAAGACCGTAGGCGAATCGGACCACTGGAGTGCGTCCGGTGGTCCGCAGAAGCCCCTACCGGCACGCCACGCCGGTGCGGCGGCGCCGGTGGTCGGGGGCGGCGGCGCCCAGAGCGCCGCTGGAAGAATCCGCCGCGGCTGAAGCCGCGGTGGTGGAGCGCGGTCCTGCAACCGCGCGGGACCGGAGGGGAGCGGCGGGACGCGGCCGGCTGCCGCGTCTGCTGGCACGGGCGGCCCCAACCGCGGGGCCGCGACTCTTCACGTGGGGGCAGCGCCCCCCACACGGTTTGGCCGTTCGGCCGAACCCCTGATCGAGCCGGGCCGGCTTGGGCAGACCAGGCCGGGCCGGACCCGCACCCGGGTCGGGTCGACTCGCTTCGGGCCGACCCAGGGGGTCTCGGGCCGGGTCGGTCCGGGCCCGAAACCCCCGTTTTCAGACCCCTCACGGTCTTTCGCCCATATCTTGAGCTGTAGACCTCCGATCGATGCACCTTCAGTGGTGATGTGATCCTTGGATCGAGACGATCATTTCGGTATATCGCACTTAAAGTTTCGGAACACTTTGGGTTCGGTCGGGTTGGTTCGGATACGAAACCAACCGGGCCCTCGGAGCGGAAACACTTATATCTTGAGCTCCGGACGTCCAATTGACGTGCCATCGACTTTTATGGATTACTCTAAGTGAGACAGATCTTTTGGCTTACTCCGCTCGAGGTTTGGATGCCGTCAGAGTGCGGTCGGGTTGGTTCGCTCACGAAACCAACCAGGCCCCTGGAACGAAAAATCCAATAACTCAAAGACCATGCGTCCGATTGACGCGCCATCTGTGTCGTTGAATTACTCTTGATGAGATGGAACTTTTGGCATACTTCTCCCAAGTTTTGGTTGCTGTTGGATAGTGGCTCGGTTGGATTGTACCCGAAATCCAACCGAGCCCTTGGAACGAAAAAGCTGTTATCTTTCAGACCAGACGTCCGTTTGATGAACCGTCAGCGAAATTGGTGATATTGTTGAGAAACAGTCCCTATGAGTATACTCTATGAGAGTTTGGGGTACAGTTGAGATACGGCCGTGTTGGTTCTCTCACGAAACCAACTGGGGCCCTTGGACAAAAAGGCTAATAACTCACAGACCGGGCATCCGATTGACGCGCCGTCTGTTGCGTTGAGACCCCTATGACGAGGCAGTCCTTTGAGATACTTCTTAGTGGGACTTTGAGATACTTTGAGTATCGACCTGTAGCTCATGGAGCGGACCCTCCCAGAGACGAGCGTGCGGAGTACAGAGACCATGTAGCCGACTGAGACCTGACGACTGCTTGACCGACTCGACTTGGAGTGAGTCAACTAGCCCATTGGACGGAGCACTACTTTGTTTGGGTGCAGACCCATGGAGGACGGAGCACTACCTGTGTGACAGTGTAGAACCGCGGTACTCGTCCGGAGAGTACCTCAGCATGCTACTAGGGGGTGTGCACTACGGTGTTTGGGTGACATACCCCGGCGGGAAGCACTACTGTGTTTGGGTGGCTGACCCGCAGTACTCGACAGGAGGAGTACCTCAGCAGTCTTAGGTTAGTGAGCAGTACCTCAGAGTCGTGAGAGGACCACTGTACACTCCAGAGACGAGGCTCTTCAGCAGTTACAGTTTCGATAATGAAAATCCTGGTTTGAGCCGAGTCTATGACCTTTGTGTTTACCTATTGATTGAGATGGGTCACTTGATAACTTAGGTATATGTATGGGCATATACCTGGGTGGTGGTTTTCCATTGATTTCATGATCTTGGTGTTTCCCTCATGATTGAGATGGGTTACTTGATAACTTAGGTATATGCATGGGCCTATACCTAAATAGAGGTTATCTGTTGAGATCTTCTTTGTGGTTATCCATGTTGGTTTTAGTGAGACCTTTAGGGTATCGGGGTCCCTACTGAGTATCGTTATACTCACCCCTGCATGGGCTATGCCCGCACTTTGTTGTGTTGGTTGCAGACGACAGACAGTGCTGACGGAGGCAGAGTGTTCGAAGACTGGACGGTACCCGGAGGTGGACCACACGACGAGTCAGTATCCGAAGGTGGACTTCGCGACGAGATGATACACGGAGGAGGTTGATGAGCGAGAGTGTTGTGAAGGCTATCTGTACCTACCCTTCAGGTAGGATCCGTGGTGGACGATCCAGGAGCTGCGCCTTCTGTACCTACCCTTCAGGTAGAATCCAAGGAGGATGAACCAGGAGCCACTTTCGTTCTTCCAGCTGTTGTCTTTTTCTGTTGTACTTTGTTCAGTTGTAGTTGTACTTTCATTTGGGTTTGTATTCTGGCCCATTTACCTTTTAGCACTTCTCTTTGTACTTAGTGTTTTACTTCCGCTTGTACTCTGTGGTGTTTTGTTTAATTTTATAAAGGCAATGCCTTCCCAGTTATTAGGATTTACGCCTTTGGTGCTAGTCGCCATCCCCTGGCCTATGGAAGGCGGGCTTGGGGTAGTCATGGCATGGACCCCGAGGACGGGTCGTGACAAATTGGTATCAGAGGAGTCGGTTCTACCGCAAAACTTATAACTCTGATATTTTCTTTCTGTGAAGCAATAGTGTTAAGGGTACTGAGTGTGGTCTTCAGTTCAGGGAGTCCAGTGTTGGTGCGGGCGGCCGACGTATCCATACACCAGGACGCTGACAACTGAATTCCGACTTTGTGCATGAAAACACTGATTGCATGTGTGTTTCCAAAAGTTTTATTTAAATATCAGCTCAAACCAGGTTAGCTCACCAGGTATAATCGTTTGAACGTGTCACGTTGTTTCTTTCAGGATGCCTTTTCTCGGACGACCAGCTAGAGCCCAGAGGGATGTGAGTACTGACAGCCTATCGAGCGACGAGGCTTCGGTATAGGGACCTCTTGTAGTTGAGGCACCAGCGGAGGCACCAACAGTACTACCATACGTTGGGCCACCGATGCCAGCAGCCCCAGCAGTAGGCGATGCATGCCACTTGACTGTGCTGCACGAGTTCCAGCGCGAGAGGCCACCCAGGTTCTGGGGAGAGATGGACCCGCAGGCGGCTGAGGTTTAGCTGGAGGCTGTGGTGAGAGTCTTCAGGCTAGTGGGGACACCTGCAGACTTCATGGTGATCTTTGCTGCCAGCCTTCTTCAGGCAGCATCAGGTAGGTGGTGGAACCACTTGTTCCAGTTTTGCGACGGGATGACCTTCGCATGGGAAGACTTCGAGACCTTCTTCAGGGTGGAGTTTGTGACATTAGATCTACACCCCGAGCGTGGTCAGGAGCTGCTGCCTTTGCCGCGTGTTATTCGATCAGTAGCCGAGTCATCTGTGGGTCGTAGACAGATGATGCAGAGGTCCAGGAGGACCAGACCAGCAGTTGGGCGATCTCGGGTTTTAGGATCGGTGGTGCGGGGCACCCGGGGTGGGGACAGAGCTAGGCGTTCCAGAAACAGACATTGTTACTCATGCGGTGGAAAGGGTCACCTGGCACGTGACTGTCCGACTCCTCGTACAGTTGATCCGTAGGCTTTGGAGGAGCCACCAAGGTAGAAGCAGCGGCTGGTGCTTGAGCAACAGCCGAGCAGTGGACAAGGCAGTAGAGCTCCGGGAGCAGGTATACAGGAGCGGAACTAGTGGATACGTCTCTTGTACTTCTAGTTCCATGTTTCTGTTGTATTCGTGTCTTTGTACTATGAGCTGCAATAATAAAAAAGACACTTATCTTTGTTTGCTTTCCTGTACTTTTTTTTGGTTGATACTGAGTGGTACCGGTTAAAACTGTTGACTTGACCCTCACTTTCGAGATTTCTACTAGAGGAGACCCAGTGACCTCACACTGATGCTGACAGTGTGACTCGACCCTTGGAGGTGAGAGTGACAGTTGGATCTCTTGGTAGTTACGTCGAGGCCTTACGACGTCATCCATGGCCTGAATACATCATTCATGTCAGGATTGACTGTATTAGGCAATGTGCATGGTTCATCCAGGGGATAAGACCGAGTTTATCTTTTCAGCAAAGGAGAAATTTTAGCAGCTCCTTCAGATCATATGCAAAGAAGGTACAGATCATCCAAGAGCAGATGAAGACTGCACAGTGCAGTAAGAAACAGGAAACCGACTCCAATCTTAGAGACTCGAGCGTGTTAAATGTTTAAAGAAGAGGAAGCTTTAAGGAGAGATGAGTTTGTAGAGTAGCAGACGTGGAGTCAGATCTAGGAGAGCAACATGAGGTGGTGTACATCTTAACATGCTACAACCATCCGCCTTAGTTATCCCCGCCAGGCTCAGGAAGCTGGAGGGCGGAGGAACAGAGTAGCTGCATGTGGTCAAGGAGTGTGACCCAATGGCTCTAAAAAATGATTCAAGGGACAGTCTGTGTCCACTACTAGCTGCTGTAGTAACGGATGTCGATATGAATCATTCCTTGCTATCACAAATCTTTTTCCAGACCTAGAGTTTCCGGTAAGCCGTGGACTTGACCCTCACGTCTAGAGATACCTTGGAAGGAGACTCGACAATCACACTTACGCCGACAGTGTGGTCAGACCCTCGAGGCGAGAGTTTCGGTTGTAATATCTTGGTGGTAGCATGGAGGCCTTACGATGTTGGTCTGAGTATGGATTGGATCCACAGTTCATACACAGATTGACTGTATTAGTCAAAAAGGTTGTGGTTTAACTACGACGTCGGAATGGGTTTTCCTTGGTCGGCGAAAAAGGAAACCCCAGGCAGCACAGGGTAACTCGTGCACAGGAGGGTGCAACCGATCACTCTTGAGTCGGTCAACCATACCCTCGTGGCAGCAGTCGTTTGAGTTTCTGTTCTAACATGAATTGGAGACCTCTAGAGTTCGTGGATAACGATCACGTCCTTATACGGGTCTCACCTCGATGAGGTTTACAGGGATGTGGAAAAGGCGACAAGTTATCTCTGAGGTTCAACGGACCATTCTAGGTCCTCAGCTGGGTAGGCGAGGTGGTTTACCGCTTGACCAATCCACCTCAATTGCACCAGGTGCATGACGTTTTCCAGGTATTTCAACTGAGGACATACGTGCTCGACGCTTCGCATATCATTAACCAAGAGGAGCAGGATGATGGCGATGGGGTTATATCCATGGAGGTTCCAGTAGGGATCAAGGATCGACATGAGCGGATCCTACGAGGATGGTCGATTCCTCAGGTGCGCTTTCTTTGGCAGTACAGAATCTCTAGGTAAGCACATGGGAGTGGAAGGCTCAGATGCGTGCTCAATACCGCTTTTGTGACCCTAGTTTGTGTTGTAGCTTTACGGGGATGTAAATCCCTGAGGTGGGAGTAATGTAAAGACTCAGAAATTTCAAGGAAATTTTTTTTTCTTAATTTTCTTTGGAATTTTACATGAACGCAGTTTCTGACGACACCTGATTCCGAGGCCTGGTGTGCCTGGAATCATTTTCCAAAATTTAGCTCGGGTACGTTCAGTGAACCAACGAGCGGGTTTTTATAACTTTTGAACCAATGCTCGGAATTGAAATCTGAGGGCACCGATGAACTCGTAACGCCGGTAATTGCTTAAGGGGACCTTTACCACAGTTGTGTTTGCTCGGGAGGAGAAGTTAAAATTTGTGGGTTATATATGAAGTGAATAAAATTGGGGAACAATTTTATTTTTTGTATCTAAGTGGCTATATCCTACATGGGGGAGTTGGGGTGGGGCACCTAACTACCCATGTGAGGATAATAGTGATGTGGGGCCCACACGATCCCCAACCTTACAACTTCCCATAACTCTCATAACCTTTTCCCCCCTCTTTAATTTGTAACTCTCAAAGAAACCCCTCTTTAACTCTCCCAACATTTAAGAGGACCTTCTCTCTCCCTCTCTTAACTCTTGCCAACATACACAAATTAATTAATTGAACCTACTCAATTAATTAATTAAGTGTTTGAGTTTTGAAATTTGAAATGGCTTGTGTTAATAAAATAATGAGGGTAGCTTATTATTTTATTTTGGGAGGGCTTCCATTGTGCTAAGGAAGATTGGGAGAGAATTCTTGTGAAGAAGAAGAGGACTTCCTTCTCGACGAAGAACGACATCTTCTTCGATGAAGAACGCTGATTCCACGAAGAACAATCGACATGACATCTTTTCTCTTCTCTGCAACAAGTGAGGAGACACCGCATCAGACGCACTCCGACATCGCCTACGAATTCCTTCCTCGCGACGCCGTTTTCTGCGACGCCCGACGTGCGACATCAATTATCAAGGTAGGGGAATTTATTTGGGTGTTCTCTTATCTTTTAAGAAAAGAACGACGAGTGCGGACCAACCAATTCTAGGTTGATCCGCGGATCGTTCGTTCATGCGGATTGATGTTGAGGATTATTATTTAATTTTTTCGTGATTATTACCTTGACGTTCTTCGTGAAATATGACCTTTTGCTATCATTTAATGAGAGGGGGCCGGACCGCACAAACACGGCCGACCCTCCTCCTTATCCATGTGGGTTTCTTTTGTGGATTGAAACGGGAATGGCGCGGTGCTGTCGCACCACATGGAAACATGCAGCAAGGAATGCGTGACGCCGTCACACCACGCCGTGAAAACGAACAAGGACGCGACGCCGTCGCACCGCGTCGGAGAAACCCGAAGACATCCGCGGATGGAGTCGGGACACGACGAAGGGGAGCGACGCCATTGCGTCGCGCCGGAGAACCACGAAGATGGCGCGTTTTGTTAATTGACGTGCGGATTGATGGGCGACGACAAGCGAAGACGTGAGGGCATTGTGGGATCTTTGCAGCGAAGGTCGGATCCCGGGGTGACCACTGGGGAAGACCGCAGGCGAATCGGACCACCGGAGTGCGTCCGATGGTCCGCGGAAGCCCCTGCCGGCGCGCCACGCCGGTGCGGCGGCGCTGGCGGTCAGGGGTGGCGACGCCCGGAGCGCCTCCAGAAGAATCCGCCGCGGCTGAAGCCGCGACGGCGGAGCGCAGTCCCGCGACCGCACGGGACCGGAGGGGAGCGGCGGGACGCGGCCGGCTTCCGCGTCCGCTGGCACGGGCGGCCCCAACCGTGGGGCCGCAGCTCTTCACGCGGGGGCAGCGCCCCCCGCACGGTTCGGCCGAACCCCCGGCCGAGCCGGGCCGGAACCGCACCCGGGTTGGGTCGACCCGGTTCGGGCCGACCCAGGGGGTCTCGGGCCGGGTCGGTCCGGGCCCGAAACCCCCGTTTTCGGACCCCTCACGATATTTTGCTCATATCTTGAGCTGTAGACCTCCGATCGACGCACCGTCAGCGGCGATGCGATCCTTGGATCGAGGCGGTCATTTCGGTATATAACACTCAAAGGTTCGGAACACTTTGGGTTCACCCAGGTTTGTTCGGATACGAAACCAACCGGGCCCTCGGAGCGGAAACGCTTATATCTTGAGCTCCGGGTGTCCGATTGACGTGCCATCAAATTTGATGGATTCCTCTAAGTGAGACGGATATTTTGGCTTACTCTGCTCGAGGTTTGGATGCCGTCAGAGTGCGGTCGGGTTGGTTCGCTCACGAAACCAACCGGGCCCCTGGAACGAAAAAGCCAATAACTCACAGACCGGGCGTCCGATTGACGCGCCGTCTGTCTCATTGTGTTCCTTTTGATGAGACAGAACTTTTGGCATACTTCGCCTGAGTTTTGGTTGCTGTTGGATAGTGGCCAGGTTGGATAGTGGCCGAGTTGGATTGTACCCGAAATCCAACCGGGCCCTTGGAACGGAAAAGCTGTTATCTTTCAGACCAGACGTCCGTTTGACGAACCGTCAGCAGCGTTGGTGATCTCATTGAGAAACGGTCCCTATGAGTAAAACCTATGAGAGTTTGGGGTACAGTTGAGATATGGCTGGGTTGGTTTTCTCACGAAACCAACCGGGCCCCTGGGACGAAAAGGCTAATAACTCATAGACCGGGCGTCCGATTGACATGCCGTCTGTTGCGTTGAGACCCCTATGACGAGGCGGTACTTTGAGATACTTCTTCATGGTACTTTGAGATACTTGGAGTATCGAACTATAGCTCGTGGATTGGACCCTCCCAGAGACGAGCGTGCAGAGTACGAAGACCGTGTAGCCGACTGAGACCTGACGACTGCTTGAACGAGTCGACTTGGAGTGAGTCGACTAGCCCAGTGGATGGAGCACTACTTTGTTTGGGTGTTGACCCATGGCGGACAGAGCACTACCTGTGTGATAGTGCAGACCTGCGGTACTCGTTCGGAGAGTACCTCAGCAGGCTACTAGGGGGTGTGCACTACTGTGTTTGGGTGACATACCCCGGCGGGAAGCACTACTGTGTTTGGGTGGCTGACCCGCGGTACTAGACAGGAGGAGTACCTCAGCAGTCTTAGGTTAGTGAGCAGTACCTCGGAGTCGTGACAGGACCACTGTACACTCCAGAGACGGGGCTCTTCAGCAGTTACGGTTTTGATAATGAAAATCCTGGTTTGAGCTGAGTCTATGACCTTTATGTTTACCTCTTGATTGAGATGGGTCACTTGATAACTTAGGTATATGTATGGGCATATACCTGGGTGGTGGTTTTCTGTTGATTTCATGATCTTGGTGTTTCCCTCATGATTGAGATGGGTTACTTGATAACTTAGGTATATGCATGGGCCTATACCTAAGTAGAGGTTATCTGTTGAGATCTTCTTTGTGGTTATCCATGTTGGTTTTAGTGAGACCTTGAGGGTCTCGGGGTCCCTAATGAGTATCGTTATACTCACCCCTGCACGGGCTATGCCCGCACTTTGTTGTGTTGGTTGTAGACGACGAAAAGTGCTGACGAAGGCCGAGTGTTCGAAGACTGGATGGTACCTGGAGGTGGACCACACGACGAGTCAGTATCCGGAGGTGGACTTCGCGACGAGACGACACACGGAGGAGGTTAATGGGTGAGAGCGTTGTGGAGGCTATCTGTACCTACCCTTCAGGTAGGATCCATGGTGGACGATCCAAGAGCTGCACCATCTTTACCTACCCTTCAGGTAGGATCCGAGGAGGACGACCCAGGATCCACTTCCGTTCTTCCAGCTGTTGTCTTTTTCTGTTGTACTTTGTTCAGTTGTAGTTGTACTTTCATTTGGGTTTGTATTCTGGCCTATTTACCTTTCAGCACTTCTCTTTGTACTTAGTGTTTTACTTTCACTTGTACTCTGTGATGTTTTGTTTACATTTATAAAGGCAATGACTTCCCAGTTATCGGGATTTACACCTTTGGTGCTAGTCGCTATCCCCTAGCCTATGGAAGGCGGGCTTGGGGTAGTCACGACACGGGCCCCAAGGACGGGTCGTGACAGATATAATTTTTTAAGTTATTTGGAAATTTATTTTTCAAAATAAAATGGTTTTATGGTATAAATAAGAGAGGAGATGAGGTGGCCTTTTATAAGTGAGTTGAGCGACACACTTGTAATTTTTAAAAAGAAAAAGTTGTATCCACATTTTTCACATGAAAAAGAATAAAAATGGATAATTCTAGAGAATTATAAATTATAAGGTCTAAATATATCCATAAAATAGTTCTTATTCGTGTTTTTATGTAATTTTATACTTATATTTTTAGTTTAACTCCTATTAAACCTGTTTTCACCTTAACTATGATAATTTATTTTTTATGTTTTAACTATTAATTATGGTAAAAAATTAATTTTAACTTATTATATAATATAAATTATTATTATTCCAAATATTTAATCCATTTTAACAAATTAAATTCACATATGTGGCAAAATTTAATTTTAAATTTAACCCGTAGATGCAATGAAAAAGTGGGTTTTCGAGAAGTGTATTTTTCAAGGGAAAGATGATTTTATATTAACTCTATGAATAATAATAATTATTATATGAATACTAATTAATATTTATTGATATATAATATATAAATTTAATTCAAATCATTCCTAATTAATTGTTTTTTATTTAATTAAAAAAGATAAATATTATGCACTTTAAAATAGTTTTCTGAAAAATCCCATTTTTGAACCTGAAGACAAACTTATACTAAAAACCAATATGAAGTTTATTCAAGAAAAATTAATTGGATAAATATAAATAAATAATAATTATTTTACTCTATTTAATATTCAAAAACATAATTATACTATTAAATTTATTAATTTTTTGAAAAGAAATTACATTTTTACAAAAAAATTGGTTTTTTCACTATTCATTAAAAAATCAATATTTTCCAAAAAATCCCAAAATTTAATCCAAAATAAATTTAGATATGATAATTTCAAAAATAAATTTCATTTTATAAAATTAATTATCTAAAATTTACCAAAATAAATTATAATGTTTTTTCATGAAAGACAATAAAAATCATTTTTGAAGAAAACATATTTTTAAATAATAAAACTACTTTACTAAAAAAATGATTGATTATTTACTAAAATTTTTTCAATAATTTATATTGATTTGAAAATATTATATATATATTTCATAAATTATTTAATACTATTCATACCCTCAAATTTAACATCTAGGTTATAATGGTTATATATATCATGGGTCATTTAAGCTCGGTGTTGCATGTCAAATATGCTATCGAACATTGTTTTAATTTCTAAAATATAGAGGTGTTAAATACTCCCCCATTTAATAATTTTTTTTCTTCAAAATTTTAACTTTAAATTGATAATAAATGGTTTTACATTTCAAAATACCTTTTTTTGGAAACCCACTTCATAAAAATGGTTAATAAAACATCCTCTTGATAAGAGAGAAAATGAAATATGAAGGTTATATATAATAGAATATACTAGGTTTAAAAATAGAAGAACATATGTGGGAAGTTAAGATTTAGACATGGAATAAAATTGTAATGAAAAAATAATTATATAGTGTGACAAAGATCATTGATCACAAGAAAGTGAATGATTGGGAGAAATTTAACAACCAAGAAACCATAAACCAAAGAGGTGAGAAAAAGGTCATTGATATCATCATAAATTATGGTAATAAGATAATTTTTTTTCAAGATTCTTTTCCTAGAGTTGATGAATTGTTTTCCATATATACTAATATCACAAGGAAATATACTTACATGATGCGTAGAATTTCATCATTTATCCAATTTCCAACACAATCACATCTTTTTCTCTAAATGATGAGTATTAAAGTTGATTTTTTCATGCCTAAAGCACTAAAATCAACGTTTAAAGGATTATATAACCATGAAAGGGAAAATAAATATATTCCAAATGTCTTTAGACATTATCCAAAACCAAAATAGTTAGAACATGGTAAAATGATTACCTAAATGAGTAAACTATCATATGATGAAATAATAAATCAGTCTCCAAAATTCAACAGTAATTCCCAAAGTTAAAACTAAATCATTCTTAAATAACCTCAACTTAAAATACTGTTTCAACCTCAAATTTTTTCTCATACCATTCATCTTTTAAGGAATAAAATATGGTGATATTGTTTTTTGAAATAACATTAATAACTTAGTCACCAAATCACTTTTCAATCCCATGATTATCTATATAATAAAACTTGTGTTCCCATAATTACCTTAATATCCAAGATCATATAAACAATAAAGGTTATAAATTACTTAAATATTATTTATACATAATTTCAATGAATACTTCAAATTAAACTAAATATTTACATATAATTTAACCTTATAAAAAATATCCTAAAGTGTCATTAATCACTTTAAGATCTCATCGCTTAAAACCTCAAGGGGGTGTCTACAACTTTGAACTTACAATCATAATTAATATTATATACATATGATGGTATCTATATATATTAAGATAACCTCACATGAAAATATACTAATCTAAAAATTTATCTAAACCTTTTCTATGATACCAACTATAACAGTCGCGAACTTGCACTCCCAAATCCAGCATTAAAAACATAAAATTTACATTTATAAATTTTATACCAATTAAGGTGACCCAATTTTCTCTATATAGAACTTATAAAATCAAAAAGAAAATATTACATCAATTATATTGTCGAGGATATTTTAGTTTTAGAGTTTTAAAGAATTAGGACAAACTCTTATATAAACAATACCCAAGAATTCAAGAGAGCGTCATTCCCACTATACCCAGTTTTTCATATTCCTTATTAGGTTATCAAAATCATCCATATGAAACTCTTTTAGGAATAATTATTTCAACCTAAATAATTATAACCTAGGTAAAAAGAAACATAATAAGGGTGATCTCAAATGACCAGAAAGGGTAAATGTAAGAATTAACAATTAAATGTCCTTATAGATCATAAGAAGAGCATAAAAGTATGCTGACATAATCAAAGTTCATGAGTATAACCTAATAATATTCATACCCATTAATACCTAGATCATAAAAATAGAAACACTAAATAAGGATTTGACAAAGGAAATATTCATCAAAATCAATAATCATGATCCATGTGATATAAATCTTGATCACAAGAAACATATAAACCCATAAAATAATATATAAAATATATTGGTATCTTGGAACTTTATATTACCATCACTTATTACAAATGGAATAACCAATATGGTCGACATCCTTCTACAGAGTACCCAATGCATTGGAGAGCTATAATGGACCCACCAGTCCTTGGATTATCATGACACCACCTATCATTGGTTAATTACATAACCAACCATCATTGGATAATGATTTAACCAACCATACTTGGTTTATAATGGAACCAACTTTCATTATAAACAATATCCAAGAACCATATCATGAATAAAGTACATAGATCATTCATTTAATCAAAAACCCATTAAAATAAAATTTATTATTTTAATAACTTGATTAACCCATGGAAAATAAATGGGTTTCATAAAAATATCTTTGAAATATGATTATCTATGGAAAATAAATAGGTTCCATAAAAATATCTTTGAAACATTATTAACCCATGGAAAATAAATAGGTTCTATAATAATCTCTTTCAAACATGATTAACCTATAGAAAATAAATGGGTTCCATAACAATATCTTTGAAACATGATTAACCTATGAAAAAGAAATGTTTTCCATAAAAATATTCTTATAACATGATTAACCTATAGAAAATAAACAAGTTATATAAAAATATTATTTAAACATGATTAACCTATGGAAAGGAAATGGGTTTCATAAAAATCTCTTTAAAACACGATTAACCCATGGTAAAGAAGCATGTTCCATAAAAATCTATTTAAAACAATATTAATCCATCCAAATAAATAATGAGGATGTTATCATTACAAATTATTCCCTTTTCACAAAATTAACAATAAGAGTTTTTGGTATTAATTAATATAAATACCATTAAAATATCATTAAAAATATTTTTTTAGGGAAAATGAGATTTTCATTTTAAAAATCATGTGTAAAAACTAAAAATTAAAAAAATATTTAGAAATTAATTTTTTTTTAAAAAAATCTTGGAAAAATGTAGAGGAAAATAATGGAAATTATCAGGGATCAATTTGTTCATGTCATAAATGTTAAAAATAAACATTCTTTTCAAAATATTTTGAAAAATAGAGTCAAAGTGACCCATTTCAAAAATGTTAAGGAATTTGCTTTTAAAAACTTTTAAAATATGGTAAAAGATCATGTAAAATGAATTTAGGAAAAAATTTATTTTTAGAAAATTATTTTTTTGAAAACATGGATATGGAAGAGAAAGATAATCAATCTAAAAGAAGATACATGATTAGTATCACTTACAAACAACATTCTTGATATTTTTTTTAATAAATTAGAGAGGAAATGGAAATAAACAATTTGAAACAAATTCATAACAAGTGTATCATAAAAGAAATTAAATTCAAGAAAATAATATCACATTATTTTCTTTAAAAGAAACTTGAACATAAACAACCAGAAAGAAAGGAGATTGTAACATAAAGCCATTGCCACCTTGATAACTCTTTAATTGCAAGAATCATGAAATAATAACTTCAAATGGAACTTTAAATATTATTAAAATATTTATTTTCATGATATAAAATGTAAAAGGTAAGTATTGAACCTAAAAAATGAATATAGGTACACATAATAAATGCATATTTTAAAGAAAGAGAATTTGAGACGAATAACCCTTACAAAAATCATACCATTGACTTTGATAATTAATCAGTGAATCAATTATGTCTATCAAATGTAAATCCACATAAAAATATTTAAAATAAAACATAATATAATCAAAATTAATTACACACATAATTATATAATATCATATATAATGAAGAAATAATATAACCTAATAAAAATAAATTAAGTTATGAAACTCTTTTCCACTTGGTAACTTTTAAGTCAAATCCCCTTGGATTAAATAATTCATATTGAATCTTAAAATACCATGATGAATGATGGAATAATGATATTACATGTAAAAGGTGAAGTATATACATCACATAATTTAAATAAGTGGTGAATATAGCACATGTCTCACAAAATTAAAATCAAGATGAGAAAAACCTAACCTCAAGTCCAGAATTTCCATGTGTGTCCTTTAAATCCTATATAATAAATTTATATTAATTATTTGATTTATTAATAAAAACTTATTGGTTTAATACCTTATAATTTATTATTTTATTTTATTTTATTTAATTACATATTGAAATATTTAATCAGTTATGTCTACATCAGGTGTTTTGAGGACGTTCAGTTCATTATTTCAAAATAGATTCAGTGTGTCGACCATGGTCAAAGAGGGAATTATTTCAACATATGTAGAATAATAATCTTGAAATTATTATCAGATTTATTCATCAATTATACCTTTAAAACCAATCATTAGTTTTTTATGAAAAATAAATAACGTTACAGTCATGAAGATGGTTGGTCGTACGTACACATGGATAACATTTCCATTTTTCAATGATCATTATGGATAGAAGGTATGTATTATTTTATAATTTCAGAATTATAATAATATAATAAATAATATATTATTTATTTAAATATACTTATATATATCATTATTTTTATGTGGTGATGAAAAAAATAGCCACATCGCTTCGTGGAGGCGGTAGTCCCCACGTACACAGACGACATTATCATTTTTCAGTGTAAGAAAGAAAATGATATATTATCTTTTTTATAATGATAAATATGTCATGAATATAATTATTATTTCATTTATATCACATATATTCATTAAAATTATCCTTATTATCTTCCATTTAAGGTGTTATTGGAAAAAAATCACATTGCTTCGTGAGGCGGTAGTTTGCCGTACATACGAGAGACATTATTGTATCCCCTACGGAATGGAAAGTAAAAAGGTATATGTGATATCATAACTACATAAGTATAAATATGTTCAAATAATATATATATATATATATATATATATATTTAAATATATCATTACAACAATTCGTGAGAGGTGATGATGGGAAATGAATGACATCGGTTCGCGAGATGGTAGCCCGCCATACACACGAATGATGATTTCATATCCAATTTTATGGAAAAAGAGATAAATTTAGGTTATGAAATTAAAAACAATATTCTATATTCATATATTATATAATTTTTTTTATCATATGATTATATTTGAAGAGTAATTTAAAGATGTGGAAGAATAAATAAAACAAAAACTCATAGTTAGAAATTTTACCTCTTCTCATACCACCTCTTTAGGATTATACCTAAATTACTCATAGAATAGATTTATGAAAAAACCAAGGATTATAAGAATATGGTATATAATTTTTTAAGTGATTTGAGTAGGTATTTTTTAATCAAAAGGGTTTTAAGGTGTAAATAATAGAGGAGAGTGGGTGGCATTTTATAAGTGAGGTGAGTGGCCCACTTGTAATTTTTAAAAAGAAAAAAGTGTACCCATGTTTTCAGATACCAAAATGATAAAAAATGGATCATTATAGTGAATTTGAAATTATATGGTCTAAATATAGTCATAAAATAGTGTTTATACAATTTTTAGGTCATTTTGACCCTTATCTTTTTAGTTTGACCCCTGGTAAACCCATTTTCACCTTAACAACGATAATTTATTTTTAATATTTTCACTATTAACTATGGAAAAAAAATAAATTTTATCTAATTATATGTTATAAATTATTATGATTAAAAATATTTAATCTATTTAAACAAATTAAATTAAAAAATTCGCAAAATTTAATATAAATTAAACCCCTAAACACGATGAAAAGAGGGTTTTTAATAAGTATATTTTTCAAGGAAAAGATGATTTTATATTAAATATATGACTAATAATAATTATTATATGAATATAAATTAATATTTATTTATATATAATATATAAATTTCAATTAAATTATTCCTCATTAGGGTTTTTTAATGAATTAAAAAGGAGAAACATTATGATCTTTAAAACAGTTTTATGAAAAATCCCATTTTTTAACCTAAAGAAAAATTTATAATAAAACCCAATATGAATTTGATTAAATATAAATTAAGTGAATTAAATATAAATAAATAATACTTATGTTTCTTGAAATCATATTAAAAAAATAATGATACTTTTAAATGGATTAATTTATTGAAAAGAAATTACATTTTTACAAAAAATCGGTGTTTTTCATTATTCACTAAAAAATATATATTTTTCAAAAAATACTAAAATTTCACCCAAAGTAAAATTTGATATGAAAATTTAAAAAATGAAGTTAATTTTTTCAAATTTTTTTTCTTAAAGTTCCAAAAATTAATTGCAGTATTTTTTCATGGAAAGTAATAAAAATCATTTTTGAGGAAAACATATTTTTGAAGAATAAAATTACTTTATAAAAAAATTGATTGATTATTTACTAAAAAATTATTAATAATTTATATCTAGTAGGATATATATATATATATATAAATATAAATATATATATACTTCAAAAATTAGTTAATACTATTCATACCCTCCAATTTAACGACTAGTTTATAACAATTATATATATCGCATGTCGTTTAAGATCAGTGTTGTGTGTCAAATATACTATCAACATAGTTTTATTTTCTAAAATATCTGGGTGTTACATGGACTATATAAATGAATTTCTACATAAAAATACAACCCACTAAGTAAATGTACTATGAATAATCCATATGTATGAGGAGGCAACATGGGAACTAGAGGAAGCGATGAAGCAGAATCACCCACAACTATTTTCACCATAATATGTAATTTTTTTGAGGATGAAATTTATTAAGGGTGAAGAATGAAATGAGATAGAATATTATCAGTGGAATTTACATTCTTAATATATAATTTTTTCATATTTAATAATAAAATATTGCATAATGCACACACACCACACGATAAAACCAAAAAGCATTTTATGATAATAATTTAAACATTGAATTTAGAGAATAAAAATGGCCATAATAATTGAAATCCACCTAATTTTTATTTATTTTATAATAAATATATTTATTTAATAAAAATAAGTATATATTATAATCTTATCTTTTATAAAAAAAATTAAACTTTAAAATTCTCTTTTCCTAAAAAACTGTTTTATGCATTATGCGTGTTTGTTTTAAAATTAACATTTCAAACCCTTAAATATTTTAATTAGTAAAATTATTTTAGAATTTTAATCATATGTTTTAAATTAATTAAAAGTTACAATATTAATTTTTTTTATTAATATTAATTTATAAGGTTAAAAATTAATTACCAAGGTAAAAGTAAATTACAGTAAAAGTTAAAATGTTAAAAGAAAAATACTAAAACCACTATTATTTGTATCCAAAATGTGTGTATGATGAGAATATTTATTCAAACACACTTCCCTTATACTTTTTAAATTTTTTTTGATATTGAAATTTTAATAATAAAATTTCATTATCGAAAATATAATGGTTACTTCCAAAACTACCCTTCCCTTAACTTATAAAATAGTAACACTTATACCACATAAAGACTCACATATATTTATAATTTATTCTTAAAACTATTCCAAATTAATCCTATTATAAACATATCTCTTTTTAAAAATATTTTGGTTACCATTAGTTATCATAAGACCTTCATTTATAAGGAGAATTCCAAGGAAAATTTAATTCTTCGGCATGAGTATTATTAACTACTTAGATTTTATTCTTAATTATCATCTTTAAATTTATTATAGACACTATAATATGATGATATTAGTATCATTTATATACTTTAATTTTGTTATATTATGTTTTTTATCATTATATATTCATCTATCCCATCTATTAAGAAAATCAAAATCCTCATTCGTGCGAATTTGAGGACTAATGCCTCCATGAGAAAAAAAATCATTTTTCATCACGACCCATAATTGATGGTTCTTAGAATGAATTTAATAAGGATAGATATATTTTTATTTGATGTTTAATATTATGTATATTTCACATTATCATTTTCTAAACACACCCCCTTACTCATTAAATAATTATAACACATTACCATTTTGGTTGATCTAACCACCTACCTAAATGATGTCATAACGATTATGTCATAAATGATTAAGGGATGTACTATAATGGTAATACCATTTAATAATGATATATTTAAATTTTTATTGATTATGGAAATATTTTATTAATATTTAAAATATTTATTAATATATCACCTTTTGATCATTAAACACATCGAAAACTAGTTCCTCACGATTTCTATTTTCACAAGCCATATTCATGTATTACACATAATGAAAATGATAATTAAGTAATAATTGAGAAAAAAAAGATTAGTCTATCTTATTTTATCTAAGAATTATGAACTTGAAACCACTTATTGAGAATCAAACATGTCTTCATGAAGTCTTTACAAAACAAACAATCGAAATTTCTAACACATGATGGTAAAAATAAGCAATAACTAACTAATATATTCATAATAAATGATAAAAAATGAATTATATGAAAGGGTAATGTATATAAATAAGGTTTTAAAATAATATATTAATATATTAATGTTTTTTATAGGTGGTTAGAGCACATTGGACTAAACATGAATAAAGGTAAGGTTTTTTCATATAAAATTCCTTCATTTGAGACATGTTTTGTATTATTCACATAATTTTTTCTATAAGGTGAAAATAATACTAATTTGATGTATAATATCATGAATTATATTTTAATCATGATATTTTAAGTTTAATTACAATCAATTTTTATAACACCATGAGATTTTAAAATAGCACTATGTTCAATAGTGTATAAAACATGAAATACTGAGTTAAAATGAACCATGAAATATTATTATTTAAATATGTCCAATATAACCTATCCCTTCAATTTGTTGATAAGAATAGGTGTAAAAAATTATAAAATATATAAAAAATGGTTACCAATATATATAAATTGATTAATTATTAGGAAATAATTACTCAAGTTTTAGTAAAGTCATTTTATTCTTTTAAAATACATTTTATTCCAAAAAGGGTTTTTTTATTTTGTGAATTAATATTATAATTAATTTATACCAATTTTATAAATTTAATTTGATAAAAATTATATCATTTTTAAAATAATCATATCAAAATTAGCTCAGGGTGAAATTTTGGTATTCTTACGAAAATATTTTTTATCAGCAAATAGTGAAAAATACAGACTTTTTAAAAAATATAATTTATTTTAATTAAAAATTACCATTTTATATTCAGTTAATATAATAATAATTTATTTAGAAGTAATATAATTAAGTATACATGAATCATATTTCTACTTAATTTTTGTTGCAAGTTCATTTTTCACCTAAAAACATATTTTTCTAAAAACTGTTTTTATTGCATTTTATGAATTTACATTTAATGTAAATAATATGATATTAAAAATTTATTAAACTCATGGAAATAATTTATTTTGATAATATAATACAAATATATTTCAAAAATAATCCAAAAAATAAAGATTAGAATTTATTTCATGATAAATATGAAAATCATTTTCAGTGTGGATGTAGTGCTTACACTACATTGAAAAGTCAAATTTGGTATCTTAAAGATAATATTTTTGTAGGTATAAGTGTTTTAATTATTTTTTTAATAAATATTAAGTGTTATTGACTATTTTTATTTATATATTTTAATTTTTGAGTTATATAAAAAGCGAATTATCCAAATGATTGTGCAATCCTTACACTAGATTCGAAAAGTCACAATAACATATTAAATAAGTTTTCAAGACATATATTTGTGTAAATATATTTATTGAATGAATATAAATATTAATATCAAAATTATTACTTTTTATTTTTATTATGGTAATTTATTTTTAATTTTTAGTTAATAAATAATTACTTTAAATGGTTACACAACACCGACTTAATACATGCAAAAACAGTAGAAAAATCAATTAAATCATTTTAAAAACTCTAAAAGTAATGTTTTTTGGGTGATTTATAGTGTCCCAAAAATTTTATACATAAATATAACATATTATAGATTTTTTAAAGGTGTATATTCTAATTACATTACTTACATGTTGTTTTCAATGTCAAAGTAAATGATTAGTTCGAAAAATGAAATTAATGATATTTTATAATGGAAAATATTTTATTAAATGATTTAAAATTTATAAAAATAATATATTTTTAAAAGTGAATGAGATATGGTTAAAAATATCAAACATGGTCTATTTATGGGTTATTTTTCAATATTAACTTTATCAACCCCTAAATAGTAAAAAACAGCGATATAGCTGTAATTGTCAAAAGAGTTGACAAGGGGTAAAAACCAAGTTATAAGGGTAAAAAAATCACCTAACCATAAAAAATTTTATTTTATGAAATTATTTTGACTAATAATCATCCTAAATTCAAAATATATCAATTTGGTTAAATTTTTACATGGACATTAATTCATATTAATTTAATATTTTAAGTAATCCCATAAGTGCCCCTCCCCTCACTTATTAAAGTGAACCTCATATTCACTTTTACACATAGATTTTGAACAATATAGATTCTCCAATCCCTACCCAAATCCCTTAATAACATAACTTACCAAGTATTAGAGCCCCTGGTTTTATTATAAAACCAAACTAGGAAGGCTTTAGGTATAAATCTGAAGTGGTTTTCTGTAGAAGAGGTATAGTTCTTAACCAATATTTTTTATTTTATTTCTTCTTCTATGTCATGAAATAGACCAAATAAATTGGTACACTAATACCCAAGACTATCTTGAAATAACTCAAAGATTATTACTGGTCACCATGGGATGAATAATAGCACCTAGAATCTTAAAAGGATAAAAAGGGAACAATTTTTCTATAAGACAATAGAAGATAAATGATACATGTCGGTATACTCAAAATTACTCAAGGATAAAGTATCATAAGTAGATAGATAAAGTAATACCCAAAATGGTACATCCTAAAAATATAAAACATCTGACATGAAAAGGCATTAGAATACCTATTTAATAAGTGGAACTCAGCTCCACTGGTCACCTCCATCTGTCTAGAGTCCTACAGATCAAGAAAAACTACCACGTCTAAGTGGAGATTTCCATTTCCATATACCTATAAAAATAATATTTATAAATATATTAAGTAAAAGGTATAGTGTGAGCTAAAATATTATTAGGATATCACCTAGTGTTCTATAATCAATTCTATAACAATAAACCATTTATTTTTTCAATTTATATAAAATAAGGCCTGGAGATTCATTTTTATATTTTAACCCAAAACATGATTTGAAAAAAAGATGGAAGATATATTAAAACATGGATTAAATGAAAATTTTATACAATTTTTTATATAAATAAGATGACATGAATAAAATATTTCTATAATCAATATCATATATGATCAATTCAAAACCAAGCACTATAGTCCTATGACTTGAGTTACATCAGTTTATGGATGCAGGCGACACTTCTCAATCATCATTATGGATCAAGTTTGTGTCCACAACCCCTAAGGCTCAAGCCATCTAGATAATTAATAAACTCCCCATTATGGGAACCATCTTAAGAAATCATTCCAAACTTGGTTTAGTTAGTTTTTTCATCATTAATCCACTACTAGGGAGTCAGAGTTCTAGCATGCTTATCCTAATCGCCTACCAACTACTCAGGTTATCATGTGATTCAATCAATAAATAAATAAATAAATAAATCAATCAACCAATATTTATTGGGAAAATAATTTATTTCAAATTAATTCAACTTTCACAATCCAATTTCCCAAAAATTATTTTCAACATATCTTTCCAATTACAAAACCAAATCATATGTTTTTATAAAATTCATGCTTTTTCAAATAATATTTCATTTTAACTGAATTTTCTCAAGAATCAACATCAAATCATTTCATCAAATAAACTTTCAATTCAATACATAATTTTTCTCAAATCTACCCAATAATTTCAATTCCATTGAAATTGAGTTTTTTTTCACAATTTCCATACCCTTTTCAAATCACACATCAAATAATCTTAAATATAGGTTTTAAAATCAATTAAAAAATCATTTCAAATCAATCAAGAATATGAAACCACCTACCTTTAATCATGTAATCAAATCCATATAAAACTCACAATGGGAACACCAATGAGGAATGAAGGTGAAAGAGATCAAATAATAAAAACTAGAATCAATATCTATAAAATCAAAGATTCAATCTATAAATAACATGATGATCTATCACTCTATAAGAAAGAGAGAATGGAAGATTAGGAGAAACCAAACGAGAGGAGATTCGCTCACCAAAACAAGATAAAACAAATTAATAGACACTTTGATCTTCTAAGAGAAGAGGCTGGAGGAGTAAATTTTACATCTTGAGAGCCTCTAAAGACCAATGAATCATATTGGGTTCAAATGGTGGTGGTTAGGGGTTAAATATTGAGTCTTGATATTTTTAGAATAATTTTCTTGGGAATTAAAAATCGCTTGCATGGTTTTTCGTATGGGCCACACAATTATTAATAACAGTGCACCCTAACCATGCACCACCACTAGACTTCAGGTAAGGGTGAATGGTTTAGCTACACAATTAAACTAACCATAAAAAAACTATGAAAACCCCATATGTACAAGAGTGAATGGATTTTAGGGGTGGCAGCATGATTTTAAAAAACTATTCACCCCTTCCAGTATCTTATTAAAGGGAGAAAAATTTTCTAGGCCAAACTGCACAGTTTTCTCTAACCATGTGCCAACCGTGAATAGCCCAAAAAACCTCTAAATTTTTAAAAATTTCACTAAATAATCCCTGAAACTTGACCCAATCAATTCATGATAAAAAAAGGGTTAATAAGTACCTAAAATTATGTAATGAGATATTATGACCTCCCCCTATAAATGCTTTATATCCCTATAAATCCTTTCAAGAAGATTCTATATCAAATAGATGAGGACACTACTCTCTCATCAGCACCTAATGCTTCCAAGTATCATATGAATTATAACCTTGCTTCCATAGCACACATAGCAAAGGTATAATATTTACATGAATAAAATTTGTCTCTAAATCCGTAATCCTGACTGGAATCTTAGCCAAAGATAAATCAGGCTCAATATCAAGGTCCATCTTAAGACATGAGAAGGGTCCAAAAGATACTTTTTGAGTTGTGATACATAAAATAATTTTTGAATTGATGAAAATTATGGCATTAAGGATAAATAGTAATCCACATTACCAACCCTCTCAACAATCTAAAAAGTACCCATAAACCTCGGTGAAATATTTCCCTATTTACCTAATCGTCGGGGACCCAACCAAGGTGAAAATATAAAGAACACCTGTCACCTAATGAAAACTCTAAAGGTATACATCGATGATTATAATAGGATTCATAAAATATCTATACCATTACCATTCTATAGAGAATTAATTGAGTCTTTTAATCATCTCTTGGACCAAACTTGGTCCGAATAATGAATATTCACCCATCTCCATCCAACAGAGAGGATATCTATAAGGAAAACCATACAAGGCCTTAAAAGAATCCATTCAAATATAAGATCAATAATTTTTTTTGTAAGAAAACTTAATCAGTCCCAAATGGACATCCCAAGTTCCACTAAATTTGAGAACCCAAGCATGTAACATGTCTTCAAAGATCCATATAGTTCGTTTTGTCTAGCCATCCATTTATAGATGATATTTTGTGCTCAATATAACCTAGGATCCCAACGTATCCTAGAGGATTCTATGAAAATAAGAAGTGAACTAGGGATCCCTATTAAAATTTATAATAGATGTAAATCCATGAAATCTAATGATCTATTTCACATAGATACTTACAAAATCCTCAACTTTTTTTGTATCATGAATTGGTATAATGTGATCCGATTAGGTCATCCGATTAATCACATCCCATATCACATTTTTCTTCTAAAGGGTAAAAAACAACCCAACAAAAAATCCATATAAATATCATCCCTCTTTCAAGTTGGTACATGATATGGATAAAGTAAACCTGAAGGTTTTTGGTGCTTGAAATTTAACTAATGACAGTTATACTAGTGATAAATAAATTCAATGATGCCTCACCTTACACCCAACCACCCGAATCATTACAGCATATCATAAAACATCTTCATGGTACTAAGGTGCACTGCCCACTTAGAATTATGAAAATAACCCATCACAACTTATCTCAATGATGATTTTCCTAAAGAATCATCTCAATAAGAGATAAGGTCAACTTGAAACTTTTTAAAATGATCTCAGTTACATCCTACCAGAATCTTAAATTCAAATGATCAAAGAGATCCATCATATTATACTCTTCTGATGATTATATCATAGCATGGGTTGGGAGTTTCTTATTAAAAGCATCAGAAATTAAATTCCGCTTTCCAGGGGTGCAGGAAATATCAAAATTAAAATACTATACATACTCCACCCATTGAATATTCTAAAGGTTCAATTTTTTTTGAGATAAGATATAACTCAATATTTTTTAGTTAGAATAAATGGTAAACCATTATCTAAAAAGGTAATGCTGCGAACTCTTAAGAACATACATCAAAATGAAAGTTCAAGATCATGGGTCGAATAATTCTTCTCATGTGGAGTAAGATATCTAAAACCATAGGCTACCACATGATCACCCTATTTAAGAACACATCCCAAACCTAAAATAGATGCATCAAAAAAGATGATATAAACATTCCTATCATTTGGAAGATTCAACACTAGCACAGAAATCAAACTATTCTTCAAGTCATAAAAATAATTATAAAATTTTGAATCCCAAATGATATTCACTCCCTTCAGAGTGAGAGTGGTCATAAGAGAATCCATATTTGAGAAATATTGAAAAAACCTAAAGTAATACCACACAAAGACCAAAAAACTCCAAATCTCAAAAATATTACATGGTTGATCCCATGTTATAATATCATTTACCTTTTTAGGATAAACTAAAATACAAGGTTATGAGAATATGTGCCCCAATAACTTCCAATTACCAAATATATAAATTACATTTTGAAATAGTCACCTAAAGTTGATGATCTATCAATATTTTGAGAACTACTATTATATGATGTACATTTCCCTCCTCAGACTTAGAGTAAACTAAGATGTTGTCCACAAAAACCACCATGAACAAATCATGGTACTCAGAGAATTTTCTATCCATAAAATATATAATGATTGTAGGATAATTGTTTAGACTAAATGAAATAACACGGTACTCATAATGGATATAACTACTTCTGAAGGATTTCTTTTTAATGTTAGATTATTTAATTATCAACTGGTGATAACCAGATTGAAGATCAATCTTTAGGAACCACTTAGACTCCTTTAATTGGCCAGAAAAATAATTTATCTGAGGTAGTGGATACTTATTATTTATAATAACTTGATTGATATTTCTGAAAGTAATACAAAGAAAAAGTTTACCATTAGATTTATTTTCAAAGAGAATAGGTGCCACCCAAGGTGATATACTCAGGATTATCAAGGATTTCTCTTGTAGATCATCCAATTGAGACTTCTAATCTTTAAACTCTATTGATTCCATATTTTAAAAAATAATAGACACTAGCTGAGTACTAGGTACTAAATCAATAGTGAACTCTATCTCACCTACTAGCATCAAACCAAAAAATCATATGGAAACATTTTAGGAAACTTGATGACAACCAGAGGGAGATCACCACTCAAAGATTCCCACTCCAAGCCAAAATAGAACACTGATATTATTTGTCCAAATTACATAATAGATGGTCCGAATCAACTCAACCTAAATTCCCATTATCTCTAAAAAACATAACACACCCCATTAGAAAAAAATGAGACATATCGTAGATAATTGTTAATCCATGCCTTATGAGAAATCAACTAATCCATCTTAAGAATTATTTGAATAGGTTTCATGTTGAGAACCATAAAATAAAAAGTAATCATATTTTTTGATATAGATAAAACATAATAAATACATCAAAGACCTTACTCTCTCTTCACTTTGAGGGGTGTAGTAATATCCATCACACAAGACAAAAGATCTATAAGAATATTTAGAAAATTCACAACATGAGTCAATACAAATGAATTAGATGAACCAATATCAAATAAAGTAGTCACTAAAGATAAATCTATAGTGATGGTACCTATCAAAATTATTGGTCCTGCATCATCTTCTTTTGGATACTCTTCCTTTGCACAAAGAAGCTTCATTACAGATTCCCGTGGATGGAACCAATTAGTTGTTGAAGCATCCAATTACACCAAAAGAATTTTTGGAGCTGATGATCCCATTACACTGCATGGGGTAGAAAAGATATGGTAGAACTTCCATGGGTGTTCTGAACAACCATAAGAAATACAAATCTTTGGTTCCTTATTACAAATCAACATCAAATTTCCAACATTTCCACACTAAAATCAAGTCAAAGGGCCTCTAGATAGAACTTTAGGAGGTCTAGATGATTATTTATATCTAAAACCACAATTAGAATAATAATTCTTCCTCTTTCCTTTAAAGGAACTAACATAATGACTACAGGGAGAAAAATGAACTCCCATTAGTGCTGATATTCCATCTTGGTCAAACTCATCCATAAATATTCTACCCAACACATCCACATAAGATATGAGCTTCAACATTAAAAATTGAGATCTAATATCAGATTAAAGACCCAAATCAAATCTTCAAGATTTTAGTTTCTCATCTATCACTACATCAGGATAAAACTAAACAAGTTTAGAAAAATAGTTCACTTACTGAGTCATAGTCTTGTTTCCTTTTTGAATATTGAAAAACTCCATGTACTTTTCCAAGACTATATATTCTAGATAAAACTATTTTTTAAAAATAAATCTAAATTCTTTCCACTATAGACCATCATGTTTCTTCTCTATAACCATTTAATCCCACCATGTATTTCTAGGCCCTACCAACTTGAAGGTAACACACTTTACTTTTATCAAGTCAGGTGTTTATAAGAACTAAAAAAACAATTAAACATTTCTCAACCAATCCTTAGCCTCTTGAGGACCATTTTAGGCTTGAAAAAAATGTTGTTTCTTCCAAATAAACCCTTGAGAATAATATCTATATCCATCCCTTCAAGGTTTCGTTACCAAATTCTAAATGAGAATAAATATAAGTATTTGTCCTAGAGCTTGGACAACATGCTCCACTATCTCAACAAGATTCTGATTCATTGAAGGATTATCTCTCTATAGTTCACCAACATCTTCCTCTTATGGATTTTTCAAATATATTATCAGATGCATGATACTACACAACATCAATAAAATATACTGAAAACTTTAATAAATATAAACGGATCATCAAATCAATCAAGAGTCATAGGGATATCAAATCACTAAAAACTAGAAAAATACTAGAATCATATCACTTTATTCCAAAAGAAACTTTTTCCAAACACCCATGGTGACTTAAGGCTCATTACAATGAGAGATTTCCTGGTACTCGCTCACAAATACCTCCTATGTCCTGACATTCCTACCTTCTATCTACTAAGAAATCCTATATTTCATAACAAAATCAAATAAAAACACTCAACCTGGCCTTTGATACCACTTTATCTCAAACTAGATCAGATAACCTAGTACACTAATACCTGATCTAGTCTTGACATAGCTCGAAGGGAATTATAGATCCCCACTGGTTGGAGAATAAAACCTGTCATCATACATGAATAAAAAAGGAATTAATTTGATACAAAATAGTAGAAGATAAATGATACAAGTTGATATGTTCAATACTCCTCAAGGAGAAAATACCACAGATAAATAGATAAAGGAATACCCAAAATGGTATATCATCAAAAGACACAATATTTGACAAGACACATTATCATAATCCATATTAAAAAAATGAAACTCATCTCCAACGGTCACATACATCACTATAGAGTCCCCTGGATCAAGAAAAACTACCACCTATAAGTGGATCTTTCCCTTTCCCTAGAACCGGCATAAAAAGATCCATAAATGCTCGAAGGAAAAGGTAGGGCATGAATTAACAAGACCAATAAGATCTCACAAACTATTCCATAATCAATTCTATAACAATAAAACATTTATGATTTAAATTTATATAAAACAAGAAATTTAATGTCATTTTCATAATTTAAACCAAAACATTATTTAAAAAAGATGATAAATATATCAAAACATTGCCTAAACGAACATTTTATATAAAACATTTATATAAATCAGCTGACATGAATAAAAAGTACTATAATAAATGGCATGTATAATCAATTAAAAACCAAGAGACATGATCATATTAACTAAGTTACATTAGTTTTTGGATAAATGATCCTCACAATAATCAATCATTATAACAATTTAAGTATGTGTGAACACTCGCTAAGGATCAATCCATAAGGATAATCAGTAAACACCCCATTAAGATACATATTTTGGGAAATCACGATGAAATTGGTTTAGTCTATGTTATCATTGTGAATCCATTTCTAGGTAGTTATAGTCTAAGAGTTCTGGTCATAATCACTTACCAAATAATTATTCTCCCATGTAATTCAATCAATCAATCAATAAATCATTAATTATTGGTAAAATCATTCATTTAAAATCTATTCATCTTTCACAATTTAATTTTCCAAAATCAGTTTCCAACATTTTTTTTAATTTAAAAAAAAGCATAGTTTTTTATCAAATTCATGTGTTTTCAAATCATATTTAATTTTAATAAAAATTTCTCAAGAATAAACACCAAATCATTTCACCAAATCAAATTTCAATTCAGGTTATCATTTTTCTCAAATCCCCCCAAAAATTTCAATTCCATTGAATTAGGGGGGGGGGGTCACAATTTCCATGACTTTTCAAATCACACATAAAATCATCTCAAATATGGGGTTTTAAATAATTTAAAAATTCATTTCAAATCAATCAGTAAATTAGGGTTTCAATTATATGAAAATCATTATGGAACCACCTACCTTTAGTCATGCAATCAAATCAACACAACACCCACAATGGGAATGCCAATGGGGAATGAAGGTGAAGAAGATAAAGGAATAAAAATTGTAATAAAGATCCATAAAATAAAATATTATATCCATAAATAATATTTATAACTCTCTAAGAAGAAGACATGGTAAGATCAAGAAACACCAAATGAGAGGATATTCAATTACCTGAACGAGATTAAATGCAATCACTGGCACTTCGATCCACTAAGATAAGGGGTTGGAGGAGTCAATTTTACCTATTAAGAGACTTAAAATAATAATGAATTATACTAGGGTTTAATGGGGTGATTTGGGTTTAAACCAATATTCTCTATATTTTTAAAATAACTTTTAATGGAATGAAAAACTGCACACACGATTCGCTCTATAGGCCACACAGTTAGGTGTAACCATGCACCCTAACCATGTTCCACCACTATAATTTGTAAGGGTGCATGTTTTAGACTCATGTTTGAAATAACTGTGCACTAATCATCTAAATGTTTACTATCTTAGGGTGAAATATTTGGAGGGGTGGCAATACGATTTGGAAAAATATTGCATTCCATTATAGTGGATCATTAAAGGGAGAACCATTTTATAGAAAAAACTGCACAGTTTTCCCTAACCATGTAAATACTCTTCACATCCCCTAAAACCTCTAAAATCTTCCAAACTTCACCATAAATCCACGGAACATGGCCCAATCAAAGAATGATCAAAACAAGGGTCCAGAAGTACCTGAAATCAAGTAATGAGATGTTACATTTTACCTCTTTAAAATATTCTTAAAAAATGATAAAATAATAACATAAGTATCTTCAATATACTAATATGTTATTATGTTATTGTAATAAACTATAAACCTATCCTCTTTCATCAAATAGGAAATGAAATAATCATTTGTGTGTTCATAGGACTATTGCCTCATGAACCAATGTAATTCATTTTCTATAACCACCAATCATAGATGGTTGTAATAATGGATTTAACATATAAATATGATATTCAGGAAATATTTATCATTATATAAAGTTAATATATCATATAATATATTATATTTTTGTCCATTTAAAATTGATAACGTTGTTTTTGCATACATGTAAATTACCACCTCCATGAAGCGACGTTATTCATTTTTCATGAACACATCATATGTATGATATATATAAGTGTATTTTAAGAAATAATATTATATTTATGATATAATAATCATTATATAAAGATAAAATGATACTTACCTTCTTCTATTGAGATCTTTCAAAAAATTAAAACTTTACTCATGTGTATGTATGACTACCATCTTCATAACTGTAAGATAATTAATTTTTCATAAATATATTTCATAGTTGGTTTTAAAAGTATAATTAATATATAAAATGATAATTATGTCATAATTATTATTTTATATATTATTGAATATTAACCTCTTTGACCATAATCAACTTACTAAAGTCATTTTGGACATATGAGCTGAATATAGTCAAAACATTCGATGTGAACTTAATTGATTAAGTAATTTTATATAACATGATAATAAATAAAATAAAAGGAATAATAAACCTAAAAATATTTCTTAAGAAATTAAATAATTAACATAATTTTATTATTCAGGAAGATACAAAAAGTATGTTATGATTCAAACTCGGTGTAAGGGGCACTTTACCTTTAAAACCTCATTTTAATTGTTTTAAAGATTTATTTTTTAAATATTTTTCATCTATGTACATATTCTTAAAATTATTTTATTAATATATTTATATGAACATAAATAAATTATAAATTAATTTTTATGTCAATTATTACTATATTTTATAGGTTTTTAAAATGAATCTTGTAGGTATTTTATAAGAAACATTTTGATAAAAATGATAAAGGAATATTCTATTTTAAGGTATACAACGTCAATAGTTTTTCTTGCTGATGTAACCATTATTTTAGGCTGAGATTACTTTACATGGTACCATTTTTTCTTAAAATAAAACCCCTTCCCATTATTATGGTTATTTTCAAAAAGGGTTTTACATGGAATTGATATTTCAATATATGATAATGTTTTCTTATGGGAGTAAAGAATAATTTTTATAATGGAAATGAAGGATTTCATATGTTATGATTATTTTATAATTCATGGTAATTTCTTATAATTATGGGTGGTTTTTTTATAAACCAAGGAATTTTTTTTTGTTAAAAACCAAGGATGGGTGGTTTTGTTATAAACTAAGAACAAGTGAGCCTAATATAGCTCTCCAATGCATCAGGTAAAAAGATAGAGTTAGCTAATTAGGTTTCTCCTAAGAGTTCATTTGAATTTATTAGAATTTATTGGATAGGTTATTCTATTTGTAATAGTGATATGTAAATTATATACTAAGTTAGATACATGATTTATCTATTATTTCTATGGGGTTTCATGGAAATATTATGATTTCACAAGGTAAGCTAATGGGATTAATTTTAAATGAAATTTTATGCTATTTCTTAATGGTGAAATGTATAACTTGTTGAAAAGTTTTTATACATTTTTAATGATTAAAAACAAACCTTTAGGAGTTTTATTTTTTCTATTAAGGTTTATTATGAAAATGTTTATAAAAATATTTGGGTAGATAAATTGATTTCTTGGGAAAGAAATTTTTTATTCTGAGCATTAATCTTATTTTGAAAAATAGAATTTTTTAGAAGTATTCATGGACTAACAAGTTCAGTTATTCTTTTTATATCCTTTAGAGTGATTTTTGTTCTCATTCCACATTGTAAAATGTTTTTCATATGGTATAAGGATTATTAAAAATAAATAACAATTCAAGTTAAAAGACATGAATATTTTTCTTGAAAATAAAAAATGTTTCAAAAGTTTTATATTATAGAAAAAATGGATACTAAGTGGAAGGGTCTAACTTGGTATGTATGTGTTTTTATATAAGATTTATGAACTAATTAACTAAAATTATAAACCTAAAATGATATTTGGGAATACAATAAAATTAATTCTTGATTTAAAACTCAATATTATGTAATTCTTTAAGATTGGGTCCTTATGGTTGGTATCAGACCAGGGTTTGGATAACTTTAGAGGTTAGGATGTTATTTGAACATAAGATAAAAGTATTATATAACCAGAAATTTTAGTATGTTATGGATAATTATAGTAATTTAGTATATTGGATAACAACTTAAATCAACCAATATATAAAGGAATTGAACGGTTAAAGTATTATAAAATTTATATGGTATTTTATTTACCCTTATGGATTATTTTCCTTTTAATAATTCATTTCATGTTTAAATGATGTTATTTTCAATAGATTAAGTATTATTCATCAAGATAGGGGGAAAGTGATATTTCACAACTTTCTTATCCCTTCTAGATTATTTGATCATTACTATTATTCTGAAATATTTTTTAAATGATTTTGATATCTTATTGAGTATTCAAATCACCTCTAATAAACTATTTGAATTATCCAACACCTTTTTAATTATCTAAATTTTTTGGGTCATGTTATACTTTTTATTTGATTTTAAATTCCAAAATATTTCATCTATCTTGAAATGTTAAACACAATAAAGTAATTTCCAATTTATTTTATAGAAGTTTGGAATTATGCCAAAAGATAAAGGTAATATCAAGAAAATCCTAATATCTATATTTAATGTATGAATTATTTTCATCTATTCGATGTAAGAAATAATATTAGGTTAATATTGATGAATCAAAAGGACATAATTAATATTTATGATTTAAAGTAATGAATTATTAAGTAATAATATGACAAATAATGGTTAATGGTTTAAGAAATAAGTTAAATAAAGTATATGTTTATATATTGAATTTTCAGAATTATGATATAGTGGTATTTTATCAATGATGTTCTGATATATTAAAAATGTAATTAGAATCATGAAACATATAACGATTATTATATAGTAGGTTTTATTTTAAATATTTTGAAACATAGGTTATATATAATTTATACCTTTGAAAAGTAGTGTATAAAAAATGTGATAATTTTTGGATACATTCATTTATGGACATATTCTTTTAGAAGAAGTTTGAGCATGAATTAGTTACCCAACCTACACCCCCAGAATTTATTATAGATAAATACAAAAAGTGAATTCAAGAGATGAAATTTTATTGAACCAATTATATATTTAAAGATTACACATGAGAAGGCAAAAAAATTTAGTATAAACAAGATAATAAATGAACTAAAAAAAGGAATTACTTTGTATTTATGCAGTAGTCATTTGAAGCCCCACCACCTGATCATCATACAATAATCACCATTTATATTTCTATAATAATAAATACCATCAACAAATATTTCTGAATACATCATTATATCATCCCAAAAAACACTGATATTAATGAAGGTACCCACTCAAAATGTGTCCAGTACGAAACTGTGGCCTCTGGTAAGGCTATAGGGATTGAAACCAAAACCAAAGGGTGATAAGGGAGAAATATATACCACTAGACTACATGATTTCCAAGGTATCATGACATTTTTTTCTTGTTAAATGATTAGTCTTATAAATATTAATTTGATTATGGGAAGCTTATACAATTTTGTAATAGTCATGTTATTTTAGAGAGAATATTTTCATACTTTTATAGAGAATATATGATTAAGGTATATTCATTTGGGTATGAGAAGAATATAATGGTATCAAATATTGTTGATTTTTTAAAACTTTTTGGTGATTAATGATATTTTCAAATAGGTTTTATTGAGTTGAGATATATGTAACCATTAGGTTTAACATGTATAATTATTTTAGAAGAATATTATTACCTTTTTGGGGATGTATGATGAAAGGTATGAGACAACATTTAAGGTTAAAACATTATTTAATGTTGAGGATATTGAGGCTAATGGAGATATAGGGTTATTTTAATATGGAATGGTCTATGTTTGACCTTTGATGATATTGTTGAATTTTGGATATTAATGTATTATTTCTTCATATGATGGTTTATTAATTCTGAGAATTATATTACCCTATCATAACTATTTTGGTTTTGGTTAATGTATAAAGATAGGAGGAATAACTTGTTATCCATTTTGGGATTATTTGATCCGTTAGAGGTAGATTTTAGTGCTCTAGGCACAAAAAATTCATCTTGAATATTCATAGTTTCGAGAAAAAGATGAGATCGTGGTGGAAATTGATTAAAGGATAAAATTATACTTATTAAGTAAGTATATTTACTTATATTTTTAGTCTATATGGTAAATTAATTCATAAACTATCAGAAAATGAATCTTGAAATAAAATTTTTATCATATTTCCTTCATTACTAATGAATTTATGGTGTTTTTAATACCTTATTAATTTATGGTTTTGTGGACATTAACTTTCTCATAACCACATTGTTTATAAATTTCTATCATTGTGACATTATATTTCCCCTCTATGTCCATATTTTCACTTCTCACTAATGTAATACTATATGTAAACCTTTTTATGTGTTATTCTAGATGACCTTCGTATTTCACTTTCCCTCTCTTCGAGAGGAAATTTTATTAACCCTTTTTATAATGTGGGTTTTCAACAAAGTTATTTTTAATTATGTAACCCTTAATTACCAATATAAAGTTCTAATTATGAGTTTTTAATTTATTAAATGGGGGATAATGTAACACCATGAGATTTTAAAAAACATTATGTTCGATAGCGTATAGAACACACAATATAGAGCTTAAATGAACCATGCCATATTATTATTATTTGAAAATTTCCCATATAACCTAGTTTTTAAATTGGTGGATATAAATAGGATTAAACAAATTATAAAATATATATGTAAGGGTTATAATTAATAAAAATTGATTAATTATTAGGACATAAGTACTCAATTTTTAGTAAATTAATTTTATTATTCGAAAATATGTTTACTTCAAAAACAGGTTTTATTGCCTTTTATGTGTGAATATTATAATGAAAATTTTCCACTTTTATAAATTTTATTTTGATAAAAATGATATCATTTTCTAAATCACCATATCAAAATTATCTTTGGGTGAAATTTTGGGATTTTTCTGAGAATGTTTTTCAGTAAATAGTGAAAAATACCGATTTTTGTAAAGATGCCATTTATTTTCATTTAAAAGTACAATTTTATATCTAATTAAGATAAGAATAATATATTTATAAATAATATAATTAATTAAATAAGAATTATATTAATAATTTTTTTCCTTATAAGATCATCTTTGGGCATAAAAACACACTTTTCTAAAAAATGTTTTTTGTTGAGTTTTATGCATTTATATTTAAAGTAATTTATGTAACTTATAGGAGTTGAATTTAATTAAATGGAATTATTTTTTTATTCATAAATTCTATATTATCATAGTATAAGTTTTTTATAATTTTTTGAATAAGTTATATTTTTAGTGGATAGTAAAAAAGTTTAGTTTTTATGAATTATAGTATCTTTTATGATATCTCCAAGACATAAATATGATATAATAAATTATTAAACTTATGAAAAAAATAATTTATGATAATATAATAAAATTTTAATATAAAAATAATTCAAAAAATATAAATTATAATTTATTTCATGATAAATATGAAAATCATTTTCATTGCCAATGGAGCACTTACGTAGCACTAAAAAAGTCAAATTTGGTGTCATAAAGTTCATATTTTAGAAGGTAAAAGTATTTTATAGACTTGTTTAATAAAAATTACGTATTATTTATGATATTTATGGATAGATTCTAATTTTTTAGTTATATAAAAAGTGAATCATCAAAATGGTTGTGCAATTCTTGCACAAGGCTAGAAAAGTCAAAATAGCATATTAAATAAGTTATTAGGAAATACATGTGAGTAAATATAAATATTTAATGAATATAAAGATCCATATTGAACTTAATTTTTTTTATATTTTGATTTATTTTTTATTTTTAGTGATGAAATAATTACCTTAAATTCTTATGCAAGGATAATTCAGTTCTTGTGAAAGCAGTAGAAAAATCAAGTAAATGATTTTAAAAACTCTAAAATTAATATTTTTTGGGTTATTTATATTGTTTAATGAATTATATATATAAATATTAAATATTAAAAATGTTTTAATGTTTTATATTTTAATTCCATTTCTTTCATACTATTTTCAAAGTCAAAGTATATGAATAGTTCCAAAAATGACATTAATGACATTTTATAATAAATAATATTTTATTAAATGATTTAAAATTTATAAAAATATTATATTTGGTCAAGTTAATTAGATATGGTTTAAAATATAATAAATCATCCATTTATTGATCAATTTTAATTTTATAGTAACTTTTGTTACCCTTAAAGAGTAAAAAAACATTGATATCATAGTAATTGTTAAAAGAGTTAATGGGGGTTAAAACAAAGTGATAAGGGTGAAGAAATCACCTTAACTTGTATAAATTTTATTGGATGACATTATTTTGACACATTCTAATCTTATATTTGAAATATATTAATTTGGTTTAATTTTTCCATGAAAATTAATTTATATTAATTTAAAACTTTAATTTATTCCAAGAGTACCCCTCCCCCTCACTTATAAAAGGGAACCTTCTATCCTCTTTTACACACATATTTTTATCATTATATCTCAGAAAAAACTACCTAAGTACCTTCCTTAAATCCCTAACCATGTCATAGATTCCCTTTTTTGATCATAAAATCAACCCATGAAGGCTTTAGGTATAAACCTAAAGAAATTTTCCGAAGAAGAGGTATAATTATTAACTGAGATTTTTCATATTCTTTCTACTTATACCTCCTTCAAATATTTTTCAAACATTATGAAATAATAAAAATAGTATCTTACATGTACTAATATTTTATTAAGTTAATGGAATAATATATATCCCTCTCATCTTCCATCAAATGGGAAATACAATCATCTTTCATGTGTAGAGAGGACTACCGCCTCACGAACCGATATAATTCATTTTCCATAATCACCTTTCATAGATGGTTATAATGATGGATTTAATATATATATATATATATATATTATATTAATGAAAGATTTATCATTCTTAAAATACAACATGTCATTAAATTTATTACCTTTCCATCCATTTAAAAATGATAACATCATTCGTTCATACGTGTGGATTACCTCCACCTTGAAGTGATGTGATTGTTTTTCATGACCAAATCACATGGATATGATATATAAGTGTATTTAAAGAAATAATATTATATTTATTATATAATAATCATTATAAAAATTCAAAATTATACTTAAATTATTCTCATCATACTCTTTAAAAAGTAAAAATGTTACTCATGTGTACGTATGACATACCATCTCGATGATTATAACGTAATTCATTTTTCAAAACCATATCTCATGGATGGTTTTTAAAGTATAATTATAACATACCATAACCCACTTTTAGGTATTTATCTTTTCTATTTTAATCTCACTCTTTAGTTGGGTGCATTTTGGGACTCCCGAGGATAGGGAGCCTTTGCAGGGGAAAATGACCTAAAGTTCGATGATGTATGTTTGTTTGAATTAATAGAGTTTAGGTATAAACGTGTTAAATGATTTGTGGGGTTCTCTATGAGTTCATAGAACACTGATGTTGGTTTGGGATTTTGAGTTGAATATGGAGGTTTTTCTATCTTCTGTGCATTTTATTATCATGTAATGACTACACATCGTAAAGGTTTTACACATAATGTAAAGCGTTTATGTCGTATATTAGTTACTATACTGATGTCATAAACTAGTACAAAGTGTGAAAAGTTAATATTCCATAAATTAGGTTAATGTCATGTAATGTTTGAAGATGGGATTTATAATCTGAGGTGACATGTTTTTCAGTGTGACATTTAATTGGGAAATACATTATGTGAAAGGGTTAAATGTTAGGTATTGATTAGGGGAGGTGAGTTATAAGGAATTTCACAACTAAATATTCTCTTTTCATTTGTCCATAGGCTCTCATATCTCAATATAGGAGCTCTCACAAGTTATTTTTGAGACCTACACTCCTTCAAAATCTCTTAGTTTTATGACCGATCATCAGGGTTCCTGTGTTTCATATATCTGGGTAATTGATATTACTATTTCTTCACTGACCTTGATCACAACAGTAATGTTTCACTATGTTTTAAGACCTATTGATCTTGTGGTTTTGTTCCTTATAGATCCACTGTGTGATCTTCTTCTAGGTTCTAATCCCTTTTTTATTGCTGTGTAGATGGTGATTTTTCTTTGAGGGTTTTCAAGATCTACCCTTTTCACCATCTTATTTTTTTATGGGATGTGATTCTAATATATGGAAATCAATCTCAAGGCCTCTATTGTTGACCTTATGTTCCTTTTTGGTTGGTGTATCCCCTTATGAGAGTGTGTGTCCTGAGTTTTAGGTAGGTGGTTCCATCTCTGGCTTATGTTGGATAAACTATATTTCTCTAATTTTGATAAATTGTTTTATAAATTAAATGGAATTATTGGTTTATTTTTTTGAATGTGTGTGGAAATTATTTTTTGAGGAAATATTATTTTACCCTTTTTGGTAAAATAAAAGGGTATTTTTATAGAATTATGAAATTTATTTCTGAAATATTTTTCAAAGAATTATTTTGATGAAATTGTTTGGAAAATAAAGCACATGGGTAACCATAGTCACTTATATATAAGGTGTAGTAATATTCCTCATCCATTTTTTGAGGGGTTCACTCATGAAGTGTTGTTATTCTCTCTATTCATGTTGATCTAAGGACTTGATAGACTTGGGGGGGGGTTCACTTTCTATGGTGTTCCTCTACTCTCTATATTTTATTCATATATCTATAGTCTTGAAGCGTGCAATTATATTTTTTTAGGTACGAGTTTCCCAGTTAGCCCAACCTACAAGTGACCCTTGGCATGATATTACCCATGATTTAGATTCTTTAGATTGTAATATTTTATTTTGTACTGCAATGGATTCGATATGATATGTGATGCAGGATTTTGTTTTATTTGATTGCTTTTATGTATATAAAATTCTTCGAAAATATTTTACATATATTTTTTTTTCAAATGTGGAAAAGGGGGAAATTAAATTTTTTACCATTATTTTGATATAAAAAATTTTCAATTATATATCATGCCTTATTTTCTTTAAAGCTAAGAATATTTAGATTATTATACAGATACTTGTTATGGAATACTTAGGTGGGATCCTACCAATCCTGTTAGTTCATAACCTGCACACCCCTTTGGTGGGGCGTAGACCTTTGTCTGCCTTTCGATGTAAGGAAAGGGAAGGCGCCATAGTGAGGTAGTGAGTTTTCTATCAGCTGAGTTTGGTTATTTGGTGGTGAGATAGCGGGGGTTTATCCTGCTATCACATAGAGTATTTTTTTGATTTTTGCTGTCCTTTTCTATTAGAGTTGTCTCTTAGAGATTATTTATCTACCTTTTTGAGCTATATCGCTTCGTTTGTTTCCTTTTTATTATGACATATGTACTTATTTATTATTCTGATATTTCTTTACATAATATATATATATATATATATGTGTGTGTGTGTGTGTGTGTGAGTGTGTGTTATATTTTTACTTTAGGTTGGTAGAAACCATTCTCTCTGGTTTTTGTTGATGCCCAGGTGCTAGTCGCCACCCCATGGGGATCAGGAATGCTCTTCGAGCATGTGGTAATTCAGGTCGGGTACCAGTTTTAGAGGGTATTTGGGTATATTTTTACACAATAATTAATGTATAAAATTTCTAATTATATACCAACTATTATTCTAGAGATGATATAATAATGACCCCTTTGACTATAGTCAACTTACCAATGTCATTTTGGAAATATGAGCTAAATATCATTAAAATATCTAATGTGAACCTGATTGATCAAGTAATTATATATAACATTCTAATAAATAAAATAAAAGGAATAATAAACTTGAAAAAGTTTTTAAAATAAGTAAATAATTAACATAAGTTTATTATTTAGGAAGTTAAAGAATATATGTGATGAGTCAGACTTGAGGTAAGGAACACTTTACCTTTAATACCTTATTTTAAATGTTTTAAAGATTTATTTTCTAAATATTTTTATTCCATGTAAATATTCTTAAAATAATGTTAATGATGTATTTATATAGAGAAAAATGAATTATAAAGGACATTTATGTCACTTTTAACTTTTTTTTCAATGGTTTTAAAAGGGAATACTTTTACATATTTTAAATAAAATGTTTTTGACAAAAAAGTTAAAATGAATGTTCTATTTTAATGTATATGACATTAAAGGTTTTTACCACCACCATAATAGTTTTTTATGTTTGTATTAATTTAAAATAATACATGTTTTATTCAAAGAAAAACCCTCCTTCCCATTGTTATGGTTATTTTCAAATAGGGTTTTAAATGTAATGTATATTTTAATATCCGAAAATGTATTCTTATGGGTGGAAAGAATATTTTTATAATAGAATTTCAAGATTTCATGTGTTATGATTATGTTATGGTTCTTGTGAATTTTTTTATGATGATGTTTGGTTCAATTATAAACTAATTATGGATGGTTACATTATAAACCATGAATGGGTGAGCCTAATATAGCTCTCTAATGCATTTGGTAAATGGAATGAGTTAACTTGTTTGGTTTCTCCTTAGTGATTATTGGAATTTAACTTTTTGGTTATTCCATTTATAAGAGTGACATAGAAATGAATTCCCATGTTACCTATGTGATTTATCTATTCTTTCTATGGGGTTTCTTGAAAATTTTATGATTTCACAAGGTAAGATATTGATCTTAATTTTAAAGGAAAGTTTATGATACTTTTTAAGGGTGAAATGTATAACGTGTTAAATTTTTTTTATGAGTTTTTCATGATTTCAAAGAAACCTTTATAAGTTTTATTTTTAATTTTAAATTTATTATGATTTTTTTTGAAAATATTTGGGAAGAGAAGTTGATTTATTGGGTAATAAAATGTTTATTTTGAACCTAATTTTTATTTAGAAAAATCCAAATTTTTATAATTATAAATGGAATAATGAGTTTCATATTTTATATTACTTAATGATTTTTTTTATTCTCATACCACATTTTCAAATGTTTTTTCAAATGGTATAAGGGTGACTAATAAAAAAAATAAGAATTCAAATTTAGTGTCATAAATATTTTTCATGAAAATAAAACATGTTTCAAAAGTTTTATATTCTTAGAAAAATGGATATTGAGTGGAAGTGTCCAAATTTTAATCTATAGGTTTGTTACATAATATTTATGTCCAAATTCTCTAAAACTCTACACATAAAAAGATATTATGGAATGAAATAAAACGAATTATTTATTTAAAACTCAATATTTTTAATGCTTTAAGGTTATGTCCTTATAATATCTACCATGGTGTTTTGATTAAAATATTACTCAATCCGTAAGGTGTTATTTGTCTGAAATTTGAATCCCTTGAGACATGTTTATGTTATACACCATGTTTTATTTTTCAATGGTGTAAAAACTTACCCATTTTTATTCTCAGTATGATTCTATTATTTTTCATGATATTAAATTTTATATTTAATGTTCTACCTATCACAGGGTTTTGATTCAAAAGTTACAAAGGATGTAAGGGGTTTTGGTGACTCAAATATTTTACTTGGGTCATAATTGATCCTCATTGACTATTATCTTTAAATATTGATCTATTATAACTTATGATGATGATATTTTTTATTTAAATCTTATTTTATAGGGAAATAATAATTAATACCAAATTATTCCTCCTTGATGAATCTATTATTTTGGGAAAATGATTTTTTAATAATAATTCACATTTCTTTTAATGAATTTTTTCTCAATATTTATGTTCTTACCTATTGAAAATGTTATCCTTTCACTAGTCGAAACTCAAATTGTTTTTAACTATAATGATCCTTTTATTACCCTTTATTTTTTTAAAACAAATGTATTATTATATTTTTTTACAATGTGAGTTTTTAAACAAATGTATTTAAATTTTTTTTAAAAGTAGTTTCCATCATTTTAAAAATATAATGTTTTATCTTAAAATACACATAGTTTGATAATATTTATGTAATTTGAAGGATATTTTATTTTTAAATATTTATAAATAGGGTTTTTAAAGTCTTATATTTCCCTTTGGAAAAAAATTTTGAAATTAATTTTCACTTCTCTTTTTATAACATCTAAAAGGTTTTTTGAAATATTTCTTATTTTCACTTCTATTTATACTTAAATATTTATCTCTCTTAAAGTAATTTTTTGGTAATAATCTATATTTTATTATGATATGATTCCTTTTGGAAGAAGAATTTTTTTATATCCTATGATCTTTTAAGGTTATGTCATGTGATGTTTTTGGAAAGTTTAAGAAACTAGTTCTTTTTCGATAGGTTCATTAAGATATATTTTTGATCGATTTTATATGGAACACATACGTATGGATGATCATGGGTGGGGTCCTATATCACTCTCCAATGTATTGGTTTAAGTTTATGTCTCATGAAATCAAAAGGGCACATGAGATGATATATCCCAATATCAAGGGTACACAGGAGGATTTATCCTAGACCAAAAGGTTACAAAAGATAATTTATCCCAAGCCAAAGGGTACATAGGAGGATTTATCTAAATCCAAAGAGTATATAATAGGATTTATCCCATGAAAAAGGGTATATAAGAGGATTTATCCCAGTCAAAAGGGTACATACAAGGATTTATCCCAAGGAAAAGGGTACACAAGAGAATTTATCCCAATCCAAAGGGCACATGGGAGGATTTATCCCAATAAAAATGGTACATAATGGGATTTATCCCAAGAAAAAGGGGTATACATGAGGATTCATCCAAATAAAAAGGATACGTAAGATTATTATCCCAATCCTATAAAGGCACACAAGTGGTTAGCCCAAAACTACTACTTGATGAATTTATTAGTGGGTATACTTGGTATATGGTTTTTGTACTTATATTTATACTACAATATTATGTCATAATCTTATTCCTATGATTATACCCCTTGAATAATTTTTAATGTATCATTATTATTCACACTTTTTCCATGGTATATGTTAGTTCATTTGAGATTACATGTTCTTCTATCATGAATTATGGACAGCTCTTATTGTTCCATATTCTTTTTCATAAGAATTTTCTCACATACCCATGATTTTTCATATGGTTATGGCCAACCCTTGATGAAATATTGATAAGTTTTACCTTACTGAGTATTTGATCTCACCCATTTCTTATGTTTTCATTTCCAATGATTATGAAGATAAATATAACTTGGGGAAAGTCTATAAGGGAGTCTAGAGGAGTTTGATTATGGTGAAATGATTGTAGATTAAGATGTTTATATTGCTAATCTCCATGACACTAAACCTTTAGGTCCTTTGGTTGTGTGACTATTTGTGAGATGTATTATTTAAATAATTAGATTAATTTATTATTTATGTTATATTTATCTTGAGTCACCGTAGTTGGTATAATAGTAGGTTTTAGTAATTTTTAGTAATTAGTTTAGTTATATTTGGTATTGACGTTAGAGAACCTTCTTAAAAATCCTAGAGATGAGTCTAAGTGTAGGATGATATCCTGAAATTTTGGTAAAGTCTTGAGTAGATGGTTTTATTAGAAATAACTCCATGAATGGATATTGGAAAGTGGATATGTCTATGGAACATATGCTCCTTGGGATAATCACCTCAAAAAGGGTTGGTTGAGTATTGAATCAATTATTACTCTGATGTAAAATGAGTGGGATTAAGACTGAAAACCCCACTAGACACTCCCATGGGATATGATTTGGTTGATCATACTCTATTTTGGAATCATTATAAATGATTGATTCCCTATTTAATTTGTAAGATTAGGTTTATAAGTATAGGATAACTCAATTTAAAGTAACCTAGGTAAAACTAAGATTGATATAGGTTGAACTAAAGGAACTACATGCCAACATGATAATGTAAAAGAAAAAGACATTTTATATTCAAATTCCTTTTATGATTATGATAATTCCCTCATATTGTTAATTTTTATTCACTCATTTCAAACCTTTTGGTCTTAATAATGGATTGAACTATGAGTAACCATGGGTGTGAGGGACACTAGAGATATTACCTCAATGACCAACCCATTAGAATGGGACCTAGAGTGGGGAACCTTGTGATTATTATAAAACATCTATCACAAAATATGATTAACAATATGAACATGGTCAAAGTACAAAACAAACTAGAGAATATAAGGATGGAGTCTCATGAAAGATTAAGTAATGAACATGATGAAGGAAATAATTTTTATATTTTATATATAAAAAATGTGGAGAGAAGATATAAGGGAATTGTATCAGGGGGATTGGAACAGGTTTTCCTTGTTGAATAGGGGTCATTGAGAATAAAAATATTGAGGAAAAAAATAAGATTTAGGTTAACAAGAATTAAAGAAATAGAGCTCATTACAGGGTTCCATTAATAATTAAATGTCTTATTTTATGGGAACTTGTAAATTATCCAAGTCAATGCCCTAATCCAAGTAATAACCAAGGCGACGATAATCACCAACCTCCAAGACCAAGAGGAAAAAGTACTACCTATGAAAGTGTTACTCTTGAAGTGGATTATGATACTTATGGTACACATACCTTTCAATATAGAGTTGTAGATATCTTATTGGAATTTAATTATAGGAACTATAATATATCAAAGATGTTTTATAAGATAATTCAATAACCTCCTCAATGATTTGATTATAAAATAAATCTTATAGTGTTATGATTATTGTATTCCAAGTTGAATTTTATAGGAACGTGACTTGTGGAAATCTTATTATCCTTAATTTAGATATATTTAACAAGATTTTAATGACTTATTGGTTTTATCCACTTAGAGGAAAAATTACCCAGAGTAAGGAAAATAAATTTCATATTAACCTATGATATTCTATAAAATAAATTATGTTAATAAACACCTTATAGAAACAAATTATATAATATGGGTCTTGATAACGAATAATGGTAGACACTTTGATCAAATAGTTGGAGAAAAACTCAATATTAGGGATTATAATATTACAAGGAAATAGATACGTTTATTAAGTTTTTATGGTTGATATATCCCTAGAAATAATATTTTTATAAGTCTCTATAATTTATATGCCTTTATCTATTTCTATTGGTATGCAATAATTAAAATTGTAAGAAAATAATTTATCTGGGGCAGGGGATGGGGGAATGAAATTCCCCAGGTGTTTAGGAAGCATATTCTTTTTTTAAACCATATGTTTATAATTATAAACACTTTTTTTATTTTTTAAAGGAATTGATATTTATTAGGTCATAAGTCATACAACATAAGAATTAAAACCAACAAAACTCTATTCATTCATAAGTGGAATGTTATAAAAAAGAACATAAAACTAAGTATTTCACACCATGGATTATTACTCATAATGGATAAAATACATATATTAAAAGTTCATAAATAAATAGGGGAAAACTGATATAAAAGAATAAAATATTCATGATTAAGAAATCCCTTGGATGATATTCAACCTTGAGGATCACCAATAACCAAATAAAACCTATAATGAGGAAGATCACCATAAAAGGAGAAAGCATTATGCAAAATCTATAATATGAAATTATAATAATGAATTTCAAAGTTTGAGTGGAATGAATGAATAATTTAGTAAGTATATGTATATATATATATATAGGAATGAAATATTTCTGATATAAATATGGTCATTTAAAATTCGGTAATTGAAAATTTAGTCGTTGGTCATATATAAAATAGGTATATTAAATTGTGTATTATTAAGTGGTAAATTTAAAATAATATAACTCATAATGAGATAAAAATTTGATATTAAAATATTATAAATATATACACATATATATTTATGCGTTACATATACATATTATTATTATTATTATTATTGTTAAAATATGATATAATGTATATAAAATTAAAATAAATATTTTAATATTAATGGATTATTAAAATTAATTTTTAGAATATAAAAATTAATTTTAATGGTATTTTTAAAGTGTATTTAGTATAAAGGTAATATTTATTTTCAAAGAACCATTTTGTTAAGTATTGTATATTTTATCCTAATATATTAAATTGAACAATTTTAAAATATTGTTATATATTAACTAATATATTGACACCAATTAAATTAAAAATTTATATGAAATAATATTAAGAAAACGTAAAGTTTAAAAAATGTCATTTTTTAATAAAAGAACTTTTTCTTTATATTTTGTAATTTCATTATAATTTTTTTTAAAAATTTAGTATTTTTATTAGATAAAACTAACTTTAATTTTTGATTTAGGATGTCCAAATTTTCTTAGTATGAATTTTTTATTTTTTTTGAAAAGGTTGTATTTTATTAAAAAAATACGGTTTTTGTGAAAATTATAATTTTTATGATTACGTAAGTGCATCCAAGAATATTAAATTTTTTTAAGTAATAAAATAGGAATTTAATTAATAAAATCATGCATTTTAAAATATATTTTTAACTAAAAAATCCTATGTATAACATTTTTTAGAACTAAATTAAAATGTTAAGTAAATTAAAATTGTTTCTAGTCTTTTCTTCCAATTAACCGTTTTAATGGTGAAACATGGTTTTAGATTAATTTGAAAGAAAAATTAATTTTATTTATTTTTAATAAACTAATTTAGTTCATAAAAATAAATATCTATGATAGTATATTTTTATACACAAATTTTAAACTTAATAACACACTTTTCCAAACAAACTGTTTTTATTTGTTATGTGAATATATTTTAAAATTAACATTTCACACCCCTAAAAATTTTATTTGGTAAAATTATTTAAAAAATTTAAATCATAAGGTTAAAATTTGGTACAAGTTACACTATTATTATTTTTGATTAATATTAATTAAAAAGGTTAAAAAACAATTGCCAATGTTAAAGAAAATTTGGGTAAAATCTAAAAAGTTAAAAGAAAAAGACTAAAAAAATCTTAATTGAATAAAAAATTAGTTTATGATGATAATATAGTCTATCAAAAACTTATACTACACTTTTTCTCTTTTTAGTGCTATTGACCTTTGAATAGTAACATTTTATTATTGAAAATGTTGTGGTTACTTCCTAAACTACCAATCCCTTCACTTATAAAAGGTTAAGACTTCCAACATATAAAAACCCAACTATACTTATAATTTATTCTTTAAACTCTAAAAAATCACTCCTCAAATAAATATATACCATTTTCAAAATCATCCATTCACCATTAGTGAGCATAAGGCCTCCATTTCCATAGATAATTCCTAAGAAAATTCAAGTCTCTGACATGAGTATTATCAACAACTTATCTTTAATTATTGAACATATTCATTAAAATGTATTCTAGATAGAATAATATAATTATATTAGTATCATTTATACACTTTAATTTTATTGTATTATGTGTATTATCATTATCCACACATATGTTCCATTTATTAAGAAAAATTAAATCATCGTTCATGTGCACGTGTGGAATACCGCCACCACAAGCAATGAAATTCATTTTTCATCACTACCCATCATTTATGGTTACTAGAATGGATTTAATGAGGATATATTATTTTTATGAAATTTTTAGTCTTCTATATATTTCACATTGTTATTTTCTAAATATATCCCCTTCTTCATTAAATCATTATAACAAGTTACCATTTTGGTCAATTTAACCGCCTATGTAAATGACGTTATAATGATTATGTAATAAATAATTATGGGATGTAATATAATGTTAATATAATTTAATAATTATATATTAAATATTTTTTAATGATTCTATAAATGTATTGCTATTTTTTAAAATCATTATTAATATATCATATTTCGATCTTTAAACATGTTGAAAACTAGTTCATCAAGATTTATATTTTTATAAGCCATATTCACATCTTTAAACTAATGGAAATGGTAATTAAGTATTAATTAAAAAAATGATTATTATATATTAAATGATTTGGGAATGATTAAATTTAAACCACTTAGTGTGAATCCATCCCTTCTTCCAAAAGTTTGTACAAAACAAATAACTGAATGTTTTAACACATGATGGTAAAAATAATAGATAAATAACTAATATAGTCATAATAAATGATAATAAATGAATTATATGAAAGGGTAATGTGTATGAATAATGTTATTAAATATTATATTAATATAGTTATGTTTTTTATAAGAGGTTAAATCATATTCAACTAGGTGAGAATAAAGGTAAGTGTTTTTCATCTCAAATTATTTACTTTGAGACATATTTTTTATTATAATCCTAATTTAATTATAAGTTGAACATTTTAACTATTTCCTATATAGTATCATGAATTATATTTTAATCATGATATTTTAAGGTCATTTATAATACATCTCTTTCGAGGTATTTTGATTGAGATGTTACTCAAGCCATAATGGGTTCCTTATCTCAAATTTGAATCCCTTAAAATAGTTTATGTTATACAACATGTTTTATTTTAAATGGTGAAAATACTACCCCATTGTAATATTTAATCATGATTCTATTATTTTCATGACATTTAATGTTCTTTTTAAATATATTCCTCTAATGAGTTTTTCATTCTAAAGTTACAAAGTCTGTAAGGGGATTTTGTGACTCAAATATCTTCCTTGGGTCATAATAAACCCTATTTAAGTATTATATTTAAAGATTGATATATTACAATCTATGATGATTTTATATTATATTTACACCTTAGTTTATAGGGAAATCATGTTTCACAATGAAGACTTCTTCCTTTAGGAATATTTTTTTGGGAAAATGAAATTTTATTTAGAATAATGCACATATTTTTTAATTTATTTCCCTCCATATGTTTTTTAATTGCCTCCAATGTTATCTTTTAAATAGTGGAAACTCAAATTATTTTAAACACCAATGATAATTTTATTTCCCTTTATTTATTCTAAAACAAAAGTTTTGTTATCTTTTTTTACAATATGGGTTTTCCAACAAAGGCATTTCATTTTAAAAAAAAGGGTTTTCATCCTTTCAAAAATAAAATTCTCTATCATTAAATCCAAATATTTTATAACCTTTATGTATTTTCAAGTATATTTTTATTAGAACTCTTTATAATAAGGGTTTTGAAATTCATATCTTTTCCTTGTAAAATGTTTTTGAAAGTAATTTTCACTTCACCTTTTATAGAAATGTATGAAAGGTTTTGTGAAAACTTTTTTATTTTTAATTATATATTTCCTCAAAGGTTTACTTATCTTGACGTGATTTTTTGATCATCCTATATATTTAATTGTTATATGATTCCTTTTAGAAGATGATATTTTTTATATCCTGTTATTGTTTAATTTTATTTTATACGATGTTTTTAGATATTTTAAGAAACCTATTATTTTTTACATGGGTTCATTAATATATTTTTATGATATATTTTAATTGGTACACATATGTAATGATAATGATGGGCGGGGTCCTATATCTCCCCATAATGCATTGGTTTAAGTTTATGCCACATTAACACAAAAGGGTACATGAGAGGGTTTATCCCAATCCAAAGGTACACAAGATTATTTATCTCAAGCTGAAAAGGTATGTGAGAGGATTTATCCTAATCCAAAAGGATACACAAGAGGAATTATCCAAATAAAAATGGTAAAAAGGAGGATTTATCCCAAGATAAAGGGTACTAGAAGGATTTATACCAAGAAAAAGGGTAAATTAGAAGATTTATCCCAAGATAAAGGGTATATAATAGGATTTATACCAAGAAAAATGGGTACAAAAGAGGTTTTATCCCAATCCCAAGTGTACATTGGATGATTATCCCAAAGCTTAAGAATTTACATGACTGGTTATCCTAAGCATACTATGTGACGAATTTCTTGGTAGGTAGCTTTGACATATGGTTTCTATGATTATGTTTATGACACACTCTTTTGTTATAATATTGTTCCTATGATTATTCTCTAAGACAAATGTTTAATGTATTATTATTCTACACATTTTTTTCCATGGTATATGTTTGTTCATTTAATATTTCATGTCATTTTTTAGGACTTATCGACAACTCTTATTGTTCCATGTTATTTTTAATTAGAAATTTTTCCCCTTCACATGTTTTCTCATATGATTATGATATAATCCTTAATTAAATGTTAATAAGTTTTCCCTTAATGAATTATTGAGATCACCTCTTTCTTATGTTTTCATTTCCCCAGGTTATAAAGATAAGTATAACTTGTGGAAAGTCTAGAAGGTATTCTAGAATATTTTCATTATGGAAAAATGATTTTAGATTAATATGTTTATGTATATAATCTCCAAGATAATAAAACTTTAGGTCCTTGGGTTGTTCGACTATTTGTGATATGTATTATTTAAATCATGAGATTTATATATTATTAATGTCATGTTTATATTAGGTCACCATAGTAGTGAGGCAGTCTACCACTGATGTTGGAGAGATCCCTTATACCATTAGAGGTAAAATTTTAGTATATTTTATATTATATTTTACTTTATTTAATATAAGATATTCTCACTCCTTTATATTTAAGAAATTAAATCCCATATTTATTTAAAATTGGGGGAATCCTCAAAATTCATGATTTTTTATACTCCACTAGGTAAGCATATGGAATGAATTTATAAATGTTGCTCTTATATTATTATCATTGGTATTTAAATTAATTTATAGTATTTCTTTATCCTCAATATGAAGTGGTTTCATTTTTTTTTGGGTATGGACTTTTTCTACCAATTTTTGGCTCATATTGACAACTATTGAATGAGGGTAACTTTCTCCTCTCCGGTTGGTACTGAGTAATACCTTTACTTGGGATTGAGAATTCCAATTAATTTGAGTAGGACCTGATTAAGGGAAAGTATGATCTATAATAAAAAATGGTTATTTTTACACATAAATAAGTTGATTCTAAATATAATAAGATCCTATCTCTTATAGTGTACCTTTTCCCTAACATTTTTTATTATAATTATTAGGGTTTCCTATTAAAAGAGAGGTGTAATTTTTTTGATATATTTTCTGAAAATGAACCTATTTTTATTCCTCTATATCATATGACATAAACTATATTGAGTTAGTTAAAAATTTAGATTAAATATATTTAGTCAAAGGGGTTTATTTGACTCAAAAACTCTCCTTGGGGTGCATAAATTATTTTCACTAAGAAAAATCATGTGAGTATATGATTATATATGGTATAATTATGGTTTAACTAAGTTACTATAAAGAAACGCTACCCATTTCACAAAATCAATGAATCATTTTATTAATTAGAAGGGGCTAAGTGTTTTTCAAATATTGATCAAAATTCTAGTTATCATCATGTATGAGTGAGATCAAAGTACATTATAAAGACATATTTTTGAATCCCAAATGATCACCTTGATCTCTTATGTTTCCATTCAGGTTGAAAAATTATATTATGGTGTTTATAGATTTAATAAATTAGGTATTTCATTAATTTTAAACTCATTTTTATAGACATCGTGGATAAAATTCTAGTATACTTAATATACTAGGAGGGGTATAAAAAAATATTTAGATTATCTTAGAGACTCTCTAAGTGAACTGAATATATGATAAACATTATAAATTATGTTTTTGGATTGAAGAAGTCAATCCCACTAGGTATTTTATCTTAGAAGTTATAATTTAAGTGGACCCTGAAAGGGTGGATGCATTTATGCCCTGGAAATTTCTCACTAATATCTTTGAGATCAATAATTTTCTAGAAATTATAGGGTATTTTGGTTTCTTTATTCATTAATTTTCTTGGTTTATTATTTTTTGATAGCTTCGAAAAAAAGGAGTCATGTTCATATGGTCTGAATTGCGTGAAACAACTTTTTGGGATCTAAATAAATGATTAAACATTGATTCTAATCTTACCCTATCCAAGTTATGGGTTTGATTTTTTTATGAATCCTCTTCATTGGAACTTATAAATTTGGTAATGTAGATCATCAAGTCATAGATTATGGTTTATGAAAGATTAGGCCATGTGAAAATAAATATCCAAACCATGACTTGGAATTGGATATTATTTTACATGCTTTAAAGTGATAGAGTTACTATATATTTGGCAAGAAAATTTTTATACTTTAGAAGGGAAATGCAGGTGAAGATTCTCCTAGTAAAAAAGACCAAAAAATAAGACGTGAAGGAAGAGTAGAGACTAATGTTCTTAATAACTTATATTCATTTGTATGTAATAGAGGATTAATATGAGGTATTTTTATTTCATATCGATCTTAATTCATCCATTATAAAAGGACCAGGGAATCCTAAATATCTAATCATGATTGTATCATTATATGGGAAACAATCAATTGTGAGGATATCATTGAAGGTTAGTCCCAAGTCTCTAAAAATTTCCTTTATATTCTTGGAGGGATCTTGGTACCTAATAGTATAAGGTAGAAAGTGATGAAGAAATATCACTCATTCAGGAAGGATATTCATACCAGGATTATAAAGTTATACCTTGATATTTTTATGTAGTTTTGGAAGCCTAGAATGAAATGGGATATAATTGGTTTTATTTTCAGATGATTTATATGCTAATAAGTTAAGGCATAAAACTAGTGACCCAAAGTGACTTACAATCACTTACTCTACCTATATGAAAATTGGATGAGATCATGATGTATTTTTGTTACTAGTTATCATATATCATCAAGAATTCGAGACATTGTTTGGGTGATCATGGATTGGTAGACCAAAACATCTCATTTTCTACCTATTAAAGAATAATATTATATATATGATCTAGGAAAACTATATTTCTATGAAATAATGAAGCTTCATGAAATACCAATGAGTATTTTTTTTAATTAGGACCCAAGGTTCATGTCTTGGTTCTAGAAAGGGTTATAGTAGGCTCTCAGTTCTAAGGTAATGTTGTATTCAACTTATCACTCTCAAAATAATGGAAAATCTAAATAAACTATTTATATTCTTGATGATATATTACAATATTGTATTATTTATTTTTATATACCATGAGAATATTAACTATCATTGGTGAAGCATTCCTATATAAATAGTTATCATCCATCTATCTAGATAAATCCTTTTTAGTCTCTATATGATTGTCCTTATTATTCTTCAATTCATTGGACTAATATTGATGGATCATCCTTGATTGGTTCTAGCAAGTTTAGAAGGTGATAAAACTGGTAAAACTGATTCAAAAATGATTGATCATATCTCAAAGCCACCAAAAGTAAAATGCAGATTACATGATATGACCCTTGGAATTTAATTTCAATAAACATGTTTTACCCAAAATTTTTCCACTATATGGTCACTAATGGATAGTAAAGTAAGTTAAGTTGACACTGAGAGTCATTAGAACATTTGAAATCTATGAGAATATTAGATAAATTGATTTATAACATACTTTACCTCTTATTTTTTTTATATTCAAAATGTATTTTATATTTCTCAACTGAGGAGATATATACCTAAACCTTCATGTGATTCATTTTGATTATATTGATCTATAATAAGATGGTTTCTATTAGAAACAACCTACTTTCATTGTTGATTAAAGTAAAAAGGTTTTATGAGGTTATTCCTCTTTCCCATATGTGATAGAAACATGAGAGATTTTAGGATGAAACCTATAGGAATGACAGGATGATATGAAATCTCAATAGTCAAGATTGTTTCCTTAGGAGGCTTATTGAATATTCTTTAGGATGATAATATTGATGGTGAGGTGTTTGTAATAATGTACATTTTTCTAGGTTTGTATTTTATTTATTTGTTAATTTTTTTGTTGTTAAAATAATAAAAATTGAGTGTTAAAAGGATTATAGGATAATAAATGGAACTTTAAAGGAGGAGGAAAGGGTGCAGTTATAAGAGAAGCATTGGGTACCTAGTGGTGGTAGGTGTGGCCTGTAGCGACTTCTAGTTTAGCCACCTGATACATGGTTGACTTGTACTAGGTACTTGATAATAAATTATTAGGGTTTTTAAAATATGGGTAATATGATATCTTTTCTTCAAAATTAAACACTTATCAACACCCTTTATATAAATTTCACTCTAGGAACTCCAAATTTTCCCCTCCTAATGATCCCTCATTCTCCCCCACCACCAGGTGCTTCCACCTCCTAGCTTGATTAAATCCCCCTTAAGCTTTACCAAGATAATTTCTTTGGATAATATAAGGTGATATATTTATATATTATAATAATTTACTAATATTTCAAGTTACAATGATTAAAATTTCTAATTAATTATTCTACAGGTTTTATAAATCCATTTTCTCCTTTTTGTTTTGTTTCTATTGATATTATTCTAGGGTTAATCCTTAGTGATATGGAGGTAAAACCACCTCTTTTTTTCTTCTCGATTTCTATTACTCTTTGGTATGCAGTTCTATATATTCTAGGTTTGGTTTAATCCTTAAGGTAGCGGTATACCTTCTAGGTTCAACACATTTTTTAGTAGGTGAAACCATCAATATTCTATATTTTCACAATGTATGGTTTCACAGTGTCATGAGGTGGAGTGATATGTACCCAAAATTAAAATTTTCAATTAATAAATGGTTTATAAAATTATATTTTAAATATTAGTTTTTTTGGTTGAGTAATTTATGTTTTTCTACTATTATTCCATGATTTCTTCACATGCCATAAATTACACTTTGTCTAGCTTATTAGATATATATATTTTATATGTATTATCAAGATAAGTTATGATTATATTAAAATAATTACTAAATATACATGTGTATAAATTCATTGTATTGTTATATTAAGTAGGTGTAAGGGAAATGCTATTGTTATAAAATGGTTAATCAGGAACCAAGGTCATCAATGAATAAGTTATGGACAACAATTCCTATGTTGAAAAATGGCATGGGCACTTGGTTCCTTGAAAATTTTCAAACTTATCCTTTCTCTATGGGATAGTCACAAAGGTGCCTAAGATTTTATTCATAGAGACCCTTTTTTTATGGGTGGGTGTTAAGGTTCCTTGACTCTTATATAAACTTATTTTTTGATTTTTTTCTATGATTGAATTAGGTATGATCATTTTCACTATAAACCAAATGTCATGTGGGAACCTATACAACAGTAAGAGGTTTATTATCTTCAATAATTTAGTAATAAGAATGTTGAGTGTTTTACTTGATTATATAATTTCTTTGCGATGCTACTATATACACTTGGTATTATGAAAGATAAATATTGGATAAGTGGTGATTGCCTACGAATTACAATGTACTCACACCCTACACACATCCTTATGAGATGCACAAAGACTTTATTATTAATGATCTATGTAAGGTAAATATGTTGACGTAAGAAAGATCATAGGACATGGAGGTGATATATTAGGAGTAATTTTTTATCTTTTGGTGGGTAGTTTGTAACACCCTGAGATTTTGTGAATTATTATTTTTCGAATTAATTTAACCTTTTTGATATTTTCATTTCACGCAACACTAAAGATAATTTATTTTTTATTAAAGCACTATCTTTAGCTTGCACAAAATGAAGTTAGTCGTGCACTACACAAAACATAAAATTTATCTTGATCTACACAGAAAACTGAGGTTAACTTTCATTATACACAACAACGACTTTCCTCTATGGATTGCGTAACACGCAAGACCAATGTTTACCGAAAAATAATATATTATTAAAATATGATTATTTAATATAATAACATATAACCTAGATGTTATATTATAGGTTATAAATAGTATTAACTAATTTATGAAAATATATGGTTTACATAGTATAATATAAATTCATAGGTTACCAATTAATTATAAATGAATATTAAAACTGATTGAATATAAAAGAAAATATTATTATGGTCACAAAACTGTTTTACCAAAATAAATTAAATTAAATTAGTGAGTGATATTAATTTAATATATATGTCATATATTCAATAAAATATTTTTTATATCCATTCAATATATCTTATAGACATAAGATATGAACAAACCCAATTTTATGATTAAAAACATATATTTTCATAAATGTAGTTTTACCACATTTTAATGGTGAACCCATTTTAAATCCCAATTTTGGAAATTTTATAGAAATAATATTTCAAAATAAATTTCATTTTTTATATATAAACATAAAAATTAGTTAAGGATAATTTTTTGGTATTTTTCTGTAAGGTTTTATTTTTTAATGAATAGTTAAAAATACAGAATTTTAGTTTAAAACTGATTTTTCATCTAATTTATTTATAAGGTTAAATTAAATTATAAATTGTTTTAAAAGATTAATTATATAATATTTCTTTAATTAATACAATTTAGGTAATTGATATCAATTTCAGATTAAAATTGGATATAAAAACGTAGTAAACTATTGAATGTTTTTACCTTAAAAACCAGCATTATCGACCCGACTCTGAGATTAAATTAAAATTACTTTTTTCCACTCATGTGATTTGAATTTATAAAAATGGATTCAATATTTGTAATAATAATAATTTATAATTTATAGTAATCTCAAATTAATTTTTTCCCAAAAATATTAGTAAAAGTGATTAAAATTAATCATAGTAGTTAAGGTCAAATTAAGATTAATTAGGGACTAAAACTTAATATTATGGGCCCAAATGAAATATACATTGGTAAAAAACCCATTCTATAGCCATATTTATAACCTATAATCCCTTTTATTTAATGTTTATAATTATTGGATCCACTTTCAATATGAAAAATGTGGGTGTAATTCTCTCTTCAAATATTAACAAGAGTGCCACTCCTCCCCTTTAAAAGGCCACCACCTCTCCCTCTTACTCAAACATATAAAACCTCTTATATTTGGGAAATATATAAACAATAAACTTCAAAAAATCCCCATCTTCCTCCTTTAATCCTCAATTGGTCATAAATTCTTCCAAGTAAGCCTTTTGGCACAAACCAAAAGAAGTTACCCAATTTAGAGGTAACACCTTCTCTCAAGCTCATTTCTTTTATTTTCCAACTCCACCCCCTACAATATATTTATTACATGATTATATAAAAAAAGTATCCTAAATATACTATTATGTTTTTATTCTATGGTTTCAACCTAAACATACACACAACTCCATCTAATGGCTAACGAACATATTGTTTACGTGTATGGAGAACTACAACCTCACTAAATGATGATTGTTCATTTTTTCCTTTACCACCTCTCATGGTGGACATTATGATGGAAAAATTATTTATATATGTTATATATTATATTTATTTTTTCTTAAATATTATTTATTCCTTTTTAAAACACATATCTTTTTTACTTTCCATTTTGTGTTAATACGATAATTTCATTTGAGGTAGTATGGACTACTGCCCCCTCAAAGTAATATGATTCATTCATACACTACATGGATTATATTAAGGATGGTTTTAGTGAATATATATGATATATATGATATAATAAATCTAATTTAATAATTATATATATATATATACATATATGTCTTTTACTTTTTTTCAACATGACAATTAAAGGGAAATAACGTTCATGTGTACGTATAGCCTACTATATCCATGAACAACAAATTCTATTTCATAATTATATATTCTATATATTATTATAACACACATATAATTTATATAAATTATATGAAAATCATGATTTACATTCTATAAATCATGATATAAGTATAAGGACCAAAGATATAATGAATTAATTCAAATGCGAAAAACAAAGCAAATATTACCTGAAGCATAACCTTAACATGAAATTGCTAACAAGAGGGTAATATGAAGTCATAATAAATCCATAGAGGGTATTATATATAATAATATGATTCTTTAAAATATTTATTATAAATTTATATTTATTATACATTAGTTTTGAACGAGTACGATGAGAGTAAAGACACAAGGTATGAGTATCTCATCTTACTTTTTATTTCTATGAGATATAAGTTATGTTTGCCACTCTTTACTTTTATGTGGTGTATGTACTGCACATGATTTTATTATATGAATATTATACTTAAATTTATGGTTATTAAAATATCCATTTTATGATCTTTCTTTCATGGGGTTTAAGTTTTAAAAGTTACCAAATCAGTGAAATAGTTTTGTCTCAATTTCCCTTCTTTGAGACTCATGTTTTGTTATGCACCTAAATTCTCCATCGAGGTGTATATACTTACATTTTACATGTTATATCATGAATTTAATTATTTTAATGATATTTTAAGCTTCATGTAATTTCCTTTTCTTACATGGAGATTATGATCCCAAGTTACCAAGTTATAAGAGTTTATTGAGGCAATCTCATTGATTTCAAGATTGTTTATTCTTATGATTCCTTTAATGAAATATTACGATCCATATCTCAAGAAAATTAATAAATTTTACTATCCTCTAGTTATTAATTATTTTTAATATATCACTACCATTTCTTTCTCTCTCTGGTACATAAGATAATTAATAAAGTGTTTTTAATAAAGCCTAAATTTACCTTCTCTTTGGTTGGAAATCTGTGTTCCTTTAAAATCATGTTTTCCAAAAAGGGTTTAAAAGAATATTATAATATTATTAGATGATAATTAAATGTTATTTTTACCCTTTTTGTCTTTTTCTAAAGTTTTCAAAGGAATCTTCTTTTCTCTTTCCTAATGAGGAATTTTCTAACCTTTTTACCATGCAAAAGGAATGTTCTTTTTACCTCATACGACATATAAAAATTTATCCATAATCAATACTTTGATGCATTATTTTTATGTTAAAGGTTAATTTTTAAGATTTTTTTAAAAATATTTTCAAAGAAATGGTTTTAAAAATGTTTTCAATATTATTTTATAAGTTTTCAAAGAAAAAATTTTCAGAAAAATTTTCAGTATTACTTTATAAGTTCTCAAGGAAAATAGTCTTCAAAATGATATCAAGCCTCATTTATAAGTTTTAAAATAATTTTCAAAGAAATGTTTTTTAAAATATTTTCAAGATATTTTTATAATTTTTCATGGAAAAATTATTTTCAAATTATTTTCTATGTTATTTTATAAGTTTTTAAGGAAAAAGGTTTTCAAGCCTTATTTATAAGTTTTAAAATTATTTTCAAAGGAAATTATTTTCAAAATGTTTTATGTTTTTGAAATTTTTTTTCAAATAAAGGATATTTCCCTCAAGAAATGTTTTCAAAATTTCCTTCCATGTCATTTTCTTTATAAGATGACATTTGTTGATGTTACTCATTCCCTTATACGAAATAATCCAAAGTTTCCATTCATATTATTTCTTGAATGGTTTATGTTTTGATGGAATGATGATTAAGACACCCATTTCACTTCCACAGGTTTTATTATTTTGAAACTCTCTTCTTTTTACAGGTTACACTTTCATGAAGTGATTATGAAACCTATTTATTTTCATAGGTTATGATGTGATGATATGTTAACAATAACTATTTCATTTCATGGGATATTATTTGATTTTTATAAAACCTATCTATTTTTATGGGTCATGATATGATGAAAGTTTTATTATCTTTTGGAAAATGTATGAATGATTTTATTATGAGATGGGTGGGACCTATTTCTTGATCCAATGCATTGGGTAATGATAATTTTTAGATGAGATAAAAGGGTGCACGGGTTTTAGCCTAATCCTAAAAACAAGAAGGTAAATGGGTTTTATCCCTAGAATAAAAGTAATAGGGTACATGAGTTGGCATCCCAAGCCCAAAAAACAAGAAGGTACATGGGTTATAGCCCTAGACTTAAAACAAGAAGGTACATGGGTTGTATCGTAAGCCCAAAATCAATAAGGTACATGTGTTATAGCCCAATACTAAAAGTATGAGGGTACATGGGTTGTAGAACAATCCCAAAAACAAGAAGGTACACGTGTTGTAGCCCAAGCCTAAAAACAAGAAGCTACATGGGTTGTATCCCAATACTAAAAGTATGAGGGTACATGGGTTGTAGCCCAATCCTGAAAACTATAAGTTACATGGGTTGTAGCTTGAGCCTAATATTAATAGGGAACATAGGTTTTTAGCACAAGGCCAAAGTAGGTACACAAGTCATATCCCAATCCTAACATTTTATAATGTTCTTGGTAGGCATCCTTGACATAAGATTTTATATTCTTATGTGAATACCAAAAATTCCATATCTTATTCATATATTATGATTTCATGACTTATTCTCTTAATTCTCTTATGATCTATATCTTATGAAATTAAAATGTTTATTATGATCTCTAATATGAAGGGTATGATCTTCAAATTTTATGTTTAATATCCATACCCTTTTGTTCATGTTATGCTTACACATTTCATTTATTTACTCTTACTAAGCATATAAGCTCAACCATTTTTTTGTTTCCTTTCCCCAAGTTATGAAGAAAGGTTTCATGTAGAAGTAATAAAGGTGGAGATATTTATGGGAGATATTAAATATATTTCATTAGGTTATAATATTCTGCTTCCAAGTTTCTAAATACACTAAATTATTACGGTCCTCGGGCATGTATTTTTTTAATGTACTGAATATTCATAAAAAATTATGTAATATCCATGTATGTTAAGAATGGGTATCTATATAGATCATGTGAGGATATTTTAGATAATTTTTATTTTATTTTTAGAGATCTTATGTGTGGATATTTTCTTTACTTACCCTTTTAGGTCATTTTGGTTCTACTTGATATTTTTATACATTAGTTATGTTATGTTATGTTTTTTATATAATTTATATATGTTTTTCAAACTATACCTATTATAATTTTCATAAAAATATATATTTTAGTTTAAATTATCATATAACCACAATGGGTACTCCTGGTGTATAGATTGCATCCTTGGTTGTCAGGTTTTTCTTATATTTAGATAGTTCTATGTATGATAGGGGAATGCTAGTTTTTGGGTAATATTTTTCAAGATAATAATAATATTTCAAAGATAGTAAATCACTTTAAAATATATCTTCACTTATCTATCAGTTTCAATATAGACCTTTAGTGACCAGGAAGGGTGCCTATGGTTTTTTAGTGACCCAAGTGGGGTCTACAAGTTATCCAATCTAGTTCATTACACACAATATCTTAGAAGATAAATAAATTCATAACTCAATCATTCACCACCCTAATAATATCATAGAATATTAATAATTTTAATTTAGTTGATTATGAATTTTACTTTTAAATAACATGAGTTCAAACATTTATCTTATAAGAAACAAAAAACCATAATAACTAATGTCATCAATAAAGTTTATGAAGTTATATAACTACCATATACTTGAGTACTTATCAATCTATATACATCACCATGTATCAATTTTAATATATCTCCATCTCTCCAACCTTTCCCATTAAAAGGTGTTTTGGTTATTTTTCCTAATAAAAAAATTCAAATGTTTCAAATGGTTTATAATTGAATGAGAAAAATTACATTTAGGGGTTTACTAAAGTGTTAAAGACTCCTCATAATCCTATATAAAACCCATGTTCAAAACTGGATGGGAGAGAATTTACAAAGGCACTATAGTGGGGTATTGTAGTAGTAGTACTATTCACCCAAATTGGGATTTTAGGACATGTATTGGGCCTTTGGGCCACTAGGACTCTAGGCCATAAAAGTAGGGAAGTTAAAATATATTGTATTACCCTTAAAAAGATAGATTATAGTGGTAGTAGTCACTAAGTGAAGCAAACCATACATGGATAGGGAGTGACAAGGTAGACACACCACTATGTTTAATACCTATACAACTCTATAAAGGTCAGAGACAATCTTACCACATCATCAGGTGGTGATCCAGGCATAGACATTAAATAAGTTCTAGGAAGGGGTTGTTTCTGTATAGTCAGGTTAATAAAAAAATGTAAAATTCATCTATGCATCTAGGCCTTTGATCCATGTAATCTAGGATTCTAGGAGATATAAGGGTTCCCTATAAACCCAGTCAAAAGGGTATTATCTAATAAATAAAAAGTCAAAGGCCTTCAGGCTAGTGAGAAATGAGCCCAACAATCCATCTCTATGTATTATTTGGACTAGTTTCTCATTTATATTCTTAAGGAAACAATTCCAATGATAGTTAATTTTAGAATTAACCTTGAAATTTTTATATTGAATGTTTTGGACTAGATAATCCATGTATATAATGTATAAACATGTCACTATATTATTAATTTCAAAAAACATTTCATTTATATATATAAAAAACTATTTTGTTAATAATGTATGAAAATCCCATCTTATCTAAATAAGATATAAAAATAATTTTTCTATTTATGGAATGAATATAATAATAGTTTTTTAAATATAGAAATAATAAAATTGGTAAAGTTAGATGATAAGTTCCAACAACTAATTAAAAAATTATTTCCCCATTACCATCTTATTGATCTACTTTCCCTTTTATCAATTTTTTCTTATTCTCATGTCAATATTTATCAGCATAAATGAATGAGTCACAATTGGTATCTAATACCCAAGATTCATATTTATAGATTTTTTTTATAATATCATCATTCAAATACCTAAAATTATTCTCATTGATAATATATATCATTATTAGATACCAAGTTATTAATTTATATGAAAAACTTATATGAAATCCCAAAATGATATTCATGATTTATGATATTATCTAAAAAAAGATATATCTTTGGCTTAATATCATATTTTATATCATTTTAATAAGAAATTTAATTGAATTTTCTCTCATTAAAAATAATGAACCCAAAAATAATATTAATTTAGGGAGACAAAATCCATATTTCAGTAAATATTGTTTCACTTGGGTATTTATTCTAATATATATCTATTTAGGCAAGTCATCATGAAAATAATATCACATATTACCATTACATAGTTTGGTGGAAAACTCTTTTTCCCAATTCATCATATGAATAGTCTTATCCTGGACAAGTGGTTTCCTTAGACCCAACTTCAAAATTACAATTCAATTACCAAATCATGTATATAGATAGGTATGTAAGATTTTATCTTACTATAATGGTGTTGATACCTTTTTATCCATAATTTATATAATAATTTCCTTAGATTATTTATCATATCAAAATTTTATAACAGTTCCTAGATATAATGAGAACCTCAAGATACTATGAAAGTAATATTAAAACATACATCCATTAGTTTAGATACATCATTATGATGGGACACATATGATGTTTTACTGTCAGGTAATGGGGATTTATATGTATTAATAATTTTCTCATGAATTTTTCCCTTGTTGATCTCAAGTAGAGGATATCATGAGGATTTACTGCCTATAGGAACACCATATGTTTCAGGTGTTATTAGTTTTTCTGATTTATGAGTATGTGTATTGGTCTCTTGACTTGAGACCATTATCAATTTGTATCATTTGATCATGTAATTTAGTTCATGATTAAAACTGAGAAATTTATGTTATGATGAGGTAGCTTGTGTTGGGTGTGTCATTGATGGTATGAAATTGGTTGATTGAAAAAGAAATATTTTTTCCCTTCCTAAAGGAAGAGATATCTTAGGCCTAGTTAACCAGGATAGTAGTGAATTTATTAAATACATGGATATTGTAATTGAAGGTAATTAAATCCTATAAGTTCACAAATAGATAAAAAAATAAAATACGATGACATGAAGAGCATGTCCTGCGTTATGAGATATCGTTAGACAAATAGATTTTATTACACGGTGTGTGTTTAGAGGAGGTTTTCATTGCTATGACTAAACATTATCTCCTTAGGGACCTTGATGGGTTTCTAAACTCTTCTCTTGATTTGTGAGTATCTTTAAATTCTATCAAGATAAGGGCCTAGAGGGTCACACACAAAATGTATTCAAAATATTGGACAATTCTAGTTAATTAGAGTTTTAGAACATAGTTGGCACTACAATGGGGGATGGGTAATGTCAATGTTTAAATGATAACATCAAAATAAAATAATTTAATATTAATAAAATTTAGAATAATAAAATTTGAATTTATTTACTTATTATATTCACAATTTATTAAGTGAATGTAAATAAAAATATTTTTCAAATTAATATTTAATATTTAATATTCGAGGTTTGTTTAAATATTTTCGGATATACGAGTCAAGTTAACAACTCATATTTTATCCTAAAACATAAATTTATTATTTCAAGTGAGTGATAAAATATTCATGAAATTTATGGAAAGTTTTAAGAGTCGTTTGTTTCATTTTTTGATCTATTAAAAGGGTAAATTCTATAAGGACTAAAATTATAACGCCCTGAGTTTTTTGGAAGAATATTCTTTCCATAAACATTTTTTTATAGTTTTAAATTTTTTCCCTATTTGTTCAATGGAGTTGAAATATATTAGGAAATAATTTATAAAATATAAGAATTAAATTAACAAAACTTTATTCATTTATAGTATTTCAACAAAAGAACACAAAACTAAGTATTACACACAATGGATTATTACTCACCATATATTATTATACCCATTTAAAATTCATAAATTAAAAGGGTTAAATAAGTATATTAGAATAATATCTTCAGAAATAGGAGACCTCATAGATCATCTTCACCCTATAGGATCACCAATATCCAAAGAAGACCTATAATGAGGAATAACATCATGAAAGGAGAAATAATATTTTTAGAACTAAAATGAAAACTATGGAAATGAAAAGTGTGACTTAAGAAGTGTGAATAGAATAGATGATTTTAGTAAGTCTATTTATAGGAAATAAATATAGTCTTTATAAATATGGACATTAGAAATTCGATCAATAGAGATATTATCATTATATATACATGTATCTAATAGTTATACTGATGTTTTGTACTGTTAGTAGAAAATTTATAATAATATAATCCATGAATAATAAATAACTAAATAAGAGTATAATATTATATAAAATATATATTTATACATTAGATATTATTATTAATATTATGATATTATTTAAAAATGAATGAAAAAAATTAATATCAATGGATTACTGGAATTATTTATGATATGAATAATTAATTTTAATAGTATTTGGTGAAGGTTATTTAATAAAAAATTAATATTTTCCAAGAAATATTTTTAAGTGTTGTTTATTATTAAACCCTATTCACTAAAAGATGATTTCAATGAAATTTATTTATAATATTTAGAAAAAATTAATTAACATCCATACAATAGTTATTTCTAAGCTTGTAATAAAGGTAAATTCATTTTATGCTTAAAAATGTATTTTTTTTTCAAAATAAATTTCCATTTTATATGTTATACATTTTTATTTTTATAAAAATAATATATCATAGATAAAATAAATTTTTTATATGAATAATATATTAACACTAATTTAATTAGTAATTTACATGAAATAAGAATACGAATAGTTAATATCTAAAAAACCATTTTATTGTTAAAACAGTTTTCATTATATTTTATAGTTATATTTAAATGTTACATCCATAAATTATAGAAATTAAATTTTAAAATATGAACTTCATTTTTGGATTTATGATTTAAATATTAGCTTAAGATTAATTTTTTATATTTTTCTAAAATAAAAAATTAGGTGAATATTGAAAGATACCGTTTTACTAAAATTGTAGTGTTTATGAATATATAAATAAGTATAAAATAAAAAATATAGAACATTTTTCATGAAAAAAAACTTATTTAAGGAGTGAAATTTTGAATTTAAAAATGAATACTATTTATAATCTAGAAAACGTATTTTTAATTTTTTTTAAAATTAAGCAATATTTCTCTAATAAAAACTATTTCGAGTCTTTCTCTTTTAATTAAGTTTTTTCTAGGTGAAATTAAATTTTTGATTTCTTTTAAAGTCACATAACACTAATTTGGTCAATAATAAACCAATTAATTTCATTAAAAACAACAATATTTATAATTTTTTTTGTAAACATTGCATTTATGCTTAAAAATGCATTTTTTAAAAGTTGTTTTAACGCGTCACATGTGCTAATGTTAAAATTAATTTTTCTTATTTTTTGAAATTTTATATGATTAAATGGATTTAATATTTTTATTAAATGGTTCAAAATTAAATAATTAGTTCCATTTTATTTTTCAGCATTAAAAGTAAATTACTTGGGTAAAAATTAATTACCACGGTAAAAACCTGAAATAGTAAAACTAAAAAATATAAAAGTAAAAGACTTAAAAAATGCATAAAAAATTTATGAAAATGGATTATTGAGGTATTATTGTACTTAAATAACAACCCACTCCATTATTTTATACTCTGGTTCTACTTTACATGGGAAACATGTGCTCTCTTTATATTAAATATTTATATTTACAAATATTCCATTTTCTTCAACTATTGAATGATCTCACCTCCACCACATTTAGACACTAATTATAAATATTTATATCATAAAAACTCTTTCATAGATTCTACTAAACTCTATTACCACATCCTATTAGAATAGGTATTTCCAAAAGACCAAGATAAGGAGCCTTAAGTTGTTACCCAAGGGAGAACACCCAAAGGGAGAGGTAATGTTCTCAACTAAGATCTCTTAATTCATTTCCTCTTATACCCCATAGAACCAATTATATCCATGAAATTATGATAAAATAAGTATTATTAATATTATTAAATTTTATTATAATAATGTAATATACATTTCCTACCTTTCTCCAAAACCATTTGAAAAATGAAGACGTTGTCATGCATACGTGCAGACCACCCCCCCATGAATGATGTGCTGGTTTTTTCTTCACCTCCTTACATGGATGGTTATAAAATAATATTTAATAGATTTATATTATATTTATTACATTATTAATATTTTTAAATTATAAACCATTCTCTATATTCATCCTGTTCTATGGAAAACAAATGCGTCACCAGTGCATACATGCCAAATACCACCTTCACAAAAGTGATGTATTTAAGTTTTTTACTATGGTATTTTATTATTTATATTAATATCTTATATTATGATTAAAAATCGTAAAAATTTATAAATAATATCATTATTTTTATTTAATAATGAAATTATTCTAAAATAATCACTTCTCTAACCAAACCCACCCATCGATTATAGCGTGTTCTTGTTTGGGTTAGTTTAACCACCTACATGAATAATGATAATAATTTATATCATGGATAAAAATATAAAATTATATAATATTATTATTATAAATTATTTAAGAAATAATTTTTTGTTAATATATCTATAAAGGGTGTATTAATATTTAACTTATTATCAATATACCACTCTTTTTTTCTATTAAAATGAATGAAACAAGCTCATTACTGACTTCATCACCATGAATCATAAGTAAAATAATTAATAAATGAACTTAATTTTTTTTTATAAACATGAAAAATCTATTCCAGTACCTTTAATTATATTTAAAGGATAAACATTGAATCTATAAACAATAACTGACACCACCATTATGAAACTAGTAATAAATAAACAATCAAAACATATAACATCTGATGATTAAAATAAAATATAAATAACTAATATATTAGTGATAAATAAATATAAATAAAGTTTATAAAAGGTTATATATATGAATAAGGTTCTTTAATAATTTATTAAGATAGTTATTTTTATTATATAGGTGATTAAATCACTTTTATGGATTTTGGGAATTATGGTAAGGGTTTTTACATCTCACTTTTTCTTTATTGAGATATGATTCATATTAACCACTTGTTTCATTTTTATGGTGTATATATTGAACATGTATTTAATTTATCCTAATTATTCATTTAATATAATAGATTTAAAAATCCTTCTCATGTTCTATCTTTCATGGGTTTTCAATTTTAAATATAACAGTGACGTAAGGGTTTATCATTTTATTTTTCTTTATTTGAGATGCATGCCATATTTACCAATTTTTTCTTTAATTTGGTGTATATTATGCCATATAAATTTATTTTATTATAATTTTCTTGAAATTAATGTGATTTTAAAATCCATTTCATGTTCTCTCTTTCTATTTCTGTTTGATTCAAAAGTTATTAAAGTTATAAGGGTTTCTTTATATTAATTTTCCAATCCATGATACATGGTTGATATTGGGTACCATATTTTATTTTATATTGGGTATTAAATACCCCATTTATTTTATTTATGATAAATATATTAAATTTAATTATATTTTATTATCTATTTTATGATCTACCTATCATGTTATTTTTATTGTTACATTACCAATGTCGTAATGGTGTTTCATATTAAATTTCCTTCATTGAGACATGTTTTATTTTATGAACCAAATTTCATTTATATAGTGCATACACTTTCCATTAGATATTTTATATCATTAATTATCTTTCATTCATGTAATTTTAATTTCAATTTAAATCCCCATATTTATATAGGTTTTGATTAAAATGTTACTCAAATCATAAGAATTCCATCATCAATCTCATTTTAAAATTGAAATTTCTTTTGAAAGTTAATTAATATGGGAAATTTATATAATTTTCTCTATGAAAAACCATTATTTTATTCTAATTTGATTATTATTGAGGTTTTACATGTATTTTCAATATTTTATTTTCCCCTTGGATCATAGTTTGCCCATTATAAGGGAAACTGACCACACCTCTTCTTCTCGGTCGGGTATCTTTCTCTTTCGTATTTATATTCATTGGATGTTTTTATGAATGTCCTTATTTATTCCTTAATAATGTATTAAGGTCATTTTATAATATTTTTAATTTCTTTGAAAATGTTTTAAATAAATTTTAAACACTTTACATTTGGATCATTTTCAAAAAAGAGTGAAAGTAATCTCTTTTAAACATTTTCATGTAAAAAAATATTTCTATCATTTTGTATTTTTATAGTAAATTTCCTATTTATATTTTAATAGTTTCTAAAATATAACTTTAATATAATTTATTTATAAAATATTTATATTTTTAATAATTTTTTTCATAATATCATGGTTATTTATTATTTCAAAAGAGATTTTTCTAATGCTACAAACAACCTTTTTCATATATTTCTATATCTTTTGAAATATTTTATGCTTGATAAAGGATATTATTCAAGTAATACCATCCAATTTCGTTCTGAGGATGGATTATGAAATGTTAGTTTCTCTAAAAATAATGACCCATTACTAATTTTGTCTTGCCTAATCACCCATTGTTTATAAATACGATTTTCTTTTAATGCCTCTTCTCTGTGAATACCCTATATTCCATTTCCTTGTTCAAAGGGTGTTCAATTGATAACCATAAATTGGTTTATTGGTAAAAATTATTAACTAAACCATATACGTTTTATTTATATGGTGTAAATAACATATACTTCATCATCTTAATTGAAGTGAATTTAGCTAGAAAGTTACTGAATATATTTGGATACCCATTTATTTTACATGGGTTTATCATGTTCTGATTATTAATGGAATTATAAATGATTTATTTATGTGATTATATTTTAAAAAGGATATTAAACCAACTTTCTTCCCATGGGTTCTTTATTCTATGAAAATTGAATGATTTTTAATTATAAGTTTTATAAATCCCATTTTATTTCCATGCATTATTTATGATGTGATAAGTGAATGATTCTCAAGTAGCACATTTAAGAATGAATGAATGATTTTAGGGGTCCTATATCACCCTACAATTAATTGGTTAAAAGTTTATATCTCATGAGACATATATATGTGACTAAAATTTAGTTTCTCACAAGAGTGGGTCTAATTGTGGGACTCACGAAGGTGATGTTTCCCTATGATAATGCTTATACCACATTTCTGAGTCATATTAATGTTATGATATCATGGATCATTTTTATTTAGTAATCTTTCTATACTATTTTTATTCACGTATTTTTTATGCCAATCCTTATTTCATGTCTCATAATTTGTGATATATGGTTTGTTGGGTATGATTCTATTATGTTTTTTCAATGAACCTTGATTATATGCATATGCCTATCTTATAATCACTTATGATATTTGATTATAATCACTTATGTTTACCCTTATTGATCATTTAAGATTACCCCTTATTATGATTCCATTTCCCTAGATTATAAATAAAATTAATACATAAGATATTTCTAGAAGACTATATTGTATAGAGAATTAATGGAAGATATTGAATACGTATTATATATTGAGTGGTTCTTAGTATAGAGGAAAAAATATACATTAGTTAAGAAATTAATTGGATTTATTAGTTAATAATTTTTTTAATTCTATAATACTCTAAACTTAAATGGTCACATGAATATATACAATGAAATATTTTTTTATAAATTATCAAATTATTAGATGGTTAATTCTGGGGTGCTATAGTTGGTATCATAGAATGGTTTAGATAAATTTATAGTTTAGGATGTTATCATTTGAGGATAATTTAGGAGTTATAAATTTCATCAAGGGTTTATAAGTTATAGTTGATCATAATTTTAAAGGTGTAAATGAACATTTAGATTGGTTATGGTAATAGTGGACACTTTATATTGTTTGGGGATTAGGATGAGAGAACATTAGAGAAAATCATAGGGATAAGTATATGTATAGGATAACATCCCAAAGTTTTGTTAAAGAAGATATTATGATGTTCCTAGTAATTAAATCTCTATTTTGATACTGGAAAGTAGATGTGGCTATCACACAAATGAACCTAGGGATAATCATCTAGAAAAATATAGGTTGAGTATTAACTTGATATTCACTCGGTGCATGATGAGGGGGCGTAATACTGAAAGCCTAACTATAAAATTTCAAGGGATATAATTTGGTTAATAACATTATATTTACAATACATAATGAGGGATTTATTCTGTTAAATAATTACGATAATAAGTATGAGGGGACTCAACTTAAAGAAACTTTGGTTGAACAGAGAGTGATTTAGGAATAAAAGAACTAGAATAATGTTATGGAGGCAAAGAGTAAGATATTTTAAGGTTGAATTTTTCATGTAATTACCTTATAATAATTATATTATGATGTTAACTATTCATGAATCATGTTAACTCCTTTTATTTTTAATAATAGATGAATCCTAAAGGAATCAAGTTAATGATGGGTGCTATGGAGAATGTAGAGATTATCCCAAAGAGAAACCTAATAGGATAAAAAATGGAGTGAGAAACCTTATGATTATGATAAACCAATTATAAAGAATCATGAATAACAATGTAAGCATAGTTAAATTTGTAAACACACTAAATAAGATAATTATGGAGTCTTATAGAAGTTCAAATGATGAACATGATGGAGGAAATAATTTTCAATTTCTTACATGTTAAAAACGTGGGAATAAGAACATAAGAAAATGTATTAAAGGAATTGGGAGACATTTTATATGTTTTAAAGGAGGGAATAGAGAAACTAATTAATGAGAAAAAATGAGGAGTTAAATAGATATGATGATAGGAAAAAATAATTTTTCCTTAGGTATCACTAATAATTGAATGTATTAAATGTGGGAAAATTAGGAATTACCCAAATCAATTCCCTAATCCATGGTACAAAAGGGATGATAGGCAATGGTAAATTCCAAGTCCAATGGAATAAGATAAAAATTATGTAATTGTAACTACTAATGTGATTTTTGAAAATGATATGGAGTGAGGAACCCTAATAATCCACTCAAGAACCATGAGTATTGTATTTTATTCTTATTTTAGTTACTCATTTTACATAGGAAGATTTATAAAAACATTAGTTCACCATATTGATGACTAGATGCGTGATTATTAACAAAAACTTTTTTGGTATAATTATTATGTCCCAAGTTTATAAAAATTCCCTAATATATGTTTATGTGAATCTTGTTCCTATAAAATCCTATGATCCTTCCTTAAATTTAATTTTACATGGTATTGGGAATGTATTGGATCCATCTATATAGATACCATGATAATTTCCAAGATAAGAAAATCACATTTAAAATTCTAAAACAAGCCATGATCACCAATTTCTATAAGGTCGACTATAAACTCACTATGAAAAATTAATCCCATTATATAGGTGTAAACACCAAATATGGATGGGTACATAAATCAAACCGTTAAAGAGAAACTAAATATTAGTGATATTCCTAATATAAGGGAAAATATGAGTTCACTAGTTATACATAAGACAGTTAAGATGAAACCTCATTAGAAATAAAGTATTTATCCATGGACATCCTTAAATATTTAATTTTTGATTAATAATTAAAATTTTGTGGACACAATTTATTTAGGGGGGGGGATATAGCACCCCAGGTTTTTTGGAATCATATTCTTTCCATAAACTATATGTTTATAATTATATTTTTTAAAAAATGTTTAAAGGAATAGAAATATATTAGGAAGTAGGTTATACAAGATTGGAATTAAACTAATGACACTTTATTCATTCATAGTAAAACATTGAAACAAAATGACATGAAACTAATTATTATACACCATGGATTAATGATCACAATGAATTATTACATCCATTAAAAATAAATAAATTAAAAGGGGAAATATATATAAAATAATAAAATAGTAAAAATTATGCGATCTCCTAGATCATCTTTACCCTTGAGGATCACCAATATCCGTAAAAACATATAATGAGGAAGAATATCATGAAATTAGAGAGAATATTGTGATATCTAAAATGAAATCTATGGAAATGAGAAGTGTGACTTAAGAAGTGTAAATAGAATAAATGAGTTTATTAAGCCTATATATAGGACTGAAAACTAGCCATTATAAATATGGTCATTGAAAATAAGGTTTTGGAAATAGTTTCATTAGAAATATAGCCATTGGATATACATGTATTCAATAAGTATACTAAAGTTGTGTATTATTAGTAACAAATTTAAAGTAATATAATTCATGAATATAACATAATTAAAGAAATATATATCATTATATATATATATATATATTTATGCATTATGTTTTATTATTAATATAGTGATATGATGTAAAATTCAATGAACGATATTAATATCAATATGTTAGTAAAATTATTTAGAATATAAATAATTAATTTTAATGTTATTTTTTGATGATTATCTAATATAAAAGTAATATTTTTCAAAGAACTATTTTTTAAAAGTGTTGTATATTATTAACTATTCTTCTCTCAAAAAATATTTTAATGAAAATTATTTATACTAGTTAAAAAATAAATTAATATCCACCTAATAGTTATTTATATAATTGAAATAATGATAAATTTATTTTATGCTTAAAAATACACTTCTCTAAAAAAAATTCATTTTCATAAACTATGAATTTTTATTTTATGAAACTAAATATATCATGGATAAAATATTTTATTGATATGAATAATTTATTAACACTAATTAAATTAATAATTGATAGGACATAAGCATAAGAATAGTTAATATTTAAAAAACCATTTTCCTATTAAAAAATATTTTCATTTTATTTTATATTTCCTTTTAAAAGTTAATTACTAAATTATATAATTTAAATTTTGGAAAAATGAAATTATTTTTTTGATTTATCATGTCTATATTATATTAATATGATGTTTTGTGATTTTTTATGAAATAATTAATTTTTAGGTGAATAGTAAAAATACAAGTATTAATAAAACCACGGTGTTTGTGAGTATATAAAGAAGTAAGTATAGATTAAAAAATTATAAAGAAATTTTCATGAACAATAATATATTTATGAAGATAAGTTATGAATTTATTTAAAATGCTATATAGAATTTAGAAAACCTATGTTTAATATTTTGGAAGTTAAGTAATATTTTTCTAATAATTTTTCAGTCTTCCTATAATTAATATTTTTCTAGGTGAAATTATGTTTTTGATTTTTTTTAAATTCAAATAAAAATAATCTGATTAATAATAAACGAAATAATGTCATTAAAAATAACATTGATAATTTGTTCCTGAACATAACATTTATGCTTAAATTACACTTTTTAAAAAAATGTTTTTTACATGTTACTCATGATAATGTTAAATTTAGTTTTTATTACCCTTATAAATTTTATTTGATAAAATGGATTTTATATTTTGAATCCATGGATCAAAAATTATGTAAGTAGGTCCATTTTATTTTTAGTAATTAAAAGTAATATATATATATATATATATTATAGGTAGAGGGGATTAAAAAAAACCAAACAATACATAGACCTAGGAACCCCTATGTTTTAAGTACAATAGCTCCCTAAAAGTAGTTAAAACCACCCACTAAACCTATTTTATTACATGTGACAGCCTAAAGTACCATTAACCTGGAGGCCATTACATAGCCCAAAGGCCCAATGACCCGAAGGCCTAGTGGAGTAGCCTGCATTATATAACATCATTAATCAAAAACATTGTCACCCCTACCAATATTCATCAAACTATATCAATAGTATAAATTTTGTTTAACCTCTTCCAATAATCAGTGCAACATGCTCCCCTCTGACGCACCATGGAAAGGAAACCCTAAAAACCTAAAATATTAAAGTGAAAAATCTAAGAGTAAAATACTTAAAATATATTTAAAACATGTGTGGAAATGAATGATTTAGGTATTATTGACCTTAAATCATCCCAAACTACATTATGGTCCACATTTTCTCCACTTTCCTTGTAAAACATGTATGTTCTTTATACTAAGAAGTTATATTTACAAAAATTACACCTTCTTATCCTATAAAATGAGGTCACCTTCACCCCATTTTCCACTCATTATAAAGATTTATCATGACCAAAACTCTACCATATTATATCCTAAACTCTATAAACACATCCTATAAACCTTGGCATTTCCAAAATACCAAGATAAGGTGCCTTAAATTTATACCCAAGGGAGAACATCCAAAATGAGAGGTAATATTCTCAACTGGGCTCTCTTAATTTTTTTCTTCTTCTACAACCTCAAACATATAACATCCAGGAAATTCTGATAAAATAATTATTATTAATATACTGATTTTTTTTTATACTAATGGAATATCTATTTTATACCTTCCTTTAAAACCATTAAAAAAATGAAGACATCGTCATGTGTACGTGTAGACTACAGCCTCTATGAACAACATGCATTATTTTTTACCACTAAATTATATGAATGATTTTAAAAGTATGTTTAATGGATTAATATGATATTTATAACATTATTAATATTTTTAAATCATAAACCATTCCCTATCTTCCATCCATACAATAGAAAACAAACACGACACCTAAGAATATGTGCGGACTACCGCCTCCATAAAAAAGACATATTTTATTTTTCACTCTAGTATTTTATTATTTATATAAATATATTAAAATTTTAATAGAAATGTTATAAAATTTTAAATAATATCATTATTATTCTTTAATAATGAAATTATACCAAAATAATCATTTCCCAAACCATACTCGCCCATATATTCTAACATGGTCTTGTTTGGGTTGGTTTAGACACCCATATAAACAATGCTATAAATTTATATCATCAATGAATATATAAAATTAAATAATGGAATTATTAGACATTAATGAGTAAATAATTCTTGGTTTAGATTTTTGGAAATGGTATATTAATATTTAAATTGTTATTAATATACTGTCCTTTTTGTCTATTGAAATTACCAAAACAAGCTCATCATTGAATTCATCGTCACGAATTGTAACTAAAATACCTATAAAATGAACTTATAAATTTATATATTATAAAAAAAATCTATTTAATTACATTTAATGTAACTTACTAGGTTTTTGATTTGGGTGAAAAAATCACTCCCGGTTTGAACTTTTCAATTAATGGCTATGATACTTTTTGTATCATTGATAAAAACTAAATTTTAAGAGTTATATCAGATTTATATGATGGTTTCAAGTTATTATAGTGGATTGGAGAGTGCCTCTCGTGATTTCAGTTTGTTTTTGGGAGTTTTAGAGGCCAAATGGCCTATTTTGGGTTGCAGGTAAAGGGTGCACAATTTAGGGTAAACAGTGAAACACCTTCTAGTTAACCATATGAAACATTTTGAACTACCACATGGTTTTGGTAAACCACACATGGAGGGTGCACACCCATGCATGATTTTCTATAGAAGTTGTAGAGATATACCACATGGTTTGTTCATAGTAAAGTATAAACCATGTGGTAGAACGCACGTGTACTACCACTTAGGTTGTACCTATGCACTGTAGCTTGCAAGGTTACCGTACGGTTTGGAAAACTATGTGAGTAAACCATTTGTATCAGTAAATGAGGAAAAATTAATTTTTTTTCCGTTTTAAATTTTTTTTATTTCTATTTATTTCCCCCTTTTTCTACTTCTTGGCTGTACATAGTATGGGGGGAACCATCCCTTTTCCTCCTACCATGTATTTATCCATATTCCTCTTCATTCATCCATTATTCAATCCATATAAGGCAATAGAACCACAATGGTAATGTTTTCCACACCCACACTTCCTCTTATCTATATTTTCACCTCACTGAGCACTAAATATGTTTGAGCTATTTCTTCTTATTTTTAGGTAATTTTATGAAAACTCTATCTACGCAAATACGCTTTTAATTGAATCTTTATATTGAATGTTCCTACTTCTCTGAGTCCAAGGTTGATGGTGCATATTTTACTTTGAGTTTTCATAGTCATTTTGTGGGAGCGGATTTTAGCGCACCTTTGGGAAATTGAGAGATACCCCTCATGCTTCATATAAAATTGTTCTTAAGACCCGTGGGATGTTGTTGGGTATAACCAATTCCTTTTTCACTCAATAATGGTCAGGTTCTAGGTCATTTATGCTTGGGATGGTTTGGTTAAGGGTGTCAAATTCATTTAAATTGATTCATTTAAATTGTTTTAGATTAGTTAATTGAACCTGAGGCATTCAAGACCTCGATGATAAATTGATATGTCTACTTAGTTATGAAATTCAATATTATTGAATTGAATTTTTTGTTTAAAGTGAATTTCTATATGTATATGTCTCTCATGATAAGCTGAAATAATGAATTACATGTGATAAGATCCATAGGGTCATGATGAGCACATACCAAGGACTAGAGGGGGCTAGGACATAAGGATTAAGGTGTTATTGATCATCTAATTGGGATTTCCCCAAATACTTGGGTGGTTTTGACCATCATTTGGATTTTTTAGATATCATATTGAAGAGGATAGGTCGTCAGGTCGAGCATGGTCTCTGATATTGGGATGGAAAGTCCATCGGTTTTGAGTGACACAATTTTAGGGGTGCAAGGCATTGGTTGGTTTGGTTTAGGGACTTTATTGGTGATTTCTGCTCACTTGTGATGTCCAAAGCACTGAATTGAGTTGCGTGCACAAAAATTGACTCCATTGATGACGTGTTTTTGACCACTCTTGTGGGTAGAGACCCCTAGTAGTGTGTCTTAAGAAATGGTTTGGGGGTTCTTTCTATAGAAATCTAGGTGGAAGGTGAGAAGCCTTCAGTAGATAGAAATGAGGCTATTATGTTGGGGGATGAGGCTCGCTGTGATTTAGGTTTTGGGATTGGATATTTATTTGAGGGAAGATATCATTGCACCTCTGAACATCGTGCTATGAGATGAAATTAACTTTTATTTGAGGATAATTATCACTGCTCCTCTAGTTGTTTGACCTTGGGCTGATGTGAGATTTTGAGAAGGGGGCCCATGATACCAAGTTACTGTATGTTTGGGTGCGCCGTTGGGATGTCAGAACTATTTGAGACACAATATTTCCAGAGGAATGTGGTCTTGGGTTACATTATTTGAGGTGAAACCTAAGGGTTCTCCTAGGATTTTGACATTGGGGGTGCCTTGGGATATGGAATAAGGACCCTATTCACTTTTGAATTATGGTATTGGCCAAAGAAGGTGACAATTCTTAGTGGCTGTTGCGCACTAGAGAAATTTTTTGTTTCATTTCAAATTCATTGAGCTTATTTGTTTATTTTTTATATCACGCCTTCTTAAATACATATTATTGGTGTGGTTCCCTACTGAGATTCATCTCACCCTACATGGATCCTTTGGGACGTGTGTAGACTTTATGAATTTATGTTTAGGTAAAGGATAATCCTTAGGATCTATACCTTAGTAGCATATTTCATAGTGTTTGACACGAGACATGGGATCCTTTTTTGTACTTGATCAATATGACATGTTATGGATGCATGATGTTTTATTTGGTTGCTACAAGTGGGGTGTCTGGCATATTGTCTTGTTTATTTACTTTCCATTGCTTATATTTATATTTGTTTCTCTATTTCTTTGATATTGTCTATACTACCACTTTTTGGGTCTAGTTCAAGTTTAATGAGTCTTATCTTTCCATTGCATGATATATTATATACTAGGATGAGTATTATTATCTATTCCCAGAGGGTATAGCCTCTCCACTAAACCTACTTACACCTTCACTACTAGTAGGAAACCTTTGGAGTTAGGGGATATGAACCTAAGCCTAGTGCCACCTGACCCAATAGCACTATTCGAGTGGCTATTCGGGTTGGAGACACTATATGTGGTATCATAGGGTTTTTTTTACATATTTTATTGGTATTACTATTTGGGTTATGGTTGGCTAGATATTAGGTGATGTTGGAACTTGGTTTATAACTTGTTATTGGGTTCCTGTAACCCCATGTACAAGGGACAAACTTAGTTTCTAGGGGTGGGAATTGTCGGTTTTTTTATCATATTATAGTTTATATGGTTTCCACCTGAAGTGGATCACTTGGAATGTGATGTTATTGGTTGTGATATGTGACCCTTTACCTAGTGAGGTAAGGGAGAATTTGGAACCTTGGACCGGTATGGAAAGCTATGATTGTGTTTTCTTTCTTTTTTGGATTTTGATAGACACGTTTTAGGGTATTTCAATTTTATAATTTCATGTATGCTTTGTAAAATGATTATACCTTGAGTTAAAAATCAAAGGCCTTAATAAATGTTAAATTTCATGATTTAAATGCTTTAGATATATGAAATGTGTTATGAAATTATGTATGGCATGTAATATATATATATATATATATATATAATTTCATGTGGTATTAGAAATGAGCCTGAATCCTCTAAGAGCATGCAGATGTAATGAAATGGGGTGAATTTGATCACCAGGTAGGGAAACTTGGTCGTTGTTTTTGGGAAATGTTGGATGTTAGGATGGGTGTGACTCGGGGTAATATTGATTCTTGGCTCTCTTGAGGGCAGGTTAGAAGGCCATGAGGCTAGGATTCCATGAGGAATGATTGTTATAGGAGAGATTAAGGGTTATGGGTAATACTTCTTTTTACTACATACCCTATATGCATTATATATATACACACATATATATTTGTTATATATATGAGTTGTATGACCATTTATGGTATTCAACGGGTTCCTCTTAGACATCTCAGATGACGCGTCAGGTGGGCGATGAGATAATGCCACTAGTACATGAGCAGGTTCAGACCCTTGTGGGTCAGGCACAACATGGGTCATAGGTAAACACTCATGGATATGATCAGTTTCTAGTGAAAGTGGTACAACTTCCAGACCTGATAGCATTTGGGCCATGGTTTAATGAGAAACTATGAGTGAGCCTGGTGCGGATTCTCGAGTGCATCAACCAGGGTGCTTAGGGAGAAGATCCATCGATGTCTTATCTGACACGAGTGTTGCATCATAGAACCCACCACTTTTTCAGAGTGAGGGTGGTACATAGGTGGATGAGAACTAGATTGAGAGCATGCAAATGATCTTCGAACATCTTGAGAGGCCTATTGGGTGGAAGTTCAAGTCAACGACATACATGCTCATAGGTACAGCTAAGAAATGGTGGGACATGTAGGTGAAAGCTGGTAGACATGAGGGTTTGGCCTAGAATTATTTTGAGGCCAAATTATTTGAGAATTTATTCCCAGAGATGTTGAGGGATGAAAGGGATTTGGAGTTCTTAAGCCTTTATCATGGTGACATGTCCGTCATGGACTATGCAACGACATTCACTGAATTATCTTGCTTCCTACCCAACATAGTGAGTGATGACACCTCCAGGGTGAGGAACTTTGAGGTTGTTTTACAACACGCCATTTGGGTGTTGGTAAACATTTTTAGATTAGACTCATTCTACAAGGTGGTGAACCAGGTTCTCATAGTTGATGGAAATATGATGGATAGGTCATACTCAAGACGGGAAATAGTTTTAGGTGATTTCAGTGGTGATGCTTCAGATGGAAGGAAATGAGCCAGAGATGATTCCCAATAGGGTGGTCAGGCCAAGGAATCATCTAGACTACCTCATAGTGGTTCTTCTATAGTTTTCTTCCAATGTGGTTATCTAGGACATGTCTGGAATCAATGTGTGTGGCCTTTAAAGGAGTGTCGAGAATTTGGGAAGGTTGGATATCTTGAGAGGTTCTGTAGGAGGACTTCTCATTAAGCTGATGATAAGGTTTATGGGCTAACTCAGGCCTCTGAGGTTGGTTCAATATTGATACTAGGTGAGGTTAGTAGAGGTTCAACTATACATGGAGGTCATGTTAGGGATAGTGATACCTTTCAGTGGGGTTAGTGGATGGTGGCTGGAGTAGCACTATAGGAAGGATAAGCTTCAAGTAGTCATTCTTTAGACTAGGTGCACATCATGGAGATACTAGGGGATGAGTAGGATGGTGAGCCTACAATAGTCAGAGGTACACCTTAATCATGGCCAAGATTAACTTGTGTTTTTTTGTCTTGACCTGTTGAGGCATGTACATTTTGGTGCACAAGGTGCATGGGGTATGTAAATAGACTAAACATACACTGGTCATTAGTTTGGAATCATATTAGATGATTGATATATATATATATATATATGAGGTATGAGGCCCCAGGTTCTATACTTGAGCACCGTGGTTGTGGGATTTTGATGTGCTTGTCATCATGGTCATAGATAGATGTGAGTTTCTAACATGTTTTGGTATTGGGGAATCAAGGATATGGGTTACTTGAGGTGTGAGTCATCTATTAACCATGAGGTGTGGTAATTGATTGAGGTGCGAGGCACCGAGACTTATTTGAGTATATTTAATGATGCATGACCTTGTTGGTGCCATGTATGGCATGGGATCGAGGCAGGCACCGATGTAGTGTAGGATTTGAATGGGTGTCATGTATGGAATGGGATCACCTAGTAAGGTGTGGGATGACAATACATTACATGAGGACCATGGGTTCAGATATAGGTCGATGAACCTTAGATTGACTTGAGTTTTGGGTTGGTTGAGACTGGGTTAGGAATTTTCTAAGGTGGGGATCCCCTCCTTGAGGAAGTTGACATATACCTTTCATACCGGGGTAGTATGAGTTAGATTTTACTAGTATGGGTATGTTTTGTACCATATCAGGTTTTTTATATCTTGGGGATGAGCTATTTTATGGTGGGAATATTGTAACATCTCAGGTTTTTGAGTCGGGTCGAAAACCCCCCCCCACTATTTGAGCTTTTCAATTATTGTTATTCTACATTTGGTTTCTTTGATTGGAAATCAATTACGATAGTTCCATCAGCTTTATATGATGGTTTTGGGTTAGTCTATAAGCTTGGAACGTGCCTTAGGTGATTTTGGTTTGGTTTTGGGAGCATCAGAGGTCAAATGGCCTGTTTTGGGTTGCAGGTAAAGGGTGCATGGTTTAGGGTAAACCGTGTGATACCTTACAGCTAACCATGTGACACATTTTTGAACTACCGCATGGTTTTGGTAAACTAATCATGGAGGGCACATGGCCATTCAGGTTCGCCTACATAAGTTACAGAGAAAGAACACATGATAAGTGCAGAACATGAAGTAGACCACATGGGTACTACCACTTAGGAAGTACCTATGAACTGTAGCTCACTTGGTTACCAGACGGTTTTGGAAAACTATGCAGGTAAACTATGAGGCCTAGTAAATGATTCAAAATTACATTTTTTCTCTTTTACTAATTTTTCTTATTTCTCTTTATTTTCCCCTATTTCTTCTTCTTGACAAATTACAATAATGGAAAACCCTCCCTTTTCCTCCTCCCATGGACTTTGATCCATATTCCTACTCATTCATCCATTCTTTGATCCATTGGAGGCAATAGAACTACACTGGTAAGTCGTTCCGCACCCAAACTTCCTATTCTCTTTGTTTTTGCCTCATGGAGCACTAAATCCATTTAGGCTGTTTCACCCGATTTTCAGGGAGGTTTATGAAAAATCAGATCTATGTTAATCCTATTTGAATTGGAGATTGATATCAGAAATTCCTATATATACAAGTCCAAGGTAGGTAGTGAATGTCTTACTTTGAGTTTTTTAGTTGTTTTTGGGGTGCATATTTTTGGGCACCTTTGGGAAATTGAGAGATAACCCTCATTATTCATATCAAATTAAACGTATGACCATTGGGTTTCCTTTGATAATGGCCAATTACTTTTTCACTCAAAAAAGACCAGGTCAGAGACTGTTGATCCTTAGGATGGTTTGGAATAGGGTGTTAAATTCATTTAAATTTATTCTTTTAAATTGTTTTGGATTAGTTAATTGAACCTGATGAATTTAACACCTCGATGATAAATTTATATTTATATTTAGTTATGCAATTAAATATTATTGAATTGAATTGTTTGTTTAAAGTTAATTGTTATATGTATATTCTTCTCATGATAATTTGAAATGTTTAATTTCATGTGATGAGACCCATGGGGTCGTGACAGGAATGGCCTATGAACTTGAGGTGGCTAGGCCATCAGGATTGAGGTTATGTTGATCATCTAGTTGGCCTTGGTTCGAATACTTTGGTAGTGTTGACCATCGGTTGGGTGTCATGGATGTCAAATTGAGGTGGAGAGGTTGTTAGGTTTGGCATGGCCCGTGATATTGGGATAGAAATGACATCAGTTTTGAGAGATATGGTCACAGGGGAATGTGGTGCCAGTTGGTGTCGTTTTAGTACGTTATTGGTGATTATCACTCACTTGTGATGACCAAAGCGCCAAATTGAGTTGTGTGCACATAGTTTGACTCCATTGATGAGGTGGTTTTGACCACTCATGTGGGTAGAGTCCCTCAGTACTTCAGCTTATGAAATGGTTTGGGGGTGCTTGCTGTAGAAATCCATATGTAAGGAAAGAAGCCTTTGGTTGATAATAATGAGGCTATCAGGTTGGGGCTAAGGCTCACCGTGATTTAGGTAGTGGGACAAGATATTTATTTGAGGGTAGATATATCTACACCTTCGGATGTCATGCAATGATCCAACAATGACTTTTATTTTAGGAAACATATTATTTCTCCTCTGATTGTTGGGCCTTGGGATGATGTAAGATTTCGAGAAGGGGGTCTGTGGGACTAGGTTACTATATGTTTGGGCGTGCCTTTGAGACGCCAGTACTATTTCAGATGTGATGTGTTAGGAGGCATGTGATGCTGAGTTAGATGATTTGAGATAAAACCTGAGGGTTCACTAGGGATTTTGACATTAGGAGTGCCTTGGGCTATGGCCTAAGGACTCTATTCACTTATAATATTCTGGAATTGGATGAAGTAGGTGACACTTCTTGATGGATTTTGAGAACCAAATTAGCTGTTTTTTTATTTAAAATGCATTGAGATTCATTGTTTATTTATTATATAACACCTAGTTAAACACACATTCTTGGTAATCACCATTGGGTGATACCCTACTAAGATTCATCTCACACCCTGCATGGGTCTTTCAGGATGTGTGTTGAATTTATGAATTTATGTTCAGGTAAAGTTCCAGACTCAGGAGTTAGAACTTAGTATCTAATTTCACGGAGTTTGGCATGGTAACTTGAGGTCATGCCTAGTTGGAGTTTCTCTTTTTTTTTTTCACTTTATTTCAGTTTTAACATGATGTTTTGTATATTGAATGTAGCTATAGTGGTTAGCCATGGAAACCCTTTTTTACTTCATCTGAATGACTTGTTATGGATGCATGTTTCTCTATTTGGTTTCTACAAGTGGTGTGTCTGGCATGCTGGATTTATTATTTACTTTCTGCTACTTCTATTTATATTTCTTCCACTATTTCTCTGATATTGTCTGTGCTACCGCTTTGTTGGTCTAGTTTGAGTCTGCTGAGTCTTATCTTTCCACCTCATGATATATTATATACATGGACCAGAATTATTATCTATCTATATAGGGTATATCATCCCCACTATACCATATTACACCCTCACTACTAGTTGGAAACCTTTAGCATTCGGATAGGCACGCCCAAGGCTAGTGGAACGAGGCCTGATAACACTATTTGGGTGGATATTCAGGTCGGGGATGCTACATTTAATTATATTTTAATTATTCAATTTTAATATTTAAACAAGAATTGATACCTCTATTATTAAACTAGTACAAAACAATCAAAACATATCACATCTGATAATGAAAATAAAATATAAATAACTAATATATTTATAAGAAATGAATATAAAATAATTTTATAAAAATTTATATATATTAAAAAGGTTATGAAATATTTTATTAAGACAATTATTTTTATTATTCATGTGATTAAATTAATTTCATGGAAGTGGAGAATTAAGTTAAGGGTTTTCACATATAAATTTTGATTCATCAAGATTTGATGTGTATTCAGCACTTGATTCTTTTTTATGGTGTATATATTGGAAATGGATTAAATTAATAAATTTTTCATTAAATATAAGGTATTTAAAAATCCATATCATTTTCTACCTTTCATGGGTTTTAAATTTGAATGATAACAATGATACAAGGGTTTATCATCCCATTTTTATTTCTTTGAGATGAATGATATATTCACCACTTATTCTATTTAATATGGTTTATATTATTCCATATGAATGTATTTTATCCTACTTTACCATAAATTAATGTGGGTTTTAAATCCATTTCATGTTATCTCCTTCTATATATTTTTTATTTAAAAGTTACAAAAGTCATAAAGTTTTTTCCCACAATTTTCTAATCCATGAAACATGTTGGATATCACACACCATATTTTCTTTTATACAGTGTATTAAATAGTTATTTTTTTAATATATGATAAATTTATTCCATTACATGATATTTTAATTTCCATTTCATTATCTTCCTCTCATGTTCTTTTTATTCTTATGTTACCAACATTGTAAGGGTATTTCATTTCAAATTTCCTCCTTTGTGACGTGTTTTATCTTATGCACCTAATTTTATTTATATAGTATATAAAATACATATTAGATATATTATATCATGAATTATATTTTATTCATGGAAATTTCCCCTTTTATAATGGTTTTGATTAAAATTTCACTCAAATCATAAGGGTTTCATCGTCAATCTCATTCTCAAATCAAACTTTCTTTTGAAAAATAATCCATATAGAGAATTTTAATAGTTTTACCTCTAAAATAAAAATTATTTTATTATTAACTATTCATTATTGGGGTATTAAATGTCTCATAACTATTTTATTTTACCCTTGGATCATATTTTACCTATTATAAGAGAAATCAACCCCACATTTTCTTCTAAGTCGGGCATCTTTCTCTTCCATCTCCATATTCATTAGACGATTTTCTGGATGTCATTATTTATGACTCAATAATTGATCAAGGTCATTTTACAATATTTTAAATAACTTTTTAAATATTTTTTCATGGGTCATTTTTTAAAAAGTGTTAAAATAATATCTTTGAAACATTTTTGTGTGAACACATATTTCCACTATTTTTTCTTTTTCTTTGAAATTTCCTCTCTATATTTTCATGGTTTCTAAAATAGAACCTAATTATCCTATATTTATTAAATATTTTTATTTTTAACGATTTTTTTCAAAAGTTTAATGGTTTTTCTTATTTATAAAGATATTTTTCTAAGGTTCCTAGAAATTCTTTTTCAACTATGTCTACATAGTTTGGCATATTTTATGCTTGATGAAGGATATTCATGAAAGGATACTATCCACACTATTTCTTAGTATGAATTATGAAATGTTATTTTCTACCACAATAATGATCGATGAATATTTTTTTCTTGCATAATCATACAATGTTTATAAATAGGTTTTTCTTCCATTGCCTTTCCTTTGTGAATAACCTATATTACATTTTCTATAAAGGATGTTTACTTAGATTTTAATACATCGAATGATTGGGAAAAATTATTGAATAAAATATATACCTTTTTTATATATGGTGTAAATACATTATAGATTATAATCTTAATTAAAGGTTATTGACCATGAAATTTAATGAATATATTTGGATACCCATTTATTTTTCATGGGTTTATCATGTTATGATTACTGATATAATTATGAATTATTTATTTATATGATACCATTTGAAAAGGATATGAAACCCATTTTCTTCCCATGGGTTATTTATGCCATGAAAATTGAATTATTTTCATTTAGAAGTTTTATGAAACACATTTTATTTCCATGGGGTCTTTATTATGTGATAAGTGAATGATTTTCAAGTGTAACACGTAAATATGTATTAATGATGGGTGGGATCCTATATCTCCCTCCCATGCATCAATTAAAAGTTTATCTCTCATGAGACATGTATACATGAGAAAAATTTAGTTGCTTGCAAGAATGGGTGAAAGTGCGTGACTCACAATGGTGATGTTTCCCTATGATAATGTTTTTGTAAACTTTCTAAGGTAGCATGATGTAACACTCTCTTGTATAATTTTTATTGACTAATATTTATACACTCTTTTTATTTATACCTTTTTTACAGTAATCATTATTCTATGAATCATGAGTTAAGATCTATGATTTTTTGGGTATGATTCCATTATTCTACTTCCATGTGCCTTCATTATACCCATATGCACATATTATACTAACTTATGATCTTTTATTGTTATCAATTATGTTTACTCCTATTGATAATTGTAGATCACCCGTTGTTATGTTTCCATTTCCCCATGTTATGAAGGAAATTAATACATATTATATGTTTAGAAGAGTATATTATGTTAATAATTTATGGGAGATGTCAAATTTATATTATAGATTGAGTGGTTTTTAGTGTATAGAGAAAAATTTACATTAATTGAGAAATACTCGGGCTTTATTCATTAATTATTTATCATAATTATCTAAAACTATAAATCTAAAAGGTTGTGGGAATGTTTGTAATATAACATTTCTAATAAATTATTTAATTATTATATAGATAAATCCAGGGTGCTATATAAATGAAATTTATGGAAGTATAAATTATATAATTAAACACTTTAAGACCCAAAAATGGGCATGCTAAGATCTTACTTGAATTATATCTCCTTTTCACCTCTCTTTCAAGTACCAGAGAGAGAAAGTGAAGGTAATATCAAGAATCATTTGATCCATGTATGAGGATCGATACTTTGATCTCATGTGACCATGAAAATGACAAAGATCATTCAATTCTTCATGATATCACTTGTATTTCATAAGACACCATTTGATCAAGCTTCTAAAATTTTTGTGGATGATCTAGAGGGTTTTGAGTTTATTTCCTTCAAGATATGATCACCAAGGATGAGAAAAACATGTTTCCCATTGAAATTTGATGAGGTTTTATTTTGGTTTATTTATTTATTTTTTAATTTAGATTATATGGTATCCTCAGATTATTAACAGACATTGTGCATCACTAGAGATGATATCACGATGCTGTGCCGATGATGAATTTTTATAATCACATCATTTTATTCTATCACAATGTACCCAGTACCAACAAGTGGTATTATACTGTTCATGTATTTAATTAAGATGAATTAAAAATTAAAGTTGTTTTATTCAAGAAGAGGGAATTATCACAGTCCTAATTCAATAAATGACACATCAATCAGAGATTCGACAACCAATTTATGGTCATAAAAATATCAAAAAATATATATGTTTAGGATTAAAATGAAGAATATATATATATATATATATATATATATATATGGTCTAGGATTGTTTCATTAATGATTGGTGACATCGGGTTGGAAGCGATGGCCGAAATAATGCTAGTATGAGAACTGTTTGGCCAAGATACACTACCAGGGAAGTTCAATCCAATGAATAATTAATTAAAAATTAATTAATGTATATATATATATTATATCTAGGTGTATGAAAATGAGATTCTATCTGGTCCATGGTAGGTATAAAACAATCATTTTTTTCTTAGGCCTACCATGTGGGATTTAAAAAAATTTAGTTTTTTTTTCTTTTTGACTTTGGTGGTAGGTATAGGGGTCTTCATCACATCAAAATAATCCCCTAAAATTGTGTGTGTGGGGGGGGGGGGATAGTTCCTCAAAGAGAAATTAATTTTTTTTATTAAAGAATCCCTTTAGGGAATGCCTTGTTTCTAACCCACACACCTCACATATAGAGAGACACACATCATCGACCCTGGTTGGATCAAATTGGGTTCTTCCCAACCCCACCATAAATATTTGGAATTTATTAAAATATTTTTTAGATCACATGAAGAGTATTTTGTGAGTTAAAATTAAATTATTTTATTTTAATTCATAAAAAGTAATCTCTAGTAGAATTATTCATTAATTTTATTTATTTACACCTATTTAATGAAATAAACTGATCGAGATCCTCGAGTAACCAATGCATGTCTAGTTTTTTATATATTTATTTAACTATTATAATGAATTATTTTTTATAATTATTTAATAAATGGGTATTTTCATATCATCTTTATGCTTATTATATGTATAAAATCCTGCACATCCTTGATAAAAATTTGTTTTCTATTTTTCACATTCTTAAGATCCCCTTGCCTGTGTGAAGGTATTATTGATGTATAATTAAGAGTAAGAAAGGTGATGAAATTAACACCAAGACATGGTGACACACCATATGAGAGTTCAACGCATTAGGTGGGGTAAGCACTATAACCTGAGTCGGTCACAACATGATTCAAGGAGTTATGCAAAGGAATTTTGTTGATCTATTATTTACTTAATGGATTAACCATTATAATGGGCTCATTATCATGACATTTATTTTTACTTATTTATGCAAGGTTTTTTATTTTTGTCTATGTTTTTATACAAGTGATCACATGGAAAAATAGAAAAGAATTCATAAATTAAACGAACTTTCACAATAGATGTTGTTCTATTTATAACATTGTAAAAATGTGAGCGCAAACTTATAGAATAAGAAAGTGTAAATATAAATGGATTACATTCACCAAGAAAAACTAAAACCCCTTAAAGAAGATTTTAATTCATTAATTCCTTCCATCAATTGATTTTTTTAAAAATAATATGTTTGAGGTACTTGTTAACTTTATTTAAGGGAAATAATTAATACAAAGGCATTCTTATGAAATCAATGGGTCAAATTAACTAAATTTTGTAGGAAAGAAATATCCATAACTACATTTTTGTAATTTTAGAGGAAAATAATTTAGTAAATGAAAGTTTATTCTTTATAGGAGATGGTAATCCACTCAAAAGATCAAGGAGTCATGGGTTAATGTGGTTGGCTATCCAAAATCCTACCTTAAGTCTATTTTAGTTGTAGCATAACTATAACTTAGACTATGAGGAGTGGTATTAAAGATTATTTCCATAATAAAACTCAAGAGACGGAGTATTCCAAAACTTTTAGTTGAGTACTATTAGGATTTGATAAAATATCATGAGACATTTAAGATTTATAAAATCTATGATAATTTGTAATCAAGATAAAATTAATTATTTGTTAAAATTTTGTTTTTAGAAAAAAATGGATAATAATACCATAGTAACACCGTGATCTATATTGGAAAAAGAACATATTCTAATTGACATGAATTTTTAAAGAGTAGTACATGTTCTTATAGAAAGAACTATAATATGGAAAAAATATATACCAAACTCCCCACTACCTATTGTGCCGCCTCATGAGGAAATGGCAAAAAAGTAATATTATAGGGGATACATAGATAAACAATATGATGTTTACATCATAATGCTATCATAAATTTCCAAAGATTTGTGAAAATATCATCAAGACATGGATGGTTTCACATGTTGTCTCATATATGAGAAGTTAATGAGGAGAAAGTAAAGCAAGAGATGGATGAGATGATGGTTACACTGAATATGTATAAGTTGAAATATGAATCATGATATTTCAATACATCCATTCTTCCATCATTATCACCAGTTTATAAAAAACAATTTAGGATTAAAAATGAATTGTATGGATAAAATAATTCAATATCTTTTCAGTAATGTCAACTAATATGATAATAACTTAAATAAATATAGATATTTAGTTCTTACAGTGATAAAGAAGAAATACAAGGAAAAAAGTCCAACGGAAAGTGTAATGAAAAATTCAGCTTTTTAGTGAGTTTATAAGAAAATAAAGATAAATTGGGTGTGAATTGGATGGAAAACTATTTTCTTCACATGTGGTAAGAAAGGTCACATTAAGATAAACTATAATTATTTAAAGAAGAAATTAGTCACTTATACTTCAGGCATATTCATCATCTAAAATTCATAATTCTACTATAGTTCTTGGGAATTAAATAAAACATGCCTATCATATATGTTTATTTAAATATAAGAACCAAGAGAGTACAAAAAAATTATTAGAATTCAAGGTGTGTACTCCAAGTATCTAATAAAGGGTTATTCCTATACCAGTGATGACAATCACATGATTTTGTTTCATAGTGGATTGATTCTTGTGAAAGTATAATTTTGCATTAAATGTTACCAAAACGTTTATATAAGTTTTATTAAGACAAAATGAGACATTATTCCTTCTAGAGTGCATGTTTTTTGTGTAATTTGATACTCAGTTAATTGTTGAATAATACTTGAAACATCAGTAATAAATGATAAAAATAAAAATTTATAACTAAGTAATACCCCATAGTGGAAAGGTAATTCTTTATAAAGTAAAACTAAAACTATATATCAAGAATATACTTAGTATAGTGTTTAGAATCTTTGGTGATAAAAAATCAGATATTATTGACATACTAACATATCATGTTTTAGAAAAAACCATTTTAAATAAAGATAACCCATAAAGCTTCTAGAGATAATTCGTATTGACAGCACAAACCATTCTAAATAGAAGCTAGAGGTATGTTTTCGTACTTCATAAGATTCCTTTAAGAATTAAGGAATGTAAAAGTGTAGTATGAAACATGAATGATTATAATATATGAGTTTATTTAGGCCCATTAGCTGAAGAATATCTTTGCTAAGCATTCATTGATAATGAAAATGTAGAGTGGAGTAATTCCTAAACTCAAATTCCATTATACACATCAAATCCAAGATGTGAGAAAAATGAGGATTGATAACGCGTCATATATGTATAAATTTCTCATTAAAATATAGACTATATTTATTTATAAACCCAATTTTCCTTATAAACATTAGATCCATGATATTAGTAAAAGGAGGATCAATGATGAATCTGATAAAAATTTTAATATATTCAATTGTATTTTAGGAAATGCTTCACAAATAGAGGCGTTAACCTATAACCATATGCCAATTATAATTAAAAATAGTTATAAAATGATTTATAGTATGAAATAAATCCATTATGTCACAATAATATGTGTTTAGTTGTGTATATTTTGTTAAATATAATTCAATAAACAAAATTGCATCAACCAAAACACAATGTGTATCTAAGGTAATTATCCTAATGTTTATATAGGATATTAAACAAATACATAAGATAGAAAATTTATAGTCAAGTGATAGACTATATTTATATAAAATGGTGAACATATCTATTAGATATATTGGGAATAATATTATATTGGATAAAATCATGGCTTAAATAACACAATTAATTGGAATTGGAAAATGTTCCACAAGGGTTTCTGAAAAGAAAATATTCCAGTGCCACATAAACATAATAAATATAAAACAAATAGATATAGTTTTATGTTAACCATGATAAGGTGATATTATTCAATGAGAATAATGTATTTTTATCCTATAAGGAAGAAGTAAATAGAAATCATCTATATTTTTCAATTTCATTTGAATTTAGAAAAATAGATTTCATATACCAAAATCAGTTTTGTATTTTGTTTGTTTCTCTAATTAATGTAAATACATTGGTGGGTATTCATGAGAAACTATACATGGGTGGTACAAGAATGGTACCAATAAGGATCAATTGGTTATAACTAGTGTATATACTGAAATATATAATAATTCTACTTATTATAGATACATTCTATGAATATTGTATAAATATATTTTAGATTACTTCAAGCATTGTGATAATATAACACTCATTTTTAATGATAGTTTTCATTATTTATATAAAATTATAGTGGTAGTACTATAGTTTTCTATGTAAAATATGTCTATAACATATGGAAAATAGTTTATTAGTCTTATATTTAGTTAAAATTGGGTTTGAAGAAACTATCTAAAGATTGACTTAAAGTAGCAACCTAAGTTATAGGGAACAAGATCTACTAAATTATATCTATGGTTTTCTTAGACCAATTCAAAGTATTTTTAATGAAAATGTATTGCAAAATATAATTTGGAATTATTAAAGTGGTAATTGTTTCTGATGCCACTTGGTATAAATATCTCCAAGAAGAAATGTACGAGACATGATTAAAATGGCGAGTAAAATTACATATGCTTCAACTATGGACCTATCACATATTACATGATACATAATATATATGGTATTGAAAATACATATATTATGGTAGGAAAATATTGGATAAATCTAGGAGAACAAAAATGAAAGTAGTCAAAACTATCTGATAGTACTTGAAAAGTGTATGGTATATGTACTTGGTATATAGAGAGGAAAGAACAATAGTTATAAGGAAGCCTAAAGTTTTTTATCTATGGATTAGTTGGATCTAATAATACATTTAGGATAATAAGATGACCAAGATATGAATATGAAATCTAGTGGTTGTTATATCTACAAATACTGAGTATGTTATGTATTTAGATACAACTAAAGAAGAAATATTAAATATGTAATAATTTATTCCAGTCTTGGAATTTTACCATCAGTACTATCCAATGAATAAAGATTAAAATAGAAGAAAAAGAATATATCAAGGGATAACCTCTCGTGGGGGTTTTTTTATTCAAGGAGGTGAAGTTTCAGATAACAGAGTAGACATATTGGAAGATATTACAGGACCGATGACTAAATCCATAATTTAGTAGAAGTATAATCATATCATGTGAGAGATAATAGGTTGATTTTTAATAAGTTGGATCTAGTGTAATTGGGGGTGTTGCAGAAGCGGGTTCCCTAGACCTAAATTGAAAATTACTTTTCAATTAACAAATTATATATACATATAGTTGTGCATGATGTGATATTACCATAATAGTGTTTACAATTATACATACCCTATATATATATATGATAATTTATGGATTATTTTTTGTATCAAAAGGTTATAATAGTTCCCAGCTATAATGAAAACCTCGAGATACAATGACTGTGTTGGATTGGGTTATACCAAATATGCACAAGAGGGGGGGGGGTGAATTGTGACTTTTAAAATTTCTTCAAGAATCATGATGATTGCCGAATCCATCCTTTAACTTTATCAGAATGTTTATACAGTGGAAAATAAATAGATTGAAGGATGCACGTATGTATAGTGGTTCATGGAATAGAAAGACCCTATTACAATCCACTACACTCTACTCCACGAGCATGGCGATTTTCACTATATGGTCCTCTTATCAACAGACCGTCCACAAATGAGTACAGGCAGTTGATACCTTTATAAGATAAGGCTAAAAAAAGCCTTTTGGTTAATGCACAGAACCAAATACACAACTTAGTACGAGAAGACAATTACTCAAAATGAAAAGAGTATTTGTCTAAAAATACTTTCTAGTTGTTCTTCACAGTTTCAATAGCATGCAACTGATAGTAGGTGGATTGTCATCTTCAAAAAAGATGTTCTTTAGGTAAGAGTAGTTCTGATTCGATCTAGTTGCGAATAGATCTTTATATAAAATAAGAAAATTTAACAATAATAGATTCACGATAGATCTTCAATGTAGAATAAAATCTTTAACGCCTTTCCTTTTCTTCAGAAAAATAGGGTCTGATAGATCTTGGTAGAAGCATATCTGTGTGACTTGTATAACTCTAAAAACAATTGTAGTAAAAAAACTTGAGATCTTTTTTGTCTAATATTTTTTGCGATGATTCATCTCTTTTTATGTAATTCAAAATAACACAGATATATAAATAATAAAGACGAGTGTTTCCCATTCAAATTTAGATCCACAAATGTTTTCTTAAGAATCATAATATTCAAATGTTTTAATAACAAAGAAGAATTAACATCCCTTAACAATCGACATGAAATCATCCTCATAAATCGATCTATTGAATCACAAATAAATGTATTTAAATTTGTCAAAGATGTTATTTAATACCGGGCTTTGAATCCATCTTGAAATGATCCTGATATTCCCCATAAATATCGTTGCACGTTAAAGTCATATTTTAAATCCCTAATGCTAAATGTAGGGTTAATGATCTATTATTCAAACGTAAGATTGATCTCAAACGTAAGGTTGATCATCCATAATTTTCTCTTCAAATTTCAAACGTATGGTACATTATCCATACTTTCCTCTTTAGAAAACCATAAGATACATGATCCATAATTTTTGATAGAACGTAAGGTTCATTATAAAAGTAAGGTTGATGATCCATACTTTTGTGAAGCAAACGTAATGTTCCATACTTACGTAATGTTCTTCTTTCATAATTTTTTTATATTACAAACGTAAGGTTCCTTCCAAATGTAAGGTTCTATTACCATAATTTTCTGAACTCCTATAAATTAAATGTAAAATTTTATCCTTATGTTATGATCTTCAACTAAGGGTATGAACAGTGTTTCCAGAACACGCTAAAATGATTTCCGAACACTTTTTCAAATATTCGATGCATATTTAATGATTTAATATTATTCCAAGATAGAAATAGAAATAATATTAATTTCATGAAATATACTCAGAGTAAAATCATTAGAATAACAAGAAAGGGTATTTGTGAGCATCAAAATCATCTTAAAAAGATAGAGAATTTTTGAAACAATACATGCTCCAAAATCTACCATAATCATAATAGTATAGAGTATTGTTGAAAAAAACACTTTCCCAACAATATCCCCCTTTTGATGATAAAAAAACTCATGAAATAACCAATGAAATTAATTGCATATAATTTAGATTTTTGTAAGGATAAAATAATATTTTATTTTAACAGAATTATTTCAACAAAAAATAAATAAAGTGTTATCTATAGTTCCCCCATATATAAAGAAAATATTTTTTAAAATTTATTTAAAATTTCTTTTAGAAATTTCTCCCCCATTTATAAAGTAAAATAAATAAAATAATATTTTGTTTTTATCAAAATTTGTCCCATAAAGTTAAAACATTAAAACAATATAAAATGTTGTATTGTATCCAAATTTCTCCCCATGAGAAAAAGATTTATCCATTTTCTTAAAATAAAATATCACGTTTATCCAATTTCTCCCCCTTTTTGCGATATAAAAAAGAATGATAGAATAAGGAATATGACACATTTAATGTAGCACTAACTTAAATAAATGCTATCATAACTATTTATCAATAATTGAATCTGGATTCTGGAATTCTAACATAGACAGAATAGTAAAAGAAATTAAAAACATATAAAAATGAGATTCAAAAAATATTTTATTGAAAATATATGTACAATTACATTATTGATACAGGAATCAAGGTTGGTCTAAAAGAGTTGAAAAAAGATTTCAATGCCTCTGAAAAACCTCTTTTAGCTCTGGTAACTTCATTATCAACCTCTTCATTAGTCCATATCCTAACTAAATTATTAGATCTCTTCCTTCCTGAGTCAAATTAATATCTTCAATCAGATTGACTCTGAAAAAATCATGCAATATTTCTTCCTTTTCCATGAACTGATTTATCTTTTCAATAAACCTGTTGAGTAACTCTCTTACTCCTAGTTCATCTGATGTAAGATGCTCAACAAGATGCTTTTGATTATCCAACAGAACAGACAGTGGAGCACTATTACATTGTAAGTCCTGAAACCTATCATTCATATTGATCATTACAGTTGTAATGGCCTGGAATCTCTTGATCAAATCTGGAGAAGTACCTGATGTACATGCTTGATTTCTCTTGAATGTTTCCAACTGTTTCTCTATGAATGTTTTGAATTCTTCTAAATCTGATTTTAGTAAAAATTAAGATTTTAATTTTCCAACTTTGGCTAATATATCCTTCTTAAAAACTTTGACTTCACTTTTTGAAACTGAACTATCTTTCAAGTTCTGAAACTTTTGTCTCTCCTTCTCTAATACTCTTCTTAAAGAAGTATTTTCAGCTTGAATTATATTAAATTTTCTGATTATCTCATCCACATGATTATTATTATAATCAGAGTCACCCTGTGCTTGATTCTCAACTTGATTTATCAAAATTAAAGGCAATGATTGAGCATCAGATCTCTGATCTATAGCCTTCTCCATTGGTTTCTCAACCAAATTTTCCTCAGAATCATGAATTGACTCATCCATAAAAAAATTTTCATTTAAAACTTCAGTGTGAACTTCATATAGACTCTCTCATCTATTCACATATTCAATAGGTTGTTGGCCCTCATGATCATCTTCATTTACTTCTTCTACAATAGGTTCTTCTTGAATTTTTTCTTCTTGAATAACTTCAGTATGTTGTTCAGACTGTTCTTGAATAGATTCAGGTTGAGCTACTTCAAATTCTCTAGGCTCTGCCTCTCCATGAGGTAAAAATTCCTCTTTAATTTGAGGTACCCTCTCAATCTGAAAAATAAATTCTCTTAAAAATCTATATCTTAAAAGATCTCCAGTTGTAACAACATTTGTTTGAAAATTATCCTCACTAGCTTGAGCTGCTCTGTGTATTTTCCTTTGAAGTCCCTCTTGAATTCCCTCATCATCAGATGCAACATATGCTTCAAATATAATTCTCCTTGATATTTTTGAAACATCACTGGTCCTTGATTCTAGTATTCCTTCTTTGGTATTCCCATTTTTCTCTCCCTGAGCAGACTCTTGATCTTCATCAGCGCCAACAGGCATAATATTTCCTTTCACAATGCTCCAAAAAAAATCTAATTTTTCTTAAAGTTATAGAATTGAACACATTACTGTGATGGAATCTCACTCTGGAATCTACTAATCTCACCACATCAAACTTAAAAAATAATTTTGAAATGAACCTCCCATATGGATTGAAGTTAATTCTAGCCACTGGTTGATAGTAGTAGTTTAAATACCTTATCATATAATAAGGAAAATTCAACTTGATGTCAATCAGAAATAGAAACATCAAATACATATAAAGATACAAAATCTTCTCCATTCCAAAAATCCTTGGGGAAATATTTGTTTGAACAAAATTTACAAGAATTTTCTGATCTGGCTCTAGATCCTTGACTAACATCTTTCATATATTCATAGAACCAAATAAAAATGACATAATGTTCTCTAACTTATGTTCATTATCTCCAATGGATTTCAAATCAAAGTGATAAAATCCCTCATTAGGGCAGTTTAAGATTCTATTTATTTCCACAGATGAAATAGAAAAATCCCAATGTTCAATTTTTGGGACTATGGATTCCTCTGTATCTCCAAGACTAAACTGAACAGATTTAAATAAATTTCGCAACTCTACCTCATACAAAAATTATATGCTTTCATCACTGAATGTTTTTCAAGATTCTGAAAAGAAAAAGATTGCTTTAGCATTAGATTGGTCTAGTACAACCATTACAAATCAATTACTTTGCCCTGTAAGAGCTTCCATCCTGTCAAACATTGATGCTTGGCGTTACTAGCTTCTCCTTCCCCGATTCTATTTTTCTTGGCCATTTATATCTCAAAATTCTGAAGGCTCAAAGGTTTAGGGTTTTGAAGGTTCATTCAAAGGTAGATAAAGATGGTAAGGGTTTCAGTGTTTGACGGGTTTTAAGAAAATTAACGGGTTTGGAATTCGAAACGAGTTTTGATAACCTTGATTCCTGTTCCATTACATACATAATAATCATTACATTATTTAAAATTAAGTAAAAAAATATACGAAAAAAAAATTTATAGCAGTATAATTTTTTTTAAATTATTCTAAAAACAAATAATTAAATTGATTAAAACAATAAATATTAAAATAAAATAATAATTAATATAATAAAATAAGTAAAATTAAAATTAAAATTTCATTTAAAATTAAATAAACCTAGCTCCCCCTTAATAAAATATAACCTTGCAGTGGGAAGTGGTTTAATAAAAATATCAACTAATTGAATTTCAGTACTTACAAATTCTAAGAATATATCTTTTTTTAGAACATGATGTCTTAGAAAATGATATCTGATATCAATATGCTTAGTCCTAGAAGGATTAATAGGTTTTTAAATATTTATTGCACTTTTATTATCATATAAAATAGGTGTATTATTAATATTTAGTCTAAAGTCCATAAGAGTGTTTTTCATCCACCACACTTGTGCACCACAACTGCCTATAAACACATATTATTCCTCGACTGTTGACAAGGAAACTGAGTGTTGTTTTTACTAGACCATAAAACTAAAGATTTTCCTAAAAAGTGATAGGTTCTTGAGGTGTTTTTCTATTTAATATACAGATTCCAAAGTCAGCATCTAAAAATGAAATTAAATTAAAATTAGAAGTTTTTGGATAGAGAAGATATTGAAAAACAACTCCTTTTAAATATCTAAAAATTATTTTGACAAAACTTAAGTGATATTCTTTAGGATCTGATGAGAATCGTGTACAAAGACATACAGAGTACATTATATTTGACCTGCTAGTATTAATATATAATAAAATACCAATAATATATCTATATAACTTATTGTCAACTGATTTTCTAGTTTCATCCAAATGAAGTTTTATATTAGTACACATAGGAGTTGTATATGTCTTTCTATTTTCAAGTCCAAATTTATTCAATAGATCAGTAATGTATTTCTTTGATTCAAAAAATTTCCAAAAAACGTATTGATAAATTTTAAGTCCTAAAAATAAATTTAATTCTCCCATCATACTCATGTCAAATTCTTTTTGCATTAAATTTGAAAACTCATGATAAAGTTTTTTTGTTGATCCAAAAATTTCATCATCGACCAAAATTTGAACCAATAAAAGATTATAGTTTACAATTTTATTAAATAATGTTGGATCTTCCATTCCAATAGTAAAATCATTTTTCAAAAGAAAATAACTTAATATTTCATACGAAGCTCGAGGTGCTTGTTTAAGGCCCTAAAGAGCTTTAGTAAGTTTAAAAACAGAATCTGGTTTTTGAGAATTTTCAAAACTAAGAGGTGGCTAAACATAAACTTCCTCCCTTAAATAACCATTTAAAAAGGCATAATTTACATCCATCTGAAATAATTTGAAGTTCATATGAGATGCATAGGCTAAAAGGATTCTAATGGCTTCTAATCTAGCTACAGGTACAAAGGTTTCATTATAATCTATACCTTCTTCCTAATTATATCTTTTAGCTAATAGTATTGATTTATTTCTAGTTATTATTCCTTGATCATCTTGTTTATTTATAAAGACCCATTTAGTTACTATAACTGGATAGTTTTGTGGTCTTTCATCTAAATTCGAAACTTCATTTCTATTGAACAGGTTTAGTTCTTCTTGCATTTCTATCATCCAACTTTCATCAACTAAGGATTATTCTAATGTATTAGGTTCTAATTGGGATATAAAGGTAGAAAATTCAACTACATTTTCTATATTTCTTCTTGTATTTATTTTTGTGTCTAGGTCTCCTATATAATTTTCTAAAGGGTTATTCTTTAGGGTTTTAGATTGTCTAGGTAATACACTATTCGGCTCATCAGTTTCATGTTCTTCTAAACTGGACTGAATTTTATTTATATCTTTTTCAAAATCATCTTTCAAGTTCTCAAGTCTCATGTTAACATTAGAGTCAGATTCATCAATTTGATCTTTCCTTTTCTCAAATGGACTAGATTCATCAAATTTCGCATGAACCGATTCTTCAACAATCCTTGACCTTTTATTAAAAATTGGACAATCTTTTTAAGTTTCATAATATCCTAAGAAAATGCCTTCATCAGATTTTGGATCGAATTTACCAATATTTTCCTGGGTGTTCAAGGTGTAAACCTTACATCCAAAAACTTTAAAGTGCTTTACTTTCAGTTTTATGTTATTACAGAGTTCATAGGGTGTCTATTTGAAAATAGGTCTAATTAAAACTCTATTCATTATATAGGAGTCTTTAATTATAGCTTCTTCCCAGAAATAGATAAGAAGATTTTATTCATTTAGCATAGTCCTATCCATTTACTGAATAGTTCTATTTATTATTTCAACAATCCCATTCTATTGAGGTGTTCTTGGTGCAGAGAAGGTGTGTTTAATACCTAAATTTGAGAAAAAATAATTTAATTCAAAATTCTTAAATTCCCCACCATGATCACTTCTTAATGAAATTATTTTAAAATCTTTTTCATTTTGAAAAACTTTGCAAAAAATTTAAAATATATTAAAAGAATCATTTTTATATTTAAGAAAGTAAATCCAAGTAAATCTAGAATAGTCATAAACTAAAACATATACATATAATTTACCATCCAAACTTGGTATTCTTTAAGGTCCAAAAAAATCCATGTGGATAATTTCTAGAGGTTTAAGTGTAGCAATTTTTTTAACAGATTTGATGGATGATTTGGGCTAATTTCCAAGTTGACATGCATCACAAAAGCTGTCACTATTAAATTTAAGACTTGGTAAAGTAGAAACTAGTTGTTTCTTAGATAACTTATGTAAAGAATATATATTTCAATGTCTAAGTATTTTATTCCAGATCCAAGATTCATTTATCTTAGCAGTTAAAAAATTTATTTTTTGTTTACACAAGGAATTAAAATTGAGAGTATAATCATTATCAGTTCAGGGTGCTCTAAATTTAATCAATTTACCTTTCAAAAAAGAACAGGAGTTGTTATAAGAATCAACAAAATAACCATCATCACATATATGAGAGATAATTATCAGGTTGTGTTCAAATCCTTGTACATAGAGTACTTTATTGATTGATACAACTTCTGGATCTCCAACAGTTCCAATGCCAATTATTTTACCTTTGGCATTGTCACCAAATTTGACTAATCCTCCACCCTTTTGAGTTAATGTTTTAATGTTCAATGAGTTCCTACTCATATGCCTAGAGGAGCCACTATCCATATACTATATTTCAATTCGGATTATATGACCTGCTTCCTATAAAGGTATTCAAACAAAAGTTTGTTTTGGTACCCATATTCTATTGGGTCCAGCAGTGTTAGCTAGAAATGATATGGGAATCCATAATTTCTTTGTTTTTATATAATCAATAGAATCATATAAAATTATTTCAACAAAAGTTTTATTAGTCCCACTTATTTGAGGTTGCATTAAATAATAGTTTTTAGATATGTGACCTTTTGTTCCACAGTAGTTGCAAATTATAACTTTTGTACTTGGAAAAAAATAGTTCTTATACAGTTTGAGTTTCTCACCTTTACTTCATATTCCATATCTTTACTTTTTAATCACATTCTTTCCATGAATTTTATTTAGTGAATTTTCTAATTTTTTAAAAACCAGAGACACATTTTTGTATGTCTCAATTTATGTTTTCAGTGTTTTTATTTTAGTTTCATTATCTGTATAGTTTGTGTTTGATGAGTTATATTTTTCAATTAACTCTTGATGTTTTTTAGCAAAGTGTCTCTTTCTTCTAAAATAGAAGTGCGAATATTTTTCAGTGATTTGTGTTTCTTAAATAAGGAATAATATTTATATTCCAGTATATTGTATTAGAAAACAAGTTTATCATTTGAGAAACTATAACTAGAATCCGAATTAGATGAGTAATAAGATTGTACCTCATTAGAATCTTCCATAAAGCATATATTTTCTTTTAGATTCAATTCTTCCTTTTATGAGTCAGACCTTGATGAGCTTCCGGAGTCTTCAAAAACACTCCAAGTAGCATTCATTGATCTTTTGTCTTTCTACTCATAATAATTGTTTTTGAAAAATTTCCTTTTCTTTTCTCATTTTAATTGAGGACAACCAGGTCTTATGTGACCCATATTTTTTTATTTCATACCATCTGACTTCCTTTGGATATTTCTCATCTCTCTTTAAGGATTTTCTAAATCCTTTATTTTTCTTATAAAATTTACTAAATTTTCTAAACATTTGTGCCAATTTAATTTCTGAATCAGATTAGTGATAACTTTCTTACTTTTTGATTTCTCGTTTCATCTTTCTGCTCTTCTTATGAGATGTAACTTTCAGAGAAGTATTTTCTATTTTATCAAGATTTTATGCTCATTAGATTCATCTTCCATCTCAGCTTCGTACATCATCAGGATTCCAATCAATTCTCACATATTTAGATTTTTTAACAGGTGTTGATTTCCTAATGGCTGCCGATATCCCATTCCATCTGGGTGGTAGTACTCTCAATACTTTCAAAGCTTTATCTGCTTGTTTGATATGATCTCCCAAGGCAGTGATGTTATTAATGATATCTTTGAGCCTTCTATTCATCTGAGTGATAATTTCACCATCAAGCATGATAAAAGTATCAAATTTCATTTTTTCTGTAGCATAACTCATTTTTCTAACATTTTCAGTTCATTTATAGGAAAATGAAATTGTCTTCCACATCTCATATGTAGTAGGACATTGAGATACTCAATTGAATTCATCTATTCCTAGAACACAGATGATAGAATTCATAGCTATTGAATTTATGTCATAATCTACTTTAGTAGCTGCACACCATGTTTCTGGCTTCTCAGGAATTTCATAAGGAGTAATAATTTTTGAGTAGACTATGTATCCAATATCTTTTAGATAGATGATCATCCTTGACTTCCAATATCCATAATTTTCACTATTGAAGTACGAAGCTCAAACCGTTGGTATTCGCTCTTGTGTATCATCAATTTATATCTATGAGTATAATAATTTGAAACTTTTATCTTGTTATAACTTTATCAAAAGAAATCCCAACCTCTGATACCAATTGTGGGATCGGGTTATACCAAATATGCACAAGAGGGGGGGGGGGTGAATTGTGACTTTTACAAGTTCTTTGACAATCATGATGATTTCAAAATATGTGCTTTAACTTTATCAGATTGTTTATGAAGTGGAATGTAAATAGATTGAAGGACGCATATATGTATAGTGTTTTAGGGAACAAAAGGCCCCTAGTCCACTCCACCAATTCTATACTCCACAAACTTGGTTATTTTCACTATCCGATCCTCTTGTCAACAGACCATCCACAACCTAGTGCAGGCAGTTCACACCTTTACAAGATAAGGCTAAAACAGAGCCTTATGGTTCATGCACAGAACCGAATACACAACTTAGTATGAGAATCCAATTACTCAAAATGAAAAGAGTTTTTTTCTAAAAATACTTTCCAGTTGTTCTTCACAGTTGCAGTAACACCCAACTAATAGTAGATGGATCGTCGTCTTCAGAAAATATGTTCTTCAGGTAAGAGAAGTTCTGAGTTGATCCAGTTGCAAATAGATCTTTAAATAAAATCAGAAACATTAACAATAATAGATTCATGATAGATCTTCTATGTAGATTAATAATCTTTAATGATTTTCCTTTTCTTCCAAAAAATAGAGTCTGATAGATCTTGGTAGCAGTAGATCTGTATGAACCGTATAACTCTGAAAAAAATTATCGTAAAAAAACTCGATAGCTTTTTCTTCTAATCCTTTTAATTACGATTCGTCTCTTTTTTTATTAATTCAATTTAACAAAGATATATAAATTATAAATATGAGAATTTTTCTTTCAAATTTAGATCCACAAATGTCAACTTATGAATCGTGACATTCAAATGTTTTAATAACAGAGAAGATGTAACTTCCTTTAATAATTGGCATGAAATACTCCTCTTAAATCGATCATTTGAATAAAAAATAAATGTCTTTAAATCAGTCAAATATTATCTTTAATATCGGGCTTTGAATCTAGCTTAAAATCAGCTTAATATTCTACATAAAGACCGTTTCATGATAAAGTAATATTTTAAATCTCCGATGCTAAACATAGGGTTAATGATCTATTCTTCAAACGTAAGATTGATCTCAAACATAAGGTTGATCATCTATACTTTTCTCTTCAAATTTCAAACGTATGGTATATTATCCATACTTTCCTCTTTAAAAAAATGTAAGATACATGATCCATACTTTTTGATAGAATGTAAGGTTCATTATAAAAGTAAGGTTGATGATCCAAACTTTTGTGAAGAAAACATAAGGTTCCATACTTACGTAAGGTTCTTCTTCCATACTTTTCTGATATTAAAAATGTAAGGTTCCATCCAAATGTAAGGTTCTTTTACTATAATTTTCTAAACTCCCATAAAGTTAACGTAATTTTTTTACTTATCATATGCTCTTAAACGTAGGGTATAAACAATGTTTCCAGAACAAGCTAAAATGATTTCTGAACACTTTTTCAAAGATTCCATGCGGATTAAATGCTTTAATACTATTCCAAAATAGAAATATAAACAATATTAATTTCTTAAAATATACTCAGAGTAAAATCATTAGAATAACAAACAAGGATATTTTTGAGCATCAGAATCATCATAAAAATATATAGTATTGTTGAAACAATACTTGCTCAACAATATCCCCTAATCATAATAGTATAGAGTATTTTTGAAAACAACACTTTTTTAATAGATAGTAATCTTAAAAAATATGTATTATAGTATGGATAAATCTGTTTTATGGGATATTAATGATGTATAACTATTAGGATCTAGGAAATTATAAGAATTAATACTTATTCTCATGAAATTAACACATGAAGATATCAATTAGAGGATTCCATAAGGACTTACCCTCTAATAGGAACACAACATGTTTTAGTGTCATTGGTTGTTCCCATTTATGAGTATGCATATTTTTCTCTAGACTTGATATCATTATCAATGTGCAACACTTTATTATGTTCATTGATTGAAGATGAAAATCATGATATTTATGTATTGTTGAGGTATCATTTATTGGGTACATCATTTATGGTATGGAATTAGTTAAATGATCAAGAAAGATTTTTTTTCTTCTGAAGAGAAGATATATCTCAGGCCTAGTCAACCAAGATGTTATTAACTTTATTAAATATATGCCCCTTGTGATTAAATTTAATTCAATATTATAAGGAAATTAATAGATAAAGTAATAAATGATGGTGGAATGAAGAGTGAATCCTTATTTTTGAAATATCACGAGACAAAGAGATTATATTACATGGAATGCATTTGTATGAGGTTGTAATTTCTATGAATAATCTGTATTACCTTAGGGTATATGATTGATTTATAGACACTACTCCTAATCTATGATTATCACTCAATGATATCATGATAAGGTCCTAAAGGATCACAAATAAAGTGTATTTAGAAGCTTGGATAATTCTAGTGAATTATAGTTTTAAGACATGGTGGGATCCATGATGGGGTCTATGTTTAAATAATCACAATGAAATAAATAAATTCAATATTATTCAAGTTTATAATAATAAATATTGAATTTATTTACCTATTATATTCATTAGTCATTAAGTGAATGTCAAGAAAAATATTTTTCAAATGAATGTTTAATATTTAATATTCAAGGTTTGTTTAAATATTTTTAAGAGAAATGAGTTGATTTAATTGATCATAGTTTATCATGTAATATATATTTAATGTCACAAGTGAGTGATAAAATATTCATGACATTTATGAAAAGTTGTATGGGATTTTTGTTTTGTTTTTGTGTTCCTTTAAAGGGTTAAATTTCATAAGTACCTAAATAAGAATCATGAAAGTTATAAACTAAGTATTTAAAAAATTTAAGACCCAAAAATGGATGTTCCAAGATCTTGAGACAATTTTCACTCCTCTTCACCTCTCATTCAAGTCCTAGTGTGATAAATAGAAGGGACTATCAAGAATCATTTTATCCATGTTTGGAGATTGATTTTTTGATATCTTATGATCATGAAGAAATCAAAGAACCTTCAATTCACTATGATATAACTAATATTTAACAAGGATATGTTTGATCAAGATTCAAGAATTTGTGTGGATGATCTAGAAGGTTCTAGTTTAAATTCATTTGAGTGATGATCACCAATGACAAGTGAAACAAATTTCCAATCAAAATTAGATGAATTAAAATTTTGATTTAATTACCATGGATAATTTAAGTTAAATTATACCCTCATGTTATTACCAAGTGTATCACATTGATAGAGGAGATTTCATGATGTTTCATTGATGATGAAATTTTAAAATATCACTATTTCATGATTTCACAATGTGCTTAATGCCAACACAACCCTATTCCTTTTGAAACATACTCCTATTAGGGTCACCCAAATAAGTGTAAATCAAATATTTTAATTGAATGTGAGAAATTAATCTTATTATGCTTACCCGTACCCGACATGCAATGCAAAAGATAATGCATGGAACTTTGAATTTGTTATGAACTACCCATTTGGATGATCAAGGCCTTAACATGTGTTTACTTGGGATGTATCTCCGCATGACACCCATGAGGTCACTGGTACATCTTGTTTTAAACATTATTTATTTATTTATTTATTATTTTAGTTTTAAGGAGTTGGAGGTTGAAAATTTAGTTTTATTAGAGAATATGCCCTGGTGTATGGGTATTGCATAATTAGTAGTGACCATGTATCTAACCAATTAAGAGAGTTGTTTGAGAGATAGTGGGGTTTTTCATGTATTGAGAAATGTTTTTCTATATATGAGGGTATTTTTCAGAAAATATAGGGCTTTTTTTTGGGATATAGTGGATATGACATGGTTAATTCTTGATTTCTATTACCATGTTACTAAGACATGAAGATTTCCTAGGTCATTACTTTTTTTTTGATTTTATCAAAATTCCCTTTTTAAATATTCCTAAAATCACCTCCCTTCCACATCCACATGTGTATAACCCTATCCCTCATCCTTGGAGCTTCTCCCCTTTGTATTTTTGTGTGATTGTTTTCTTTATTTAGTGATTTACTTCAAGGTATTATTGGTTCTTATTGATTTATTCATTCTTCCTACTTGTTATTCCATTTCCATAGAGTATGGATACCTTAACCTTTGTGTGGGACAAACCAAGGATTTTTATAGGGTTTTTGTGTTGATTCATAATGTCTTAGGTGTGTTAGGACTCTAAATACTTTATTTTTGTGGTTATCATCAAAAGTGACAAGTTTTAGTTAAGTATCAAGGTAGGTGTCTCAATTTTAGGGAACTTTTCCATAGACATCCTTTGGTTATTTAATTCATTTGTTTTTTTTAAATTTCGCTTGAATTGTGATATTATAGTTAGTTTATATATGCTTGAATTATTCTTATAATTTTTTAAAAATTTGATGGTTTAAAATAATTTTTTAAGAGTGTTGGATTTAATACATGTAAAGTGTTTTCTAAAATGGATCAATGAGGTATTATGATTTAAAATGTGTTTTTGAAATTGTTTTTAAATATGTATTATATAGTGTTAAATTCATGACTTATGTAGGTATGTATGGTGTATTAAATTGGATTTTTAAATGGATTTTGTGATTGGAACATGTTAATGTTTTATGTGTTTGGAAAACTGTAGCACATTCTAGACCTTTGGTTTGCGTGTGTTCATTATATAGACAAAGGGAACCTTAGACTATATTTTGGACTGGATAGGGAGCTATATCTATGTACCAAGGGAGTATTTATGAGAAAGATTGAGGGAGAATCCATAATTTGTCCATGTGGACCAAAAGTGACCATGTAAATATTATTGGGCCCAAGGAAGACTAAGAGAGATTCTAAACTTATTGAAATTTCTTATCCATGCAGAAAACCATATATTTGAAAAAGTCATAGTAAAATCTATTGGTTAAATCCTAGGGTTAAAACTAATTTTTGCTGATTGGTTTTTATATGATTTATGCATGATTCTAGTGCCATGATTGATTGATAAATCTTATTCTTATTCCCATTTTTTATTATCTGGTTATACAGTGGTGTTTATTATATTGAAACAAGATTATTATACATATAAATTACATCATTTTTTATGAATATTCATTACATTACACAAACACATTCATGAGGACAAAAATAGTTAAGTGTATTTAGAAACATGGAAACACAAAAAACTGGTCCATATGTAAACTACATCATCTTTCAATATGATCTTCATATCTATCACCCTTCTTAGAAATATCATAAGTAATACAATTATTCATAACTTAGGGAAAGGAAACATAAGAAATGGTGATCTAATATTCTCTATAAGGGTAAAAAAGGGGGATATGTAAGGATAACATGAATACAATGTTATGATAACATGAGTATAACATTTGAAAACTATACCCTCCATATCAAATATCATAATCTTGAGTTATGGAATAAATATTGGCAGTTTATAAGACATGAATCATAAGGGAATCAAAGAGCATGATCCATGAGATTATAAAATTGGTATAAATCCTAGTTTTTTGGTATACACCTAAGTATATAAAATAATTTCCATAGAAGTCAAGGCACACTACCAAGGCTATCATGTAGAATTGGATCACTATATGAACAATAATAGTTGTTAATGTTCACTAACAAGACCATCATAAAAGAAAAACTTACTTACTGAATTGGGTTTACTTTATGTTTTAGTCCATTCTATCTCATGAGATATAAATCTTTACCCACTGCATTGTAGTGAGATATAGGTCCCACCCATTACATAATTAAAATCATAAATATGTGTGCTTAAAGATCATAAAACATTCATTACATCATAAAACATCAAATAAAATGTTTTTAATAAATGATTCATCATATCATAACCTGTATAAAAGAGATAGGTTTCATAATAATTTCATTATTTCATCTTAGCATAACCCATGGAAAAAAAATTAGGTTACATAAGAATTTTTTCATGGTATAACTTGTGGAAAATTTACATGTTTTATAAATATCATGCCATCATAAATATAGAACATTCAGATAAATAATAAGAATCATATACTTGGATCAAATCCCCATTAATTCAAAGGTAACATCAACAGATGTCATCTTAGATGGAAAATGATTTTGATCAATCATTTTAAACATTTCTTGAGTAAAATATCCATTCCACTTTGAAAAACACTTTTTAAAACATAAAACATTTTTAAAATCATTTTATTTGAAAAAAATTAAAAAATTATAAAGGAATATTCCAAGAAAATAATGTTCATGATGATGGGAAGTTTCATTCATTCCGTACATATTAAAACAAATATTCATTTCAAATTTTTGGTAAAATACAAATGAGTATTGTTTGGAAAATGACACAAATATTCCATTAATTTTTTTTGTAAAAAAGTAAAACTTGGGTAAAAATGTATTTTAATAATAGTATTATAATAGTAATATTTTTTTAAAACAATTTTTTTAAAAACATTGTTTTGGAGGAAAACATATTTCTAACTAAAGAGAAATAAAGTCACATTTTCTTAAAAATATTTTCTCAATTATTTTAAGTACCAAATAGTAGAAAATGATAATAGTGCATGAAAATATTATGAATAAACATAGTAGAATAAAATTCAAGAGTTTATTGAGATATTGATCATAATATTTTACCCTTAGAAATATAATCCTAAAAAATCTCAATAAACAATGAGATTGCAATATAAAATCATTACCACTTTGGTAACTTGGAATCATAAGAAACATGAAGGAATAACATAAAATGGAACTTAAAAGATCCTTAGTAAAAATAAATAAATAAAATTACATGTAAAATGGTGTTTATGTATACCTCGTGAAAGAATATAGGTGCATAACATAACGTATGTCTCAAAGAAGTAAAATTGAGACAAAAATGCCCTTACTAATTTGGTAACTTTTAAACCATAAAACTCATGAAATATTGATAAAAAATGGATATGTAAATATAAATAATTATCAAGATAATAATCATTAAATAAATTCATGGGGAGTATATACACCACATAAAAGAAATAGGTGGTGAATATGATATGTGTCTCAAAGAAGTAAAAAAGTTAGACCAAAATCCATTACCTTAAGTCTTAACTTCCGTCATATATGTTTGACCCTACAGTATAATAAATATTAGTTTATTATAAATATATTAAATAAAAATATTTATGTATATCATACAATATATTATTTTCTTATGAACTTTTATTACCTATTCATTAATAATTCCATATTAAAGTTACGTTTCGGGTAATAACTGCTTTATTTTTTTGTATATGTTTTGATTTGTTATTTTTTGATCCTATTAATTTGATCATGATTTCATAATATCTAGAATGTTAAACATGATATAAATATAATATATATTAGTATATATGTATTCAAAGTATTCCATAAAATTTAGTGATAGAAAATGAAATACACCGTTCATGGAGACGGTAGGCCGTACATACACATGAGTGCCATTTTCATTTTCTTGTATGATTTAAAAAAATAAAGGTAAATGATATATTATAATTCAATAATAATTTTTTTGTCAGATATATCACATATTTTAATTAAACCTGTCCTTATTACCTTCCATATAAAGTGTGAACTAATCACATCGCTTCGCGAGGAGGTAGTTCGTTGTACACAAGAGCGACATTATCGTATTCCCAAAAAAATGGGAATTATGTTGGCATTTATGATATAATAATTACATAAGTATAATAATATCATAAATATAATATATAAATAATAAATAAATCATTATTTTTATCCTTTAGATGTGGTAATGAAAAAAGAATGACTTCGGTTTACGCGATGGTAGTCCGCCGTACGCACGAACGATGATTTCGTAACCCATATGATGGAAGTGAAGATAGTTGTAGGTCCATAACATAACATAAAAAAATAATGGTATATGGAATATGATGATGTTATTATATCATCATGTTATAATAATAATAGAATCAGGTGGATGAAGAAAAAAATGCTCGTCGTTACTTATTATTTATGTATCCTCCTTATGTTTGCACCAAAATCCTTCCTAGTTTGGATTTATGTCCAAAATAAGGCATATAAGATGATATGAGGGAATTTGGGAAGTGATTTTGGTATTTATTATCTGAACTAAATGTTTTTTAATTTTTAAATAATAGATGAGACGGGGAGACCTTTTATAAGTGAGGTGACTGGCACACTTGTAATTTTTTGAAAGAATAAATTCCACCCATATTTTTTTCATGTCCCAAGGATACAATAATGAACCATTCTAGAGACTATAATAGATAAGATAAAATATTTAGAGTATTTTTTTTTGGAAAATTTTTGGGTTATTTTTAACCCTTATCATTTTATTTTGACACCCTGGTGAGCCCATTTTAACCTTAACAACGGTAAATATTTTTTTTTACTATTTTTACTATTAATTTTTGTAAAAAATTAAGTTGAAATGATTAGATAATATAAATTATATAGATTAAAAATATGAAATCAATTTTTCCAAATTCCATTCACATAAGTGAAAAATTTTAATTTAAAATTAACCACACATGCGCAATGATAAAGTAGGGTTTTAAGGAGAAAATGTTCAAAAGTTTACAAAGTTTTTATATCAAAATTTAATATAATATTAATTCCAATGATCTAAATTGGATTAATGGATCTATAATTGAACTAATTTTACTTTAAAAACAATCTAAAATATAATTTAACTTTATAAATATTTTTAAAAATTCAATTTTCAATTAAAATTCAACATTTTTAACTATTCACCAAAAAATAAAACTTTTCAAAAAATCTCAAAGATTCACCACAATTTAGTTTTGACATTTTGATTTAAATAATTAAGTATATTTTATCAAATTAATTTTTAAAAATTATAAAAAAGTATATTTATTAATTTCCACAAAAAGAAATAAAATTTTTTTTGTCAGAAAATTATATTTTTAAAATATACAAAGACTTTACAGAAAATTAAGATCTTTTTTTATAAATATGTTTTATTTATATAAAACCATTATAATTAATAAAAAAAATTAGTTATTACTATTCATATTACTAAGTTTATTGGATGGGTTATAAAAATTGTGTTTAAATAACTATATTAATAATATATCATGGTTTTGTTAAAAATTTGAGTAGTTTTTAATGCAAGATAACCCAGTGTTGCATGTAGCACAATCTTAAATTGGAGTTTTGTATAAAATAAAATATCAAAAAAATTAATTTATTCAAAAAAATTATTCATAAAAACTTAGGGTTTTACATTCTACCCCCCTAAAAATTAATTTCATCCTCAAATGTTTTCACTCTGATACAAAAAAAATTAAGATATTTCTACCTCATAATATTCTCAATTTACCATATAGCTTTCTCAAACTGGTGGTCTATATTCTATCCCACCAAAAATACCCTTTCTAATATCTATACATCTTCATACATACTGGATGAATAAATAATGAAGAAATATTAGCTTAAACTAATAAATCCTTCTTAAAATTTGTTATGGACAAAACACATACCTAATTCTTGAACCTTATAATTCCATCACAAGCAAGGTTAAACTCAAGAAAATTTTTAAGATTCTTTTATAACACTAAATCTTCCTTCTAATCCTCTTTAATCTTCACTTTTATTAATTGTTGAGCATTCAATTGAGAAATATAATATTTTCTCCTTCCTTCAAGATTTCTATATCCATCCTTTAAAAAACCAGACATATTGGATATTTTTTAATCCTCATCATGGATATGGTATCATGATCCTTTTTACTCCAAACATAGACCACCTTTTTCACTTTTCTAGGATGGTAATGTATTCAGAAGTCATAATCATTAATCATCTCTAACCATATTATTTGGGGTATATTTAACTCCTTACATGAAAATATCTACTTTAAAATTTTATAATAGTTATATATATCAAAATTTTCTAAATAAAGATATTGCCTCTATATCTATAATGCAAAAATTACCACATCTAACTCAAAATCATGAGTTGGGTAATTGTTTTTCATGAATTTTCAATTTTCACAAGGAATAAGATATAACCACGTTATTATATATAAGAACACATCCCAATACCCTGTTGTATGTATCACTAAATATTGAAAACCCTTCTCCACCATAAGGTAATGTAAGAATAGGTGCATTGACTAATCTTCAATCCAGTTCCTTCAAATTTTCCTCACATTCATACATCTAGAGGAACTTGGATCCCTTCCAAGTTAACTTGGTCAAAGGATTAAATAGTCATGAGAAATTCTCCACAAACCATTGATAAGATCCATCTAAATCAAGGAAAATATGGATATAAATCATTATGGTTTGTCTATGCCAATATTCAGTAGCCTCAGTGTTTTATAGATCTACCAATATACACTCTCTTGAGATTATATGACCAAAAAATGAAACTTTTTTCATCCAAAATTTACACTTTATAAAATTTTCATATATTTTATATTTCATTGGGGTATTTAATAAATTTTCAATTGTTCTTAAGGAACTTTATCTTTTAATAGATAAGAATATCATCTATAAATACTACCAAAAACTGATCAAGGTAATCTCTGAAGACTCAATTCATTAAAACCATAAAGATAATGGGGGAATTAGTAAGACTGAATGACATAAATATATATTCATAGTGTCCATACCATGCATGAAATGTTGTCTTGGGTATATCCTCCTTCTTGAAACTTAATTTATGATATCTAGAATAAAGTTAAATCTTGGGAAAGTATTGTACTCTACACAGTTGATCAAAAAATGCATCAATATGGGGAAGAGGATTCTTGTTCTTAATTATGATATTGTTCAGCTCCCAATAATTAATGCGAATTTGAATAAATACATATTTATTTTTAACAAAAATATTGGAAAACCCCAAGGTGACACACTTAGAAGAATGAATCCCTTTTCATGTTTTTCTTGGAATTTCTTCTTCAATTCCTAAAACTCAATCAGGGCTGTTCTATAGGGAATTTTCGAAATTGGTATAACACTGGGTATTATTTCTATTGAGAACTTAACGTAAAATTTTGGTGTTATTCTAGGAAAATATTTCAGAAATAAATAAAAAAATTCCTATACAATAGGCAAGTAATTGATGCCATGTTTATCCCCAACCATTTGAGATAAAAAACCCCTTATGAATGAGAATTAAGACCCATGCAATGGATGTGATCTCAATCAAAAGTTTTCACATATCATTACATTGATATTAAATCATAGTTTGGTTAGTTATATAAAATGTTACTTCACTCACTCAACAATTTATGTGGGATTTATGTAGAGAAATATAATCTATTCCCAATATGACATCAAATTCATCCAGAGGAATAATGGAATGATTTTTAGGAAGCACATTCTAGGAAATGTCAACGAGAGAGAAATAATATACATGCTATGTGATCATTGTACCATTAGGGGTTTTCCCTGATAATTTTATATATAATAATATGGGTATAAAATTAATAACCTTATAAAATTATTTATATTTTAATGAATGGTTATATCCAGAGTCAAATAAGACATTAGCAGTTCTAGAGTGGATGGTAAGTGTACCTTTCACCATGCTATTATCTTATGCTCATAAAAAATAGTGATCACATGAGATATCAATTTTACTCTCTAATTAAGAGTTTTTTGATGTCAATCATCATCATTAACCTTAATATTTGGGCACTGGTTATCATATTTCCTATACTCCTTGCATTTTAAAGACTAGAGTATGGCCAATACATTCTATGTAGCTTTCTTTCTGTTCGTATCATTAGCTAATTTATGCCCATCACTTTGTAAATCAATTTCCTGATGAAATTCCCCTCCAAAATTAAAACATTTACTATCCCCTCATGAAAAATTCATTCATTCTTCTTCCCACACTTTAAGTATAAAGGAAAAATCATCCTCCTCTCACCATTGTTCTTAGATTTTACTTTGAATTTCATTTTTATATTTTTATGAAAACCATGAGATTGATATATAAATATAATATCTATTTCCACCTTGATACCATATTGAACAATTTATTTATAGATACATAATTCTATTAGGGATAATTCTTTATAGAGACTTTTTATGCCACTGAAGAATCGATCTACCTTATTTTTAGGTTGGATGATAATACCAAAAGTGTACCTTGAAAGTCTTATAAAATTTTCCTCATAGGTACAAACATATTCATCATACTTTTGTTTTATCTTAAGAGAATACTTCTCCACCTTTGTATTAAGAATAAGAGGAAGTTACTTACTGAAAAATAAGTTCTTGAACTCATCCCAATCCATAGAGTCAATTTCATCATGTTGCCTTATATTCTTGATAAGAGTTCAACATTGACCTGTTTTACCTTCCAAACAATAGATATCTAAAATGTATTTTATATGTTATGAATACTAAATAATGGATAATATCTTCTTAGTAGTGTTGGCCCATTATTAAGTAACCAGCAGATTATAAGACCCACTAAAAGAAGGTAGAAATTCCCACATGGAGGATTCAATAGAATTTTGTTCCCTCATTTGTTTGTTTGGAAGTACAACATGATTCATAACTTGAGAAAGTTGTGTGATCATAACAATGATATTTTTCATTATATCTCCTATAATATTCATATTCTTAGGATTAAAATCATTCATTTTACACTACACTCATCATGAACATGGTTCATTCAATTTCCAACCATTAACTAAAACTAAGAATTTTAGTGTAAGAAACAATAATCATGATGGGGAACCACATAATCATAAAAAATTGATTATATGATATCTAAATCATGAAACATTGTTTAATATATGACACCATAGGTTTATCATAGGTCATTAGTAGTCATCATCTATTTAAATCCTTGATGAAAATTTGTAAATAGTTTGTGAATTTCTAAAGCATATCTTCCAGGAGTGTCAAAGAAGGTGTTTTGCAAGGCCCATTTTCATGCCCCAGGTGATTATCAAGTCTAGATCAATGTGCCATTTTCAGAGTTATTACCCCTAGGTACCTATGTTCTAGAGTCATATACACATCTAGTATTCATAAAGGTATCTAATTTCTTGTAAATCACTTACTCTATTCTTTACCAAAATTCCAGGATATTTTTTTTATACTTTGACCCATCCTTAGAATCATCCTTAGACATGTCCTTAGGGATATCACTAAGGTTTTATCATCAAGGTTTCTAAAGGATAAGTAAACCTATCCGCTGATACCAACTATAGTAACCCAGTATTATCATACATAGATATGAAATCATTTTCAATGAATATTCATTATATTAAACAAACACATGCTTAAGGACTGTAATAGTTTAGTGTCTTTGGAAACTTGTAAACAAAAAAATGGTTCATATATATACTAAATAATATCCCATTTTTATCTTCATAAATATAACCATTCTTAGAAATATCATACATAATAAAATTCTCCATAACCTGGGGAAATGGAACATAAGAAAGGGTGAGATTAGATTCTTGGTAAGGGAAAACAAGGAAGATATGTAAGAATAACATGAACATAAGGGTATAATAACATGATCATAAAATTTGAAAACCATAACTTACATATTAAATATTACAATATTGAATCATGGAATAAATATTTGAAGGTAATAATACATGAATCATAAGGGAATCAAAAAAATATAATCCATTATATAATAACATTGATATATGGCATATATTTGTGGCATAAATATAAGTATATAAAGTCATTTCCATAGTAGTAAATGGTCACTAATAGGCTATAATAGTGGAATGGTTTCACTCCCAAAACCATCATTGTAGTCAAGGTTCAATCCCAAGACCATCATAGAGGAACAATTTCCCTACTGAACTGGGTTCACTTCCCATTCTAGTCCTGTTTATCTCATGAGATGTAAATCTTTACCCTATTCATTGGAGATAGATATAAGTCTCACCCATAATGTAATGAAAATAATATATATGTGTGCCATAAGATCATAAAATATTCATCATATCATAATTCATGAAATAAAATGAGTTTTATAAAAATTTCATCATATCATAACTTGTAGAAAAGATATAGGTTTCATAATCTTTTCATCATTTAATCATAGCATAACCAGTGGAAAAAGAACTAGGTTTCATAAGAATTTTATCATGGTATAACCCATGGAAGAGAAATGGGTTTCATGAACATTATCCCATCATTAACATAAACCATTAAGAGAAAGAATAAGTATGATATTATTAGATCATGTCTTCAGTAAGGCATAGGTAACACCAATAGATGTCATCTTAGATAGAAAAATATTTTGATCAATTATTTGAAACATTTTTTTGAGGAAAATATATTTTCCTCTTTGAAAAGAAAATTTTAAAAAATAAAAAATATTGAAAATATTTTTATATGAAAATAAAATTTAATATTTATAAATTAATATTCAATGAAAATATTATCCATGAATATGAGAATTTTTATTCATGTCGTACATGTTGAAACAAATATTGCTTTCACATTTTCGATAAATGCCAAATGGGAATTGTTTGGAAAACAACATGAAGATTCCATTATTTTTTTAAAAGTAAATCATGGTTAAAAATGTATTTTAATAATAATAGGAGAATAGTAATTCATTTTATGAAAACATGGTTTTGGAAGAAAATATACTTCTGACCGAAGAGATAAATTCAGTCATATTTTTATAAACATGTTTTATCAATTAATTTAAGTACGAAAGAGTGAAAAAATGGTAATATTACTTGAAAGTATCCAAAATAATTATATGATAAGAAAATAAATGAGTTTATTTGAAGTGAGATCATTATATTTTATCATTTGAAACATAATCATGAAAATTTTGAGAAATTAAAAGATTGCAACATAAAATCATTACTAATTCGGTAACTTTGAATCGTAAGCCCGATGACAGAATAACATAAAATAGAATATAAAATAACAAGAGGATAAATAAATTAATGATATTACATATAAAATGGTATATTTATACACCTCATGATATAATATAGGTTAATAACAAATCTAACGTCTCAAAGAAGGAAAATAGAGACAAACAATCCCTTACCGATTTGGTAAATTTTGTAATGAAAACCTCATGAAAGATAGATCCTAAAATGGAAATGTAAATATAAATAATTATCAATATAAGAATCATAAAATACATTCATGGGTAGTATTAAAACCATATAAAAGAAATAGTTGGTGAATATGGCATGTATCTCACAAAAGTAAAAAGTGAGACATAAATCTCTTACCTTAGGTCTTGACTTCCATCATACATGTTCAAAACTCAAATATAATAAATATAAATTTTATTATACATATATTAAAAAAAATATTCATATATTTAATATCATATATTATTTTATTATGACTTTTATTAAATATTTATTAACAATTCATGTTAATGTTACGTTTTGGGTAATAACTACTTTGTTTTTCATATATGTTTTGATTTTATATTTTTGATCCTATTAATTTGATCATGATTTCATAATACTAATAATTTTAAAAATTATTAAATATAATATATATTAAGTGTATATTTATTTATATTAAACTATAAAATTGAGTGATAGAAAATGAAATACACCATTCATGGAGACAGTATGTCGTACGTACCCGTGAGCAATGTTTTCATTTTCTTACCAGATTACAAAAAAGAAAGTTAAATTATATATTATAATTAAATAATAATTTTTATGTCATATATATCACATATTTTCATTAAACCCCTCCTTATTACCTTCCAATCAAAGTGTGAACGAATCACATCACTTCATGAGGTGGTATTCCGCTGTACACACGAGTGACACTATCGTATTCCCAAAAAATATAGTATGAAGGTATGTGTGATATAATAATTCAATAATTATAATAATATTATAAATATCATATATAAATAATAAATAAATCATTATTTTTATCCTTGATAGGGTGTAATAAAAAAATGAATGACATTGGTTTGCGAGGCGGTTGTCCACCGTACACATGAATGATTATTTCATAACCTATTTGATGGAAGTAGAGATTTTTGTAGTTAATTCCCTTAAAATAAAAAAAATATAATTATATTTAATATAATTATGTTATTATATAATCTTGTTATAATAATTATTTAAGTTGGTTAAGGAATAAATAAAACAAAAATTTCCATTGATGAACATCACGTCTTCTTTCGGTATGCTCCTTCGGTTTGCACCACAATCCTTCATAGGTTGTATTTTTTTTCCAAACTAAGGATTATCAGATGAGAGTGGTGAAGTTGGGATGTGTTTTTGGTTGGTATTTTATGAACCAAAATTATTTTTAGGTGTGAATAATAGAGGATAGGGTGTTAGATTTTATAAGTGAGGTGAGTGGCACACTTGTAATTTTTTCAAAGAAAGAATTCCACCCATGTTTTGTCCATGTCACAAGGCTCTTACAGTGGAAAATTATATATCCTATAAGATATAAGGTCTAAATATTTCCATAAAATGTTTTTTGACATGTTTTAGGTTATTTATAACCGTTATATTTTTAGTTTAACCCATGGTAAACCCATTTTTACCATAACCATGGAAAATAATTATTAATGTTTTACTATTCATTTTGATTAAAAATTAAGTTGAACTAATTAGATAATATAAATTCTTCTGATTCCAAATACGGAATAATTTTTTCTAAATTCTATTCATAGAAGTGGAAAAAATTAATTTGAAATTAATCTCACAGGCGCGATGAGAAAGAGGGTTTTTTAAAGAGAAAATATTTAAAAGTTTACAAATTTTTATATAAAAATTAAAAAAAACTGATTAAAATAACATAAATTGGTTTATTGGATGTATAATTTTATAAATTTTAATTTTAAAAAAATTTAAAATATTTTTTTGAATTTATAAATAAATTAAACGAAAAGGAAATTTTTAATTAAAATTCATTATTTTCACTATTCATCAGAAAATGAAATTTTTTTAGAAAAATACCAAAAATTAACCCTCAGATAATTTTAAAAATTTTATTTAAAAAATGAATTTTATTTTATTATATTAATTTTCTAAAAGTGCGAAGACTTAAATTTATTAATGATCACAAAAATAAATAAAAATAATTTTTTGAGAAAATAATATTTTCAAAACATATAAAGACTTTACCAAAAATTAAGTTATTTTGTATCAATATATTTACTTAATATAAAATAATTATAATTAATATTTTAAAAGTAGTCATTACTATTTATATCACTTTGTTTAATAGCTAGGTAATAACAGTCACATTTAAATAACTATATTAATAATATATATTGGTTTTGTTAAAACAAAGTTTCATGTGTAATGAAAGATAAGTTAGTATTGTGTGTATAACAAGCATAAATTGGTGTTCCATATAATGCAATAGATCAAATAAATTTAATTTATTTTAAAAAAATAATCCATAAAAACTTGGTATGTTACATTTATTATTATACTCATGTTTATGCCATGTTTGGGTGTATTGAGCATATTGTGATGAGTGTACTTACTCCCTTATATTTTATCCTTATTAATTCATTCTTTTGGAAGTATTATTTTTAATAAAACTAAAGGGATTTATAAGAAATTGTTTAAGTGAGAATGTTTTCAATGTGATTTTTTTTGAAAATGAGTTTTAAAGTAGACTTATTATGTATAATGGGTAAAGGATTTATATTGATTCATAGTGGTATAATACTAGGGGTTGCGCCTAACACCCTACATATTCCTTTAGAATTATTCATAAAATATTTTTGTAGGGAAAAACTAAATGTAAGGATACCATTAGTTTCAGTGGATCTTCTTGATTACTGACCTCTTTGATGGTTTTAAGATGGTGGAGATATTGTCTCATGGAGTTAGCTAGTGTGGAGAAGTTTTGTGATTTTGTATTATTGGGATGCCATGTTTTGGCCTTTTAGTTTTATTACCTATTTTGAGATTTTGACTATGGATATATTATTAATATGACTTGTTTATACATTATGATGTGATTATTTTTATGATATTTTTTTATGGTCAGGCTACATAGACCCTATAATATTTTTATATCTGTTTGATGTTATTTATTAGTTAGCATATCCATTGAATTAATGTATGGTTCATTACATATTTTTAAGGGAAAAACATTCCCAATTATTTATATACAATTCTTTGGTTCTTTTTTGTAGCCAATGGTGACCGAGAATGTTCTCCGGGCCTTACGGCATACCTATTTGGGTGATGGGTCAAGTTGAACCGAGCTGGTTCACTATACTCAAACTTTATATTTCTATAATTTTCTTAATTCATCATTCCCATATTCATCATGTTTGTATTATTTGAAACTATTTCATCTCATGTAGTCTTTATATATCATGTTATCCCTATATGTATTCAAGATTCTAGAAATATAGTTTTTAAAACCCATTCCTTCAAACAAATCAATATGTTCTAAACATATTAATGTATAAAATTTTATATAACTCATCTTTTTTGTTTTTACCCAATAATAAAGGATAATTATATCTATACATATCCAAATCCATCCATTGTATAAGGTATAAGAAACCATTTTATGTGAAGTCTTAGAATCACATAAAATTATAATCCCCAAAAGAGAAAGAATGATGTTATAGGTAACTAACCATAAATTTTGATAGAATGATTCTAATCCCCTAGGATAGTGATATGTTTGACTAAATGTCCCACTATTCAAGGATAAATACTTAAGAGTGTCATAAATTTCAATACAACTCTATCACCAAGTATGTATAAATAAAAAACTATCCTTATTATTGAATTTATATTCAAAATAAAAAATCACAGTCTAGGTTGAACAAAAACTAAATATTTTATGTCATAAATAAAATTTAACTCTTATATAAATGGAATTATAATCATTATAATTAGTTTAAATAATTTAAAATAAAGAATATAACATTAATAATATAATTTATTTTTTTACATGAATATTAAATATGAATTTTATAAATAAATAAAAAATTATTATATTTAACATGAGATAGAATAACTTTAGAGAAGTATAATTTCTATCCAAAACACTTTTTATTGATCCATATTCATGAAAAAGGGCACACAAAATTGAAGGTTTTTGAAAAACATTTTAAAAAAATATGAAATCCCTAACTAAACACAATGATGTGGTTTCTTTTCAAAAGTAATTTTTGATAAAAAAAATTCTTGAAGGTCCCTCCCTAAAAACATAGTAGTTTAAATGCACAATATATTTCCGTTCTATGGTTATACCATAAACCATGGTGTTTGAGGCGATTGAGGAATAACATACATAAATATTAGATCATTTTACATGAATATTAATTAAATATCTTTATAAATCATACCCGAGAACCTTTAGGTTTTGTGTGTTTGGGTATTAGCAACATGAACCACTTATTTCACAATAATTATATTAAATCTCCTAAAATATTTTATATACATGATATCATTCTATACATATTACACATAATATTCTTCTTCATTGCCTCAGGAATGCAAACATAAGAAAATGGAAATCTCAATTTTTCAGTAAGTCTAAACATAAGACATATCAATAAAAGATCACATTTGAGAATATGATGAACATGTGGGCATGGAAACATAATTAAAATACATGAACATATCATAAGGAAACCATATCCAATAACACATGGATCATAAATCATGAATCATAACATATTAATTTTATCAAAACATTACTTTTGATTTTGATATAAGCATAATGATATACTAAGGTATGAGAAAGAGTATAGAGTTATATTATAGTAATGAAATTTCCATATAATCATAATGATTTTAATAGAACATAATTTTAGCAGTTAATTAGATTTAGAAAGATTATATATGAGATGGTAATTGAAAAATATTGTAATGAACTAGATACTTACTTTGAGGAATTCACTCATTGAAATGGGTTCCTCCATAATAAAGGATTTAGGATTCCTTATTAGGACTAAATTTAAAGACTCTAACCCCAGTAGTCTAGATATGGTGCCTTAATTTAATTCTTTGGAATAAGATATATGGAATCATATTCCAAAGGGTTGATTATTTTAGTAGTTTTAGAAAACTAAATAAATATTTGGATATTACATTAGAATATAAAATACAAAATACAACATAGTAACTCCATTGGAAACACCCATATTCTCCTATATTATTCTCACATGTCAATCATAATATACATCTTGACATCCTTGAAAAAAATAAAACATAATAAAGGGGTGATATTAGATTCTTAGTAAGGGTAAGAATACAATAGAAGCTATCATAAACAAACATAAATAATAATGTAAGGTGAATAACTAAAAACATATTCCATTAAAACATAATATTGAGCCAAATATGTCAGGAATAAAATATGATCAAATAATTACATACAAATAATAATATGATAATGAAACTTAACTAGATATATTATACTAGTCAAATAACCCCATGGATTATCAATAACTAATATCATAATTATGGAATGCATAAGTTGAGACACCATAAATATACAGTCAAGGCTTTAACCAAGGAACAATGCATAATTAGGTAAGACATGAACTAATACCCAAACTATTTTTCCTCATGAGACCTATTGATTCATCAAGGGGCCATAGAGGTATCTCCCATAACTTACTAAGTCTGATGAATTCCTCATATGAAAGTGGTGAGACATAATAAAAATTTACATTCTTAATAAAACTAGCATATGAAATAACTTTCCCCAAATAATAAATATAATCCTAAACCATCCAGTGTAATATGATAAATGAGATCAAAATAGTAAATACATAGTCAAAATGATTATAAAAAAATCAATATAATATGGTATATGGTGTCATATGATAACAAACTCAATTGAGTATAATATCCAATAAAGGGTGTTGGCTTAGATGAAAATACTCTAACAAAATCATTGAGAAATTCTTGAGTGAAATACCATTGTACATTAAAATCATATATTTAAACAACTATGAAATTCTAAAATAACCTTGTAAAATTATAAAGGATTCTTCAATAAATTAAGATTTCATGAGATTTGGAAAATCCGCTCATGAGGTATAATTTATAAAACATTCCTTCTAAATTTTGAAAAAGAAATATTTAAAAGAGTATTTGTTTAAAAGGAAGTGTGAGAGTTAACCAAATGAATCAATTATTTGTATAATATGAAAATAAAAATTATAAAAGTGGAAATAAAACATAATATAATAAAATTTTTTCCCACATAGTCATAGAATGACATAATCAATGGAGTAAAATTTTAAACTGGAGAATGAAAATTGGGGTAAGAATTACCTTACCACATTGTAAAAAGTCAAACCGTATACTCCATAAAATTAATGATCAAAAAATGAAACATTTAATTCCATGAAGATAGATATATTCATTATATGGTATATTAAAGGTTAGTATGTACACCACACATAAGAAATAATGTTTGAATAAGAAATATATCTCACATAAGAGAAAGTGTGGCAAGAAACCCTTACCACTTTGTAATCAATTCAATCATATGAATAATAAAAGTAATAATTATCAAATAAAGAATTGAATAATATGAATATAATTATATTCATGATATTATATATTAAAGGTAATTATATACACCACAAAAAATAAATTAGTGGTGAATAAGAAATATTTCTCACAAAAATATAAACTAAGAGGAGAAACCATTACCTTATGTATGAAAGAATTATGAAATTATTCTTAATGTCATGAATAATAAAATTAGATTCATTAATTACTTAATTAAGAACCTAATAAATATATAGTTTATTTATTATAATTTTATTAAGTTCATTTATGGCTATTTTAATCAGTTTTAATGTTTAATTTCATTATTCCAAGTGCGTTCTTTTCATGGTTTTATGGTCGGTTCCCTTGAGTATAAATATGAGAGTTCTTTTAAAATGAAAATAACTTCTCCAAAAGTAAAATTATTTAGTATTAATGAACTTAAATAATTTTAAATGGTATCATATATCATTTGGTTATGTGGTATTATGATGATTCATTACATAAAATGTTGATGAAAATGTATAAATTTATTTTGGCGGTTTTTACGGCCATCACGAACTTGTGTCATATTATTTAATATTATGTTTATATATTAGTTAAATATGATGATATAAATTATAATATGTATATAAAAATATTATTTAACCATAAAAATTATATTATGACCAGCATTGAAGGTTGTAATAGAAAATGAAAACTCATTTTCCATGAAGGTTGTAAATCGACACATCACGGATGATGATTTCATTTTTAAAATAAAAAGAGAGGAGAAGGGATTTGATGATGGATAATCCATAAGAATATTAAAATTACATTATATATATTATAATAGAGTTACCAAACCACTTTTTATTGGGTAGGTGAGGAGAGGATAACAAAATAAAAAAAATTAAAAGATAAAGAAGAAGAATTTTACCTCTTGAATATCGTCTCATTGGGAACCTCATTAAGACACTCAGATTTGGTATTTTGGTAAGACCAAAAGGACTTGGATGTGTAGAAGAGGATTGGGATATGAATTGGGTATATGTTATACAAGACTCAAGAATTCTAAGGTGTGAGAATAAGGGGTGGTGAGGGGAGGTATTTATAGGGGAGGAGAGGGGTGTTTTTGATTATTTTATTCATTTATTTAATATTTTTTCTCAAAACTATCAATAGTGTTTATTAATGTGAATAAGTATAGTAAATAGAGCATGTGAGTTATAAATAATGGGTTATTACATCATAAATACATCATCCATGACTCAATAATTCATTTATTTACTTATAATGTTAAATACTGTAAATTACCATATTTCACTAGTCATAAAAAAATCAAATATTTTAGAAAAATCCCAAAAATTCACCGTAACTATTTGTCTATGTACGAATTTAAAAAATTATAATGGCCCAAACCCTCCTGTACAGTACTTTGCACGCTACATGTATAAACTACTTTCAGGTTTCTAGGAGGACTTCGTGGACCGTGCGGGACCGTACTAGTTCGGACATTGGGACAGTTATTGTTGATGTTCTCTTTTATTTGGTATTTACCTTTAGAGTTTTATTGTATTGTAGCACTTATTATTTGAAACATGCATATGGGAAAGGTATTGTTTGAGTTTTACTTTTACTTTCAGTTTTGATGTTTTTTGGGACTTACTATCTTATCTCCCGATCCTACTAAACAAAAAGGGTAATTCCTTCCAATTCGCGTGAGATTCTACACCCTTGGTGCTAGTTTCCCCTCTAGGACCAATTGAAGGTGGGTTTTGGGGGTCATTATATCTCCTTCAACTTGAAGAAGGAAGGGTCTAGTAATCAGCTGTCCCTTCCCTCACCTTGGTGAAGGCTGGTTGTGACAGAATGGTATCAGAGCAGTGGTTGAGAGATAAGATGGAGCTTGGAGTTAGGCATAGTGAAAATTGCATGGGATGGTAGGGAAACAATGTTATGAAATCTTGGTGTGTGAAATAGGCTAGGGAATACTAGCTAGGACACATGATTTTAGGGCCCCCTGTGATCCGATGTAAGGACTTTGGGCTTACCGAACGACCAAGTGAGACTACACTGATTGTAGGGTAGAGACCCTAGGAAAGGTACATGCATAAAAATGACTTGTTTTATTGTGTGTATTTGGTATTTTTGGGATTTAAATTAATAATAAGTGTAAGAAAAATTAAAATCAATCTTCTACACTACTCGGGCTTAGGAATTCCTTGTTTACCTTGTAGCTATGGTACCTAGATGATGACCACGAGAAGTGCGGGCGATTGAGACCCAATAGGTTGTTTTGGCCGATCAAAAGAGGGATGACTGAGAGTAGGAGGATGATCAGTGATGGAGGACGCTTTGTTCCTTTCAGCGGCAAACCCTCGGGAAGTACGAGGGCAACGTCTCAAATATGGAGACAAAGGGATGGCTTGAGGAGCTGGTGATAGCTTTCAGCTTGATTTAGGCTCTGACGGAGTACTAGGTTCTCCTGGCTATAAGCCAGATCTGGGGAGTAGTGTGTAAGTGGTGGACTCTCTACCTTGGTGAGAAGAGGGCAGCTAAGGTCTCGTGGACTGACTTCGAGAGGGAGTTCCAGGAGGAATTCCTCTCTTCCATGACTAAGTCTAAGAAGAGGAATGAGATACTATCCCTTCCACAGGGGAGTATGCCAGTGAGAGAGTTGGGGATCAAGTTCAAGGATCTCCTTTGCTATGCTCCGGACCTCTTCCTGGATGAGGAGTATCAGGCGAGAAATTTAGAGGAGGCACTCTAACATTCACTTCAGTATGTTGTTACTCCCTTAACTCTACTAACGTACATGGAGGTCCAGAAGAAGGATGATGTGGTAGAGAAGATGTACATGCTGAGAGGTGTGCCATGAGTGGGGAGCCAGCTGGGCTTGTCAAAGGGGAAGGCCGTCAGTAGCAGGCCTCCGACATCAGGGCCTTCTAGGTTTCAGCCAGTGGGGAGTAGGCCCCAGTAGTTTCAGTTTCGATCTCCCAGTCGTCACCCTTTCCTTTTGGGCCCAGGACCGAGATGATTCATCTCTGGAAGCCATAGGAGTCTTCGAAATCAGTTCTTGGATAGAGTGCAATATAGTGGGGGTGGGAAAGTTCAACGCCCACCTCAACAACAATAGTTTCAAGCTAGTCCCTTTCAGTAGCAACAACAGGGACAGTAAGCTCTGGATCCTCTGAGAATAGACGTTATAGGAGGAGGCTGACCTCAGGGAACTCCTCAGAGACCTCGACCAGGGCATGGTAGGGGAGGCGGCTGATAGCCAAGGGGTAGGGGATTTGGGCATGGGCAGTTACATTCCACAGAGGAAGCTGTTCCAGCAGGGCCGTAAGTTGTTTGAGGTACGATCAACTTGTTTATTACTCTCGACTATACCTTGTTTTATTCAAGAGATTTTCACTCATTTGTTTCACCCATTCTAGACCATTCCATGGGGATAGATGCAGAGAGAATTTCTGTACCCCAGGTTTTGAGTACACCAGTTGGAGGTCAGACCATCTTGTCTTGTGTTTTCTGAGGATATAGACTGATGTTGAGACCACGTCAGTCCAATGGGGAACTTATTTTGCTGCAGATGTAGCCATAAGATTTCATTCTAGGCATTGACTGGTTGTTCTCTGTGTGTGTCGTTATCAACTGCTTCTGAAGAAGGATCATGTTTTCTGATATGGGTGGCCAACGTGTGACTTTTGTTAGCGAGTGAGGTTTCCAGGGAGGCAGCCGACAAGTGGAGCCCCTTCTTTCCTTGTTAGCTTAGCTATCAGTATAGTCAACAGATATAGAGATGGTGGATGTCTCGGGGATTTTTAGTAAGTTCATGTATGTCTTCTCTAAGGAGGTGGTGACTCTACCCCCTCAATGTGACATTGAGTTCGGGGTAGACTTGCAACTTGGGGATCATCAAATTTCAATGGCTCCCTAATGGATGGCACCTTATGAGCTGTGGGAGTTAAGAATTCAGATTGATGACCTGATGAAGAAGGGTTTTGTTCGACCGAGTGCGTCACCTTGGGGCGCTCCAGTCTTGTTTTCGAAGAAGGCAGATGGTTTTCTCAGGATGTGCATAGACAACAGGAGACTAAATTAGGTAACAGTCAAGAACTGTTACCCTCTTTTGAGGATAGATGACCACTTTGACCAATTGAAGGGGGAAAGATGGTTCTCCAAGATAGACTTCCAGTTAGGATATCACAGTTGAGAGTGAACTAGGGTGACATCTCTAAGACAACCTTCAGGTGAAAATATGGGCACTTTGAGTTCGTAGTCATGTCATTCGATGTTAGGAATACACCATCCATGTTCATGGGGCTCATGAAATCCATATTTCAGGAATATATGGACCAGTTCGTAGTCGTGTTTATTAATGACATCCTGATCTACTCAAGATCAGAGGAGGACCACACTGAGCATCTGAGAACGGTTTTAGAGGTCCTCCGACAACACCAGATCTATAGGAAATTGTCCAAGTGAATGTTCTGGACATGAGAAGTACACTTCCTTGGACACGTGGTATCCACGAAAGGGATAGAAGTGGACCCGTTGAAGGTCGAAGATATAGTTTCTTGGGAAGAACCCAAAAATATGGCAGAAGTTCGTAGTTTCCTGGGTCTAGTAGGTTACTACCATAGGTTTGTACCCAACTTATACTGAGTTGCAACACCTTCGACAACCTTGACCAAGAAGGACCAGGATTTTTTATGGAGTGAACGGTTCCAGAAATCCTTTAGTTATCTGAAGGAGAGGCTGGTTAGTGCCCTAGTACTAAGGTTTCCAAAAGAAGGAGTGACGTTTGAGGTGTTCTGTGATGCTTCATGCCAAGGATTGGGGTGTTTAATGATGCAACAACATGGGGTGATCTCTTATGGGTCTAGGAAGTTACATCTCCATGAGAGTAACTATGCCACCCAAGACTTGGAGCTCATTGTGGTTGTGTTCGTGCTAATGTTGTGGTGGCACTACCCCTTCAGGGAGCGCTTTGTGGTCTTCACGGAACACAATAGATTGAGGTACATCTTTTCCCAGTGGGACCTAAACCTATGGCAACAGAGGTGGATGGAGTTTTTTAGGGCTAAGACTTCGAAATATCTTACACTAAAGGTAAGGGGAATGTGGTGGATGATGCCTTGGGTAGGAAGTCACCGAAGGATGCGGTTTGGGAGTCGACAGATGCTTGGAAGACGATGGAGGAGTTGGATTCCCTACACCTAGATTCAAGGGTGGATGGTGGTAGAGGTCATCTATTTTAGATGATAATGAAGTCCTCCATGTTGAGGCAGGTATAGGAGTCTCAGTGGGGAGACTTAGAGAGTGAAGTGATGCGCGATCGGGCTAACCAAGGTAATGATTTATAAGGGTAGTTGGAGGATGGTCAGAATCATATTCTTTTCTGAAGTAAGATGTTTGTCCCAAAGATGATGCATGAGAGAGTCCTTGGTGAGTTCCAAAACTCACCCATGGAGGTGCACCCAGGAGTTTCCAAAATGTAACAGGGATTGTGGGGTCAGTTTTGGTGGCCTCGGGTGAAGCGGGAAGTGGCAGATTTTGTGGCGAAGTGCCTCGTAAGTCAGTAGGTGAAGGCTGAACACCACGTCTCTTGGGGTGTGTTATAACCTTTAGATGTCCCTGAGTGGAAGTGGTATGACATCTTGATGGATTTCTTCACAAGAATTCCCAGAGTTCAGGGGGGTTGCGATGTTATCAATGTAGTGGTGGATCGGCTGATGAAATCATCTAACTTCTTGACGATCAAGGAGTCGAGTGCGGTGGATTCCCTAGCACAACAGTACGTGGACTAAGTGGTTCAGTTTCATAGAGTTCCGAGATCCATAGTCTCTGATCGGGATACTCGTTTTACATCATGGGTCTGGAAAGGATTGAAACATGATTTTGGTGCCCAGCTATGCCTTAGCACTACTTTCCACCCCTAGGGAGATGGGAAGATAGAGCGCACCATCCAGACGTTGGAGGATATGCTATGGGCATGTGTTTTGGATTTTGGAGGATCGTGGGTGCGACACTTTCCTCTGGTGGAGTTTTCCTACAAAATAACTATCACTCTACCATTGGCATGGTTTCATTTGAAGCTTTGTATGGGAGGCCGTTTCGCTCACCCTTGTGCTGGAAAGTGGTCAGGGAAGCAGGTTTTCTTGGCCCAGAACTGGTGCAGAGCACGACCGAGAGGTTCAGCTTGTACGAGAGAGGATGAAGGTGGCTCAGGATCGGGATAAGTCATATGTTGATAACAGGAGGAGAACCTTGGAGTTTGAGGTCAGGGACCACATGTTCTTGAAGGTCTCCCATCGACGTGGACAACAAAGGTTGAGTAGGGGGAGTCAGATTTCTCCCAGGTTCATCAGACCCTTCGAGGTGTTTCGACGGTCCAGTGAAGTGGTTTATCAGCTAGCGCTACCACCGCTGCTACTGAGAGTCCACAACATCTTCCCTGTGTCTCAAATCCATTGGTATCTACACGATGATTCACACATCCTCAACTAGGGAATGCTAGATATCAAGGATGATGCGGCATTTATAGAGCGACCAGTGATGATAGAAGGTCGTGAGGAGAATGTGATTTGTGGGTGAACCATTCCCTTGGTTCGTGTGTTATGGAGGCATGGTTACCTCAAGCAGAGTACCTGGTAATGGGAGGCAATGATACGCGCCCAGTACCCAAAATTGTTTTGAATTTTGTTTTTTCTATTTTGTACTTGTTTGTGATGTAGTGTTTGGCCTTGTTAACTATGAAATGTGTTTTTTCCTTGTTCTATGAAAGTGTGTGAAGAGTCCTGACTGTGAGGAAGGGAGGAATCGATCCCTAATCATGACGCATTAGAGTGGATGAGATTAACCTCGTGCGGGCGAGTTAGTGCCGCCCAAAGCGGATAGTATCTTGACATGGGGGAAAAGGACTCCCTAATCCATATGTCTGGATAGTGAAACCTTTATATGTCATGTGGTTACTTGAGGGAGAGGTGTTCCTAGATGTCGAGGAGGTTTTCTCCTGAGAGGTATCTTTTGAGGTGGTTGTTAATACCCATCTATTTTCTTTGGTCTAGTTTTAATTCTCGAGGGTAAGAATAGATTGAGAGGTATCTGATGTAATGGCCTAAACCCTCATGTCTATTACTTTTCCAAAAGCTTGGTTCTACCAAACGGTTCCATCGTTATGGTGGCACTGGCCACGATGGCACCATTACAGTGACACCGTCACGGTCACACCGTTACGGTGGCACCGCTTGCAGTGGATCAACAAACCGGTGACACCTTCATGGTCACACACAGAAATGGTGGAACTATCACAATCACACACCGAAGTGGTGGAACCATCATGGTCGCACACGGAAATGGTGGCACCATCACGGTCGTACAATGAAATATTGACACCCCCTTACAGTGTCTAACCGAGCCGGTGACACTGTTACTGTGGCACTGTCACGGTCGCACACCAAAACGGTGGCACCGTGAAGATGGCACCGTGACCGTGGCACCGTTATTGTGAAACCTTGTCTTTTTTTGTCCTTTTCTTTTCTAGTTTTCCGAGTTTTCCAAGTTCCACTCCCGTAACACATCTTTTGATGTAAGAGTGTTTTAAATACCCCTTTCAAAGTCATTTGAAGACCATAATGATATCAAAAATCCCCCAAGATCCGAGTGACCCTTGATTTACCATAACATGTGTCTTTCCCTCGGTGTCAAACCTCTTCCCGTACTTTCCCATTCCACCCCAATTGCATGTTTTCCTCTAATTAAAGGAAACCATTTAACGCATAGCTTTTATGACCACCTCTCTGATGAGAATTATTAAATGACAATTAATTCCATCATGTGTAACCACCAAACCACAAGATGAAACCACAATCTGCCATTAAAGCCATTGAAGATTTTGATATCCTGTAACTCTAGGATCTCACCTTTATATCGAACGGGAATTATTTCTTCTTCTTTGGGGATGATATATTTTCCTTATTCTTTTTGGTGTTTTTGGATCCCCCCTTCCCGAGGCAAGTGGTGTGCCCGTGATGGAGCTTTTCTACTCACTCTTGGCATCCCCAGAGTTTCTCTTTTTCAAGTCGTGCAGCCTTGGTTCTTGGCACATAGAGAGAAACTTCAATCGTTGATCATCCATGTAGGGTTCTTCCTTCATCTCTCATTACTGTGTTTCGTGCGGGGGAGGTATGAAAATGTTTCTATGGGTATGGATGAAACCAAAGCTTAATGAAGATAATAAATGGACTTTTAAAGAATGAAGGGGTGTGTTTGATGATATTGTTGTACTCTATTACCTTTTCTATATGTTGTGAATTATATGAGATTGTGTCCACTGAAAATCATGGTCGATGGTGTTCTTTCCTTGCACTCTAATGAACCCCAGTCTTCTGTGATGATTGAATGACTGTAACATGGAAATTGGTTAATCGTGTAATTTTGGTTGATTAAATGGATATCCAGTGAAAAATAATAATTATGTGATCACCCCAGTAAAACCAACAAAAAATAAGGAACTTAATGAATGGTGTGATAAAATCTGGAAACTCCCTTTCTCTGTATTGGTAATATGTGTGGTTGTTCTGATCGATGCTAGTGGGTTGACATGGATGGGGATGGGATCCCCTATTGTGGTGAAATTATTGGATTGTGGATCTAAGGCCATGTGGGGCCATATAGTGAGGCTTGGTTTGGTTCCAGTACTTTGAGGGATCTCAAAGATCCCTTTTTTTGTTGTGAATTTACAAGAGAACCGGGTGTGAAAGCTTAAATTGCTGCTTGGCTATTTTCCCTCCTTGGCTTGTAACTAGGCCTGTTAGTTGCCCGATAGTGAAGATTTATTTAAATGGAATTACTCGAATGTGACAACAAGAACATGTTAAATGGGAAATTTTTTTTGGGAATGAGTTGTGACTTGGCTGTGGGTGGTGTGATTTTTATAAATAAATAGTAACGAGGGTGTTTGTGTATAGGATGGTTTTAGAACCCCTAGGTTGGGATGAGTTCTTGATTACCTATATGTATAATTTATTTCTTATGTTTCTTATTCGTTCCCCATAAAAGTTGGTAACTTTGTGCTGAAAACCCCCATTTAAATGGGGGAGGGTGTTTTTCCAAACACTCTAATGAGTGGATGGTTATTAGATCCTTTTCTGCTCCCTTTCTAGAGTAGACCAATACTCTTTGGGCAGGCCATGATGGCCTGAGGTCCATTATAGCCCAATATTCTTCGGGTAGGAAACATTGTGGTGGTTATCCCAGGTGTGTGTAGGTGGGTTGTTTCCCAAGTGTCTTCGGGACAAGGCCCATGTGTCTTCAGATGGGGCAGTAGTTGTTTGGGCCCAGGTGTCTTCGATCATGATAGTAGTTCTTTGGGCCCAGGTGTCTTCGAGCATGGCGGTAGTTGTTCTGGCCCAGGTGTTTGCGGGTAGGGTGAGTGGTTGTGGTAGCCCAGGTGTGTGTGGTCAGGGTATGGCAGTGGGACTGCGGTGAAAATGGTGAGGAAGGTCTAATGCATAGGATGTCTTTAATAACCAGTGGGAAAGTGGTGCGGGGTACCCAAACATCAATGTGTTATTACTATTACCTTACTTGACTTGAATTATTTGTGGAGTGTTCCTTGGTGAGGTTTGGGTGGATAGTTTCATTATTTGGTACTTGTTTACCTCCTTTTTTTCATGAGAGATTAGAATTCCTCCCCACTTGTGCACGAGAGCTTTTGGTTTTCCCTACTGAGTATACTTGTATACTCACCCTACGTATATAAAACCGCTTTCAGGTTTCTTGGAGGACCTTAAGGACCGTGCAGGACCATACTAGTTTGGCGTTGGGACAGTTATTGTTGATTTTTTCTTTTCTTTGGCATTTACCTTTAGAGTTTTCTTGTATTTTAGTACTTATTATTTGAAACATGCATTTGGTAAAGGGATTGTTTGGGTTTTACATTTACTTTCAGTTTTGGTGTTGTTTGGGACTTACTATCTTATCTCCCAATCATACTAAACAAAAGGGTAATACCTTCCATTTCGCGTGTGATTCTATACCCTTGGTGCTAGTTGCCACTCAGGGACCCATTGAAGGTGGGTTTTGGGGGTCATTATCTCTCCTTTAACTTGAAGAATGAAGGGTATGTCAATCTGTTGTCCCTTACTTCACCTTTGTGAAGGAAGGTCATGAAAAAATGAACTTGATTTTATGAAAATAGTTATCTCAATATGATAAATTTAATTTTTAAATAAAATCATAATTTATTCAAAAAATACATATTTTAATATTATAACCAATTTTATGACACTTTGAAAAATTAATTATCGTCTCATAAAATTATCTTATAATTATAATGAAACAAAATATTAATTTATGAATCTATTTTACAATAATAAATTTTCATCTAAACCTTTATATTAATTATAAAATTATAAATAAAAATTTATGTTTCACAAAAATACCAACAATTAATTTATCATTTTTTAAATATTTATTTACTTATTCCATGATTTAAGTATATCATATTTTACTTTATGAGATAATTAAATTTTATTTATACTTTCATAGGCGATGTTATTATTATAACATCTAGATTACTATTCCTAATATTCACATTACTATGAGATACCTAAATTTTATTTTTACTTTTATAGGTGATGTAATTATTCTAACATCTAGATTACTATTCCTAACAGTCACATTACTATTCCAATAGTCATGTTAATATTTAATTTTTAATCCTTATTGGTTTAATCTAGGTGTTTCATGCAACATAAGATATCAAATAAATTGAATTTATTTAAGAATATACTTACTGTAAAATATTGGGGTGTTATATTATTTCCTCCTTTAATAAATTTTGTTCTCACAATTTAAACTTGTGATTGGTAATCATGGCACCACCCTTTTAAATACCCTTGTGGAAATACATTATTGTTAGTAGGGTTAATAAAACATCCTCTTAAATACAGGGAAAGGACAATGTGATGGTCACCACCATGCTAGGTTTCCCTACTGGAGAACCTTAGTGGGAAGTAAAAACATGGGCATGGAAAAGAAATATAACTATCAAGTTCGGATGGAGAGTGATAGAGAACATGGTCATTAGAAATTCTACCACCATAAAACCATAACTTTTTAATTAGTTAAAAGATCATTGATTTCTTAGTAAGAAAAGTAAAAAAGATAATGTTTTTTTTTCAAAATCATTTTCCTAGAGTTAGGGGATTCATTTACTATATAGATAGGAACTTGAAAAAATAAACTCGCCTAAATTCTTTCCATGTAATAAGAATAATCTCATAATTTGGTTGTGCTTCAATCCATCTCTACTTCATTTATTAAACCAAAATATGGATATTCAAGATGGATTTTTTTATGGCTGAAGCACTTTTATTAAATGATAAGTCATTACTTTGGACTTTAAATATTTAACAAAATCAAAAAGGTTAGAACATTTTATACAATATGATCAATCATAATTTAACCTAAAATAATAATATCATATGTCAAACTTAATCCATTCCATAAGTAGTTACCTTAATACTCATACATTGTTTTCCCAAATTCAAAGTCCAAAAATTTAGAAGGAAGGTCACTGAATTTACAAAATCAACTTAACATTAGATTTTACCGAATAATTTATCTCTTATTTTCACATACCAAATATATGAATACCTTAATATAATTTAAACCTTTATGAAATTTAATGCTTCTAAGAGTAAATTATCAGGTTTTTGAATACATTCCTTAAATACAAACATCTAATAATTCCAACATAAACCATCAAATCACTAACGACCTTCATGGTTACCAATAATATCCTAGAAAAATCTATTAATTATTATATCATCATTAAGAACATATTTATGGTTATATTTCCTAAGTTATTTTTTTTTTCAAAAAGATCAACTTACAATAGAATCATTTCTCTTGATTACTGGTGAAATTCATCACATACTTCCAATTACTTAAAGAAGAAGTACTACAATAAAATCCTTACATATCTCATGATTATTATAAATAGAATATCATTTATAAAGTACTTTTACAACATAATTATTGAATCCAAAAACAAAAATACTTTAAATATTCCAATTTTACTGTATTAACAACATAAGCTTGAACTTGAACCCTTTGATTCTTCTAAGATATCTTCTCTAGATGCTTGGGACATTTATTAGAATAGTTATCCATCTCTTTATAGTTGAATAATTATATGGATTCTTTATTTACTTTTCAATAATGATCCTATTGGCCCATCTCTCTACTCTTATAGAAAAATCACATTCCATTAAAGCAAGTACCAGGATGTTTCCTTCCACCATTATTACATATAGAAAAATCCTTCTTTACCTTATTCCTTTTATCCATAATTTGATATAACATCCTCTACTTATCTTTATTCCTTTTAAAGCCATAAAACTTGGATAATTATTTCATTATCTTGATAGAACATGATACTATATCCTCATATGATGAGAATATTTGGGAAAATAGTGCCCTTCATAGAATTAGCTTAATACTATCAAATAAATGGTCTATATTTCTCTTTATATTACATATGTATTCTGTGGAATGCATTTATAACCTTATAAATGTGGATTCATACTTAGAAACATTTTCATATTCCTTATTTCCTAGAATCAAGAATTTTATCTCCATATTTTCTCATTTTTCTTTAAGAAAATATTTTTCCAGGAATGTTTCTTAAAATAATTCCATTAAATGTTTTCAATTTCCTCTTCCTCTATGTTTTAAATCAATGAATTTCATTTATCTGCATCTCTTGAGAGATGATAAACTTCCACGATAACCTTCTCCACATCATTACTTCTCAATGTAAGAAATATATTCTCTAAGGAACTTATTCATTGCTCAATAAAAATATATTTGTAGTGCAATTGAATGATGGAGGTTATTATCACATGAAAAAGTCTTACATTATTACACCATGTTTTGGATCGAGCTTCTCCATGTGGGTAAGCTTGTTTCTCATATGCGGAGTCATTTGACCCACCATAGTTATAATTTTTTCAGGTACATATATAGTTATAGCTCCAGTATCATTATATTTCATAGTAGGGAAATCCCTACATGGATTATGTGTGTTGATACAGTTTCCATTCCTTATACTAGGTGAAATTTATATAAAATGGAATACACTAGATTAGATCATAACATTATGAAACATATTGTATAATCTAAGACTAGTGAAACAATGAATGTAAATTGAAAATTTAAGTATAAAAAATCTATAAATCATATGCTTGGTTACTTTGGAAATATTCACAAAGTCAGTTATAGGGTTACATGTCCCTAATCTATATTCTCCTAAATCTAGTTTCCAAATTTTATACTAAACTTCCTATGATACCAACAGTAAATATGCTACCCCAGTAATCCTCATTTGGTGCCTTACTTTATTAAATTGGCATAAGATTCAAGGAATAACATATCAAAGGTATAATTAGTTTATTAGTTTTTTAAATCTAGATACATAATTAGATCTTAAATTAAAATTTAAAATAAAAAATACAATATAGTAACTCCATTGTAAACACCCCTATTCTACAAGATTATCCCTACAAGTCAATCATAATATACATCTTGGTATACTATGGAAAAATAAAACATAAGAAAGGGGTGATATTAGATTCTCAGTAATGGTAAACATACAAAAAAAGATATTATAAATAAATACAAACAATAAAAAAATGATAATTACTAAAAACACATTCTATTAAAACATAATCTTGAGAATAATATGGAAGGTATAAAATATGATCAAATAATGCCATATAAATAATAACATGAGAATAAAACATAACCATGAATACTATACTAGTAAAGTAACCACATGGATTATCAATAACTAATCTCATAATGAAGGAATTCATAATTTGGGACATCATAGCCATACCATCAAGTATTTGGCCAAGAAACCATATATAATCGAGTAAGACATCAAAAAATACCCAAACTATTTTATCTTATGAGACCTACCAATGAATTAAGGGGATATAAAGGGTCCATAGTATAACTTACTAAGTCCAATACATTCCTCATATGAAATGGTTTAAACATAATCAACATATACATTCATATTTAAATTATAATATGAAATAACTTTCCCTAAACAACAAACATAATCATAAGCCATAAAGTATAATATGATGAATGGTATCAAAATAGAACAACCCTAGTCTAATCATAAAAAATTAAATATAATACGGTAGATGGTATCATAAGAGAACAATCTAAATTAAGCATAATATTCAATAAATGGTGTTTATATAGATAAAAATACTCTAATAAAATCATTGAGAAATTCTTGATACAAATACCATTGTACTTTGAAATCATTTATTAAAAAAGATACTCAATTATAAAAGAAATAATTTTATTTTAAAATAACCTTGTAAAATTATAAATTATTCCTCAATACATTAATGTTTCATGAAATTGGGAAAATATAGTCATGTCGTATAAGTTAAAAAACATTATTTTAAAAATTTGAAAAAGAAAGATTCAAAAGATTATTTTTTAAAAGAAAGTGTGAGTGTCAACCAAATGAATCGAGTATGTGTATCAATTATATATACACATAAAAAAAGTTTAAATACAAAATAATATAACCAAAATTCGTTTAATATATAATCATATCATGACATAATCAATAGAGTAGAAGTTTAACCCAAATAATGGAAATTGGGTGTAAAATTCTCTTACCACTTTGTAAACAGTCGAACTGTATACCCTATAAAATTAATGACCATAAAATAAAACATAGAATTAAATAAAGATAAATAGATTCATTATGGTATATATTAATGTGTATTATTTACACCATACATAATAAATAAGGGTTGAATAAGGAATATATCTCACAGAGGTGAAAGTGAGATGAGAAATGCTTAACAATTTGTAATCAGTCAAATCATATAACCCATACAAGTTATAATTATCAAATGGATAATTTAATACCATGAATATAGTTATATTCATGATATTATATATCTAAGGGAATTATATACACCACATAAAAGAAATTATTTGTGAATAAGATATATTTCTCATAGAAATAAAAAGTGAGAGGAGAAACCCTTACCTTATGTACAGAAGTGTTATTCACTTGTACTTAATGTCCTGGATAATAAAATTAGATTCATTAATTAATTAATTTAGAACCTATTTAACATATATTTTATTTATTATAATTTTATTAAGTTCATTTATGGCCATTTCAATGAGTTATAATGTTTAATTTTGTTGTTCTGGGAGCATTCGTTTCATGGTTTTATAGTCTGTTCCCCTGAGTATAGATATGAGAGTTCTTATCAAATGGGACTAAATTCTCAAAAAGTGAAATTATTTAGTATTAATGAAATTAATTAAGTTCAAATGGTCTCATGTATAATTTTTTATGTGGTATGAAGATGATTCATTACATAAAATTTTGATGAAAATGTCTTTATTTATTTTGGCAGTTTTTACAACCATCACGAAATTGTATCATTTTATTTAACATTATATTTATATATTGCTTATAGAACATGATATAACTTATAATATAGATATTAAAATCTTTTTTAACCATAATAATTGTTTTATGCCCATACTTTATTGAATTAATGGAAATTGAAAACTCATCGTCCATAAAGGAGGTGAATCAACACATCACGGACGATGTTATCATTTTTAAAATAAAAGGAGAGAATAAGGGATTTGTTAATGGATAATACATTATAAAAATAAAATTATAGTTTATATATTATAATTTATTTACTATTCCACTTTTTATAGGATAGGTTAGGAGAGAATAAGAAAAAAAAAATTAAAAAGGAAAGAAGGGGGATTTTACCTCTTGAATATTGTCTCTTTGGTAACCTCCTTAAGACAATTGGATTTGGTATTTTGGTAAGACCAGTAGGTCTTGTAAATTTAGAATAGGATTGGTAGGGTAATGGAGCATAATTTATTCAATATTAAAGGCTTATAATGTGTTAGGATAAGGGGTGATATTTATAGGGGAGGAGAGAGTAGTTTTTTTATTATTGTATTCATTTATTTAAAATTTTGGCTCAAGACTATCAATAGTGTTGATTATTGTTACTAAGTATAGAAAATAAAGGATGTGAGTTATAAATAATGGGTTCTTACCTAATAAATACATCATCCATGACTTAATAATTCATTTATTTACTTCTAATGTTAAATATCATAAATTTTCATATTTCACTATTCATAAAAAAGTCAACTATTTTTGAGAAATCAAAAATACTAACCCTAATTTTTTGGATGTGTAGATTTAAAAAATGGACTCCATTTTATGAAAATAATTTTCTCAATAGGATAAATTTATTTTTTAAATAAAAACATCATTTATTCAAAAAAAATAATGATTTTATATTATAATCGATTTTATGACACTTTGAAAAATTAATTATTCTCTCATAAATTTATCTAATAATTATAATTAAACAAAGTAATAATTTATGAATATATTTTATAAAAATAAATTATATTTTAAATAATTATATTAATAATATAATTTTAAATAAACATTTACGTTTCACAAAAATACCAACACATAATTTGTCATTTTTAAAATATTTATTTACTTATTCCATGATATAAATATATCATATTCTCATTTATAAGATAAATAAATTTTATTTATATTTTCATAGTTAAGTTTATTATTCTATTGTCTATATTCCTATTCCTAATGGTTACATTACTATTCTAATGGTTATGTTAATATTTAACAGTATATCATGGTTCGTTTAAACTCGGTGTCACATGCAACATAAGAAATCTAATAAATTGAATTTATTTAAGAAGATACATAAATTAAAATATTGGGGTGTTTTACTAAAGGATAAAAAACCTGAAAAAAAGAATCTATAAGAGGAAATTTTTGTCGGTATTCAAGAGATAACATAAGCGAAAGTGTGGTTTTAAGTGGATATAGAGGGGTCCTTCTATAGGTTAGTTTGAGTGACATTTCCACAAATACCCATTCATTAATTTGTAAGGAATATATTTTTACTTTTAGAGTGGGAAAATAATGGAAAATGGAAGAGGGGTGGTCTATAATTCCTTAATACAAACATTTAAAGATATTTTTGTGATATTATTTTTTTATCCCTTATTTTATCCCTTTTACATTACTTTACCATTTATTGTGGTAACTTAATTTTACCACAAAAACTTATTTTTTTTAAAAAATTGAACCACTAACTAATTTAAACACACTCATTACAAAAATGAAATAATTTTTATTAAATTCAATTTAAAATATTTATTTTAAATATTAAACATAAAAAACACTAAAAACCTTTTTTAGAAAACTATATTTTAATCATAAAAGTGAATTTATTCTTATTCGTTGACCAATAATAATCATTAAATAGATATTGATTAATTTTTTGAATATATAAAAATACATTTACATTATTGTTTCATTATAAATATAATAAATTTATCTTTTAAATATAAATATTTAATATTACATAAAAGGGATTTTTTAATTAATTTTTATATTTACCATAATTAATTGAATTATTATTATTTATAACTAATTTTTATTAGATGTTATCTCCTAATTTTACTAAACATTACTTAAATGATGTCAATATATTTTATTTAAATTATTCTATAAAATCAATAAATTTAATTTAAAATATATTATGTACTAAAATATAATTTCATTATAATGATAAATATTTTAAAAATGAATTTCTATCTTTTTATTACATTATAAAATTATTTATGTCAATTACATATCAAATATCATATTTAAAATATATTATTTAATTATAACTATAAAATAATCAATATACCTATTATATAAAAGTACACCTAATAAACACATATCCAATGAACATATATCTAATGAATATATATATCCAATAGTCATATATATAATGATCATATTGAATCCACACACACACACATATCCTTAAAATCTTCACTAAAATTCATTTATGTTATCCGTTTAGTTCTCTCTAAAAATATCCATTATATCTATAATGTTTTTTATATTTCCATAGTTATAATTTGTGGTATGATATTTAAGGAAAACTATGAGGATATATATTTCATGTTTGTGGTATTTTTATTTACCCATGGTTTTATTCCAATTACAATTTCTATAATGATGTGTCATATTGAATTTATAAAATTTATAATATTTTATCTTGTATTATAGTATTTTATCTTAATAAAATATATCATGGTTCATTTTAGCTTGGTGTTTTATGTGTAACAAGCTATTTAACATGTTAAATGGAGAAAATGTGCAGTGTTACATTCTACCACCCCTTAAAAAATAAATTTCTCTCCTGAAAATTCATTACCCAGTTGAAAAAAATATCAGGGTACTTCTGCTTCATTACAAATTTGGGTTCCAAATCAATTCCTATAATATATAATTATTCTAGAGAACTTTAAATAAATGATAAGAATTTTTTCTTAGATATTTATCTATACTGTGATGTCTCAGACTCGTATGCCACCTAATGGGTGCCCCGAGCCCGGTGGGCCACATGGCCTTAAGAGTATCTCCCTAAATGCCAAAGGCTGCCGACTAGCAGTGAGGTCCTAGTGTGTGTTCATGGGGAGACTATGACCTCATAACCAAAGTGAATCACAATGGATGGATGGAAACATCAGTAAATAGTGGAAGTAATATAAGTAAACATAAGACACAATGGAAAATAAAGACAACTTTAACAATAACTGAAACAGCTGGAATAACATTCAACAACAGATGATGATATGTCATGTACTAGAAAACTGTAAAACATGGATACAAGACATCAGGAATAACATGTTTTACAAAAGTATAAAGAAAATAAAATGGCTATCCCAAGCATCCTGAGATCTAACTCGATTCTCTGCTATCAAGATTCATACTAAACAGTAAGCAATCAAGTGTTTTAAGAAGTATGCTTCCCTTTGTCAACACCTAAAACCATGTAATCTTTCCCAAGGACCAAATGGCACCTGGAGAGGGTGTGAGACAATTCTCAATGGGCCACCACCAATAGTGTTTATAACATTTGACCTGTGTAATGGAAACATAACAGTGTGGAAGCATGCATATATAAAGTAAAGTAGTACAATGTAACTAAATACCCAAGTTCCTGTTTCAGCCCTTGGTTGGCGTCTGAACATAATCAATCCATTAATTTCATTACATGTTTATAAATAAGTCACATGTTAATTAATATGACAGTTCCGATATGTAACAAGTAAACCTATAGTGATATTTTATGGTGAAGTCCCAAGGTAATAACCAAGGTGACGTAGACCTCAAGGGTCACCAACTTAGTAATAAATGTAGCCCAACATAGGGTAAGAGTCTAATCCAAGGAGGATATTCCAAGGTATTCCACAATAATGTTCCTACCAAATCCATGGTGATCTTCCAAGTTAAGATGGGTCTAAGCAGATATAGGGCCCTATGGGCTATAACCATGTCACCTACATGTCAAAGTTGGATCCAAGGAATCCTGTAATGATATTGAATGGATCCTATGGTGTCATACTAGGCATCTAAGAACATACAAGGATCAAGATCTAGGTGGGTTTCAACCTAATAAATCTATATCCTTGAATCATAATGGGGTTTCCGAGTGCTCATGGAATTCTACGATCAGAATCCAAGGTGAGCTTGAGTTAATCCATTCCTATTTGATTAAGAAGTCATGAAATACATCATTTAGTTCAATCCATTCCTTTCATTAGTATTATAAGGTCAAGTAGCATGAAATCTTTTTATCAAGTCATTTGGTTAAATCCTTTCCTTTATTTAGTGTGAAAAGGACAAGTAGTATGAAACTGGTTAATCTATTTAAGGCATTTTCCATATTCAAGGTTCATTCTGGTACCTACCATTAATGTGGTAGGGGTACTATAGATATGAAACCAATTAATAATTCACATTTAATTATCGATTTGATGTACTTACCTTAGCCAGGTAAAGTGGTATGCATACATGGTACTTGAAATTATGAAATTCACAATATAGACAAGACATTTAATATAGAAAAGCTTACCCTTGGAGTGGTCAAGATAAGGCACACCTGAATGGTGGTGCAAATGTGTCAAAACACTAAATAAAATTATGCATAACCTTCAACATGGAAAGTATAGAGTTGTGCTCATAACCACCAATAATTAATCACATATATTGAAATAGAATAACTATAGGGTTATAATGATTATAATCATGGCATATAAATTCAATAAACAGAACCCGATGAAATCGGTGGGCACCACACGACAAATCCAAAATCAATGAACTTTAGGGATGATTTATAGACCACAAACCTTAGAATTTTATGACTCCCCTCCTCCAGTATTGTCCCTTGATTTAGATTAGATCATAGTACATCTAAATAAAAGAAAAAAAATCTCATACCTTGATAACTCGGTCGAGAGAAAGAGATAAGGAGAACAAATCAAGAGGACTCGAGTACTTACCATTGCACAACCAACGTGATGAACAGAAGATCAATCAGATCTTGGATAAAGGAGGTATTTGAATCCCTAAATTTTATCTTCAAAAATACCCAAATTGATAGATAAATACATGAATCCTACTGGTTCTCAGATTAGGGAAGAAGATGGGATCTACTTAGATCATTAAGGGAAAGTTGTCAAATTACCCAAAAAAATGAAATGTGAATGGTTTTTCCGCATGGTTGGAAAAACCATGCCCAAAACATGTGAGGTTTTCTGGGTAGAAGGGGAATATTTCATGGTTAGGCCACACATCCATTCAAAAACTGTGCAATGTGGTTTTGTCTGAAAATTGACCATCTGTATGGTTAGGCAAACTATGCGCCAACCATGCGACTTGGATAGTTTCCCAGAAAAGATGGGTTCTTGGATTAAATCTTTCTCTAGACTCCCCTTTGACCTTTATTAACCCATTATACATCCATATTAGGTCCAAAGTACAGATTTAGATCTAAATTTAAAGGATCCATACCTGCGTGAAAAACCAAGTTCTTACAATCTTCTCCCTTAAAAGAACTCCTCCTCAAGTTCACCTTCTAAGGGTAGAGAAACATTGCCTAAGAAAAACTCAGGCCATTGGGCATGTATATCAACTTCCCTCTCCTAGTTCTCGTACTTTACTCAGCTGTGAGGTCATAGAACCCATACTATAGGGATAGACCGGCCTCAGAGAACCTTCATGCTTTGGTCAACGATACATATTGGATGATCCTCAAAGGTAGAATCAGCATCTAAATCAGCTTCCTCAGGATCAAAAGTATGAGACAGATCATCATGATACTCGAGAAGTTGTGAAACATGAAAGATGTCATGCATGAAATGATACCTCTGAGGTAGTATCAACTGATAGGCTACCGTCCCAACTCTCTCTATAATCTCAAATGGACCTACATAATGACGTGATAGATTTCCTTGATTTTGTGACCATTTATAACCTAGACTGGACGATACCCGAAGAAAAAAATGACCCCTAACCTCGAACTCAAGAGGTCATTGATGGTGATCGACATAATATTTTTTTTCTATACTGAGCAGTATTTATACACTTTCTAATCAACTAAACTTTCTATGAAGTCTCCTGAATGAGATAAGGACCTAGTAGGGCTGCCACACCTACCTCTAGAAAGCACAGAGGTAAATGAGATAGCCTACCCTATAAGGCCTCAAAAGGATCCATATGGATTGTTTCCTAAAATCTATTATTGTAGGTGAAATCAATAAGAGGGATATGCTTCTCCAATGAACCTCCAAAATCAAAGACACATGCTTGAAGCATGTCCTCTAGAATATATATTGTTCATTCTGATTTTCCATCGGTCTGAGGGTGAAAATAAATACTTAGAACCACATGTGTTCCCATAGTCTTCTGAAACCCCTACTAGAACTGTTATGTGAAATGAGTATCCCTATCTGAAACGATAGTATGAGGAACCCCCTGTAGTCATATGATCTAACGAACATATAGTATTTCGAACTCATTAATAGAGAATGTCTCCCGAATAGGAATTAAGTGAGATGATTTCATTAGTCTATCAATGACTACCCAGATAATATAATGACCCCTTAATGAACTAGGTAAGCCGAATATGAAATCCATGAAAACATCTTCCCATTTTCATTCCGGGATTAGAAGCAGTTGTAGCAAGCTTGCAGGTCTTTGGTGCTATGCCTTCACCTACTAATAGGTGGAACACCTAGTGATAAAACCCGAGATCTAACATTTCATCCCAGACCACCTATACTGGCATCATATATCTTGATACATCATGGATATTCTTGGATAAAATTCCCACTGAAAAGAGTGAGACTCATGCATGAACTCCTCTCTCATATCTTTAGGAACCCAAATATATCCACGTAGATGCAGGATGCCATCTCTGTCCAAAGACCAATCCAGAGGCGGGTTATCTCATGATATACTCTCCCATATAACTAAGACTTCAGGATATGAAAATTGTCTCCTCTTCACCTTCTCTATGATGAAAGAGGGAACTATTAAGGATGTAAGATAAGAATGCTCTTGATAGTCATGAAACTCTTGATGATGTTTAGAAAAGAGGGCCATTAACTTCCATTCATCACTGGATTCCTATATGACATGTGCCTGAGATTTCCAACTCAGCGCATCTACAACTACATTGCCCTTCCTAGGCATATAAAAAAGCTCAAAATAAAAGGATTGAAGATATTGGACCCATATCCGCTATTTGAGTTTCAAGTCAAGTAGTGAAAGGATATATTTAAGGCTCTTGTGGTCCATGTACACCAAAAGGCGCTCACCTAATAGATAGTTTCTCAATCAACGTAAGGAGTGGACAACTATAGCTAGCTCAAGGACATGAATTAGGTAGTTTCTCTTGCAAGGCCTCAACTTATAAGATCCATACACACTGACTTTTTCCTCCTGCATCATCTCCACCCTAGGATAATGCATGATGCATCATAGAAGATGGTATAACCTACACCTGGCTTTGAAAGAGTCATAATAGGTTCTGCTACAAGCCTTCCTCTCAGTTCTTTAAAGGATTTTTCACATTCTTCTGACCATTTGAACTTGACACCCTTATTTTTTATACTAGTAAGAGGTGAATAAAGGTGAGAAATGTCTTGTATGAAATGCCTATAATATCTAGAAAACCTCAAGAAACTCCATATGTCAAACACATTCATGGGATTCTCCTAGGAAACTATAGCACTAAACTTTTCTAGGTCAATAGATATGACTGATTATGAGATAATATGACCCAAGAAGTGAACTTTGTCGATCCAGAAGTGGCACTTAGCAAGCTCGACATAAATATAATACTCTCTCAGTGTACTTAGAACGATCTTAATATGTTTTTCATGGCCGCTAAAACTTTGAGAATACAACAATATTTCATCCAAAAATACCATGACAAAAGAATATAAATACGGGTGGAACACCCTATTCATTAGAGCCATGAAAACAAAGGGCGTGTTCGTAAGACCGAAAGGCATAACTAGGTACTCATACAGACCATACATTCTATAGAAAGATGTATGAGGTATGTATGATTGTCTGAATCGTACCTGATGATAACCCGATCTCAGGTCGATCTTATAGAAGACCTTTTCTCCGAGGAGATGGTAAAAGAGATCATCTATTCGAGGTGGTATATATTGGTTCTTGACCATAATCTGGTTAAAACTTATTTAATCCATGAAAATATGTAATGTTCCATCCACATTCTTAGATAAAATCACAGGAAAACCCCAAGAGGATGTTCTGGACCACATAAAGCCTTTGTCCTATAAATCATCTAAATGCCGCTTGAGCACTTGAATATCTGCAGGTGCCATCATGTACGGAGGAATTTACACTGTAGATTATCTTATAATAAGTTCAATTGAAAAATTGACCTATATATTAGGAGGTAATCTAGAGAAATCTTCAGGAAAGACATCCCTGAAACGATCCACTACTAGAGGGTAATCAGCTTATGTAAACCATGATCCTCCATAAATAAATTTACAATCTGGGTGGTCACTCCACATATCCAATGATGATCTGGTCCAACTCTACCAGCCCGAACATCCCACTCAACCTTATTTAGAAAACTGCTGCCCTTTAGTGATGTAAAAGATACCCTGTGGTGATAGCAGTCTATAAAAACATGAAAGTGAACCAACCAGTCCATCCTAAATATAACATAGAAGCCCATAATCTCTAGAAAAAATAGGTATGAAAATAAAGGGTAACTTATTACCTAAAGGGGAAAATCCCTACACTTGCGTATTCCCTCTGTTCGTACCCATAATGGCGTATCTAGGGTCATTACACCATAACAAAACTGTGTCTCTAGTATAAGACCCTTAATAATAGATATAGAGATAATAGATTTTGAAGAACCTGTATCAAATAAAGAAGATACTATAGTAGAGGCTACTAGAAAAGTACCTCGTACTGTAGATGTTCTTGCAGCCTAATCCATGAGTATTGGATGTAGTGCATGAAACTGACCTGATCAATAGCCCTGTGAAATTGATGGACTATAATGATCATAACTACTCTGTTGGTGCTACTAGTGATCAGGGGTCTGTCTACCATGACCACAACCTCATCCTCGACCAAACTTATCAGTGTTATTTCAACTCCCTGCCTGACACAGTGTAAAAGAACCCACTCTTGAACCTGGAGCTGGTGAGGATCCTTTTCCACTCGAAGCTAGTGGGAGGATCCTATAGGAATGATGAATATTCCCTATACAGCTGCAAGCTCAGAACTCCAGTGGGTCTCTATCACACTGAGTATTTTAATGCTCTTGTCTTTCACACCGATGAAACACTTTAGAGATGTCTAAATAGACACTCTGGTTGTCACAACCCTGATGAGAAACCTCAAGGGAACGCTTCCTGCCACTATAAGAACTACAGGCCTACCATGACACTAATCCTCTATGACCAATACTATTTCCATCCCTTAGGTTGAGCTCTGTGATAAGATCCTAATTGATTATTGAAGAAAAGGTTGGTAGGTGAAAGAAATTCACCTGCGTACAGATGGAATACGGGAGCCCATCCTCAAATCATCTAGCACGTAAAATCTCATTATCATCTAGAAGCAGTGAAAATCAATGAAACTCCATGAAACACACTGAATATTCCATAACTTACATAGAACACTGCTTGAGATGTATGAACTCTCTGGATTTGTTAGCTCTCAGTGTCATAGGGAATAACTGGTCATAGAAGGAAGTATAGAAATCAAACCATAACATGCCATCATTATGACCGACCTAGGTAATCAAATCCCACCAATGATTGGCCAAATCCTAAATAATGTACGTTGCAATATTCACTCTCCGCTCTAGAGGTGTTTCCAAATGCTCAAAGATATACAGGGTTCCTTCTAGCCATGAATCATTAGCCTACATACCGCCATTCCCTGAGAAAGTAGGAGGATGCTACTATTGGAACTCATGAGTTAGATCAGCCATAACATGCCATCATGATCTTGGGCATCAGTACCCAAATTAGGTATAAAAGGTGGTGTCTCAAGTGGAACTCTTGGAGGTAAGAGTGACGACTCAAGGCCAACCACATCTATAGCATGGTCGTCACCACCTTCCTGATACGAGGACATCACAAAAAGCATTGGTATACAATTGCAAAGCACAAACCTCAGAATAAGATTAAGCAAAAATATAGCATCACTAGCGAAAGATGAACATAAGGAAACTCACTACCCAAGGCATACCACACCAACTACCCACTTAGACAACCAGGTATCGGTAAGTGATCAAGTATAATTTTCATTTCATTTTAAATTTAATTTTCAGGTTCACTTCCTTAACTTTCATAAACATGAGAAGGCAAGATAAGGATTTGAAACAAGTTTATTTTAGATTTCATGATTCACTTTACAATGGATATCCATTTCCAGTGAATTAATTCTCATACACTTATCACAAGAAACAAAACCCATTTATTTATAGAATAATGGCTTAACTCGGTAAATTACTTATACCAACCCATGAGATCCCATACACCTCATGAATTGGGATAGAAAATCACTCAATCACATCCAAGAATAATACATGTACAAGAAAACAATCACAACGTCACTAAACAATCACAGGCATATCAAGCAATGAAAAGAAGTGAAATTCACCTATATGGCATGATAATATGCATGATATGTGAAATTTAGGAGCCTATAATGATGCTTGTAACAATGATCCTTTCCCTCATATCATCGGGACAAGGATGAAAAAATCCCAAAACAAAGTAATAATCAACAACACCAAACAACACGTGCATCACCCAATGGTGAAATAATGCCAACTATAATAGGAAAAATTAGAACGACAATTATATTTTTATTAACTTGGATTTTACCCTAAACATGGGTTTGAAATGACCAGGAATGACTTATGACCAAGTCCGAAGTGTTCCTAATCTCTAATATATTGTCTTTAAATAGTAAAGTAAGAAAAGAAAAACCTTTGATACCACTTTATGATGTCACAGACCTGGATTCCACCTAACGGGTGCCCTGAGCCTGGTGGTACACATGGACTCAAGTACATATTCCTAAATACCAAAGGCTACCAACTATAAGCAAGGTCATAGGGTGTGTCTGTGGGGAGACTATTCTCTCATTACCAAAGTGCAGCATAGTGAATTGATGTAAAAATTAGTAAATAGTAAAAGTAATATAAGTAAAAAGAGGGAACAATGAAAAATAGAGACAACTATAACAATAAGTGAAACAACTAGAATAACATTCCACAATAGATGATGATATTCCATGTACTAGAAAACTGGAAAACATGGATAGAAGAAACCATGCATAACATATTCCACAAAAGTATAAAGGAAATCAAAAGACTACCCCATGAATCCCGAGATCTAACTTGGTCCTACTCTATCATTCTCCATACTAAAAAACAATCGATCAAGTGTTTGAAGCTGTATGATTCCCTTTGTTAACACCTGCAACCATGTAATCTGCCCTGGGTACCAAACGGCACCCTGAGAGGGTGTGAGATAAATCTTAGTGGGCCACCACCAATGGTGTCTATAACATACATCCCATGTAATGGAAATGTAACAACATGAAAACTTTCATATATAAAGTAAAGTAGAATAATGTAACTAAATACCCAAGTACCCGATTCTTCCATCAATGGCGTCTGAATATAACCATTCCATTAATTTTATTACCAGTTTATAAATAATTCACATGTTAATGAATGTGAAGGTTCCAAGATTTAATAAGGAAACTTGTAGTGATATTTCATGGTGAAGTCCCAAGTTAATAATCAAGGCGACATAGATCTCAAGGGTCTCCAACTCAGTAATAAATGTATCCTGGAATGGGGTAAGAGTATAATCCAAGGATCATATTCCAAGTAATTCCACAATAAGGTGCCTACAAAATCCATGGTGATCATCCAAGGTAATATGAGGATAAAGAGAGATAGGGCCCTTTGGGTAGTAACCATAGAACATACTTGTCAATGTTGTATCCAAGGAGTGTATCCAAGGCATCCTGCAATGATATTGAAGGGATCCTACAGTGTCATCGTAGGAAACCAAGAATAGACAAGGATCAAGATCTAGGTGTGTTTCAACCTAATAAAGACATATCCTTGAATCAGAATGGGATTCCCAAGTTCTCATGGTACTCTCTGATTAGAATCCAAGGTGATCTCTAGTTAGTCCATTCCTATTTGATTATGAAGTCATGAAATACTTCATTCGGTTCAAGCCTTTCCTTTCAATAGTGTGATAATGTCAAGTAGCATGCAATATTTTTGTCAAGTAATTTGGTTCATGCCTTTACTTTCAATAGTTTGAAAAGGACAAGTATCATGCAAAAATTTAATCCATTTAAGGCATATTCCATATTCAAGGTTCATTCTGCTACCTTCCATTAATGTGGTAAGGGGTGCTACCGATCTGAAACCAATTAATAATTCACATTTAATTATCAATCTGAATCACTTACCTTAGTTGGGTAATGTGGTATGCATAAAAGGTAATTTCCATTATGAAATTCATAATATAAACATGCCTTTTAATATAGAAAAGATTACCCTTAGAGTGGTTAATCCAAGGCACACCCGAACAGTGGCGCAAACGTTTCAAAACACTAAACAACAATTATGGGATAACATTAAACATGGAAAGGATAGATTTGTGGTCATAACCACCAAATATTAATCACATATATGTAAAGATAACAACCATATGGTTTCAATGATTATAATCACGGAATATAAATTCAATAAATAGAACCCGATGAAATCTGTGGGGCCCACACATCAAATCCCAAATCAATGAACTTTAGGGATGAGTTATAGACCACCTACCTTAGGATTTTACAACTCTCCTTCTTTGGTATTATCCCTTTATTTGGATCATATTGGAGTAGATCTATGAAAAATAGAAAAATTCTCATACCCTGATAACATGGTTAAGAGAAAGAGAGAAGGAGAACGACTCAAGAGGACTCAGGTACTTACCATTGCGCATCCAACGTGACAAATAAAAGATTAATCAGATCCCAAATGAAGGAGATATTTGAATCCCTAACATTTATCTTCAAAAATACCCAAATTGATAGAGAAATATTTTAATCTAACTGGTTCTCAGATTGGGAATAATAAGGGATCTAATTAGATTATTAAGGGAATAATTTTCAAATTACCCAGAAAAATGGAATGTTCCTGGTTTGGTCAAATGGTTTGAAAAAATGTGCACAAATCATGAAAAGTTTTTTGGGTAGAAGGGGAATATTTCATGGTTAGGTCACACAACCATGAAAAAACCATGAGAAGTGGTTATGTTCAGAAATTGATCATCCGTACTATTTGGAAAATCATAGGAAAACCATTAACCAACCATGAGACTTGGCTAGTTTTCCCAAAAAGATGGGTTTCAAGCTTCAAACTTTTCCCAGACACCCCTAAGATATTTACTAACCCATTATACATCTATATTAGGTCCAAAGTAAATATTTAGATCGAAATTTAAAGGATCCATACCTGAGTGAAAAAATTGGTTCTTATATCTAAGATCCAAGATCTATACCTGTTGTTACTCACAAGAAGTATCTAATTTAATTTTTACAACCTATGAGTTCATTATATGTGATGGATTTAGTATTCACTTCCTTAAAAGTGAAACATGGAACACAATGTGCACTTGTGAAAGGTTCAATGGATATGAAAGGTGATAAGTTACCATCCCCATATAGTGAATGATTTCCAAGTGGTCAATGTATCTAGGGCTGAAATTTACATTCTTCCCAAATATCATAACCCTCTTTCATGGTGATATTTGAAGGAATACATGGTATTTGAATTAAAATTCCAAATCTCATCAATGATTATCATCATATATTTTTAGTTGACTTTATGCTTCTTGGATTTTGACCAAATGGTTTGAATATTCTATGATATATATTGAGAAAGACCCAGTCTTGGAAAATTATTAAATCAAAATTCATCCTATCATGTTGGAGTTCTACACATTTACACATACAAATATTCATATAGTTCCATTTGAATTTCTTAATGGAAACTATTGTCGTATGAGAAGTATACCAGAAGAATATGTTGATCCCAACATCTTTTAAAATCTATGGAACGCAACTCATCATATCTTACAAATTTTAAATTGTAATTTAAGATTGGATATCTATCAAAGGATGATAAAAAATGATAAATATCAACTCAATATTCAATGTTTGTTGAGAAATTTTATTGAAAATTGTGTAAAACTTTGATCATGATTCGATACATTTGAAATTGTTTCTACATATATCCTTAGAAATGACTTTATATATATCCTATTAAGTTAATTGAGTAAGGAATACTCTCAAATAATAATGAAACGAGATGAATTTATATGGCAATCAACCACAATACAAATGGTATTATTTCCTTTAGAATTCTTGGAAAGTCCCATAATAAAATCTATAAAAATGTTCTACCATTTCTATATAGGTATGGGTAATGGTGGAATCATCTCCTTAGACTTATGATATTAAAAATAGACTTTTTTTAGGAAAACTATCAAGATATATACTCCACAATATCACTCTTCAATTTGTATTGATACAAATAATTATTGAGATATATATACATATTTGTGCTTCTAGGATAGACAAATAATGACAAGATATGTGAATAACTAAAAAGAATCTTCTTAAAATATGTCATTGAATGGATAAATATTCATTTATTGAATCTTATAATTACATTTTTTTTCAAGTTTCAATTCTAGAATATCCTTACCTTATTCTATAACTCTATACCCTCCTTCTGTGCCTCCTTGATTTTCACATGGAAGGATAATTATATAGTCACTTGGGAAAGTTATGATTTCTACCCTTTCCTTGTGATTTAAAGGTTAATACTTTGTAATCCATTAGTATTGAGTTCTTTTAAATCTCTATCATGGATAAGGTATCATGATACTTTATACTTAAAGAATACTTTATACTTAGAGAATAAACTAACTTGTTCTCCTTCCCTAGGTGGTTATGTATTGAGAATTCATAATCCTTTTATCAATCCCAATCATATCCTTTGGTGTAAGTTTAAATCCTTATCTGTTAATATATAATTTAATATCTTTTTGTTAGTATATATATATATCACAATTTTCACCATACAGATAATTAATCCATATATTTAATGTAAACATTACCTCTAATAGCTCCAAATTATTCTCAAGGACCATTAATTGACATGAGGCATAAACTACCACCTTGTCATTTTTTATAATGAAACATTCCTATAAATTCTTTGAATTGTTTCTATATATCAAATAACATTATCCACTATAATTTAGTGTGAGTATAAGTATAGTAACCAAACTTATCTTACGATCCTTGAAATTGTATTAACATTCATATTTCCAAAGGAACATTACTCCATTCTAGTTGAACGTGCCTAATTGATTTAATGGTCATGGAAAATTTATCATAAAACATTGATAGCATAAAACCAGTCCAATAAAACTATATATCTCTATTATAAAGGTTAGCCTAGACCATTATACAATCACCGCCATCTTTAATAATCCATAGATATATCCTTGATTATGATTACAAACCCCAATAATGAAACTTTCTATATCCATAATTCACACTTTTAAAATTTTCACACTTTTCTTCCTTAATTAAGGACTTTAGAATAATCCTTAAATAATATTCATAATCTTCATTGATCTTGGAATATATGATAATATCATCTATAAATACTACTAAAAATTGATATAATTAATCTCTAAATACTATATTAATAATATCCATGAATATGGGGGAAATGGTTTTGCTCATAAAGGCAGCACTATGAATTCATAGTGTCTAGATATTATATGAAATAATGTCTTGAGTATATCCTCTCTTTTCGGCCTTAATTAATGATATTTAAATCAAAGATATATCTTTGTAAAATCTTGAACACCACACAGTTGATTGAATAAGTCATTAATATGGTGTAATGGTGTCACAACCTTACCTCATAGGGATATAAACCTTTTCATTTTGTCCCATGGGTCTACTGTAATACCATGGGTACCTTCATAAAATACCACAATCTATTACCCATCAGGGTATCCTATCAGACTAATGAAATTCCTTATAGGCCAATACATATTCTTTCACTATGATTTTTCTTTAATCACACAAACTCTGAGAAACTTCCCAGGAGGCCACCCATCCTGTCACTACTACAAGTCAATCATACATAACTATGGAGTTATAATCAAGTGGGATCCTAAAAATAAAGGTTCATATTTTTGACACGGGTAGTACCATTTATCAATTTAAGTCTCACATTTACATGGATTTTATGATCTACCCCCATTAAAGAATAAAAACCTCATTATGGACCCAAATATAATCAGTTCTACTATAATTCTAGACAAGTATTGAATCTGATACCATTTTTCACAACTAAGTACCCCCTAAGAACATAGAAACCATGCTTTTTTAATATAGTTTTCAGGTATTGGACTGACATGTGACACCAATTTCATTATATACATGTTTTTAACCCCCTCAAGGACCCTAACACATGCCAAAACAAGTAATCAGACTAATGAATATCCCCATAGTCTAACACATGTTCTTTTAGAGTGCCTTTCCTCACTCACACACAGCATGGGAAACTTGTGAGTAGGTCCCCATCCTGACACTACTCTAGGCCATGCATGCTCAACTTTGAAGTTATAATAAAGTAGGTTGTTGAAATAATGGTACACCATGTTGAAATGGGTGGTCCCATTTAGTCTTTTAAGTCTCAATTTTACAGTGATGTTATAAAAGGATAATTATTCTTGATTATAATATTTTTATGTTCATGATAATTAATGATGTGACACATTGATCCATTATTCTTCTAAAGAAAAAGGATTGATGTACTTCATGGTAAATAAATTGGAATTATAAAAACCTTATCCATATTTTCTTGTAGTTATTTCTTCAATTCCTCAAATTCAATCAGGGTAATTAAATAAGGAGTCTATGATACTATCATAATACCAGGTATGAGTTTTGTTAAAAAATCAACCTCATGATCTGGGAACCGTCTAGAAAAACTATTCTAAAAATTCATTGAAATATTCCTACACAATAGGAAAATCATCAATGTTGAATTTTCCCTCAACCATTTAAGCTAAATACCCCTCATTATTTTGTATTAAGACCAATATAAGGGAATAAATTTCCATATAGAGTTCATAGTCTTCCTTGCACTGATAGATCATTTTGGGTTGATTTGAGATATGAAATTTGATTTCCCTATCTTGAAAATAAATATTGGATATATATATATAGAAAATCCATTCCTAAAATCACATAAAATTTGACTAAAAGGGGGATAACAAGATTTTTTGGAAGTATAATCCCATAGAACTCAATCATAGAATATTCATAGAATTGATATGAAATCATTATACCATTAGAAGTTTTCATCTATAATTTAATATCTATCCATTTGGTTGGGGATTTTATTCTCTTAAAAACATTACATATATAAATAAGTGGGTGGATGAAGAATTAAATAAGACATTTAATGTTCTTGAGTGGATTATGAGTGTAAGTTAACCACTTTATTTCCTTGACACACTTTGGAAGTCATGATTTCATAGACTTTCCATTTATCTTTTAGCATTGGAAATTGATGAAATCGATTATCATAATTAACCCTTGGATTAGTGCATTGGTTGGTGTATTGTCCATACACATTATAATTAAATTATTGAAGTGTGTGTGGTGTGTTAGGTTTATTTTTTTTTTCTATCCATTTCATTGGTTGTACTGTTTATATCTCTTCATCATTAATGTGATTGATGGACTTATGTTCCACACTTGAAGTATTTTCATGTCCCTTTAATAAAATTACCTCCGTAATTATTTCCACATTTTTGACATGTTGGTAGATGAATATTCTTTCTTCTATGTGTTTTATAATTTTAGTTTCCAAGAATCTTCATTTTCCTCATTTTTTCCCAAACCCATAAGAATAATGGGATTGCCTAATTTCCATTTCACCTTGAGTGCACGTTAAACAATTTGTTTATAGCTACCAGTGTACTTTATATCTAATTATCTTTAGATACATGGTTTTAATCCACTAAAGAAATGGTTTATTTTTCTTTTAGGGTCAATGATAAAAAATAAGCATAATTTTTGAGTCTCATGAAATTTTCTTCATAGGTACTGATAGATTTATGATATGTTTTCTTTAGATCAAGGAATTCCATTTCCATTTTCATGAAAATATTTCATCAAAAAGATTTATTAAAAAATATATTCTTAAACTCATCTCATTACATATATTCAATGTTTTTTATTTTATTTTATGTTTTAGATAAGGTTCAACCATTTATTTGCCTTACCTTCCAAATGATAAACAAAAAAAAACCTCTCCATTATCCAATAACTGGAGAATGAAAAATACATTTGTTATTATGTTGATACATGAATCGATAATTATTAGATTTAAAGAAACACTAAAGGAGTGTTGACATTTCAATACGAAGGACTTAATGGAGAACTGTTCCTTTCTTTGTGTGTTTGAATGTTTGACAGGGTTTTTATTATTATTCATAACATGAGAAAGTTGGGTCAGAATTACCCTGATATTTTCTACTATACCCACATATTTTTATTTTTTATACTTGGGACAATCATTGTATTATCCATTTCATTAATTATTTACTTAATTCCTCAGGGTTCTATCCATTTAATAAAACAAAAAATTATAGTGTTAGTATTAAGTAATAATAAATTGAGTAAACAATCATATGATATGGAAAATTAATACATATATTTCTTTAATTATGACAACTTTATTTCAACTAATGGAATTTTTGGTTTATCTTATATTTATTTTGGTTCATCATAGGTTATTTGATATTCTATCCTATTATCATTCCTCACATAATACCCATAATTAACTAATCCCCACTTTGATATCAACTAATATAACCCAGTCATAGCATACATACCATTACATCATTATACATAAGTATTAATTACATATCACAATAAATCACACCAAAAAATATATAAGTTTAGTGTCTATAGAGATGAGATACATGAACTTATTATTTCACAATACGTCATTAATATCTCCCACAAAATTCTCCACACTTTTTATCATTCTATACATATTAAAAATAAAAATACTCTTCATTACCTTGAGTAAAAAAATTAAAAAAGGGTGAGAGCAGAGGCCAAGTAAGAGTAAACATAAGAGATATCAATCAAATTTCACAAGTGTGCATAAGATAAAAATGTGGGTTGGAGAACATAAAATTACATGAACATATCATAAGTAAACCATACCCAATAAAACATGGATAATAAATCAAGAATCATAACATTATATTTTGGAATAACAAAAGAATTAAGTCATAAGAGTATAGAAATATAAATCAATAATCATTATCTATGAACAATAACATAATAATGTGTCATAACATATAAGTATAGAAAAAAATAAGCATAAAAAGTCATTATTTATGTTAAGGATCAACCAAGACCATAATCACATAATGGATGAAGTCCTATAAATAATCAATTTTAGAAAAATAATGAGAAAGTTAATAAAAATTACTTTGAAGAACCATAAAAACTCAAAATGAAATATTTGTTAAGAAAACCTAAGAAAATAGTGGTAAAAAGTGTCTGTTCAGGAAAACAAGGACATAGAGGGGAAATATTCTTAAAAGAAAAGAAAAGATAAGGTTATCTCCACTTATAATTATCCTTTTGGTTTAATTGTGAACCAAATGGAGGTTAAATGGTAATAATGGTATGTAAATACTATAAATAACCAAAGGGGGAGAAAATAAATTGGTATTTTGAGAGAAATAACATGCAATTTTCCTTGATGTAAATTTATATTTAAACAATATTGATTTCAAAATGAGAATGGAAAAGAAAACCTTACCTTTACTCCTAAATTCTATGAAATAATCTAAAAATAATCTATAATAAAAATAACCATATTAATAAATTATTTTAAAACATTATTATTATTTATTAACTTTTATACGCTTCAATTATAATCATTTATTAAACATAAAATAATTAGTTATTGTTTATTTTAATCATTGGATGTTAGTGATGTTTTTTGTTTTATAAATGTTTCATAATGGAGATGTCGATCATGATTATTTGATAAAGAGTTCATCATTCCAATAATATTGAAGGTTTTGTAATTATTTTTTTGATTATTTACTTAGTCCCATATTCGTTTTATGGAAGTTATGGGTATGGATCATCATAATGGAATCCACGAAGAGCGTGTTTGAGTTCATTTTACCAATACCAATGAGTAAATTTATAATGACCATTAATTTTTATATAAGTATTAAAAAAAATATTAATAACATAAATTACTATTTAATATCATATATTACCATAATTAATGTCTTGTCAGTCATTCATGTTGGAAATGGTGATGATATTATAACATCATTCATGTAGGTGGTTGAATTGACCTAAACAAGAACATGATATATCAACAGGTGTGCAAGAGTATAGAGTTATATTATGGTAATATCAATTTTAAGAAAGAATATTTATGTTAATATAACAAAACTATAGTGGTAAATGGAATTTATAAATAGTGGGTATGAGAAGGTAATTGAAAAAGTCGGTGAATAACTAGGTTCTTACTTTGAGGAATCCACTCCTTGAAATGGGTTACTTCATAATGAAGGATTTAGGTTTCCTTATTAGGAAAATAAGTTAGAAAACATGAAATAAGACTTTATTAGAGGTAATTTTGGTTGGTATTAAAGATACAAACAAAGGAAAAGTGTGATTTTAAGTGGTTATAAGTGGGGTCCTTCTATAGGCGAGTTTGAGTGGTATTTCTATAAATACCCATTTCTTAAAGTGTGAGGAATTCCTTTTACATAGAAAGTGGGAAAATAATGGAAAATGGATGAGGGGAGGTATATAATTTTCATATATACATATTTTGAGTTAAGTTTTTGTGATATTTTATGACTTTATACCTTATTTTAATGCTTTTACTCATGTTACCATTCACTGTGGTAACTTGCTTTTACCCTGGTAACTAATTTTTCCCTAAAAATGAAATTGAACCTCTTACCTAATTTAAATGACCTAATTCCAAAAATAAAATTCATTTTATTAAATTAAATTTATAAAATTTATAAAATTTATTTTTAAATAAGTAATAAAAAACATATAAAAAAATAATTTTTAGAAAACTACATTTAAAGCATAAAATAGACTTTATTCTTATTCCTTAACAATTAATAATATTTTTATGATTATTAATTCATTTTTTTGAATATATATATAAAATTAATTAAATTTTATACTCTAAATGTGATAAATTTATATTTTAAATAAAAACATATAACATATAAAAAAGAAATATTTATAATTAAAATATTTTTTATTGACTAAAAATCATTAAATTATTTTTTTATAACTTCATTTTGTTAGATTTTATTTACTTATTTTTACAATAATTAATTTAATGTTTCAAATATATTTTATTTTAATGATTCTTGAAAATCAATACATTTAATTTAAAATAAATTATGTACCAAAAAATATTTTTATTAAAATAATAGATATTTTAAAAAAGATATTGGTATCAATTTATTTTATTCAAAAATTATTTATATAAATTAAATTTAAAATATTAAATGTGTAAAAAATTATTTAATGATAATAATAAAATACTCAATATACATATTAGATTCAATTATATCTAATGAGCACATATCGAACAACTCGATATCCAATAACCTGAAGTTCCATGGTCAGCCGAAGTACCACTGAGAGTGGTGGTGGGGATGGGGGGAGGTGTTGAATCTGTGGAATAATTTTTATAATTTATTGTTTATAAATTAACCTCTATGAAATTTTAAGGTCCTAATACTCTCTTTTTTAATCACTCACTCACTCGTATGCAACTAAGATATGAAAATGAAAATAACACCTAAATTTATACAAGGTTCGATCCCAATGTGGATACCTACTCCTTTCATGGTTTGAGTTAAGTTTCAAGACCTATATTTTATTTAAAATTTTCAATTGATTACACGAGAGAGGAATTATTTTTACTTGACTATTACAAGGTCATCTAAGCTAGTAAAAGATATGGAAAAAATACATCTGGAATCTTTATAGATTGATTGAAACTATAGGGGTGTTATTTATATTAGAACCACCAATCCTATAACAATATTTTACACTCTTTTGGTATAGAAAATATATTTAGTATATTTTAGGATGCATCTACTTGTATGTATAATATCTCCATCCTTAGTTTTAATATTTGAATACTAGATGAATATCAATATATCAACATGCAAGTCAACCTTCCTTCTCAATATTTATAGATACTCTATGTATTCATGAGAATATGTAAGTACACACCAATATTCTTCCTTATCTAACATAATCCTCTAGATGATCAGTATTATAACAAATTTACTTAACACAAATGATCAAGGTTGACACACCACTTTTTGATGTCTTATTTTTTGTGTTTCTTTGATATAATAGTTTTGAACACTTTTTACAATATAGAATTCTCCAATAAAACTTATTATTATTTTTCTTATTACTCATTATATATTTTTAGTTTTGATTCTCCTAAAAATAATTTCTATATTTAAATATAGAAATACCATATATTTTGAGTTTTTTGATTTTAATATATTCTTATTCAAACTCGTCAATAGTTTCTAGATAATCCTCTATATTTGACCATGATAATGAATTTAAAATATCCCATTTGAAATTACCAAAAACATTGATCCATTATTCCTCATTAAATATTCATTCAAACTTCTAATTAAATCACTATGCAATTTCAAGAATATGAAATTTTGATCTTAAATTCCATCATATCATCACCATATTTGATCTCAATAAATTTTCCCCTTTTTGTAACTATTGTATCTTATATAATAAGTATAACCTTATATATTTAACAACATAAGTCTCAAATCTTATTTCATATTATAGAAATTATTATGTATTCACTGGAAACCTAGTATATATTAATAATTAATTTTATCTATTATAGTTATTCTATTCATTTATCACACAAAGATATATATATATCTATATATATATATATATAAATAACCCTTATAGAAGATAATTATTCATCTTATATATCATGTAAGAGTTTTTTACTTTTCCAAATTTTTACTTCCTGATTTGAAAGCTTCATATATATGAAATATACATATTATGCATGCCTCATACACCTTTTACATAAAAAACATAATTTTTTTCTCTAAACATAGAAACAATATATTACATATGATACTAATAAGATATTACATACATAAGAAAACCTTTTTCCTTTAACAATTATCTATAATAAAAACATATTATGCATACCAAAAAACTCAATACTTTTTCAATTTTATCCTCAAACTAAAATTCCATAACTCGTGCTAAATTTCTCAAAACGTTACTAAAAATTGTTTAATATTTCTCAAAAACATATCTAACTTCTCTAAATAGTCTTAAAACACTCAAAACTATACAAAATAAATCTTGGAATATTTTAATGATTCTTAATAATAATTGAATATAAAAATAATATTCTTAAACCATTACATTGGGTTCTTCAATCTGCACCTTTTATTTTTTTTTTCAACCGAAAAAACTATTTCTAAGAAACATCAAATCAAATCCTTCCTCAAGGAGAATTATCTTGGAAACAAACCATTTTATAAAATATTATTTTTGAAAAAAATAAATCATTTGATGAAAATAAAAGTTTGTACAAGTGACTTAGATGATCTCCTAATCAATCCAGACACTCATTTCACTTTTTCTCCTGATTTTTCAATAAAAAACCCTAAATTCACAAAATAAAATGTTTAGAGTTGAATAATTATTCTATCCACCTTGATATTATAATTAAAATAATAGTGGGGGTTTGTACCAAAGTACCTAAAGTCAAATGAAAGGTATAAACCATCATTTTAAACGTTAAAGTCTCAAATATATAATTATAAATTTCCTTGGTGATGAATTAGCTAGTTGATTATTGGTGGGAATAAATTCTTGTACTATATCCCCTTGGAAAAGTTTTATTTAATAAAATGAAACACTATGGTAATATTATTATATTGAGAGTGTTGTAATGTATTTTAAGATTAATCTATTTAAATTTTATTATCTTAGTAAATTCTGAGTGGTTTATCAATCTTCACCGTCAAATATGTGATCTTTTAATACATCAAGATCATCCAAGAATAGGATCTAATAGTAACTTCATATTTTACCTCTATTGTTATCATTGTAACATAGTTATTTTTATTATATTTCTAGCTTTGAAAACTTTATCCTAATAGAAACATTTCACAAAAAGTTGATTTTCTATCATCAGAGTCACTTACCCAGTCAACATCAGTAAATCCAGAAACCTTTAGGTGCACACCTCTTTTATAAATCATCCAAAATTTCAAGATTACTTTGATTTAATTTATAACTCTTTTTAATTCATTAAATGTGATTATTTAGGATCACTTTTGTATATCAAACACAAGTTCAGTACATTGAAAATATATGTTCTTGAATTAGTGAGATAAAGTTAACTTGTAATTAGACTTTTAAAATCCTTTAATTAACACTTTCTCATTCAGAATCCTTTTTCAATTTTATTCCAACTTATATGGTCATGGAAACTAGTTTGGATTATTTCATATTATATTTCTTAAGAAATTATATTTCACACTTCTCTTGGGTAAAAAAATGACGCCTTACTTTTTTTCTCCACATGTAATTCCATAAAGTACCTCAATTATCCCAACATAAACATATTAAAATGATTATTAATTTTTATATTAAATCACTTAAAAGAGATATATTTTTCTCTTGTATAAATAATATCATTAATTTAAATAGTTATAATAGAAGTTCTTATATCCATTTTCTTCACATGAAGGTTATTTTCAATATTTTGTTTAATGAATTTATCTCCTTCAAAGTCACACCCCATCGATTATTTTATTTATTTATTTAACATTTTTTCTTCAATTAGAGGTGGTTACTATTTAATTGTTTTCAATTTTTTAGGTTTAGGGAATATTACACGATTAGCCTAAAAGGAAAGCAATAACTATACTAAGCCTATGTGGGTGACCTATAGTTTTGATAGAGCATTTTATCATGGTTGGAAGATGGTTATTCCTACCATATGGAACAATCATGTATACTCTAGGTGTGTCTCTTTAGGGGTTCCTAGTTAACACATGGTTTATTAAATTGTGTGAATTTTACAAATATGAAAAAAATATAATTAAAATAAAATAAAACATAACCCTTCACCCATCTCCCCCTTACCCAATGATGCACTAGCCCATGTTCTCTCTCATACGTGAACCATACCCCCTCCCTGGATCCCCATTATTTTTATATTTCTCCTAGTTTCTTCATGTTTTAGGTCTAAATCTCAAAGGTATGATCTCAAATTCCCTATATTCCCTATTTTCTTCCTTTCTTCTAGCTTCCTATTATTGAACATTTACCTTGTTTGAACCTAAGTGGGATTTCAGTTATAATACAACTGATTCAATGTGGTATTGGTTTCTAGGTATCATACGAATCAATTTGAGACATGTTATAGAAGTATTGGTTAAATGAAATGACTTTCAGACCCATTATAACTTAATTTTGAATTTTTAGGTAGGTTTCCCATTGAATTTATCTTTAAATTTAAGAATCTAGATTTATTTCATTTTTAATCCCTAGTATATATATAAAATGATAATAATAAACATATTTAAAGAGTATTTTAGGGGAAAATCAAGTTTCAATTTATTTTAACTTCAATTTAAAGGATTTACCAAAATTTAAAGATTGGTGAAAAAGAATCTTAAAAGAATCTTTCTAACCCCAATGTTTAATAAAATCTAATGGACTTCATAGATAATTTATATGATTTTGAAAAGGGTGTTTGGACCTTCAATTTGAGTTTTTAATTTTATTTTAAATTCTTTACATAGAATTTCTTGTAATACTTTTAATGCCAATTATTGAAAATGTACTTCAAATTGCTTCATGTTTTTATAAAAGTGTATTATTTTTAATTACTCTTTTACCCTAAATGATTATGAGAATACACATGGGTAAACACACACACACACACACATATATATATATGTGTGTGTGTATGTGTGTTCCAATTCATGTGCGAGTGTGTAAATTAGTGAAATATGAAACAGACACACACACACATGTGCCTGTATAAATGTATTTGAGCACAACAGGAGGGAAATTTTATGAATTCGAAGGCTGATAATTAAATTGGTTTTTAAACAATGTCATAAGTAAATTTTCTAAAAGATAATTATGATCCCCATTTGTAACATTCCTAGTGGTTTATTTCATATTAAACAATTTTTTGGTAAATTAAACATGTTGGATTTAGTTCTAAATTATTTTTATAATTGGTTTGATGTATTAAGTGGTGTTGGAGGACTTCTTGATTTTTTTTTGAATTTTCAAAGTGTTTTACATTTTTATAAAAGTGGTACTTGAATTTAAAAAATGGGGAATAACATATGGAAACCTTGGGTTCTTAGGTGGGTATAATAGGAAAAGTATATCAGTAAAAGGTACACCCTCCCTAGCATTTGGACCACACTATAACACTAACTAAACTATTTGATGATGTAGACCTGGTTACTGATGGAACTTTTTCTCTATACTCTGTAGCAGATCATGCATGTTAATGTTGTTGTATAGTTTGATCACTAAGAGTATGAGGATACTAGGATGTGATCTAACCTTAGTATCTTAGAGGTTTCTCATGGTTATAGTTTATTTTCTTTTTCTCTTTATATATTATTTTATATTTTATATCATTTTCAAATAAATGGGTTTCTTTAAAAGTGTTTTTAAATACTTATTTCAAAAGTGTTATAAAATATTTATTTTCAATGGAAAATTTAATAAAGTGAGATTTATCGATGGTAAATGTTTTCCAAGTATTTTTTTATTTAATGAATTTATATGGAAAGTTTTATAAAACTATAATGGATATGTTTCTCTTTTTAAATATATTTTTCATAGAAATCATACTTTTTATTTGTATTTAAAACTAGATTGTAATGTATATTTTTTGTAAAGATTTTAAAAGGGGTGTGGTTTTTTTGACATTCCTACCGAGATTTCAAGATCACGCCTAACTAATATTGCAATTTCAACATTTTCTTATGTATACTCATGGAGATTTTTTAGATGATGTTAGATGGTGACTTGTAAAGTGACATAGAGTTATATTATTTATTTTATTTTACTTCATTTACCTATCTTCATTGTACATGCAGGCCTTTTCACTAATTTATGAAAATAGAGGGTAGTTATATCTTCAAGTGTCCAAGGAAAAGGCATACATTGGAATCTTATTTCTGTCTATACAATGTAGGGGATGGAGACTGGGGGTGAGAAAAGAGATTTTTTGTTTATTTTTCTTTACTAATTTATTTATTTATTCATAATTTATTTTGAATGGACATACAACAAATATATAATCGTTGATAAAATTTTATTTAATTTCTATTGTTTTTTATTAATTATTTAAAGGGGGAAATTATTCCCACCTAGTTTACATTGATTCCAGACACTAGTTGTTTTCGTGTGGGGATCAAGAACACTCAAATATCATTATTATGGACAGGTTCAACCATTATATGGAGGGAATAATCAAGTTAGTTCTTGAAAAAATGGTATTCTGGTGACCTTTTTAATTTGGGAACTAATGGTAGATTGGAGATATGATTGTTAGAGCTTAAGAGGTAGGTCATGGGTAGTTAATTTATCACCACCACTCATGTAGAAACTTGAGTAACCATGATATTTTGAGATTTAAATTATATTTAAGTTTTATTTTTGATTATTTATTATGATATTTTGTTCATGTTGATGTTGTTTTGAATTTTTATGGTATTAATTGGATTTCTTAAAGACATTCCTTATTTTTGAGGGTGAAGTGGGTGTTGGATTGGTAGTACCCAGTGAGATTGCATGACCTATAAAACAATGTGAATCCTTTGAACATGGTTCAAAATAAACCCCCATGGAAGTGGTATGCCTTAAAAATGGACCACCAATCCATGCATCCATGGCATTCATGATCACTAACATTTTTGGATTTTTTTCATTTCCCTTTGATCCAAATTATTTTTGGTTATGTGTGGGTATTTTTTGGATTAGTTTTGATGATATTTTACAATAGGAGTAAAATTTTAAAAATATGGGGGTTAGTTTTGAAATGATTATAATAAATATCTTTTCTAAAAAAAATTAAGTGGATCTGGTAACTAAAAATGTGTAAATGTTTTAGAAAATAATTTAGGATGTTTTAAACTAACTATTAAGTGTAATTTCAAGAATTTTTTAAACAAAAGTTAGTGATTATGAAAATGGTATTGGAAAAGATTTTTTTCATCTTATTTTGTATTATAATTTTGGCTAATGATTGTGAATTTTTTCATTTAACTTTACTTTGAGAGTGAAAATTTTTTAGGATGGTGTTTTCAAAAATGGAAAATTTTTTTATGAGTCATAACATTGTGTTTAAATGTTTTATGAATAGTTTTATAGAATTTTTACTATAGTGTGGGGTTTAGAAATTATTTTTAATGAATGTTTTGAAATTTTAAAAAAGTAGATGTTGTGATCTTACTTAGTGGTCATATATATTTCTTTGGATATTTTTTGGGTTCTGAACTATTTTATATTGGGTTTATTTGAGTTGGGTTATGTTGATTATGTTTTTTCTTTCATTTCTATTTTAAGTCTATTTCCTAGGAAAGTACCTTTGGCTAGTTTCTCTCTAGCCTTCGATGTTTCCTTTCGAGTGATTGATTCTACTTTGATTCTTAAACATGTAGTCATGTTTTGGTTTTTATGATGTCCTTGAATTATTTAGTGTGATCCAGTTTTTGGTGAGCTTGGGAAAATATTTTATGACAACCCGTTTCTTTAATACACTTTATTTCATGATTTATTACATAAATTCTATTAATCATCTAAAACTGCATAGGATAACCTAAGGATGTACATAAAAATGAGGTGAGATATAAATCCCATTAAGGAAATAATCAAACCATAATGTAAAGAAAATACTACCATTGAGTCAATAGGCATATCAATGTTACATAAGAGGGATGATAATCATAAAATTGAACATCAAATCATGATATATTATGATAACATAAGGGAAACATGAGAAATTGACCACAAGATAAAACATGATATAAGAATCATACGTCAAGGATAACCGCTGATAAATCATATCATAGTGTTCTTAGGATATCCCCGCATTAACTACAAATAGAATCTCATGAGATAAAAACATTACCCAATTCACTAAAGGTCTATATAAATCTAGGACCAACTGTTATATTCATATCATGTACATACATAAGTGTGTCACATAGATCATTCAACATAGGATAATATTTAATCATATTTAATCCCAAGATTAAGGAGAGTGGGTTTCATATAAATAATTACCCAATTAATTAAGTATAGGTACATCTAGGCGAATTCCCTTCTGTAGAAATGTGTATGGGTATTTACATCACAAATGTTTGGTATTGAAAAAAATCAGGATAATTTTGACAGTATAAATGGGTTCAATAAAGATTTATGGAAGGGTTTAATGAGAGTTAAATGTGTAATGAACTATCCTGGGTTGACCTAACATGTCACCTAATATGTGCTACCACAAGGCCTCAAGTGAGGCTCCTCGTATTCCATAGGCTGCTGAAAAGAAATGAGGGTTTAAAAGATGTTGTGAGGAGACTGTACCCTATGGAGAGAGTACAATATCAATGGAAAATAACCAAACTCATACACATAGATCAACATAAGAATAAAAAAATAGAAAGATACTATAATAGATGGAGTGAAGCATATAGACTCAAAGTAGAAAAAACATACAATAATCGATCGCCCACTGGTCTAACCACTTATAAAAAATAGAAAAACTGAATGTAAAATAAAATCGGATCAACTACTAACACAAATCCAACCCATATACTTATTCTCCATGATGGTCAATATATACCAGCCCGATCCTGACACTCCATATGAGCGACTCTACTTGGTCAAGAAACACAGTGACTCATCTCCAAATATCATGAAACCTATGCTCCAACCTGAAAGAAAACATCAGGACTGCACACAAACTGAGGTGAAAAATATATGGGGTGATAAATAAAACTCATTATACCACTCCCAATGGTGAGCATACAAATCTGATGTCATGAAAAGTGTATGCACATGGGATATTCCCAGTATAGCTGAAAACTTGCAGTAGTTGGAATAAAATAAACAATTGGGAAAAGAGTAAAAAAACAAGAAAGTATCTAACCAACTAATTTTGGACTGAAACACATGAAAAATATACTACCTATTTGGCCCCTTCCATATAATTTACAGCATGTGAATTGCATAGCCACATGAAAACTGGTGCATCAACTAGATATATATAGGAGATCCAAGATTTATAAACTCAACAGGTAAGAATTAAAACACAAGGGAATAACCATAGGTTTCCATAAAAACAATTCACATATAAATGGAAATAGGACTCCAATATAATGATCTGAATTAGAAAAAATAACATCTAGGTTGACCACAAGAGAACCTGTCATTCCCAAAGGTCCTACAGAATAAATGGTTCACCAACTATGGACCTGGAAAAATATCCCATGGGTCCTAGTATGGGCCTAAAAAAATGTCGAATGGGTACCACTATGGACCTTATTTTTTTCTATAGGTACCATAAAAATTCAAAGAGTGAAAATCATCCATGAACCCAAGAGTGAAAAGCATACTCAATAAAAAAAGCCACTATGTGAGTGCCTTGACACCTCACGATCCCTAATCCACTCTAGTCATGGATAACAATCAACTATATGGGGGTTGAACTCATCTTGATTCCCCATTATCTCCCTCTTACCATTTAACAACAACAAGATAATGGAGGAGAGAACCAGAAAAGAACTCACTTCCATGGCCCGATCCAAGATATCCCAAGTATATCCCCTAAAACCATATTCTTAAGTAGAAAATTTCTCAAAAATCACATCAAATGGACAAATGAATAAAGGATGAATTGACCTTGAAACCACCGTCCAAATAGATAATACTAATAACACTAATCAAAACTCATCCAACATAGCATGGGGCCTCTCTTGGCACCCTGGTTCCTAGCATCCAATAAAGAAGAAACCACATTCACTCCATGACCTGTCTTAGGGTCAAATCGAAATGGGGGCTCACAAAGTCCTCAGGGTCACAAAATAAAGTGATGTCCACCATGTAACTCTCCTACTGTACCCAAGATCTTGGTTTATTCCCACAAAAACATCCTCAACCATCCTAAAGGACATAGTAATAGTAGGACACCCAATGAGGGTTCCTCTAGATCATCCAAAATCATAGGTCAAACCCAGTTACGAAACATACCAAAAGGACCTCAGTAGCCTCCAACCAATCCTTGATCTACAACACACCCAAAGGGGCATCCAATGCACAATCCCACTAATAGGTTCATTCAAAATGGTCATCATAACCACATCAAAAATAAGGATACCCTCCACAAGGGTTCCTCAACACAAGATAAAATAGAACATTCCATATAGGTATTCTCAATAGCTGACTATAACAACCACTGATCACTCAATCAAAAACTTTTCCACAAGGGAATTCCCAAGAGTCCCTCATACTCAACTTAGAATAACAAAAACACCTCTCTATAAACCCCAACAAAAGGCATCAATCAATCAAAAGACTCCATCAGTTCTGGTCCCCAAAGCCAAGATCTAGACCTAAACAACTCCAACATTGAGCAACCAATCCCAACAAATAGGGAAAAACAAATATACACTCATAGATACTAATTTATATATAATTTTTAGATTTTTATGAAAGAACTGCGAACAACATTGTCCACTATCCACAATCCATAACCAACTAATGATCCCACACCATCACATGGGACTTACAACTCACAACCTAAAACACCATGATGAATCCTGAACCACCATAAAAAATCCTCCTACAGAACATTAATAGTCTAAAACATCATCTAGATGGTCTATGAACACATAAAGGATATCTTAATCATGAAATTATCAGAATGGACTACTCACAAGTCCAATTCTGACAATAGGGTAAAAACAGGAAAAATAACCCAGGGTACAGAGAGTACATAGTGTGGAATTTGGGTAAAAAGTGTGTACTCATAAAGTTCCTCTATTCTATGTGCCTCAATCCACTAATTGTGTACTTTTACAAAGTACATGGCATGTTTATCCTGGTGCATGGTGTGTACCCCTACATGGGTAACAACTCGTGTACCCAACCCCATTCATCTTGTAAAATGCCTGAGTACATGACATGTACCACTAGTTCATAGAGTGTAACCCCACATGGGTACCCTCCCATGTACCAAGCCATGTACCCGTCCTAGTCATGTAATTCTACATGGAGTTTGTCCCATATGGGGTCTGTCCTGTACCTTACACGACCAAGTACCTCCACACGGGGTGTCTGGCCGAGCAGTCAGTCACACACCCATGCCCACTACATGGAGTATACCCTCTGTTCATGGTCTTCATACCTCAAAATTGATCTTCCCTGAACAAAAATAACACATGTCGTGTGTTCTTTGAACTATAAGCCATATACATTGGTTTTTACAAATAGAAACCCCTAAAACACCATGAAACCCTTATTTTATCCCCATAAGCTACATATAAACCCAAAAGGGGTCGCAAAAAAACCATAAAAGGACTTAAAAAATAAAACAATTAAAATATGGTGATTTTTGAAAAAAAAAACATAAAATGGACCTACATTCGGGTGGAAAGTGCAAACGCTTCGCACCGATTTGTAATTTGCAACTACCGCACAATGATCTAGTGAGACCTAAGCTCTACAGTGGTACCTCCTCTCTTTTCGCCTCTCTCTTCTCTACCTATACATATATTGGATTCCTAAAGGGAATAAAAATATGGGAATACACAATAATCTAAGGTAAATAAATAACAAATAAAAAGGAAAAGGGAAAAATAAAAAGAAAAGAAAAGTAAATAAAATAAGAAAAAGGGGGCCTGACCCCAGCCCTGGTGCCCGATGCAAGGTTATGCCTCACATAGAAAAAATAACCCATTCTATAATTAATGACAAAGATGAAATATCAATCTGATTTTTTTAAAATATACGAATGAATGAAGACACACGATTAAATTAATATTTAATGAATTAAATATTCAATATTCAATGAAAATTCGAATGGCTTAGATCTACACCAAAATTCTATCCTAGGGTAAATACATCATTTTTGGACAAACACAGTGGTTAAAAAAATTATATCAAATAAAATTATAGGATAAATTACCATTTCCCCCTGAAACACTTTTAGGAACCAAAATTTCAAATTTCCCATGATTTCACCGCTAGTGATGATGTGGTTCATCACAAACTCCCTACCACAAATGCTTATCAACCCTGATAAGCCTCTAAGGATAGCCATCAACCAAGATATAACCAAATAACTAGGTCAAACTATGTTATCTCGACCATCTAGTGACTGTTCTTATTATATCCACAACTCCGTCCCCATATAAGAGACATTCAACAATGACTGATTTGATACTCCCCACCACAAGATTATCCTTATCATTACCTAGATTCCCAATGACAAACCACAACACCCACGCTATGTCCATATACAAATATAATAGATAGACATGGCCAAACCACTCACATCATAGCACCATCACAAAAACACACAACAACTGCACTAAAAAAACACTTAAATAGGGATCACAACCTCCAACTACCTATGGTGTACTCCCCACCATAAGGATTTTCTTACTATAATCCTTAAGTGCATAATAATACTCACAATAACAAGGTACAAGCTTTAAAGAAACTATTCTAACAAACCTAAAACCACTGACCACCCTCCATATGGGTGTCATTCTAAAGACAAAAGCATCTAACCACACTCTCACTATGAAACCCAAAGTGAAACTAAAAATGAATAGTGCTAGGGATCCAACCAAACCATCCCTCTCAAGATAGCCACAAGATAGGGAGAAATCCCAACACTCCACTTCTAAAAATACAGGAATCCTTATGTCTAACCACATCCTGGTAGTATTAAACATAAATGGACCCACTAAGGAAGAAAGACCTTGCCCACCCATGTCATCAGTGATAGCAAGAACATGAGCCCCACCGCAAGACCTAATAGAAAACATGTTGTAAGAATAACTCCCTCCCAAGGAATGAAAACCTAGGACTTTAAGGTAACTACCAAATCAAGGAATCTTAATACCAAACTAACCCACACGGATCTCTAAGCATTTATAGATGAAGGGGTCATATCTCTAACACTATAGAACCTATTTCCATATGATTCACATGAATTTTCATTAGAATAAAATATAAAATAAAAAAACACATACTAGAAGATGAAATTTTAATCCTACATGTCTATAATGATGCATAAACACTAGTCTCTTACCCACGATCCAAGATCCCAAAACCATAATAAACCATAAATCCAAAAACAAAAGTGAATCACACTAGGTGAAATCACTCAACTGTAAAAATGAATACCAAGAATAACAATCCCACACCCTAAAAACATGGTCTTTCTATCTAAAAAGGTGTTAATGATACAACAATATGATATTTATCATAAGTTCTGACACATTCCTAGACCACCGATCTACCAACTCTTCAAATCATAAAACAAAAGCTTTGATACCATTTTTAAATGAATCATCCCAAGTTGACTTGATAAGTTATCTGATCTAGCCCACCCCAAGGACTCAAGTGTGCCTCTTCATATATGAGAGGCTGCTGACAAGTATCGAGGGTATAAAAGATGCTTTTAGGAGACTATACCCTATAGTCAGAGTATAATATCATTGAAAAATAACCAAAATCATATATAGGGATCAACATCAGAGTATTCATAAGAAATAGATATAAATAGAAACATTCTATAATAGATGGAATGTATCATATAGAATCAAAGCTGAAAAAACATAAAACAACCAGTTTAGCACTAGGCCAACAACATATAAAAATAAAAAAACTAAAAGTAAAATACAATCATCTCTACTACCAACATTGAACCAAACCACATAACTAGTCTCCATGATGCTCAAGCTGCACCAACCTTATCCCAAGACTCCACATGAACGACTCCACTTAATTAAGAAACATTGATCCTTGACCCCAACCATCATGTAACCTATGATCCAACCTGAAAGTATACATCAGATCTACATGCACATTGAAGTACATGTATATACATGAGAAAGAAATCTCAATAGGCCACCCTAATGGTGAAACTATAATATGTTGTTATAATAAGTTCATGGACATGTGAATTCCTAACCTAGTCAAAAACTATAAGCATTTGGAATAAAAGAAAAAAATAAGAAAGGGGATGAAAAACACAATAATTAAGACAACCAGTGGGTTTTAGCCTAAAAACTATGTTAAATATACTAATTCTCAATCCCCTACCATAGTATTTATAAAATGTGTCTTACCCAACAAAAAAGAAATAAACATTCCCTCCAGATCTACACAGGTGCTCCTAAACAACAAAATGTAATGAAAATGATAATGAACCCTAGGGCATAACCATATGCTTACACATGAAAAACACACATATACTAGAAATTATGAATCGAACGAAACAATTTTAATTGGAAATAGGAAAATTTAATCCAACAAATAGAGAAATTTTCATTCTTGAAGGTACTATAGAATGAATTGAGCACTAGATATGGATGCAAAAAATATCCCATGGGTACCATCATGGGCACAATTTTTTCCCATGGGTAATAGTATAGACCCATAAAAAATGTCCCATAGTGACAAAAAATGGAATATCAAGGAATACGTGGTCTTAGAAGTATAAATCATCCATGGTACAAAAAACCCACTCTATGAGTGCCATGACACCTCATGATCCCAAATCCACACTAGTTCAGGCTAACACTTAACTAGACGGGGGTTGATCTTATCAAGAAAACCAATTATCTCCCAAATACTATCTAACCAAAACAAGATAATATAGGAGAGAATGAGATCAAAACTCAAGTCCAATGCCTAATCCAAGATATCCCAAGGGTCACCTCCAAAACCATAGTTCTAAGTAGAAACTATCTTAAACATCCCTTTTAATGGAAAACTAAATTAAGGACAAACCAACCTAGAACCCACCATCCAAATAGCTAAACTAGAAACATCGATAAAATATCATCCAATAAAGAATGTGGCCTCTCTCAGCACCCAAGATCTTAATATCCAACAAGGTAGCCTCCATGGTCTCTCTATGGTCCACCTTGGGGTCAAACCATACTCAAGGCTCACATAGTCCCGATGGCCACAACATAAGGTGACATCCACCATGGAACTCCATTTTTCCACCCAAGATCTTATCCATGCCCACAAAAAAAATCTCAATCAAAATAAAGGCCATAATAATTGCAGAACACCCTATGAGGGTTCCTCTAGCTCATACAAAATTACAAGAAACACTCAATGCTATAACTTTACAAATGGACCTTAGTAGCCTCCAACTAATCCTCAATCTACAACACACCCAAAGGAGAATCCAAATCACAATCCCGTCAATAGGGGAATTCACAATGGTCCTCCTGACCACCTCCAAATTAGGATAATGTTTATAAGGGTTCCTCAACATAAGACAAAATAGAACATTCCACACTAGCATTCTCAATATATGACTTTGTAAACCACTAATAACTTGATTAAAAACTATCCAAAAAGGGAATCCTTAAGATCCCATTCGACTCATCTTAGTAGCACAATGGAACACGACCGTAACCACCCAAAAAAAGGAATTGACCAACCCAAAGGCTACAACAAATATTGCCTCCAAACCCAAGTGATAAACCTCAACAAATCTAACCTTGAGTCAGTCCCAACATGTAGGTAAAAACCAAGATACCCTCAGATATGCAACTCGATCCAACATTTTTAGATCTATATAAAAGAACCTTGAAAACAAATAGCCGATATCTACAGTATATGACCAACTAACACTTTCACTCCCTCACATGAGCCTCACAACCCACAACCCAACCCTAAAGAGGAATCTAGAAGCACCACAAAAAAATCCTATTACATAAATATCATAGTATAAAAAACTATCTAGATGGTATATGAAAATCAAAAGGATATCACCATCAGAGTCTAAATGAAAAGAATTCTTGGAATGAACTAATCAAAAGTCTAATTCTAAAAACGGGGTGAAAATTGGAAAAATGGCCCAGGGGTGTGTACTTTTCCAAAGTACATAGCGTGTGCCTCCTAGTATATGGCTTGTACCCCTATATGGGTACCGGCCCATGTACCCAGCCCTGATGAACATGTAAAACACCTTAACACATGGTGTGTACCACTAGTACCTAGAGTGTAACCCAAAATGGTTACCCTCCCATATAGATGGCTATATACCCCATTTGGATATGTATTTCAACATGGGTGTGTGCCTCGTATGTAGTCTGGCTATGTACCTTACACAATGAAATACCCCCATATAGGGTGTCTATCCAAGCAATAAGACACACACCCAAGTACAATACATGGTGTGTACCCCTTGTAAATAGCATGTAGTCCCAAAAATTCACATTCCCCAAATAGGAAGAACACACAGAGTGTTTTCTCCCAAATACACATCATGTACACTAGTTTTTTAGATCACAAAACCACCAAAACACCCTCTAGAAGCTACATATTGACCCACATGGGGTCCCAAACAACCCATAAAAGGATTTAAAAATAAAGAAAAATTAAACTATATGGATTTTTCGAAAAACTTAAAATGGTCCAACCTCCAAGAAGAAACTACAAACACTTTGCACCGATCCACAATCTATAGTTTTCATATGATGATCTAGCACGACCTAAGTTCTGTGATGACACCTTTTCTCTTTCCCATCGCTCTTCTATCCCTATCACCCACTCATACATGAAAGGGGAAGGTACCCCATGAGAATACATGAAACTATAGGAGAAAAAAATAAACAAATAAAAATAAAAAAGGAAAGATAAAATAAATAAAAGAAAATAAGAAAAGAGGGGGATTGACCCCATCCCCGATTCCCAACATAAGGTTAAGCTTAAAATAGGGAAAAACCACATTAAGAACTCATTCGTGGAGATATAATCTCAATATAATGATATATTTAAAAGATATGATTGAATGAACAAGTGTGAATAAATAAATTAATAAATTATTAAATATTAAATATTTCATGAAAATTTGAACGACTCATATTTCCACTAAAATAACATTCTAGGGTTACAACCATATCATGAGGCCAAAGGATTTTTCTAAAAAATTATTCGAGATCAAATTTTAGAATAAATTACCATTTCCCCCTGAAACACATCTCGGAACAAAAAATACAAATTTCCTATGATTTTCACTACCTTTGACGACACAGGTCATCACAAAGGGGTCTCTCATCACTTGGAATTAGAAGTAAAATAAAAGGGTTGTTTAAAAAAATATCCCAACATAAATAATTTTAAGTCAAAAGGAATAATATTAAGAAGGTTCCTGAATAACTATTAGAATGAGATGATTCTTTACCTTTATAGGGTGATTCTTAAAGCTTGGGTGAATCTTATTAAGAGCATTAGGACACCTTGAGAGGTATATAGAGAGAAAATTGTAGAGTAAATTCATTATTAAAGAGTTTTTAGTTACGATTAATGAGATTTTCAGTGTATTTTTATAGAAAGGTGAGGATAATTCTTTATTAATTTCAAAAAAATATGTTTTGGACTCTATGATAAATTAATACAAACCAAAAACCATCCCTTGGGTTTTCCCATGGTTTCTACTAAAGAGGAGTGGATTAAATTATTTTATAAGAATAATAACTAAAATCCTTATAATAATACACATAGTTATTTGGAAGTGAGTTGTGTTTATAAAGAATTGATTGTAAAACCTTAAAATATAATATAAGTTTTATAGGGTTCATTAATCGTTTATCAGATTAATAAAATAACTTCATGAAATATTATTTTTAATGTGAAATATAAATTTGGTAATGGATAACTTTTATTTCATATATTACAACACTTTAATTCATTATAATTTTATAACACATACCATATATTTATACCATATTTAATTTTTACCCAAATATTCGATTTTCTATGAAAATTATAAAAAATAAACATCGGATAATATCAACATGATTATTAGAAAAGTAATATTAATTTTACCAAAATGAATATCTAAATATTATAATTTATACTTTTAAATAAAAATACCCATATATTGATAAATACTAGTTTTTTACAGTAACATTTTTTAGAACCTTATAAAACTTTCTTTTGAATTTTTTAAATTATATTATCATTTATATTTTATAAATAAAATTTAATAATAAATATTTATTAAAATATAAATTATTATATAAATTATTGAATTCACTATAAAGAGTGTCTTTATTGAAACTATATAATTTTGAAAAATAAAATTTTTCTTTTATCATATCAAAATTCAATTTTTATCAAACTTATTATTTAATCATTATAAAGTAATAATAAAAGATAAATATTGTTATTATTTTATTAAAAATAAAAAAATAAAATTCATATTGTTAGGGATTAGATACATATCCCTTTATTATACTAGTGAATACCCTAAGGGTAAGGTGTGTGATGGTGATATTTTTGTAGGGTGGTTTGGTGAACACTGTTTGGGACATGATCTCGATGAGCTTGAACTTCTTTCATACACAATTTTTCTCATGCTTTAGTTGTTGAATCCCAGCTTGGCATAGATCACATGAAAACCCCAATGATGTTATATCCCTCATAATATCTAATAAATGGGCTTCATATGGTATAATAGTAATGGTCGAGGCCATTACATACTTTCTCTATGTCAATTAGATTTATCATTACCCTTAATGTATAATATTCATATGATCATTTTATAATGAAAATATTATCCAAATTTATGATGATTAATGGTCTTTTAAATCCATAAGGATATAACTTATAATGGTAAAATATAACTAAATTAGTGAATGTGTTTTATATAATTTCATTTCATAATAATACATTTAATAATTTTAAAAAGTAATTTCATTTATAAATGTTCAGGTCATTACATTATTCCACCTTCAAATATTTCTCCCTTAAAATTTCAATTATACACTAAAACAGATGAGGGTACTTCTATTTTACTTCCACTTCTAGTTCCTAAGTTACTTACTCAAAATTTTGGTCTTACCACAACACTTTTACTAGGTGAGTTGTCTGATTTTGTACAACATTGTCTATATGATCTAAGATATTCACCAAATGCTCCTCATATGAATGATCATTCTCTAATGGTAAAACCTCTAGATTTAGTACATCTGAGGGGTATGGTATGTACCTTCTAAAGATGGATACATGGAACAAATAATGTACATGATATAGGTTAGATGGGAGAACTAGTAGATATGACACTACTTTGATGCGATCAAGGATCTCGACTAGATAAAGGTTGATCTCATTTAGATAACCTAGTAGATCCCAAAACCTATAAAACTGCAAAAATAAAATATATGATAGAATAAGATCAAAACATAGGGACAATTACCAATCTAAGATATCACAAGGTCTCCTACAAAACCAAAGTACAAAGTAGAAACTATCTCAAACATCCTTTCCTATGGACAACTGAATGTGGGAAAAACCAACCACGAATAAAATGTCCAAATAGATGAACTAGCTGCATTGATTAACTCTCATCCAAAAAATTATGAGGCCTCTATCAACAACTTTGATATTATTATCCAACAAGGCCACTACCACGAGCTCTCCCCAACCCGGCACAAGGTCAATCCAAACTTGAGGCTCACACACTCCCTAGGGCCACAACATAAAGTGATTTCCACCATGGAAATCCCATATTTCACCCAAGATCTCTGGCCATTCCCATAGAAACAAACTCAACCAGAATAAAATCCATAGCAGAAGTAGGAAACCCTATGAGGGTTCCTTTAGATCATCCAAAATAATGAGACACACTCAGTGCTGAAACACCCCAAATGGACCTCAATAGCCTCCTACTAATCCTCAATCTACAATGTACCCAAAGGAGAATCCAAATAACAATCCCATCAATAGGGGAATTAACAATGGTCCTCATGACCACCTCAAAAGTAGGATACCCTCCACAAGGGTTCCTTAGTACAATCCAAAACAAAACATATCATACAATCATTCTCAACAACTGAATATGGAAACCAGTGATTACTTGATTTAAAACTATACCACAAGGGAATACTCAAGATCCCATTAGACACATCTCATAAGCATAGTGGCACCTGACTATAATCACTAACGAAAGGAATCAACATGCCCAAAGGATCCATCAACTCTTATCCCCAAACCCAATAGCTAAAACCCAACAACTCCCACCTCAAGTCAGCATAATATGCTGGGACAAACCAAGATCACCTTATAGATACTAATTGATCCCAAATTTCAGGATCTATTCAAAATAACCTTGAAAAAAACATGTCTACATACTCAAGACACAAACAACTAATGATCTCACACCCTCACACAAGCCTCATAGCTCACATCCCAACCCCCAAGAGGAATATATAACCACCATAAGAAAATCCTTGTACAAAGTAATCAATTGGATTTATTTAGAGAGATTTTGATCATCATTTATTATATGGATCCAATCAATTCTTAGAGTAATAAGGATATAAAATCCTACTGTTATAGTGTGATGAAAATTATTAATATTCATTGTGAGTGACCAACACATCATATTTTCTTACTCTATTATTTAAATATGTGATTAAAAATGAAGATAAATGTATTGAACCAATGAGACTTACCCAAATTTTATAATCACTTACTATGAATAGTAGTTTTTAATACAATGCCACATCTTCTAGTGTATGATCCTTACATGTATCCCTTATCATTAAACTAAGAAAAATAATCAGGTTACTTAATTTATTTTTTATATTATGGATACTTTGGATATGTTCTTGTTCTTAACATGTTTAGAATGTTATTTTCAAATGTGTGAACAAGATATATTTGAAGTCATAAAGAAAATTTCACACTCCCATTCCACACATCTTAGGGTTGTTTGGTTCTATGACCATAATAATTGGTATTAGATCTAGTGGGTTAAGTCTTGATGAATATATCTTATAAAAAGTTTCATAATGGAGAACACTATGAATGTGAAATTAGTACCACTCTTAAATGGGTGTAGTTACCAGATTTAGAAAAATTAGATGAGATCATGATAATAGTATCTTAGATTCAATATTTTATTTACTTATATACAAATAATATAGATTAGAAATCCCATGCAGTTGTCCCCAATTGAAGAGGACAAGAAGTTACTTAATGATGATGTGAAGAAAGAAAGTGAAATCTCTAGCGATTTAAAAAACCAAATTTATATGAAAGTGATGGTTTTAAATTAACTAATATTATTGGGGATAAATTGGCCATCATGTAAAAAGGATACAACAAGGACAATGTTGAAAAATTACAAGTATTACACAATAAGTGTGATGATCTAAATATACAACCAGATGAAAACATTAATGGATTATTCAACTGAATAATTTTGGATATTAGATCCATTTATATACTTAGTGTTAAAATAATGTATGTGAATATTATAAAGAAAATACCAAGTTAATTTACACCTTTTCACTCTAAAGGTTTCAAGGATTAAAGAAATAAATTTATCGAATCTATCGTTAGATGATTTAGAAAGTATTTCAGTTATATATGGGATGCATATAATTCTAGAATGGATATCAAGACATTCATACCAGGAGATATAATTTGTATAATTGGTGAACATTATGTAAATAAAAATGGTTATGGAGTGGATGTAATTTTAAATGAGGTAAAGGAAGGTGTGAAGGAAAGTTATCATTGGATTGTTTCAATTGAAAAAAGATCAGGCACATAGAAACAATAGCTTCAAGAAAGTCTATTGGTGAATTTAAAGGAAAATATTAATAATACCAGTAAAAGAAATTTCCTCTAACATTAAATGAAAAAATATGGAGAAAAATATATATGGAAATATTAGTTTCTAAAGAGGATGATTATTATGTGATATCATTAGAATATAGTGTAAAATAGTTTAAATTAGATCTATAGGATTCCATGATGGCTATAGTTGAGAATGATCTATTTGAAATTAAAAATAAAATCAAACCAAGAAATTTATCAATATGAAGGTTGAAATTGAAGGTACACTTGTGGGGTTAAATACTTAAAAGAAAAAGAAAAGAAAAATTAATGGATTATTGAAGGAGACTTTAGAGTATATTGACAATATTAAAGAAAAAATAACTTGTTTAGATAAGTTCTTATAATAAAAAAGTGAAAAAATAAAACCTATAGGAATTTATAGATTTTAATTTGAAAATAAAGGATCAAGATAAATAAATAAATTATTTTAGTTGTTTTATTGAAAAACTTGTAAATAGGATTGAATCCATCAATGAAGAGTTTGTTTATTTAGAGAAGAATACTAAAGAAGAAATGAAAACTCATGGTAAAAAAATGATTCAGTTCATAAAACTATCCAGTGAAGAATTAAAGGAAAATTCTAAAAGAGGTATAAAGATTGTTCAAAAGGTTATAAATGATTAGGTACCCAAAAAATGGGTAAAATTGGGATCTATTTTCAATTCCAATCATCCAAATTAAGGATAATGAACACTAAGGAGAAATGACTATAAACTTTTGAGGATAACTCTCAATTATTGAGGGTTTATTAAAAACCAAATACCTTTTTGGATGTTTTAGATTCAAGGAATAGTATTGACAAAATATTTCCATTAATGAAGTGTCAATTTTATGGTTACTTGGGTTAAAAATGACCTATTATGATGACATGGAAAGCTATTTAATAGTAGAGGAACCAAAATTCCATAAAAACAAAATGAGATCATATCCTTCATCCCAAAGAATAATTTTTTTTTGGAAAACTACTTTTTTTTATATATTTGGTCACAAAGATATTTATTATTGGAAAAGAAGAAGTATGAATAACTTTAATTAAAGTTCAAGGAGAATGGATATGAGGATTATAAACATTATTCTATTAGAATTTTTTTCCCATTGAAAGAAGAAAATTAATAATACAATTTTATTACTTAAAATAATGAGGAGATATCCAAAATTTTATTTAAAGAATTAGAGTTTAATAGAAGGAAATAAACAAGGATCAATATATCCAAGATGATATTTCTATTAAATTAACAAATAAAAATAACACATAGATTCTTGATAGTGGGCTCTCATACCACATAACAAAGAACACAGATCTGTTAAATATTTTGAAAGATTGTGTTAATAAAACCATTCATTTGGTAATGATAGAGCTTTGAAAATCAAAGTAATTGTGATAAATTTGATTTCTAGGTATGAATTGAAAATCATATATGTTCTTTATGGGATGGATGATGATATAATATCTTGATTATAAGTTAATTATGTGACTTTTTACTTGAGGCTATATTTAATCAAACTGGTTACCTAATCAAAGGAAAAGTTATGAATTATATAATAAAAATAGAAAGACTGAATTTTAATTAGTATAAAATGGTTAACAAAGAGATTAATTTTCTTATTATAATGTAATAGGATAATAAATATATTTATTAGAGGACTATCCATATATATTAAGAAAAAATCAATAATATACCAAAGCTAAAGGCTATGGTTTATTCTAAATTTTAAGTGGGGTTGGAAAAATACAAGTGATGTGTAAATGAGAGGCAATATACCCAAGAGTAATTGGAGAAAAAAAGAATAAAATAGAAAAAAATATACTTTATTTGGTTCATACTGATGTGTGTGGTATAATGACATATCCTATAATTCATGGAGAAATATAATTTGTATTTTTTTATAAATACAACGTTACATGTTTCATTATTTTCATACAAACCAAAATAAAGTGATAGAATTCCTCAAAGGTTTCAAAGGATAGTTAAAAAGATACTGTAAGATTGATCAAAATTATTTGATCAAAAAATGGCACATAAAATACTTTTATTGAGGTAAAAAAATATTTATAGAATCATGGAATTAAATATGAGGTTTCGAAAGAGAAGTCACTATATTATAACGAAACATTGAAATATAGAATCATATGGTGAAGAATATGGAAAAACATTGATTATTTCAAGTGGTATATTATGAAATTATTTTAAAGAGACAATCAAAGTAATATTTTATACTTATAACTGAGATTTTTTAAGTCTAAAAGTAGAAAAAACACTATATTAAATGTGGAATGGATGAAAGTTTACGTTGAAACACTTCAAGATATTTATAATTAAATACTTTATTTAGAAAAAGAAACTAAATTAAAATATGGTGATGAAACTGATGAAAAAGGAATTACTCTTGGTTGAGTATCCTAATAATAAAACTTCATCGGTTTCATCAAAATATTTTAATTTAATTCCTTTTTCTAAATAAACCTTCATCAGTATTTATAATTAAATACTTTATTTAGAAAAAGGAATTAAATTAAAATATGGTGATAAAACTGATGAAGGTTTATTATTAGGATACTCAACCAAGAGTAATTACTAAAATTTATTCAACAAGAGGTTGAATAAATTGTAGAAAAAAATGATTTTAGTGTGATTAAATAGAAAGTTGAAAAAATCATGAAATTCATATTTCAACGAAATTTTTAGAGAATAAGATGAATTTGACACAAATTAATTATGTTTAAATAATCCACCACATGAAGAGGATTATAAGTCTAAATTAAAGGATAAAGTTTTTATTAGAGAATCAAACATCAACTCAAATGAGAATAATAATAAATGATATTGATGAATCAAATATAATTAGATATTTCTACTCTAACACAAACTCAAATTATGAGGAGTATTGAGCACAACAATCTATTGTCACATGGGGACTTGGTAAGTTTTTAAGAAGTTAATAAAGATGACTCATGTATTACCCACATGAATGAAGAGTTATATAAAATAATGAAAAATAAAACATAAGAGATTTTGAATAGGATAAATTATCACAACAACATTAATAATAAATGGGTTTTAAAAAATATCACGAGCATAGTAATGTGACATAGCATAAATTAAGATTGGTGTGTAAGGTATATACTTAAATCAAATTCATATATATGGAAGAAGTGTTTTCATCAATGGAGATAATTGAGTAAATTTTAATTTTCCTAGAAATATCTATCTATAGTGATGTGAAATATTATCTAAGGATTGTGAATATTACAATATTTAATGAAGTGATCAAAAAGATAGTCTATATTGAATAACTGATGGAATTTTAAATTATATCTGATGAAGAAAAAGTGTATCAATTGAAGAAATATTTATATGGATAAAAACAAGCACTATGAGCTCAGTATTTATGTTTCAACCCTTACTTGAGGAAGTTAGAATTTAAAAGTGGAGTTGCTGATCAAAACCTCTATGTCAAATCATTAAATTAAGAGAATCTTATGGTATTATTCTATGTGAATGATATTATTTTTTTGGAAAGAAAACTATAATTAGTATACAAGTTTTCTAATTTAAAGTTATTTGAGTTCGATATATCAATTATTGGTGATATTACTTTCTTTAATATAGTAAAATTTAATTAAAGGAAGGAGTTCAATTTTATTTATTATGAACATTATGCAATAAGTTTTCTAAGGAAGAATGTGATGTATGATTACAATTCGGGTTTAACCCCCATCATGGATGAAACAAAATTATGGAAAGATAAGGATGTAAAGTTTGTAGATCAAATTTTATATCATATAATTATTAGAATATTATTTTGCCTAATGTAAAAAAGGTTGGGAGTAATTTATTGTACTTTTTCAGCTATGAGATTTAAATGTAATCTGAATGATCAAAATATCAATGTTGTGGAATGAATAACAAGTCATGTTAATAAAACCTTTGATTATAGTTTGATGTTTGATATAAGAAAAGATAGATAATCAATGGGATGTTTAGATGCTACTTGGTTTTAAGGTGTAGTGGATAGAATACACATAAGTGGAAAAGATTCATTTTTTGAGAATAAATGAATTTTATAGATGATCAAGAAACCTGAGAGTACTTTTCTTAGTGAAACTGAAGTGCAACACATTTTAGATCAAATAGAATTTATAAAACTAATTTGAATGGAACAAAAATTAAACGGTCTTAGTGTAGTGGAACAATTTCCTATGGTGATTTATTTTGACAATAAAACTTTTATTGTAACACACTAAAAATCAAAAGTAGGATCATTGTATTTGATAGCGTGTATGACACACAACACCAATAGTGTAAGGGAATATAATATTCTTAGAATTTATAATATATTTACTATTTAAAAATAAATTCAATATATTTTATAGATTGAAATGAACATGACACCAAGTTAGCATTTTTCATATGCAACAACAAGTTTCTTTGATGACCTGCATTACACACAAGACTCAGTCTCACTGAATAAAAATATATTATTAAAATATTATTATTTAATATAATAAGATATAATATAGAATTTAAAGTAGATGTTTTTAATAGGATTAAGTAAATTAGGAACATATATGGATTACACAAATATTAAATGAATTCAATGGTTACTAATTAATTATAAATGAATATAATAACCACTTGAACATAAATGATATGTTTTAATAGAAATTTTTTTCATACTCACAAAGTTGTTTTATCCTAATAAATTAAATTAATTAAAATTATTGATTGATATTTACTTAATATAAATATATATTATATTCAATAAATATTTTTTTTATATTCATAAAATTAATTTGATATTCATAAGATAATAAAAACAAATTTGTATGTATAAAATGCTATATTTTTATTAAGGCACTTTTACTGCTTTTTAATGGCGCACATAATTTAAATCCAATTTTTGGAACTTTTATAAATATTATATGTTAAAATAAAAATTTTATTTGAAATTTAGACATAAAAATTATATTAGGGTGAATTTTTCATATATTTCTGTGAAGATTCATTTTTTATGAATAATGAAAAATATGGAATTTTAATTCAAAAATGATTTTTAATTTAATTTATTTGTAAGGATAAATCGTATTTTAAATTTTTTAAAGTTTAATAATATACACAACATAACAATTAATCTAATTTAGTTCATCATAATCTTTTTCAGTTTGAAATTGAATATAAATACATAGAAAACTTTTGAACATTTTTACTTTGAAAACCCACATTGTTGCCCCGTCTGTGGGATTAAATTTAAATTAACTTCTTTCACTTATGTGGTTGGAATTTTAAAAAATTTATTAAAAATTTGGAGTAATAATAATATATAATTTCTAATAAGTTAAAATTATTTTTTGACAAAAATATTAGTGAAATAAATTAAAATTAATTACAATGATTAAGGTGAAATTAAGCATAATAAGAGACTAAACCTTAAACTTATGGACCAAAAGACCTAGAAACTTGTCCAAAAACCATTTTATAGTCATATTTAGACCCTAAACTCCCCTTAATTTAATATTTAACACTATTGGATCCAATTTCAATGTGAAAATAATTGGTGGAATTCCATTTTCCAAAATTTATAGGAGTCCCACTCCTTATCCACTATAGAAAGGCCTCCTCTCCCCCACTTCCTCACACCTATAAATCCACTTTGGATCAACCAATATATGAACAAATATATCCTCAAAATACCTCACCTATTACTAGGAGCATCTCATTGGGCATAAATCAGACCAATAATGTTTTTTGTGGAAACCAAAAGGAGTATCTCAAAGAAGAGGTAACATCGTTCCTCAAGATCTTTAGTTTTATTGCATTTCTTCACCCCCTAAAATCTCATTATTCCATGATTATATAACAAAAAAAGTATACCTAATATACTTAGATGTTATTATTTTATGGGTTTTACATACAATTAAATACACCTCCATCTAATGGGTAATGAACTTACCGTTTATGTGGACGACAAACTACCGCCTTGAAAAATGATGTTGTTCGTTCTTCCTTTACCGCCTCTCATGGTTGGAATTATGAATGAAAAATTATTTACATATGTCAATATGATTTTTATATTTTATATATATGATATTTATTACTTATTTATTCTTTTTTAATTCTTTTATAACACATACCTTTATACTTTTTGTTTTGTGTAATTACAATAACATCATTTGTGGAAGTGTGGACTACCACCTCCTCAAACCAATGTGATTTGTTCACGCTATACATAGAACATATTAAGAATGATTTTCATAAACTTATGTAACATATATGGCACATATATTATACAGGAATTATAATATACATATGTATCATTTAATTTTCATTCTTTGAATAAGATAAAAAATAAAAGCAGTGTTCATGTTTACGTACCACCTACCGTCTCCATGAATGGTACGTTTCATTTCTTATATCAAAATATTATTTATTATTATAAATAAATATATAATGAATAAATATGATATTAAAATCATGGTTTAAATTCTTGAGATGATGAAACCATGATCTATTTAATAGGAACAACAAATAATAAGTCAAAACTTACACAAGAAACTAGTCAATTTAGACTAAAATAGTTAAAATAATGAAATTTTATTAACAAATGGGTTATAAGGTATTAAAATAATATTATATATGATATTATAAATATGATTGTGGTTCTGTTACAAGTTATTAACATGTTTAAATCCCTTATACAAGATGTTAAAGTATGTTCACCTAAAATGAAATACAAGGTAAGAGATTTTCATCTCACTTTTTACATCAGTGAGATAAATTTCAAGTTCACCACTTACTTATTTTGTGGGGTGTATCTACTACCATTTTTGATATATTATATCATTAATAATTTTACCTTCATGGTATTTAAAACATTAATTTAATGTTATTTCTAAATGAGGCTTATTATTTAAAATGTTTCAAAGTGGTATGGGACACTTTGAAATGTTTAAAGATTATTTTCATGAAGAATAATTTTAATGATATTTAATTTCCATTTGAAGAAATCATATTACCATTATTTAATAATAACTTTAATTTTACTCTCCTATGGTTTTTAATGAAATTTTCAATTATTAGTACCATTTTCCATGCTTTGGTACTCTAAATGTTTTAGAAAATGAATTTAAGAAAACCCGACATTATTTCCCTCTTTAGTCATAGAACCCATTTTCTTATAAAAACCATGTTTTATTCTAAAAACACTATTTTCTAAAAAAGGTTTTTGAAAATTTATTTAACCATTCCAAAATTATTTACTAAATAAATTTTTACTTGTATTTTCATTCACCCATGTTTTTAAAGGAATCTTCTTATTGCTTTCTGAACAAGTAATCTTTCTAACCCTTTCACCATGAAAAAGGAATGCTATTTTGACCTCATATGATAGGTACAGATTTAACCACCATAATTTACTTAAATATTCCTTTGTATTTTTCAATGGTTAATTTTTAAAGAAAATTTTTTTTAAATGTGATTTAAAAAAATCAATTTTTTTTTTCAAAATAAAAAGGATATTTTCCTCAAGAATGATTTTAAAATATATTTTTTATAATATTTCCATTCAACAATGAAAACCTACTTTTATTTTAGTCTACATGGGATATGTTGTATTGATACCTTCCTTAATATTACTCTAGATGGTTTTTGATTGATTTTACCTAGGTTAGTATTCACATTTAATTCCTTGATTACTTTTAATCCCCTTGAAATATTCATTTTATTATGATCATTAACATTGAATTTACCATAAACATCTATATCATTTTTTGTGGATATAATTATTTAATGAACTATATACCATTTTTCATGTGGCTTTTAATTTAAAATTTATTTGGTTATTTTGTGGAAATATTGATAAATCTGTATCCCTTATTCAATACACATGTTTGATAAGGCATATTGTTTATTTGATATAAGGAATGATTAGAACATAAAAGACATAGGTTTGAGACCATTAAAGAATTTCCTATGATTTGGGGACTAGTTAATGTAATAACCTAGATGCATATGTAGTATCCTGAGATGAAATTAGTTAGAAAAAACCCTTTGAGTTTGTTTCCAAGAGGAATAAAAGAGTTTCTACACATAGTTTTGAACTGTCTGGTGGTTTGATCTTGATAGTAGAGGTTTTTCATGTGACTTAGAAATGACATCCAATAACTAATAATTTCCTTCATTTTAGTTCATTTATTATTCATCCACGAGATTTTGTGTTGACATATCTATGGATACATTTAATTTTCTATTCATTTATTAAATGTCATGTGTTTCAGTTTCTTACATTTCCATATTTATTTAGCCTTATATAGTTATTTTAATGGAATGTGTTTCCATTTATTTACCTTACCATATTATTATTATAATTTATTCGTTAATTCTTCCACTGTACTTTACCCATACTGATCATTTTTTCCCACCCTTATTATGTTTTGTTTCCCCAGGAATCCAAGAATTGTACTAAGAAAGATATGAAATGATATGGTAGATAGAATAAATTAATTATTATTTAAAGGAAAAAAGTGAAGTTGTAATTAGGGTATTCATTTATAATACAAGGATCATTTATGCATCTATTTTACGAAGACCAATAAAATTATTGGTCCTTATATATTTGATTCCTTGAAATCATGTTAATGTATTGATTGTAGACACCATATTTGAGCCTTATGGGTTCAGGTCGATATAGTTGGTACCAGAAGAAGTTTAGTAGAAACCTTGGAAACTATATTTATAAAAAATTAGATTAGAGATAATATATATAAGGTATAATTTGAGTATAAGTATAGAATAACATCCTAAAGTTTCAATTAGATAGAGATTATATATTTTTCTAAGAAATAAATCCTTGTTTAGATACTACAAGTGGATATGGTTCTAGAATATATATACCTAGGATTAATAACTCTCAAAAGGTGTGTTAGTCCGGACTCAGTGTAACTAGGTATGTGACAAAAGCCTTAATGGGCACCTGGTTTGACACTCCCGGGGGATATGCTTAGGATAATTTATATTTTCTTTACAAACCATTGTGAAATATTTTGACAATGAATAACCTAGGTAAAACATAAGGTGTTTTATATATAATTTAATGTGTCACGATTTAGATAACCTATAAATTATTACACCTATTTTTTGTGACTATTGTTACTCACACTATTCTTTCTAGTATTAATCAATGGTTCGTAACCAAAAGAGTCAAGTTAACATTGAACATGAAGGAAAAGGTGGGGAAAATAAGAACTAAATGAGGTATTGATAGGAGTTAAGGATATTGTGTTTATGAATAATCAGTTTTCTTGAAATATAATCCATAACATATACCTTAACCAACTCTCAAAATCACCAAAGAATAGAAGGATAAAGTTTTCTATGAACTCAAGTGGTGGAGACCATGGAGTGAAGAAGGTTTTATTTCCCTCATGCATGAAATGTGGAAGGGTACACCTAGGAAAGTGTCTAAATGTAATGGGGAAATTATTTATGTGTGGGAAAGAAGGAAAAAAATAAAAATAATTACTGAGGAAAAATGAAGAGTTTGATGAAAGGAAATGAAACTAATTATAAGGAATTCTTTATAGTTTGTTCCTATAAATGTTGGGAACCTGGAAATTTCCCAATTGAATAACCTATTCTAAAGGATAAACTTAAGAACAAGGAATGATCTATGTGGAAATAAGTGAATGCAATATTTTTTTTATTAAAAACCTTAGTTAAAAAAACATTTAGTGATTAACCTTATTTCAAGTATTCTCATCATATTTATTTTGGAAATTATATTAATATGGTTTTAGAAAAGGGAATTTTTTTTGTCAGGTGACAACCAATCAAGTCTGGAAAGGTCATGGGTCTTGAAACCATGACCAAAGTTTGATTGTCAAAATTTAGAATATCTGATAATATAAAATTATTTTTTGATAAAAAATATCTGTGAAAGTGATTAAAATTGCTTACATTGATTAAGGTGAAATTAAACTTAACAAGGGATTAAACCTTAAACATAAGGGACAAAATTACATAGAAACTTGTCAAAAATCCATTTTAATGTAATATTTGTACCATATAATTTATTTAATATGATTTTGACCATTATTATATCCAATTTCAATGGGAAAAATGTGGGTGGAATTCCCTTTTCAAAAATTTACAAGAGTGCCACTCCTCCTCCACTATAAAAAGGTCTCCTCTCCTATAACTTCCTCACACCTATCAAGCCAATTTGGATCGACCAATATCTTCCCAAATAGTTACTAAAACTCTCTCCCATAATCTTAGAAGCCTATACTTTTGTGGAAATAAAATCAAGGAAGCCTTTTGGTGCAAACCAAAAGGTGTTACCCAAAAAAGAGGTAACATCGTTCCTCAAGATATTTAGTTTTATTCCCTTTATTCACCCACTAAAATCTCATTATTCCATGATTATATATAAAAATATATAATAAATATACTGATATTTTTTATGTTAATGGTTTGACCTAAAATTACACACACCTCCATCTAATTGGTAACTAACTTAGAGTTTATGTGTAAGACGAACTATAGCCTCACAAAACGATGTTATTCGTTATTCCTTTTACACCTCTAATGGTGATAATTATGATGGGAAAATTATTCATATATGATATATATGATATTATTATTTATTTAGGATTCATTATTTTTTTTAAAAATACATAACTTTATACTTTCCATTTTTTGTAAATGCGATAACATTGATTGTGGAAGTGTGAACTACTGCCTCGTCAATGCAATGTGATTCATTCACGCTATACATGGAACACATTAAGGATGATTTTAATAAAATTATTTAACATATATGAAATATATATAATAATTTAATTATAATATATATATTTATCATTTAATTTTCAATCATTTAATATGCAAATAAATTAATGTAGCATTCATGCATACATACAACCAACCGTTTCCATGAACGGTGCATGTCATTTCTTATCTCCAAATATTATTTATTATTTTAAATAAATATATATATTAGAAAATATGATATTTAAATCATGGTTATAATTCTTAATACGATGAAACCATGATCTATTTATTAGAAAAAACAAATAACAAAATAAGTTTCAAGTAAAAACTTACTCCAGAAACAAGGAAATTTATACCCGAAATAGTTAAAACAATTAATGGTTATTAATAGAAGGGTAATAAGATATTAAAAGAAGATTATATATGATATTATAAATTTGATTATAGTTTTGGTATTAGTTAGTGACATGTTTAAACCCCTTATACATGAGGTTAATGGATTTTTACACGAAAGGAAACACAGGGTAAGGGATTTTCATCTCACTTTTTACATTTGTGAGATAAATGTCATATTCACCAATTACTTATTTTGTGTGGTGCATATAATGCACCTTTTTATATATTATATCATTAATTATTTTATATTAATGGTATTTAAAATTTTCATTTAATGTTATTCCTTCATGAGTATTATTGTTTAAAATGTTTCAAAGTGGTATTGGACACTTTGGAATGTTTAAAGATTATTTTCCTCAATAATAATTTCAACAATTTTTCATTTCTATTTGAGGAAATAATATGACCATTTTCCAATAAACCCTTTAAGTTTCCTCTCCTATGGTTATTGAAGAACGTTTTTCAGTATTAGTACAATTTTCCACTCTTTAGTACTCAAAATTGTTTAGAAAATGATTTGAAGAAAACCCAACTTTATTCCTATATTTAGTTGGAGAACTAGTTTTCTTTTAAAAACCCTGTTTTCTAAAAAGGTTTTCAGTTTTTTTCAATCATTACAAAAATTATTTATTACATACATTTTTATGCTGTTTTATTTTACCCATGTTTTCAAAGGAATATTCTTGTCCCTTTCCAAATAATGCATCTTTCTAATATTTTCACTGTACAAAAGGAATGTTCTTTTCACCTCATATGACATGTAAGGATTTACCCACTTTCATTTCTTTGAATCTTACCTTTTACCTTTAAAAGGTAATTTTTTATATAAAATGTTTTTAAAAGTTATTTTAAAAGAAAAATATTTTCAACATGTTTTTCAAAATAAAAAAGATATTTTCCTCAAGAATTTTTTTAAAATATATTTTTATAATATTTTTATTCATCAATGAAAAAAACCCCTTTATTTTACTTCAATTGGGATATTTCTTATTCATACCATACTTAATCCTCATCTAGATGGTTTATAATTGATATGGACAAGGATAGTATTCAAATTTACTTATATTATTTCTTTTATCCCCCTAAAATATTTATTTTCCTATGATAATTTGACATTGAATTTACACTAAATATCCATATCATTTTTCATAGATATGATTATTTCTTGAAACATATACCATTTTTTATATGGTGTAAACTTTGAAATTAATTTCATTATTTGGAGAAATATTGATAAATATGCATCCTTTATTCAATACCAATATTTGATATGGAATATTTTTTATTTAATATGAGAAATTATTAGGACATGAAAGAAAAATGTTGGGGGCCATTTAAAGTATTCCCTTTGGGTTGGTACTGGTTAATGTAATCCCCTAGATGCATCAATAGTTTAGTGAGATGAAATTCGTTAGCAATAAACCCTTCGAGTTTTTTTTCCAAGAATAATAGATGGGTTTCTACCCATAATTTTAAACTATCTAAAGGATAGATTTTGATAGTAGAGGTTTTCGTGTTCCTTAAATACGATGTCCAATAATTAAGAATTTCCTTAATTTTGGTTCATTTATTATTCATACATGGTATTTTGTATCGAAATATCTATAGATTCATTTCATTTTTAGTTCATTTATTACATGTTATGCATTTCAGTTTTTTACCTTACCATATTTATTTTTACTTATCTAGTTATTTAGATAGAATGTGTTTCCAATTATTTACCTTTAAATTTGATTATTCTAATTTATTCATTAATTATTATATTGTAATTTACCCTTACTGTGAATTTGAGATCACCCTTATTATATTTCCTTGCCCTATAAATCCAAGAAGTGTACTAAGAAAGATATTAAAGGATATTCTATTTATAATACAGTTATTATACTCAAAATAAAAAATTATGTTATAATTAGTGTACTAATTTGTAATAAAAGGATCATGAATGTATATGGTTTACCAAGAATACTAAAATGACTGGTCTTTCAATATTTGATTCATTATAATCATGAAAATGTGATTAATTGCAGACACTAGATCTGGGCCTTCTAGGGTTAGGTCACAACATTTATTACGTTAATGAAGAATCTAGCACAATAATCTCAAATGAATAATATTGATATTTAATATAAATTTATCTTAGAAAATGTGAAGTAATTATAAAGTTGAATCCTATTAGAACACATCAACTTATGGTAAGAATATTAAGAAAACCTCTACTCACACTCGTATTTTTAAAGAATTGGTTTAATTTTGGTATTCAATATCCCCCTCAGCTTGAGGAGGTTTGGTAAATCACCTATTCATATATTATTTTATTTCATTACTTGGTTTTTCATGTTTACAATAACTTTAACATTTAGGATTATTTTCAAAGGGAGTTAAATTGGTGAAATTGGAGAGATGAGGAAATCTGATGTTTGGAATTTAATATATGGAATGGTCAATAATTGAAATAAAATATTGATGAAACTTAATAATTATAATTAAATAAGAACTATATTATCAAGTTGAGTTAAATTATATTTCTCATATCAACGGGGATGTGAATCTAATCTTAAGGGGAGTAAATTGGTGTTAGATAACATAAGAGATAAGGTTTATGAGGATCAAAATGAAGGAATTAATAAAAACAAAGAGATTTATAAGAATTTAATGATCTAAAATTGGTTCATTAAGGATAAATAATTATGGAATAAATGTTTATATTGATCTCATATTTTGAATAATAATAATTTCTCACATTTAATTAGAGTGATAGTTGAGTTTTCTCTTACAATTCAGTTTTATAAACAATAAGGATATTTGAATTTCACTTTTTTAATTTATGATACACAGGATTTCAAAAAAACCAAATGTGGAAGAATATAGAACCAATGTCATAGATAATGTTGGAATTAATGATATTCAAGATAAGTTTGTTGAAAATGATTAAAATTGGTTACATTTATTAGATACTAGATTTACTAATTGAATTATTTCATGAACCAAATGAGGTTACCCCTAATCTAGATACCTGGTCTAATTTCTAGAATGTCTTGAATCGTGATCCTAATTTCCAGGGAAAAGTTCCAAGACTTGGTGAGATCACTAAGAGGGAGAAGAGGAAATTAGTGATCCGTTTCTTTTTTGAATTTATTCCCTTTAAATTAAACCTAAGTGACTTTTTAAAGTCGGATACTCTCTTTATTGTGTCTCTGAGACTTACTCAAGTGATAAAATAAATAAATATAAAAAAAATAATATTTAAAAGTTTTAAACATGAAATCTTACTCATTTTCATGTTCATATTGAGTTTCTAGACCTTTTTTCTCTACTATAAATGAATAAGAGTACAAGTATATAATATCCCTTGAAAATATTATCAAAAAATCTATTGAAATTCTTGATCTCAAAAGTTTTAGTATCTATTTATTAATTATTTCTTTATAATATATCTTTATAGTTTAAATAATATCATGAAAGGGTTTTGGAAATATCATAATGGGGTTTTCATACAGCTTCATGAAATTTATTAAAAAATCTTACAAAAAAACTCCCTTAAAAAGGTCTCTAATTGTGTCTGCCTTTTTACATAGTAGGAATGTTTTCCTTGTTATCCTTAAAATACTTGCATCCAGATGACCAACATGATCACTTGTCCTTGATCACCCTCTTCACCTAATGATATTATGATATCATAGGTTATAAAAGTGGTTTCAACTTCTCACATTCTCCTCATATTTGACATAGTCTACTTTGTGTTAGCCTCCTCTTCCTTCTTCTTTTTCAAAAAACAAGGTTTTCCTAGATGTAATCAGACTCTCCTACCTCAATACACAATAATTATCTCTTTTTCTCCAGTTCTAGGTTATCTATTAATTCTTAATAGCTTCTTTCTCTTCGCCACGAACCTTGTAATTCATAGAATTATCAAGAATATAATTTGAATATTATTTCTATAATAAATATAGAAATTACAATTTAATTATAGTAGGATATTTTTAATTAAATTCCCATTAAAATTCAAGTTAATTTATTTCCTTTAATACTCCTTAAGACTCAATATTTTATTCTATACATGATCTATGAATATCATGATCTTCTTACTCCGAAAATTCTTTTTTAGTTATGATAAAATATTCTCTTTGTGTGCATAGTGAATGCATTATGGCATGGAATTGTATCTTGTATATGTTTCTATATTTCATTACACGTTTTCTTTTTTAATTTTAGTAAATTAGAAGTGTTTTTTGATAATTATTCCAATTAATTAGTTAATTATTGTAAGTGTTTAATTTATTATTGAAGTATTAAATTAATGATTTTTATGGTTAATAAGTTTTTTTTAATGTTTAAACTTTTAGTTATTTAAAGATTTGATTCATTATGAAATTATTATTCCTCTTTAAAAATATTATTTCTAAGTGTTTTTGTTAATATTTGTATTATGTGAATTTAATATTTTATTCCTTTTTTATTAACTTATTAATTAATTATTTAAAGTAAATGTGTATTTAATTTCTAACCTTTATTTATTTTAAAATTTTATTGAGTTAAAATTTAATTTCTTAAATTTTGTATTTAAAATGAATAATATTTTTTAAATTTATTTAATTAATAAATAAATAGAATTTAAATTTATCATTTTTAATCTTTTATTTTTATATTTTAATATTTTGTAACTTTTAAATTTATTTTCATTATATTAATTGATTTAATTATATTTTGTGTTTATTTTTTGAATTTATAAATATTTTGAATTTTTATTTTCACTAACTATTCAATTATGAGTGTTAAATCGGCCGTGTAAAGGAATTGGATGGCTTGTGTTAATGTAGTTGAGAGGATATGTAAGGGGAGCTATGAGATTTTAAGACTCATGTAAGGGTAACACTGTCTTCGTAAAGGTATAAATGCTAGCTATGTAAGGGTAAGGGACAGATATGTATGGGTACACTTGGTCACATCAAGTTACCGAGTGTTTCATGGTACCTACATAAGGGTGGTGGTCGACACCTGTAATGGTAGTGTCTAACCTATGTACAGGGATATAGAGGCTCATGTAAAAGTAATTAAACCTACATAAAGGTTAGTAGAGACCTGTATAAAGGTCACAGAGGCTCGAAAGAGGCTACCCAGTGTTTCAAACGAGTTGTGTAAGGGTTAGGACAATGGGTCAATAGTTATGTAAGGGTAGACCCTCAACTTTATCAAGGGTCCTCCATTTTTCAAATGCACTCCATAAATCTAATTTACTATTAAAAATTATTACTATGAATGATTAAAACATGGGAACATACCCTAAATTCTCAACATCCTTCAAATCAAGGCATGCACGAAGATGATCCTAAAGAGGAAGAGTTTTTTATGATTCAATAAGATGAAACTCAACTTCATTAAAAGGGAAAGTAATCATAGAATTAAAATACTAATGTGGAAGTGTTAGTGAGGAAAGTGTAGATATTTGAAGAGTGTAGGTTAGAGATAGATTTGAGTGCACTCTCAAAGTAGAAATCAATAGAGATGGAGAAAGGGAAAGAAAACGATTTCGATAGAGAAGCTTCTTTTCTTTTAATCCTCTTAATATCTTCTTTTTTTGAGATCTATTATCTTGAATATATATATTTTACTAAAATTTTAAATATTCATACATAATTTACATTAGGGTAATTGGATTGCATCAGATAGACAGTCTTTATCTATTTTAATTTCATCTTTATAATTGTGTATGTGTGACTAAAGTATAGTGTACATAATTTCATTCTTGATGAGTATATTTTCTGTAATATTCAAAGTACCGATAGTAGTTGATAAAAATTATTTTCACCTCTGAGTATCATACAAATTAACAAAAATTGGAAAATGATTATGAACCTATTCTCTATTATTCAACAATTCCTTTCTTGATTTTTTTGGATTGATAATCTTTTAGGAGAGTCCACTATACTGTGGAGATCTTTTAATGAAAGGTAGGTTTTTTAACACACATTATTTATAGTCACTAACATAGTTTTGTGGTTTAATTTTTTTTATAATTTACCATTTTCAATAATTTTAGAACAATTCGATCTGCCCAATATCAAAAACTATTAGTTTTTTTCTCTTGAACATTTATCTTTATTCACACAAAAGCCTTCATATATCCATTTCCACTATTATAGTTTTCTTTTATTTTCTTCATTTTACAAAGTTGAACATTTATATTTAACCTTTTCTATAGAATAATAAACTCATACTTCTACTATATTTGTTATATTCATTTTATAAGTAAAATAATTTTTCACATTTTCAATGACGATATGCCAAATTTTAGTGCCTTTTTCAATGAATGTGCATATAATCAACCTAAAGAAAATATATTTTAAAATAAATATGATGAAAATATCGTAAATATACTTGAAATCATTTTCAAGTGTTATTTTTTTACTATTTGAACCAGAAATAATGTGTACATAAGGGATATGTATAAATCAAGATTAAACAAAAAATTACTAAAATAAACTTATGTTTTGATTCCCTTAAGAAAAATAATAATTCTAAAATGGAAAACCAAAATATAGAAAATTTAGAGATTTTCGGTGGAAAATTAAAATCTACTTGTACCTCAACCTAGGAATTAGAATTTATAGAATCCTAATATTAGGGATTTCCATCCTCTGAATGTTTCAAATAACCCTTCTTGCATACAATTCTCCCTTAGGTGCAGAAATTACAAGATAAAGAAATATTACCTCTCTATGATACCCACTTTTTCGGGTTAGCCCTATAATGATCCTCTTGCATTCATTATGGATTTTATGGTTTGGTACAATAATTACCATTACATGGGTTGAATTATAAGGAGATTAGGTTGAGAGTCTTTACATTCTCCATGAAAAATAGGTCTTTAGAGATGGTATAAACTTTTCAATTCCATTGTTACCAAGTTTTATCCTAGAAACACTAAAAAAAAGTGATATATAAAATCAACTATTTTATTCAATATAAGGATGAAAATTTCCATGAGGCTTGGAATGTATTTAGATAATTTCTTATATAAATTCACAATAACTAAATTTTCTATCATCTATTTATGGATAAATTCTATAATACCCTCAATTCTTAAATTAAAAGTATTTTTTATCAATATTATGCTGGTGATTTTTTGGACACGACAACAGATGATCTCACGAAAGTGTATAACAAACTATCACAAAATTCCCAATACAAAATCACAAGGAATAGATTTATTAATAGAGATAAAACTAACACCCAAAAAATTATAGTTAATGAGAATTCATGTAGGGAGTAGTGTTTTCATTTTGTGATGTTTGGTAACTCTCAAAATTGTTTTACTAACCTTAATCTCTTTGTGTTTCATAAATTGAGTGCCTTATATTTTGGATTTATGGATAAAAACCATGATTTCAATGACACATTCTCAAATTAGTAAAATACCGGATACAAAAATCACCCAAATCTATATTGGCAATAAAAAGAAAAATTGAAACTTGTTACTCGTCCTAGTTGCTCATTTTATCCAATAAATCAATTTCAAAATACTACTAGACCATAAAATTATAATTCTAAATAAGAGGGGTTAGTGGGGTAGTTGATTACCAAATATTATTCTCAACAATTCAGAATCAACAATCTGAAAGTTAAAATGGGACAAATGGATAGGGACTTACGAGGAAGAGACAAAGTTAAATTTGTTAGTATGAGAATGCTTAATCCTAGAGATAATATGATGGATATAACAACTAGGTTAGGTTTGAAAACACATGGTCCAGTTAAGAAACAAAGTAGGGATGAAAAAAATATTGTACAAGCTAAATCTAAAAAGGAAAATATAGAAAACATCAAATCTGGAAATATGGACAATAAGGCCTAACACGAAAAAATTAAGAATCTTCAACTAAAAAATTTAACGAACAAAGAAAAATTAAGTGAGAACTAGTCAAATAATGAAAGAGAAAGGTGAGTTTTGAGGATGATAAGAGTGAACAACCTTTTTGAAGAATAATGCTTCTCATGTTCCTTTTTCTAAAAGGTTTAAAATAAATGAACCATATTCCATGAAATTCCATTAATTGTTTTAGATATTTAATGTTAATATCTTTTTTATAGATAATTTTAAAAAAGTTCATTCTTGCATTAAATTTATCAAAATATTCTTAACTAATAAGAGGCGTTAGAGTGATATTTCAACTACTTATTTGAATAAGGATTATAATAATATTTTTTTAAAACAATTCCTCCAAAATTGAAGGACCATGCATCTTTTTTCATTTCATGAAAAATTGGATCAAGTGAGAAGATTAGGGGATTGTGTGACTTAGGTTCTAGAATCAACCTTATGCCTTACTCCTTAAACAAAAATTTGGTTATTAGGGAGTTGAAAGAAAATTCAGTTTCACTGTAATTAGCTGATAGATCACTTTACTAACATTATGGAGGGGTATATTACATGTTAGTTTATATAGGAAAGCTCAAAATCCCCACTTATTTTCATATTATTAAAATAGATAGTGATAATAAAGTCCCAATCATTATAGGAAGTCCATTTTTGTCCACTTATGGGGATGCTATTGATGTGTATAAGGGAAAAGTAACCCTTCAGTTTGGTGAGGATCAAGATGAGTTTCATGTTTTTAAAGAGTCTAAACTCATGGTGAGTTAAAAATTGATTGATATATCTAAAAAAGTTTTTAGAGTTGATATTTGGGAAGAAAATACTCACTATTAGGATGATTTAGTCAAATAATTAGTTAATGAATATTTTTAAGTGATTTTTTTATTCTAAATCCACTAGAGATCTTAAAATTATAGATTATATTGATATAAATCTTAGGGAAATGATTTCAAATAACCAAGAGACTATTAAACTTAGACAAGTCTTTATTTTTAGAGTATCACTTAGGCTTCCAACCCATCCCTTCAATAATCTTTTTTAAGGAATCCTATTCCCATGAATCAAATACAGAGATAAAGATGTAAGTTCTTGTTTCCGAGTTGTGTGAACATGAGTATGAGTATTTTTTAGATGAGTTTGAGAGTTTGGTTTTGGAGCCAAGGTTGTTATTTACTGTAAATGGAGTATGGTTTGTGTTTATTGTCAATCCTTACATGGAAGATCATGGAGTTCATAAGGAAAGTTATTTTATAGTTCAAACTAACAACAAAATTTAAGGTGACATCATTTATCAGTGTTTTACAAATTTTTGGGGTCCAAAATTTGGAGGATGACTTATATCATGAAAAGTGGATTTCATTGAAGGACTTATAAAAATATGGAATATGCATGATTTTAATGAAGATTGGATATTTGAATTGTTTTTTGGGAAGGATAAAATATAATTTATGGTGATCTACGTGATAACAATGAGTATCACGAACATGAAGAATTGGTACATTGTGAATGGTGACAATGATATTTGGGATTATAAGAATCGGAGAACTGTGGCACACAATGGTTTGACAGAAAGATCTATAGTTATAATGATCATCACAATTGACAAATTTACATAGAGTTTCATGACAGGAGGAGCACCATGATGATATTTTTGAATGATCAGGAAAATACACTAAGAGGTGATGAAGCATTGTTAATAGTTGAGACTATAAATATGAGGATACCCCTCTTTACTTGGTTTGAATTTTTCTAAGGAAAATATGAAATCACTCTAATTTCAAAAATCCATAGGAGATCCACAAAATTAACATTCTAAGTGATATTGATCATCGAAAAAGGATGATATGTCTTGACTGATGATAATTATTTTTGATTATAGGGTGATTCACAATGATAGGTTATTCTAGGTTAACTCAGTGAGCTTCACGAAGGAGTTTTTTCCATGATGGTAGGGGTGATTTGTGAATACAGTTTCTTCCACTAAGGTAGTAAGATTCGCGAAGCCAGTGAGCTTCATAAAGGAGCTTCATGAAAGGAATTTTTGAATATAATTTTTTTGTTCAGTGTATAAGGATATAAAAAGAGAATCAACTCAAGTACTTGATGCATGAAGAGTCTCATTATAAGATAGGGATATAGACTTTAATGACAATCCATTAAAGTGACCTTCAAGTTGATAAAATGAGTTAGAATTCTCTCAAAGTAGTGAGATCAGGGGATTTGATAGAAATGTTCTGAGGGGTACAGTGTGCTTTCTCTAAACCCTTGTAAAGGAAGTTTGTTTGGAATAGAGTGATTGAGTCAAAACTTCTTTATTCCACATATAGTGAAGATTAGTTGATTTAGGTCCAACTAATACACTATCACCGTATGTTCCTTGGACCAGCCCTTAGTGGTGAACTAATTAAAATTGTTGTGTTGTGTTGCTACTATTGAATGTTTTCATTACCGCACATTACCATTAGACATGTTTAATAGGTTCCTACCAACATGGGAAAAAGATCCATCACTTGAGAAAAAACAAATTTGACACCCTGATTCACCCCACCCCTCTCAGGGTGTTCTGGGGTCCTTTGTTTGGAAATCTCAAATATTAGAGAGAATTTTTGGTCAATTAATTTTGAAAAAATAAATGATTTCCAATTGAACTAATATAATTTCTAGTAAGTTTCACAATCTCTATTTTGAACCCACTCATGACATTTTTCAACAAATTACTGAGAAATTCAATTCATTTGATTCTTATTTTAACTTTTAAAAATATATTTTCTGTGTATAATTTGAAACCTATGGTTAGAAGAATTATGATATTTCATTTTAAAATGAACTTTTTGTGGAATACCAGTTGAGATAAGTTATATACTCTGTGGATGGGGTGAATCTGTGTATGTGTCATATTATAATTTTTTTTCAATCTCTTCTTCTCAATCTTAACTCTTTTACTATTATGTGATGATTATCCTATTTTATATGTATCTATTTCTATTTATTCATTCAATAAGCACAAAAGAACCCATACACACACACACAAGACATTATGATTTATAAGGCTCACCTTTAAAAATAAAATCTCAGTCCTTTGTATGGTTTGGATTCCTCCAAGACCATACAATCCACTAACACCATCCCATGTATATAATTGGGATGGTTTTATCCTTGCGCCTATATTTAGTGCATCTCGTACTCTATAGCATCTTTCTGATTATTTATAATATCATCTTTATAGTTTATAATAAAGTATAATAACAACAAGAAATTCTAACACCAATTGAAAATACTAACTTGTTATTGAAGTTCTATTTCCCTTCTTATTCTTATACTTTCACTTATATAGCTACATATAAGGATTTCTTCTCTTAAATTGCATGAAAATTGAAATGAACACACTTATTTCAAAGAATCAAGTTGTCACTACCCTTCATTATTAGCATAAATACTTATTATTATTCTTCATTGTAAAATATATTTTTTCAAAACACCTTTTCTTCTCCTTATTTATTCTTCAACATTAGTGCTTCACTAAATTCCATTGTATCTTTATTAATTTTATTCAAAACATATAAATTATAAAAAAGTATTAGTTTCAGATCACTTTCCTTATTTTTTTTAATTGAAAATTAAATGTATATAATAGATAAACTCTTATATACATTTAGGGATCTTAAATTGATTATATTCACAATCTTCTCTATATTTATTCTCTTTAATTCTGTTGTGTATATAATAGTTTTTCACAATATCCTTCAAATTACATTATTTTGAATTTTAATTTCAAATTCGAATTAGATCCACCTAATTATTCTTCAAAATAATCCTTCAGATCTTTTTTTATTTATATCCTTTTCATCTAATTCAAATTGGTTATTATTATAGACTAAAATAACTACAAAAAAATCAGATGAATCCAAGTCATAAATATGATTCAAATCTACCAAGGATCCACTTCTATGATTTGGTCAATGGGACTATGATGTAGCCCAAAATTTTTAAGTTGATTTTACATTATTACTACACTTGGATGTGACATAGTCAATGTGTTGTGGCATGGAGGTACCAATATTTCCAAAAACACTGAAATATATCCAATACACTCAATATAATGGTATGGTCACTACAATATTGGCATTCATGATTTCACATGACTATAACATGGTTCTGTTTTGTGGTTTGGAGGTCCTAATATTTCCAGAACAACTAAAATCTAGCTATCACTACTATAAAGCATTACCATCTCACTAATTTACAGTTAATCTTCCATATTCTTGACTATGGAGTAGTAGAAGGGATGTGATATGGAGGTAACTAAATATCTAGAACAATAAAAATTCATCCAAAACCTCTCTATGGTGAGGTCTAGTCACTAAAAAGTTGTCCTTAAATCATTATCTTGACAAAGACATTCTTATAGATATGTGGCATGGAGTTCTAAAACTACAAGAACCATGAGATTATATATAGTAGTTCTATATAGTGTAGTGTCCCCACTACAGTGTGGAGGTCCTAAATTTTCTAGTTCTATTAAAAAGAGACCATTCATCCTCTATTGTGTTTTCCTTTATTATATCCTAGATAAATATATTGGAGTCTCCTATATAGAATTTAAACATAATATATAGAGTGGTACTCTATTTCATACCCAACACCACGAGTTTCTACGATGCAGTTTGACTCCTTCAGAAAAATATTTGTGGCATTGTTCAATGTTCTGCATCATGGTCCTTCAATTCCATTACTAATACAAATCTAAACTTATTCTACATCTATAATACTAGTATCATGAACTAAATTAATGATTTATATAAACACATAATATTATTTCACATGTAATCAAATGATTTTTAAATTGAAATCTTTATCCATAGACATTTCTCTTTAATAACCTTGTATGGATCACCGTCAAATGTCTTCATCATAGAGAGAGTAAGATCATATCCATGGAACTCCAAATATTCAAATAAAATTTGTCTTTAATATATCAAGTACTTCCAAGTCAATAACATTAAACCAACTTCCAAACAAATCAACCAAGATATATCATCCAGTGTTGAAACATTTAGAGACAAAGAGACACTTACTAGGGAATAGTTCTTCATCAAGTTTGAATTATTTATACCCAATGATTCATAACCATGATCAGTACACCCAAAGAACTTATCCTTCATGATAAATACATCCAAGACACTTATTATTTATCAATAAACATTCATTCTTAAACTAATAACATCTTTTAGGATACACTTCAACTTTCCTTTAACATGCTTGGGGTGTCTTCATCAACATATTGAAATCATTGAATGCTCCTTCTTCATTGAAAATTTCATTTCAAATTACATTGAAAATAATTAAAAATCATAAAAAATGGGCTCAATAAACCCCCCTTTGGTATTTATTTTCAATTCCCATTTAAAATGACGTGTCAATATGTGAAAATAAAACTTTTTCTTTATCTCCCCTAAACTTATAAACATTAATTTCAATATATCTCCACTTTCTCATCAAACATTTTAATTTTACTTTTTACTACCATTATTGACAATAAACACAACATATTTGGGAAAGGTTATCAATTCGTACTTGGAAATATTCCATTAACCATTACACTCTAAGTCTATTAAGACATGATTAATATAGAAAATAAGAGTGTTTTATTTAGACAACTAAGCTTCCCATAATTAATTTAATTGATACCAATTAGAAATGAAACCACTTATAATCAATATTAATGATATTTAAAATAATTATAGGATGAAAATATTGATGATATTTCTTGAGATACCAATTCTGATACACATTTCTAAAGAATTTTATAAACCTATATTCTTTGTACTAACTTTACCACAAAGGTTAAAACAATTACATATAACAAGATACAATGGCCTCTAGAACTTATTTAAATATCCAATTTTGGACATTGATTAAAATTCCCCCCCATTATGTTAGAATACAATGTTTATTTTCAAGGATGATAGATTATAATAACATACCTTTTTCAATGACACCACCTCCAAGAACTTTCTAGAAAATTTCATATTTTCAGGAGCAAATATTTTCATGAAGATTATTTATAATTCTTCACTAGTCTCACCATTAAGGGAAACATCATTTAGTATCTTCATAATGGTGAATTTAATTAAGTATAGATTCCAAGAAGTTCTAATATTATAATATTTAAAAAATGTAATTTGTTATGTCATTGTATAGTGTTGATTACTTCCACATCTTCAACAAGGATAAATTTTTTTATGCATAAACTTAAGAATAAATAGATCACTCCAGGTTGGAATCTTTATATTCTTGTTGTAAAAGGATAAAAAAACATATTAAAACTTCATCAAAGATGATTTTCCATCAGTTTTTTATTTTAATTCAAATTGAGAAATCATTCAAAGATAGTGAATTATTCATATTTTCTATCCATAATTGATAACATATTCATTTTCATAGGTTCTCTCCTAGAGAACATACTTAAACTTCAATTCAATGTATTGTAAGTACAAATACAATATACAAGTGTTAAGGGAATAATTTTGATTTCTTTTCTCCTGGATGTGAATAAAAAGGTTGAGGGAATTTTCTAAACCAAGTTATTACATTTTCTCTTATATTCATGTTTCCACAACTGATTTTCAAATATGATTTTTCCTTTGGAGTCATGGATGTCAATAATTATTCTATTACATTATGTGATATAATTATTCTCCTTTTATACATCAAATTATATGCATCTCAGGATGAAATATTTATTATCTTTAAGGATTCTTCTTATGATGGAAATGTGGTTAAAATTTTTTTGGCAATGTATATAGCTTCAATTCATCTCTCCCAAAAAAATTATATAACAGAAGAGTTTTTATTTATTGATAACCTCTCATAAAATTAAAATTATTCATGTGGATACTTATATTTACCTTTATCACTAGCTTTTGATTATGCTATTTTAAATGTCCTTTCATTCTCTAAATATTCTTTCTAAACCACAAGAATGAATTTAGGTATACTTGAATCATTCTCGGAGTTTCCACATGGATTTTTATGAGTTTTATTCACATTAGAATCTTTAGATGTGATGCTCCTTATATTCCTTCTAAATGTGTTTTGAATTTGAATTATATTCAACTAATTGTTTAGGGATCTTCCATTTGTCTTCTTTGTCATCTTGGGAGAATTCTATTTTGTTGAATTCTTTAACTTTTGTCCTAAGGACTAATCTCGATTATTATATTGTCTTCTCTATAACAACCCTGCTCTTTATTTCACACAGAAGGATAACTTATTACATAAAATATTCACTTGTTAAAACATATAAGATTGAGAGGTCTCGTGTATTTGGGGATTAGGAACATTACATAGCAATTTAAAACATGAAAAACACATCTTTATAGAAAACGTCTTTTACATGACCACACACATTCCTTCGTACTTAGCATTGAATGGGATATCCTAAGGACATGCATAAGAAAAGGGTGATATATAAAGACTAGTAAGGGAGTAAAAAAGACATAACATGAATAATACAATACATCTTAGGCAATAGGCATATCAATGGATCAGAAGAGAAACATGAACATAAAGGCATGATATCACATGATTATCATAACATGGAAATATGGCATCAAAATTTAACATGATATTAGCATGATACAAGGATCATTACACATGGAGCATGAGTAAAACCTCATTGAACAGGAATTATCATGATTAAACCCTCATTTCACTTAGCATATCATGATTTTAATCTTTACCCAATTCATTGGAGCGCTATCAGGGCACACCCTTCTTAATCATTCATTTTCATGCATAAGTGTTCCGTATGGATCATATAACATGGATTTATTAAAGAAAATAATTTATTCCAAGATAAAGGATTGTGGAATTAATACATGAAACTATATAATCAATAGGTAAATGTTCATAAAGGTGAATACCCTTGATAGATAAAGGGGCATGATATTCACTACACAATGACTTTGGCTTGGAAAATTGCAATGCAATATCAGTAACATAACGGCGTGACATAAAAATTCAAAAAATTGGTTAATGAGAGATAAATGGGTGTATAATAATATTTACATGAAATTTATAGTAATTGGGTAATATAGATACATGTACCATCATATTTAATGGAATTTATATTCATAATACAAAACAGTTTCTTGAATCTAAATGAGAAGAGAGAAATTCCGTACGTAATTTCGGCATGGTAACAGGTGTACATGGGAGGCATTAATGAGAGATAAAGAGGTATATAATAATTGAAACAGAATGAGGGAAGTATTGGGGAGGTGATAAATAATACCCCAACATTTTTAATTGAAAATCCAAAGGTATATAAACCTAATGAAATTTCGACAAAAATGAGAATGGAATAAATCCCTTACTTGGAAGTGTGATCCCAAAGGCTTGAGTTAGGCTTGAGAGAGGATTCTTGGGAGCTTGTGGTGCCTTTGAAGGATTATAGAGATATGAGGGTAGAGTTAGGTTGATCTTCAAAGGTTTTGAGTGAATAGGAGTGGGATCTTTGGTGGGTTTATATAAAAAAAGAGAGGGAACTCTTTATTATTTAGGTTTTGGACACCAAACATTAAACTAATAAAAACCACAAACAAACCCATGATTATTGCCCATGTTTTTTTCCAAAGGGGAGTTTAAATAATTATTTTATAATACCAATGGTAGAACTTCTTAAAATATTAGTCTTGGTTATGTGGAGGTGATTCACACTCTCAAGGAAATCATTTTAAAAAGTTAAAATGTTTTATAAGTCTTGGAGGGTCCACTAAGACTATGTAAAATTAATCAAACAAATATAAAATCACATTATTTTATAGGTAAAACATATATTGGACAAAAAACTATTTTATCGTATTTTATTACATCACTATTGGGTCATTAGGATGTCATAAAACACATTATATATTTAAATGGTATTTAATTTTTACCCAAAAATTCGAATCTCTCAAAAAATTATGAAAAATTCACCATTGGACAATTTCAACATTCGGATTCCAAAAATAATATTCATTTTATCCAAATAATTTTTGAAATATGTTAATTTTCTCTTTTAAAATTGACATTTATTGAAGATTCATGGGTTTTGACAAAAAATAGTTTTCAAACATTGATAAAAATTACAATTGTATTCATAAAAATTATACGATAATTTATATTTAATAAAAATTAATTTAGTAATAAATTTTTATTAAAAGATTGTTTGATTCAAAAATCCATTAATTCATCAAAATAGATTTCTTAATTGAATATTAAAAATACTATTTGTGCTTTAAAAACCATTTACAAGGTAACAATAAAATAAAGATATATTCTTTATACAAAAATAAATCACAAAATCATGGTGTTAAGGTCTTGTTACATATCCCATTATAACACATGCATAAGACCTAAGGGTAAGGTATGAGATGGTGATAGAATCTTGGGGTGGCTCGGATAATATTTCTCGGGTGGTAAAATCTATTAACTTCCACTTATCCTGTATGCGATTACGTTCAAGCTTAATGTGTTGTAGGACAACTTGGGCTTAGTCAAGAGAGAAGACCAGTGATGCCAACTCATTTCTGAGATCCGATAAATGGGCTTCGTATGGAGAAATTCTACTGGATGAGGTCATTACTTCCTTTTTCTAAGTAAATTGGATTTGTTAAAGCCTTATATTTGTAATAATCATGTGGTCACTGTTCAATGTCTATATTAGAAATGGTAAAAATTATTCACGGTATTCTAAAATCCAAAAAAAATAAAACGAAAGAAATTAATATGTTTTATATAACCATTTTACATAATAATAAATTTAATTAAATCAAGAGGAATTTTCATTAATAAAAGTTTGGGTCGTTACAATCTTCCCCCCTGAAGAAATTTCACCCTCTAAATTTTATTTTCCCACACTAAAACAGATGCGGGTAACTCTACCTCATCACTTCCTCTGATTCCCACGTTGGTTCTTCAAACTTGTGGTTTTTCCGCAACACATTGATGAGGGGCATAGTATTATTTCATATTACTTTTTCCCTATGATCTAAGATCTTCACCAGCTTAAATTCATAGTAGAGGTAATTATCTAATGGTACCACCTCTAGATTGAGTACATGTGATGGGTTAGGTATGTACTTCCTCAAGAGTGATACATGGAACACCTCATTCACTTGAGATAGGTTCGGTGGGAGTGCTAGTTGATAGGCCACTACTACAATGCGATCAAGGATCTCAAAAGGTCCAATGTTCCTTGGACTAAGCTTTACCATATTCCCAAATATCATAACTCTATTACATGGTGATATGAAGAGAAATACCATGTCTCTAACATCAAACTCTAGGTTTTGTCAATGATTATCAGCATAGCTCTTTTGTCGACTCCGAGTAGCTTTAATGTGCTGCTAGATGGTCTTAACATTATCTACCATTTCTTTGACCATTTCTAGACCTAGGAGTTTTTTCTCCCCAACTTCATCCCAACATGTTGGTGTTCTTAACCTCTTCCCATAAAGGGATTAATAAGGATTAATTTGGATTCTTGAGTGGAAACCATTATTGTAATTGAACTCAACCAGAGGAAGATGTTGATCCCATCCTCCTTTTAAGTTTATTGAGAATTCTCTCAACATGTCCTCAAGTTTTTGGATAGTCAGCTCAGATTGACCATCAGTTTGAGGATGATAAGCCATACTAAAGTTCACCTCTATATTCAGAGAATGTTAAAGACTCTTCTACAACATAGAGGTGAATCTTGGATCTCGATCAGATACAATAGATAGTGGTACTCCATGCATCCTTACAACTTCTCTGATATATATTTGTTCGAGTTGATCCAATGAGAAATCCTCTTAAATTGACATGAAGTGAGAAGTATTTATAAGATGATCTGAAACAACCTAGATAGCATTATTTCCTTTGGATGTATTCGTAAGTCCAGTAACAACATCCATGGTAATGTTCTCCCATTTCCATACTAATATTGGTAATGGTGGCATCATCCCCTTAAACTTATACCTCTCAGCCTTCAGTTGCTGACATACCAAGAACTTTGATGTATACTCAACAATATCTTTCTTGATGTTATCCCACCAATAATTCTTTCATAGATCTTGATACATATTTTTTCCCTAGGTGAATAGAGAAATTTGAACTATGCACATCAACCAAAAGTTCTTTCTTTAACTCTATATTTTATGGAACATATAGTCTTGAACCAAATCTCCCAATTCCTTTTTTATTAACATTGAACTTGTAGGATTTCTCTTTTCTGATAATTTCCACTTTCTTATGAATTCTCGCATCATCCTTTTGAGTATCCTTTAACCTTTCCAAAAGATATGTTTGAGCAATAATTTATGAAAGTATTGATGATGTTCCCTTATTTATGATTCCCATGTCTATATTCATAAAATCTAAGAAGATTGGATCCTTTTCAATTCTCATCAACGATAAAACTACTGGGTCCTTGGTACTTAAAGAATCCTCCACATCTTGTTCACTTTCCTAGGATAGTAATGGATTGAGCAGTCATAGTCTTTGATTATCTCTAACCATCTTTGTTGGAGCATGTTCAACTCTTTCCATGTGAATATATAATTTAGGCTTTTGCGATCCATATATATTTCACACTTCTCCCCAAAGAGTTAATGTTGAAAATTTTCTAAAGAAAATATTACTACATCCAACTCCATATCATGTGTTGAATAGTTTTTATCATGAACTTTCAATTGCCTTGAAGCATAGGCAATGAATCTGTCATTTTTCATCAACACACAACCCATGCCCTTCATCGAATCATCAATGAATACCACAAAAGTTCTCCACTTGTGGGTAGTGTGAGCATGAGTGCAGTTATAATCCTCCTTTTAAACTCCTTGATGCTATCTTCGTATTCATAACTCCAAGAAAACTTTACTCCCTTATGAGTTAGCTTGGTAAGTGGGTTGGAAAATTGTGATAAATTTCTCACAAATCAGTAGTAATATCCAGCTAACCCCAGGAAGCATTGGATATTTGTTATTGATGTTGGCCTCATCCATCGATAAATTGCTGATATCATAGAGGGATCCATAGACACAACATTTCTTATGATGATATGACCCAATAATGAGACTTTTTTAACCAGAACTCACACTTGTTGTACTTTTCATAGAGATTCTCCTTTCACAAGGTATCTTGTACAGTTCTTTGATTCTCCTCATGCTCCTCCTGGGTTTTAGAGTATATTAGAATATCATCTATAAAGAATACCACAATGTTTTCAATGTAATCTCTAAAGACTACATTCATCAAGTACATAAATATTTCTAGAGCATTAGTGAGTCCTAAAGGCATTACTATGAATTCATAGCGCCCGTATCTTGTACAAAAAGCAGTCTTGGGTATATCCTCCTTCTTCACCCTTACTTGATAATATCCAAACTGTAGATCCACCTTGGCGAAGTATTTTTCTCCATGTAGCTGATCTAAAAATTCATCAATTCATGCAAGAGGATACTTGTTCTTTATCATGATTTTTTTGAGCTCACGTTAAACAATGCAAAGGCGAATTGACCCATCCTTTTTCTTAATTAAGAGGACTAGGGAAACCCATGGTGAAGCACTTGGGTGTATAAACCCTTTATCCATATTCTCTAATAGTTGTTTCTTCATCTCCCCAAGCTCCAGAACATCAATTATATATGGAGTCTTGGATATCGAAAAAACCCCAGGTATAAGATCAATAAATAATCTAACATCTATTCTAGGAGGAAGACCAGACAATTCCTCAAGAAACACTTTAGAAAATTCCATCACAATAGGCATGTCTTTAAGGATGGTTTCTTCCTTAGAATCAATCATCTGAGCAAGATAATCATAATCATAGGGTATTAATATACATGCTTGAGATGATGGTTCTAAAGAAGATTCATCCTCCTCCTTGTACTTGTTTAGAATCAGGGGTCAATTCTCCATATGGAGAGTGATTTCTCTCTCACATAAATTTTTGTTGGATCTTTATAAGGAAAGAAAATCAATGCCAGGAATTTAATAAAATTCCACTAGAGGGAGTACTATGAGGTTCTCCCATAAGTTCAATCCACAAATTATGATAGGGGATGAGTTATATTCACTGGATGCAATGATTTCCCCATTTTCCGTTCTCACCGACATCTTTACTTTCATGATTTGTGGTGGTGTTAGGATTGTTCTACTAAACTTTCAGGATATAAAAGAATGTGTAGAACCAGAATAAAAAAGTATGATTTATATTCTTGAATTAATAACTAGTGTACCTGTCACCACTTCATTTTCATGGTTCACTTCGACAGTAGTGATGGAAAAATATCACCCTTGCTGCCTTGGATGTTATTGGTTGCCTTTGAAAACCCATGGATTAGGGAACTGGTTTTGAAAGTTCCCTGGTTACTTGTAGTTGAAGCAATGAAAAATTTGTTGAGGGTCAAATGGAGAATTCCTCTCCTCTCTCACAGTAACAAGTATTTCTTATCAATAGTTAATGGCTAGGTTCCCTTCTCTTCCACACCTAAAGAATTTCCTTGTCCCCTTCAGGCAACTTCTGGGGTGCTTCTTTCCTCACCTTTTACAAGTGTGGTGCTGGGTTTACTTAGAACCATTGGATTCATCCATAGAACCTCCATAATTAAAGTCCACATTATTCTTCTCATCCCCATGATACCCCTGAGATTCTCTGATCTCCATTTAGAAATTGAGGGTACATAGGACAATTTCATCATAGCTCTCGAAGTCATGGATTGCTAGGGCTTTCTGTAGGCTAGGTTTTAGCCTACCAAAGAAGCGGTCAACATTTAGTTTAGGGGTAATGAAAATGTCAAAGGCATATTGTGAAAGCCTTCTTAAGTTTTCCTCATACAATCTGATGGATTCATCATCTTCTTTACTTGAGGGGAATGAAGTACCTTTCTATATTAATTCAGAGGGTGCGAGGAAAATATTTATCAAAAAACATTTTCCAGAAATACTTCAATTCCAATGACTTGATCTCTTCCTCGGGCTTTATATTTTTGATCAATGTCCACCATTGATAAGTTTCACCCTCCATACAATAAGCATCCAGAATAACCTTCTCTTGTTTATAACAATGATGGATTGAGAATATCTTCTCAATGGATTTGATTCATTGTTTGGAAATTGAGGGATCATATGATCCATTAAAAGTATGTGGACTTTGTTTTATGAATCTCTTTATTATGACTTTTTATTTCTTGGGGGGGGGGGGGTTGAACGTTCCTCTTGACCCATGTTACTAATTAAAACTTGAGTTAACTAAGAGATTATCGTGAAAAAGTTCGTGATTACCAATCCCATCAGATTAAGCATCTCATTGGAATAGTCATCACATTGATCATCACATAGGTTGTTATCCTGAGTCCTCCTATTACTGACCATTAGCATGAATAAAAACAGAGTTAGGGGTAACACATAAAAGGGGAATCCAAATACAAAACATATAACTTATAAATTACTTTTATTTCCTTAACTTATTAATTTATAGGCTTCAATCTATGTTATCCTTGATCTACTTCCCAACATATATTCTTCGGGGCAATTTTTTTATTCCCTTAACAATATTTCATACTAAGATTATGAATTTACCAAAATCACATCCCCTAGCAGTGTTTTAACCAAGAGTGCAACAAGGCTCGTTGTCATGAACCAGTCCTTCTTTGAGTCTAACTCAAAGCGGTGCTTTTGGGTTTTACCCCTAGATACATATGTGTTAGAGCCGGCTCTACCTGCTCTTGTCTAGACATGGATGTATTTTCTTGATAAAAAACTTACTCAATACTCACCAGAATTTAGTTATGTTTTTATTATACTTAGTCTTATCCCTAAGGTTTTCACTAGGGTTTTCTAATCCTAATCCAAAAAATAACTAAACCTCCCACTGATACCAACTATTACAACCCTACTCTTTATTTCAAACTTCAACATAACTTATTACATAAGATATTCACTTGTTACAACATATAATATCAAGAGGTCTAGTTTCTTTGGGGCTTTGGAAAATTACATAACAATATAAAACATGAAAAACATATCTTTATTAAAAAATTATTTTACATGACCACACACATTCTTTCATACTTAGCATTGTATGGGATAACTTGAAGAAATTAATAAGAAAAGGGTGAGCTATAAATCCTAGTAAGAGAGTAAAAAAGGCATAAAATAAAGAATAAAGTACGTGATAGGAAATAGGCATATCAATAGATCAAAATAGAAACATGAACATAAAGCCATGATATAGCAAGATTATCATAACATGGAAATGTGGCAACAACATTTAACATGGTATTAGCATGATCCAAGGATCATTGAACATGTAGAATTAGTAAACCCTCATTTCACATAAATTATCATGAGTAAACCCTCATTGCAATTGAAATATTATGATACTAATCTTTACCCAATGAATTGGAGGGTTATCAAGGCGCACCCTTCTTAATCATATCATTTCCTGCATAAGTGTGCCACATGGATCATATAACATGAATTCATTAAACATAATCAGTTATTCCATGATAAAGGAACGATGAATTCATAAATGAAACTATATAATCAATAAGTAAATGTTCATAAAGGTGAATACCCTTGATAGAGAAATGGGAATGGTATTCACTACACATTGACTTTGGCTTGGAAAATCATGGTGCAATTTCGGTAGCATAATAGTGTGACATAAGAATTTATAAAAATGGTTGCTGATAGATAAAGGGGTGTCTCATCATATGTACATGAAATGGACTGTAAGGGGGTTATATAGATACATTTCCCAACATATGACATGGAATTTAGATTCATAATACAAAATAATTTCTTGAATGTAAATGAGAAGAGAGAAATTCCTTACAGAATTTTGGCATGGTAACTTGTGTACATGGGAGGAAATAATGAGAGAGAAAGAGGTCTCTCAAAATTCAAAAATAAGTAGGAAAGTATGGAGGAGGTGATAAATCATACCCCAACATTTATAATTGAAAATCCAAAGTTATATAAACATAAATAAACTTTGACAAAAATGAGAAAGGGAGAAATCCCTTACTTGGAAGTGTGATCCCAAAGGCTTGGGAGAGGCTTGAGAGAGGATTATTGGGAGATTTGGTCACCTTGGGAGGATATTAGAGATACGAGGAAAAATTTTGGTCGAGCTCCAAAGGTTTTGAGTGAATAGGAGTGGGAGCCTGGGTGGGTTTATATAGGAAAAGAGAGGGAATTCTTTATTATTTAAGTTTTGGACACCACACATTAAACTAATCAAAACCACAAACCAAACCATGGTTTTTGAAAACAGTGAGTGTAAAAAATTATTTTATAATCCTAATAGCATAAATTCTTAAAATATTAGGGTTGATTATGTGGAGGTGTGTCACACTCTCAAGGAAATCATTTTAAAAAGTTAAAATGTTTTATAAGTCTCGGAGGGTCCACTGAGGATTTGTAAAATTAATAAAACAAATAAAAAATAACCTTATTTTAAAGGTAAAAAATATATTATGAAAAAATAATTTTATAGTATTTTTTTACATAACTATTGGGTCATTATGATGTCACAAAACACATTATATATTTAAACGGTATTTAATTTTTACCCAAAACTTCAAATCTCTCAAAAAATTATAAAAAATTAACCTTTGTTCAATTTCGACGTTCTGATTCCAAAAATGATATTCATTTTATCTAAATAATTTTCTAAATATGTTTATTTTAATTTTTAAACCCATCATTTATTGAAAATTCATGGGTTTTGACAAAAACAGTTTTCAAACCTTAATACAAATTACAATTGTATTCATAAAAATTATATGATCATTTATATTTAATAAAAATCAATTTAGTAATAATATTTTACTAAAATTTCATTTAATTCAAAAATCCATTATTTCATCAAAATATATTTCTTAATTGAATATTAAAAATGCTATTTTTTCTTTAAAAACCATTTACAAGGTAATAATAAAATAGACGTATATTATTTATAAAAAAAATCACACAATAATGGTGCTAGGTTCTGGTTTCATATCCCATTATGACACCCTCATAAGACCTAATGGCAAGGTGTGCAATGATGATAGACTCTTGGGGTGGCTCAGATAACATCGCTCGGGTGGTAATCTCTATTAACTCCCACTTCCCCTGTAGGTGATTCCGTTCAAGCATAACATGTTGAAGCTTAGCTTGGGATTGGTCAAGGGAGAAGCCTAGTGACACCACCTCCTTTCAAAACTCTGACAAATGGGCTTCGTATAGAGTAATTCTACTATATGAGGCCATCACTTCTTTTATCAGAGTAAATTGGATTTGTTAAAGCTTTATATTTATACTAATCACGTGATCACCGTTCAACGACTATATTAGCAACAATAAAAATTCTTAACAGTATTTTAAAATCCAAAAACATAAAACCAAGGAAGTTCATATATTTTATATAAATATTTTTCATCATAAGACATTTAATTAGATCAAGATGAATTTTCATTAATAAAATTTTAGGTCGTTACATTCTGCACTAATTTTTTTAATACACGATTAGATGATTATTCATTGTTATTATGACCACTACCACTGTAACAACCACTATAATCTCCAAGATTCCCAAACATTTTTTAGATAGATAGTTTCTTATGAATCTGTGAAAATTGCTTCTTCTTTAGTTTTCTCCCACTTAAAATAGGAATCCTTTGTAATTATGAGATAAAATTATTGTACAAAAAATCCATTTCACAATTCAAAAATCTATTTCATCACCAAAATTTCCCAAAAAACATTTTTCTTCTCTTATTTAGTGAATGTAGTCCATATTTTTCAAATACAGTAACATGCTATTTTTGGGCCTCAATACTCATTGTTTGGGGTTATATTAGGATACTATAAACATAAATCCTTATTATATCTAGAATTTATTTAATGGTAGGCTTATAATTACTTATTCTCACTCATAATTCTAAAATTATATATTTTAACCCTATACTTTTCATAAAAACAGATTCAGAAAATTCATGAAATAAAGATATAGATAATATATTATTATTCATAATTCCTTGGGAAAGATCATAAAAATATGTAATGATCTTATTTTCACGTAATAAAGGTATTGGGATACTATAGTCCTCCTTAGAATGTTCTATGATAGCTTCTCCACACTACATTGTCTGTGATGTTTCAATATGTGTCATTCCCAAAATTGGAAATTTTGATTTCCAATTCAAGTCACCTAATATTGAGATTATTATTATGATATTGAATAAATATAATTCTATCTTCAAAATAATTTCTCATATTCTCAACATATTCATTTGTTATTATACTCTTTTCTTTAGGAAATGTGACAAGATCCATGATCCTTTAAGATTTAATATCCAATTGTGTATTCTGAACATCAATAGTGCTTTTTCATATTTTCTTATAATTCATGGTTATTATTCTCAAAATCTTCAGTGGAATCATCCTTTTCTTGGATTTTATTGATCCATTATTCTTCATGTTTGGATCATATCACCTTGCACTCTTTATTCTCACATTCTTTTGTAGTAACTAGTTTTGAAATCCTAATGCAAATAAGAGATCTTTCTCTAAAATACTACTCCAAGTTATCTATCTCACCTTTAATATAAGTGATATATTCCTTATGACTTTCAAAAATCACAAAAATTATAGAAACTATTTAATTGGGTAATCCATGAATCATATCATTTAATGAATTAATAGATTAATCTATTAAAACATGATCACAACCACTTGAATATTTTTCTTGTGGAAAATTTAAACAAGAATATTAACATACCTTATAATCACTTTAATTCCATGATACTCTTGAGGTAGAAACATTGTTCATATAATTTGTGTCATATTGAACCAAATGTTATTCTTCTTCCACTAATGATCTATATTCGTTGATCATAACATTTAAATATTTTCCCTCTTTTGATAAGAGTAAAAACTTCATCATCATCTTATTCTATATCTTTTTACTATTCATCAAGGTTTTGGTTGAAATATAATTTTTATCTAAAAGAAAAAGAACTTCTCCAAAACTGTACTTCATTATAATTTCATAAAAGAAACATTAAATCTTCAAATAAAATAATTTCATATTGATAATATAGTCAAAGGTGAACCTGGATTCTCTAATAAAAATTGAGAATCCAATAGAGGTCAACCTATCCCATTTATATCACTTAATGTGGACTGGTAGGGATATGTTATATACTAGGATTGAATCAATATAGTTTGAATATTATACTTTTTTCAATCCCTTCTTCTCACTTTTAACTATTTCATTATTAGGCGATGATTGAATTTTTCTCTCTCCCCCCTCTCTTAATATTTATTCTTTTGAGTAGTATAGAGGAACAAATACATACAAGAAATATTAATATTTAAATTATTCACCTTCTAAAATAAAAGTCTATTACTTGATGTGATTAGGATTATTCTAAGTCCATACAATACACCAATATAAAACTATGGATATAATTGGGCTGGGTATATCCTTTTACTAAAGGTCTATGCACCCCATACTCTATATCATATTTTTGTTTCTCTATAATATCATCCCAACAATTTAAAATAAAATAAAATAATAAAAAGAAAGACTAAAACAAATCGAAAACCTGACATTTTGTTAAATTTTTTATTTCCCTTATTATTATACTACTTTTACTTGCACAATAGCATAAAATAATTTATTCTCTTCCTTTGTATGAAAATAGAAATCCACACACTTCTTTCAAAATAAACATTTGTCACTACAGTTCTTACTTAGGATCAAGACTTCTCCTTCTTCTTCATTGTACAATCTCTTTTTACACAACACACCTTATTCTCTTTCTTTCTTCTTCATCTTCCTTACATTATTGAATTGTACTCCATATCTCTCTACTATCTTCAACATATATAGATTCTATAAAAAAAATTAAGATAACATTCCATATCTATTTATTGAATATGAAATGTATATAACAGAGACTCTCTTATGTGAATTATGGGATCATCAATAGATGGTCTACATAGTCCTCTATGAATTTCTACTTTTCAATTATTCTATTTATATAGTAGTTTTTCACAAAATCCCTCTAAATCATCTATATTGAATTTTAATTGGAATTTCAAATTCAAATCATCAAATTATTCATTAAACTCATCCTTTTAATCCTTTTCTAAAAAGAACATGATTATCTAATTCAAATAGGTAGTTATTATATACTGAAATAACCATTAAATTCATCAGATGAATCCAAGTGAACAATATTTTTCAAATATATTTAGCAGAAACTTCTACAGTGTGGACATAGGGCCTATGGTGAAACCTATAATTTATAATTATTTTTCCAATAAATACTAACATGGATTTTTCATAGTCAATATGTTATAGTATATAGGTCCTTATATATCTAGAAGCATTTAAATCTATCCAACTCACTCTGAGGTGTGGTATGATCACTGTGACATAGGCATTCATTTTTTCACATGACCATAGTGTGGTCCCAATGTTGTGTCATAGAGGTCATAATATATTTAGAACCACTAAAATAAATCTAACTTCACTCTACGACATGGTATTCTTACTCTAGAGTAGTCCATCTATCCTATTCTTGAATATGGAATAGTATAAGGACTATGTTTTGGAAGTCATTAAATCTTCAAAATCACAGATAATCCATCCAACTCCTCTCTATATCATGTTATAATCCCTATGGTGCAGTCCTTAAATCATCCTCTTGACTAAGGTATGGTTACAGAACTAAAGCATGTATGTCCCAAAATTTCTAGAAGCACTCATTTTTTTGGAGTAGTGCCATGTGGTGTAGTCTCCCCACTACAATATAGAGGTCCTCGATTATCTAGTGACACTAAAAATAGACCTAGATTCCTTTCTGGATATTCCTTCACTTTAATGTAGAGAACTTAGTTGGAGTATCCTCTATGGCATGGAAACATAATCTACATCATGGTCCTCTATTTCATAATCAACACCACAAGCTACTACAATGTAGTACAAATCCTTCAGAAAAATCATGGATGCATGGTCTTAGGCTATGCGGCGTGGTCCTTCATTTCCAGTACTAATTAAAATCTCCACTTCTTATCCTTCAATACTACTGGAATCATGAATTAACATTATGGTTTATATAAGAAATTAAAAAAAATTTCACATGGAATAAACTTCTTTTTAAATCGAATGATTTATCCAAAAACCTTTCTCTTCAATAACAATTGATGGATCACCTTTAAACTTATTTATTATAGAGATATTAAGACCATATCTAAGGAATTTCAAGTCTTAAAATAAAATTGTCTTTCAATATATCATGTAATTCCAAGGAAATAACATCAAACCAAATTCTAAAAAAACAAACCATGATATATCATCAAGTCTTGAAACATTTAGAGACAAGGATAAACTTACTTGGGATCACTTCTTTATCAATATTTAATTATTTATAACAAATGATTCATAATCATGATTAGTAAATACAAGAAACTTCTTATTCATGATCAGTACATCTAATAAAATTATTTTTTATCAATAGAATTGAATTATTAAACTGATTATATTTTAGAATCTATATATAAAATTTTATTCAACAAGCTTAGTTTGTCTTCATTAATATATTAACATCAATAAATACTTCTTATTAATTGAAAAAATCGTTTAAAATATCATTGAAAATAAATAAAACTCATTCAAAGTGGGATCAATAGTTTTGTGTAAAGTTTATTTTGGTAGCGAGTAGGTTACAGAAAGATTTTGAACCTATTTTTCAATGTTTGTAAGATCTATGTTTAGGGTGAACCATTGACAACATTAATGATTTTATTGGAATGTTTTCTAGGGAGTTTTATTCAATTTTGGGTCATATTAGTGAAAATATATACATTTTTACAATGGTGGAAAATAACCTAAGTTTTCCGTTTTTAATGGAGTTTTCTAAATATTTGTTTTAAGATGGTGTTCTTAAGGTGTTGTAAGAGTGTAATTAATAATACTCAAATAATAATGTAGTTTCATTCATCAAAAAAAACTTTAATCTAAATGATAATGGTTATCAATTTTAGGGAGGGATTCTAGTTAAAGAATTTAAATTTAGTATTGTATGGGAGGAAACTAATGATTTTTTAATTATCTCTTTTTTTCTTTTCTAAATAAATTCCTCTAAGTCTATTATTTTACTTATCTACAGTTTCCCATCCACCCTTTCACATGATCCATTGATAAAATTTTCACAAACAATTTTTTAACTGACATTCACTCCCATAATAAGATACAAAGCTTAAACAACCTACATAAATCTCCCTTGAAATTTATCACAGGATACATTTAGTCTTGATCTCAAATTCATGTTTTTTATGTTATATATTTTCTTCTTATATGTTCTTCATTTGGTGGAAATATTGATTGATCATAAATCAAACAAGAGAGTCTTTTAAAAAAATCATGGACAAATATATTACATACCATGTGAATAATTTTTCTAGTTGTTAAATTTTTAATGATTCAAAATATATTTGATTTTAACTATTGGTTTGGGTTTTCATTAATGTAAATCATTTTTTGAAATTCTTTGATGAATCACATAATCATAGTAAAAGATTGTTTCTCATTACTTTATTTTAACTACTTTTTGTGCTAAAAAATTTCATGTGCATGATATTTTTGATGATATTCTAAAAAAATTGTTGAATTAAAATTTGAAACCATGTGTCGTTTCTAAATTTCATGTTTTTGATGAACTTATTTACTATGGACAATAAAATATTATATGCATGATGTGATTGTTTTTATCAAAAGAATCCAGAGAAAAAAAACCACATACAGTAGGGAGAGACCAGCAGGGAAGGAAACCAGCATGCGATTCTGCAAATCACACCCACAAAATAACAAAATTTAAAGCCAACACACAACACTCAAACATGGAAGAGGCACTGAACCACTGGTGGCAAAATAACCTCCCCCTCCGAGCCACTCTAGAGCCAACAACGACCCACACCGAAAGATCTCACCAAAGCCGCACCGAACCGCACTAGAGACAGCCCGAACACGTTGTGCCCAAGACTCGCTGAAGCCTCTGGGCCACTCCAGAACCATGCCGCTGATTCACATCGAAGAAAGCCTGGACCACACCACACCAAAGTCGTCGAGAAACGTCGTAGCTGTCGAGACTCACCGAAGCCTCCAAGCCACTCCAGAACCAAGCTGTCAATTCGCACCGGAGGCAGGCCAATCCACGCCATGCCAAATCCAACGAGACTCAGCGTGCCTCAGATTAAGGCAGGGTTGACTCTTACAAATCACAAATGACCCATGGATCGTTTTTCTAAAGTATCGACACAATCCTAGTGCGTTTGGTCTGTTTTCCATATGTCGTTTGTTTTACTTAAAAGGGTATCCATTTTAAACAAAAGAAAAACTCTTTGAGTGGTACCAGCCACACAAGTCCTCGGATTGAAGCAGGGTTGACTCTTACATGTTACATACGACCCATGGATCGTTTTCCTAAAGTTTCAACAGAATCTGAATGTGTTTGGTTGGTTTTTCGTATGCCAATTGTTGTTTTCACTTAAAATCTTGTCCATTTCAAATAAAAGTGAGATACTTTGAGTGGTACCGGCCACACCGTGCCTCAGATTGAGGCAGGGTTGACTCGTACACGTCACAAATGACCCATGGATACTTTTCCTAAAGTATAAACAGAATCCAAATGCGTTTGGTCCGTTTTTCGTATGTCAGTTGCAGTTTTTACTTAAACTGTTGTCCATTTCAAAGAAAAGTGAGACACTTTGAGTGGTTCCGGCCACACCGAACTTCTTATTGAGGCGGGATTGACTTGTACACATCACAAATGACCCATGGATCTTTTTTATAAAGTATCAACACAAACTAGATGCGTTTGGTCGGGTTTCTGTATGTCATTTCTTTTACTTAAAAGTGCATCCATTTTAAACAAAAGAAAGACACTTTGTGTGGTACCTTCCACACCGGCCCTCGGATTGAGGAGGGGTTGACTCGTACACATCACATATGACCCATGGATCGTTTTCCTAATGTTTTAACACAATAATAATGCATTTGGTCAGTTTTCTGAATTCCAGTTGTTGTTTTCACTTAAAATCCTGTCCATTTCAAATAAAAGTGAGACACTTTGAGTGGTACCGGCCACACTGTGCCTCAGATTGAGGCGAGGTTGACTCGTACACTTCAAAAATGACCCATGGATACTTGTCCTAAAGTATCAACAGAATCCGAATGCATTTGGTCCATTTTCCGTATGTCAGTTGTTGTTTTTACTTAAATTGGTGTCCATTTCAAAGAAAAGTGAGACACTTTGAGTGGTGCTGGTCACACCGTGCCTTGGATTGAGGCGGGGTTGACTCATACATGTCACAAATGATTGATCATGTATTGAATATAGTCATGGACCTCTTTAAATGGATAAAAAAAATTCTCATATGGTTTGAGTTCATTTATCACCTTTCAATTATCCTTCAAACATAGTTTGGAAACCTTACTTTCCTATAATTATGGGATTCATGAAAATAATTATTACTTTTAAAAAAATATCCACAAAACACGCCTTCATTATTGAGTGGTATATGTTCTTATCCTCTATTTTTGGCTTTTGGGTACCACTCCCAGTATATATCTCATCACCTCATTAAAATTGGTCATGGTGTGAATAAAATAACCATGGAATAGTAATTTCATTAGAGATAATATCATATCAATTCCACTCCAAAATCCTTCTACTTTAAAGCAAATTTTCCATATCATTTTCCACATGCATTAACATGAAATACAAGGATAACTAAGAAAGCTAAGTAATACAAAATAGAAAAATGGGTATCACAGTACCAAGGAATACTAAAGGACTAGGTAGTAGACTAATCATACAATAAGAATCAAGTGAAAAAAATAGATCTGATAATAGCGTCCCTATGAAGTAGAGGAAAACCCAAGAGTGGAAAACCAGGATAAAAAATAAAGAGTTATACAGAATTCAAAAATGTAATGGATCAATCTGCCCCTGATCACCATCACCATCACCACTGTCATCATCGACCTCATCCTCGCCACCATCTCTGTCCTCATTGTCGTCCTCGTCATCATCCTCATGATCATTTTCGGCCTCATCCTCGTCCTCACCCCCATCCTTGCCCTCGGCCCCATCCTCACCCTTGGCCCCATCCTCGCCCTCGTCCTCATCCTCATCCTCGCCCTCTTCCTCTTCAGCATCCTCATCATCACCATGAACGTCATCATCTCGACCGCCACTAGATTTTCTACTTGGTGCATTGGATAATTCACCCATCGATGACATAAATGTCTGACAAGCCGCGCTAGCCTCTTGTGGAAGTGATGAAGACAAATCTTTCATCAGCTTTATAAATTCTTTGTCCCTCGTTTGAACTTGTACTTCCAACTCTGTGACCCTTTTATCTGACTGTCTTGCATGATCCTTGACCTATTTCAAATCGGTGGTACTATAATGGATACCTGGAGAGGGCCAATACCTCGTTTGGACTATATTCTTACCAGGTCAGCAGCGTACTTGACAAGAGTGCTCATCTCCCAAAACCTGATATAAATGATCATGTGGCCCCAAATTGTTAGGATCTTGGGCATCAAGAGCCTCTAAAGCAGCCTGTTAAAAATATTAATAGATTATTAAATTTCAAAATATATATTAAACTTTGAAATAAAAAAATTAAAACTTACAATATTTTCTTGGGTTGGTTCTTTTTCCTCAGTTCCGTCTTTTTTTCTTCTACTCGAGCAAAACAATTTTTCTTGAGGGATATGTCCTTCAATATTCAATTTTTACTTCTGTAATGACATTGAAAAAATATAAATTTCAAGTATAATCATTTATTCAATATTCAATAAATCACATAATTTATGTAGGAAAAAATGAAAAGGGAAAGTCCTAAAGAAAAATTATAAACAACTATATCGTACCAGCAGCCTCTCATGATCTGACATAGTTGTGTGCCCCAAAGTGTGGAGGTATTAATTTGAATCAATGTTTTTTTGTTTTTTTTCAGAATATTCCTATATAATGTTTAATAATAAATAAGATTATATTAATGAAAAATATTGAAACTCTCATTTAAATACCTCAAATGAGATCAATACATTAAATTTGGCACTCGCCCAATGGGTAATCATTTGGCGATGTTGCTCTATCAGGAAGTCATCCATGATAGGTAATATCTCTAACTCTGTGCCCACTCTATCACACCAGCCAACATACATCTCATTCTTATAAGCTCTCCAAATCTCTCCTAACTCTTTTAAACATGCTGGTTGTGCACCTTCACCATCAGGGAAGTTAAACCGAAGCTGAAACCCAATAGATTAGTTCATATAAATACAAAAAAATATTACATTAAATAAAATATATTTTTTACTCATATTTGTGCCCACGCATTATCCTCGACATCGTGTGGCAGATGTCTCCAAGAAATAGGGCTGACTAGAATGATATCAGAGTATTTGGATACTGTTGCCAAAAAACCCCGACATTCCTGCCCAGATTTCTCAATCATTTGTCCATCAACATTGTATTCAACCACCAACTGTGTCTGGTGGTTCCATACCGCACACAAGTGAGTACGCCCCCTCCCCCACCTTCTATCTGTAGATGAATCTGTTATTAAAGAAAAACAATATCAGTACAAGTTATAATAAAAAATAAATTTTGGTATAAAAATTTGATAGAGTTATATAAATATACCTATGGTAGTCAGATCAATGGGCTTCACTGGATGTGCAGAAGTTGAAGGAATATCCTGTACAGGTGGAGTGTCCCTCAGTGTATGCTCCTCAGCCACATACTGTGTCACAGCAGGAGTCAAAGAAGGTGGAATATAATAGCTCAGAGATAATGAACCAGAAGAAAAAGATGATGACATAGACATCTGGCCAACTCGTAGTGTAAACATCGGAGGTCTAAATATCCCGTGTGTCCTTGAAGACACTCTAGGATCAAAATGGGGGCGTAGAAGATACTTCTGTGGTAGTGGATCATTTAACTCTCGCCCCACGAGCCCTCGTACCACCAGCCTCAGTACTGGGATCACTAGATGACCGTCCATCTCTGACACCACCCCCCTCCTACCACCAGCCTCTCTACTGGGAGCAATATCAGGCTCCTCATCAGATATATCTGGTCTAGGGGGTGGATCCTGAAAAAAAGTTTAACACAAAAGTAAACACATTATATTATAAGTTATTGAAATATTTATATTTTAAATAAAATACTCACAATAGGGATGAGTGAAGGAACACCCATCTGTACCATGCGATGATTATTTTCTTTCATCTTTTTCCACCGCCTCTCTTCAATGGGTTTCATTTCCTACAATGAAAAAAAATATGGAAGTAATTAGAAACATATAACTAATGTGTAACCCAAAAAAAATATAGAAAAACCATTCTAATAAAAAAACCTAAAGAAATAGAAGATTTATGGTGGTTTGAAGGTAAGTACTAGGATACACACTCTGAATGATGTAGGTGAAACATGTAGCTAAGAACACGACTGTATGATTCTATATATTTCCCACCACAACTTCGGGTTCACAATCAACTCTGAAAATTGAGCTATTGGCGTCATCATAAGTAATAAATGGATTTCTTCCAATTGCAGTAGGGATAGTGTCAACTTCATTATCACCATCATCAAAAACATGCTTGGGATTTACTTCAATAATTACATCGAATTTAGGATGACAATGATCTTTGACATAAAAAACTTGTTTAACCATTGATGCCAATACATATGGTTCATCAGTGGAAAGAGTGCGAGTCATGTAAATAACTCAAAATCCACAATCATCAATAAAGGTGCCTTGCTTATTCATTGAATCAAACCATTGAAATTTCATCATCGTGACTCCACCATGTGAGTAATAATCCAAAATTATTATTTTCTCCACAACTCCATAATAAGCAACATTTTCAAAACGAGGTCTAGTATCCAATGAACTGGAATAATAGTCTGTTGTGGCAGTTAGAATAACACCATTATTCTGTGTTCTCATGTTTCTTTCTCATTCAGTGATAATAAATTTGTATCCACTTATCACAAGTGATTTACAAGCACGAACCATGGTATTAGGACCAAAATCTAAGCTCTTATTTCCTCAGAAACAGAGTCTGTAGGAAAACTCGATACCTGAAATATAAACAAATAGTAAACTTAATTAAATATTATTTTTATTTAGTTATTACATAAATATTTTTACCTTCAATTTCAACCAAGCAGAAAACCCTTTGCTATGAAAAGTCTCTTTCATTCTCAAAGATAAATAATGATGCTTTCTATATATAAATTCTTTATGTTCCCTATAGATAAAAATAATAATAGTTTAACAAATATTTAAAATTACAAGAGATATAATAACAGATACCTGTAAAAATTTACTTACTTGATATACTCATAGAACAAATCACAACTGAACAACACTGTGCGATGTGCCATCTCTCCCTCTTCAAGGCTTAATGTTGTCAATGTATATGATCCTAGAATTCCTCCTGTATAAGGAAGTGATGGAAAATTGGGTTCAATTTGACCGTACTGTTCTTCTTCATTTATCAATGGTCTGTTTATTCTCATAGTAAGATCAGAAAAATACATTGACTAGGAATCCATACATTCTTGAGCCAAGTAACCATTAATAATAGAACCTTCGGGATAATTCCTATTCCGAACAAATGATTTCAATGTGCACATGTTTCTTTCAGTTGGATACATCCAATGTAAAGAAACGGGTCCTCCAAGAAGTATTTCGGTCGGAAGATGGATAGTCAGATGTAACATGCATGTAAAAAATGATGGGGGGAATATTTTCTCTAACTCACACAAAATTAATGGTGTCTCTGCCAATAGTTTTTGCAAGAAGGATTTGGGCAACCTCTTAGCACAAAGATCTCTAAAAAAATAGCACAACTGAATAAATGAGACTCTAACATTATTGGACAAGAGATGACCGATTGCTATTGGAATCAACTCATGCAAAAAGACATGATAATCATGAGTCTTCAAAGATTTCAGCGTCAACTCTTTTCTGTTGACCCGTTTTGATATATTTCTTGAATAGCCATCAGGAACTTTAATAGGTTCCAGCACTTCTAGAAATTAATTTTTTTTCAGCAAGTGTCATCACATAAGAAGAACATGGAACTTGCCATTTATTTTCACTGATACAGACAGGATGCAATTCTGGTCTGATCCCCCAATCTACCAAGTCACGCCATGATCATAAATCATCTTTTGTCTTCCCCTTGACATTTAGAATAATCGAAAGAAACATTTCACATATATTCTTTTCAATGTGCATTACGTCTAAGCAATGACGTAACAAGTTGGTTGAAAAATACGACAACTCAAAGAATATACTATTATTCTTCCAATTGTAACGAGTATCATTGGAAACATTTTTATTCTTTCTAGATTTCATTACACCCTTCTCAAATAAATAACTGAAATCTTTCAATTCATTAAGAACATCGGTTCTAGACATACGCTGAGGTGGATCGTCATTCTCCATGGTATTGTCAAATCTTCGACGATTGTTTCTATATGGATGGTTCATTGGAAAGAATCGTCGATGTCCCATAAAACTAAAACTACGAAGATATTTCAGTCTTCTCGATCGATTATTCTTCATACAAATAGGACATGACAATTTTCCTTTTTCACTCCATCCAGACATCATTACATAAGCAGGAAAATCATTGATCGTCCACATAAGCGCAACACGCATCTGGAATATGTCTTTCGAACATGCATCGTATGTGGGAACACCCACATCCCAGAGAAGTTTCAACTCTTTTATTAAAGTTTGCATGTATACATCTATATCATTGTTGGGATCACAAGGTCCAGATATCAGTATACTCAAGAAAGTTTAAGGATTTTTCATACACAACCAAGGGGGAATGTTATAAATGTGTATGAAAACCGGCCATGTGCTGTGCGAAGTAAGCATCTGCCCAAATGGATTAAAACTATCACATGAAAGACCCAGTCTCACATTACGCACGTCGGCTACAAATTAAGGATATCGAGCATCACATATCTTCCATGTAAATCTATCTGCAGGGTGAACCAACTCTTCATTATTTTTTTTCTCTCGGTGTCATTCCATCGCATTTTTACGGATATTTTATCAGACACGAAAAGGTTCTATAATCTGGGGATCAATGGAAAGTGCCACATTACTTTTTGTGGCACACGAGATGGTGTTCCATCATCTTTTGGCTTCCATCGGGAGGTTCCATATTTGATACAATAATTTCTTTCAGCAGTTTCCTCCCAAAATAAGCTGCAATCATTCGGGCAAGCATGATTTTTTTGAGAATCCAAGTTCATCAACTAACTTCCATGCCAAATAGTGGTTTGAGGGAATATCTGCATCATCTGAAAGTAATTCCTTCAAGAAGGTAAAAATGTAATCAATTGCAGTATCTGAAATCCCATACATAGTTTTCCTATGAAAAAATCGAATTAAAAATTCAAACCTTTTCATTTTACCACATTGCCGATATACTGGAGTCATCGCAGCATAATTCAATTTTTTCACCCTATCAACATCATCATTTTCATTGGATGCATCATGTGTTCTTGTATCGAAATATTGTTGGATAAACATCCTTTCCTTCTCATGATTCCGAATAAATGGAAATCGATCATATATCAAACTCTCAAATTCAGTTCTATCATTTGGATCATCAACATTTTGAGATTCCATTTCTCTCCATTGTGATACCACACATAATAGTTTGTTTGGAAACCATTTTTGGTTATATGATAGATAACTTCTTCACAACTCAACCAAGGTCTTCCAACACAATTAAAACATGGGCAGTGTATGTGACCACTATCTGAAGCCTTGTCAAATGAAAAATCTAGAAAGTAGTTCAAATTATTTTGAAAATCGGTTGAAATCCGATCAGTTTCGTACATCCAACATCTATCCATTCTGTAAAAAAATTTCAATAAGTCATTTCAAAGAAATTCAATAATATTGAAGTTTAATCGAAAAAAATATTTAGGTAAATGACAATTGTTTACTTTATATAAAATCATAAATGACACATTACTCTATATGAGAATAATATTAAGAAATACAAAAAAATACAGTGTATATAAGAAAATAAGATAAATAATTTCTAATGCCTATTTTCATGGATTTTCCAGTAAGATATTGGAAGTGGTTCAAGGAATACATAATCCCTAAGGGTCTTGTTGGGAGTACATCAGTTTTATACTTTAACTTCTTTAGGGAGATCAGGATGAGGAGTATGATGAGGATCAGGGGATTGGCGGGACTGCCCAAGGGGGGTGCGGGGTGTCCAGGGGGGTGAGGGGTGTCTAGGGTGTGGTGGGGCCGTCCGGGGGGTCGGAGGTGTCTTGGGGGTGGGGGCTGTCTAGGGGGGTCGGGGTGTCCAGGTGGGCGGGCTGTCCGCGGGGGTGGTCAGCCTGTGCAAGGGGGTAGGGGGAGTCCAGGGGTGGGCGGTCTGTCCAAAGAGGTGAGTGGGGTGTCCAGCGGGTGGGTGGGGCTGTTCGGGGGGGGGGGAGGAGGGGGTAAGGGGTTTCCAGGGGGTGGGCGGGCTGCCCATGGGGGTGGTAGGGCTGTCCAGGGGGTCTAGAGTGTCCATGGGGGGTGGGTGGGCTGTCCAGGGGGTGGGCGGGATGTCCACATGGGGTGGTCGGGCTGTCCACAGGGGTGGTGGCGCAGTCTAGTGGGGTCGGGGGTGTCAAGATGGTGGGGGGGGGGGGATTTCCAGGGGGTGGAGAGGGGCTTTCCAGGGGGTGGGGGCGTCCGGGGGGATGGGGGAGTCCGGGGGGTGGTGGGTGGGTGTCTGGGGGTGGGGTGGGCGGGCTGTCAACAAGGGTGGGGGGCTATCCAGGGGGCATGGGCTATCCAAGGTGGTGGGCGGGTGTCCGGGGGTGGGGTGGGTGGGCTGTAAACAAGGGTAGTGATAGGTGTGAAAATTGTACACCTAGAGTTTGATGTGGAAATACTTATGAGGATGGATTGGAATCTTGGTAGGTTCATAGAGTGAGATGGTCCCTCTGAGTATATAAAATGTATTATGAAATGATTTAGGGAAATATAATTATCATACAGGGAACATTTCTATAATGTGATAAAATTATATTTTCATTGATTTAAGATGGTATTTTATGGATTTTTTGGACTAAATGAATATTAATTAGTTAATAGAGATGAAGAAGTTCTCTATAAAAAATATTAGGAAAAATTGATATGTTACAGGACATTTTGTTTCTTTATATGGATTAATATCCTTAAAAATACCATTAGTAGTGGGTCATATAAAGAATAATTCCCAATATTGAGTTTAGGAGTATATATGTTTTTATTATTTTTTTCCATAACTTTTGGGTTGATAAACACTATAATTTTTTTCATAGATCTCAAGAATATGATTTTAAATCCATATAATGTCTCTTTAATCATTATATTTATAGATGAAATGAAAATATAGTTTATGAAATTATTTTTTAATGATTGACGCTGTGAAATATTAATGATTAAAATCCAATAAAATTTGATTTATAAAAATAATTTTGTGTGTCAATATTGGATACAACAGACTAATAGCTATTGAAATTAGAGAAGCACCAGGATTTTGGTCTATCTTAATCTCAACATCATGTCAAGGGGGCATCATCACAACCACCTCATAAAAAACAAAAACAAATACCCTAACAACCTTGGTATCCTCCAACATAATAGCTTTAATCTATTCTATAAAAGTATGAACAATCACATAAACTAGGCGGTCCATATATCAACTTCCCACCTAAAATTCCCACTCAATAACCAAAACTACAATTTTTCTATCCCCATATGATTACACAACCCTCCTTTAGAATCATTTGATAAAAATATGTAAGGAATATAACTATTTGATTCATTTGATGACATAGTATAGGTATATTTATATGAAAAGAATACCCCCACAATAATCATGCAGCCCTGTCATCAGTTTAAACCCCTAGAACACATAAAAGAAGCTAGTATAGACATTTAATAAAATATTTAACACCATAAGAATAAAAAAACTCTAAATATAGTTTTAGAGGATATAATGGTGTTTGTGAAAAAAATGATATTAAATCAATTTAAATGAATATGGAACAAATGATGGTTTACAATACACTAAGAGTACCTCAAACAATCCAAAACCACTATAGCGCCCCATATTCAACTTCATGAAATAGGACCTAGAAATCGTACCTACATCTTTACTGATGACCAACTAATTGGAACACTCTATTTATGGTTCTTGAACACAAGGAACAAACTATGTTTGGTCTCTACTAACTCAATCACCCCCTTGTAGATCACAATCTTGTTTCCCCTTATATTAAAATGGTCTCACTCGAATCTACTTCTAATGCTGGTCCTAAACCATTCATTCTCCACAAAACAATGATCAATGAACCATTGGACACATCTTAATGACGATACAAGCTCCTCACATATAGGTTAAACCAAAACAGAAACAAAAACATATACACATCAAAATCAAAACTAAAAACTGAAATATTAGATAAATTTCAATAAAAATAAGGTACCAGTTAAGAAAATACCTAATTTAGGATGGGTCTGATAAGATTTGACAAGTGATTCAGCAACTTGGATGGGATGGAGGAAGAGGAAGCCAAAGGAGCTACAAAATCGCCAAACTACTCCCGTTTAGGGTTCTGTATCGCGAATGGGGGAGAGGACGGGCTGCTGTGAATTTGGGGGAATGTTTTACCAATGGGTTTTAAAAACCGTCGGTATATATTTTAAGGCCAAACCTATACCAATGGTTCCTTATAACCGTTGGTAAAATCTCCCCTGAACCACACCTATACTAACAGTTCTCATTGAACCGTTGGTAAAACTCCCCTAAAACACATCTATACCAACGGTTCATTAGAACCGTTGGTAAAAGATCCCACAAGCGCACCTAAACCAACGGTTCTAAGGAACCGTTGGTAAAATCTTCCCTAAACCATCCTTTACCAATGGTTTCATGAAATCGTTGGTATGGAAGTGTGGGGAAAAACCCACATTCCAATAGTGTAACAGACCGTGAATTAGATTTACATGAAGTCCGTGGAATATAAACCCTAGTGACAAGGAAGTCCATTTGAAATACTCCATGAGAGTTTTGGAGAATGTTAGAGTATGGCCAGGTTGGATTGACCCTGAATCCAACCGGGCCCTCAGCACTAAAATACCCATACCTTATAGATCAGGCATCCATTTGATGTTCTGTATTTTGCATTGGTACCCTTATGACGAGACATATCACCAGGTTACTTATTCGTGGGACTTCGTGCAAGTTGAAATACGACCAATGGATTGAGGAGCGGTTCTCCCAGAATCAATCGTGCTATGAGCGGTAATCTAGTGGCTGGTAATGAGGCAGAGGTTGGAGTCAGATCATACAGAGGTTAGTACCAAGCGATCCTTTGTGGGTAAGTACCTAGAGATCCTCTTTGGATCAGCACCTATCAATCCTCTGCGGATTAGCACCGAGCGATCCTATATATATCATCACCTAGAGACCAGGTGTGGATCTGCATTCTAGTTATCCTGTGTGGATCATCATTCTAGAGACCTTGTGTGGATCAACAGTGCGCGACCCAACAAGGACCAGCCTTAGAGCGGCCCATCGTGGATCGGTGAAATACCAATCCTGTGTGGGTCTTACAGGGGTTAGTACCTATCAATATTGGTCGGACCAGATACTACGTGGGTCAGTGGGGGTTAGTACCTATCGATCATGTGTGGGTTAGACCCTGCATGGTCAGCAACAGTGCCTCTCGATAGAATAAGATAATCTAGCTTCTTGACTAATCATCTGTACTTCTAGGATTTACTTATACAAGTTTTGAGTTTTGTCTATTACTTTGTGCTTTGTGATTGAGATTATGCATTTTGGTTTTCCTTTATAGAATTCTTTGAGAACTTCGGGGGTCTCGGGGTCCTTACTAAGTATTGTTATACTCAACCATACATGGGCTTCACCCTCACCTTATTGTGTCTTATGAAGATGACGAGTAGTTGGGCTGAGGATTGAGGGATCTAGGACTAGGTGGTACGTGGAGGATATGGGCTGACGTGGAGTGCTATGGAGATGATCAGTACGTACCCTTCAGGTAAGATCCTTAGTGTATGATCCATGAGTTCTTTCCTCTATTTATTTATAGTTGTACCTTTTAGTTGGGCTTTTATTCCAGCCCCTTTACTTTCAGTACACATTTTACTACTGCAGTTTACTTCGTGGTTGCTTCTTGTTGTGTTCTTGGATTGTGTGTTTATAGGTTCCAGGGAAATGACATCCCATTTTTCTAGGATATGCTTTTCGGTGCTAGTCGCCAACCCATAACCTATAGAAGGTGGGCTTGGGGTAGTCACGACATGGGCCCCAAGGGATGGGTCGTGACAATGTGGTATTAGAGGAGTCAGTTCAACAAAAGAACTAAGAATCTATTCTTTTTAATAGAGTAATAGTGTTAAGTTTTTTGAGTTGGTTTTTAGTTTGGGGAATTCGGTGTTGGTGCAGTGAATGGCGTATCCATACACCAGGACCCTAAATTCTGATTTCTAGCTAGGTCCATGAAAACACTGATTGCGTGTGATTTGAAAATGTTTTACTTTTGATCTTTTTTGAGTCATCTCATGAGGTATAACTTTTTTATCATGGAACACCTGTTTCCTTTCAGGATGTCACCATTTAGACAGACATCTAGGATTCTTGAGAGAGTACATGATGATGGCCCACCGAGCGATGAGGCCTCTGTGCAGGGCCCTCCTACGACGTTAGCACCTTCGGGTGGTGTACCAGTAGACCTAATACCCATTGGGTAGTAGTTTCCACCAGCCCCTCTAGTAGACGGTGCATGATGACTGAGCAAGTTTCATAAGTTTCAGCAGTAGAGACCTCTGAGGTTCCTATGTGAGACGGATCCGCAGGTGGCTGAGGACTGGTTGGAGGCCATGACCAGAGTTTTTCACCAAGTTGGGACACTATCCAACTAGATGGTGATCCTAGCTCCCAGTCTTTTCTAGGGATCATCATGGAGATGGTGGAGCCCGAGGCTCCATACACACGATGAGGCGACCCTCACCTGGGTAGATTTCAAGGGCCTCTTCAGGGAAGAGTTCGTCCCAACGACTCTACGATCAGTGCGTATTTAGGAGCTTCTAAACTTATCGCAGGGCAGCCTCACCATGGCCCAATAATCGGTGATGTTCATTGACATCTCATGCTACTCTACCAACATAGTGAGGGGCCCTTTCTTCAAGGCCCAAACCTTCGAGTAGAGACTCCGATGGGAGATTAGAGCATCGATGGCATCTCTCAGCATCCCAATGCATGATGGATTTCTAGAGAGAGCACTCTTGGGGGAGAGCTTATTGTAGACCAAACACTGACTGTGATACCCACCAACGAGCGACACCTAGTAGAGTCCTCTGCAGCTGGTAGTTGGTAGATGACATAGTGGTTCAAGCGGACCAGACCTTCTAGTGAACGACCCTAGGACATAGGGTTAGAGGAGCGGAGCTCATAAGGCAGAGGGAGGTCATCTGGGAGGCAGGGTGTGCTTCACCTGCGGCAGGCAGGGCCACATGGCTCACGACTGCCTGACCCGCTATACCGACGATTAGCAGATGGTTGAGGGACCACCAAAGTAGAGGTAGAGTTTTGAGCGAGGATGTATGTAGGGAGGTGGACGTGGCAGAGGAGCAGGTCGTGCAGCAGGTGGTGGACGACGGTTCGAGGATCTGCTGCCACCACTTCCAGGTGGTCCACCCCGACCACAAGGAGCAGGAGGACAAGGACAGGCTTTGCTCGAGGAAGCTGAGGCCTACGACCATGGCTCTCTAGAGACAATTTGAGGTATGATCTGTGTCTATTTCAACCTAGATACAGTACTTATAGATACATGTGACAATCACTCTTTCTTTTCCACGACACTCATTCGGATCTTGGAGATTCTACTGGAGCCGTTGGCTCGATCCTTATGATTAGAGACTCTTATGGGAGAAGATTTGATGATTACACACTGGTACCGGCAGTGTGAGCTTACTCTAGGAGGAGGGAGCATCGGCTGGAAGCTTCCAGTAGCAGCGTCAAGGCCTTACGACATCATCTTGGGTATGGATAGGTTATGCACATTCCATTCTCATATTGACTATATCATGGGTAAAGTGTTGTGTGTCAGTGAGGACGGGACTAGGTTTTCCTTCACCGATGAGAATGGAACCTTTTCAGCACAGGATGAAATTACCCGGAGGACGGTGCAGCCGATCACATATTAGTTGGCTAGCCTTACCCACAGAGCAGTTGATGTTGAGTTACCAAGCTATCCTATAGTGGTGGACCAGTATGCTGATGCCTTCTCTGATGATGTTATGGTACTACCTCCTCGCAAAGAAGTGGACTTGTACATCGACCTGTACCCCAGGACGACACCGATATCTACACCAGCATATCGGATGGATCCCATGGAGCTTCATGAGTTATGAGTAAAACTGGAGGACTTTTAAAGTAAGGGGTTCATAAGGAACAATGTTTCTCCATGGGTAGCTCTGATTTTGTTTTCCAAGAAGTCAAATGGGAGTTTGAGGCTCTATGGGGATTATCGGCGCCTGAACTAGGTGACCATGAAGAACAAGTATCCACTTCCAAGGATTGATGATCTCTTCGATCAGCTGAAGGGAGCTCATTGGTCTTCGAAGATTGACCTTAGATCAGGCTATCATCAGCTCATGGTACGAGATGAGGACGTGAATAAGATGACTTTCAGATGTCGGTATGGCCACTATGAGTTCTTGGTTATGCCATTCGACATGACCAATGCCCCTGCAGTGTTCATGGGACTCATGAACAGTATATTTCAGCCATAACTTGATCGCTTTGTGGTGGTATTCATCGATGACATCTTGGTGTACCCAGCGATAGATAAAGAGCATGCCTTTCGTCTGTAGATAGTACTAGACACACTCTAAGAGAACCATCTTTATGCAAAACTATCGAAGAGAAAGTTTTGGATATGGGAGGTCCACTTTTTGGGACACGTTATCTTAGAGGCTAGAGTTGGAGTGGATCCAGTGAAGATTGAGGTTGTTCTTTCTTGGGAACCTCCCAGGAGTGTGACCGAGGTGAGGAGTTTCCTAGGGTTGGATGGATACTTTCAAGGATTCATACCTAACTTTTTCAAAGTTGTGGCACCCTTGTAAGCATTGATGAAGAAGGGACATCCCTTCCTATAGATGGGGAGATTCCAACAGAGTTTTTAGTAATTGAGGTAGAGACTGAAAAGAGCCCCCATCTTAAGACTACCAGAAGAGGGCGTTGAGTATGTAGTCTATTGTGACGTGTCAAGGAATGGACATGGATGTGTCCTAATGCCTAAGTGAGTAGTGATCACTTATGGTTCATGACAGTTGACACAACATGAGAATAGCTTTTCTACCCATGACTTATAGTTAGAAACACTGTTCTTTGCCTTGGAGATGTGGTGACACAACTTGATGGGTGAATGGTTTACTGTTTACTCTAATCACAAGAGTCTTAGGTATATTTTCTCACAAAAAGACATGAACCTAAGACTACATCGATGGCTAGAGTTTCTCCAGGACTATGACATTGAGATATTTCTATACTCCTGGAATCAGGAATGTGGTAGCAGACACACTCAGAAGGAGGTCTGGTCCACAGTTGCTAAGTGAGGTGACAGAGTAGCTAGCCGCATTACAGGTATCCTTTGTGGATAGGGATGGATCATCTTAACATTAGTCTTTGAAAGCCACTCCCCCACTCCTTCAGCGAGTCAGGGAGGTTCAGCTTAGGGACTTCGACTGTGAGGCTCGACGTGCTCAGATATCCTCAAGATAGGCACCTGATGAATTTTATGATGGTGGGGAACGCTTCATCCTCTTCAAAGGATGAACCATGGTAATAATGGTTCTATGGGGGAGGTATTGAAGGAGTTACAGAAGTCTCTTATGGTGGAACATATGGGTGTGGAGAAGATGTACCAGGACCTCCGGCGTCAGTACTAGTGGTCAGGGATGAAGAAAGTAGTGGCGGAGTTTGTTTCATGATGCCTCACTTGTCAGCAAGTGAAGGCTGAGAATTAGGTTCTAGCAGGCTTAGTGCAACCACTTGAGGTACTAGAGAGTAAGTGGGATGGTATATCCATGGACATCGTGATGGGGCTACCACAAATGTCCAGGGGACATGATTCCATCTGGGTGATTGTTGACCGAATCCTGAAGTTAGCCACTTCTTACCCATCCAAGAGTAGGGATCAATAGAGGGTTTGGGATGCCTCTACATACAAGAGATTGTACTAATTTTTGGGGTTCTATCGACAATCGTCTCTATTTGTGATGCACATTTTACATCTGGGTTATAGAAGGGATTACAGGAGGCGTTCAGGACTCAGTACGTTTGAGCACTACCATTCATCCTCAGACTGATGGTTAGACGGAGCGGACAATTCAGACACTGAAGAACATGATTCTTACTTGCGTCCTAAATTTGGTTCATAGTTTGGGGGATCACTTTCCCTTGGTGGAGTTGAAAAATAAAAGAAGTGATCACTCCATCTTCGGTATGTCACCATTTGAGGCCTTGTACGGTCGACCATGAAGATCACCTCTATGCTAGAAAAACCCAGGGGAGTCAATACTTATGGGTCCAGAGCTGGTATGAGGTACCACATAGAAGGTGCAGATCATCCAGGAATGGATGATGAATACATAAATTAGACAGAAGTATTATACTAACAAGAGATGGTGAGCTTTGGAGTTTGAGGAGGGAGACCATGTCTTCCTAAGAGTCTCACCTCGAAGGGGTTTGCGGAGATTTCGATGGGGTGAAAAGCTATATTCGAGGTCCATTAGAGCCTTTCAAGTTCTTAGAAAATTTGGAAAGGTGGTGTATCACCTAGATCTTCACCCACAGATGCGTCAAGTGAATGAATTTTTCCACGTGTCATAGTTGAGGAAGTACGTGCATGATCCATCACAAGTTATTGATTGGGGAGAGCTGTACATTGATGATGGGGAGACTTTTATAGAGGTTCCAGTAGATATTGGGGAACAACAGGAGCAATTCCTTCATGGATGATCAATACCTCTGGTGCATATTCACTGGTAGCATGGGGACCTCCAGGAGAGAACATGGGAGCGAGAGGGTCAGATTCGTGTTCAGTACCCTCATTTATTTCATTAGTCTATGTTGTGGCTTTCCGGGACAAAATTCCCTAAGGTGGAGAGAATTTAAAGTCCCGGATTTTCCATGTAATTTTTTTAATTATATGGAATTATTACGAGTCTGCAAAAATTGATGGTGCGTGATTCCGAGGCCCGGTGTGCCCGGAATGAGTTTTTGAAATTTTTTAAAGGTATGTTCAGTAAATGTGTGGGTGGTGTTTTCTATCTTTTGAACCGGTGCTCAGATTTAAAATACGAGGGCTATGTTGAATCTGCGGTGCTGGGAATCGCTTAAGGGAGACTTCACATTGACCGTAGTAGGTCAGGAAAAAAAATCAATTTTTGGACATTTAAGATAATAATAAAATAACAAAGTTATTTTATTTTTCTTTTCCTTTCCTCCAACGGACGAGCAGCAGTGGTGGGACCAATGACATGTCAAGAAATTAAATGGATTGACTCTCCTTTATTCTTGTAACCAAACTATTGGAATTATGAAGTTTCATTAATTAAATGAACCCATTAATTCTATGTGCATTACTCACCCTCCCCCTCTACTATTTATATGGAGCTCGAGGTGGAGTGTTGGGATGATTTCACCAAGCGAAGAAGCTCTGCCAAAGTACCACGACGCAAACCACTAAGAGTACGAGACCACTTTCAGTGAGCGATGGTGAGCTCCACCAAATCACGAACCGACGAAAATGATGAAGGGGTTTCCATCGATCATCATTAGAAAACATCTCTTCCAAGTAGGGGGTTTATTTTGATGTTGTCTTTGATGAATTAAATCTTCTCCCTCTTTCTATCACATTAACGCGGAGGGTGCGGGCCAAACAAACATGGCTTAGACCCTTCGCCATTTCACCCATGCTTCATTCTTTGGGGATAGTTTCCTTAGATGATGTCAACGCAAAATAGTGGGTCATTATATGATAGAGGAATAGAGGGAGGGCCACATATGCATAAAATAACAAGAACGAACACCAGAGCACGTCTGGTGACTCGTAGAAGAAACCGTCGGTGTGCCATGTTGGTGGCCGCCAGCAGTGGCTGGAAGAGACCTGTGGCAACCGGCAGTGGGTGGTGGAAGGCAGCTTGTGACGGTGTGCCACGGTAGCCGACCTGAGCCATCTGCACGGGACAAGGGCAGCACCGTCGGCAGAAGCGGCCATGACTAGCAGGCCATGGTAGGAGTGTGCGGTGTGGCCCGCGCCGCACCGCGTTAGCAGAAACTGTTTGACCAAACAATCGACCATTAAATGCGGTGGGGCAGCACCCCACCAGCTGGCAAATGAACCCACAAGCATGGGGTCAACAGGATGCAACGGTCCACATTCGGGGGGACCGAGCCGGCGGGGGCCGACCAAGTAGGCTGAACCCGTAGCACGGTGGGCCAGTGTGGGTAGGCTGAACCCCACCCGGTGGCTGGGCCAACCAAAACATGGGCCCGCAAACCAAACTGGGCCGACCCTGATAGGCCAAACCCAATGAAATGGGCTGACCCTTAATGGGCTGGACCCAGGTGGGGTCAGATAGACCCCAGAACCCGACGCATCGGGTCGGTCTGACTGAGTCGAACCGGGCCCAGAACCAACTAGTTCTCGAATAAATAAATGCCCGTAACTGAAAAACCAGGTGTCTGTTTTACATGATGTCCGTGGAGTTGGTATCCCTTTAGGGAACTGGTCCCTTTGGCATATTTCCAACAGGCCTGACCGAGCCGGGTTGGACCGAGGTGCGATCACCCCCCCCCCATTTCATAGAAAGAGATGTAACTAACAGACCAGACATCTGATTAATGCGCCATCTATGGCATAAAGACCTTAGTGAAAAGGCAGTCCTTTTAAAATACTCTAAGAGAGTTTTAGGGAATGTTAGAGTATGACTAGGTTGGATCAACCTGAAATCCAACCGAGCTTTCAGTAATAAAATACCAATAACTTACTGACAACTCGTCCGGTTGACGTGCCATCTTATGCATTGGGACCCTTATGACGATACATATCATTGGGTAACTTATTCATGGGACTTAGAGCTAGTTGAAATAATAACTATGTCTTGAGGATCAGTTCTCCTAGAATCAAGCGTTCTATGAGTGGGAATCTAGTGGCTGGTAGCAAGGTGAAGGTTGGAGACAGATCATAGAGAGGATAGTACCGAGCGATCCTGTGTGGGTCAGCACCTAGTGATCGTGTGTGGATCAGAACATAGTGATCCTATTCTGATCAACTTCGAGTGATTGTGTGTGGATCAAAACTTTGTGACCCTGTGTGTATCAATATTCTGGAAATCCAGTGTGGATCAATATTCTAGTGACCTTGTGTGGATCAGGAGTGCACGACCGAACGAGGACCAACCTTAGAGTGGCCCATCGCGGATCAGTGATATACTAATCTTGTGTGGTTTAGATCCTATGTGGGTATTGTGGGGGTTAGTACTTATTGATCCTATATGGGTCAAACTCTGTATGGTCAGCAGCAGTGTCTCTCGACAGAATAAGATGATCTTGCTTCTCAACTAATAAACTGTACTTCAGTGCTTTACTTATACCTAGTTTGATTTGTGTCTATTGATTTGTGCTTTTTTATTGATATCATGCTTTTTGGTTTGCCTTTTTGGAATTATGTGATACCTTTGGGGTTCTCATGGTCCCTACTAAGTATTTTTACACTCACCCCTACACGGGCTTCACCCGCACCTTGTTGTGTCTTCTGCAGATGAAAAGAAGCTAGTTTGAGGCTTGAGGGATCCAGGACCAGGTAGTATATGGAGGAGACAGGCTGACGTAGATTGCTATGGAGATGATTTGTAACTACCCTTCAGGTATGATCCTCAGTGGATTATCCAAGATCTATTTGCTATTTTCAATTGTACTTGTACATTTCAGTTGGTCTTGTATTCCAACCCCTTTACTTTCAGTACAATTTTTACTACAATAGTTTATGTTGTGGTTTCTTCTTGTTGCGTTATTGGACGGTGTGTTTGCAGGTTTAAGGGAAATGTCTTCCTTTTTTTTAGAGATATGCCTTTCGGTTCTAGTCTCCAACCCCTGGCCTATGGATGGCGGGCTTGGGGTAGTCACAGGATGGGCCACGGGGGACAGGTCGCGACACATGTATAAAATCTAAACTGCGTGAGAAAGAAATGTCATCTGATTCCATGATTTTTGGGTAGGAGATGTCTCAAGTTACGGTTCATGGAATCAACAATGACATGTTGTTTGTCAGTTGTAAAGATAATGAAAACTGTACCGAAATGTCAAAGGAATCTAAAGAACCTATCCTCTACTCTCAGTAGGAAATGGTGGAAGATTTTCTTTACGTCAACATCCCATATGAAGAGGCTAAGATGACGGGAATACATATTCAAGTATAGGTCAACATCAACCAGGATAATTGGATTGAAAAATAGGATAATATTTTAATGAGAGGCTTCAATTACTATAAAATCAGAAAAGAAGAGTATATTCGAACCTGGGATAAAATGGAGTCTCACTTCAAAGTTGTTATTAGCGGAGCCCCTGATACTAAGGTATAGCTTATGAACTGGAAACTTTATAGGGAAGAAAGTACCAATAGGTTGCGGGTATGATTTGATGGATTTTCTTTCTCTTATGAGGCTTCGTCTCCAGATTGATTGGGATTGGTTTCTTACTTTTCTTAAAAAGCTATTTCATTAATAAAAAGTTAATTTTCAGTCATTATTCCTTTTCATTTACATGAGGAAGTTAGTTTTTCTTGGTTATGAATCTCTTTTATGGTATCTTAGGATGTTTTATTAGAGTATATATAATTATACACATTTATTAATAATGTTTAATAAATGTTTTAACACTTGGTCTTGATGTATTTTTAGAATGTAATGAAATATGGTAATCATGAGAAACCATGAATTTAGTTGGATTATGCCTAAAGGGAATGGGATTTTCTTGAGGTTAGTGAAATTTAAATAGAATAAAATTAATTAATGGATAATGAACTAATTAACGTAAAGTAAAATTTCTTATTGAATGAATTTAATTAATTATATCCTTCTTAAATGATTATATGATTATATGATATCTAGTTCTTAGTAGTGGAATCTGAGAGTCTAAGAGATGATAGTTGAAGTTGATACAAATACTAGGTTACTTTCTATAGTGTGGTTATGATCTATATTATATCTGATATTCTTTTTTATTTCATATGTAGCCTACCCAGGTCAATAGGGTGACTGAAACCCATTTGAATCTAGGAGGGTGTTTTCCCCAATATTTAGGTTGGTGGTGAATAGATGAATGACTTCCACATTTGGCCCCACTCTCTTCTCCGGATAGTATTATGTTATTGTATACATGATGGTTATCTTTCCCATATATATTTTTTAGATTGATGTAGTATCTTGTAGTTATTTCAGACACATGTATCTAAAAATATAGTATCTTTATGATTGTTATAAGTATTATGTGTATGGAATGTAATGGATTGAGGTAATATACTTAATGTATGGGTTGTGATGTCTTGGGGTGAAATAATAAATTTGTAATAAAAAGAATAGGAGTTGTGGTGGATCCAATAAACTAATTGGTAAATTTGTGGAGATGTGAAATGATTTGATGAGATCATGTGATGCATGAGGTGCATGTTATGATACTTTAGATCATGTGTCTTTAAAATAGATTCATTTGGACAGAGATGGCTCGGGATGTATGGAGTTGGAGTCGAGTGAACTAATGGGGAAGTTGTAGTAGGGTACCCTTATTTTTATTACTATATTAAATGATATCTTGTATGTATTAAATGGTGAGAGGTATCTATGGTGAGGCTGGTAACTTAGTATACCTTTTTAGGTGATGAGTTAGTTTAACTTATTATTCACTAGGAATTAATATGCTTTCTTCTTTTTTTCATGAGTGGGTCCAGGGAGTGCCCTAGTGAGTATACTTGTTATTATCACTATATGTATATATAAAATATTTTTTAGGATAGTGGTAGTAGGTTGGGGATCAGGATGGATATTAAAATATCATGGTTATTCTAGATCTATTTGGGATCATGGTTACTGTTGAGTTTTTCTTTTGTGAATTATAGTTTCCCTTTATAGGTGTTCTAATTTTGTATAACATTACATGTATGTACTTTTGGTATATATTTTATCATTATTAGACGAAGTTGTTTAATGTTCTTGTATTTTCTTTGTATCCTCATTTTCACTTAGAGGGAAATGCTTCCCATTTGTATGTAAGAAATACCCTCGATGCTTATTACCAACCCCTATCCTACTGAAGGTGGGATTTAGGCATCATTGTCTTTATTATCTCATTATCAAACATACATGGGTACCTTTGGGTGGAGGGGGCCTTGACATAATATCATTTTAATTATTTTACAGTTGTATTATAACTGAATAAGTCCATACTCATCCATGAAATTATAGTATGTTCTTATTTTTGTTTGTTTGACCACCTAAATGGATGATTCATTAATATATTAATTATATAATATTATGAAAATCTATATTTTTTTAAAAATATAGAATTCTTTAAATTTTGGAGGGGTAATATATATTATTATATTTCTTAAGAAAATTAATTATTTGATTGACTCAGTAATTCCAAAAAGTGAAATTTTATATCCATTCTTTTTGAACCATTATTGTAACATCCATAAAATAATAATGAATTTTTAGAAATATATGAAAAAAATATCATATTCTTTTATATTATAGGTTATATTAACTCTTGGGTAAGTATTGAGGTCTAAGATTGATACACTAAAGCAAGTGTATAATAAATCAAACAATTGATACTCAATGTTTAATATTATCTACGACTGATTATTAATTGGATAATAAAAAATATAAATGAATGATATTAAGTAAAATAAATAGAAATAAGGTTCAATATATATTAATAATAGACCTAAGTTTATTATATATGGAGTTAGATAATATTTTATTTAGTGAGAATCCAAGGTATGGTGTTTCTTGATTCATTCTATTTTTATTGAGAAACACTATCTCTTTTATAGATAAATACCACTTTGTTGGTTATATTAAACTATTTTATTTTCTTATATTCAGATTCATCTTTTTTTTCCTATATATATTACATTTAATTCATCTAATATCCTCTTTTATTGATTTATATCTCATAATAATATGATTCCCTAAAGGATAATTTACATATTCTATTTTGGGTATTTCTCTTTCATATCGATGCTCTTTCTTAGAATAAATGTAAGTTTTTCTTAGTTTGAAAGTTAATTATTTATTTTTTATATAAATCATATGTTTATTTAAATATATTTAAAATTAAATCTTATATCCTTTTTCTATATTTCATTTACATTAAGTCGTTATGAAAATATTTTAAATTATTTATTTCCAAATTCATAACATTTCTTACCCTTCGATCCATGTTTAATCTACTTTAAATTTATTTATTTTCCAAGATTCATTATTTGGGTGTTTTATTATTAAAATATATATTTTAAATCCTTTGTGCTAAATTTTGAAAATAATTTGAAGGTGACATATATTTTTATTTTGACATCAACAATACCAATGTGTTGAGTAAACTATTTTCATGATTTATCATCAATTTTAATTCTTACCATTAAAACGAGTATCCTCTATAAATATTTCATATCATCAATCTATCACACCTAAAAATATATTATGGCATTTTTCTTTTGGGAAATTGAATTTTGAGAATCTTTGGACCTGATGTTTTATTAATTCTTTTGTTATAACTTATAAAAATGTTATATATCCCATTTTATTTTTGTGGTTTAATAACTTTATATTTTGAAAGGACATATGATTTTTTTCATAAATTACACATATGTATGGTTTATCATTATGTGATAGGTGAGATAACAATTATATATTCCAATGAATTTGATAAATTTTATATCACATGAGAAGACATGTATGAGACTTGAGAGGTTATCCTAGTACACTATGTTATGCATGTACAAGATGTAGTAAGATTGTTTCTATTATGTTAGGATGGACTTGGATTAGATCCTTATAATATGTCATTATTATATTTACTTATGGATTATATAAATTCTTGTCATGTAACCATGTTTATTGATTATTGATTTTACATTCTTATATCATGGTATATGTTATGCTTTCATGATGATCCTTTTATGGTTATATGTTTCAATACCAAGTTCTATTATTATGATATTATTACTAATTCTTATGATTTCATGGTCTAAGTTATGATTTCTGTGGTGTGAATTTGTGTTAGTTTATGGTGTAGTTCTATGCATGTAAGCACCACCTTTATCTGCTGTACCTTTACTATCTTTTTTTTTCAAATAAATTTGGGGTCTGGGTTTAGAACCCATGGCCAAACCTTCTTGATATATAGAACGGAATAATTTGTGAGGAATGTTTCTTGGAGAAATGTATACTATGCTATGAAATAATATGGATACATAGTTGATCCCCAAAGGCACTAAACCGTTGGATTTATAAGAGTGTGTGATAATTGTGACTTGTAATGTATAATCATGTGAAATTATGTGAAATAGATGAATTTCATGCTTAGTCAAACACATTTTTTATCAAAGGATAGTTTATTCGGTTTTTAGGATTAGTTTAAGAAGTGAGATATAATAAAACTTATGTTAACATTAAATGAAGTAAAAGTACCAAAAGTTGAAATGGAGATATCATAGGAGAATATATATGAAGATTAATTCGTATTCATATGAATTTTTAATATATTTTTTCAAAAAAATAATTATTTATTAATAAAATTAATCATTTAGGTTTTTTAAATGATAGAAATTAAGTGGAACCAAGTGAATAATGTATCCAACCAATAATGAAATGATTTTTCCAACAAATAATTAAATGTGATGGGATTTAGAATACAAATACTTATAGATATGGTTACCCAACTATCATTGGTTATGAATAATAACACGAACCCTGTGGAACTCCCAAAAGTACCAAAAAATAAACAACTCAATATTAATACCTTTATACACTAATAACCACCATCCTTTAGTGTGTCATCTGATCCAATAATTGGGAAGTAGGAAAATATATATATATTTTTTCAATGTTTGAATAATGAAATGGTTTTTTATGTTTATAGTTTACTGGTGGAAGAAAAATAATTATGTAATTTGAAAAATAAAATGACAAAAAGGGAGAAATTGATTCCATGTAATGGGAGAAGATAGTGAAAATATGTTTTAATAAGTATTATCCCCAGAATATTTAATTTAAAATTGAGTAGGAGTTCCTTAAGCTTAAGGAAATAATGATTAATATAATGATTTTTATTTAGTGAAAATATTAATATTTTTAAGTTATGCCTGTAGTTTTATCATTGATACTTAAAATTAAATAAAAAATTTCTTTATTTGATTAAAACCAAGTATCAAAAATGAATTATTGATCGTAGAATTTGAAAGCTACAATGAAATTTTTTGACGCAATATTATATTGGAAAAAAAAATTGGGTACTCTTGTTATTATCATGGATTTGGGTATAGGTAAAGGAAAATGGATTTTCATGGAAGATTTAGTCATAAATATCATAGAGGAAAGAATATTTAACTGCCTACATTCCAAAAACATGGTAAGAAACACCCAGTAAATTATTTCAATGGAATTAAAAAAATAAGTGTGGAAAAAGAGGTTATAAATCACATTAATATTTATGATAAATGAGTATTCTACTTAATAAAATAAGGGATAATATGGTTCCACCTAACACACCACCCACACTTTAATGTTTCAATTTCAAGGAGTTTGAGAATTATGTAAATCAATTCACCAAACCAAGGGTCAATGATGAAAATAATCATAAAAAAATGAAATAAAATAATAAAGGAAGAGGTTATGAAATGAATAATAATAAAGAAAATCATAAAAAAAAGTGTCAAATGGTACACTTATTATCTACTTAGGAACTATGTATATATTATTATATTCTAATTATTAATGTTCATTTGTATCATTAAATTTTTCTAAGATTATTTATTCACATCCTTAAAGATTATATACTAAGTAATTAGTGAAATAAATAGTTAGTGAAATGATTAAATCCCAATTTATAACTTCTCTCATATTGGGGTTTTTGGGCTGACACTTCCTTAAAATGTAGTTATTCTCCCTTCGATGGAATTTGATGTGATATTAGACCTGACTTTTCTCTCAATATATAGATATCATATCAATTATTGAGATAAGGATATCTAATTTGATACCCTAAATCATATTATGATTATATATCAATACAAGTATGTTTATGAACTCCTAATGGAAACTAGTTCCTTTATTTAAATCTTAATACCCAATAATAAGTGATATTTAGATCATATGGTTAGGGATAAACTCAACCTTGAGGATATTCCAATTCTATAAGAATCTATTAATATATTTCCACTAGATTTTTCCAGTCTTCACCTAGATTTATAAGATGTTGAGTTTTTAATTTAATTCATACATGGTGATATGACCATATCAATGAATCCTTATAAAATGGCCCATATTGAATAAGAATAATTGATAAATAAACAACAAGAGAGTTATGACAATGGTTTTATATGACAAAGTGATTTACTTTGGGGTGAAACTACCCTATTTTTTAAGATGAATATGGGTTAATACATATTTGTATTGATTATAAAGATCTTAGGAAGATAATAATCAATAATAATTATCCTTTACACAACATGGATAACTTATTTGATAAACTTAGAGAGGATAAATACTTCTTATAGGTTGATCACCCATTTGGATATCATCAAAAAAAAGGTAAAATGAAAAAATATACCTAATAATACATTTCATATAAGATATGGATGCTATAAAATTGTAACAACCCAACTAGAATCACCTAAAAACATTCTAGTTGGGATCATCACATGACCTCAGTCACACCTCTCCATATAACCAGAGGCTGCCGATCGGTGATGAGAATCTATAATCAATGTTTCAAAGACTATAATATCTATATCACAACCAAAAATAACAAATAAATTATCAAATATCATAAAAATTGGATAATTAGAGTTGTAAATTATGTAATTATATCAAAAGAAAACCTAAATCAAATAAACACACATCTATACTATATCAATGAATAATACTATTATATATTCATACATCCTAATGAATGTCACACTTGACCAATCACATATAAAAAAATGTAAAATGTGGATCCACTATAACCGTGTGACTCACCTCAACCCATCTCTGAATCCTATTGCGTTTCTCGATCCTAGTCCACTATATGACCCATGCTCAACCTCCATACCAAAAATAAGGTTTTCATGTTCACCAGGGTTCCTGTTTAGGGTTTAAGAAATATAAATAAGTAGGGAATCACCAAGTTACCCATATATAAGAAATAATATACATGTTTATACATTATGAGGAAAATAGATATAACATAGACCATACAAATATTCATGTTATGTTATCATGTGTTAATCGATCAACCATGATACCCGACCATTCCAAGCATGGCCCAAAATGGAAAAAGTAGTCACCTCATGTCCCAAGTATTAATATATACTCTATTACTTAGGGTAGGGTGTCACTCTACATAAAAACTTATACCCTCTCCCTCAGGGTAGGGTTTATACCAAACCTTGGGTGCATCATACCAAATCTCAAACTCTACCCTCTCACTCAGTGTAGAATTCCACATTGAATCTCAATATTACATATTGAAACATACCACCACCCTCTCACTCAAGATGAATTCCAATACCACATCTTTTAAAATGCCTCCTACCATCATCCTATTACTTAGGTTGGGTCCTCATACCACATCACATATCAAAACTCATAGGACCACCCTCTCACTAAGGGTAAAGACTTGTACCCTATCTCATATCACATCTCATACCTCCACCTTCTCACTCAAGTTGAGTTATCAAACCCAATATAATATCATATATTATATTTTTACCTTCTCCCTCAGCATGATGTATCATATTAAAACATGATCAATTCCCTCTCACTGAGGGGAGGTCTGTAGGACCCTGGGACACCCTGAGAGGAGAGGGGTATATCAGGGTGCAACTTATTCTTCTAAAACAAGGATCTTGTTCCCACTTTGGTAGGAACTCGTTAAACTATAATATAGATGGGAAAAGAAAAAAAAATCACATGCATAGATACCACACAAAACTTCTACTTGGTTCACTACTAAGGGCTACGTCCAAGGAGAATATTCCAAAAGGTTATTGGTTGTACCTAATTCCACTAATATTTACTAGATATGGATTGCGAGGTTCAGGTACAATCACTCTGTCCAAGGAACACTGCCTTTACAAAATTTTAGGGATAACTCACTGCTTCCCATGGATCACTTCTGTTGATTACCCCGGGCTCACTGCCCTAGGTGAAGTCACACTTAGTTTATGGACATGAAGGTCCCTTCAATAGATTTTCATTGAAGTATTTGTCTTTGTTCATCATGAGAAACTTCTTGAATCGAAGTTCTTTATTGATTAACTTGAAAGCACTGAACCATTGTACTATATATTCAGAACATGTAATAATCTTACACTAACAATTGAACACAACGCCTACCCATTGCACGTAAGATCTTACTTTTGTGCGCAAGTTTTTCTTTTCATGCATAAAACACTCACACAACAACACCCTTCACGGGAAACTTCACCTTTTACACGCAACCTCACCATTTATGCGCCAGATCACCTTTTATGCACAACATCCCATTTTACACGTAACTTCAACTTTTACGTGGAAGTTATAAATTTTCAGACACCTACAATTTTTACGCCCAACTCCCTTTTATTGCCATATTTACGCGCAACAGAGCTCAGATTTTTGGTAAGTCTTCTGTCATACCAAATTAGGTAGGTCACCTATTATTTATAGTCATCGACGACCCCCACACACAAAACCCACCATGTCATTCAAAACCACTAATTATGCACATAGTGTTTTTCACGCCAGAACCATTTTCCCCACTCATCTCCAGATTTTTCATGCAGATCACGCCTTTTCTATTTTTCGGCGTTCTGATCCGGAAACATGCCTTACACGCATGTTTCAAACACTCCTGTAATTTTGCACACAACTTCCTTTTCAAATCACACACTTCTCTATTTTCTTATTTCTAGGCCCAAAAATTTGGCAGACATTGGGAAAAGATGCCACCATAAATACTATTTTCTTCTTGAACTATATGATCCCTTTCCTGGAAAAAATTATGAACTTCCAATTAGAGTTGAAAAAAACACAAACCACACTCCATTTTCTACATAGAATGGTTGTGGTTCCAACAAGGTCCTCAAACCCAAACTCAACCTCTTCCTTCTCATTTGGGGTAAGCCTCTCATAACATATCTCGACCCATACACACCTAATTAATCACATGTAATGGACCTAACTCTTGATATATTCTCATACCATCAACATACCATATACCCTTCTCAAAACCTAGTGATGTTTTCCCACAATCTATCCCCATATATCAAAAACCATATCACCCCCACCTTTTCCTTCAAGCTAAACTCCCTAAGGAAGACTCAAATACCCAAACTTGATATGAAAAACCCAAGAATCCCCATCCCACTAGTGATGGAATCCACTATGATCCTCATACCCAATCAATCCATCACCTATCTATACCAACCAGTGTCCATCACCCCATGGAGACCTCACAACATGAAGGCCCTACTTGACCATAGTCTAAAGGGATAATCAAATTCTTTTCCCAATTCTGATTTCAACAACCTGGTTCAATTTCCTATGGACTATACTAATCAAAAAACACACCCATATTAATTTATAACTTATTTCTAGGCCATAACGATGCCTAACACAAGAACCATGCATAAAAACTCTCTCATAAACCCTATAATAAATCTATCAATCTCCTCACTTAGAGGAACACATCTTCATAAAACCATACAAATAACTTACGTAATTTTCATTCTCACTCCATACACAATGACCACTACAAACCCTCAAGGATTATTCCCTACCATACATGAGGTGTGAGACCATTTCATCAATCGTTATTATGACTAATCTCACCATTACCATAAAAATAACCTTATGGAATCAAACCTAGGATTTTCAAAACTTATCCTAGGACCAATACCTATCTCAAGTATCTCATGAAATCAATTGTAACCCCCTTATAATCAGTCCACCATGTGATCCCAAATCTCAACATGAAATAGATCACTATCTCTAATCCTAAGAGGAATTAATCATCCTACCTTCTCCACGTAGGGGAACACACTTTCCTTATCCAATTTACCTGAAAAAAATACCTCATTCATGTCTACACAATCAGACATAAAAATTATCATGATTAAGTATTATAAGGACCACCCACCTATTTAATGGAGTTACTATTCTCAAGTCAAGATATATCCACCCTTGGATAAGACTATTCAATGATACATTAAGATATCTCAATTCCATGGCCCCTTACTCATCCAAAACGAGAAAATAATTAATTAAAATATCTTATAATTAATTATAAAAAATGAAATAAATAATAATAATTGCTAAAAACTCACTGACCAACCTAGATTCACTAAAACTGTGGTCAATCACACACATATGGTCCATAACATACTTCATACATCGCTATGAGCAGAAAACCTATCATCTAACACCCTTTAATTCACTAATTTCATCCAATGAACCCAAAATCCACAAATAAAAACATTGGATGATATACCTCAATCAAAATGGTGTAATGATATGTGCATTCATCGCTCTTATGTTTCCACTATCACCGCATGAAAAATCCCCATGATTTATTAGGATTACACCCTAATTAGATATAATTTTCATAAATATAACTAAATACATAGAAAATAATTAAATAAATAGTAAATATAAAAATGAGGAAGGAAGGGATATATGATACCTCTAAGAATTCTAGAAAGCACCAACAACAACACCCCTCATCAAAGGGGTGTAATATACGAAGAAGGGAGGGAGGATTTGACTCCAATTTCCCTCACCGCATGGGAATTCATCCTAAAACTGAAGAGGAAAGACTTAAAAGATTAATTTTCCCCATTTTTTAAAAGAAACTAGATAGGGAGGCCATAATGTCATGATATATAGGTTTATGACACAACACCCCACTTTTGAATTGTCATTACTTGAAAAAGGTGCAATTCCAACCCCCATAAAAGCTCCAAAAACTCAATGGCCACCAATTATAGAATAGAATAAGGATCTAAAGAATAATGCCTCTTAAAAATTAATCACCCCAAAAATTCATTTATATGACTCATAATATAACACAACTCATATGTGTAATTCTACTCCAAACTCCTCAAATATCCCTCGTGATGAAACTCCTTGGTTGTGGTGTGATCCTTACAGACTCCAAAACATAATATCAAGTATCCCTCATTACAAAAGTGGGTTCCATAGACCCAAATTGAATAGTTATTTTTTATTACCATATCAAATATAAAATTATTTATGAATGATTTATTCTTAACATTATATTGTTGATACTTTTTCATCCACTATTTACATGGTAATGTCCTTATACTTTTTCTCATATCAATATGTTATATATGTTTCAAACAACAATGAGAATCTCAAATACTATGAAAGTAATCTCAAAAATATTTCCTATGATCAAGATACATCATACTTTTCGACACAAATAGTGTATGACTATCAGGTTCTTGGGGATCATAAGCATTGATACTTCTTCTCATGGGATTTTTACATGGTGGCCTTGAGTAGTAAATATCACGAAGAATGTTCTTCCAATAATAACACTATATATTTCAGGTGTCATTAGATGTTCTTATATATGATAATTTGTATTGGCCTCTTGAATTGAGATCATATTCAGTCTGTAACATTTGGTCGTATACATTGATACAAGATAAAAAAACATGATATTTATGTTTGTAGTGAGGTAGCTTGTGCCAGGTGCATCATTGGTGGTATTACATTGATTGAATGACTAAGATAGGATTTTCAAACCAAAAAGAAAATATATCATATGTAATATTGACCAAAATGATAATGCATTTAATAAATCCATGACCAGAGTGGATGAAGGTAAGTGCATCCAATAAATTCATAAAATAATAAATCAAGTAAGGATGATGACACCAAGTGAGTTTTCTACTTTATGAGATATCATGATACAAAGTGATTCGGTTACCCAGGTTGGGTTTATTGGAGGTTTTCATAGTTATAAAAAATCTTCATCTCTTTAAGGTCTATAGTATGTTTCTAGATTACACTCTTAATTTATGAGTATGATCCATTGCTATAGAGATAATGTCCAAGAGGGTCACACAAAAAATATATCCAAAAATATCACATATTCAGATGAATATGAATTTGTGATGAAGTGGACCCCACATGCAAGGGGATAGTGAGTATTTGAGTCTGAATGATTTTAAGTAAAATAATTCAATCATTTTATTTTATTTTAGAATAATAATAATTTAATTAATTTCTCATGTTATTCACAAGATATTTAATTATAAGAGTGAATACAAGAAAATATTATTTTTGAAATGAATATAACATGTTCAAGGTTCTTTAAATAATCAGGGGACAACATGAGTTCAGTAAATGGTTCAAATTTTATCATGTGGTATGTTAATAATATCACATGATACTGATAAATTATTTATGAAATTTATAATGATTTAACTAATCCATAAGTGTTTTTTTGGCATTTTTGAAGTTTGGGTTTTCATAAGGACCGAAGTGAAATTTATAGAATCCTATACCCTAGTATAAATATATATTTTAGTCCAAAAAATGAGTGGAAACACCCTTGAAATAATTTTTGTGATGATGTCTAATAACTTCGCCTATATCAAGTTCTAGATAGATAAGTAGATAGAAGAACCATTCCACTTCAATCTCGCATCCTTGGATCGAGTTTTTGTTCTTCATACAATTGAAGGGAGGTTGTAAAGTAATTAAATTTCAAACACTAACACCTAGGAATATAAGAACTATGATCTAGGTGATCTGGTGAATGTGTAGAAGATCTATAGGATTCCTCTCTACACACATTTGAGGTACAACAAACCAAATGAGTAGATAAAATATCTAATGATCATGTCATTGTTTTTTTATTTTATAGTTCTTGGTCAATTATTTTTTAATGTGTTGATGATTCATAATGACATTGTATAATTAAAAATCATGCATATATATAACAAATGAACATTCATGATGAATTATTTATATTGATTCATTATTAAATTTTTTTGGGTGATTACATAGTATCAATCATAATAAATAGAATTATATTTTATCCACAAAGAAAATAAGAACATAAAATCCCTTAACGTACGTATTAAATAATTATTACTTCCAACACTTAATTTTGAACCAAACCATGGTATGAGTTGTTTTTCATCCATATTTTATGGTGCCTCCTCCTATTGAGGGGTTCTAACAAGAGTAATGGGTTGAATTAACAAATATGAACATCAATAAGGTATTCCTAAATAGTATCATGTAATTTTAGAGGAAAAGTGTTGAGTAAATAAAATTTATGATTTTTGGGATATGGGAATCCACTCAATAGATCAAGGAGCCATGAGTTAAAGTGGTTGGATTTCCAAAATCCTACCTTGAAACTCTCTGAGTATTGGAAAAGACATATCTTGTACTATGTAGACCAGTTTTAAATAAAATTGACACTACAATAATCAAGTGATTGAGTATTTAGAATATATTAGTTAAGTGTTATTGGGTTTTGATAAAATATTGGGATGAATTTAATATTAATAAATCTATTATTTCTATTAATTAGTAATCTAGATAAAAATAATAGATTTTTTTTTTTTCAGAAAAATTGAAATTAATTTCACAAGTTCACTGTGATCAAAACTAAACACCAAGCCCATCCTAACCAATAGTAATTTCCAAGATTGGTACTGGTTTGTCCATATAACACTATCATATAAAAGGAAATAATATATACTGGAGTCCCTAGTACCTAATAAGCCACCCCCGGAAGTGAGGGAAAAAAAGAAAGCTTACAGGAGACTCACGGTTAACACATTTAATGTCTATATTAAAATGTTATCATTAATGTCCATTGATTTGTAAAAGTAATATGAGGACAAGGATAAAAATACCATTTTGTATCATATATGATAATTTTATGAGGAGAGAGTTAAGTGATAGACTAATGAGAATATGATTATATAGATAATATATAAATTGAAAGACGTAATTCTAGATAGTATTTTTGTACTTAATATGATTGAGTATATTGATCAATTAGAAGAATTTGGGATCTAGACAAACCATAAAATTTTAATAAATTACATTATCTCATACTTATAACCCAGTTACTCAAGATTAATTGAGAATTATTAGAAAAACAGTATGGATAAACTACAATGATTCATGTTGGGTATGATTCTCGAAGAAGATAAGAACATAAAAAGAGATAAGCATTTAGTTATTATGGTGGAAAATAAGAAAGACAAGTAACGATGGACAAAATAAATTAAAATGCTAAAGGAAAAATAAAACCATTCTTATTAGAAGATAAATATAAATGGGTATATCCTCAACAAAGAGGATACATGTTTTATATGTATAAAGATATTTCAATAGAAGAGAAATTTATTTGAATTAAAGAAGAAGAAAGAAGTGTCTTATAATTCAGGTATATTCATAATTTGTTATGAGATTTATATTTTTACTTCATGGGTATTAGATACATTATGTGACTTACATAATTGTGTCCAAATATAGGAATCAAGGAATTTTAGATAGATCACAAGAGTGAAGGGGTCTTCAAGTTTCTAATGAAGCTTGTATTTTATGTGAGCTTGAGAAGATCATTACTTTCTAAATCCCAGTGGATAGATTCTTATTTTTCAAAACAATTATTTTATAATATCTATTACCAAAATAATTATATCATATAAATTTTAGTTATAGTGAGATTTTATGTAATTTTTGAAATAATTTTTTTTGGTATACCATACCTAATGAATAGTAAAACTACACGGGAAACAAAATTGTCATATATTAGCAATAAATGATGAATATAAAAGGTAAGACTAAATAATAACAAGTTTTATTTTATAAATTATAATTATTTTTATGTGAAAATTTAATATTTCTCTAAAAATAACCCTATGTTTTTTATTTAAATATGTTAGAGTATTCTATGGAATATTTTTGGAGTCATGTACTGATTTAATTTAAAATTATGAGGGCCATAGAGCCTTGATATTGATTTAATAAAAATATAAAACATATTATATTACGTGCACCCATTTTTCCCAAAAAATAAAACATATCCAAAAATATGCCTTTTATGAGAAATACGAGACCACCATTAGGTCTGGGATAAGGGGTTTACCATAGGTGAGACATAACATTTGTGTGCATTAGGAATTTTGTTAGATATCACATGAGAATGATTTATTTAATATTTTTATTATAAATTTTATGAAAATAATGGAATATATCCCAAATGATGTATCAAATTAGAAATATGAGACCACTGTTTTGTCTGAAATATGAGGTTTACCCAAGTTGTAACATAACTTTTGTGGTCTTCGTGAGTTAGGATACATTTCATGTAAGGGTTATAATAATTATATTATTATTTTTACTTGTTTAAAAAAATTGAAATTACATGTGTAATTAATTTCTCTTAATTAATGACTAAAATTTCATTGTGGGTGAATATTTATTAAGATGTTTGGTAATAATGGGGAAATTATTACCATCTTCTGAATAAATGAAAATATGTGGTTAATATTAATTTTTCAAATATTATAAGCATTTAATGGAAGTCTTATTTAAAATTTTAATGATGGAAATGACATGACATTCTTAATAATAATAATAAATATTTTAGTTATTATTAGAAATATTAAATAGGAAAAATTATTTTTATGTGTGATAAAATATAATGTATATGAGGGTGTATATGTATATATATATGATGTATATATTTATGGGTTATAAATATAGTGTGTGTGTGTGGGTCAAATATATATGTGTGTGTGTGTGTGTGCATATGTATATATGTATATGAAGATGTGTATATATATGTGTATATAATGTGTATATATATATGGTTTAAATTTAATATATATATTTAATGAGTAGTTAAAGGGAATTGAAATGAGGGAATAAAAATAATAAAGAAAATAAATAATGAATAAAAGGAGGCTATGGGGGTGTTGTTCTGGGAAGAGGGAGATTTAATTGGGTCCATGCACAACCCAATGAAAAATTAAAACATTCAAATAATAAAAAACTTAAAATAAATAATGAAATTATAAAAAGGCTATAAAACATGAATTTGGATGGGTGGTGCACTTATCTCATGTAGTTCAATCCCTCTCATGTCTCTGTCTCCATCTCTCATAAATTATTTTATTGTTTTCCAAAAACTTATCTCTTTGATATCTCCTTTATTACAGATAGGGTTGACATGCCATTGGAGTTGTTGGATTTGTCTTAATGAGTAGAAGATAAATGTAATTTTTAATATTTTAAGGCAGTAAGGTATTTTCTATACAATTTTTTTTCATTTTAAATTCATCATTTAAAATTAATTATCAAAAGATAATTAGAAATAATTAATTTATAAGAAATCATTGTAAGATAATTATTGAAAGATAATTAATCTTAGGGGGGGGGGTTTCTAACACATGAATTTTCCTAAAATAGAAATTTAGAAATTATTCCGGGGATAAAAAGTATTATCACATGTAATATTTTATTTTTATGGAAATAAAATAGCTGGTTTTGGTTTTAAGAATTATTACTATGAGATCATATTCTCTGTTTTGTATAAGAATGTAGTTTGGGTAATGAACCCTTCGATGGATCTTCTATTGAGGTCAATGAATTTATGTTAGTATTTTCCTTTATTATTATGGGTAATGTAAATATGATTCTATCATGATGTGATGTGTATGATCCTGACTTTTTTTTAGAAGTATCGTGCATGTTTTAATGTACTCTTTTACCATTATTTTTAGTTTATCTTGTTTGGGTTTTACTTTGGGGATTCAATGGGAGAAATTAGATAATTTTGGATGTTTTTTTGAGGGGTTTTGGGAAGTGCATGGGTGGCACACGATTTTTCCAAACCATGCGTCCTACCCCAAAAAACCATGCTATCAAATGAAGAGGGGAATTTCAAAGTTGGTATACAGTTTCTTAAAACATTCCCCCTATTAGTGGAAATTGTGCACACCTAAGAAGAAGCACATTATTATGGTGAAAGGTTTTTAAAATCATGCACCCCAGCCTAGGAAATCATGTGCACAATTTTAAATCCTCCAAATTTTTTAATTAAAATCCTAAACCCCCAGTTATTATAAAAAAATAACCTAGGTCAACCCTAAACCAATTCCTCCAAATTTTGATTCTCTTTGGAGGGTTCCAAGTCTCCTTGAACCCCATCCTTGATGAACCAAATGGTCATTCAAAGGGTCATCTCTTCATTGTTAAGTGCATTCTTTCTCGATTTGTTTCCTGTCTCTCTCCCCTATTTCTCTCAATTTTTGGATGTATGATTTCCTCCATTGGCAGTTGTTTTGATCTAGATTTTCTTGGATCAAAATCCATTTGATCTTGGATCAAGGTTTTGGTTCTAAATATCTTCTGTTTTCATGAGATTGGTTGTTTCATATGAATGTGGGGTTTTTCTGTTGGGTGAATTTCTATCAACTATCTTGAGGTAGGTGGTATATTTTTCAATTCACAAAGTCTCTATTTCAAGTATGTGTATATAATTGGGAAATTTATATTTCACTTTTATCAATTGCATCTTTAATTGGATTAATTAATTGGTGAATTAATTAATTAATGGATCATGGAATTGATTGATTAAAGGTGTTATGAAAATTAGTCAATTGATGGGATTTTGGAATTGATTAATTAATGGGAATAAAAGGATGGTTGGATTAAACTTAATAGGATAATGGTTTTTCTAATTAAAAATTTCATAAATGGTTTAACGGTGAATAATCATTATTATTCCATGTAAATTAAAGCGATAAACCTTGATTATTTAATATGTTGAAAAGGTACACATTAATGAGAATGTTTGATAAAAATGTTAATGATGCTTAACCTTGATGTATATAAAATTGTGATATATGTGATACTGTGACATATATGATGATGTGTGTGGGACATGGACTAATGATAAAAAATCCCATATGTGATTGACCAATATACATGGGTGGGACATGGACTAATGATTCAAAATAACAGATGTGATAAAAAGGGTTATGGGATAAGGACTAATGCTTCAAATACCCACAGGGTTTTAGAAATGGTTTTCTAAGACATAAATGATAGAATTGGACTGTGGTTCTAAGTATCTGTGATATGAAATTGAAATTAAATGGATAATGGAAGGCCATGTTTTAATGAATTGTGATTCCCTATGTGATATGGTTCAGAATCAACACAAATCAAAGTAGGTATTAATAGTTCGAGTTTCATTGTGAACCCAAATAAGTTATATGGTTAATCAAATAATAATGATATGTGATGACTATTTACATTATTGTACATCAATCTTTATAAAACTTCATATACTGTTATCGACTGAATATTTTTTTAGACTCTATTGGTGGTGGCCTACTGAGTTGTACTCACACCCTACTTTGAATTCCTTAATCGTACCCAAATAGACATCTTGTTTCCAAGACATGATAAGGGAAAGATCCATATGTTAGATTGATGATTTGGGATAGAATGTGGATGAGGGAACTAGACATGATGTTAGGAATTTCTTAGGGAATTTTCAATGGGTCATTATATTAGGGTTTTATTTAGACACTTGATACATATATTGAATGAAATATCTACTATTTTGGTTTAGATATTGTATTCATATTTTTGGATATCATGTGATATTGGTATTATTTTGGTTATGGTTATTATCATTTGGTTATTATTTATATATTTACACTATTTTTCATGTTTGATAAAGAGGGTATAGTCTCCCAATGTTACATATTTGACTCTCACTTCTAGTCAGCAGACTCTGGAATACAAGGAGGCATGCCTAAGGTCATGTAGAAAACTAGATCATGGAAATGACATGTGGAACCTGGTTCAGGACGTTACAAAGTGGAATCAAAAGAGTTTTATTTTGTTTTGTTTTGTCTTACTATTTGGGAAAGGTAGAAAGGAGATTATGATGAGTCAGGCCTTTGTTAAAAGCTCATGCATGGGAGTATCTAACCCATCTGCGGGGGTAAAATCAAAGTGCCTTGGGTGGGATGGTTATTTTTATATGTGTTGTTACAGTTGAATGTTATTTCCCCTTTAGTGATACACTTGTTGTTTGATCTTCGTGTTTCTATAGATTTTAATCATGGCCTAGTATATTAAGAGAGTTCTGTATACATGCATCATTCTAGGGACCCATGATATATGTGACATTCATCATTTTAATAACTCATGGTAAATAATTTTTTTGGTAGGTTGATTAAATTAAAATTCTTTTCTCTTTTATGTAATTTAAATTAAAATAGATCCTAAACATAAATTTATAAATTTTAAATGATGCACAATGTTACAATTTAAAATGGATTAATGGGTTTATAATTAGAAACTTGATTTGTGAAAATGTTTACACTTTGTGATCCATGAACTTGTATGAGGGATGGTTGATGGTACTGTTAGTGCCATGGTTTTGATCATGTGGAAGGGTATGTTGGATGAATTTTTATGGCTTTATGTGAAACCCTCTTACCAAAATGTGATAATGTTGTGTAATGTGTCCTAAGACATGTGTTTTTATTTGTAGAGATATTCCTCTATGATGTTTCTTGTTGATAGGATGGTATAAGGGAATGTCGATAAATGATCCACTAGTAATGGAACCAGAGGATTCAATAGTTCTAGGTGAGGATGATAGAGAAAATTTCAGTGAGAACTTTTCTTGATTTATGTAGTTTATGGAAAGTGAAATATGGCAATTTGTAATGTGTGTTTCTTACTTGACACAGGAATTAAAATTGCAACACCACCTTAATTTGACTGGAGAGTGTAGTCCTAAGGTAGATGAGTTTTGGATTTAGGCTATCTTGATGATTCTTGACCACTTGGAGACTCCTGCTGAGAATAGAGTCAAACTGGAAGCTTATATGTTACGTGGTCAAGTGAAGCATTGATGGGACATTCCGACTCAGTATAAACAATTGAATAATAAGGAGTGGAATTAATTTAAGGAGAAGTTCTTATAGCACTTTTACCCTAAGATATTATGGTAATAGAGGTTGGTAGAGTTCATGAGGCTTATCCATGGGAGTATGTCTATGATGAACTATGATTTTCACTTTACATATTTGCAGTGCTTGGTTCCAGTGTTGGCAGGAGATGATGTGATTTCACCAAAAAGTTTTGATAATGTCATTAAATGTGATATTAAGGCATAGGAAAACATTTTTAGACTAAAAATGTTTTCAGAGGTGGTTAATTAGGCTCTCATATATAAGGGGAACCTAAAGGAGGCATCAAATAGAAAGATGGTAGTATCTACTGGACGACTAGGAGGTAATTCTTATAAGAGTAGGAAGAATCAATTTGAAAACTTCAATTAGGGAGATAGAAACAAGAGTGTACAGGGGGGAGGATCAGTGATTCAAGACCTTGCCTAAGTGACTTTCCACAAGTGTGGTAGGCTGGGACACCTTCATAGACAGTGCTCCCAACCACCATTTGAGTGTTGATCTTTTAGGAGGGTAGGGAATCAACAATTATTCAGTAGGAACCCATGACAGATGGGTAACGACGTAGAATCTTGGAAAAATTAATAGTGTTGTAATTGAATATTCTAAAACCGATTAGTAAGATTGTTTCTATTATTTTAGGATGGACTTGGATGAGATCATTATAATATGTCATTATTTTATTTACTTATGGATTATAAAAATTCTTTTCATGTAACCATGGTTATTGATTATTGATTTACATTCTTATATCATGGTATATGTTATGCTTTCATGATGATCCTTTTATGGTTATATGTTTCAATACCATGTTCTATGATTATGATATTATTCCTAATTCTATTGATTTCATGATTTCATCCTATGATTCATTTTATTTATCTTATGTTCTAGTCTTATCACATGTCTAGAATATAATTATAATATCTTTATGACTCATTGAAATATTTTCCCATTATTGAGTGTTTGAGATCACCCTTTAATTATAAATTCCATTTTCCCTTGAAATGAAGCAGAATATTATGTATGATATATATAGAATGGAATAATTTGTGAGGAATGTTTTTGGGAGAAATGTATACTATGCTATGAAATAATATGGATACATAGTTGATCCACAAAGGCACTAAACCATTGAATTTATAAGAGTGTGTGATAATTGTGACTTGTAATGTATAATCAGGTGAAATTATGTGAAATATATTAATTTCATGCTTAGTCCAACACATTTTTTATCAAAGGATAGTTTATTCAGTTTTTAGGATTAGTTTAAGAAGTGAAATATAATAAAACTTATGTTAACATTAAATGAAGTAAAAGTACCAAAAGTTGAAATGGATATATCATAGGAGAATACATATGAAGATTAATTCATATTCATATGATTTTTAATATAATTTATTAAAAAATTATTATTTATTAATAAAATTAATCATTTAGGTTTTTTAAATGATAGAAATTAAGTGTAACCAAGTGAATAATGTATCCAATCAATAATGAAATGATTTTTCCAACAAATAATTAAATGTGATGGGATTTAGAATACAAATACTTATAGATATGGTTACCCAACTATCATTGGTTATGAATAATAACCTGAACCATGTGGAACTCCCAAAAGTACCAAAAAATAAACAACTCAATATTAATACCTTTATACACTAATAACCACCATCCTTTAGTGTGTCTTCTGATCCAATAATTAGGAAGTAGGAAAAAAAATATATATATTTTTAATGTTTGAATAATGAAATGGTTTTTTATGGTTATTGTTTATTGGTGGAAGAAAAATAATAATGTAATTTGAAAAATAAAATGATTAAAAATGGAGAAATTGATTCCATATAATGGGAGAGGTTAGTAAAAATATGTTTTAATAAATATTATCCCCAGAATATTTAAATTAAAATTGAGTAGGAGTTACTTAAGATTAAGAAAATAATGATTAATATAATGATTTTTATTTAGTGAAAATATTAATATTTTAAAGTTATGCCAGTATTTTTATCATTGATACTTAAAATTAAATCAACAATTTCTTTAGTTGATTAAAACCAAGTAACAAAAATGAATTATTGATGGTAGACTTTGCTAGCTACAATGAAATTTTTTGACGCAATATTATATTGGAAACAAAAATTGGGTACTCTTGTTATTCTCATGGATTTGGGGATAAGTAAAGGAAAATGGAGTTTCATGGAAGCTTTAGTCATAAATATCATAGAGGAAATAAAATTTAACTGCCTACATTCCAAAGACATGGTAAGAAACACCCAGTAAATTATCTCAAAGGAATAAAAAAATAAGTGGGGAAAAAGAGGTTATAAATCACATTAATATTTATGATAAATGAATATTCTCATTAATAAAATAAGGGATAATATGGTTCCACCTAACACACCACCCACACTTTAATGTTTCATTTTCAAGGAGTTTTAGAATTATGTAAATCAATTCACCAAACCAAGGGTCAATGATGAAAATAATCATAAAAAAAATGAAAACAAAGAATAAGGGAAGAGGTTATGAAATGAATAATAATAAAGAAAATCATCAAAAAAGTGTCAAATGGTATAGTTATTATCTACTCAAGAACTATGTATATATTATTATATTATAATTATTAATGTCCATTTATATCATTAAATGTTTCTAAGATTATTTATTCACATCCTTAATGATTATATACTAAGTAATTAGTGAAATAAACAGTTAGTGGAATGATTAAATCCCAATTTATAACTTCTCTCATATTGGGGTTTTTGGGCTGAAACTTCCTTAAAATATAGTTATTCTCCCTTCGATGGAATTTGATGTGATATTAGGCATGAATTTTCTCTAAATATATAGATATCATATCAATTATTGAGATAAGGATATCTGATTTGATATCCTAAATCATATTATGATTATATATCAATACAAGTATGTTTATGAACTCCTAATGGAAACTAATTGCTTTATTTAAATCTTAATACCCAATAATAAGTGATATTTAGATCAGATGGTTAGGGATAAACTCAAACTTGAGGATATTCCAATTCTATAAGAATATATTAATATATTTCCTCTAGAGTTTTCCAGTCTTCACCTAGATTGAGATGTTGAGTTTTAAATTTAATTCATACATGGTGCTATGACCATATCAATGAATCCTTATAAAATGTCCCATATTGAATAAGAATAATTGATGAAGAAACTACAAGAGATTTTTGACAATGGTTTTATATGACAAAGTGATTTACTTTGGGGTGAACCTACCCTATTTTTTAAGATGAATATGGGTTAATACATATTTAAATTGATTATAAAGATCTTAGGAAGATAATTATCAATAATAAGTATCCTTTACCCAACATGGATGACTTATTTGATCAACTTCGAGAGGATAAATACTTCTCAGAGGTTGATCACCCATTTGGATATCATCAAAAAAAGGTAAAATGAAAAAATATACCTAATAATACATTTCATATAAGATATGGATGCTATAAAATTATAACAACCCAACTAGAATCACCTAAAAATACTCTTGTTGGGATCATCACATGACCTCATTCACACCTCTCCATATAACTAGAGGCTACCGATCGGTGATGAGAGTCTATAATCAATGTTTTAATGAATATAAAATCTATATCACAAAAAAATAACAAATAAATTATCAAATATAATAAAAATTTGATAATTAGAGTATTAAATTATGTAATTAGATCTAAAGAAAACCTAAATCAAATAAACACACATCTATACTATATCAATGAATAATACTATTATATATTGATACATCCTAATGAATGTATCACTTGACCAATCACATATAAAAAAATTTAAAATGCGGATCCACTATAACCTTGAGACTCACCTCAACCCATCTCTAAATCCTATTGCGTTTCTCAATCCTAGTCCACTATATGACCCATGCTCAACCTCCATACCAAAAATAAGGTTTTCATGTGCACCAGGGTTCCTGTTTAGGGTGTTAGAAATATAACTAAGTAGGGAATCACCAAGTTACCCATATATAAGAAATAATATACATGTGTATACATTATGAGGAAAATAGATATAACATAGACCATACAAATATTCATGTTATGTTATCATGTGTTAATCGATCAACCATGATACCCGACCATTCCAAGCTTGGCCCAAAATGGAAAAAGTAGTCACCTCATGTCCCAAGTATTAAGATATACCCTATTACTTAGGGTAGGGTGTCACTCTACATAAAAACTTATACCCTCTCCCTCAGGGTAGGGTTTATACCAAACCTTGGGTGCATCATACCAAATCTCAAACTCTACCCTCTCACTTAGGATAGAATCCCACATTGAATCTCCATATTACATATTAAAACATACCACCACCCTCTCACTCAAGATGAATTCCAATACCACATCTTGTCACATGAATCCTACCATTATCCTCTTACTTAGGTTGGGTCCTCATACCACATCACATATCAAAACTCATAGGACCACCCACTCACTAAGGGTAAAGACTTATACCCTATCTCATATCACATCTCATACCTCCACCTTCTCACTCAAGGTGAGGTATCACACCCAATCTAATATCATATATCATATTTTTAACTTCTCACTCAGCATGATGTATCATATTAAAACATGTTCAATTTCCTCTCAATGAGGGGAGGTCTGTAGGACCCTGAGACACCCTGAGAGGGGAGGGGTATATCAGGGTGTCAACTTATTCTTCTAAAACAAGGATCTTGTTCCCACTTTGGTAGGAAATCGTTAAACCTATAATACTAATGGGAAAAGAAAAAAAATCACATGCATAGAGACCACACAACACCTCTACTTGGTTCACTAATAAGGGCTATGTCCAAGGAGAATATGCCAAAAGGTTGCTGGTTGTACCTAATTACACTAATATTTACTAGATCTGGATTACAAGGTTCAGGTACAGTCACTCTGTCCCAAGAAAACTGCCTTTACAAAAGTTCAGGGATGGCTCACTGCTTCCCATGGATCACTTCTGTTGACTACCCCTGGCTCACTGCCCTAGGTGAAGTCACAATCAGTTTATGGACGTGAAGGTCCCTTCAATAAATCACTATTGGAATGTGGGGTTTTCCTCACACTTACATACCAACGGTTTCATAGAACTGTTGGTAAAGGATGGTTTACAGAAGGGTTTACCAACGTTTATAGTGAACCATTGGTAATGATGTGTTTAAGGTGATTTTTACCAACGGTTCAATGAGAACCGTTGGAAAAAATCTGGATGGGGAGGTTTTTACCAACGTTTTATTAAACTGTTGGTATAGGTGTGGTTGGGGAGCCATATACCAACGGTTTTTAAAAACCGTTGGCACAAGTTTCCCCTAAATTTCCAGCCGCGCGTCCTCTCCTCCATTCGGATAAAGAACCCTAAACGGGAGCAGCAGTAGCCGATTTTGGCGATTTTGGAGCTCCTTCTGCCGGACCAGTTTGGATCTTCGACCTCCTTTAGGTTCCTCTTCTTCTTTATCTAATATTTTAGTTTTTAGATTTCTAGAATCATTACACTCATTGAAGACAGTATAACGAGACATAGGATTTTCACCACATGTGAGGATATGAATCCATGTGATGCATCAGTATCAAAATGAGAGGATTTACTAGTAGAGGATAATTTGATCTTACCTCTCACTCTAGATCGTATGCCACCCTTCTCCATGTGGGTAGGTTTTACATAATAGATATTTCATGAACCATGGACATGTAATAAAACCTCATTGTTTGGAATAGGAACACACTGATTTCTCGGTGTAATTATGTCATGGATGACACAACCACAACCACCACATCAACAACATGATCAAACATCACTTATATATCTTCCTTTATGATATTGAGCTATTAAAACAATTCCAAAACTTGTTTTCGAAAATGTCTGTCACAAGTCACTGCTAGAGGGATGGTCCAGCAGAAACACTTCATGTTGACTATCCTTCCACATGGTTGAGACTCTATTGGGCCATGATCACATGAAATGTTCTTAATGCCCCCTCTTCCACACTGTTGTAGGAAAACTGAGAAACCAGTACTTCAATCATGACCTTTACTAATCTCATAGGAAAACCCAAAAAAATCCTACCACATGATGTCGGTATACTAGTTCAATAGTCTATAATTCTATCCTATTCACCCCTGACCTCCCTCAGCTTCTAATATATAAATAGTGTCTGCTTCATAATTTCAGTATTATAGGTCAATATTAACACGTCATCCATGGATCATACAACATTTCAATGACTTTCCTTAAAGTGTCTCTCTCACAATATCTCATCAAAAATGTACGTTGGTGAAAAATATCATAGTTCGTATCTCAAAATTATAGGACATTTCATTCACACTTTAAACCAGGCCATTAAACACAAACTTCTCCTAAAAATAGAGATGTAATGGAATATAATCATAAAAACAACTAGCGACACTTATTTTTTCCCACTAAAACTATTAATCTGGGTCGAGACTTAATTTAAACATTAAATATTCAAATTCATTTTGTTTTTATTTGATATTTCATTTTAACTTATACACTTTAAATCATATTTCACAATTAATTTTAAATGTTTCTACTAATATTTCACTAAATTTATATTTAAATGGGACCCCACCCCCTGGACACACCGCTCACCTCCTTGGACACCCCGCCCACCCCCTGGACTCCCCCTACCCCATTGGACAGCCTGACCACCCCTGCGGACAGCCCGCCCACCTGGACACCCCAACCCCCCTAGACACCCCCCGACCCCCTGGACACCTCCAACCCCCAGACGGCCCCACCACCCCCTAGACACCCGCACCCCCCCTGAACACCCCGCACCCCCCTTGGACACCCTGTACCACCCCCGGACAGCCCACTCACCTCTTTGGACAGCCCGCCCACCCCCGGACAGCCCGCTCACCTCCTTGGACAGCCCACCCCCTGGACACCCCGCACCCTCCTTGGACAGCCCGCCCACACCCTGGACACCCCGCACCCCCTTGGACACCCTGTACCCTCCCGGATAGCCCGCTCACCTCCTTGGATAGCCCCCCCGGATAGCCCGCTCACCTCCTTGGATAGCCCACCCCCTGGACACCCCTCTCACCTCCTTGGACAACCCCACCCACCCCTTGGACACCCCGCTCACCTCCTTGGACAGCCCTCCCACCCCCTAGACACCCCGCACCCCTCTTGGACACCCTGTACCCCCCGGACAGCCCTCTCACCTCCTTGGACAGCCCCCCCCGAACAACCCATTCATCTCCTTGGACAACCCACCCCCTGGACACCCTGTACCCCCCCAAACAGCCCCACCCAACCCCTGGACTCCCCCTACCCCATTGGATAGCCTGACCACCCCCGCGGACAGCCCGCCCACCTGGACACCCCGAACCCCCTAGACACCCCCCGACCCCTTGGACACCTCCGACCCCCCGGACGGCCCCACCCCCCTAGACACCCCGCACCCCTTACTGGGCAATCCTTGAATATAGGCATTAGAAATTATGTATCTTATTTTCTTATATACACTGTATTTTGTTGTATTTCTTAATATGATTCTCATATAGAGTAATGTGTTAGTTATGCTTTTATATAGAGTAAACAATTTTCATTTACCTAAATATTTTTTTGATTATACTTCAATATTATTGAATTTCTTTGAAATGAATTATTGCAGTTTTTTTACAAAATGGACAGAAGTTGGATGTACGAAACTGATCGGATTTCACCCGATTTTCAAAATAATTTGAACAGATTTCTAGATTTTGCATTTGACAAAGCTTCAGATAGTGGTCTCATACAATATCCATGTTTTAATTGTGTTGGAAGACCTTGGTTGAGTCGTGACGCAGTTATCTATCATATAACCAAATATGGTTTCCAAACAAACTATTATGTGTGGTATCACAATGGAGAGAAAATGGAATCTCAAAATGTTGATGATCCAAATGATAAGACTGAATTGGAGAGTTTGATATATGATCGATTTCCATTTATTCGGTATCATGAGAAGGAAAGGATTTCCAGCCAACAAGATTTCGATACAAGCACACATGATGCGTCGAATGAAAATGATGATGTTGATAGGGTAAAAAAATTGAATGATGCTGCGACGACTCCAGTATATTGGCAATGTGGTAAAATGAAAAAGATGGAATTTTTAATCCGATTGTTTCATGGGAAAACTATGTATGGGATTTCAAATACTGCAATTGATTACATTCTTACCTTCTTGAAGGACTTACTTCCAGATGATGCAGATATTCCTTCAAACCACTATATGGCATGGAAGTTAGTTGATGAACTTGGATTCTCAAAAAAAAATTCATGCTTTCTCGAATGATTGCAGCTTATTTTGGGAGGAAACTGCTGAAAGAAATGATTGTATCAAATGTGGAACCTCCCGATGGAAGCCAAAAGATGATGGATCACCATCTCATGTGCCACAAAAAGTAATGTGGCACTTTCCATTGATACCCAGATTACAAAATCTTTTCATGTCTGATGAAATATCCGAAAAAATGCGATGGCATGACACCGAGAGAAAAAAGAATAATGAAGAGTTGGTTCACCCTGAAGATGGATTTTCATGGTAGAGATTTGATGCTCGATATCCTGAATTTGCAGCTGACGTGCGTAATGTGAGACTGGGTCTTTCATGTGACGGTTTTAATCCATTTGGGCAGATGCTTACTTCACACAGCACATGGCCTGTTTTCATACACATTTATAACCTTCCCCCTTGGTTGTGTATGAAAAAGCCTTACACTTTCTTGAGTATACTGATATCTGGCCCTTCTGATCCCGGAAATGATATAGATGTATACATGCAACCTTTAATAAAATAGTTGAAACTTCTTTGGGATGTGGGTGTGCCCACATACGATGCATGTTTGAAAGACATGTTTCAGATGCGTGCTGCGCTTATGTGGATGATCAATGATTTTCCTGCTTATGCAATGATGTCTGGATGGACCACTAAAGGAAAATTCTCATGTCCTATTTGTATGAAGAATACTCGATCGAGAAGACTGAAATATCATCGTAGTTGTAGTTTTATGGGACATCGACGATTCTTGCCAATGAACCATCCATATAGAAACAATCGTCGAAAATTTGACAATATTATAGAGAATGACGCTCCACCTCAGCGTATGTCTGGAACTGATGTGCTTAATGAATTGAAAGATTTCAGTTATCCATTTGGGAATGGTGTAATGAAATATAGAAAGAGGTAAACTGTTTCCAATGATACTTGTTACAATTGCAAGAAGAAAAGTATATTCTTTGAGTTTCCATATTGGTCAACAAACTTGTTATGTCATTGCTTAGACGTAATGCACATTGAAAAGAATATATGTGAAATGTTGCTTTTGATTCTTCTAAATGTCAAGGGGAAGACAAAAGATGATTTACGATCTCGGCGTGACTTGGTAGATTGGGGGATCAGACCAGAATTGCATCCTGTCTGTATCAGGGAAAATAAATGGCAAGTTCCATGTGCTTCTTATGTGATGACACCTGCTGAAAAAAAATCAATTTCTTGAAGTGCTAGAGACTATTAAAGTTCCTGATGGATATTCAAGCAATATATCAAAACGGGTCAACAGAAAAGAGTTGAAGCTAAAATCTTTGAAGACTCATGATTATCACGTCCTTTTGCATGAGTTGATTCCAATATAAATCCGTCATCTCTTGTCCAATAATGTTAGAGTCTCAGTTATTCGGTTGTGCTATTTGTTTAGAGATCTTTGTGCTAAGAGGATATCCAAATCCTTCTTGCAAAAACTGTTGGCAGAGACACCATTAATTTTGTGCGAGTTAGAGAAAATATTCCCTCCATCATTTTTTACATGCATGTTGCATCTGACTGTCCATCTTCTGACAGAAATACTTCTTGGAGGACCCGTTGCTTTCCGTTGGATGTATCCAATTGAAATAAACATGTAAACATTGAAATCATATGTTCGGAACATGAATTATCCCGAAGGTTCTATTGTGAATGGTTACTTGGCTCAAGAATGTATGGATTTCTGCGCAATGTATTTGTCTAATCTTACTATGAGAGTAAACAGAACAATGAGAAATGAAGAAGAACAGTATGGGAAAATTGAACCCAGTTTTCCATCACTTCCTCAGATAGGTGAAATTCTGGGATCATATACATTGACGACATTAAGCCTTGAAGAACGAGAGATGGCACATCGCATAGTGTTGGTCAATTGTGATTTGTTCGATGAGTATATCAAGTAAGTAAATTGTACATTTATCTCTTATCTTATCTCTTGTAATTTTAAATATTTGTTAAACTATTATTATTTTTATCAACATAGAACATAAAGAATTGATATATAGAAAGCATCGTTCTTTATCTTTGATAAGGAAAGAGACTTTTCATAGCAAAGGGTTTTCTGCTTGGTTGAAATTGAAGGTAAAAATATTTCTGTAATAACTAAATAAAAATAATATTTAATTAAGTTTACTATTTGTTTATATTTCAGGTATCGAGTTTGCCTGCAGACTCTATTTTTGAGGAAACAAGAGCTTTGGCTTTTGGTCCTAATACCATGGTTCGTGCTTGTAAATCACTTGTGATCAATGGATACAAATTTATTATCACTGAACGAGCAAGAAACATGAGAACACAACATAATGGTGTTATGCTAACTGCCACAACAGACTGTTATTCTAGTTCATCGGATACTAGACCTTGTTCTGAAAATGTTGCTTATTATGGAGTCGTGGAAAAAATAATAATTTTGGATTATTACTCACATGTTCGAGTCACGATGATGAAATTTCAATGGTTTGATTCAATGACGAGGCAAGGCACCTTTATTGATGATTGTGGATTTCGAGTTATTGATATGACTCGGACTCTTTCCACTGATGAACCATATGTATTGGCATCAATGGTGAAACAAGTTTTTTATGTCAAAGATCATCTTCATCCTAAATTCGGTGTAATTATTGAAGTAAATCCCAGACATGTTTTTGATGATGGTGATGATGAAGTTGACACTATCCCTACTGCAATTGGAAGCAATCCGTTTATTACAAATGATGACGCCAATAACTCAATTGTCAGAGTTGATTGTGAACCTGATGTTGTGGTGGGAAATATATAGAATCATACATTCGTGTTCTCACCTACATTTTTCACCTACATCATTTAGAGTGTGTATCCTTATGCTTACCTTCAAACCACCATAAATCTTCTTTTACTTTATGTTTATTATCAGAATGGTTTTTCTATTTTTTTGGGTTACACATTAGTTATCTGTTTTTAATTACTTCCATATTTGTTTTCATTGCAGTAAATGACACCCATTGAAGAGAGGCGACGGAAAAAGATGACAGATAATAATCATCGCATGATACAGATGGGTGTTCCTTCACTCATCCCTGTTGTGATTATTTTATTTAAAATATAAATATTTCAATAACTTATAATATCATGTGTTTACTTATGTGTTAATTTTTTTTTCAGGATCGACCCCCTAGACGAGAGATATCTGATGAGGAGCCTGATATTGCTCCCAGTAGAGTGGCTGGTGGTAGGATGAGGGGTGGTGTTAGAGATGGACGATCATCTAGTGGGCCCAGTACTGAGGCCGGTGGTATGAGAGCTCATGGGGTGAGAGTTAGACGACCCACCACCACAGATGTATCTTCTTCACCCCATTTTGATCCTGGTGTGTCTCCAGGGACACACGGGATATTTAGACCTCCGATGTTTACATTACCAGTTGGCCAGACGTCTATTCCATCATCTTTTGCTTCTGGTTCATTATCCCTGAGCTATTATATTCCACCTTCTTCGACTCCTGATGCGACACAATATGTGGCTGAGGAGTGTACACTGAGGGACACTCTACCTGTATAGGATATTCCTTCAGCTTCTACACATCCAGTGACGCCCATTGATCCGACTACCACAGGTCTATTTATCTGACTCTATCAAATTTTTATACCAAAATTTATTTTATTATAACTTGTACTGATATTATTTTTCTTTAATAACAGATTCATCTACAAATAGGAGGCGGTGGAGGGGGCGTACTCGCTTGCGTGCAGTATGGAATCGCCAGACACAGTTGATGGTTGAATATAATGCTGATGGACAAATGATTGAGAAATCTGGGCAGGAATGTTGCGGTTTTTTGGCAACGCTAGCCAAATACTCCGATATCATTCTGTTCAGCCCTCTCTCTTGGATACAACTGCCACATAAAGTCAAAGATAACGCGTGGGCAAAAATATGGGTAAAAAATCAATTGGATTTAATGTTGTATTTTTCTGTATTTATATGAACTAATCTATTGGTTTTCAGCTTCGGTTTAACTTCCCTGATGGTGAAGGTGCACGACCAGCGCGTTTAAAAGAGTTGGGAGAGCTTTGGAGAGCTTATAAGAATGACCTATATGTTGGCTGGTGTGAGAGGGTGGGCACAGATTTAGATACTTTACCTATCGTGGATGAATGCCCGATAGAGCAATATCACCAAATGATTACCCATTGGGCGACTACCAAATTTAAGGTATTAATCTCATTTGAGGTATTTAAATCAGAGTTTTCATATTTTTAATTAATATAATATTATTTATTATTAAAAATTATTTAGGAATCTTCTGAGAAAAACAAAAAAAACATTGATTCAAAGCAATACCTCTACACTTTGGGCTGCACAACTATGTCATATCATGAGAGACAGCTGGTACGATATAGTTGTTTATAATTTTTCTTCAGGACTTTCCCTTTTTATTCTTTCCTACTTAAATTATGTGATTTATTGAATATTGAATATAAGATTATACCTGAAATTTATATTGTTTCAATGTCATTACAGAATCACAAATTGAATATTGAAGGACGTATCCCTCGAGCAAAATTGTTTTTCTCGAGTAGAAGAAAAAAAGATGGAACTGCGGTAAATGAATCAACCCAAGAAAAGATTCTAAGTTTTAATTTGTTTATTTAAAAGTTTAATTTCTATTTTGAAATTTATTAATATATTAATATTTTTAACAGGCTTCTTTAGAGGCTCTTGATGCCCAGGAGCCTGACAATTTTGGGCCACACAATCATTTGTATCAGGTTTTGGGAGAGGAGCACTCTGGTCGAGTACGCTGCCGACCTGGTAAGAATATAGTCCTGACGAGGTATTGGTCCTCTCCAGGTATCCATTCTAGTATGACTGAGTTGGAACAAGTCAAAGAGCAAGCAAGACAATCTGATAAAAGGGTCACAAAGTTGGAAGTACAAGTTCAAACGAGGGACAAAGAATTTATGAAACTGATGAAAGCTTTATCTTCATCACTTCCACCAGAGGCTAGCGCGGCTTGTCAGACATTTATGTTGTCTATGGGTGCATTATCCAATGCACCAGGCGACAGATCTAGTTGCGATCGAGATCATGACGTTCCTGGCGATGATGAGGATGCTGAAGAGGAAGAGGGCGAGGATGAGGATGAGGACGAGTGTGAGGATGGGGCCGAGGGCGAGGATGCCGAGGGTGAGAATGGGGCTAAGGACGAGGATGAGGCCGACGATGAGCAAGGGGATGATGAAGAGGATAATGAAGAGGACAAAGATGGTGGCAAGGACGAGGTAGATGATGATAGTAGTGACGATGATGGTGATCAGGGGAAGATTGATCCATTTCATTTTTGAATTCTGTATAACTCTTTATTTTTGAACCTGGTTTTCCACTCCGGGGTCTTCCTCTACTTCATAGGGATGTTGTTATCATATCTCTTTTTTGCACTTGATTCTTATTGTATGATTAGTCTACTACCTAGACCTTTAGTATTCCTTGGTACAGTGATTCCCTATATGATATCTGGTTTGATAAGTTAATATGGACATCTTAATATTCAAAAACAATCACTCAAAATTAGGGGTGTCCATGGGCCGGGTCGGGTCGGGTTGGGTCATGGGTGTTCTAGGGCCTAAGGACATATGATCATCCATAAGTAATATTTAGGGCCTAAGGACACGACATGAAAAATTATGTGTTTTAGATCCATGGGTAATATTGGGGGTTCATTTTAAAAATAATAAAATGAGGGTTTTTGAGGTGGAAAATGATTTATTAGGTGATGAATTCCCTTGGTTAAAAAATATAAATAAGTGTATGACTTTTTGATTTTGATAAATTGATTTTAATAATAATGAAATATTGGTTAATTTCTTTGGTTAAAAAATTTATTTTTAACATTTTTATTCTCTATTTTATATATTTTCACAAATTAGGAATATAATTTACAAACAAAAAATATCCAATTACTTATAATATTTATATGTACTAAATTGATTAATTTTGAGAAATTTTTATATTGTCATTTGTGACGTGTACGAGTCAACCCCACCTCAATCCGAGGGCCGGTGTGGCCGGTACCACTAAAAGTGTCTTTCTTTTGTTTAAAATGGATGTACTTTTAATTAAAATAAACGACATACGGAAAACCGACCACACAAATTCGGATTCTATTGAAACTTTAGGAAAATGATCCATGGGTCATTTTTGACGTTTACGAGTCAACCCCACCTCAATCTGAGGGCCGGTGTGGCCGACACCACTCAAAGTGTCTCACTTTTCTTTGAAATGGACAACAGTTTAAGTAAAAACAACAACTGACATACGGGAAACGGACCAAACGCATTCAGATTCTGTTTATACTTTAGAAAAATATCCATGGGTCATTTTTTTCATGTATGAGTCATCCCCGCCTCAATCTGAGGTACGGTGTGGCTAGTACCACTCAAACTGTCTCACTTTTATTTGAAATGGACAGGATTTTAAGTGAAAACAACTACCGGCATACGGAAAACCGACCAAACGCATTCGGATTCTGTTGAAACTTTAGGAAAACGATCCATGGGTCATTTGTGACGTGTACGAGTCAACCCCGCCTCAATACGAGGCGCGGTGTGGCCGACACCACTCAAAGTGTCTCACTTTTCTTTGAAATGGACAACAGTTTAAGTAAAAACAACAACTGACATACGGGAAATGGACCAAATGCATTAGGATTCAATTTATACTTTAGGAAAAGTGTCCATGGGTCATTTTTGTTGTGTATGAGTCAACCCCACCTCAATCTGAGGCACGGTGTGGCCAGTACCACTCAAACTGTCTCACTTTTATTTGAAATGGACAGGATTTTAAGTGAAAACAACTTCCGGCATACGGAAAACCGACCAAATGCATTCAGATTCTGTTTAAACTTTAGGAAAAAGATCCATGGGTCATTTGTGACGTGTACGAGTCAACCCTGCCTCAATCCGAAGGCCAGTGTGGCCGGTACCACTAAAAATTTCTTTCTTTTGTCTAAAATGGATGCGCTTTTAATTAAAATAAACGACATACGGAAAACCGACCAAACGCATTCAGATTCTGTTGAAACTTTAGGAAAACGATCCATGGGTTATTTGTGACATGTACGAGTCAAAACCTCCTCAATTCGAGGGCCGGTGTGGCCGAAACCACTCAAAGTGTCTCACTTTTCTTTGAAATGGACAACAGTTTAAGTAAAAACAACAACTGACATACGGGAAACGGACCAAACGCATTCGGATTCTGTTGATACTTTAGGAAAAGTATCCATGGGTTATTTGTGTCGTTTACGAGTCAACCCCGCCTCAATCCGAAGCATGGTGTGGCCGGTACCACTCAAACTATCTCACTTTTATTTGAAATGGACAGGATTTTAAGTGAAAACAACTACCGGCATACGGAAAACCGACCAAACGCATTCGGATTCTGTTGAAACTTTAGGAAATCTATCCATGGATCATTTGTGACGTGTAAAAGTCAACCCCGCCTCAATCCGAGGGCCAATGTGGCCGGTACCACTAAAAGTGTCTTTCTATTGTTTAAAATGAATGTACTTTTAATTAAAATAAACGACATACGGAAAACCGACCAAACGCATTCGGATTGTGTTGATACTTTATGAAAATGATCCATGGGTCATTTTTGACGTGTACGAGTCAACCCTGCCTCAATCAGAGGTGCGGTGTGGCCGAAACCACTCAAAGTGTCTCACTTTTCTTTGAAATGGACAACAGTTTAAGTAAAAACAACAACTGACATACGGGAAACGGACCAAACACATTCAGATTCTGTTGATACTTTAGGAAAAGTATCCATGGGTCATTTGTGTCGTGTATGAGTCAACCCCGTCTCAATCTGAGGCATGGTGTGGCCAGTACCACTCAAACGGTCTCACTTTTATTTGAAATGGACATGATTTTAAGTGAAAACAACTACCGGCATACGGAAAACCGACCAAACGCATTTGGATTCTGTTGAAACTTTAAGAAAACGATCCATGGGTCATTTGTGACGTGAACGAGTCACACATGAGAATTGATTTTTCATTTACATGAAAATGAAAATGGATTTTTTAGTGTAATCTGCTTGGTCCCAAAGCATGAACCAAACAGGTTGTGAGACATAATACCAGTAGGCATCCACCACAAGATTTGTGCCCAAATTTTAGCGAATATACATGTATAAAAACAAAGTACAAAGGTAAACATAGTATAAAGAAATCAAAAACCATTAAATATTGAAGTAAAGAATAGCTAAAACTTTCCTTGGAGACATCAATATCTTGCCTAAACGCATGTCACTGTCTTGACCTCAGGAAAAAAACACATCCTCTCCCTCAGGCATCAAAGTCTCTCCCTCATACATATCACAATCTCACCCACATGTATCATATGTAATTAATCTATTAACAGGTAAAAATAAGTACCTCATTTAATTTAAATTATTACATCATAGACTATTATCAACACACCTCATCTAATCTAACTATTACATGGCATAATAATAATCAAATCACCTCATGTAATCTTACTATCACATTGGTTTTTAATAATCAATAATCCATCCTAAACAAAAAAAGTCATGGAAAGCAGTATGCATCTAAGGCATCATGGTCCAATAGCTCTAACAAATTAATCAAGGGAAACACAACCCTGTGGTTCCCTATCTCAAAGAAATAACCTTAATAACCTAATCAACCAATATCATATGATAATCACGGTGTAATTCCAAGTCATGTATACCAAAAACATGGGTATATGAGTTTTAGGCACATATAATTCTTGGTAAAACAACATATAGGCACAACCCACATACCTCGTAGTCGTGAGAACAATATTGGTGAATATCGGATCTTGGTCATTGAACATCCACAAAAGATTCATAAATTATCAAATCTATATCTATAAAATTAGGAGAGGAATAAGGAGGATAGGATTAAGGTGAAGGGAGAACTCATTGGTGGGATCCCAATGCACCTTCCAGAGTTCTGATTGGACATTGATAGGAGAATCAGTGGCTCAGAGAATAATTGTCGCTCCTGGCTGAACTTGGATGAACCAAGGTCAAAAGAAGTTAATTCTGTAAATGAGACATGACCCCTCTGCCTTATATTAAATAAAAAATAAAATACACAACATTTCCTTTAACAATACACACTGTGTATAAGCTTTTATTGGGCCTCACCTTAAGAGGCACGACCACGGCACAACATGACTTGGTACATGGCTGAGAAACGACTTGTACGTGGTCTGGAAAGGAAATCAATGTTACATTTTCCTCAAAGAAACCCGAATACAAAATCCATGCATGGAAATGGGGAATTGGGTTCTTACAGTTTCATTATCACACCATAGATCTTGTTTCTATCTCAACCAAGCACCAAAATCATTGGTTTCTTCAATCTAGTGGTTTAATATCACATTACGATCTTAATAAAGCCTTATGTTTCATCGGCCCCATGTAACGGATCAATGATAGATCTAAAGCAAGCCAAATTTGTTTATTTCTCTCTTTTTGGTCATTATTTGGCTTGGAATATCTAACTAATGATTTTTTATCATGTTTTATTCATTCTCGCATTATAATATTCACACATTCAGGTTTTATTCAGCTTCATAATGCATTTGATTATAGATTTTCTCATTACACCTCAACTGAATGTTAATATCTTTAATAATGTGTAAATTATTTGTTCCAACTTTTATTTATTGTATCAATTAGTTGTTCACATTCAATATATCATTACTTGTTAATATTACATTAAAATTATTTTATATAATATTTCATGCCAAGGAGTATTATTGAGGTGATAAGATATTGGATGTTGTGTGTTTATACATTGTCATTTAGTTTAGTGGGTTGGGTTTTAAAATTAGTTTTCATTGATAATAGAACATGTTCATTTTGGTTTTAAAATTATTTTGCATTCATGTAATTGCATAACATGAGATGGTTTTGTAATTGGTTTTCATGAAAATGGATTTTTCATTTACATGAGCTGAAAAATCCATTTTCAAGTCTGTTTCAAGTCTGTATGCAGGTGTACAGTGGAGGGGCTACTGGAGGGAGGGGGGTTGCTGTGTGCAGTTCTGGAAAAACTCTATACCAACGGTTATAAACCGTTGGTATAAGGGTGCTCGGATTTTGAAAAAACACTATACCAACGGTTTTAAACCGTTGGTATAGGTGTCTGGATTTTTGAAAATCCAATACCAACAGTTTATAACCGTTGGTATAGGTGTTGCTGGAAAACCAATACCAACAGTTCCAAACCGTTGGTATAGGTTTTCCTGAAAATCACATTACCAACGGTTCTAAACCATTGGTATAAGACTTACTCAAATTCATTACCAATGGTTATAAACCATTGGTATACAGTGGATTAAATTTATATAACCCATATACCAACGGTTTGGATCAAACCGTTGGTATAAGGCTTTCCTCATGGCTTACTAGCCAACGGTTTAGAAAACCGTTGGTATAGGGTATACCAATGGTTTTCCAGCCTATACCAACGGTTTTTAACCATTGGTATAACCTTCTTTTCCAGTAGTGAATTTTCATTGAAGTATTTGTCTTTGTTCATCAAGAGAAACTTCTTGCATCGAAGTGATTTATTGATTAACTTGAAAGCATTGAACCATTGTACTAGATATTCAGAACATGTAATAATCTTACACTAACAATTGCACACAATGCCTACCCGTTGCACGCAAGATCTTACTTTTATGTGCAAGTTTTTCTTTTCATGCGTAAAAACATTCACACAACAACCCCCTTTAAGGGAAACTTCACCTTTTACATGCAACCTCGCCATTTACGCGCCACATCACCTTTTACGCGCAACATCCCCTTTTACGCGTAACTTCAACTTTTATGTGCAACTTATAAATTTCCAGACACCTACAATTTTTACACTCAACTTCCTTTTCGAGCAATATTTACGTGCAACAGAGCTCAGATTTTTGATAAGTCTTCTGTCATACCAAATTAGGTAGGTCACCTATTATTTATAGTCATCGACGACCCCCACACGCAAAACCCACCATGTCATGCAAAACCACTCATTCTGCACACAATTCTTTTCACACTGGAACCATTTTCCCCACTCATCCCCAAATTTTTTGCGCACCTCATGCCTTTTCCATTTTTCGACATTCTAATCCCGAAACATGCCTTGCATGCATGTTTCAAAAACTCCAGTAATTTTTTACGCAACTTCCTTTTCTAATCACAAACTTCTCCATTTTCTGATTTCCAGGCCCAAAAATTTGGCAGACACTGGGAAAAGATGCCACCGTCAATACTGTTTTCTTCTGGAACTATATGATCCCTTTCCTGGAAAAAAATATTAACATCCAATTATAATTGACAAAAAACAAAAACCACACTACATTTTCTACATAGAACAGTTGTAGTTCCAACAAGGTCCTCAAACCCAAACTCAACCTCTTCCTTCTCATTCGGGGTAAGCCTCTCATAACATATCTCGACCCATAAACACCTAATTAATCACATGTAATGGCCCTAACTCTTGATATATTCTCATACCATCAACATACCATATACCCTTCTCAAAACCTAGTGATATTTTCCCACAATATATCCCCATATATCAAAAACCATATCACCCACCTTGTCTTTCAAGCTAAACTCCCTAAAGAAGACTCAAACACCCAAAATTGATATGAAAAACCCAAGAATCCCCATCCCACTAGTGATGGAATCCACTAAGATCCTCATACCCAATCAATTCATCACCTATCTATACCGACTAGTGTCCATCACCCCATGGAGACCTCACAAAATGAAGGCCCTACTAGATCATAGTCTAAAGGGCTAATCCAATTCCTTTCCCAATTCTTATTTCAACAACCTGGTTCAATTTCCTAAGGACTATAATAATCAAAACACACACCCATATTCATTTATAACTTATTTCTTGGCCACAAGGATGCGTAACACAAGAACCATGAATGAAAACTCTCTCATAAACCCTATAATAGATCTATCAATCTCCTCACTCAGAGGAACACATCTTCATAAAACCATAAAAATAACATAAGTAATTTTCATTCTCACTCTATACACAATGACCACTACAAACCCTCAAGGATTATTCCCCACCATACATGAGGTGTGAGACCATTTCATCGAACATTATTATGGCTAATCTCACCATTCCCATAAAAATAACCTTATGGAATCAAACCTAGGATTTTCAAAACTTATCCTAGGCCCAATACCTATCTCAAGTATATGATGAAATCAATTATAACCCCCTTATAATCAGTCCACCATGTGATCCCAAATCTCAAAATGAAATAGATCACTATCTCTAATCCTAAGAGGAATTAATCAGCCTAACTTCTCCACTTAGGGGAACACACTTTCCGTATCCAATTTACCTGAACTAAATACCTCATTCATGTCTACACAATCAGAAATAAAAATGATCATGATTAAGTATTATAAGGACCACCCACCTATTTAATGGAGTTACTATTCTCAAGTCAAGATATATCCACCATTGGATAAGACTATGCCATGATACATTAAGATCTCTCAATTCCATGGCCCCTTACTCATCCAAAATGACAAAATAATTAATTACAATATCTTATAATTAATTATTAAAAATTAAATAAATAATAATAATAGCTAAAAACTCACTGACCAACCTAGATGCACTAAAACTGTGGTCAATCACACACATATGGTTCATAGCGTACTTCATACATCGCTATGAGCAGAAAACCTATCATCTAACACCCTTTAATTCACTAATTTCATCCAATGAACCCAAAATCCACATATAAAAACATTGGATGATATACCTCAATCAAAATGGTGTAATTATATGTGCATTCATCACTCTTAGGTTTCCACTATCACCGCATGAAAAATCCCCATGCTTTATTATGATTACACCCTAATTAGATATAATTTTCAAAAAAATATAACTAAATACATAGAAAATAATTAAATAAATAGTAAATATAAAAATGAGGAAGGAAGGGATATATGATACTTATAAGAATTATTTAAAGCACCAACAACAACACCCCTCATCAAAGGGGTGGAATATACGAAGAAGGGAGGGAGGATTTGACTCAAATATCCCTCACCGCATGGGCATTCATCCTAAAACTAAAGAGGAAAGACTTTAAAAAGATTATTATTCCCCATTTTTTAAAAGAAACTAGATAGGGAGGCCATCATGTCATGATATAGAGGTTCATGACACAACACCCCACTTTTGAAGTGTCATTACTTGAAAAAGGTGCAATTCCAACCCCCACAAAGCTCCAAAAACTCAATGGCCACCAATTATAGAATAGAATAAGGATCTAAAGAATAATGCCTCTAAAAAAGTAAGCACCCCAAAAACCCATTTATATGGCTCAGGATATAACACAACTCATATGTGTAATTCTACTCCAACCTCCTCAAATATCCCTCGTGATGCAACTCCTTGGTTGTGGTGTGATACTTACAGACTCCAAAACATAATATCAAGTATCCCTCATTACGAAAGTGGGTTCCATAGACCTAAATTGAATATTAATTTTTTATTACCATATAAAATATAAATTTATGTATGCATGATTTATTCTTAACATTATATTGTTGATATTTTTTCATCCACTATTTACATGGTAATATTCTTATACGTTTTCTCATATCAATATGTTATATAAGTTTCAAACAATAATGAGAATCTCAAATACTATAAAAGTAATCTCAAAAATATTTCCTATGATCAAGATACATCATAATTTTTCGACACAAATAGTGTATGACTATCAGGTTCTTGGGGATCATAACCATTGATACTTCTTCTCGTGAAATTTTTACTTGGTGGTCTTGAGTAGAAAATATCACGAGGAATGTTCTTCCAATAATAACACTATATATTTCAGGTGTCATTAGATGTTCTTATATATTAAAATTTGTATTGGCCTCTTTAATTGAGATCATTATCAGTCTGTATCATTTGGTCGTATACATTGATACAAGATACAAAAACATGATATTTATGTTTGTAGTGAGGTAGCTTGTTCCAGGTGCATCATTGGTGGTATTACAATGATTGAATGACCAAGATAGGATTTTCAATCCAAAAAGAAAATATAGCATATGTAATATTGACCAAAATGATAATTCATTTAATAAATCCATGACCACAGTGGACGAAGGTAAGTGCATCCAATAAATTCATAAAATAATAAATCAAGTAAGGATGATGACACAAAGTGAGTTTTCTACTTTATGAGATATCATGATACAAAGTGATTATGTTTCCCTCGGAATTTGGGGATGACCTCCTTGATGGGAGGTTCAAAAATTACAATCAGTTTCTAACGAGTTTGTTCATAGAACCGGAAACATCCAATGATTCCACATCCATTTGGACCTACTTTCCAAAGGTAGGGACTCATTAGTTTGTGGACTGATGAGGCTTAGGAATTTGCATTGGTCGAGAGGAAGGGAGGTCGGACTCATCACACCTTTTTTAGGGGAATTATTGTCTACTCCAGGACTCTCTTTATAGATTTAAGTTATGCTTGTGACTCCTTATTACATTACCAAGTATAAAATGAGATTTCCTTCAGATTTGACAATAAATGATTAAATATGTTGGAAATTTAGAGAATCATTTATATGTATTCGAGGTTCTTCATCAATAGAGAATTATCTGTATTTATTAGAGATTCTTGGTCAATGGTATCCTTTGACACAATTATATGGAAGTCTCTTGGACATTATGATGACCATGCTGGTTTTGAAGCCACTCAGTGGGGTACATAAAGTTTATTGTCATTCAAATGGACATGGATTATTTCATAGTTGGGATTGAACCCACAGATGGGCTACCTACGCATCCTTTGTTTAGAAAAGGAATCAGAACCCATGTAGTTCGAGTAAGGGAGTATGATGTTTATGATTGATGGCTCAAAGGAGGATGTCATAATTAATTTTACACTCTAAGCTCACGTGAGTCATGCTCGATGTGAGAAACAAGAGGTATCGGTAAAAATTAGACAATTGCTCCATGAAATATGAAATCATAAGAAATAATGTGGGACTTATGTGTGTATGATTTCCCAGATAAATGAATATTAGGATTTACATCAGGGAAGAAATCCAGGAACAAGGTCCATAAAGGTGTATGTACTTCATAGAGATTTGAATACTCTAACTTGGGGCTTACTCCTAAAAAGGAGGCCCAAATTAGGAGAGGACTTATGATTGGGTTTTACTCCTAAGAAGGAATCCCAAATCAAAAGTAAATTAGGACTGGTTAAGAGAAATTATGACTGGGGCTTGCTTCTGAAAAGGGAGTCCCAATTTAAGGGACTTGAAAAATTAAGGGACTTGGGCTTACTCCTGAAAAGGAGGCCCATATTTGAGACTGGGGCTTACTCCTAAAAAGGAGGCCCAGGTTAATGAATTATGGTTGGGACTTACTCCTGAGGTGGATGCCCAAATTAGGGGACTGGGGCTTACTCCTGAAAAGGAGGCCCAGGTTAAGAGAATTATGGTTGGGGATTACTCCTGAGGAGGATTCCCATATTTGAGACTGGGGCTTACTCCTGAAAAGGAGGCCCAAGTTAAGAGAAATTATGATTGGGGATTACTCTTGAAAAGGAGGCCCGGGTTAATGACTTGTCTCATCTTAAAGGATGAGGTTGAATGAATGAAATCTCAATCTTTAGTGACATAAAGATGTGTAAATCACTAGGTTTTGAAAGATATTCCATAGAGTTCCTTTTAGATAAGGAAGTAATATCAATAAATCATGCCACAAATGGATTTGAAGAGTGTCTTGAAGACTGAATCTTGAGTAGGAGAGGTGGAATGACTTGAGAGGGGTGAAATGGGCAAAAAGGGAACCAAAAAAGGTAGGGGCACGCAAGTCCTAGCAGGCGCGCAGGTATTGCGTTGGCGTGCAAGTCCTGGTTGAGTAGGTATACCTGTGCGACACATGGGTACTTTTGCGATGGTTAACCAGCAAGGTAATACTTGAGCGACTATTGGTTGAAGCCTTTAGAATCATTTTTAGGTTCTTCCAGAAGAGTGGCGCGCAAGTTCTATTGAAGGAGTAAGGCGGCGGAGCAAGTGAGGCCATTTCCCTTAAGAGCTGGCCACTCAGGCGCGCAAGTGTTGATGAGTTTCAACACTTTGGCCTTCCTCCCCCTCTTTAGATCTTCCGTTCTAGGTAAGAAATTACCTTAGAAGTGTTTCGAAAGCTTTGAGAAGAGACTAGGGTGTCGGGAGCTTAAATCTGAGTTTCTGGAAAAATTCTTCCTGAATGGGGGGCCCAAAGGGTCTATTTATAGGCTGAAGAAGACCCGGGCGGTTATCCTTTAGGGCGTGCAAGTCACTTGCACGACCATTAGGCGTCACGCAAGTGGACTTGCGCGACAGTGATGGAACTTGCGCGGTGCATGTGCATTTGAAGCCTTGTTCATGCCTTTGTTGATTTTTGATGTTTTCATCAAAGGATGAATCAATTTGTGATAAGTCATTTTCCTTTCCATTCATTTAGAAAATGTGATGAAAAAGGAGCATCAACAAAATTCCCCCCTCAGAGTTGGATCCAAAAGAAATGAGGATTTGACTCTGAGGAAAACAAGAAAACCAAAGGAAAGGTGGCGCACAAGTGCGAGTCGCGCAGGGCTTGGCACGCAGGAGTATGGCCTTTAGTCACGCAGGGTACGGCGCACAGGGTACTGGCCGCGTCTATAAATAGAGGGTCTCACTTCCATACAAAGCATCCGGATTTCAAACCTTCGAGCTCTCGCCACGCAGGTTGCTCTGTTTTCCACTATTTCTTTGCTGTCGCGCTACTGTAGATGTGTTTGGACTTGCACAGTTTATACTTGCACGTCAAAAACTAGCACGACACATTAACACTTGCACGCCAAGTTTAGACTTGTGCGCCTTAATGACTTTTCCATTTTTCTGAATTCCTTCACAAATTTAATGAAAAATAAACCCATTTAAGAGTTTGTGTATTCAACTTTTTTGTAGATTCAATGACTCTCAGGAGAATCAGAACGGCTGATGAACTAGATAGCAAGTGTATTGATGACATGATGAACATTGTTGGCCATGATTACTATGATATCTGTGACACCACTCTCCCATATTTGGATAAGTACTTGAAGAAATATCATCTTAATTTCCCACAGAGCATCTACCCGCCTCTATATGGTCATGGTCATCTACAAGGAGTCAATGTTCCAAATTCAAAGAATTATATGTCTGAGATGCAGCTTCACTACTACTCCTCTATTTCGGTTATGCTGTGCATTAAGAGTAACAACAATGGTGTGAACTTCCAAATTCTTCCTCCATGTCATTTCCTTGCAGATATGAAAATGGAAAACCCATGGGCTGAAATGTTTTCTATTGCCGGTTGGTGGAGAGAAGACAAACATGGAATTAGAGAAATATCTGAAAAGAGTAATCTCCCCAAACGGCTCTTTACTTCCAATGCTTCATTCTCAAATCCATGTATCCATCATCCAAGTCTCTTGGACAGAAAAAGAGTCACTGTTTGATCAGCAGAGAATGTTTCTCAAACCGCACTCAAGAACATTCTTTTACAATTGTTCCAAGAAGAGCTGGTATCACTACATCTCTTATGGTATCCAGTTGAATGAATGAATTCCAGGTGGCCGCTGATGAAGATCGGGATACTGTAAATCAAATGAAGAGTTACGTTGAAAGTCTTTTCTAATTCCTGAAAAAAGAGAAGAGACTCCAGTCCGTGGATGTCCTTCTAACTCTTGTGAATCAATGAAAAACACTTTCACCTTCAATCATTTGTGCTTGTATTCTTTTGCTACCTACTTTAAATTTTATATAAGCCAATGGGCCTAGTAATCATAGTTTGATTTTTACTAGTATTAATGTAAATAACCCTACAAACTTTGAAACTTTTAATTGATCAATATTACCTAAATCATACAAAATGTATGTTTAGTGAGCTAGAACTTGACTTTTATTCAGAGTTCCCCTATATTTTGTGGGCAGTTTAAAGTCATGCACGTCGGACATAAAGAGGCTAATGTTTAAGGTCGAAATAGCTTTGACCAAATGAATTAGAATTGACTCAATTCCTTGAAAATTCATCTGAAAAAATATTACCATACTCAAGTATGAGGGAAAATATGTAAACTATGACTTAAGAATATTTGAATCTGAGGAATGACATGAAAAAGTGCTAAAAGGAATTAGAAGAAGTAGTTCCCAAGAATGAAGTTACCATTATTTAACAAACCCATTAGTGGGTTGAATTATGTAGGGCCACCTAAGGGCATTGGCTGCATAGTCAAATAAATAACATATTTTGGATAACAAGTATGTTATGTAGACTGTTTATGCAAGGACGCCTAAGGGCACATGCTACATAGTCAGGAAAAAGAACACTTAGAAATTTACCTTTATACTGCTAAAAGCTAGTGAATTTTTATGGAGATTCAAATTTTCCAAAGTATAGAGTTTGTTGTATGGAAAGAGTTACTTGAATATGGAGAAGATATTTCCAAACAAGATTATCGAAGATATGGATGGATATTACTCCTATGAAGGTCTGACCCAAATGTAGGGAAGGAGAATATAAACCATTGACTTGAATACTTTCATATCATGAAAAAGGATATGGGACAAGTATGTAGAGGATGACTATTTTTGCGGATCCCAACATACTTTCATTAGGACAAATAAGGACAAAAGAGGCTTTCCTCCCAAGAATGAAGTTACCACTATTTAACAAACCCATTAGGGGGATGAATTATGCAGGTCCACCTAAGGGCATTGGCTACATAGTCAAATAAATAGCATCTTTTGGCTAACAGGTCCGTTATGTAGACTGTTTATGCAAGGTCACCTGAGGGCACGTGCTGCATAGTCAGGAAAAAGAACTCTCAGAAGTTTGACATTTTTGTGACTAGAAGTCAAGAAAAGGGTTATAAAGATCTGAAAATATTTAATGTTAGGATTATGATACATAAAGATGGGTATTGTATAATGTATACAGAGATACACAGATCAATGCTAACCATAATCATGTTGTGGTTGGGTCCTGACTGAAAATATTGGACTTCACTACGTATCCCATAAGGATGGGAATCAAGCCATACATAGTTCTTAAATTATAGTTTAACTTCGTGTGGGAAAAAGGATTATAGATCTTAGTTTAGGGTCATAGAGCTTGGACCATTGTACGAAATACACAGTGTGTGTTTTCATGGGGACTTTTCAGCCAAGGGACTGGAAGTGGAATTTGGGGTTAGGCCCAAAAGACTTGGGGCTGGATTCGAGGGACACTCGAACATTCCTACCTATCCCATAAGGATGGGAATCAAGCCCATGTAGTTCTAGAAATACCCTTTGTACAAATTTGATTCATACATGTGAAGGGTGAAAGGGGACTTTAGTAAAATGATGGTTTAACCCAAGAGAAAAGGTTTAGGCATTTCCATGTATGCACGTAGTCTTTGAAATGAAACATGATTGAAAAATAAATGTAAATAATAGTTCCCTCTCAGGTGAGGGTATCCAAGAATATTGTAGTTTATTGTCATACTGAACAAAAGTTTTGTATAGTTTAACGTCGTATAACAAGGAAAAAAGTGAACCAATGTAAAGATATTGATTCTAGGGGTGGTTTCACGAATCAACATCGTAGAGATGGCGGTGAACCGATGTGAAGAGATTGGTTTTGGGCTTGAACCATGGGAGGTTGCCTACCTACCAAGCCTGGAAGGCAAGGATTAAAGTCCGCGTAGTTCAATTAAAGAATGAATTAATAATAAAGTTTTTCTTGGGGACAACAACCTAAAAAATGATGTTGTTGGGACTTACACATGGTTAGTAGCCCAAAGAGAGTGTTATGGTTGAGGTTTTCTCTAAGATCACATGAGTCATACTCGGTGTGAGAAACCAGAGATAGCAACAACCTTAACGAAACACAGTTTAACGTCTGTTGGACGTATGAAGAGACTATCTGTACAGTTTAGCATCATATAGTTAGGACGATGGGGACTATATAGTTTAACATCATGTTGGACGAAAGGGGGACTATGCAGTTTAATGTCATGTAGTGAGGATAAAAGAGTACACCCTTTAACATCATGTTAGACGCATTGGGGACTTTTTTTCACAGTTTAATGTCATGTTGGATGAATTATGGATGATACAGTTTAGAGTCATGTTGGAAGAAAGTGCGAATAGTTTAAGGTCATATGCATGGACCGTGGATGGTGCAGTTTAATGTCATGCTGGATGGTGGTGTAGTTTAAGGTCATACAAGACCTTTGATGATTATGTAGTTTAATGTTTTTTCGGACTTAAGGGACTTTTATACAGTTTAGCATCTTTTATTTAGGACATCATAGTTTAACGTCTTGCTGGATGTAAGGGACTTGCAAATAGTTTAGGGTTATATGCATGGACCGTTGATGATGTTGTTTAAGGTCATACTGGACCATTGATGTAGTTTAAAGACATACAGGACCTAGTTGCAGTTTAAGGTCATACTAGACCATTTAGAGAACTTTTTCACAGTTTAACATCGTGTGGGATGAAAGTAAAAATAGTTTAAGGTCATATGTATGGACCATTGATGATGTATTTTAAGGTCATACTAGACCATTGATGTAGTTTAAGGTCATACAGGACCTAGTTGTTGTTTAAGGCCATACTGGACCATTTAGGGAACTTTTTCACAGTTTAATGTCATGTGGGACGAAAGTACAAATAGTTTAAGGTCATATGTATGGACCATTGATGATATATTTTGTGTTTATACAAAATACTTCTTCAAAAATATTGCATTGGTTGGAGTAGTGATGAGTTCTCCATCCATCAAGATTAATGAATAAGCTCCATTAGAGTAGACCCTATGTATTGAGTAAGGTCCTTCCCATTTTGGATCAAGCTTGGGAGGTTTCTTTCCTGGTATCATTGGAGTTCTGAGAACTAATACCAATTCTCCCAGAGTGAATGAACTAAGATGAACTTTTTTGTTAAAAGCCCGTGCTACTCGATTCTGATAGACTTCCAAGTGGTGCAAAGTGCACAATCTTTTCTCATCTAACCATTCCAATTCATTCAATCGCTTGTGAGATTATTCATCTGTAGATGATTGATCACAAATGGAAACTCTGAGAGAGGGTAGTTGAACTTCAATGGGCAAGAAGACTTATGTTCCATATACTAGTGAATATGGAGTTGACCGAGTTTCAGTGCGGGTGGTAGTCCGATAAGCCCATAAAGCATGAAAGAGTTTATCAGGCCATGACTTATTATCTTTATCCACCATCTTTTGCAGTATATTTGAAAGAGTCTTGTTGAAGGCTTCTATCTGGCCATTGGCTGCTGTATGATACCGAGATGAATGGTTGGATTTGATGTTGTATTCTAGATACAACTTCTTCACCTCGGATGAATAGAAGTTGGTTCCATTGTCCGTCAATATGGTATGAGGGACACCAAATCTGGTAATGATGTTAGACTTGATGAAGCTAACAATGCATTTAGAACTGACTTCCTTGAGAGGTATTGCCTCTGCCCATTTGGAAAAGAAGTCAGTAACAGTAAGAATGTACTTAAACTGCTTGGCCGTAGCCAAAGGGTAAGGTCCCACCACATCCATTCCCCATGTGTCAAATGGCCATGAGTATTTAGCTATGAAGCAACTCTTGAGGTTGATGAATGATGTTGGCATGTACTTGGCATGAATGAAACTTCTTTGTGAAATCAACACAATCTTGAATCATTGAAGGCCAAAAGTATCCAAGCCTTCGAATCTGATCAGATAGTCTATGTCCAGACTGGTGGGCACCACAGACTCCTGCATGCACTTCTTTCAGGACATCCATTGTCTCTTCACCATCAATGCATCTGAAGGGAACTCCATCAAAACCACGTTTGTAGAGAATTTTCTCTAGGTGATCTGGGAAATCATAAAGAGTAAAATTGACCACACGTCGCCAGATTTGTTCGTTCTCGGCTCTATCAGGTGGAAGTGTTCCATTTTGAAGGTATTCCCTGATAGGTGACATCCATCCTATAGTGTGACCATACGGTTCAGGAATGGGACTAATTTCATTAATTTCCACTGTTCTAATTCGAACATAAGGTGAAATTGCACGATAGTGGGCAATATTGATGGTTGTCTCATCCCGATTTAGATCTTCCAGAGCTGTGGCTATATTAGCCAATGTATCAGCTTGAGCATTTTGTGATCATGGGACATAAGAAAATGTCAGTTCCGAAGGGAATTCCTCCATTAAATCTCTGATGTAATCATACAAAGGGATTAGTTCTTCTTTTCTGATGGCATAATCCCCATTGACTTGTTGGATTACCAGGTCTGAATCACCTTTCACCTTTAAGTGATTCACTTGTGCTTGAAGTGCTAATTCCAAGCCTACGATGAGAGCTTGATATTCTCCTTCATTATTGGTACCACCTTTCCACAATAAGAAGGAATAAGGTAACACTGCCTTTTCTGGAGAAATGAGCACAATTACTAATCCAACTTTGTTGAATTTAGGATTTTCTATTTTCCTCCCTGTTGGACTTCTGGAAGGACCATAAAAATACATTTCCCATGCCTGAGGACTTTCTTGAATAGAGAAGACTTCCTCATCAGGGAGTTAAATATCTGAAGATGTGTCTTCCACTGAAGGGTGTTCATCCAGAAAATCAGCCAGAGCTTGGCCCTTTATCACCTTTTGAGACACATACTGAATGTCGAATTGCTGCAAAATAACTGCCCACCTTGCCAGACATCCTGTAAGCATTAGACGACTAAGGATGAATTTGAGCGGGTTACTGTGAGATAACAATTGGACCTCATGATGTTGCAGGTAGTATCTCAACTTCTGAACTGCAAAGATTAATTATAGGTAGCACTTCTCAATACTTTAATACCAGGTTTCTGCTTCAAGCATAGTTCGACTGAGATAGTAGAGGCTGTTTTCATTCTCAGCATCATTCTTTTGAGGAAGAAAGTCACCCAATGATCTCTCTAGAGATGTCACATTGAGGATAAGTGGTCTTTTTTCAATAGGTGGCATGAGTACCGGTGGACTGAAGAGGTATTTCTGGAGAATATCTAATGCTTCTTGACATTCTTCAGTCTACTGGTAAGTGACTCCCTTCTTCATCAATTTGGTGAAGGGTAAACTTTTGCCTGCCAAATTGGTGATGAAACACCAAATATAGGCTAAGTGTCCTTGAAGTCCTCTTAATTCGTTCAAATTTTGAGAAGGTGACATAACAATGATTGACTTGGTCTTCTTAGGATTGAGTTCAATACCACGATGGCATACAACAAAGCTGAGAAATTTTCCCGAGGTTACCCCAAAAGCACATTTTAAGGGGTTCATCTTCAAATTATGTTGTCAAATATTGTGGAATATGACTTCTAAATAAGCCAAGTGATTAGAACGTTATTTGGATTTAACCAAAAAATTGTCTACATAGAATTCAACAAACTTCCCTAAGAAGGGTTTGAAGATACGATTCATGGCACGCTGATATGTTGCACCTGCATTTTTTAAGCCAAAGGGAATTACCCGGTAGAAAAACACACCCTGAGGGGCTCTGAAGGCTGTGTATTCCTCATCTTCTGGGGCCATTCAGATCTGATTATATCCGAAATATCCATCCATGAAGGAAAGTGCTTCATATCCAGCTGTTGAATCAATTAAAAGTTATGTAATCGGAACCGGGAAATCTTCCTTAGGACAATGCCGATTAAGATCTCTGAAATCGATGCAAACTCTAATTTGTCCATTCTTCTTCTTTACAGGGACAATATTATCCAACCAATTGGGATACTGAACTTCTCTAACGAAGTTAGCTTTGATAAGCTTATCCACTTCAGCTTCAATTTTAGAATCATAAGTTGGGTGTGTTCTTCTCGCGGCTTGTTGAAATCCTCAATGTTCTTCTGGTAAACCCAAATGATGAGTAGAAACATCTGGATCAAGCCCGGGCATTTCTGTATATTTCCAAGCAATTATATATCTATTTTTCTTTAGAAAAGAAATATAATTCTCTTTATATTCAATAGTCATGGCCGCACAGATTAAAGTGTGGCGTGGATCTTCTTTTGTATCCATATTTATTTTTCTGAGTTCATCCACAGTGGTAGAGATACCCTCTTCAAATGCTGGAGGAGCATCTCTGAGATCTTCCTCTTCTTCTTCATCATGTGTTATTTCTTCCGTTTCTACTTGCATAGCAGATGATAAAGCAGAATTTTCATGATCAAAATAGATGTCAAAATTTGCACATCTTGAAGAAGAAGCTTCCATTTCCAACCTGATTGATGATGAAGGGTCTTCTTTGGGTAATAAAGAGGAGATGATGGATTGAGAATCGACAACATTTTTCTCCTTAGTTATTGCTATAACTTCTTCTGGACTAATTGGCGAAGTATAGACTTGTTGGATTTCAGCAGATGAAATGAAGACGTCACCATTTGTGCTTTCATCACTGCTTGGTGGGTTACCAATTTCTCCCATGTTGTCTGACTTGATTTCCATAATTGAAATTATGGATCTTTCCATAAGAGTATTTTTATTTGGGTCTATCTTGTCAATTTGACTGATAGGAAACACATAATCTGTGCTCACATGTGTAAATGGATTTACTGGAATCTTCTCCAAACCATATGGAGCATTAACTTTGGTAATCTCCTTTGGTGTGGATTTCTCCCTTCCCTTCATGTGATAGAATTCCGCCTCAATGTATTGAGACTCACATGTCTTGAATGGTGCCTTATCACCATACAATGTCCCAACTTGACCATCGAAACAATATTTGAGACATTGATGGTATGATGAAGGGATAGCCACATGTTTGTGTAGCCAGGGTCTTCCAAGCAAGATGTTGAAGGCTGAGTCTTGATCAACAACCATGAAATCTGAATTGGATACAAGATATCCAAACTGAGTTCTGAGTGTAACTTCGCCCAGTGGTTCTTGTTAATTTTTATCATATCCTTGTAACATCATGGTAGAAGGAGACAAATCGGATTCTGTGAGGCCCAATCGACGAAGTGTACGAATGGGCATGCATTTGACTCCTGAACCATTGTCAATGAAAGCTCTCTGGACGTCTACGCCATTGACCTTTCCAGATAAGTACAAAGGTCTAATATTCCCATGCACAACATCATCTTCATCTTTATCAGTAAAAGATATTATTGCATGGAATTCTGCATGATTATTCTCTATGTGATAGACTTCAGCTACAACAATTTCAGTTTCAAACTCCTGAGGACTTGACAAAGCCTCGATAAGTGCTTCCTGAAGATCTTTTGACAAATTCAGAGCATCCAGAATTGATAACATGGCTATTAAATGGGCCAAGTATTTCAATATATCATACTTTTGATCTAGAGGTCTACGTTTCCCAACATGAATATGTGGTTTAGCAGGTACCTTGGAAGCAGATGCTTTGGAAGTTGATGCATCTTGTATCGGGATAGGAGTTGGAAATATTCTTGCTTTTGGAATATTAGACTGATTAAATCCATTTACATGCTGAGAGGAAGAAGATGGAACCTTAAACCGGTCTTCCAAAATTACTGTGCTAGGATTGAATTTTCTATTGGTAGAAGAACATGCTTGTTCTTACTGAGCTCGCTGAAGGGCTCTACCACGAGTTTCTACTGCGTACACAGTTCTAGCAGGGGTAGAATTGGAGAGGTGGCTTCTGAAATATCCACGTCTTCCCTTGTATCCTGAGCCTTTGGAACTTACTCTAATTCCTTTGTTTGATACAGGGAATTTAGGCTCATCGAAATCGAAACTGCTACTAGCATATAAATCTGTTAATTGAATCATATTAACAGAACCGAAGATTAACTCTTCGTCTGATGAAGACCCTGCCTGATTAGCCTATATAGGCTATGCCGTTTGGTGGGACGGTGCCCGTGGATTTGAATTAGATGGAATAAAGTCTGCTAGATTCAAAGAAAACGAAGGCTTTGACACATACTAATCTTCTTCAGATTATTTTTCTTTTTTTGAATCATGCCGTTTCTTTGAGGACTTTCCCTATGATGAAGAGAGTTTTTCCGCAACATTCATGGCATAAGATACAATCAGTTTCTTTAATTATGTTCTCAAAATAGCATGAGTTCAACTGATTTTCTTTCTGACCATCCAATCATCATACTTCTGTGCATTTTTTCTTTTGACTTCTTTCCATTTTACTTCCTCCTCTGGAACTGTAGCAGTAACACATGCTACCTGAGCTGAAGAACCTTTCAGTTTGACTTGTCCCGAGTTGACCATCTTTTGCAGGAGGTCTTTGAAGACAAAAAACTCCTGGATGGGATGCCCCAACATTTTATGAAAAGGGAAATAATTGGGATGGCCTTCATCTCCTTACTTGTTTGGCCTTTCGGGCCTTGGTAATTGAACTAGATTATTTTCCAGAGCTGAAATGAAGTAATCAGGAACTTGTTCATTTCATAAGGAGTATGTTTTGCTCTTCAAATCCTCAAATTGTTTTTGTCTTTGATCTCTTTGATCATCTGGACTAAACGACCTTTGTTGTTGGCACTCATAAGGTGGAGACCTTCGAGAAGATGAAGGTCTTGAAGTAGAAACAGGTACAGGTGCTTGTTTAAGCATAACTTTAGAAGTTTCTGCTTTACCCATTCTCCTTCCTAGAGCTGATGTAATTACACAAGATTTAGCCTTAGCCAATATAAGGGAATCTTCAATCTGCTGAGCAATTGAAGTAAGGTCTCGAAACCCTCCTGTGTATTTCACAGGGTTTAATGGCATGCGTAATTCGTCATGCAAATTTTCCACACAGATTGGCAACAATTATTCTTGAGGGAGTGCTAATCTTAGGGAATATATTAATCCCTTCCAACGAGCAATGAAATTTGAGACCCTTTCATTCTCCCTTTTCTTACAGTTTGTAAGATCAAAAACTGTTGACTTTGGCAAAGTTGAGCTGAACTGAAGAAGGAATTGTTGACGAAGATCTTCCCATCTAGTAATTGACCAGGATTGCAAGCTTGTATACCAGACAGAGCCTGGTCCTTGCAAGGTCCGTACGAAGCATCTGAGTTTTACTGCTTCTTGCTGCTCTGGAGTTCCCATCATAGGATCACAACAAGACACGTAATGCGCCAAATGCTGTTAAGGGTCACCTGATCCATTGAAAATAGGGAATACATGGTTTCCAAAACTGGATGGAGGAGATATTGAATCTACCCATTTAGGGTAAACTTTCTTTTCTTGTTAAACCTGTGCACGTTTCCCTTCCATAGTTTCTAAACGAGCTGTTAATGACTCAATAGTAGTTATTAACTTTTGAGAAACATCCAGTTGAACTTGGACTTGGGTAGGTGCAATGACTAGAGCTTGGACATATGTGGTGGTTGGTGCTGCAACTAATGGTAGAACTGCCAACTGTTGTTGCACATGACCCATAGGATTAGACCTATGAGGGTGTAATGATAGAGGTGGATATTCTTGATCCATCTCAGTAGCTGCAACAAATTCCTTTGACTGAACAAATCCAGTACGTTTAAGAAGAAGACTACTCTGAAGTAGTTCTGCATTCAACCTTCTTAATTCCTTCATTTCTTCCTCCTATTGTGCAAACCTTTTCTCTAGTGAGAGCGATTGGCCTCCTCCAGAGGAAGGATATGTAACCTGATTCTTTCCCCTCCCTTTGTTGGATCCTTTTCAGAGAGGGGGAAATGGGTTACTCAAAGGATTACCGAGGTTCTGAGTAACCCTTTGATTTCATGTACGCACACCTTCTTCATTTGTGTCAGTGAGTACACCTTCTTGAGCAGGAACCTCTTCATCTGAGTCCCCTGAGTGAGCCTCATCTAGTGGATCAGCAACAATGGAATTGATGACATTAATTGATGCATAACACATCACATCCCTTCTATCAGCATTTCTGTGATATTTTCTTCTTACATGTCTTTGGTGAGACATTGCATTTTATTTATTTGATCCCTCTAGAACTTCTTGATGAACCGTAATTTGGAGGGAATCTCCTGATAATCTGGCTCTTCGTTCTTCTTGAGGCTTCTTCCCCAATTGAGAAAAGACCAACTTTCTCCGATGAGGGGATTGATGATTTGAAAAAGTCCCCAGTTCGGTGGATTGGGGCTATTCCTGCTATTCCCTCTCACCTCCTCAAATCCTATTTGTTGATTCCGAGGGTTGGTTTAAAAGAGTCCCCAGTCTGGCAAACTAGGGTGGCTCTTGACATGCTATGTCTGAGACTTTCTTAAAATCTCTCCTAATCTTGTGAACCTCAGTCCAGAAATTAGCTGGATGCATTAATCTGTATCCACTTTTATCACCTGGTTCAGAAGACCGTTGGATGATTTCCGACACTTCTATCACTTGATGATGTGCTTGCTCCATATGAGAGGCCTGTTCAATATTCTCGTTTTCTTGATGCAGGAGTAATTCAACAATTTTTTCTCTGTATTCTTGATTTTGAGAGGAACTAGTTGAAGCATGTTCTTGGGCAAACTTTTGATTACAAACAAAGCACATTGACTGTGGCCGACCATGGGAAATAACATTGCATGCGACCATTTTCAGCGGGCTTTGCTGACTGGAGAGAACCATGAAATGTAGTGCTCCATTAACACCCCATCCTCTAACATGAATACCAGATGGGGCATTGGAAATTAACTGATGCAATCTTCTTAGTGCGCCAAGGCATGAACATTGAAGGGCTCTCTGCTTCTTTTCATCCTTCGGATATCGAGAGACTGATAGAGAATCCAAATCAATCTGACGTTGTAACCCTTATATTATCTTAAGATGATTTTCATATTCATCATAAGATAATACCTTCTTCTTCAACTAACAAAGAGTTTTCCATATTTTGAGATGAATATCATGAATTCCATCTTCCGTCAACATCTTTGGAATGTCATACTGAGAGTCAGCCAGAGGCCAAAACATGACTGGCACTTCACCTTTCGCCAGTTGTTTTCTCATGTTTAGCATTTCCTCTTTATCATTAAATGAAGATTCTTCTACCTTATTTGACCAGAGTTAGTGTTTCCTTGTTGCTTCATCGGATTCAACGAGATTGGTAGAGAAATCATCAATCAAACTAGAAGATGCATGAATTAGGGGTGGTTCATAGAATGACCTACACCCTTGGCTATCTTCTGACTCAGAATGTATTTCACCTGCTAGCGATGAAGCATCAGACATGACTGGTTTGGCATTTACAAGTGCCTCAATAAAAGAGGGATTTCTCAGCACTACATCGTCCACTAGATCATTTTCCGGGCAATGTGAATCACTACTGCGGAGAGAACTTTCGCAGTGAAATTCATCATCATGGGGAGGACCACCATGGTGGTTTACAGTAAAAGATGAAATCTCTTGCTCCTTAGTCTTCTGACCACACGGAGGGTTCTTGTGGATCTCATATGAAGATGAAACTTCAAGATAGACCAAATTTTCATGAAGCAATCCTTCATGAGGAAGTGTCTGTTGAAGACCTTCTGAATTAATGTTCCCACTATTGGGAAATGAGGGAGTAGAATCTTGAATTCCAACAGATAACTGTCTGAGGGCTTCAAGAACTCCAGAATCAAGCAAGGCCTTGTTACAAATTGGCTCTTGATCTCCTGACTGTGTTGGGCCAGTCTTTTTCTTAGACGCCTTCTTACTTTCCTTGGAAACCACTTGTTGACAAAAGTGGATGCTCTGAGCATGTCTATGTGCATGATCATGAAAGATGTCCAGGGTAGGCTGACGATCTCCACTCAAATCAGGTGTATGTGCCAAACTTGGTTGTCCGTATGATATGGGGGAGTATGCCCCACAACCCTCTTGGACTGGAACAGATGTGTGTGTCTGTTCCGGAGTGAATTGTTGATGTGTCACTCCACTGGTAGGGATAGATTTATGTGTCTTTCCCTGAGATGTCACTGATGTTGTTATAATATCCTGGAAAGCATCCAGAATATGAGCAGAGATTTGCTTCTGCTCTTTCACCATTGATAGAATATGCATGGTGACTTTAGCTGCTAGAACGGGGATATACGTCCATTCCGTGCTTGGAGTAGGTCTATGTGCCTGCTCTTGTCCTCCTTTTCCTGTCATTGAATCCTGACAGTACTCAAGTGTGGGGGCAGAGAGTTGAGTCTACATCCTGTTTGTCTTCGGAGCTTTCCGACTGACTTCTCTGTGAGATACCAAGCGAGACTGTTGGTAGGCTTGATTAGTATTAGCAGGTGTATGTGCCTGATGATTACACTTTGCTGAACGTAGCTAACGAGCTTCATCATATGTAGTCAGACGATCCTGCTGACTAGCTGATGATGTATAGACAGGTGTATGTTCCTGCCTATAGTACTCCACCGAAATTGCCTGATGGGATTGGCGTGCTGCTGCTAGATGAGTCTGCTAGACAGCGGGATTAAAATGGGCAGGTGTGTGTGCCCTCTCATTGCTTTCCATCAAGTTAGGTTGGTGGACTTCTCCAGAGATGTCAGAGATGAGAACCTACTCACTATTGACCGGATTCCACCTCTAGCGGTTCGTCTTGCCTGCTCTGGTTCGAGGAACCTGAGCCGAACGCCTGGAGTCGGTACCCTCATCATGTTGAGGGAGTACTGCCGCACGAGTCTGGTGGTGATTATTGATAGGAGCCCTCAAGAATGACTCCCACTTCTTTTAATTAAGGCCCTGAAGGACCTGCTCATTCACCTCCCCAGAATATGCGAGTGAATGGTGATTGTGTTTTGGGGATAACGACCCAAAACGGTTGGAGACGATAGTTAGCACCGCCTGCTTCTTGATCAATGGTCGTTATTGTCCAGATGACCAATGTGAGTTGTTCACTTGGAGGGCTTGTCGGGCAGCCTCCAGAGTTGGGATGGTACTGTGTTGATGGTACTCCTTAACCAACGTGTTTGATACCTAGCGTTGAAGATGCTGAGTAGGTGATGTCATCCTTAGAGCGGACGACAATCCACCAGGAGTAGTAGCAGTGGCATTTGCAGCAGCAGTATTCACAGGTGTAAACTTGAGAACAGCCATTCTGGAAATGCAGAAGATTTTGGAAAAGAGTTCCTATTTGATATAACAGACGTAATCAAGATGAGTTCAGCCACTACATATTTTAGATGAGCACATATGTCAATGATTGTTTTTGTTGGCCCTCTCATTGCGTTTTAAATAGGGGCCTAACAAATAGGTAAAACATCATTTTAACATGGTTAAGGATTCACGTCGGGTTCACCATTTTTTGTTTCCCTCGGAATTCGGGGATGAACTCCTTGATTGGAGGTTCAAACATTCCAATTGGTTTCTAATGGGTTTGTTCGTAGAACTGGAAACATCCAATTATTCCACATCCATTTGGACCTACTTTCCAAAGGTAGGCTCTCATTAGTTTGTGGACTGATGAGGCTTAGGAATTTTTATTGGTCAAGAGGATGGGAGGTCAGACTCATCACACCTTTTTTAGGGGAATTATTGTCTACTCCATGACTCTCTTTATAGATTTAAGTTATGTTTGTGAATCCTTATTACATTATCTAGTATAAAATTAGATTTTCTTCAAATTTGACAATCAATGATTAAAAATGTAGGAAATTTAGAGAATCTTTTATATGTATTCGAGGTTATTCATCAATAGAGAATCATCTGTATTTATTAGAGATTCTTGGTCAATGGTATCCTTCGACACATTTATATAGAAGTCTCTTGGTCATTCTAATGACCATGCTGGTTTTTAAGCCACTTAGTGTGGCACTTAAAGTTTATTGTCATTCAGATGGACATGGATTATTTTAGAGTTGGGATCGAACCCGCAGATGGGCTACCTACGTGTCCTTTGTTTAGAAAAGGAATCAGAACCCACATAGTTTGAGTAAGGGAGTATGATGTTTATGATTGATTGCTCAAACGAGGATGTCATAATTACTTTTACACTCTAAGATCACGTGAGTCATGCTCGGTGTGAGAAACAAAAGGTATCGGTAAGAATTAGACAATTGGGCCATGAAAGATGCAATCATAAGAAATAATGTGTGACTTATATGTGTATGACTACCCAGATAAATGAAGATTAAGATTTACTTCAAGGAAGAAATCCAGGAACGGGGTCCATAAAGGTATATGTACTTCATGGAGATTTGAAAACTCTAACTTGGGGCTTACTCCTGAAAAGGAGGCCCAAATTATGAGAGGACTTATGATTTGGTTTTACTCTTGAGAAGGAATCCCAAATCAAAAGTAAATTAGGACTGGTTAAGAGAAATTATGACTGGGGCTTGCTCCTGAAAAGGGAGGCCCAGTTTAAGGGACTTGAAAAATTATGGGACTTTGGATTACTCCGGAAAATGAGGCCCATATTTGAGACTGGGGCTTACTCCTGAAAAGGAGGCCCATGTTAATGAATTATGGTTGGGACTTACTCCTAAGGAGGATGCCCAAATTAGGGGACTGGGGCTTACTCTTGAAAAGGAGGCCCAGGTTAAGAGAATTATGGTTGGGGCTTACTCTTGAGGAAGATGCCCATATATGAGACTGGGGATTACTCCTGAAAAGGAGGCCCAGGTTAAGAGAAATTATGACTGGGGCTTTCTCTTAAAAATGAGGCCTAGGTTAATTAGTTATCTCATCTTAAAGGATGAGGTTGAATGAATGAAATATCAATCTTTAGTGACATAAAGATGTGTAAATAAATAGGTTTTGAGAGATATTCCATATAGTTCCTTTCAGATAAAGAATTCAAATCAAGAAATCATGCAATAAATGGCTTTGAAGAGTGTCTTGAAGACTGAATCTTGAGTAGGAGAGGTGGAATGACTTAAGAGGGGTGAAATGGGAAAAAAGGGCACCCAAAAAGGAAGGGGCGCAAAAGTCCTGGAAGGCGCGCAGGTACTGCGTGGACGCGCAAGTCCTGGTCACGCAGGTATACCTGTGTGACACATGGGTACTTGCACGATGGTTAACCAGCAAGGTAATACTTGAACGACTATTGGTTAAAGCCTTTAAAATCATATTGAGGTTCTTCTAGAAGAGTACCGCGCAAGTTCTATTGAAGGAGTAAGATGGCGCGCAAGTGAGGCCATTTCCCTTAAGTGTCGGCCACTCAGGTGCGCAAGTGTTGATGAGATTCAACACTTAGGCCTTCCTCCCCCTCTTTAGATCTTCCGTTCTAGGTAAGAAATTACCTTAGAAGTGTTTCATAAGATTTGAGAAGAGACTAGGGCACCAGGAGCTTAAATCTGAGTTTCTGGAAAAATTCCTCCCAAATGGGGGGCCCACAGGGTCTATTTATAGGCTGAAGAAGACCCGGGCGGTTATCCTTTAGGGCGTGCAAATCACTTACGCGACCATTAGGTGTCGCGCAAGTCGACTTGCGCGACAATGATGGAACTTGCGCGGCGCATGTGCATTTGAAGCCTTGTTCATGCTGTTGTCGATTTTTGATGTTTTCTTCAAAGGATGAATCAATTTGTGCTAAGTCATTTTCCTTTCCATTCATTTAGGCAATGTGACGAAAAAGGAGCATCAACAGATTATATTACCCTGGTTAAGTTTATTGGAGGTTTTCATAGTTATAAAAAATCCTCATCTCTTTAAGGTCCATGGTATGTTTGTAGATTCCACTCTTCATTTATGAGTATGATTCATTGCTATAGAGATAATGTCCAAGCGGGTCACACAAAAAATATATCCAAAAATTTCACATATTTAGATGAATATGAATTTGTGATGAAGTGGACCCCACATGCAAGGGGATAGTGAGTATTTGAGTCTGAATTATTTTAAGTAAAATAATTCAATCATTTTATTTTATTTTAGAATAATAATAAATTAATTAATCTCTCATGTTATTCACAAGATATTTAATTATAAGAGTGAATACAAGAAAATATTATTTTTGAAATGAACATAACACGTTCAAGGTTCATTAAATAATCAGGGGAAACATGATTTGAGTAAATGGTTCAAATTTTATCATGTGGAATGTTAATAAACTCACATGATACTGATAAAGTATTTATGACATTTATAATGATTTAACTAAGCCATAAGTGTGTTTTTTTGGCATTTTTGAAGTTTGGGTTTTCATAAGGACCGAAGTGAAATTTATAGAATCCTATACCCTAGTATAAATATATATTTTAGTCCAAAAAATGAGTGGAAACACCCATGAAATAATTTTTGTAATGTTATCTAATAACATCGCCTATATCAAGTTCTAGATAGAGAAGTAGATAGAAGAACCATTCCAGTTCAATCCTGCATCCTTGGATCGAGTTTTTGTTCTTCATTAAATTGAAGGGAGGTTGTAAAGCAATTAAATTTCAAACACTAGCACCTAGGAATATAAGAAATATGATCTAGGTGATGTGGTGCATGTGTAGAAGATCTATAGGATTCCCCTCTACACACATTTGAGTTACAACAAACCAAATGAGTAGATAAAATATCTAATGATCATGTCATTGTTTTTTTTATTTTATAGTTCTTGGTCAATTATTTTTTAATGTGTTGATGATTCACAACGACATTGTATAATTAAAAATAATGCATATATATAATAAATGAACATTCATGATGAATGATTTATATTTATTCATTATTAAATTATTTAGGGTGATTACATAGTAACAAGCATGATAAATAGAATTATATTTTATCCACAATGAAAATAAGAACATAAAATCCCTTAACGTATGTATTAAATAATTATTACTTAGAAACACTTAATTTTGAACAAAACCATGGTACGAGGTGTTTTTCGTCCATATTTTAGGGTGCCTCCTCTTATTGGGTGGTTCTAACAAGAGTGTTGGGTTGAATTAACAAATATGAACATCAATAAAGTATCCTTAAATAGTATCATGTAATTTTAGAGGAAAAGTGTTGAGTAAACAAATTTATGATTTTTGGGATAAGGGAATCCACTCAATAGATCATGGAGCCATGAGTTAAAGTGGTTGGATTTCGAAAATCCTACCTTGAAACTCTCTGAGTAGTGGAAAAGACATATCTTGTACTATGCAGACCAATTTTAAATAAAATCAACACTACAATAATCAAGTGATTGAGTATTTAAAATATATTAGTTGAGTTTTATAGGGTTTTGATAAAATAGTGGGATGAATTTAATATTAATAAATCTAATATGTCTATTAATTAGTAATCTGGATAAAAATAATAAATTTTTCTTTTTTTTATTTTTCAAAAAAATTGAAATTAATTTCACAAGTTCACTGTGATCAAAACTGGACACCAAGCCCATCATAACCAATAGTAATTTCCAAGCGTGGTACTGGTTTGTCCATATAACTCTATGATATAAAATGAAATTTTATATACTGGAGTCCTTAGTACCTGATAGGCCACCCTCGGAAGTGAGGGGAAAAAAGAAAGCTTACATGAGACTCATGGTTAACACATTTAATGTCTATATTAAAATGCTATCATTAATGTCCATTGATTTGTAAAAGTAATATGAGGACAAGGATAAAAATAGAATTATGTATCATATATGATAATTTTATGAGGAGAGAGTTAAGTGATAGACTAATGAGAATATGATGATATAGATAATATATAAATTGAAAGATGTAATTCTAGATAGTATTTTTGTACTCAATATGATTGAGTATATTGATCAATTAGAAGAATTTGTATTCTAGACAAACCATAAAATTTTAATAAATTTCATTATCTCATACTTATAACCCAGTTACTCAAAATTCATTGAGAATTATAAAATGAACAGTATGGATAAACTACAATGATGCATGTTGGGTATGATTCTCGAAGACGATAAGAACATAAAGAGAGATAAGAATTTAGTTATTATGGTGGAAAACACGAAAGACAAGTAATGATGGACAAAGTAAATTAAAATGATAAAGGAAAAATCAAACCATTCTTATTAGAAGATAAATATGAAGGGGTATATCCTCAACAAAGAGGATACATGTTTCATATGTATAAAGATATTTCACTAGAATAGAAATTTATTTGAATTAAAGAAGAAGAAAGAAGTGGATTATAATTCAGGTATATTCATAATTTGTTATGAGATTTATATTTTTACTTCATGGGTATTAGATACATTATGTGACTTACATAATTGTGTCCAAATATAGGAACCAAGGAATTTTAGATAGATCACAAGAGTGAAGGGGTCTTCAAGTTTCTGATGAAGCTTGAATTTTATGGGAGCTTGAGAAGATCATTACTTTCTAATTCCCAGGGGATAAATTCTTATTTCTCAAAACTATTATTTTATAATATCTATTACCAAAATAATTATATCATATAAATTTTAGATATAGTGAGATTTTATGGAATGTTTGAAATAAATTTTTATGGTATACCATACCTAATGAATAGTAAAACTACACGAGAAACAAAATTGTCATATATTAGTAATAAATGATGAATATAAAAGGTAATACTAAATAATACCTACTTTTCATTAATAAATTATAAGTATTTTTATGTTAAAATTTAATATTTCTCTAAAAATAATCCTATGTTTTTTATTTAAATATGTTATAGTATTCTATGGAATATTTTTGGAGTCATGTACTGATTTAATTTAAAATTATGAGGGTCATAGAGCCTTGATATTGATTTAATTAAAATATAAAACATATTATATTACGTGCACACATTTTCCCCAAAAAATAAAACATATCCCAAAATATGCCTTTTATGAGAAATACGAGACCACCATTAGGTCTGGGATGAGGGGTTTACCATAGGTGAGACATAACGTTTGTGTGCATCAGGAATTTGGTTAGATATCATGTGAGAATGATTTATTTAATATTTTAATTATAGATTTTATGAAAATAATGGAATTTCTCCCAAATGATGTATCAAATTAGAAAGACGAGACCACTGTTTTATCTAAAATATGAGGTTTTCCCTAGTTTTAACATAAATTTTGTGGTCTTCATGTGTTATGATACATCACATGTAAGGGTGATAATAATTATATTATTATTTTTACATGTTTAAAAAAATTGAAATTACATGTGTAATTAATTTCTCTTAATTAATGACTGAAATTTCATTGTGGGTGGATATTTATTAAGATGTTTGGTAATAATGGGGAAATTATTACCATCTTATGAATGAATGAAAATGTGTGGTTAATATTAATTTTTCAACTATTATGAGCATTTAATGGAAGTCTTATTTAAAATGTTAATGATGGAAATGACATGACATTCTTAATAATAATAATAAATATTTTAGTTATTATTACAAATATTAAATAGGAAAAATTATTTTTATGTGTGATAAAATAAAATGTATATGAGGGTGTATATGTATATATATATATTATGTATATATTTTTGGGTTATATATATATAGTGTGTGTGTGTGTATGGGTCAAATATATATATATATATATATATATATATATATATATATATATATATATTTATGTGTGTGTGTGTGTGTGTCTGCATATGTATATATGTATATAAAGATGTGTATATATCTGTGTATATAATGCGTATGTATATATATGGTTTAAATTTAATATATATATTTAATGAGTAGTTAAAGGGAATTGAAATGAGGGAATAAAAATAATAAAGAACATAAATAATGAATAAAAGGAGGTCGTGGGGGTGTTGTTCTGGGAAGAGGGAGATTTAATTGGGTCCATGCACAACCCATTGAAAAATTAAAACATTCAAATAATGAAAAAGTAAAAATAAATAATGAAATTTTAAAAAGGCTATAATACATGAATTTGGATGGGTGTTGCGCTTATCTCATGTAGTTCAATCCCTCTCATGTCTTTGTCTCCATCTCTCATAAATTATTTTATTGTTTTCCAAAAACTTCTCTCTTTGATATATCATTCATTACAGATAGGTTTGACATGCCATTGGAGTTGTTGGATTTGTCTTAATGAGTAGAAGGTAAATGTAATTTTGAATATTTTAAGGCAGTAAGGTATTTTCTATACAATTTTTTGCATTTAAAATTCATCATTTAAAATTAATTATCAAAAGATAATTAGAAATAGTTAATTTATAAGAAATAATTGTAAGATAATTATTGAAAGATAATTAATCTTGGGGGGGGGGGGAATTTCTAACACATGAATTTTCCTAAAATAACAATTTAGAAATTATTCAGGGGATAAAAAGTATTATCACATGTAATATTTTATTTTTATGGAAATAAAATAGCTGGTTTTGGTTTTAGGAATTATTACTGTGAGATCATATTCTCTGTTTTGTATAAGAATGCAGTTTGGGTGATGACCCCTTCGATGGATCTTCTATTGAGGTCAACGACTTTATGTATGGATTTTCTTTATTATTATGGGTAATGTAAATATGATTCTATCATGATGTGATGTGTAAGATCCTGACCTTTTTTAGAAATATCGTGCATGTTTTAATGTACTCTTTTACCATTAATTTTAATATATCTTGTTTGGGTTTTACTTTGGGGATTCAATGGGAGAAATTAGATAATTTTGGATGTTTTTTGAGGGGTTTTGGGAAGTGTATGGGTGGAAAACGATTTTCCCAAACCATGCGTCCTACCCCAAAAAACCATGCAATAAAAAAAAAGGGGAATTTCAAGGTTGGTATACAGTTTCTTAAACCATTCCCCCTATTAGTAGAAATTGTGCACACCTAAGAAGAAGCACATTATTAGGATGAAAGGTTTGTAAAATCATGCACCCCATCCCAGGAAATCTTGTGCACAATTTTAAATCCTCTAAAATTTTTAATTAAAATCCTAAACCCCATGTTATTATAAAAAAATAACCTAGGTCAACCCTAAACCAATTCCTCCAAATTTTGATTCTCTTTGGAGGGTTCCAAGTCTCCTTGAACCCCATCCTTGATGAACCAAATGTTCATTCAAAGGATCGTCTCTTCATTGGTAAGTGCATTCTTTATCGATTGGTTCCCTGTCTCTCTCCCCTATTTCTCTCAATTTTTTGATGTATGATTTCCTCCACTGGTAGTGGTTTTGATCTAGATTTTCTTGGATCTAAATCCATTTGATCTTGGATCAAGGTTTTGGTTCTAAATCTCTTCTGCTATCATGAGATTGATTGTTCTATATCAATGTGGGGTTTGTCTATTGTGTGAATGTCTATCAACTATCTTGAGGTAGGTGGTATATTTTTCAATTCACAAAGTATCTATTTCTAGTATGTGTATATAATTGTGAAATTTATATTATACATTTATCAATTTCATCTTTAATTGGATTAATTAATTGGTGAATTAATTAATTAATTGATCATGGAATTGAATGATTAAAGGTGTTATGAAAATTAGTCAATTGATTGGATTTTGGAATTGATTAATTAATGGGAATAAAAGGATGGTTGGATTAAACTTAATAGGATAATTGTTTTTATAATTAAAAATTTCATAAATGGTTTAACGCTGAATAATCATTATTATTCCTTGTAAATTAAAGTGATGAACCTTGATTATTTAATATGTTGAAAAGGTACACATTGATGAGAATGTTTGATAAAAATGTTAATGATGCTTAAACTTGATGCATATAAAATTTTGATATATGTGATATTGTGACATATATGATGATGTGTGTGGGACATGTACTAATGATAAAAAATCCCATATGTGATTGACCAATATACATGGGTGGGAAATGGACTGATGATTCAAAAGAACATATGTGATAAAAAGGGTTGTGGGATAAGGAATAATGCTTCAAATACCCACGGGGTTTTAGAAATGGTTTTATAGGACATAAATGATGGAATTGGACAGTGGTTTTAAGTATCTGTGATATGAAATTGAAATTAAATGGATAATGGAAGGCCATGTTATAATGAATTGTGATTCCCTATGTGATATGGTTCAAAATCAACACAAATAAAAGTAGGTATTAATAGTTCAGGTGTCATTGTGAACCCGAATAAGTTATATGGTTAATCAAATAATAATGATATGTGATGACTATATAATTTATTGTACTTCAATCTTTATAAAACTGCATATACTGCTATCGACTGAATATTTTTTTAGACTCTATTGGTGGTGGCCTACTGAGTTGTACTCACACCCTAATCTGGATTCCTTAATTGTACCCAAATAGACTTCTTGTTTGCAAGACATGATAAGGTAATGTGCCATATGCTAGATGGATGATTTGGGATGGAACGTGGATGAGGGAACTGGACATGATGTTAGGAATTTCTTAGGGAATTTTCAATGTGTCATTATATTAGGGTTCTATTTAGACACTTGATACATATATTGAATGAAATATCAACTATTTTGGTTTAGATATTGTATTCATATTTTTGAATATCATGTGATATTGGTATTATTTTGGTTATGGTTATTATCATTTGGTTATTATTTATATATTTCCACTATTTTTCAAGTCTGATAAAGAGGGTATAGTCTCCCAATGTTGAATATTTGTCTCTCAGTTCTGGTCAGTAGACTCTGGAATACAAGGAGGCATGCCTAAGGTCACGTAGAAAACTAGATCAGGGAATTGACATATGGAACCTGGTTTAGGACGTTACAAAGTGGAATCAAAAGAGTTTTATTTTCTTTTGTTTTTTCTTACTATTTGGGAAAGGTAGAAATGAGATTAGGATGAGTCATGCCTTTGTTAAAAGCTCATGTATGGGAGTATCTAACCCATCTACGGGGGTAAAATCAAAGTGCCTAGGGTGGGATGGTTATTTTTATATGTGTTGTTACAGTTGAATGTTATTTCACCTTGAGTGATACACTTGTTTTGTGATCTTTGTGTTTTTATAGATTTTAATCATGACCTAGTATGTTAAGAGAGTTGTGTATAAATCCATCATTCTAGGTACCCATGATATATGTGACATTCATCATTTCAATAACTCATGGAAAATAATTTTTAGGTAGGTTGATTAAATGATAATTCTTTTCCCTTTTATTTAATTTAAATAAAAATAGATTCTAAACATAAATTTATAAATTTTAAATGATGCACAATGTTACAATTTAAAATGGATTAATGGGTTTCTAATTAGAAACTTGATTTGTGAAAATGTTTACACTTTTTGATCCATGACCTTGTATGAGGGATGGTTGAGGGTACTGTTAGTGCCATGGTTTTGATCATGTGGAAGGGTATGCGGGATGAATTTTTATGGATTTATGTGAAACCCTCTTACCAAAATGTGATAATGTTTTGTAATGTGTCCTAAGACATGTGTTTTTATTTGTAGAGATATTCCTCTATGATGTTTCTTGTTGATAGGATGGTATAAGGGTATGTCTATAAATGATCCACTAGTAGTGGAACCAGAGGATTCAATAGTTCTGGGTGAGGATGATAGAGAAAATTTCAGTGAGAACTTTTCTTGATTTATGTAGTTTATGGAAAGTGAAATATGGAAATTTGTAAAGTGTGTTTCTTACTTGACATGAGAATTAAAATTGCAACACCCCCTTAATTTTACTGGAGAGGGTAGTCCTAAGGTAGATGAGTTTTAGATTTAGGCTATCTTGATGATTCTTGACCACTTGGAGACTCATGCTGAGAATAGATTCAAACTGGAAGCTTATATGTTACGTGGTCAAGTGAATCATTGATGGAACATTCCGACTCAGTATAGACAATTGAATAATACGGAGTGGAAGTAATTTAAGGAGAAGTTCTTAGAGAACTTTTACTCTAAGATACTATGGTAATAGAGGTCGTTAGATTTCATGAGGCTTATCCATGGGAGTATGACTATGATGAACTATGATAGTCACTTTACATATTTGCAGTGCTTTGTTCCAATGTTGGCAGGAGATGATGTGATTGCACCAACAAGTTTTGATAATGTCATTAAATGTGATATTAAGTCATAGGAAAACATTTTTAGACTAAAAATGTTTTCAGAGGTGGTGAATTAGGCTCTCATATATAAGGGGAACCTAAAGGAGGCATCAAATATAAAGATGGTAGTATGTACTAGATGGATAGAAGTTAATTCTTATAAGAGTAGGAAGAATCACTTTGAAAACTTCAACAAGGGAGATAAAAACAAGAGTGTCCAGGGGGAAGGATCAGTTATTCAAGACCTTTCCTGAGTGACTTTCCACAAGTGTGGTAGGCTGGGACACATTCATAGACAGTGCCCCCAACCACCATTTGAGTGTTGATCTTTCAGGAGGATAGTGCATCAACAATTATTCAGTAGGAACCCATGACAGATGGGTAACGACGTAGAATCTAGGAAAAATTAATAGTGTTGTAATTGAATATTCTAAAACCGATTAGCCTGGTAGCTATAGATATATAGGTTGTGGTGGTCAAGGAAGTGGATGTGGTAATTTTGGGAAAGAGCACCCATATCAGTAGAGTGGTATAGTTTAGTGGATGCATAATGTATCACAAGGAAGAAGGGTAAGATAGTTGCATGAAATTAATCCTAATCTTGCAGATAGAAAGGTTGGACCATATAAAGATAGAGGTACTGTTCCTATAGATTGTATGATTTATAGTGCCTTATTTATTAATGAATCCCCTCATTCCTTTATAACTACACAACCTGTGAATGGGTTAAGTCTGATGGTGGAAGTTTTTCAGTGGGGTGATGATGATTGATACACCATTGGGAGTAAGATTGAGATACATCTTCTTTTGTAAGTGGTGTTGTCTCGTGGATGAGGAGTATTGCTTCTTTAGGGATCTCTACATACCTGATATGTTAGTATTTTACTTAATTTTTGGCATGGATTGGATAGTATCATACCGATACCACATAGATTATTACCACATGAGAGTAACCTATACTTCTCCTGAGGGTAACAATCATTTTCATCGTGGAGAGTGGGATATCCAAGCAGTCCGTACAGGGATAGTTCATCAGTAACATGGAGAGATCACCATCCAAGTCTCTAGTCTTATTCTTGATAATGTGGATGAATAAGCTTGTGGCTTTCCACCTGTAGTGAACTGTTTCTAAGACACATTTTGTAAGACCTTCTCTAGGATACCACTTGAGAGGGACATGGAATTTATGATTGAGCTCATGCTTGGAGCTAAGCCGGTTTCCACTCCACCTTACAGAATGGCGCAAATATAGTTCAAGAGATTAAGAATCAATTAGAAGAGTTATTGGAAAAAGGATTTATCCATCCAAGTACGTCTCCTTGGGGTTATCCAGTCTTATTTTCAAAAAAGGTTGATGAGACTTTGAGTTTATGTGTCGATTTGGAAGATGTTGAACCAGATGAAAGTGAAGAACCTATATCCTCTTCCATGTATCGATGATCTTTTTTTCAATTTTATAGTATATTGTGTCTTCTATAAGATTGAATTGAGATTAGGGTATCATTAATTTAGAGTTCAACCTTCAAATATACCAAAAATTGATTTTATAAAAAAGTAAGGCCTATATGAGTTCATCATGATGTTGTTTGGGATAGTTAACACTCCTTCTATGTATATGCACATGATGAAAAGGATTATCCATTGATACCTAGATAAATTTGTGGTTGTTTTGGGGATGATAACTTAGTGTACTTCAATACGCATGATGATCATGACCAACATCTTGATATCATCCTATGCACACTGATAGAGAATCAACTATACCCCAATATATCTAGGTGTCAATTATGGACCAACCAGGTATATTTAATGGTCACATCATCTCAGAGGAAGGTGTGTTAGTTGACCAAGATAAGGTGCAGGTAGTTGTTTCTTGGGATCAAGATATGAATGTTTTTTATATACACATGTTTTTGGGATTGTAGGGTTATTATCAGAGGTTTATCCAAGACTTTTCCCACTTATAAACACCACTTTCAAGCTTGACCAAGAGGGGATTTAAGTTTGAATAGTCTAGAGAATTTGATAATGCATTCCAATAAGGTAAAAAATAGTTGACTACTGAACCAATATTGATATTTACCAATCTAAGGGTGGAGTATACAATATTGTTTGATGCATCTGGGATTGGGATTGGAGTAGTGTTGTTGTAGGGGGGCCGAGTTTTTGTGTATGGTTCATGGAATTTGAGGCCACATGATTGGAATTACTCTAAAATGACCTCAAATTATCTTTATTGTTTTAAGCATTGAATTATTGGCGAAATAATATGTTGGAAGAAAATTTTACTATGTATAAAAAACACAAGACTTTAAAGTATATATTTTTACACTGATATTTGAATCTCTGACAGTGGAGATGGGTTGCGTATATGTGGTCATTTGATTTGAAGATAGCATATACATCTGGGATAGGAAAAAAGAATTTCTGATGCTTTAAGTAGGAAAAATTTTACTCAAGGAGTCCAAGAGTCAATTTTTAGTGGAAGATGATGACCCTGCTGGAAGAGATGCATGTGGGGGTTTGAGAGAACCAAGAGTATATGACTGTCATATCATTTTTAGTAAATAATACACTTTTAACCTGGATCAGGGATTGTATGTATGAGGATCAAGAGTGTTTGTACTAAAGGTAAATCCTTGAAGGTGAGGATTCACATTTATATTGGAACATATATGTGTATGGGATCATCTATGATAGGAATCATGTTGTTGTGCCTATGAGTATGTGATAGGAGTTAATGCGTGAATTAAACGCCTTGAAGTGGGTGTTGAATTTGGGTTTGACTAAAATGTATCCTGAACTATGTCAATAGTATTTGTGGTTGTGCATGAAGAAGAAAATTTAATGGTTTGTGACATGATTCTACACCTATCAATAGGTGAAGGACAAGCATCAATGAGCTAGTGGTTTGATACAGTCATTTCCCATTCTGTAATGGAAATGGGAAGATGTCACTATAGACCTCATGGTAGGTATCCCAACGATGCCTTAGAAGAATGACATTATTTGGGTGATTTTTGATCAATTGATGAAAGTAGAGCTTTTATTTCTAATCCTAGAAACTTCTTAGTGGTTCATTTGGTAGACTTGTACATTTGAAATATAGTCTATCTGCATGAGGTTCCACAGAGTATACTTTTAGATTGTGACTTGCATTTTACTTCATGGTTCTGGTAGTTCTTATGAAAGGATGTTGGTATGCATGTATTTTTTCTGTATGAATTTCCACCCACAGACAGATGGGTAGTCATAAAATACTATACAAGTTTTTGAGGACATACTACATTCATGTGTCCAAGACTTTTGTGGGTCTTCAGAGAAAAACATATAACTATTTGAGTTTTTCTTTAATAGTAGTTATTAGAAAACTATTAACATGGAACTATGTGAGACTCTATATGGTATTCCTTGTAGATCACCTCTATGTTTGTTGGAGGTAGGTGAGTAATAGTTTTTGGTATCGAGTCTCATGTAGGAGATGTTGGATTAGGTTTTGTTGAGTCAGAAAAAAATTGATACGACTTAGAGTATGTGGAATTCATATGTCTATAGACATTGATGGACCCATTAGATTATTTTGGGTGATCATGTGTTCCTTTGGGTGTTTCCTAGATTAGGTCATTGTTGGATTCAGAGTTAGGGAAAGTTAGCGCCAAGGTTTGTTAGACCTTTTGAGGTTATGGAGAGAATTAGGTCAGTGGCATATTGATTGGATCTTCCATAGAGGTATTGTGATATGCATGATGTTTTTCATGTGTCATAACTTTGATGGTAACACCCTGACCCTTATCATGTGATTGATACAGATGATGTAGATCTTGAGATTGATGCGTCCTTTGAGGAGGATATGATACATGTTACAGATCATAAGGAAAAAAGTGTTTTGGGGAAAGAGCATGCCAATAGTCCAGGTATTGTGAAAAAATGTATGTTCTTAGAAGGAAACATGGTAGAGAGAAGTATATGTATAGGATCAGTGGCTTGATATCTCTAACATAGAATCTTAGAGATTCTTTGGAGCATTGCTTGAGGACAAGCTATTATAAGGTGAGGATATTGTAAGATCCCAACCTTTATAGATCTGTCCCGTTCTTATTTTCAAGTACTCTTTTACCCTTTTTTGATTATATATTTTTTGTGTTTTACTTTGGGGATGCTTCGTGATAAATTTTAGTTTTTTAAAGTTTTTGGAGGGGTTTTGGGTAGTGCACAATTGGTGCACAGTTTTCCCAAATCATGCACCATGCCATAGTAAACCACACAATCCCAAACAGAGGGGAATTTCATGGTTGGTGAATAGATTTTAAAATCATGAACTCTATTAGTAGAAACTATGAACTCTTATTAAGAGGCACACAATTAGGGATAATAGTTTTCAAACCTTTATCCCTTGCCATAGAAACCATGCACACATTTTTTAATCCTCTGAAAATTGTTAATTAAATTCTTGAACCCCACAAATTCTAATACCTAAACACCATAACTTTACCGTAAACCAATTACTCCAAAATTTGAAGCTCCCATGAGGGTTTTGAGGCTCCTTGAACCCATTTCTTGATGAATCAAACGAATATTTTAAGGATCATCTCTCTATTGGTAATTTTCTACTTTCTTGATTAGCTTTCTTACACTCTCCCATATTTCAATCATCTTTTGGATGGATGGTTTCCTCTGTTGGTGATAGTTTATATCTTGGATTTCATGGATCTTAATCCATTTGATCTTGGATCTAGTTTTTGGTTTAAAATCTCTCCGACCACTATGTAATTGATCATTCCACTTCAATTTGGTATTTTTTCCATTGGGAAAACATCCATAAAAAATATTTTGGTTGTATCTCTATTTGTTAATTTCTAATGTCTTCATTTCCATTATGTGTATGTAATTGTGAAATTTATATTTCATATTTAGAAATTGAATCTTTAATTGGATTAGTTAATTTTTGAATTAATTAATTAATTAATGTATTGTGTAATTAAATTATTAACGAGTTCATGAAAATTGGTCAATTGATGGGATTGTGGAATTGATTGATTAATGGGAGTCAAAGGACGGTTAAATTAACCATAAAGGGTTAATTGTTTTTATGATTAAAATGTTTACAAATAGTTTAATGGTGAATTTTCTAAATTATTCCATGTTAATTATAGTGATGATCCTTGTTTGTTTAATAAGTTGAAAAGGTACACTTTAATGAGATTTTTTATAAATGGTTAACGATTCTTAACCTTGAAGTATATAAAATTGAGATATATGTGATATTGTGATATATATGATGTATTGTGTGGGACATGGATTGATTATTCAAAACCCCATATGTGATTGATTGGTGTACATGTGTGGGAAATGTAATGATGCTTCAAAATCCAATATGTGATAAAAATGGTTTGTGGGATATGGAATCATTCTTAAAATACTAATGGGGTTCTAGACGTGGCATTCAAGGGAAAAACCATGGTGTCAGACTATGGTTCCAAGTAGACGATATTTGGAATTGAAATTAAATGGATAATGGAAGGATATGTTGTAATCAATTGTGATTCCTTATGTGATATGGTTTAGACTCTGGAATGGGCCGAAGCAGGTATGATGGTTTGGGTGTCATCATGAACCTAGGTATCTTATGTGGTTCATCAGAGAGTAATGGAATGTGATAACTGTATACATTGTTTTACCTCATTATTTATACAACATCATACACTTTTCTATACTAGATATTATTTTAGACGTCATTGGTAGTGGCCTATAGAGTTATACTCACACCATACTCGGGATGTCTGAACAGTACCCAAATAAACTTTATGTTTGTGGGATAGGATAATGGAAAGATCAATTTGTTAGATTGCTGATTTATGATAGAGAATGGATGAGGGAACCATAATTGATGTTGAGACCCACTTGGGGAATTTTAATTATGTTTTTGGTTTTGGTTTTTTTTAGACACTTGACACTTATATAGAATGACATATCTACTATTTTGGTTTAGATATTGTATTTATGATTTGTTCATCATGTGATATTGGAATTATTATATTTATGGTTATTATAATTTGGTTATTATTTATTAATTTATACTTTTTTCTACTTTGATAAAGATGGTATAGTCTCCCCATGTTATATATTTGACCCTTTCTACTAGTCGGCAACCTAAGGAGTACAGGGGGCATGCCTAAGGCCGCATAGCGAATCAGATCACTACACCGACATGTGGCACCCAAGTCATAAAATTACATGATATTAATGTTGAACTAACCCTTTCTTTTCCTAAGATGCTTTTGAGTGTTTGAATAGTCATAGGATTTCTAATTTATGACATGTGATTATGTGTGACTCCTGACATTGACCCTAGTGTTCGTTACCATTCTTTTCTATGACATGTATTGTTAATGTAATTTATATCTTGTTGTGTTATTATTTGGGGAATAAGATATTCAAGTCGAGCCTTGATGTTGGAATTTATATGGTTATAGTGTATTTAAGGGTGGGCATGGATACCCCTGTAGAGGGAAAAGAATTAGTAACAAATTACCCAACTAGCCCTAATATCCTTAGAGGAGAGTATGGATACACATGTAGAGATGAAAGAATAGTGTCTAGATAAAAGATACTGGAAATGGATCCCTACAAACTTGGGCTACGGGTGATTAAAAGGATAAGTGGATTAGGGATCAACATGAAGGAATATGTGACGTTCTGGTGACATCCACTAACTTTGTGGGGTGATGAATTTGACATGGAGGAATGTGCGACATTACTATAATAACCACTAACTAGGTGGGGTGAGATATGAGACCTTGAAGGAGGTATGTGTTTTCTGGACATTATTACCAGTAATGAGCCAAGGTAGGTGGGACGGGGGTTTATGACAGCTTGGTCAGTTCACAATGAATCATCACATGTGTTTTTATTGAGACTGTACTTATATCATGATATACACTATTATATATATTGGGAACTTATGGTAAGGACACATTGGTGGTGTCTTGTTGAGTCTTATACTCACACCCTACTTGGACATTTAAGTGCACTTATAGATTTCCTAACCAGAGATCCGAAAAAGGGAAATGGGCCTAGGGTGGATGGTTGAGCAGTGGACTATGGATCGTGAGCAGACTAGGGAAGACATCAGAAGACCCTAAATATGTTTTTTATTTACCTGTCATTTTAATAACTTCTTCTTTTAGTCTAGACAAGCTTACCACTTTGGAAGATCTTATATGTATGTCCTTTATTTAGTTTCCACATTTATTATGTTTTTTATTTTTTTGTTTATAAATTAATAATAAACTTATGAAATAATGCTACGGGTATATCTCCCCATGGATGGACTTAGACAATCGATGCTAATCTGTAGCCTCTTCCATACTGAGAGGTGTGCATGAGGACCTGTCGCATTTCAGATCAAACCTAGTGATTCAGGTTGGGATGTTACAAAATGGAATCATAGTATTGGGACTTAGAAACATGTTATTCTCTTACATGTGGTTGGAATGGGATATAAAGGAGAAAGTACTTTTGGGATGCGGGCATGGAAGTTATGACAGTGCTTGGCCAACACTTTATAGTGGACCTTCAAGTTTCCATAAAGTGTGGGAAATTATATTTTGATGTTACTTGTGATTAAATTCATGTTGATTTATATATATGACATCAAAATGTGTTTTTTATATTTCATGTGTGTTCATGAATCCTGACTATGCAAGTAGGTTCACATGCCATGTAAATAATTATATTTGTGATACATATTAATTTTTAATTAAATGCTTTGATTTATATAATCTGTCAAGGATTGTAACACACCGAGATTTTATGAGAATTATTCTTTCTAATTTATTTTATTAATTTTGTTATACGCTTCACCAAGATTACCTTTTACTACACGCAACACGGTATTAGTTTGCAGTATATGGAACACTATTCTTGGATCGTGTTACACACAATTTTAAGTTCATTTTGAGGAAATTATTCTACGCAACATTAAGTATAGATTTTGTTTAATGTATAAATGAAATAAGTTTTGATTATGTTATACGCAACACCAAACAGAGCTTTCACTACATGCAGCCCTAACTTGTCTTGCATTACACGCAATCAAGACCTTCCTCGATAGCGTGTGTAGTACGCAATATTGAGTTTCACTAAACGTGATATTATTATAATATTATTATTAACTAGCCGTTATGAATAGTAATACACAATTTTTGAAATTTTATAAATTTTATTTTTCAAAATGGACTTCATTTTTAGATTTAGAATATCAAAATTAGCCTAGGTTGATTTTTTTTTTATTTTTCTGAAAACATTCAATTTTTGATGAATAGTGAAAACACTGGGTTACTATTTAAAAACCTACTTTTTATTTAAATAATTATTTATTTTATTAAAATTTATTTTAGGTAAAAATTGATACAGAATACCTATATAAGTTCAATGTAATTCATTGGAATCATTTTATAATAATTTTAAATATAAAAAAATTTTATTGAACATTTCACCGTCTTTTACCCACCTCCTAGGAGAATTTGAAAATTTACATAAAACGTAATTTTACCACTTAGGTGAGTGGAATTTCGAAAATAAGAGAGACACATTTAATATCAAGTAGTAAAATGTGGTTCAATAAGATAAAAATAATTTTTGGTGAACAATAACTTTTTACTTTTGATTTACCACAGTTAAAAGTAAATAGTGTAATTAAGGGTAAAAATGATATTATTATTACCCTAACACATGTAATAATTCTCTTTGATAAGTTTAATTCAACAAAATCAACCTTAGGAATAAAATATTACCCTTTAGGTCTACTTGGATTAGATTACGACACTTATTATTATTTTATTTAAAGAAGAGTTAAAAGAGTTAAAATTAAAGTTTAATAACTAAAACATTTTTAATATAGGGTTATACATAAGATAAATTCAACTATAAACATTAATTATAAGGATAAAAATATTTCCTACATGATGGTATTTTATTTATAAATTTTAGGCATTAAATAATTTAATTTATTTATGACACAATGATGATGCAGTAATTACCTTATTAATGGAATATTAACATAATTGATGTTATAAATACCCAAATAAATTTAATTTGAAACTTTTTATAAATTCCACTAACGTTTTAGGTTAATATAACATGTTAGTATTGATTCAATTAACTTTTTTCGAACTAATAATGCTTTTAATATTTTCAAAAAAATCAATTACCAAATAGTGTCAAAATTGACATAAAATAGTTTTAAAAAAAATATTATATTATTAATTATTATTCTATTTCTAAAAATCTAAGGTTAGGCCAAATGACTTAGATAAGGTTATATATATTAATAATTAACCACTTTGGGTTCTTTTGGCTTGTTATAGTATGTTTATTAACCATATAGTGTAAGAAAAAAAGAAGACACAGTAAAAGTTAAATTATTTAACTTAGAGTTAAATATAAATGATAAAGTTAAAATATTAACCTAAACTTATATAAAACCTATTTTTTGAGATTATTTCGACCCAGAACCACTTTAGTTTCGAAATAAATCAATTTGGAGGTATTATAAATCGAATATGACTTTATTATAAAATAATATTTTAAGTTTTTTCGAAGGTGCCCCTCTCCTCCCTTATAAAAGGGCACCTCCTCCCTCTTCTCTTTACACAATTTTGAGCTTTCAAGATCAGAAAACGCATGACCATATCCTTTCTAAACTTCCCTAGAAACATTATAGAGGTACTGGTCTCCTCAAAAGACCAACTCTAGTTCCTTAAGCGAAAGCTTAAAAGTGGTGTGTCGAAGAAGAGGTAATCTTTTCTACCGATTCGTTCAAGTTTCTTTCTTCTTCAACTTAATATTCTTTAGTTGTTTCATTATAAAGTAATAACATCAGTATCACCAATATACTGATATGTAATTATAAATATAAAACAACCCCATTTCACCTTCTATCCATCCTATGGAAAATGAAATCACCGCGTATGCGTACATACGGAATACCATCTCCACGCCGTGGTGTAATCTGTTTTTCCAATACCATCTTACTTGGATGGGTATAATTGTGTAAAGAATAACTATATATGGTTATTATAACATCATACTGATTCGGAGATATTATATCATCCACTGCAATTCAATTCAATAGTTATGGGAACGATATCATCGCTCGTGCGTACTTACGGATTACCGTCTCCACAACGCGATGAGATTCATTCTCCATGTTAACCACTCAAGAATGATTATAAAGTATATATAATGAATAATAATGAAATATATTACATGATAAAGCTAATGGATTTATGTATATATATATATATAATCTAATTACTTCCATTCAAGTCAATAAGGAAAGGAAAACATCGTTCATGCGTACGTACGACCTACCGTCTCCATGAACGGTGTATTTCATTTCATTTATCTATATATTATATATATATATATACTGAATGTATATGATATATAAATCATTATTTACATTCTTGAAGTAATTAAATCATGATATAAGTAATCTTTATATCAAGAACAACAAGTCCAAACACATACGATAAATAAAACAATTTTACCCAAAATGTTGTTTTAACATGGGATTTACAAAAGAACGGTTAATATAAAGTCATAAGTGAACCATATATAATATTATAAAAATGAATATGATTCTGTAATAAGTCAATGAAATTATTTAAATCATTGTACAGGAGGTTTGGATCTGTACGAAGCATATCAGACCTAAGGTAAGGAATAATTATTCCAATCTCGTTCTTATCCGAGACTGTTTATTCATAAGTATTTACTGGGGATATATTTTTCATCCATGTCCATAAAATGTTTTTCATAAAGTGTTTATTATTCTTCCATGTATGTTTAAATTCATTTTTACCCTTCTTTAACTTTTACTTTGTGTTATGGATGGAATCTTTCTTTTGTTTACCATACATGGTACTTTTTGAATTTTCCGTTAAAAGTACGAGGAGAATGATTTTATAACTTACAGGAATGAAAGGATTTTTACGGTTTCATGACACCTTATTTTAATGAAGATTACTCTACAAGATTTCATTACTATTTTCAACAAAATCCTTTTCTTTTAAAATTTCATGGCATTTTGTGAAAAGACAATGATTTTAAAGAAGAAAGGATATTTTCGTCAAGAATTCATTTCAAGTGTTTTATCAAAACCATTTTCCATATTAGATGGAATTATTTCATATGTGTATGTTTCAAGTATAATGTATATATGATTTACATGGTTTCAATTTTCTTATGATGGAATGATATCAATTTTTTTATATGGATTATGTTATGATGGAATGATGTTTATGAAACCCATTTTATTCTTTGGGTAATGAAGAATGATTTATGTTCATGTTGTGGCACGCGTAAGAATGATTTCATTATGAGATGGGTGGGACCTATATCTCCCTAAAATGCATTGGGTAAAGATTTATATCTCCGAAGATAGACATGGCTGGAACGGAAAGTAAATCTGGTTCAGTAATACAGGGCTGGAACGACAAGTTAACCCGGTTCAATAAGGGACTTTGTCCACTAAGATGGTCTTGGAAGCAATTCCTTGGCTACTATGGAAATCATATCATGTGATTAACGTTTTTACACAATTAAAAGTTTTATTCCCATGCTATTTTATCATGATTAATGTTCTTTTATGATCTATGCCTTATGTACTGCAATGTTTTATGTCATTGCTCAAGATTTTGATGTTTAGATTTTATGTTCATGTTTTTGCATTCAAATGTTTATGGATTGTTTTGTGTTCTCTATGTTTACCCTTAATGAGAATTTGAGATCAACCTTTATATGTTTTCTTTTCCCCTGGATTTAAAGAAAGGTTTTAGGTAAGAAAACAAAAGTGGAAGATCTTTATGGGATATGTTGAAGATCTTTCACCACGATTAGAAGATTATATTCCGAGTTTCCAAAGACACTAAACTATTACGACCCTTGTGTGTATGTTTTTGTTATGTATTAATTATACCAAAAAAGTAATGTAATGTATATGTACATCAAGCTTTGGGTCTATATAGTTGGTATCATAGGCAAAGGAGGTAGGAATGAATCTGATCCTTTGGAACTCTCACATGTGAGCGTTGGACGAAGCTTGGCTCTCCAGCCAAGGGAATCATGAGGAAATGGCTGCCATTGGGGATGGTGGTGTGTCCCACCCAGGGGGTATAGCCACCCATGTAGTGCCCGGATAGGTATCAATTATAGTCTAATGGATGTAATTCCAGACCGCTATAGTTGGTATCAGAGGAAAGGTTTAGTCCACCTTTGGAAACTAGGATACGAAAAATTTTGTGAGATCCCTAGATATATTTCTAAGATATGTCTAGGGATGACCCTAAAGTTTAGTATAACTAAAGGTTATAGTCCTAGAGTTATGTTGACAATCATTAATAACCTAGGATGAACCTAAGGTATCATGGATTAAAGAATGTGTGATAAGTTAGACATCCCATAAGTGACTTTTAATGATTATGTGGTTCCTCGTTATTTTAAATGTTTCTTACACTATGGTTTCTGGTTTTAGTCAATAGAGGAAACGAGAAGGAATTCAGTTAACATTGATTCCTATGGACAAATTGGTGACTGTGATCAACAAAATCGTGTAATTCCTAGAGAGAAAGATATTGTGATTATGCCGAATCAGTCATCACGATATATGATTAACAAGGTGAACTTTGGTGGTATTCCTAAGTAATCAAATAAGAGGAAGATGAAATTTTATACATGTTCTAATGGAGAAGAACATAGAGGAATGTAGATGATGTTTTTTATGTATCAAGAAGAAGGGAAGAAGAACCTTGAGGAATACCTCAAATAGAGGGGAAGATGTTATCTGTGTGGAGAAAATGGTCATAGAGTGACAGACTGTTGTGGAGTTTAATGTCTTATTTGTGGAGAACATGGGAATTACCCAACTCAATGCCCTGACCTAAGAGGTTACTTCTAAATCAAGGGACTTATTCCAGGACAATCATTGAAGGGGATGGATTGAAGTGTTTATGTATTGGTAATCAAGAATTATGTTTTTAAGGTACGTTTATGGTATATTGGAATATTTTTGTATTAGTCTATTGTGGTTTTAAAGTATTTTTTGGTACCAGTAACCATCAAAAAGTAATTGAAATATTTTTGGAAAGTAGATGATATGCGCATAATGAAGGGATAAGGAGAAAGTGAAATTTTTGATAGTATTCATGAGCTCATGATTGATATAAGGACAAAGTGATATCATGGTTTGAGTATATAGAAATTTTGGGATTTTTGTATGTGGAAAGAGTTAACTTTTGACAGCATTCATGTTTTCACTAAGGTTCAATGGGTATTCACTTTTCAAGATAATACATGATTAAGGTATTCAAATTATTGGAATGTGACCAACAAAATATATCTGGGATAAATGATGGTATTCACGTGCTTGTTATGTGACCTTTCAAATAATCGTTTTGTTTATACTATGATCTTGGACAGAAGTATTTTAGATGAGCCTAAAGATTGGAATGGATTATGTTGGACATAAGTTAGTATTGTTTAAGGCTATAAATTTTTTATTTTATTTTTGGAATGTTATAATAGTATAGTTTTAGAAAAAGTACAACCCTTAGGATGGGCGACAACCCATCACGTCAGACAAGGTTGCGGGAATTGAACCCACAACCGAAGTGCGATATGCCTTTATCACCTACCACTAGCCTACAGGAAGTCCCTGGTTAGTAGAAACTAGTTTTATTCTATTAAGCGGTATGATAGATGAAGTATAAGTCCATTTTTGGAATCATATATGACTAACCTCACCATATATGGACTTATGTATATTTAATAACTTTTTCTAACCTTTTATTTGAGATAGATAGAATGACCCACTGTTCTATCACATGATCTCATAATGCTTCACGAATGACAAATTCAACTTCATTTCATTAAGAGATGAAGTGGAAATTATTCAAGGCTTGAACAAAGGTGATATTGTACCAAAATCAAGTAAGTATTTCTTTTAATTATTCAACATTAGAGAAATGATCTTGAAAACCAAAAATTTGTTTATAGTGATCTAATATTTGATGAATAAGATGGTACCTAGATCATCACAAATTTATTGCATTGTGACTGTTGGATTTTTCTTTCATAGCCCTGTTCTCTACCACTCTCGATCAGAACTTTACAGTTAGATTTCTCTTCCATATCCGTATTTCCACTTATGTTCTCCTATGTTGAAACCTAGTGATGAGTTAATTTGGGTAACCGTTATGTTTTATACTCCACTTTTTAAAATTATGTTTTAGTATTCCTTTTACGATGTGGGTTTTTACGAACGAAACTTCCAAGTAGTAAAAGATTTATAACCCCGATGAATTTAGAGGGCGAAAATCATTTTAAGGGGGGTAGAATGTAACACCCTGAGATTTTATGAGAATTATTCTTTTTAATTCTTTGATGTATTTTGTTGTATGCTTCACCAAGATTAGCCTGTACTATACGAAACACCATATTAGCTTGCAGTATACGCAATACTATTCTTGGCTCATGTTACATGGAATTTCAAGTTCTTTTTGTGGAAATTATTCTATGCAACATTAAGTGTAGATTTTGTTTAATGTATAAATGAAATATGTTTTGATTATGTTATACGCAACACCAAAAAGAGCTTTCACTACATGCAGCCCTGACTTGGCTTGCATTACACGCAATCAAGACCTTCCTCGATAGCATGTGTAGTACGCAATATTGAGTTTCACTAAACGTGATATTATTATAAAATTATTAATAACTAGCCGTTATGAACAGTAATTCACACTTTTTGAAATTTTATAAATTTTATCATTCAAAATGGACTTCATTTTTAGATTCAGAATATCGGAATTAGCCTAGGGTGAATTTTTGGTATTTTTCTGAATACTTTCAATTTTTGATAAATAGTGAAAACACTAGGTTACTATCTAAAAACCGACTTTTTATTTAAATAATTATTTGTTTTATTTAAATTTATTTTAGGTCAAAATTGATACATAATACCTATATATTTTCAATGTAATTCATTGGAGTCATTTTATAATAATTTTAGATATATAAAAATTTTATTGAACTTTTCACCATCTTTTACCCACCTCCTAGGAGAATTTAAAAATTTGCATAAATCATAATTTTACCCCTTATGTGAGTAGAATTTCTAAAATCCTAGAGATACGATTAATATCAAGGAGTAAAATGTGGTTTAATAAGATAAAAATAATTTTTGGTGAATAGTAACTTTTTACTTTTATTTACCACGGTTAAAAGTAAATAGGGTAATTAAGGGTAAAAATGATATTATTATTACCCTAACACATGTCCGAATTCTATTGGATAATCGTAATTCGAAAAAAAACCTTAGTAATAAAATATTACTCTTTAGGTCCACTTGGATTAGATTTGGACACTTATTATTATTTTATTTAAAGAAGAGTTAAAAGAGTTAAAATCATTGTTTAATAACTAAAACATTTTTAATATAGGGTTATATATAAGATAAATTCTACTATAAATATTCATTATAAATATAAAAAGATTTCCTACATGATGCTTTTTTATTTATAATTTTATGAATTAAATAATATAATTTATTTATGACACAATGATGATGTAATAATTACCTTATTAATGAAATATTAAATTAATTGATGTTATAAATACCCAAATAAATGTAATTTGAGACTTTTTATAAATTCCACTAATTATTAGTTTAATATTACATGTTATTATTGATTCAATTAACTTTTTTGGAACTAATAATTCTTTTATGATTTTCACAAAAATCAATTACCAAATAGTGTCAAAATTTTCATAAAATAGTTTTTAAAACAAATATTATATAATTAATTAATATTCTATTCATAAAAATATAAGGTTCGGACAAATGAATTATATAAAGTTATAGATATTAATAAATAACCACTTGTGGTTCTTTTGGCTTGTTATAGTATTTTTATTAACCATATAGTGTAAGAAAACAAGAAGACACGATAAAAGATAAATTAATTAACTTAGGGTTAAATCTAAATTATCAGGTTAAAATAGTAACCTAAACTTATATAAAACCTATTAGATGAGATTATTTCGATCCATCCCAACTTTAGATTAGAAATAAATCAATTTGGAGCTATTATAAGCCGAATATGACTTTATTATAAAATAATATTTTAAGTTTTTCCTAAGGAGACCCTCTCCTCCATTATGAAAGGGAACCTCATTCCTCTTCTCTTTACACAATTTTTAGCTTTCAAGCTCAGAAAAACCCTGTCCATTTCCCTTATAAACTTCCTTAGAAACATTATAGAGGTTCTGGTCTCCTAAAAAGACCATCTCTAGTGCCTTAAGAAAAATCTTAAAAGAGGTGCGTCGAAGAAGAGATAATCTCTTCTACCGATTCTTTCAAGTTTCTTTCTTATTCAACTTATTCTTATTTTGTTGTTTCATTATAAAGTAATAACATCAGTATCACTAATATACTGATATGTTATTATAAATATGAAACAACCCCATTTCACCTTCTATCCATCCTACGGAAAACGAATTCACCGCGCGTGCGTACGTACGGAATACTGTCTCCACGCCGTGGTGTAATATGTTTTTCCAACACCACCTTACTTGGATGGGTATAATGGTGTAAAGAATAACTATATATGGTTATTATAACATCATATAAATTCTGAGATATTATATCATCCACTCCAATTCAATTCAATAATTCTGGGAACGGTATCATCGCTCGTGCGTACGTACGGATTACCGTCTCCACGACGCGATGAGATTCATTCTCCATGTTAACCACTCAAGAATGATTATAAAGTATGTATAATGAATAATAATGAAATATATGACATGATAAAGCTAATGTATTTATTTATATATATATATATCATCTAATTACTTCCATTCAAGTCAATAATTAAAGGAAAACATCATTCATGCGTACGTACGACCTACCGTCTCCATGAACGGTGTATTTCATTTCATTTATCTATATATTATATATATATATACTAAATGTATATGATATATAAATCATTATTTACATTCTAGAATTAATTAAATCATGATATAATTAATAATAATATCATGAACAACAAGTCCAAACACGTACGATAAATAAAACGATTTTACCCAAAACGCTGTTTTAACATGGAATTTACAAATGAACGGTTAATATAAAGTCCTAAGTGAACCATATATGATATCATAACAATGAATATGATTTTTTAATAAGTCAATGAAATTATTTAAATCATTATACAGGAGGTTCAGATCCATACGAAGCATATCATACCTATGGTAAGGGATAATTATTCCAATCTCGTTCTTATACGAGATTGTTTATTCGCAAGTATTTACTGGGGTTATATTTTTCATCCATGTCCATAAAATGTTTTTCAAAAAGTGTTTAATATTCTTCCATGTATGTTTAAATTCATTTTTACCCTTCTTTGACTTTTACTTTGTGTTATGGATGGAATCTTTCTTTTGTTTACCATACATGGTACTTTTTGACTCTTCCGTTAAAAGTACGAGGAGAATGTTTTTTTTAACTTATACGGCATGAATAGATTTTTACGGTTTCATTACACATTATTTTCATGAAGATTACTCTTAAATATTTCATAAATATTTTCAACAAAATCCTTTTCTTTTAAAATTGTATGGAATTTTGAGAATAGAAAATTATTTTAAAGAAGAAAGGATATTTTCCTCAAGAATTCATTTCAAGTGTTTTATCAAAACCATTTTCCATATAAGATGGAATTATTTCATATGTTTATGTTTCATGTATTATGTATCTATGATTTACATGGTTTCACTTTTCTTATTATGAAATGATATCCATTTTTTATATGGATTACGTTATGATGGAATGGTGTTTATGAAACCCATTTTATTCTCTGGGTAATGATGGATGATTTATGTTCATGTTGTGGAACATGTAAGAATGATTTCATTATGAGATGGGTGGGACCTATATATCCCTCCAATTCATTGGGTAACGATTTATATCTCAGGAGATAGACATGGCTGGGACGACAAGTAAATACGTTTCAGTAATACAGGGCTCGAATGACAAGTAAACCCGGTTTAGTAAGGGGATTTGTCCACTAAGATGGTCTTGGCAGCAATGCCTTGGCTACTATGAAAATCTTATCATGTGATTAATGTTTTTCCACATTTACAAGTTTTATTCCCATGCTATTTTATCAGGATTAATGTTATTTTATGATCTACGCCTTATGTACTGTAATGTTTTATGTCATTTCTCAAGATTTTGATTTTTAGATTTTATGTTCATGTTTTTGCATTCAAATTTTTATGGATTGTTTTGTGTTCCCTTTGTGTACCCTTACTAAGAATTTGAGCTCAAACATTATATGTTTTCTTTTCCCCAGGATTTAAAGAAAGGTTTTAGGTAAGAAAACAAAAGGGGAAGATCTTTATGGGAGATGTTGAAGATCTTTCACCACGATTTGAATATTACATTCCGAGTTTCCAAAGACTCTAAATTATTACGGTCCTTGTGTGTCTATTTTTGTTTTGTATTAAGTATTACGAAAAAGTAATGTAATTTCTATGTACGTCAAGCTTTGGGTCTCTACAAGGTTAGTTTCTAAGATGGTGTTATATATCCGTGTTTCCCTGCCATTAGTTCAACCATGCAAGTTATTGTGTTAGTATAGATATGGTGATTGTGAATAACATGTAGGGATAATGATCAAGGCTAGTGAAAGGATGGGTATACATTGGGTTATGTGAAGACTCCTATGATAACCTTTTGTGATACCTTATACTTGATTTTACCTAGATATTTTCCTATTTTTCCTTCAGTTATGGATACATGAGAGTGAGAGTCTGATGTTCGAACTTAGCAGACTCAGTTGTTTGAGTGGGAAAACTAGGGTTACTTCTCAACAACACAAAGTTGACAGAGGGGGAGAATTGTAACATCCTCAAATTTTTAAGGATAATAAAACCATTTTATTTAATAAATTATATTTATTTTTATGTGAAAATTTAATTTTTCAATAAATACCACACTATATTTTCTCATTGAAATACTTTGGAATATTCTATGAAATATTTTTGGATTCAAGTAATGAGTTTTTTTTGGAATTCCTTGGGATGTAGATCCTTAATATTGATTTAATGAAAATATCAAAAATATTATATTACATGAACATGTTTTTTATAAGAAAAAAGAAATATCTCTCAAAAGGTGTCTCGTATGAGAAATATGAGACCATCATTAGGTTTAGTATGAGGGGTTTACCCTAGGCATGACATAAAATATGTGTGTGTTTGGTATTTGGTTAGATTATGCCTGATGATAATTTAATTAATATTTTTATTATACATTTTATAAAAATAATAAAATATCTCCAAAATGAGGTATAATATGAGAAATATGATAACACTTTCATGTCCAAAATATGGGGTTTACCCTAGGTGCGATCTTATCCTTGTGTGTGTTGGGTTTTAGGATTCATCATACGTAAGGGAGATAATAATTATATTTTTATTTTTATTTGTTAAAAAAAGGGAATTACATGTGTAATTAAATTATGTTAATTAATGATCGATGTTTTTCTATAGGTGAATATTTTTTAGCATGTTAGGTAATAATAAGTAAATTATTACCTTGTTCTGAATGAATAAAAATTTGTGGTTAATATTAATTTATTTACTATAATAGAAAATTTAATGTAAGTCACCTTTAAAATGTTAATTATGGAAATGATGTGAGATTTTTAATAATAATAACAAATATTATTGTTATTTTTATACTTATTAAATTGGGGAAATAATTTTTTTATGATAAAATATAGTGTATATGTAGGTGTATATATATATGATATATATATGAGTTAAACATATATATAATTTATGTTTATATATACATTGGTCAAATATATATGTTTATGTATATATATATGTGTGTGTATGGGTGTATATATGTATATATGGGTGCGTGTGCGCGTGTGTGTGTATAATACACACACATATATATATATATATGTGTGTGTGTGTGTGTTTGAAAATTAATATATAAATATATAAATATATATATATATATTTAATGAGTAGTTAAATTGAATTTAAAGGTGGGAATGAAAATAATAAAGAAAATAAATAATGAATGAAAGGGGGCTACGATGGCGATGTGCTGGGAAGATAGAGATTTAATTAGGTCCACGCAAAACCCATGAATAAATTGAAATAGTCAAACAATAACAAAGGAAAAAAATTAAGAAATGTTAGAAAAAATTATAAAACATGAAAGGGGGTAGGTGGTGCACATATATTTTTCAGGCCATTCCCTCTCACTCTACCCTCTCTCATATATTATATTATTTTTTTATTTTTCCAAAAATTCCCCCTTCAATATCTACGTCATTACTGATCGTATTGACACGACATTGGTGCTGTGGGATTCATCTCGATGAGCAAAAGCTAAATGTATTTTTTAAAAGGAAAAAAGGTATTTTAAATACATAATTTCACATTTTAAATGGATCACTTAAAATAAAGTATCAAAAATATAATTACAAATAGATAGTTTATAAAAAATTATCAGATGATAATTATAAAAAGATAATTATTATTTAAGAGAAAATTTATAATGCATTCATTGTCCAAAAATGATAATTTAAAAGTTATATAGGAGAGAGAATGTATTATCACATGTAATATTTTATTTATTTTTCAAATACAATAGTTGTATTTTGTTTAAGGAATCCTTGTATTGAAATCATTTTTTCTGGTTGGTCTATGTACACAGTTCAGGTGATGAAACCTTTTGGAGATCTACCATTGACATCAATGAATTTAAAGTAGGAGTTTTCTTACTATTATGGTCCATGCATGTATGTTTTTATCATGATGTGGTGTTTTTGTTGGACTAACATGTGCTTGTTGTGAGACACATGTGGGTGTGTGAATGTTCTTGGGCTTGTTTGTTTATGACACATGATTATGTATAACTCCTAACATTGATGGTGGTGTGGTTTATCATTTCTTACTATGAAATGTATTGTTTGTGTGTTGCATATACTGGGGAATTATTCTTTAGGGATAAAGATATTTTGGTGGATCCATGAGGGTGGGAGTTATATGGTTTTAACATCCTTAAAGGTGGGAATAAATTTCACTATAGAGGGGAAAACATTAGTAGTCGATTACCCAACCTGACGCAGTCCAAACACCCTTAAAGGAAGGAGTGACTACCCATGTAGAGGGGAAAGTTTAGTGTATATCTGAAATATATGATTCATGGATTTTTATGGACTTGGGATGTTGGTGAATAAAAGGGTTAGAGTATCGAGGATCAACTAGATAGAACATACGACATTATGATGATGACAACAATCTGGGTGGGGTGAGATGTTTTACATGGTAGAATGTGTAGTGTAACTACAACAACCACCGACTAGGTAGGGTGATATATGTGACCTTGTTGGAGGTATGTTTGTTCTAGACATTCTTACTAGAAATGAGCCAATGCCAGTGGGGTCAGGGTTCATGATTTCTTGGTCTTTGCATGATGAATCGACAAATGTGTGTCTATTAAGCATTTAGTTATATAATGATATACACTATTATATACATTTTCACTTATGGCGAGGACACAATAGTGATTTTAGACTAATTCTTATACACACACCTTACCCAAGAATTTAAAAGAACTTATATTTTTCATGACTAGAGATCTGGAGAAGGGAATGGTCCCTATGGTGGATGGTTGAGCAGTGGATCATGGAGCTGAAGCAGGTCGGGTATACAGTAAAATTCCTCGAAGATGTTTTTCTTATTTACTTGTCATTTTTTTCTACTACATATAATTTGAATATAATTAACAATTTTATATATCTTATATGTATGCTATTTATTTAGTTTCAACATTTATTTTGATCATTTATTATTATTTTTATTGATTATTATTGATCCTATGACATGATACTGAGGGTATAGTCTCCCCACGGTTGAAATTTTACCCTCATGGATAGTTAGTATCCTCTTGCATATGGGGAGGCACACATGAGGTCACGTAGCATTTCGACTCAAACCTGGTGGTTGGGGTCAGGATGTTACAGATATCATACGAGTTATAATATAACTAAAATCCATTATCTCCTAAATATTTATGTTTATATAAAAAGTGTTTATTAAGGAAAAGTTAGTAAAAACATTTCATTAAGAAAAATGTAGAATACTTCTCAATTGTATATCATAGGGGTTTTAAGCATATTAAATAAATCCCTAAGATAGAAAATTTATTCAAGTGAAAGAGTATACTTATAATAAAGAATAAAAATCTTTTTTTAGATAGTGGGAGTAAGATTGACTTGGATAAAATTCAAGTCTTTATATTTATAAGTTATTGGCATAGGAATATGTTCCATAGTAGATTATGAAAATGAGAATGTTTCAGAGACACATACTATGTATGAAATATAAAACCAAAGTGGGATGGTTTTATGATCACCAACTCAAGGTAATATATTATTCAATGAGAATAATGAATATTTATCATACAAGGATGTAATAAATGGAAATAAGATATGATTTATAAGTTCATATGAATTTATAAAAATGGATTCCATATAGTAAAATAAAGTCTTTATTTTTGTAGTTTCTCTAATTGATTTAATGCCATTGTGGGTATTCAAGGTAAATTATACATGGGTTATATAACCATGGTACCATAAAGCTCAATTGTTTATACCAAGTTTTCATGCTTAACTAAATTACCATTTTACTAGTTATAGAAACTTTTTCTGATCAGTAGACTATGAATTAGTTACTAATACCACCTTTATTGATGAAAACCTTATGGAATATGTATATAAGAAATAACTAGAAAGGTTTGGTGAAACCATATAATTTAAGTAATAAATTAAAGTTATATTGATCCATTTATAGATTAATGAAAGGATCACTATTATAGAATATTTTATTGGCATAAACTTTTACCATGAATCTATTATGAGTTAGTGGGAGCACCATTATTTTCCAATGAAAACATGTTTACAACATATGGAAACCATTTATTAGTTTTATAGTTAGTTAAGAATAGATTGAAAATAATATATACAAATATTGACTTAAATAATAATTAAAGTTATACAGAACATGATCTATTGAGGTAGGTTTATGGGTTACATGGACCAAGAAAAAGTATAAATACTGACAATGTATTGAGAAATAAAAGTTGGAAAAGTTTGAGATACAACTGTTTCCAATGCCACATGGAATAAATCTCTCCAAAAAGTCTTGTATAAAATATATTAGGAGATTAAATAGTGATTAGAATTACATATACATCAGTGATGGGTCTATAAAATATTAAATTATATATATTAGATATTATATTTTAAACACATAAATTGTAGAAGGAAAATATTAGATAAATCTAATAGAACTACAAGAGAAGCCGTCAGAATTATCTAATAACACTTGAGAATGTTTAAGGGATAAACCTTATATATTGAGAGGAAGGAATAATAGTATTCTAAGAGGACAAAAACATGTCCTCATATGAGTAAATTTGATCAAATATCATTGTAGGTATAGGGTAACCAGAAAGAGTATCACATTAAAGCTAGTGGTTTCAATATCTACAAATGTTGAGTGTATAATGGATTCAAATTTAGTTAAAAAAGCAGTATAAAATAAATAACAGTTTTTTTCTAATGATTAGAAACATGATAAAGGTTCTAGAAAATATGTATAGATTATTTAAAGTAAAAAGGGATATATATGAGGTTATAATCTCTAGAAGTGTTTTACTCAAGGTGGTGAAGTCATAGGTAGTGAAGTGGCTATATAGTGAAAATGTTGTCGGCCAAATGACTAAATCCATCACACAGTTAAAGTATAATCTTATCACGTGAGTTCTAACTAGTTAATGGTTAAAATGTTAGATATAGTTCAATTGGGAGTGTTGTGAATGTGGGTTCCCTAGACCCAAATTGAATATTACTTTTCAATTACCATATCATTTAATCAATGAGTTATGTATTAAATATTCTAACCATTATTGTGTTGATACTTATGCACCCATTATTTACATGGTAATATCCTTATATTATTTTTTGTATAGAGAGGTTATAGCAGTTCGTGGCTATAATTAGAACCTATATATACTATGAATGTAATCTTAAATATATTTCCTATGGTAAATATAAATCATACTGATGTGAAATAGATAGTATATGACTATGTGATGTTTGGGGCTTATATGCATTGATATTTCTTATCAAGAAGTTTTCGCTTGGTCATATTTAGTATAAGAGTTAATGAGGACCAAACCATCAATAGAAATCCCATACATTTCAGGTGTTATTGGATGTTCATATCTATGTGCATGTGCATTGGTCAATCAAGATGAAATCATTATCTATTTGTACCATTTGATCACATACTTTGATTAAAGAGAAAATCCATTACATTTATGTTTATTTCATGGTAGATTGTGTATAAGGAATCAATTATGGTAGGAAATTGATTGAATGATCAAGATATAATTTTTAACTTCTAAAAGGAAGAGATATATTAGGTCCAACCATCAAAAATTATAGAACCTTTATTAATTGTATGGCCATAGTAGATCAGGGTAATTCCTTCCAGTAAAGTAATAAATTAATAAATTATGAATGATTATGCAAATAATGTGTTCTTCTTTATGATATTTCAAGGGATAAGTAGATTATATTACATAGAGTGTGTTAATAGGTGGTTTTCATAGTTTTCAATTATCCTTATCTCCTTAGGGACCATTATGTGTTTATAGATACCTATCCTAGTTTGTGAGTATGAATCTTTACTATTGAGATAATTTCCTAGTGGTTCACACAAAAAATAAATCCCAAAGTTCCACCAATTCAGATCGATATGAGTTTAGGATAAATTGGGCCCCACATGTGGGTGATGGTGAACATTCATGATTGAATTATCATAAGTAAAATAATTAAATTATATTTTTTGAGTTTATAATATTAATAATTTAATTCATCTATCGATTTATTCACAATTTATTTAATTAATAAATTTAATGCGATAAAATTATTATTTTTGAACAAACATTATATGTCCAAGGTTCTTTAAATAATTATTGGATCTCACAAACTAATTAAATGGTTATGATTTTATATCTTAACATGTTAATAATGTCATAGGTTTGTGACAAAATATTTATGAAACTGTTGATTATTTCACTAAGACAAAATTATTTTTTTAGGAATTTTAAAGGATATGATTCCAAAGGGACAAAAGTGAAATTTATAAATACATAAACACTAGTATAAATATATATTTTAGCTAGAAAATGAGTTTCTAACCCTTTTCATGAATTTGATAGAGGTTATCTCATATATTCCCCTCTCTCAAGTTCTAGAGGGATAAATAGAGAGAATAAATAGGCTATTTTGATCCCTCTTCCTCATATTGAGTCTACATTCTTAAAATGATTATAGGGAAAACGTAAAGAACTTCCATTTTCAATGATAACACTTGTGAATCGATAAAAAGTGATCTATGAAATGTGGTGCAAGTGTGGATGAGCTAGAGGATTCCTCTTTTGGTACCTTCGATTCATAACATGCTTATGACGAGTGGTTTCTATCAGTGTTGATAAATGAACAAGTTACCATTTATGGTTTCATTTGATTTTTGTTCTTTATACTTAAATTAAATTTCAATAAATCCATGGGATAATATAGGTAGTGGTATTTTTAATTTTGATTATTCTATATGAATCCATACCAAGAAAATTTAAATAAAAATTTTCCATGTTTCTGTAAGGCCCCGCGTTCCTTCCTCCCTTCCCCACCCCAGAACACCCCCGTTCTGGCATGATACACCACTTGAAAAAAAAGAATCATCACCCTAATATCTCTGTAACATGATGTGTTTCACCTAGTCCATGGTGTAAGGACAAGCCTCCCATCTTACCATGCTTGAATTCTCTACATTATGACTTGGTTTGCAACCTATAATAATTTTATCCCAACTCCAAGTCCCACTCCTCAAATAGTCGCTTGAAGTTCTCAAACCCCACCAAAACACCCAAACATGAAATATAAACTCTTAGAAGTGTATCAATAACTTAAATACTAATATAATTTCCAATTCTCAAAACACCCCTGTCTTGAGACTCAAAATTTAAATTTCACTTGATTTCACTTACCCATAATGACATGGTTCTTAAAAAAAATCATAATGATGCTTTTCATACTTATAAATGACGCAAATATCTTCATGGGTATGATGAATATAATATTTTGAGATTATTTATATAATTAATTATTTGTATTTATTATTGATTTTATCATACATTCCAATAGAAATGTGGAGTATGAAGAGAATTTTAGGATTTTTTGAATGACCTTTAGAAAGGAAAATTTGTATGCTAAATTTATAGATTGTATTTCTATTTATAAAAAGTATCCTTCTTGGGTAATTAATAACAATATACAATATATATATAAGTTCTTTAAAGAAATAGGTGAATGAATAATTTTCTAGATAAACATATATAATATTGATCCTTAATTTTCATGGATTGGGTTCATATGATCGATGATTTATGAAAAAATTATTGTGATTTTAAAATATATTAACCGAGTTATATTAAAATATAGTTAAGATTATTTGGATAAAAAATGTGAATTCTTATTTATGGAAATTAATAATAGGTTTATCATTACACTTTTACTCACACTTCCTTATAAATGAGAAGGGTTTATGATATATAATTATGCATTAAAGAATGGGAAACTGTGTTTTATTTTTCTAAAATGAAAATTTGATATCATATTCCTCTTTTTAATTGAATAACCCTAAAAAAATTACTCAACAAACTATATGATTTTTTCATCTATAATTTTTTTGTTAAAAATTTAAAGGAATTATCTATATATAGAGAAGTATGATATATATACAAACTAAAAGAGACCAAAGTATATATTTATATAAAAGGATATGATAATGAGATAAATAATATGGTTATAGTTTATTTAGAATTATATATTTTTAATATATTAACACCTCATGAAGGAAAAAAATAGTGGTTGATATAATAAGTAGAATGTATTGTGCTTCCTTTTCTATGAAAAGGATTTAAGGATACATAATCTTAATTGATATTCAAACGATAAATATTAAACTCATAAGGAAAGTGAATAAATTCTGTCTTAACTAAAATATTTCTAAACCATCTATGAATGTAAAGATAAAAGAGCCATCAAAGTTTGATAAATAGCTAAAAATAATGAAAAATATTCCAGAGTTCAACCTTGATAATGGAAATATTTTAAGATTTGAAACATTAATACATCTCTCATCCATTCCAAAAAAAAATTAAGTATCTTTTAGATGATTTACATAGATAATAATTATCTATTCACCCATTAAGAAAAAATATGTATAAATATATTAGGGAGAAATTCTAGTGTGAAATAATAAAGATATTGTAGAGTACACATCACAATTATTTGTTTTCTAGAATGTTAAGTCAAAAAATAAGAAGACTAAGGGGAAGATAAAACCATTACCCATATCTATATATAAATAGGATAAAATCACAATGGATTTATTAATTGTACCTCCCAAGATATCTAAAGGTAATAATTCAATTTTCATTGAGTTTTATCACCTTATTAAATCAGTATAATTCATTTCTATTCAAGATTTTTTTTTTGACTTGATCATCTTTTTAATTTATTCTTAAAGAAACTGGTATGGTTTCTCGGACTACCGGTTTCAATTTTATCAAATAAAGGTCCAAGGCTCACATAAAAGTTCCAAATAATTATTTTACAATAATAAGATAACAAATTTAGTAAAAATTATTATCATCAAATTTATGAAAAATATAACTAAACAATTAAAAAATTAGAAGATATGCTATGATATTTCAAAATGCATTTACATTAAGGTTATGATAAATATATGAGTTATTATATAAAAATAATTCCCACTCAAGCATTCAAATGAGACCATATTAAGCTTTGAATATGAAATGATACTAAACTTTTACATGATAGGATGAAGTTGTTGAGAGATAGTTACTAGGACCAGATCTTTCTTATTGAATTACAGAGAAGTTTCAAACCATTAAAAAATTAACATCTCATAATGTTGAATGAAGATTAATATTGATAATTTTTAATCAAATGTAGATTTTGAAGTTAGAGGCAAAGTATTTCATTGAATATCCCTATGAAATAGGGTTTTAGATTTAGTATATTGGGAATTTTGGGCCATTGATACATTAGCCCCTTTGAGTTTCTTGATCATATAGGGATAGTAGAATATTGATTGGTGCGTCCCATACATGTAAAACATTTAAGATTTGTTTCATGCCTCACTTTTGAGGAACTACATATTAGATCTATTGCATGTAAATAACTCATAGGTTATACAACTAGAGCATGATGTTTTTATAAGGAATAAACAATGGAGATATTGTATCATAGAGATAAAGTACTATGAAATAAGACCACTCACCTGGTTAATATTATCTGGAGAAGTCATATTTTTAATGAACTGACAAGGGAATATAAATATGTAATGATAGAAAAGTACCGTTTAAATTTATTATTTTAGGAAATTTCAAGGTTTAATTTTTTTATGGGGGTTGGGGTAGAAATTAACACTCCATATTTTTTATTCAGGAATACTACATTGATACCTTCTTAGAAGAGGAATTCCCTAACATTAGTGATTAGAGGAAAATCTATATATTTTATTCTCTATCAAGACCAATCCATGAAAATATTAAATGATATAGAATATCTCTAAACACTTAAAATCAAAGAGGATATGTTAGTTTTAACATTTTTATGTTACATTACTTCAACATGTAAAATTATCAAAGAGCATAGTTTTAGGTAGTTGACCAAAAAAATATTTCCATTAAACCAACAAAAGTTATGTAAGAATTTATTATATTAAATAACATGTCTTACACGCAACACTGAACTAAAATAAACAATTCCTTATTTTATTAAGGTGGAATATTATTATATAAAACTAGATTTACAAAAAATATAAATGAAAAATAGTAATTAAAATTACAAGAGGAATAAAACCATGAGTATATATAAAGAAGTAAAGGTTCAAGTATTTATCCTTTATGTCACCTATAAATATCATACTATAGAGTAAAACTAGAGAAATAATGAAAAACCTAAAAAATATGGTATAAATTTTGATTAAAAAATAGAATTAATGGATTTAACGAATTAATTTAAAAATTATATATAAATGTTAAAATTTAGGGTGACTATTATATGTTTGATAAACAAAAATATCGAATTATTAATTGATTTTCATTTCAAATATTCCCCAATACTTTCAATGATTTTGAACAGTTTTCATATTTTTTGGTAATTTTGATGTAATTTAAAATTAATTATAAAATTGGATTCAAAATGGGTTTTTAATTTCATTAATTTATTTTTTAAATAAATAGTTTAAAGATTTTTTTGAGTTTTTTTTGTTTTTTAGGAGAGAAAAATAACTTCATAGGATTAAAGTGTGATTTTACTGGACCATAGATGACTAAAGTGAATTCTAGATAACTCATATAAGATTAAATTTTTAATCTAATCACCATATCATATTAATTATTCATGTTTCATGAGATATGTGTTATTAAATTAGGCTCAAATCAAATTAAAATAAAAAGTTTGACACCTGCATAGGATGAACTCCCATAGGAACACTACTATATGAGATTAATCCTTATGGTAGTATCCCACATATGATTGACTAGTTCTGACCCCAAAATTGAAATTTTATAATTTATTTCCAAGACTAATTAATTTTTATTTTTTTCAATCATGAGTGAGCTATAATAATTACCTCCATGAAAAAATCCCACTTAATACTAAATTTAAGGTTATCACAGGTCCCTAGTATGATTCAAAAATCTATGTAATAGTAAAATTATTTTATAACTATATAAGTAAGGATTTATGGGATTAATTTAAGAATTATTCTTAGGTATACCTAGGTTTTATATCTGTTATAGTGATGGAAACATATATATCATTTCTACCTCAACACACTCTATCATATCACTATGTTATATTCAGTCCACGATGCTCTGTTTTGAGGGGTGATCAATAGTATCCATGACTACAATATTTTATATGATAAGTAACTATGAACAACATAAATTATGGTTGAATACCATTCAAATACACCGAAAACTCTTCATAAGGATCAACGGGGACATGGGATTAATCCAAGTTCCACTTTATCAACATACATAAAACCCAATACGAAGAGAATATATTTATAGTATTTTCCTAAAAAATCTAAGAAGTTATCAATAAAATGATTATATGTGATAGTCCAAGAGATATAACATTATTGATTTTAGGAACTTCTATCCATGTGTTCTGACATGACCCAACCCACTAGGCCCCCACCTAGGCTGGATGTAAGTGAAGTGTGCCACAATGAACCTGCATTTAATAACCCATGGGATGGTGACTAGAACTGAGTGGGAAAATATCACTACATGGGAAGCCTTAAAAATATTTTAAAAAATCATATCCAATATATAAGATAATTTAAAATAACAACATGATAAATATAATGACTCAAATCATTATAAATAAAATTCTCCTTATGATTTGATTAAATGTCTTATTATATAATATGGTTATTGAAAAAACACATGAACTTATTTTTTTATTATATTCTATCAAATTTAAATGGAAATTAAGCCTCATTACCATGGATAATATAGTCATTTAATAGTGATAACATGATTAGTATAAATATAGGGTTGTAACAAATCCAATTGATGCAGAAAAAGGAAGTGATAGAACCAACTAGTAGAATCATACCCTATGAATCCCATTTATCAGAGCTTATAAGGGAGATAGAATCACTGGTCTTTTCCCTTGACCAAGCCTATGCTGATATCAAAAAACATAAGCATGATCAAAATTGTTTATGGGAGAAGTTCAAGCTCATTGTGAACATGACCCGAACCATGTACACTGAACCACCCCATGAAAGTCTCACCACCACACACCTTACTCTTAGATATTTTGAAGGTGTATTAAATGGATATGTATAAAGAACCTATGAATATGATTATGTATAATATTTTTTTTAAAATAATAAAGATATTTTCATCCTATTATTATTACTTTATAAATGATTATTATTTCAATATAATAAAACAGAAATAGTATTGTTGGGTAATATTCAAATTAAATTAAGGAATTCATTTTTATGAGTTAAAAGATTATTGAAAGAAATAAAATTTTAATGCATAATTTTTATTAAAAAAAATTATTACATATAAATGATCATATAATTATTATTAAGTCAAATGTAATTTTTATAAGGGTTTGAAAACTGTTATTGTCACAAAACTAAGAATTTCATAATAAATATAAATTTTATTTTAAAAGTGAGAATACAAATATTTATAAAATTATTCCGATAAAATGAATACAATTTTTGGAATAATAATGTCAAAAATATATGATGGTGAAATTTTCATAATTTTCTAGTAGAGTTAAATTTTCGGGTAAAAATTAAATAGTGTATAAATATACTTTGTGTATTATGACATCATAATGACCAAAACGTTATTTAATATATATTATAAATGGTATACATGAAAAAATATATGTTTTAAATTTAAAATAATGCTATTTTATTTTTATTTGATTAATTTTATTAATCCATTCTGAATCTTCCAAAACCATTTATATATTTTATGGTTTTAAAATCATTTCTTTAAGAGTATTACTCACATCTACATAAACAAGGATATTATTTTATTAATTTAGGCCCATAGACATATAAAATAATTAAAAAGACTTCCATTTTGAATAAACCATTGGAAAAACCCATGTAAGGTTTATGGTTTTGGTTATTTTGTTATATAGAGTGAGAAATCTATGTTTGAGAAATATTAAAGAAATACCCACTCTTTTCCTATATAAACCCACCAAATATCCCATTTACATTCACTATATATCCTTATAGAAGATACTTGTTATAACATATCCTCTCTAGAGTCCTCCCAAGGTTCCCCCAATCTTTCAAGAACTCCCTCCAAGCATTTGGAGTCACACACTCAAGTAAGGGATCCTCACTTTCCCTTCATTATTCATGTATCTTTATTAACTTATTCCTTCTATTTTCCAATTCACAATAATGGGATATGTATTTCCATATCCTTAATACTTAAAAATTTATTTCCAAATGACCAGATACCACTTTATCTATCACAAACCCATTTTATTAGTTTTCATGTGACGTTGTTATGCTGCCGAAATTTCACCGTAATTTTCCATGTCTGAAACAATTGTGTAGTGAATACCATACCCATTTTTCTATCAATTTTGTCCAAAATTATACACTTATTATTCATTTTCATGGGAATTATATGTATGTATTCCACACTTCTTGATCGTGGAATAAAATATAATGATTATTTAATATGTGTTCTATGATCTATGAGGCACACTTAAGGATGAAAATAAAATGAAAGTGACAGGTGTGCCCAAAATTATATAGAACTCCAATGAATTGGGTAATGTTTAGTCTCATGAGATGTCATGTTGGGACATAGAGTGAACCTGATTCCTTTATGTGAATTTTTCCATCATTATGTCTTGGTATTTAGCCTTAACATATGTTTATGTTGCAGTTTTTTAAGATGTTTCCACATTTCCCATGTTGTCATGCAATATCATGTCTTATTATTCATGTTTATTATTCTCACCCCATTTATGCTCCATTGATTGGATTATTCTATAACATATATTTATTTCACTACATGTTAGTTGAAGTTCATTTCCATAAGTAGGATTTATATCTCACCCATTTTTATGTATTTCCCCAGGTTATCCTATACTGTTTTAAGTGAATGCATCTTAAGGAAATTTTCAATAAAGATGATGTTTTACTATTTTAAATTATCATGTAATGTACATAATTCACAATGATACTAGAATCATCAATATTCCAGGTTGTTTTAAGTATAATATTATGTAATAAATCAGGTATTAATGTGGAATAAAAAAGATGTGATGTCATCATTGGTATCATAGGAAAATTTTAGTTATTTTGGGATTCTGATTAGAAATCTCTAGTGAAAGCCTTAGATATAAGACTATGTATAAGAAACATACCTAAATTTTGGTAAGTATAGTTAAGTTTTTTATCAATAAAGCCCATCCTTTTCTAGATAAAGAAAGTGGACATGGTTCAGGAATAGATGTACCTAGGGGTAACAACTCTGCCAAGGCATGTCGGTCCTGCCTTGATAAAACCTGGTACACAACAATGGGCCTTACTGTACACCTAGTTTGACACTCCCAATAGCTATGTGATAAGGTTAAATCATATATACTTTTTTATGTCATTTAGTTAAGTATTTTCAATGATTTATTTGATACTTCACTCGATATGTATTGATTTTTGTAGGAATGAGGATTCCAATGTTTAAAAGGAGAAAATGTAGAAAAATAAAATTTACCCATTACAAGTCATGAAACCTCATTACATGATGTGTAGTAGAGTTTCATAGCATGATTCAAGTCTTAAGGAAAGTCCTGACAAAAGTTGTGAAAACTATAAGTGGATAAGGCATTACCCGACGTGAGTTGTAGATACATGTTATGAACACTATGAACACAATTCCTTCTTTGAAGTTAAATCTTGAAGGAATATACATGTAGTGAATCCAAGTTACATCTCATGAGAAGAGTCAATGTTTCAAATTTTAGATGAGATATGAACGCTGTACATATAGATTCAATATCCACAAATAATACTGCATATTTACATTAGACGACATGAATTCCTATTACCCGCCATGTAATATTTTGCCTATATATATTGTAGTAGGACATAAGATTTTAGAGATTCCATAGAAGAAATATTTTGTTCTTTCATTCCCCTCTAGTTATCTACTACTTAATCAACCCTAAACTTGGAATTTAATAATATTTTTTTATTGTTTTATTTTAATACAAGCATCTTTAGTTATTTTCAACACCGTTATTCATTACTTCTTGCACCCTCGACTTCGTTCATCATTGTTCTGAGCACCAATCATTGAATAACTTTTCTTGCACTCATTCATGTTCCTATTTCAAGTAAGTAGTTAGTTGAATTTTTTAATTTGAGAACTATATTTATTATCCTTGGTTTCATGTTCAACTAATTTGGTTAGCCTGAATCATTACATGTTTTCAATAATTTAATCTCATCTTTTTTTTGGAATGTTAAGAATGATTTGAATTCCACGTTTATTTTCATTCAATCCAACCATGAGTGGATAAACCACTTAGGTAGGGATGAGAGTAAGGGTATCTGAACTAAATAAATATTTAATTCTCAACTTGGTAACCTTAAGGGTTAGTGATCAGAATAAACAAAAATTATCTATCCAATTCATTCAAAAATCCTTGACCATGAGATATTTGAATGAAGGACCCTATCCTAGTGGAAGTGTATTAGGCTATGACCAATAGCCCAAGACACTTTTTGCCTTATAAGATAATATTAATGCATATTCTTTGTCACTATCTCTAAACCAAGGAATAGTTAACTCTTAGGTAGAACTAGTTTATTTGACCATAGTAAACTTGAAACCTCCACTTTCTTTGCAACCTAAAACTTAAGATCCTACCAAGATGGAATTAAGATCATCTTTTCTACAGATCTTTGAAATTGATCTTGATACCTTACTTATTATTGAATTCAAACCTCAACTCTCTAGTAATTGTTTTTACCAAACTAAATCATCTCATGAAGACTCCTATTACAAAGGGCTCCAATAAAAAGGTTACCATTTTTAGCCTAATTCCCCATGGGATTGATATAGAACAATCGGTATACTATGTCTTAGTAGGAATTGATGTTTGGGAAACTGTCAAATATAATCTGACCACATCCTGTGCGTATTAAACAATGTGTGTGGTTGCATAAATATTCTTTGGTAAATTCATACTCTCATTACAAACAATTATTAAGGGACAAAATGCTCATAAGAATGTATTTTTTGGAAATAGATCATAGATAAGGTATATTGAAGACTAGAAATTCATAAGTTAAGGAAATAAATTTAATTAATAGGTTACCCCTTTAATTTCATTGGGTTCAACTTTATGTGTTTAATAGTTTAAAAATAATCATCCCTAATTTTTCTCTTCTATTCTAGACAATGGATGGAAATATGAGGAATTGGGTAAACAATCAATTTGAAGGGAAATATGATGAATACCCCTACGAGATTCCCAACCCAATGAGAGAAAGAATTGAAAACTTCAGGAAGATACTCTCTTAGATGAATCAGGTTCTAAATAGATACCTAGATAAAGAGGGTCGTCCAAATCCCCCTATGAAAGAAGAACCTTCAATTGAGTCCATTATGCAGCAAAGGCCTCTAACATTAAATGGATCATTTGATCTCTTAATTTTAGAATAATGGATCGACTCTATTGAGAATATCTTCTCCATCCATCAATTTTTAGAACAATAAAAGGTTATATTGGTCGTTTATTGTATGAAGGGAGAAGCTGATCCACGGTGGACATTGATCAAGAATAAGAATCTTGAGGATGAGATTGAAGTGATTGGGTGGAAGGAATTCTAGAAAATATTTTTTGGATTAATAATTTTATCGCACTCTCCGACTTAAAATGGAAAGGTATTTCTTTTCCATTTAGAAAAATGTGGATGAATCTATCTTTGTGTATGATTGAAACTTTAAAATACTTGAAATATATGCCTTTGACTTTGTCGTTACCCCCGGATGCAAGGTTGTACTCTTCTTTAGTAGTCTAAAAAATGGTCTATGAAAACCCCGCTGATTTGAGACTTTGATATATATGAGGAAATTGATCAATCATCCCTCAAAGTTGAAATGGATATCGGAAAATTTTAAGGGTATCATAGGGATAAGAAGGGGAAAATGAAGTTTAGTTTTAGAGATCTTAGGGAAAAATCAAATGGTGCCATGAAATTTCAACACCCCACTTGTGAAAGGCGTGGAAATAAGAACCCTTAAAATTGTCTAAGGGAGGCAAGGAATTGCTTTAGGTGTGGAAAGGAAGGGCACATAGCTAGTGATTGCTGACAAGAGAAATATTATAATTTGATAGAGGAACAAAATGCTCCGATCAACCCTCAAAGCATTATTCGTTGCTTAAATTTCAAGTAACTAGGGAACTTTTAAAACCAATGCACTATGCTAAGGGTTTTTGTAGAAGGCCAACAACCTCCAAGGTAGAAATGGGGATATTTTTTCATCACAACCGCTGAGGTGGATCCTAACAACGAAGTGGTGATATGTGTGCTTATTATTCATTCAAGAATATTAAATATACTTTTGAATCGGGTTATACACATTCATTCATATCATGAAAGATTAGTAGAACTTTTCAAGAACCACAAAAAATAATGGAAATAATGTTATTAATGAAAATGGAGAATGTGGTAATAATATCATTCAAAGAATATAACTCCTCCCCTATCACAATTGGTAGGATAAAATTCCCAGAAAAACTTTTAATATTTCATTTCGTGTAATTTGATGAAATTATAGGTATTGATTATCTTTATCTTTATGAAGATAACGTAAATTGCTGTGAAAAGAAAATCACTCTTCATGTCATGAATCAACCCCTGATTTTGTACAAGTGTAAGGAGGCAGATGAATCATCTTTAGCCCCATCACCTCAAGCATGGATATTGTTTCAAAATGATCAGGCATATCTATATCAAATTATTAAGTCTAATGAAAGAATCATCCATGAAATAATTCCTATGGTGAGAGAATACACTGATGTGGTTCTCGGGGAATTTTATTTTCTTTATTCTAGAAGAGAGGTTGAATTTTCAATCAATATTATACATAGGACATTATAGTTATCCAATACTTAGTATAGAATGGCTATTTTGGTACTTGAGGAGATAAATAAACAACTATATGTGCATTTGGATAAAGGGTTCATTCATCAAAGTGCTTCACTGTGGGGTGAACTAGTCCTCTTCATCAAGAAGAAGGATGAGTTAATGCACCTTTGCATTAATTATTGTGATCTCAACAAGATCAAAATAAAGAAAAAATATCCTTGGTAAAAGATTGATAACTTTATTAATCAACTATGTAGAGCACATTACTTCTCTAAGGTGTATCTTCTATTGAGATATTACCATGTTTGGGTGATGAAGGAGTATATCCCCAATACTGCTTTTTGTACAAGGTATGGACACTATGAGTTCATAGTAATTCCATTCAAACTTACGAATGTTCCTGCAATCTTCATAGACCGGATGAATAGAGCCTGTATAGATTATGTCAAAAAAAAAGTTTGTGGCCTTTCTAGATGATTGTAAAGGTATAGAAAATTATTGACCCTTACCTTGTAATTATAGGTTGTTTATTGGTGATTCTGAGGTTCAGTAATTTTTAGAAAATTTTGAAAACATTTTAAAATGGGTTTGATGATTTATTAATATCAATTTTGAAGTTTGTAATTTATTTTGGAAGTTATTTTAAAATGATAAATTGTAACTAATTCAATATTATTGAATTTAAATATGTATTTCAAAATATTAATTATGTGTGAAATATTAAATATTATACAACATATTATACAAATATGTAAATATGTATATTTACATGCATCATATATTAATTAAGCATTTTAAAAATTATTTATGTTACAGAATGTGACACACACACACACACACATATGTATATGTATATCTGTATATAGGTATACATATATATTACAATACCATATATATATATATATATTATAATATAATATGAATAATAGTTGTTATTATATATGTATACAAATACATGTATGTGTGTGGGAATATATATATATATATATATTGGAAAGTTATATATATGTGTGTATTGTTAAATATATATATGGTTAAAAATGTGGATATTTAATGATTTTAATAATTGAAATAATAAGTATAAAATTTTAGCGTGTAATAATGATAAAAAGTGACGATTTTAATTAAATAAACGAGAGAGAAATGAGAGATTAAATGTGAAATCAGGAATAGTGGTTGTGTATGAGAGTTATGATTTTAATGGGAGAAATTTTTTTTGAATAAATTGAATGGGTAAAAAATCATTAAAAATAAACAAAATAGAGGGGTTCGTCGAAGTCACCATATAATAATTATTACTTTTATTACACATAAATTGTTTATTAAATAATTAAAGAGTTTTGTTAAAGAAAATTTTAAAATATATTACACCTAAAATGAAGACTTTGTGTATTGGGTTTTGACAAATCCAGAAACACTACATGTTAATAAAATCGTTACACATCAAATGACATGTTGTATATATATATATATATATATATATTTACGTGAGTGTTGTTAATTTTATGCATTGCCAAAATGTTTGGGTTGTGAAATGTTTTATGTGTATATATATATATGCATGTATGTAAAGAAGTATTTATATATCAAATTTTTGTGTTTGTATGTATATATATTGTTATGTATATTTTTTAGAATTTTATTTTTGAGAGTATATATATATACACATACGGTTATATATAAATATGAAATGTTTAATGTTAAAATAAAAATATAAAACATTTAAACAAAATAAAAATGTTGACGATAAAACTAATAATAATATAAAACATTTTAAAGTTAGGGGAAAAAGTAATAATGATAGAATGTGTGTTTTAATTTAGTCAAAAATTAAATAAGAGAGATAAATTAAATATGGGTAATAAATAAAATGAAAAACTGATTATTATAATATAAAGAGGGACTTGGGCTTGAAAAGAAGGAAGGAGGACTGAGAGTGAGGCGTTGAATTAATGTAGGAGAATAGACTGGAGAGAGAAATGAGAACAATGATAAGAGAGAGAGAGTGGTGTATAATGATAATAAAAATAATAAATGAATAATTATGGTTGATCGGAGAGAGGGTTGAAGTGGAGAAGGGTTGGGGTGTGAGAAGAGGGGGAGGCACACCATGGGGGCGTGTCATGTTAAAAAAACTATAATAAGAATATGTTTTAAATGATAATTTTAATAACAATAAATGGTAATAATGAATTAGTTGATAATACACTTTAAATAAATGTTGAGTTTGGAGAGGGTAATAAATAATAAATAATAAAAAATAACAAAAAGGTATTAGAGCATGTGAGTGTTTTAGTAAAAGTGTGGTTTAATATTATTTTATTTTAAATAAATGGGGTAATTAAAATATCAAAATTATATAACACATTGTGTAATAAAATTTTAATTAAATGAGGGAATTAAAAGTGAGAATTAAATGAAAAATGTGTTTTGATAATTAAAAATTGTGTAAATAAATACCTTTTATATATTCAACTTCTTTCCACCATATTTCCCTGAATAATAATTGGATTGATGTGCCATCGGTTTCATTATATTCCTCTAGTGAGTAGAATCTAATCGAAGATTTATCTTTTAAAGGAGTTGTGTTAAATTTTCCCGATTTAATTAAATTCAAATTTTTATAGTTAATTTATTGAAGATGGAGACTAGGATGATTATGGGTACGAGCCAGCCTTTAAAAACATTATTCCTCATATTTTTCAGGAAGAAAAACCAAGGTAGGGCATCCCTCATCTACCTTATTTGTGTATTATATGGAAGGGGTCTACTCATGTTAGTCTTTGGGAAGATGATATGCATCGACTTAATAATGACAATTAATTGATTAATTAAAATTGGAGGGGAATGAAATAATTTCTCATTTATTTTATATGAATTCTTCACATTTTTGATATTTACCCATATAAAGTATTATTGTATGAATAAAGTAAACATATACTTTTTATCTCATCTTGTTTTATTTTAAATGATTGAAAGATTATCATAGAGAGATTAATTTATAATCACATAAAGTAAATTTTTATTATCTTCCACAAAAATAAATATTTAACATGTTTTTTCTTTTGTTATAATATTTTTTAAATCATTATATATGTTTGATTCCTCATTATTTATGAAATCCTTTGTTTTTGATAATTTGGTATATATTTAGAAATATTGACTTGTGTAATTGTTTGACATCACATTAAATGAAATTTGTTAATCACTTTTATTTGGTTAATAAAATAGTTTCCTCAGGATTTTTGGTTTGTGTGAAAATATCATTAAATAAATACGTGGAATGTTGCAGAAGTCCCATTTTCCTAAATCTAAAAATATTTTGTTTGTGATATGAGGCATATGTGATGATAACGAGTTGTGTTGTTATAGATTCTAGGGTAATAATGAAATTAAATATTAGTATTAAATTATAATGTCATGTGTTAGAATGGATGATGAATGATTGAAATGATAATGGAAAGTTGGGTTAATATGGTTGTTGATAAATGAGAAATGAACATATTGTATGTTTGAAATTGGTTGGTAAATGGATTTTTAAAAAATTGGATTGTTATGATAAAGTACAGGGTGAATGGTGAAATATTGATTCTAGATTTTGTATGGTGTTGTGTATTTAGAAGTTGCAGTAAAAGTTTTAGAGGTTGTGAGGTGATGTGGTGACATTGTGATATAATCCCATAATATTGACCATGTGTTCGTTGATACTATATTTATATATACATTGTATATTCTTATGATTTTCTATATGCAACCCATCATCGTTGAGCACTATGTGCCGACACCTGCATAATAATATGGGGGTTTTTTTTCTAACATCTCAGTGGGGGGATGAATGGATGGATACCCACTATTCCTTGTTCCCTATTCTAGGAGAGGAGAATGACATGTATGAACTATGATTTCCAGAAGTTAAAAAGTTCCACTATCATTTTTTGATGTGTTTTGACGTTATGTATCATATGTGTGTGAGTGGGATGTGATTTGTTGTGATGAACCAAGTGTGTGTGGGCAATATGTGATGTGATGTGCTGTTATTCAGAAGTAGTTAAAGCACCAGGACATACATCGTTGGGGTATGAGAGTTGAATCTCAGTGGGAAATCGGTGTGGTGTACCCTATCATTGATGTGCTTCATGTTATATATTATTATACTCGGATGTGTTATTTGGTGAATGGGGATTGGTGATGATATATTTTTTGTTAGTATAATCGTTTGGGTGTTTTTTGGTTCTACTAATTTCACATGGGTGCATTAGTATTCCCTTTTCACATGTTCACAATAGACATTGGTTTTCCTATTGAGTATACCTATATGTTATCCCTATGTATATAAAAACTTTTTTTAGGATTCCAAGAGGACTTTGTGGACTATGCTGGACATTTCTAATTCAGAGCTTTAAAGCTGTTAATGTGTCATTTCCTTAGCTGTAATTCTTTTAGGATTCCATTTGGAGACTTTTATATGTATATGTTTCATTTATACATGAATTGAGGGATGGGTTGGCTTTATTTTATATTATTTCATGGAGTTTATTGTGGATAATTAATTCTATCTTCTATTCTTATTTTCTTATAGAGGGTAATGCCTCCCATAATGTGAGATTTTTATACCCTCAACGCTAATCACAAACCCAGACCCTACAGGATGTGGGACTCAGGGGTCATTATCTCTCTCCCCTCATTATGGAATCCTTTGTGGAAGTGGGTCATGACAATGATATTCTAATATTATACAAAACCAAGTATGGGAATGAGGAGAATATAAGCACTATACTAAATACCTTTTGAAGGGAGAGGCTTTAGGATAAGCATATAAAATATGAGTTCTAGTTAAAGGAAGTCCTATTCTTGGTACATATCATCACAAGAAATGAGATTTTTGTGAACCCTTCAAAAATATAAGAAATATAAGGATGTATAGGTCCAACATTTATGAGAAATCTATGTAGGTTCCACGTATTAGACGGGTACTACCATCAATTTGTGAGAAGTTTCTCACAATTGTCAAACCATCTAAAAATCTAACTTGAAAGGTATTAAATCTTTATTGGAAAGATGAATGTGAAGAGAGATTCAAGTATCGGTAAAGGATGCTTATAAATACACCTATGCTCACACTACCCACAAGTGGATAATTTTTCATGGCATTCCAGGATGCTTCAAAGAAGGTATTGGGTAATGTGTTAATACAAAATGAAAAAGTCATATCATATGATTTAATATAGTTTAAATTTCATGAAAATAACTACCCAACAAATTATATAGATTTGGCAACAATAATCTTTTATTTGAAAATTTTGTGGAATCTTCTCTTTATGGAGAAGTATGAAATATATACAAATCTCAAAATCCTTAACTATACACTAACACAGAAAGAGCTGAATATGTACCAATGATGATGGTTAGAGATGAGTAAGGAAAATGACTACTCAATCCACTAACATCCTGGGAACGTGAATCAATTGGAATACTCTCTATCTATAAAGGATACATCAATTCAATCATTGATGATAATTGAGAGGGATCCAATATTCATAGACTTAGAAGAGATTGATATGAGAATAATAATGGTAGGAAACTCATCAATCCTTTCACAAATGATTGCTCAACCATATATTTTGGAAGAGATCATGGAGGATTATAATGATGTGGGAATTTAGAAGAAATTGTAAACCATAGAAGAAGGGATATACTTAGAGGTCAATGTTAATGAAGGAGGAGTTGTTATATTTGGGTATGGACTATGTGTTTCATAAAATACTAAGTTTAAGAAGGAACTATTTTATGATGCACATAGCTCAACCTTTTCCATCTACCCAGGAAGTACAAAGATGTATTGAGATCTCCAAGAGAACTATTTGGGTTACAATATGAAGAAGGATATCACAGAATATACATCAAGATATCTTGTATGACAACAACTGAAATTGGAAAGGAAAAAATCCAAGGGAAGGATGCAACCATTACCCATACCTACATGGAAATTGAAAAAATCACCATAGAAATTGTCAATAGCCTTACAAAGACATCAAGAGAGAATAATTCTATGTGGGTTGTGGTAGATCATCTTACAAAGAATACACACTTCAATGTGATTTGAGAGTATTTCTCACTGGATCAACTTGCATGAATATATATCAGAGAAGTGGTAAGGATACATGGAGTACCACTATATATTGTATCGAGATCCAAGATTTACCTCCAAGTTTTGGAAGAGTCTCCAATACACTCTATATACTAAGTTGAACTTCATAATGACATATCACCATCAAACTGATGGCCAATATGATTGGACTATCCAGCCACTTGAGGACATGTTCAAATCATGCTCAATGAACTTAAATGGGGGATGTAACCAACATCTCTCTCTAGATGAGTTATATTATAACAACAATTTCAACTCAAGAATCCAAATGGATCCCTATTAATCTATTTACATGAATAGGTTCAGAACACATGCATGTTAGGAGGAAGTTGTGGAATGAGAATTTCTAGGTCCAGATACGGTCGAAGAAATGGTAGAAAAGGTTAAGACCATTCAGTATCACATCAAGGCCGGTCAAAGTTTATAGAATAACTATGTTGTAAACCATAGACAATAGCTAGGGTTTCATGTTGGAGACATGGTGTTCCTCCTTATGAAAAAAAGTGATCAGATTTTGGAAGAAGGAAATTCTTAATCTAAGATACATCGATCCCTTTGATATCCTTGATCGAATTAGAGCAGTGACTCATAGACTAGGACTCCCACATAACCTATCAAAAGTACATGATTTATTACATGTATCCCTCTTGGGAATGTAAATACCATACCCCTCACATGTACTCAATCTAGAGGTGGTACCGTTGTAGAATGACCTTTCCTATGAGGAGCTACCGTTGAATAGCTTAGATCATAAAGACAAAGTTTTATCCAATAATACAATTCACCTTGTAAAACTATTTTGGACAAATAAAATTTTTGAATAATCAATGTGGGAACCTAAGGAGATGATGAAAAAAAGTTTCCCTAATTTTTTTAGTTTGGAAAATGAAAAATTTGAGTGTGAAATTTCTTAATGGGGAAGATTTTAACGACCTGCACTATTATAAATAAAATTCTCCTTGTGATTTAATAATTTGATATACTATATAATATGGTTATAGGAAAAAACATGCACTTATCTGGTTTTATTATATTATATTAGATTTAAAATACCATTAATAATAGTTACCATTGATAATATATCCTTTTTAACACTGATCACATGATTAGTATAAATATAGGATTTAAAAAAATTTAATTGACATAGACAAAGGAAGTGATGGCCTAAACCACTAGGATAACACCCTATGAATACCATTTATCAGAGACTATGAGGAAGATAATATCATTGATCTATGACCTTGACCAACCCCAAGATGAGATCTAAAAACATAAGCATGAGAAAAACCATTTATGAGAGACGTTCATGCTCATTGAGATAATGAACCGAACCAAGAATGCTGAAGCAACCTATGAAAGTATCACTGTAAGTCACCTTAATATTAGGGTGTTTGTGAGTATAGTAAAGGGATATGTATCAAGAACCTAGAAATATAATTATGTCAATTATTTTTTATAGAATAATGAATTTATTTTCTTCCTATTATTTTTACTTTATAAATGATTTTTATTTTGATATAATAAAAAACATATAGTATTTTTGGGAAATATTAAAATTTAATTAAGGAATTTATTTTGAGGAATTGAATGATTCATGAAATAAAAAATATTTTAATAAAATATTATAATGAAATAATTTTTATTAAATATAAATGATCATATAATTTTTATGAAGTCAAATGTAATTTTTATAAGGGTTCGAAAACTGTTGTTGTCAAACAACCAGGAATTTAATAATAAATGTAGATTTTATTTTAAAAGTGAGAATAAAAATAATTATAAAATTATTTAAATAAAATAAATATTATTTTTGGAATCAGAATTTTGAAATTATCTGATGCTAATTTTTTTATAATTTTCTGAGATTGTCAAATTTTCGGGTAAAAATTAAATACTATATAAATATACCCTGTGTATTATGACATTATAATGATCAAAAAGTGATTTAATAAATAATATAAATGTTATACATGAACAAATATATGTTTTCCTTTAAAATAATGTGATTTTAGGTTTATCTGATTAATTTTATAACACCTTTGTGAATCCTCCAAAACCATTAATATAGTTTAAGGTTTTAAAATAATTTCATTAAGAGTATGAATCAAATCAACATAATAAAGGGTATTATTTATTTAATTTTTTACCTTGGTATTATAAAATAATGGAAAACAATCCATTTTTTTGAAACCATGCACCAAAACCATGGGATGGTTTGTGGTTTTTTTATTTGGTTATATAGAGTCCAAAATCAAAGTTTGATAAATATTAAAGAAATTACTAGTATTTTCATATATAAACCCACCCAATATCCCATTTATATTAAAATAAAATACATGGAGCACATAATTAATCCTCCTTCTCATCTGTAGAATCCTCCCAAGTTTCCCCCCAAGCTCTCAAGAAGCACCTCCAAAGCATTTGGAGTCACACACTCAAGTAAGGGATCCTCACTTTCTCTTCTTTATGAAAGTTTCTTTATTACCTCGTACCTTCTATTTTTTAATTAATAATATTAGTATAGGTCTTTAAATGTCCCTAATAATTCCCATTTTATGAAAAAATTATGATATCCTCATTTCTCATTCATCCACCCATTTTATGAGTTTTTAAATGATGCAGTTATACTCCTAAATTTCACTGTGATTTTCCACACCCAAAACAATTGTGTAGTGAATACCATGTCAATTTACTATCAAGGGTGTCCAACTTCATGAAATTATGTTTCTTTTAATTGGGACTTACATGTATGTGTTCCACACTATTTTATCATGGAATAAAATACAATGTTGAATTAATCCTTTTTCTATGATCTATGCGGCACACATAAACTGAAGAATAAAATGAAAGTGATGAGTTTGACCGAAATTATATAGAACTCCAATGAATTTGGTAATGTTTAGTCTCACAAGGCATCATGTTGGGATATTGATTGAACCTAATTCCTTTATGGCATTTTTTCCATCATGATTTCTTGGCAGTTATCCTTGACCTATGTCTATGATGCAGTGTTTTAAGATGTTTCCACATTTTCCATGTTATCGTGTTATATCATGCCTTATTGTTCATATTTATTATTCTCACACAATTTATTATCCATTGATATGTTTATTTTCTAACATGTATTTTTTTTCACTACATGTTATTACATATTTATTTTCCTTTCTAGGCTTTATAGCTCACCCCTTTCTTATGTATGACCCAAGGTTATCCCATCTAGTTTTATAAGAAGTAATGTTAAGGTAGTTTTCAATAAATATGATGTTTTCCAATTTTAAATTTTTATGTAATGTACCTAATTCACAATGGCACTAGACTTATCAATCTTCTATATTATATTAAGTGTAATCTTATGTAATAAATCATGTGTTAATGTGAAATAAAGAGAAGAGTTGTCATAATATATATATATATATATATATATATATATCATAAAATAAATTATATATAATGAAATCATAATCCAATGAGATCAAATATATATTGACAAGTGAATACAATGGAAATAGTAAATCAAAAAAGTCTTCGAAACAAAAAAGCATTAAGAATATCATCTATGATGTATGAATTCTTGGATCATTTTATATTAATAGAAAGGATCACTACTATCTTAAATCATAATGATCTATAATACATCACAAAGCATCATTAGGTGTCATTTATGAACAATACATGTCAACTCCACATCTACCCAAACCATCACTAACATGTGTGTTATTTTAAAAAACACAAAAATATTTGGGCACAAATCCTATGTAGCGGTGTGCATAAACATAACCAGTAGGATTCCTCCAAAACCACAAAAAAATGAAAAAATTCTCCTCAAATCTTGGTGTTAGATGTTATTATGAGGAAGATATATAGGAAAAACTAGAACACCAAGACATCTCAAAGCTCATAGTAATAAAAAGTGTTTAGATGAATGATACATAAGTTTAATCTAGTTATTATATACATCTTATATTCTAAAGGATGTAAGGAATGGACCAATCATTATAGAATCAATTTTTAGAAGTCATGCCCCATGGGTAAATAAGAATGATCATGCTACTAAAGAGACTATTAAGTCTGAAGATTATATCCAGATATATACCATAACACAAGGGAAACCCATGGGGATCTAAGGGGTCATATTCCCAAAATAATCATGTTCTATTAAAATGTTTCAACTAACATGCCATTATTAAAAACTATGAAGGGGTAGTGACCATTTTCATAGAATTATAATCGGATGAGAGAGTACCACAAGATTTGATCCAACATTCTCATATTACCAATCTAGTAATCAAACCATCATTGCTAAGAAACCCATGAAACCTCATAAGAATAGTAAAGGGGAAATGAACACCTCTTAGCAGGACACCTGATTCAGGTAAGAATAATCCAAATATAGAGGATCGCTTGCCTTTAGTAAATTAGGGGTGGGTGATACCTGACCCTACATGTAGAATTAGATAGAGGATCCCATGCCCATGTATAACAACCCTTCTTTTTATTACACACTTAATCATGATTTATTATATAAAATATTAACTTTATTAAAGCTAGAAGATCAAGAAGTCCAGTTTCTTTGGGTCTTAGGAACATTACATAACTACTTAGAACATGAAATACAATATCTTTTCTGAAAACTTATTTTACATGACCACTATATTCTCACGTACTTAGCATTGCATGGGATAACCTAAGGACATGCATAAGAAAATGGTGAGAAATAAAGACTAGTAAGGTTGTAAACAAGGCCTAAAATGAATAATACCATACTTGTTAGGCAATATACATATCAATGGAGCATAAAAGAAACATGAACATAAAGGAATGTTATAACATGATTATCATAATATGGAAATATGGCGACAACACTTAACATGGTATTAGCATAAGCCAAGGATCATTGCACATGAAGAATGAGTAAACCCTCATTGCACTTGAATTAGAATGAGTAAACCATCATTGCACCTATAGTATCATGATACAAATCTTTACCCAATGCATTGGATCATTATCAGGGCACACCCTTCTTAAACATTCCAATAATGCAAAATTGTGCCACAGGAGCATGCAACATAGATTCATTAAACTACATAATTTATTCCACGGTAAAGTAATGTGTAATTCGTACATAAAAATATTCCATCAATAAGTAAATGTGCATAAAGGTGTATACCCTTGATAGAGAAATGAGCATGGTATTCGCTATATAATGATTTTGGCTTGGAAAATGGCGGTGCAATTTTGGCAGCATAACGACGTGACACAAGACTCAAAAAAAAGGTTTATGAGAGAGAAAAGGGTGTATCATCATATGTAAATGAAATGGAATGTAAGGGGGTACTATAGACATATTTCCCGTCATAAGTAATGGAATTTGGATTCATAATACAAAATAATTGGTTGAATGTAAATGAGGAGAGAGAAATTCTTTATGGAATTTCAGCATGGTAATAGGTGTACATGGGAGGCATTAATAAGAGATAAAAGGGGTATATCATAATTCAAACAAAAATAGGGAAGTATGGGGGAGGTGTTAAATCATACACCAATATTTTTAATTGAAATTAAATGGGCATAACAACATAAATAATGTTGGGAAAAAATGAGAGAGAAAAAAAATACTTTTCTTGGAAGTGTGATCCCAAATTCTTGGGAGGGGCTAGAGAGAGGCTTCTTGAGAGCCTGGGGTAGCTTGGGAGGATTCTATAGAGATGAGGTTAGGAATTGGTCAAGCTTTAAAGGCTTTGATTTAAGTGGATGTGAGATCTTGGGTGAGTTTATATAGGAAAGGAGAGGGAATTATTTATTATTTAGGTTTGGGTCACCACACATTAAACTAATCCAAAACATAAACCAGACCATGGTTTTTGCCCATGGTCTTTTTCCAAAGGGGAGTGGGAAAAAATATTTTTTAAGGCCAATTCCCGAAATTCTTAAAATAATAGGGTTTTTTATGTGGAGGTGAGTCCCACTCTCAAGGAAATCAATTTTAAAAAGGTAAATGTTTTATAAGTCATGAAGGGTCCACTAAATAATTATAAAATAAATCAAGAAAATATAAAATCACATTATTTTAATGGTAAAACATATATTGGAAAAAACTAATGTGTAAAGTATTTTATTAAATCACTATTGGGTCATTATGATGTCATAAAATGCATTATATAGATAAACGATATTTAATTTTTGCCCAAAAATTTGACTGTTTTATAAAATTAAGAAAAAATTTCCACTGCATAATTTTGATGACCTGATTCCAAAATTTATATTCATTTTATCTAAATAAATTTATAAATATTTTAATTTTTACTTTTAAAATAAAAAATGGCATCTGTAAAAAAATCATGGGTTTTGACAAAAATAGCTTTCAAACCTTAATAAAAATCACAATAGTTTTCATAATAATTATATGGTCATTTATATTATATAAAAGGTAATTTATAAATAATATTTAATTAACATATTATTTAATTCAAAAATCCATTAATTCATCAAAATTGATTTCTTAATTTAATATTAACTAAAAATACTATTTGTTCTTTAAAAACTATTTACAATGTTACAATAATAAAATTAATGTATATTATTTATTATATACAAAAATAGTACTCATAATCATAGTTATAAGTTCATGTTACATAACACCTTATAACACCCACATAAGACTGAAGGGTAAGGTGTGTTATGGTGACAAACTCTTGGGGTGGCTGGGATAACATTGCTCGGGTGGTAGTCTCTATCAACTTCCATTTATCCCATAGGTGGTTCAGCTCGAGCTTAATGTTTTGAAGCTCGACATGGGTTTTGTCAAGAGCGAAGCCCAATGATGCCACCTCCTTTTCGAGCTCTGACAAATGGGCTTCATACATGGCAAGTCTACTAGATGAGGCCATCACTTCCCTTGTCTGAGTAAATTGGATTTGTTAAAGTCCTATATTTATACTAATCACGTGATCACTATTCAATGAATATATTAGCAACGGTAACAATTCATAACGGTATTTTGAAATCAAAAAACATAAAACCAAGGAAGTGGATACTTTATATAACCATTTTTTATAATAGGACATTTCATTAGATCAATAGGAATTTTCATTGATAAATGTTTGGGACGTTATAATCTTCCCCCATTAATAAATTTCACCCTAAAATTTTCCTTTTCCCACACTAAAACATATGCGGGTAAATCTGCTTCATCGCTTCCTCCAATTTCCACATTTCGTCTTCAAACATTTGGTTTTGCTACAAATCCTAGATGAGGGGCATTGTCTTATTTCGTAGAACTTTTCCCTATGATCTAAGATCTTCACTAGATGCTCCTCGTAAGAATGATCATCCTCTAACTGTACTACCTCTGAAAAAAGTACATGTGAAGGGTCTGGTATGTACTTCTTTAAGAGGGATACATCAAAGACATCATTTACTTTGGCCACAGTAGGTGGAAGTGATAGTCGATAGGCCACAAACCCAACACAATCATGAATCTTGAACGGACCGATGTACCTAGGACTTAACTTCCCTTTCTTTCAAAACCTCATGACCTTCTTCCATGCAGAAATGAATTGAAATACAATGTATCCAACTTTGAAATCAATGTCTCATTGAAGGTTATCTGCATAACTCTTCTCTTGACTTTAGGATGCCTTGATATATTGAGTAATTGTTTTCACCATATCCCCCATTTCTTCAACCATTTTAGGTCCTACCAGCTTACGCTCACCGACTTCATCCCAACACACCAGTGTTCTGCACCTTTTCCCATAAAGGGCTTCATATGGTGCCATTCAGATGCTCGAGTGGAAACTGTTATTGTAGGAGAATTCAACTAGTGCAAGATGTTGGTCCCATCCTCCTTTGATGTCCATAGAACATGATCTTAACATATATTCCGGTGTCTGAATAGTTTTCTTAGATTGGCCATCAGTTTGAGGATGATTGGTTGTACTGAAGTTCATTTCAGTTCTTAGAGCATGTTGGATACTTTTATAGAACGTTGCGGTGAATCTCAGATCACGATCTGATACAATAGATAGTTTTAATCCATGAAACCTTACGACTTCTTTGATGCACATCCGTGCAATTTGATCCAATGAGAAGTCCTCTCAAATCGTGATAAAGTGATCTATCTTCGTAAGATGATCCACAATGACCCATATATAATTGTTTCCTTTGGATGTCCTTGGAAGTCCAATGACAAAGTCCATGGTAACGTCCTCCCACTTCCATGTTGGTATGGGTAGTGGTTGTGTCATCCCCTTAGACTTTTTCCACTCATCCTTCACTTGCTAACACACTAATAACATTGATGTATATTTAACAATATCCCTTTTCATATTGTCCCACAAAAAGTTTTCTCATAAATCTCCATACCTCTTTGTGCTCCATGGGTGAATAAAGAAGGTTGAGCTATGTGTGTCATCTAGAAGCTCCTTCTTTATCTCTGGATCAGATGGTACATATAATCATGAGCCAAATCTCACAATTCCATCCTTTCAACCACAAACTCTGAGGATTTCCCCTTTCTGATAGCTTCCACCATTTTCAAAATTTCCACATCCTTTCTTTGAGCATCCTTTATTTTCTCCATGAGGGATGGTTGATAAATCATCTAAGAAATGATTGATGATGTTCCTCCCATAGTGATTCCCATGTCCAACCTCTAAAAATCTAAGTAGATTAGATCTTTTGCCATTATCATCATTCATAATGATGTTGGATCCTTTGTACATAGAAAATCATCCACCATGTTTGGTTTACGGAGATGGTAGTGGATTGAGCATTCATAATCCTTGATGAGATATGTTTGTCTTTGTTGGTGCATATTAATCTCTTTTTTGTGAATATATATTTTAGGATCTTGTGATCAGTATATATCTCACACTTCCCCTCATAGAGATAATGCCGCCAGATTTTCAATGCAAAGATCACAACAACCAACTCCAGATCATGCGTGGGATAGTTTTTCTCATGGATTTTCACCTACCTTGAGGTGTAGGCTATCACTTAATCATTTTACATTATCACACACCCTAAACCCCCTTTTAATCATATTTTTACACCACAAAATAGTTCTCCACTTATTGGGAGTGTGAGTATGGGTACATTGATAAGCATTATTTTCAACTCATTTAAGCTCTCTTTGCATTCATCACTCCAAGAAAACTTTACTCCCTTCTGAGTTAGGTTGGTAAGAGGGTTGGAAAATCATGATAAATTCATCACAAATCAGATATAATATCCAGCTAACACTAGGAAGCTACGAATATCAGTTACCCATGATGGCCTCAGACATCCCTCAATTGCAACTGTCTTAGAGGGATCCACAAATATCCAATTTTTTGGGATGATATGACCCAAGAATGGGAGTTCTTTCAATCATAAGTCACACTTTCTATACTTTTCATACAGATTCTCCTTTCCCACAGTCTCTAGTACAGTTCTTAGATGCTTCTCATGCTCCTCCTTGGTAGTGGAGTATATTATAATATCATCTATAAAGACTACCACAAATTTGTTGAGGTAATATCGAAATACTCTATTCATCATTTCCATGATGATTTCTGGAGAATTAGAGAGTCCGAAAGTAATTACTATGACTTCATAGTGCCCGTACCTATTACGAAAAGTAGTCCTGGGGATATCCTCCTTCTTCACCCTTACTTGGTAGTATCCCGACTTCTAATCTACCTTGGAGAAGTATTGTGCTCCATGTAGTTAATTTAACAAGTCATCAATTTGGGGAAAAGGGCACTTATGCTATATCGTGATTTTTTTGGGCTCACAATAATCAATGCAAAGACACATTGACCCAACCTTCTTCTTAATGAAGACGACATGAGCACCCCATGGTGTAGCACTTGGGTGTATAAACCCTTTATCAAAATTCTCCTATAGTTGTTTCTCTATCTCATAAATATCCACAATAGCAATTATATAGATATTCATGGATATTGGAAACACCCCGGGTATAAGGTCAATTGAGAATTAAAAATTTCTTTGAGGAGGAAGACCAGGAAATTCCTCAGGAAGCACTTCAACGAATTCCCTCACAATGGGAATGTCTTCAAGGATATTTGCTTCCTTAGAATCAATCATCTGATCTGGATACATGTGCTCATAGGGTAGTAATATCCATGCTTGAGATGATGGTGTGAAATAAGACTCATCTTCCTTCTTGCACTTGTATATAATTGGGGGTCGATACTTCATATGGAGAGTGATTTCCCTCTCATGGAAATTTATGTTGGCTCTATATTAGGAAATCCAATACATGCCAAGAGTTGCATTAAATTATACCATAGGGAGTATGATGAGGTTCACTAGAAAGTTTAGTCCATAGATTGTGACCGAGGAGGAGTTATATTCATGGGATGAAGTGATTTCCCCATTTTTCGTACTCACCGACATCTTTACTTCCATGATTTGTGGTTGTTTTTGGGATTGTTCTACTAAAAGATTAGGATAAAAAAGAATGCATAGAACTAGAATAAAAAATTACGTTCTCTATTCTTGAATGAATAACTAGTGTACCTATCACCACATCATTGTCGGAGCTTACTTCGGGGGGAGTGATGGAAAAATATTGCCCCTTCTGCCTTGGAGGATATTGGTTGCCTCTGAAAACCCTTAGCTTAGGGAACTGATTTGAAATGCACCTTGGTTTATTGCAGTTCAAGCAATGAACAAAACGTTGGGGGTTGAACAAAGCTTTCCTCTCCTCTGTCGCAGCCACAGGGTTTTCTTGTCGGTAGTTAACGGCTAGGTTCCCTTCTCTTCCACACCTAAAGCTTTTCCTCATCCTCTACAGGAAATTTCTGGGGTGCTTCTTTCCACACCTTAGGTAAGTGGGGTGGTGTATTTTCTTAGCATCATTGGATTTATCCATTGGACCACCAGAATTGAATTCCACCTTATGCTTCTTATCCCCATGGTACCTCTAAGCTTTTTTTATATCCATTTCTACTTTGTGGGTACATCAAACTATTTCCTCATAGATCTCGAAGTCAAGGATCACGAGAGATTTATGTAGGCTAGGATTCATCCCACCAATGCAGCGTTCAACATTGAATTTAGGTGTAACCACAAATCTAGAGTCATATCATGCAAGACTTGTGTAGTTGTCCTCATACGCTCCGATGGATTCATTATCTTTTTTCTTGAGGGAATGGAAGTCCCTTTCCATCTTAAGTTGGAGGGTTCGTGGAAAATATTTATCGAAAAACATTTTCTAGAAATCCTTCTATTCCAATGCCTCAATATCCTCCTAAGGCTTCATATTTTTTATCAATGTCCTCCATTGATCAGCTTCACCCTCTATATGATAAGCATACAAAAGAACCTTCTCTTGTTCTGAACATTTAAGGATGGATAAGATCTTTTCAATGGCGTTGATCCATTGTTCGACAATTGAGGGATTAGATGATCCTTTAGAAGTAGGAGGCCTTTCTCTCATGAAGCTCTTGATTACGACTTGTTCTTAATTGGGGGGGGGGGTGACCATTCCTCTTGACCCATGTTTCTATTCAAATATTGAGTTAACTAAGAGAGTATCGTGACAAAGTTCACGATTCCCACTCCCATTGGATTGGGTATCTCAATAGAACAGTCATCACATTGATCTCCGCATTGGTTGTTAACCCGAGTCCTCCTATTACCGACCATTGGCTGGAATAAAAGGAATATTTGGGGTAACACATAAAGGGTAATCCGTGGACAAAAATGGATGACTTATAAATAACTTTTATTTCCTTAACTTATGGATCTATAGGCTTCAATATATACTATCCACGATCTACTTCCCAACATATATTCTTAGGGGAATTTTTTATTCCCTTAATAATATTTTGTACTAAGTTTATGAAATTTTAAAAGCATATCCCCTGGGAGTGTCGTAACCAAGATATCATCAAGGCCCGTTGTCGTGTACCAGGAAACCCCAGGTCAAGCCCAAAACTCATGGTCGGAGTTTTCACTCCTATGTACATCTATGCCAGAGCTGCCTATACCTACTTGTATACATACATGGATATATTTTCTAGATAAACCACTTACTAAATACTCAAAAAACCTAGGTATGTTTTTAATATACTCATACTTATACCTAAGTCTTTCACTAGGGTTTTCTAATCCTAATCCCAAAAATAACTAAACTTATCCTATGATACCAACTATAAAAACCCTAATTTTTATTACACGCTAAAAAATGATTTAATACATAAAATATTCACTTGATAAAAGATAGAAGATAGAGAGGTCTAGTGTCTTTGGGTATTAGGAACATTACATAACAACTTAGAACATGAAACACAACATCTTTATTGAAATCTTCCTTTACATGACCACTACATTCCCTCATACTTAGCGTTGCATGGGATAACCTGAGGACATGCATAATAAAATGGTGAGCTATAAATCCAAGTAAGAGATTAAAAAAGGAATTACATGAAGAATACAATAAATGTTAGGAAATAGAAATATCAATGGACAATAAAGTAAAAATGAACATAAAGGCATGTTACGGAATGATTATCATAACATGAAAATGTGGCGACGACACTTAACATAGTATTATCATGATCCATGTATCATTGAATATGGAGCATGAGTAAACCCTAATTGAACATGAATTATCATGATTAAAAGATAATTACACTTTATGTATCATGATACTAATCTTTACCTAATGCATTGAAGCACTATCAGGGATCACCCTTCTTAAACATTTCATTTCATGCATAAGTGTTCCACAAGATCATACAACATAGATTCATTAAAAATCATAATTTATTCGAAAGTAAAGGAATGTGGAATTCATGTATGAATGTCTTACATAAATAAGTAAATGTTCATAAAGGCGAATACCGTTGATAGAGAAAGGGGCATGGTATTCACTACACAATAATTTTGTCTTGGAAAATGGTGGTGTAATTCCGTCAGCATAACGATGTACCATAAGACTTCACAAAAAATGTTGATGAGAGAGAAAAGGGTGTCTCATAATATTTACATGAAATGGAAAGTAAGGGGTCATATAGACACATGTACCAACATATGTATTTGAATTTATATTCATAATACAAATGAATTTTATGAATGTAAATGAGGAGAGAGAAATTCCATACGAAATTTAGGCATGGTAACAGGTGTACATGGGAGGCATTAATGATATATAAAAGGGGTCTCTAAACAATTAAAAATAAATAGGGTAGTATGGGTAAGGTTCTAAATCATACCCCAATAGTTTTAATTGAAATTAAAAGGGCATAACAACATAAATAAAGTTGGACAAAAGTAAGAAAGGAAAAAAAATCCCTTACATGGAAGTGTGATCCCAAAGGCTTGGGAGGGGCTTGAGAGAGGATTCTAGAGATATTGGGTCACCTTGGGAGGATTCTAGAGAGATGATGGTATGGTTTTTTCTAGATCCAAAGGCTTTGAGTGAAGAGGAAGTCAGATCTTGGGATGGTTTATATAGGAAAGGAGAAAGAATTCTTTATTGTTTAGGTTTGGGTCACCACACATTAAACTAATCCAAACCACAAACCCTCCCATGGTTTTTGCCCATGGATTTGGAAAAGGGAAGTGAAAAAAAATATTTTATAAGGCCAATGGCTGAACTTCTTAAAATAATAGGGTTTCTTATGTGGAGGTGAGTTACACTCTCAAAAAAAATAAATTTAAAAAGGTAAAATGTTTTATAAGTCTTGAATGGTCCACTAAAGCATTGTAAAATAAATAAAAAAATATTAAATATTATTATTATAACGGTAAAACATTTAATGGACAAACATAATGTTTATAGTATTTTATTACATCACTATTAGGTCATTATGATGTCATAAAACACATTATATATTTAAACGGTATTTAATTTTGACCCAAAAATTCAACTGCCTCAGAAAATTATGATCAAATTCACCATTTGATAATTTCAACATCCTGATTCCAAAAATAATATTCATTTTATCTAAATAAGTTTTTAAATATGTGAATTTTTACTTTTAAAATAAAAACAAACATTTATTGAAAATTAATTGGTTTTGAAAAAAGTATCTTTCAAACCTTAATAAAAATCATAATCGTATTCATAATAATAATACAATAATTTATATTGTATAAAAAGTAATTTAGTAATAATTTTTAATTAAAATATTATTTAATTCAAAAATACATTAATATATCAACATATATTTCCTAATTGAATATTAACAAAAATACGATTTGTTCTTTAAAAACTATTTACAACGTTACAATAATAAAATGAATGTATATTCTTTATTGTATACAAAAATAATGCATATAATCATAGTGCTAAGGTCTTGTTACATAACCCCTTATAACACCTACATAAGACCGATGGGTAATGTTTACGATGGTGGCGTACTCTTGGGGTGGCTCAGATAAAATCTCTCGGGTGGTAATCTATATCAACTAACCCTTCTCCCGTAGATGTTTATTCTCGATCTTAACGTATAGAAGCTCATCTTGGGCTTGGTCGAGAGAGAATCCCAATGGTACCACCTCCTTTCTGGGCTCCGAAAAATGGCCTTTGTATGAGGAAAGTCTACTGGATGAGGCCATCACTTCCTTTGTCCGAGTAAATTGGATTTATTAAATCCATATATTTAAACTAATCATGTGATCGCAGTTCAATAGCTATTTTAGTAATGGTAATAGTTCTTAATAGTATTTTGAAATAAAAAAACATAAAATCATGGAATTGCATATTTTATATAAACATTTTTCATAATAATACATTTAATTAGATCAAACCAAAATTCATTGATAAAAGTTTTGGTCGTTACACCAAGTATATGAAGGGATACCTTACCCTATTTTTATACTATCCCACATATAGAGTATTATTCACCTTGTGTAAAAAATGGGGATACTCGAATCTATCTATAGTATAGGATAAAGGATCCCGCACCTCGGTATATGAGGGGACACTTGACTATATATTTATAGGGATATGAAGGACTCTCACCCTAACATCATGCCACTAGATGAGTACCGACCCCAATATCACTATATAGATCATGCCCAAACCCCATCATTAGCTATCATATGGAGATGATAATAAAACAATCTTTAATATTGCATGTCATCTCTAATATCAAAGTAGAGTACACTAATAAATTCTATTAAAAAACACTCAGTATATACTATTGACCTACCTAAATATGAGAGATGAGAAAAGAGATATAAAAAATATTTAGTTTTGGAAGATTTACATGATGTGTGTCAGTTTTTTTGGGGTGTTTGATGGATCAAAGAATGAAAACATTCATTATGAGAATCAAAACACCATGGAAAAGGGATCACCATGACAAGGTGGGTCTCTCTTGGGATTAAAATACCAATTTTTTAAGTCCACAACATAGAACCTTTGAGTGAAATGGGGGAAGTATCAATGATTGTTTTGGTCACCATAGATGTTTGGGAAGAGAGACCATGCTTTGGAAGACATCACCTTTCTGTGATGACTATTTGGGAGAGACTGAAGCACCTAGGAATGAAAATGAAATATGAAAAACCATTGTCTAAATAGGGTGGTTGTTTTGATAGGATCGTGAGGAGTCCCATGTTGTGGTCTATGGGGGGAAATACCTACTTGAATTGAAGAGGTTGAAACACTCTATGGTGTGTCCTAGAGTCATGTTTCAACCTGAGTTATGGGGGATAGATTCTATGGAATTTACAAGGGAAAACTACACCATAGAAGGTAATCATGATAATCCAAATTCACTCTAATATTCATGATGATGCTCCTGTTTTCACCTCTAATCAAATTTTATTCTTTTCCACATGTTGTGTTCATGGGTGTAAAAACTAAAATGATCAATTTTTGATTAAATTTATCAAGAATTAGGTAACAATTTTTTTACTCATTATCACACTCACCATGAACCAATCCACACTATCCCAGACCCCAAGGTTTATTTTTGGAACTGAATCCATCTTTGGTCACTATCTTTAAAAATTCATTAGTTTCTCATCAAAGACAAACCTTGAAGTGCCACATCAAGTTTTTACTTTTTCACTTCCATAATTGAATCATCAGTATCATAGTGGAACATCATTACCTTAATCGTGCTATCATTACATGGTTGAAACATCGACTGAAGAAATGGTTAGTGATGGTCATTCATCATAAGAATCGAATTAAATGTAGAACAATGACACATGAAAATACCATCCACTTGATGAATTACCTAAATCATAGAATAGGATTCAAAAACAAATTAGAATTCCCAAGCAGCATAATCACATCAAAAATAAAAGTAAAAATTCATAGGATATCAAGTAGGAACACCAAAAAGATTCCTTGTGTAAGGGGCCTCTAAAGAACAACAAAATTAAACAATTCCATAACACCATATAAATTTAACAAAATATAATTAATTTGATCATAGAGATATTCCTTAGAAATATGTCACGATGATTGAATATTTAACATAAGGAACAATCCCTACAACATATAAAATCACCAACATTTCCATTCTATTTCTATACTACAAGATCTTATGATCGATGTCACCATATATCTAGTCCCGTTAATTTGATTAGTTATCACCAACATTAAGACCATACCTATCCTCCTCCTATCTCTAAGGTCATGCCAATGAAAAAAGTGGATAACACTAGAGAGGATAAAAAACAAGATATATATAGATTTATCCAAGGGGCTAACTGGAATTAAATAAATTAATCAATTAATTAATCCATCTTTATTGGAAAACACCCAAGATTCCTAGTTTGAATGAACCCAACACCAAACCTATGGTAAAATCCTGATTTCTAATTCAACCATGGTCTGGGTTTCCAAATATGAGATCCTGTTTAGAATAAAAATCATAATTCCAACAACTTCATGTGTGTGGGATAAAAATAATATTTTTATACATAATATATTTTTATTGAAGCCCTACTTGGATTGTAATTTAATGTTGGATAAACATGGGGGTGAACACCACACACCAAAATGAATATATCCATCAAATAATTTTTTTAATGTTGTCTTATTTGTTAAATTTATCTTTTCTACTCCTAGAAATGCCCTAAGACTCCGAAAACTCAAATATAGCTATGTTTTAACCAAGAAAAATCCAAATTTCTATATCCTCCCCAACTTTAATCCTTTTCATGACCATAAATGGAAATTACTAAGGCTATATGATAATAGAGATCATAAAACATTCTGTTATGCAAACACACCACCAACACAAGAACTTCATTATTCCACAAATTTTCAAGATCTATATGAAATCAGTACACATTTTTCTATGAAGGAAACATGTTATTTAATTCATAAATTTACTAGATTTAGTCCATCTAAAAAAAATAATGAATAAAAAACATGCATCCACTCTAGGAAAGTATTTATAATCCTACACACCCACATCTATTACTATTTGAAAGTCATTGTACTATATAAAATGAAATGAATACAAAAACTTCGGAAATTCACATGATATTTTCTTGATAGGATCAACTATGGTGGGAGTACATCACTCCCCACATTTAAATATCAATTCATATGATTTTCAAATGAGATAAATAATTATATTCCAAACCCCAACATTAATTATTTTACTATATTACACACCATCACCAATAAATATAAAAGACCATATTCTCCTCAAGATGCACAATATCTCATTATCCCTCTCCTACCAACTAGGCACAAACACCAATGTCACTAGTTATGAAATAAGAGAAAAATGGGCCTTCTTCATAACCCATTAGAAAAACATATATGGTAATAACCCATCCACATATTGATCTCTAATAATATCAAACCCACTATCAAATAAAGACTTTTTGTGTTATCATATCTCGTTCATGGAAGTTACTGAAGAGAAAATCAGTAAAAATACCTACCACAAAAACACACAGCAACACACCACGACCCATCAGGTGGATTGGTTCACCACAACCCGAAGCGGTTGGTATGGATTTTTCAAATGAACTTACTCTACCAGCTTCAAACCCCTAGATAACACCATGTTAAGTGACCTAAAAACACAACCTCTCAAGAATATATCCTCCTCCATCATATAAAAAGGTTTCTATGTGGTGGGCATATCTATAATTATTAACTAAGAAACCCATACTGAGGATCATTATTTTCTATAGGGGAATCCACTCTAAATTCCCATAATTATAATTAATATGAAATCTAATAAAGAACCACCATCCACTTGGGTAAGTGGGTGAAATTCTTCCCACATTCAAAAAACCAATATCTATATGATGTTGTAGAACATTTAGTAACATAGAATCACCAATTTGAAATCATCTAGAGGGTTATCTCTACTAACTACACCTAAGGTATTGTATTAACTAATTTATATATATATAGACCCATTTACTCAATCATTATCACCTCGCTACACCACCCATTTATTCAATCATTTTGACCTCACTACAATAGAAATGGATAACTAAATTATGCCAATACCGGTACCACCACACCTCTCTTCCACCATGAGGAATCTTTGAAAAGACCTATTTGATCATCAAGGATAAACTCACTATACCATAGGTGGTGAGTGATAATAAATCAACATATTCAATATGTATGTTCATCCACATCACTACTCTAACTACAGTTAAGTGAAAATTTAACCCTCTCCTACAATTAAGGTCCATCACCACCGAGAATCCCTAACATGTTAATTTTTTCATGGGATATCATGGAATAGGTGGTGTTTCATTAAACTACATCAAAAATTCATATTCTCAACCTTCCAAGTCTTTACTAAAACCTCTAAGTTTGAATAATTTAATTAAAAAACATTTATAGAAAAGACATTGTGAATTATGTGGGCCTTAATGTGTATTCAAACCTAGTTCAACCACCCTATAATGTTTAAAATCCTATGATATAAACTGCATCATAAGAAATTTTTTCAAAATATATCCATGGAAGAGAAGTACCATCATGAATTCATGGAAACAATATCTCCCCAATAGATCATAATCCCATGTAACAAGATCAAAGTAAGAGTCGACATATGGTTAGTGAAAGTTTGATCCAAATGAAAACATGAGTTCTCAACTCTAGATGATCTTATACTATATGAGGATTCAGGTTTACCTCATCCATTAGAGAACACACCCTATATCCCACAATGGTAACTTCTGACCCACTCACTGGAAACTACCATCCACTTAAAAAGAAGCATACACTAAGTATAAAGGGGATGCAATTTTCCTCATCTTGTTGGGAAAAAATATATATTAAATGAATTCTTAATTAAATTCCTCAATGATTTGTATATAGTAGTGAAAAGTCCCATATATAGGTATAGGATCATCATGACCCCACAATTTAATATAATCTATCTATCAATAGGTAGGGCCCTTTATTTTACAGGATAAACCCACAAGGATTATTTTATATGTAGACATCCTTACATGGAAAGATCATGAAAGATCATGACTGACTACTATATGATGCATGAACTAAACTCCCTATACCCTATAATGATTCCTAAAATGTATGCATTGAATATTATGTTATTATATTCAAAGATAAATGATATATTGGCCATTGCACCAATGCTGGTTTTCATTGTCTGATTACTGAACTCAAGACCCCTTTTACATTGTTTCCCTAAATGATCCCAAACCAATAATTATGTGAATATTAAATCTACAATCCGTACATAGGATAATTCACTATGATAATAATGTAATATGAACTAACCCATTGGGGTACTACTCAGGCTATTAGTAAACCTTGTGTACCACCCTAAGCCCACATCCAATAGGCAAGTGGTTGACCACTTCCACTTTGTACAGAAATCTTACAAAATGGGAGGCCATAGTCTATAAAAAATCGTAACAAACACATCTCTAATAAAAAATATAATCCAACCTATAGATAGGATATATATATATATATGATTAACTAAAATATATATAATGAAATCATGAGGAAATGCGGTTAATTATATCTCATAAAGTGAATACAATGGAAATAATACATTTAATAAGTATCTAAAAAAATCAATGGGAAACTCTCCTACACTATATACACTCCTGGAACACACTCCAACCAAAATAGTCATCAACACCATATCGAATCATCATGATCTATAATAATTTCCATGAATCAAAAATATTTATCCCTAAAAAATCAATTCCTTATCTATATATACCTTAACCGTATCTAAACTTGTACATCATCTATAAAAACAAAACAAATGTGGGAACAAATATTGTACATGGGTGAGTATAAAAATATCCATTAGAAAAACATTCATAAATTTTTTTTAACCAAAATCAAAAAATCCATATCAAATATTGGTATAATAGGAAACAAAAAGGAAGACAAAGAGGATCAACCCAAATACTATGTCATATAAAATCTCACAGTACTAAAGAGTGACCAGATTAAAGTTTAGAAGCGTTAATCTAGATATTATATATAATGTGGAATCACAAGGATTCAAGGAATTTATAAATAATCATAGCTTTAACCTTTATAAGTCATACCACAAGAGAAAATAAATAAATATTGATCCATTATAGAGTCTACAATGTTTGAAGTGGATAGAAAACAATATTACAAAGCACAAGGTAAACCCATATGGAGATTAGGGGTTATATTATTTTAAGAAGATTGTGCTACTCATCCTTTACAACTACAATATAACCATAAAAAACCAAAAAATGGAGCCTACTAATTATAAAGCATTCTTGTTAGATGAAGGATCACCACATGCTTTGATAAATCAATCTCATATCAATGATCAAGTAAACAAAAAATTAATTTCAAGAAACTAGTGTAACTTTATAGGTTTTGTAAATGGTAATTTCATTCCTCATTGGAAGAAACCATAGTAGATAGAGTATGATACATAAATAGAGGATCCCAGACCCTAGGTAAACATGGGGTGTGATAATTGACCCTACCTATAAGATCATATAAGGGATCCCATAGCTAGGTATACAAGGGGATACCTAACTAAATTTATAAAATAACATGTAGAGAGGTGATATTTATACCTATATTAAAGGGGAGATGTCCTAATATACCTATGGTATGAGATATTGGATCCCGCGTGTAGGTATACTGTGGGATAACAGAACCTATCTAAACAATTATGCGGGGGACCTATTACTTGAAATTATCATGCTACTGGTGGTGTAATATCAACAATATCACATTGAAGATCATAGCCAAACCCCATTATCAACCATATCAAGGCGAGGAGAATAAATTACTTATATATCCTCCAATATCACCACTGATATAAAATTAAAAAACACCATTGTATTTTAATCAAAAAAACTCATCATATACTATTGATCTACTGAGATTATATACCCAAGTAAGATGATAAATAAATCCCTTAGGTCTAAAATATGTACACAACATGTATTGGTGTTTTAGGGTGTTAAATAGGTATGTGAATGAAAATTTTCATTTTGTGATTCTCCATATATTGGATAAGGGATCACCACACTGTGATGGGTCTCTCTGAGGGTGAAAATGTCCATTTTCTATGTAGCCATGCCACTGAGTCTTTGAAGAAATGGGAGAATTATCAATGCCTATTTTAGTCCTTCTGTAGGATAGGTAAGAGTGACCATATTTTCTCTAGTAGGACTACATTGTGGTGTCTATATGGGAGATCTTGAAATTATGATAATAAAAACAACATCTATCATACCATTTTCTAAATAAGGAGACCATTTTGATGTGACCATGGGAGTCCCAATTCATGGAACGTTCTGTATTGTGTCGGAAAAACCCCCACCTAAAATGGATAGGGGCACTATGTCCCCATGGAGCATTATTGGGTCATGATTCGACATGGGATATGGGGGAGGGACTCCATGATGTGGCCAAGGGAACACCATATCATAGAGGGTTCTCATGAGAATCTAATTTTACTCTTATATTCACACTAATACCGTAGTTTTCATATCTAATCAGTCCAAATTTTCTTAAATATGCCCTATTCATTGGTTTTTTACCTCAAATAATATATTTTCATTCATCTTTGGTTGGAATCCTACATTACATTCATTTTCTCATTATCACAACATTTTACACTAATAAATGATGTTTAGGACCACCAGGGGTGCTTCCTGGTATCAAATCTACCATCCATTAACATCTCTACATGTATAAAATGATCTATTCATACCCAAAATCTATATTGTTACCCTAGGTTAACACTTCATCACTACCATGATTGTATCATCCCCATCATGATTGAAAATTATTTCCCTATTCAGCTAATCATTACATAGTCTAACCACCCACCCAATAAATTATTGAAGACATTTAATCATCACATGAAGGAGAGAAAACAAAGAATTATGGTTGGAATAAAAACTAGCTAGCTGATAAATATTCCAAATTTTAGTGAAAAATTCATAAAAAAATATAAATTCATTATGAGGATAATCACACAAAAAATAAAATCAAAACGTTGTATGAGATCAATGAGGAACCCCATGAAGAGTCTTTGTACAAGGGTTTTTTTGAATGAAAACCACATCAGTCAATTCCATAACATCGTATTAATTTAAAATGACATAACCCATTCAATTATAGATAGATTCCATGGAAATGTTTAATAAAGATTAAGGATTTAACATAAGGAAGAATCTATACCTGATGGAGAATCTCCATTAATTCTATTACATTATTTCACCCACGTGATACTATTATCAATTTCATTATAGATTTGACCGTTTTCATCTTATCAGTCATCATAGAAATGAAAAACCATCCCTCTCCTCCTCTTCAATCTTGGGTTAGGCTAATGAAAAAATAATCTGACTCTAAGGGGGCTTCATAATGGGATATATATATACTTATCCAATGGTTTAACAATAATTAAAAAAATTATTCACTTAATTAATACAATAATATTGGGAAATACCCCAAAGTACCAGTGAAAATGCAATTAACACTGATCTTAGGGTAAAATGACAATTTTAGATTCATCCATTGTTGCAATTTCCCTATCTGAGACCTCATGCAGAAGAAAAATCATAATTCTCAAGAACATATGTTTGTAGGATAAAAATAATATTTTTATACATAATATATATTTCTCAAGTCCCTTCTACAAAAGAAATTACATGATGGATTGGGATAGTGATAAACACCACACCTCAAAATCAATGGAGCCATTAGATTATTTTATAATGGTCCTACACAAGGGTAAATTTACCCTTTCACTCCTAGGAAGGTCTTGAGAATAAAAAAGAAAAAAAATCAATATAGGTTTCAATAAATGAAAATATATATTTCTACTTTTTTAGGATTATAGAATAAAATAGTTGAGGGGATGATGCTAGTATATAATGGGTTCCCCTATAAGAGATTTGTTTAGGTGAAATCTATATTTTTCTTTTACTTCTTTTTAATATCAATAATAGTTATCTTCTTTTGTTTTTTCTATTCATGATTCCATCCCTCTCCATCCCACACCATGATCTATAAAATCCATGGTTACATAAAAATAACTCAAGGGTTGGTACCTAGTGGAGAGAATATGGGCCTTGGAATCCTTGATCTTCATTTCTATAAGGTTTTATTCTCATTATTAATGTAGCAGTGAGTGGGAGGGGAAGTGGATCGATTGTTAGAATCTAATATTATTAACATTCTTGATTATGTTATTAATGCTATAAAATCTCTCCACCCTCCCTTTTCTTAGTCATTGATTCATATAGTGGAGCTATGTGGATTGATGGATTAATGAAATACAGTGGATATGGGTGTGGGGACAATGGATGCTTTGATTCAGTGTGTTCACTACCACATCAATATAGAGGAGGTGGAAATAAATATTCATATGAAGGGTTTCCATTTGTGTTTAGTCTTATAATTTAGATACATGGTAGTAATGCATTATTGTTTATGATTTTATAATTATTGGTGTTTAGAACACCAATTGAATAATAAATTTCCCATAAAACCAAACCTTGTCCCATCTCCTTAAAAGATGAAATTTTTTCTTTTTATTTTTTATATTTTCAATTTAAAGATCTTTTTGTAGTCTCCTTAACTTTTATTATTATAAAAAAAATAAAAATATTATTAAGAGTGGAGATAAGTCTGTGTTCAGTCTTAGGTCCTCATGATACAAACCTATGGTATGATCCTAAACTATATTCATAGAGTATTTTAAATTATAATTTCCGATTCCCTATACAATCAGTCTATAAATTTTTTATCCATTTATAAGGATCCTAACATACACTCTCTTTCTTGTTTCACCTTGTAAATTATTTTTCCTACTATCTCTCTCTATCTCTCCATTTCATGTTTTGTTTATTTAAGCAGAACACACACAGTCCAATGGATTTCAAAAACACATCTCCAATATAAGGATCATCATGGGATGTTCTTAAATGTATGGTTAATCATCTATTAATAAATTACTATAACAATAAATAACTTGATCAATTGCTATAATAAAAATAAACTAGAGCATTATAATGGGAGAAGAATGCCTACAACCCTTAATTAATAACCATTTCAGATAGGTTGTAAGTCAAGGATACAACAATGAGTACTCATTTACCTCATACTTATAAGAAATAAGTGCATGAACTGATGAATTTTATAAAGAGAAGGGAAAAAGACTCACTAGAAATGAAATGAAAAATATGAAGGATAAGATAGTTCTGATAAATAAATCCATCCAATAGATGATGAGGAAAAGGGATATGGTGGAATTAATTGAATTACCTCTTATAGATGAAGAGTAAATCATGGAAATAGAAGGAAAAATATAAAATTTTAAATGGACCATTATGTGTGATCTTCCAAAAATAGTTTCATGAACCAAATAATTCAATAGTGGAGACATTAGTGAGAAGAGTGTCCATATTAGATGAGTATTAAAAAGATATTTTATAAGATTATACATAATAGTAACCTAATATATTCAAAAAGGATGTTATATCTCAACTCTATTATATTTTTAATGAACAATGAGACTCTATACTGGAGGTGTTTTCCTTTGAATAAAATATTGATGAGCCACTACCCTATATAATCTCACTTGATATTCTGGAGTTACTGAACAAAGAAGACTTATTTAAAGTTGATCCCATTGATGGAAATTACTTAGACATGAACTAATTTTCTTTAATTATTTCTTAATGTATTATAAAAACTGATACCCTTTGTTTCAAAATCATAGACTGAGTACTATTCATACATTCCTTTGAAAAATTACATAAAGAGGCCATTAATATTGACGTGGTATTATTAGAAGAACCTTTAGAGATAACCGTTGAAGATATCACTCAAGAATACAAAGAATATAACATATATTAATGCAAATAAATATAATTTGAGGACCTCGATGTCATTACTCTACCCCTATGGACTAAAAATTTACTGATGATCTAAAAAGGTAGGTGGAAGCACTAAAGTACACTACCAATTGAGACCTAAATAAAAATATTGTGATATGAAGTCATGGAAAAACTAGGACGAGGTGGTTAGAATAACTAAAACCATATCATATATTAGATGATGGATGGATCATATGATAATTTGTTGATGGAAATATTAAATCAGTACCCACTTGGGGGTTTAAACCAAGACACTATTTTACCTTCTCTTTCAATTTTTTTTATTTTACATAAAGTCTTGATTTAGTTGCTTCTCCTTATAGGTTTTTTCCAGGAGGGTAGAAACATTAAGAAAATAAAAGATCAAATTAAAGATACCAACCCAAAATAATCATTCGGTTGATTCATTTTTCCCTAATTTTGTTGCTTCCTAATGAAAATTATGAGCTCTTAATTCATATCATCATATTTTTTTAGTTTAATTGGGGCCGTTAATGGATAAATGTGGGGGAATTATAGTACCAAAATGTGTTATTTTTTTATATTGGGTTTATTATATTATTTAATTATACTTTTTAGGGTTATATATATATATCATTTTTTTATTTTTATGTGAGAATAGAAATTTATTGAACATTTTTTTCATTTTTAGACCATTGAGTTCACTGTGACAATGTTATTGAATTTAAAATATAAAAATCAAATAATTTTTGATATTTTATTATTCCCTAATTAATTTTGATCATTCAATAATTTTTTCATCCTTGATCTACCCATGTATTTAACATATTATCCAATGATTACCTTTTTCCACCAGAGTGGTTCCTAATTTTTTTTTGAAATATTTTTAAATTTACATATGTAATGAGAGATTGAGATGTGATTCATAATCTAAAACCAAATTTGGAGGATTTTTTAAAATTATATGCATTTTGGTATGCATGAAATTATTAATTCAATTTTTAATATTTTATGCCCTTTTATCACTATTTGGATCCCACCATATATATTAACCTCCATCTGATGAGATTTAGAGACCATGAATGACATTATAGGAGCTAAATTAGAATCCATATCCCTCCCCACCTATAACTCCTTGACCCTCATTACCCAGAGTTGGTGTATTATTACATAACATTGACATGATTACAAGGGATAATGTCCCGAAAGATGGATTAGTTTATTATACTTGGAATCACAAGATATATTCATAAGTTTCAGATTACATTATAAAATGAAAAAACTACAACATTGTGCCTCCTTTTAAAAGACTCATATCCCTTAGCCTATTCCTATAGGTCAATCATAATATACTTATTCGTATCCTGGGAAAAATAAAACTTAATAAAGGGGTGAGCTCAAATGCTTAGTAAGGATAACAATATAGAAGAAACTATCATAAATAATCATAAACATTTAATGAAATATATAAGACTAAAAATTCATCCTTTTAAACTTAAACTTCAGCATAATATGGAAGAGATAAATGAAATAATTCCATTTAATTATTCACATGGATATTCTAGTAGTATAATAATCACATCTAATATCAATAGATAATTTTATAATGATTGAATATATAATGACGAATATCATAACCACATAGTCAAGGCCTCATTCCAAGACTACAAATAACAATTTTGTCAAGGCCATGTGCCAAGACATTAGTTTGCCTCATGAAACCTACTGATTCATTGAGGGGCTATAGTGGGCCCCAATTGTAACTTACTAAGTCCAATACAGTCCTCATATGAAAATTGTGAAACAAAATCTAAACATTCGTATTAAGACTAGCATACAAAATGTCAATACTTTAACCACAAACCATGAATGGTATAAAAATATCACATCCTCAGTCAGACATAACTCATTCAATACAATATAGAATATTGTATTATAATAAATCAACCTCAATCAAGAATAAAATACAATGAAGGATATTGACATAGTTGAAAATAATCAGTAAAATTATTTGAGAGAAATATCCCCTTTTCTTGAAATCATTTAATAGTCACTCTATTTATCAAAGAAGTCATTTAAAAAATATTTTTGAATCAAAGTGTCCCATACCACTTTAAAAATGAATATTAATTTTAAAACATTCAATTAAATATAAAAAATCCTTTAAAACATTTTTAAAACATGTACATTAATGAGAAATATATAGAAGAATAAATCTATAAAACATTTAAAACAATATTTTAGTTAAAGAGTTCCTAACCAAATGAAATATGCTTAAATACACACAATTATGGAATAAAATTAATCAGAAAATTATAATATCATGATAATAACGGGATTCATGATATAATATGTCAAAGACAATATATACACCATATAGATGTGAATTGGATCATTACAATAAAAAAGTCTCAATGGAATGTTAATTGAGACAAAATCCCTTGTAAAGACGATATCCTTAGATTAAGGATAAATCAATGACATAATTATGTGTAAAAAATATAAATACATCCAATATTATTGGATATTCAGTGTAAGTCAATCATAGTACTTTCACACATATTCATGTAATAACAAAACCAATGGCTTGGATGTTTAACTCAATGAATGGAAATTGAGTTAAAAATGCCCTTATTAATTTCATATAAAGGAATTGATAATTTATCAATGGAGTGATTATGTGTATAAAATATATATCCACACTAAGGGATGTTTACATTACTACATAAACAAATAAATAGTTATTTATCACATAATGTAGGAGTAAAATAATCAATGAAGTGTGCGTAAAACCCAATGAGTGGAAAATGAAATTATAAATTCCCTTACTAATTTGGTAACATACAAAACATACACCCCATGAAAGAAGGATCATAAAATGATGATTTAAATACCCATAAATTAATTTTTTTACACAAAGAATACAATCATGGGTAGTACATACACCACACAAAATGAAATTGTGGAAAATATAGCATGAATCTCATGAGAATAAAAGTGAGATAAAAACCCCTTTCCTTAAAATTTCCCTTAGTTTAGGGTCAGTTAAACTCATTTATAAGGGTTAAATAATTGTTATTAAATTATAAAATAACCATATACATAAATATGATATCATATATGATCTTATAATATTGCTTTGTTAATGATATTTCAGTAGTATAATTGTTTTTGGTGTTAACTAATTCATTTTACTTTATATGTTTTGTTAAGTAAGTCATGTTTGTTATGTATTTTATGTATTTGATTCATATCTTGAATTATATTAAGTTCTAAAAAAATATTTTTAATCATCAAATGAAAATTATTCTTGAATGGTTACGATGGGGAATAAAATCTCATCACGTCATGGAGACGGTAAGTCGTACGTACACATGAGCGACAATATCATTATATAAGTGGTGAAATAGTATCTAATTGGATGGTATATTATATATACAGAATAATTAACATGTTATATTTTTTATTTACAACAATTATACTCATTATTATTCCCATATACATAATCTAGCATCGAATAACAAACTACACCACAACGTGGAGACTGTAAGCCGTATGTGCACGGATGATGACTTTTTCATTCATAGGATAGATAGAATAATGAATATGGTTTTAACATATTTATAATAACATCTAATTATGTATAAGGTACTAGAGTTATTATTTTATTATGGAAATTAAAAATAAAGAGGATGCGGAAGAAAAAAGGACTTTGATAGAGGTGATGAAGTAATTACCTCTTCTTCGGGCTCTTCCTTTTGATTTGACCAAAAGGGATCCTTAAGTTGACTTTATAATCAAATTAATGCCTCTAGGTTTACTTGAGGGTAGTTGGGAGGATATTTGATCAGGTTTTGGCAGAGAAAAAAGGATTTGGAGGTGTTAAATTAAGAGAAAGTGAAGTACCCTTTTATAAGGGAGGTGAGGGTTACTTTAGAAAAAACTTGAAATATTATTTTATTATAAACTAATTTTAGGTTTATAATGGATAAAAATGGATTTGTTTGGATTATAAGGTGGGTATGGGTCTAAAAGGTCAAAATCAATAGGTTTTAGACATGTTTAGGTCACCATATTAACCTTATCTTTTAGGTTTAACTCTTATTTAAATAGTTTAACATTTACCATGACTTCTTGTATTTTTATATTACATGGTTAGTAAACTTACTAAAAAATACAAAGAGAACCTAAAGTGGTTCTTTAATGACATATATATCATTATATTAGTCCTTTGGATGGAACTTAGATTTTTAGGACTATTATATAATATAATATAATATTATTTGTTTTAAAAACTCATTTATGACAATTTTGACAGTATTTTGTATTTGGTTTTTTTGAAAGTCATAAAAACTTTTTTACTTAGAAAAAAAACATTTAATCAACCCTAATATTTAATATTAAAATATAAAATTCGTGGATGGAATAAAAAATTCAATTTACATTTATTTTAATATTTATAATATCAGTTATTTTAATCTTTCATTAATAAGGTAATTACTGCATCATCATTGTGTCATACATAAATTTCATTATTTAATATCTAAAAATTATAAATAAAAAATCAAGATTTATGAAATATTTTTTTATGTATAATGAATATTTATAGTCGAATTTATCTTATGTATAACCCTGTATTAAAAATGTTCTAGTTAATAAAATTTGAATTTAACACTTTTAACTCTTATTTAAATAAAATATAATAAATTTCCAAATCTAATCCAAGTGAATAAAAAAATATCATATTTCTATCCTATGGTTTATTTTGGTCCATATACAATTATATAATAAAATTAGGACATGTGTTAGGGTAATTATAATATCATTTTTAACTTTAATTACCCAATTTACTTTTAGTCGTGGTAAATAAAATTCAAAAGTTACAACTCATCAAAAATCATTTTCAACATATTGAACAAAATTTTACTTAATTATGTCAACAATGTCTTTAAGAATTTTGAAATTCAATTCACAGAAGCGATAAAATTAAGTTTTATGCAAATTTGCAAATGTACTTAGAAGGTGGGTAAAAGACGGTAGAAAGTTCAATTCAATTTTATATATCTAATATTATTATAAAATTAATTTTGTGAATTATATTATACTAATATAATTATTGTGTATCTATTTTGACATTAAAATAAATTTAAATTAAAAATAATTATTTAAATAAAAAGTCAACTTTAAACAATACCACAATGTTTTTCACTATTCACCAAAAATTGAAAGTTATTAGAAAAATACCCAAAATTCACCCAAAAATAATTTTGATATTCCAAATTCATAAATTATTTATATTTTACCAAATTCAAAACATATATGTTGTATTACTAAATTAAAAAAAATCCCGTTGTCAAAACCAGAATGCGGGTTTTTGAGAAGTAAAAACTATCAAAAGATTGATATGTGTTTATGTCCAATATAAATGTAAAATTACTTCTAATGAAAAACATTGGATTAAATTATAAAAATATAATCTAATTTGTTTAAAAGCCTTTCAAATTTATAATTTATCACTATAAATTATTTTGATCAAAAAAGTTGTTTTCAATTAGAATTTAGTATTTTTCACTATTCATCAAAATATGAAAGTTATGAGAAAAGAATCAAAATTTTAAACAAAGAAAAATTTTATACCCCACTTCTAAAGAAGAAGTTTATTTTGTCAAATTGAATATTTAAAAGTGTCAAATATTGTATTCAAAAAGGGTTTTCCATTAAAAGGCAGTAAAATTTCATTTTTGGAAAAATACTTCTTTTTCTGAAAAATTGAATTTATTCTTATATTATGACTAAAAAACACATAATATGGTTTCTAAAATTATATGGAATATATAATATTCAAAATTTAGTTAATAATATTCCTAATAGATTTTTTAATGACTAGTTTGGTAAGTCACGGTGTGCTCGAACTCGGTGTTGTGTGTAGCCAAATGTATTGAATTATTTTGAAGAAAATAACTTACTATGAAATCTTGGGGTCTTAAATTCTTCCCCCCTTTTTAAAAATTTGTCCTCATAATTTTAAAATTGGGCTTTGGAACTTCATTGAAAGTCCCACTTCAGAAAAAGAGTCAATTAAACTATCACTTTAAAAGAAAGAAAGAGAAGTACACATGTCACCTGAGATAAACCATACTATGATTCCATGTAGGAAAACATGGATACCGAAGATTAAATATGTTTCAAGTTATGATAGAGAGTGATAGAAAACATGATTAGGATAAATTTAACCACAAGAAAACCACAAACTTGTGATGGTTTAAATAGTTATTAGTTTCCTAGTAGGAAAAGTAGACGGACAACAATTTTTGTTTTAAGTTCCATTTAATAATGTTAAGGAATTTATTTACGAGATTGACTAAGAACAGAAAGATATATACTTACTTTTCAAGTATAGTTTCATCCTTTAATAAATTACTACCACTAACTCATCTTTTCTCCAAACAAGGATTATTCATGATTACATGGTCACACCTGAAGTGCTAGAATGAACTTCTATAGAATCACATAATCCAAAAAGGATGAACTATGTATTTACCTTATCTTTAAAGATTAACCAAAACAAAAATGCATAGTACAAGATCATATGATCCCCAAAATGGATAATCCTTTATAGAAATAAATACTAATCTTAGTTTTGAAAATTAAACAATCAATACCCAAAGTTCAATAAAGACCATTAAATAAACAGTTTCCCTTAAAATACTTCAATATAATACAAACTAAGATTGAAACCAAAAAATAAAATTAATTTAATCACATAGTATTTCATAGTAAATCTTAACATTTATCTCCAAACAAGATCAATTACTCTTAAAGTCTCATACTGATGTGTAATTAACCAAATAAAATATTCTATATGATAGGATAATCATTTCCATTAATCACCATAATATTTACAAAAAACATAAATTATTCAAAATAAAAAATCCACCATCACTCTTCAAATGAAATCCCATAGTAATCTATTTTCTTAAGGCATATAGTGTTCCCAACAGAGCGAACATCTTCCAAAATAACATTTATCACATAATCACCATATAATTTTTCTATACTAAGGATATCCATTTAATAAAACATAATATCTCAAATCAACTTATTATTTATGAATAAAATCATTTAACTAAAAACAATTAGTCACACTAACCTGCGACTTCACGTAGTCTAGTGGTAGGTGATAAATCCCAGTCGCACTTTGGTTGTGGGTTCGATTCCCACAGCTTTGTCTGACGGTACCGATTGTCAAACGGTCTGCGTGTTGTCCTTTTTGAAAAAATATATTTTATAAAATTCCCCAAATGAGATAAATTTCTGAAAATAAACATAACATAATTTAGCAACAAATGTTATCTCATACGTCACATTTTCATCCCAAAAATTAATAACCTGTAATTTCCTCAAACTCAGGGTTCATATAAACCCAAATGGTTATTTAAAACTATATCCAAAAAAGAAAATATAATTCTTCCTTAAATAGCATTTTCACATAACAAAATGTAGGGTTACACATATAAGAGATAATTCTTTCAAATTAATCCCATCAATAAAGAGAATTTATAATTTTAAACATTTCTCCATCTATTTATTCCCACATAGGTTCTTCCTTGACCTAGTCGTTATCTCAAAGAATAGGTCTTTGACTTGGGTAATACCTAGGTACCCAACATTTATGACAAATGACCACAAATGGATTCTTAGGATCATATTTATTTTCTTCCATAATACAATTCATTTTTCTTTGGAAATTATTTACTTTATGTCCTTTATTCCCACACATAAAATATTTCTTTGTTCCATTGAGACACTATACTAGGTGTCTCTTTCCACATTTATTTCATGATGGAAATTGATCTTTATTTTATCCATGGTCTCCACTACTTGAGCTCTTATCATTCTTGGGATTTATCTTCTTTATTGAGTTTTGGACTTGGTTAATGTATATATTATTGATCATATTTTTGGAAACCTGCTTTAGAATGAACAAGATATATTTTAAGCCTATCAACATTCCATTTAGTTTCTCATTTCCACCATCATTCCCACATTGTACATCATGTTTAATGTTACTATGAATTCCTTGGAATCCATCAATTGTCTAAAACCAGAAAGCATAGTGTGAGTAAAAATAGTCATAAAATCATTTAGAGAATATCATGACACCTTATTTTCAATCTAAAACACCTTAGGATTAATCAAGGTTATTTATTCTCATATTATATTAAAATCATTCAAATCAGTTTGTAAAGAAAATGTGAATTATCCTGAGAATGTCCCCCATGACTGTCGTAACCAAGAGTGCAGTAAGGCCCGTTTTCGTGCACCCGTTCTCATTTGAGTATAGATCAAAGCATTGTTATTGGGTTTTACCCTTAGATACATATGTGCCAGAGCCTCCTCTACCTTCTCGTATCTATATAGGGTTTTATTGCATGGAAAATTTATAAAATATCTAGATTAGTCTAATTTTAGGAAGTTCTTCTATACTAATTCCTAAAGTTTATCTTAGGGGAATGTTCTCTAATTAGTGTTCTTCTAAATCTAGTTTCAAAGATTTATACTAAACTTTGTTTGATACCAACTGTAATTCCTTGACCCTAGTTACCCAGAGTTGGTGCATTATTACATAACATTGGATTGATCATAAGGGATAAAGTCCTGAAACACCGATCAATTTAGTATCCTTGTAAGTACTACATAAATACATAAGTTTTACATTACATTATAAAATAGAAAAACTACAACATTGGGTCTCTTTTTAACACACTCATATCTCTTAGGCTATTCTGTAGTTCAATCATAATGTACTTCTTCATATCCTAGAAAAAATAAAACATAAGAAATGGGTGAGCTCAAATGCTCAGTAAGGATAACAATATAGCAGAAACTATCTTAAATAAGCATAAACATTTAAGTAAGTGTATATGACTAATACACAAGCTTTTTAAACTTAAACATCAGTATAATATGGCAGATATAAATCAAATAATTCTATTTACTGATTCACATGGATATTCTACTAGTCAAATAATCACATGTAATATTAATAGCTAATTTCATAATGATGTAATGCATAATCTCAGACATCATTAACACAAATTCAAGGCATCATGCCAAGAATACAAATAATAATTTTTTCAAGGCCTTGTTCCAAGACACTAGTTTGTCTTATTAGACCTACTAATGCATTGAGGGGCTATAGTGGGCCCCTCTCATAACTTTATACATCCAATTCATTCCTCATATAAAAATTGTGAAACAAAATCTTAACATTCTTATTAAAACTAGCATACAAAATGTCAATACTTTAACCACACACCCTGAATGGTATAAAAATAACACATCCATAGTCAAACATAACTCTTTCAATAAAATATAGAAGATTGTATTATAATAAATCTTCCTTAATAAAAAATAACATATAATGAAGGATATTGACATAGATGAAAATAATCAGTAAAACTATTTGAGAGAAATATTCCCTTTTCATGAAAACATGTAATGGACAAGACCTCTCCGGTTTATTACTTTGTGAAAATGTGGTGTTAGAGGCATTCCAGGAGGTCAAGGAAACTTATCCCCAAATCTTTTCCAAAATCTTCCTTTCCAGTGAACCGTTTGAACAGTAGACATTTGTGAATTTTAACGTCACGTTATGTCTTTAGGTACTTTTGATGTTTCTAACTAACCTTGTTTTAGAGTAGTGTCTTGGGGGGTTCATTTGGATGAATCTTTAAGGAAAACTAAAGGGCAGTAGCTTTCGCATGGGCTGCGCATGGTTTGTCTAAACCATGTGGCCATACCGTGCATAGTTAATGTTGGAGGTAGTGGCTAACGCACGATTAGCAAACAATTTGTCTAACCATGTGGCCTAACCGTGTGAGGAGTGTTGACGAGGTAGTAGAGACTTCACGGTTAGAACACAGTTTGTCTAACCATGTGAGAAAACTGTGCGGGAACTTAAATTAGATCCTAAAATTATGGATCTCAACCGTTGCACCTATAACATGCTCATTTAAGCTTTTAATCGTCCATAACTCGGGATTAACCTCCCTTGAAGGTAGGAGAGCCTCTCTAAAGAATTTTTGAGGAGATCCAAAGGCTTCTCTTGGCGAATCAAAGGCGGTTTCTTGAGGTATGTGATCGTTCCTGTTTGGTTTCCTAGATCTACTTAGATCTACTTCTCCTCTTCTCTCAGTTTCTTAGATCTATGCCTGTTATGGGTAGATCTAAGTGTGTGGTTGCCAAATATGCTGAGATTTGGTCTTTGTTGTGTTAAGAGAAGAGATCTAAGGTAGATTCTTGGAGAATCAACCTGACTTTTTTGTGTGTTCTTCATTGTTGGGGTTTTCATCAAAAACCATTGAGGTAGGGGATTCATTGCATGTCTTTATTTTACATGAAACTGTATTGTTAGCATGTTTAATACCACTGGATGAAAATGGAATTTACAAAATAAATATTTTTAACTGGATAAAGAAATTGTATCCATCGTATGTTATTGCCTATTGTTTTTATAGATAGTGTGTTTTCTATGCTTTCTTTACTTAGCAGTTGTTCTTGATAGAAATCGGTAATGAACGTAAACCGAGCTTAATTGATAATTGTTTGGATAAAGGTAAAGAGGAAGGAAAACGAATCTGGTTCTTTTTGTAATTTGATGATAATAAAATTGGCGTAGTAAGAATGTTTAATCTTTTGTGATAGCTTACTAGTTAGGTTTCCCGATGTTGGAACCAACATATTATAAATCTATTAATTCAAGATGGATTAAATAATTTGATTGTTTGATAATTCCTTGAAGGGTTCTGAGTGACACACTTGTTTGTTAAAGGTCCATAGCCCAATTGATGTGATGGTTGTTTTTCTTACTTCTTGGGTTGAGACGTGACCCTCAAAGGGGTGTTGTGATATGTGGGGGAATAGAGGCCTTTTGGTTGTGGCAGAAGATGACACCTAGAGTGGTGAGATTCATTGGTTTATGCATGTGGGTGTAAGGGAGGACACTAGTGATGATGGAGTGGGATGGATGTGATTGTTTGATTCTTGTTAGATCTGTGGTTGTTTATCTGCTTTACTTTTCCCCACTTCTCAAGGTAGCTGGTATTGCTTACCCTTCTTCCGAAAGAGGCAAAGACGCGCGGGGTATGCCACATGATTTCTGATTTTAGCTTCTCAAGGGAGAATGGGTCTATGCTCTTCCTATAGGCGGAAAAGACTCAACGGGTAGTACATCTACTCACAGTGTTGATCCCCTTTGTGTTAGTAGGATATAATGCTTTTCTAGAATTCCTAGGAATATGGTAAAGTGCTTCTGTAATGAAGATTTGAATAAATGGTGTTAACCCATGGGGTTGGAGTTCGCTAGAACATAATGATGAGGTTGTAATTTTTAAAGAAATAGTGAATTTTGGGTGTGATGTTAATGAGATTTAATATGGAATTGTTCATGGTTAATTAATGTTTAAAGAATTAATTAACATACAGTGGAACTGATAAAAAGGGAATGAAGTAATCTAATAAATCTCTTTAAATGGTTGTGTGATTATAGGAAACCAATTATTAGGAGTAGCAGCCCGGAGACTGAGAGATGTTAGCTGGAGTTGTGCCTAAGACTAGGTAATTCCCTTAGTGTGGTTGTGAGTTATAGTACATTCTATAATTTTTGTGTTTTAATATGCTACTCCACCCTGTCAGTAAGGGAAACTGACACCCTGGGGATTCTGAGCCGTGGGGGGTGTTTTCCCCAACATTCCGATGGGTGGGTGAATGGATGACTACCCCTTTGTCCCCACTCTCTTCTCTTGGTAGGTACTTGTGCTGGTAGGCACAGTGGTTAGTTTTCCCCATATATGTGTGTAGAGGGCTATAATGGCATTTGGTTATTCATATACATATATTCTGGATATAGTATCCTATGGACTACAATAGGTGTAAAATGTATAGTTTGTGATGGATTGAGGTTCCTTACTCGGTGTATGGGTTTTAATGGCTTGAGGTATAATACACGACGTATGATACATGTTGTGCGAGCTGTGGAGGATCCCAGAAACTACCTGGTTACTTTTGGTTGTAAGGATGGTGTGGTGCTTTGCCCAAGTGTCTGTGGGAAAGACATTGTGTTGCATGAGGTGCACATTGTGGTGCTTCGCCCAGGTGTCTGCGGGAAAGCCTTTTTGGAGAGAGATGCTTAGGGTGTGCGATGTTGGCGCAAAGTGGCATACCAGTTGGGAAGTAGTAGTGGGTTGCCCTTGATATTATTTATTATATGATATATTCTTGTATGAAATACTTGGTGAGAGTATCCATGGTGAGGTTGGGAACTTAGTATTCTTGTTTAGGTGAAAAGTTAGTTTCACTTGTTGTTCACTGTGCATTAGCATGCTTTCTTTAATTTTGCATGAGAGGCTTTGGGGAGGATCCTACTGAGTATACTGTTATACTCACCCTATGTATATATAACCTATTTTTAGGTCACTTGGTGCAGGTTGGATATCAAGCTGGTTTCTACCAACTTGGGGTTGCAGGAGCTATTCGGGCTTGTGGTTGGTGCTATTTTTACTTTCTTTTTGGTACTTGTAGTTTTTCCCCTTTCAGTTGTAGTAATTTTTCATGGAATTTCATATGTTCATTTGGGTTTATTTTATATTTATGTTATGAGTTGGAGTTGGTTGGTGTCTATCATATCTCTCTCTTCTGCATGTGTTCTATTAGAGGGTAATGCCTCCCATTTGTGTGTTTATTATACCCTCGGTGCTAGTCACCAAACCGGGGGCTACTGTAGGAGGGACTTGGGGGTCATTATCTCCCTTTTCAATTTTCTAACCTAGGAGGGGTACAATTTGTGGGGAGGGGGTCATGACAGAGTGGTATCAGAGGTCTGGTTGGGGGATAGGAAGGAGTTTGGAGTTAGGCACATGTGAGGTTTCATGGGTTGGTAGGGCGACAGTGTCATTTATGTTTAGCAAGTGAGTTAAAAACTGGATACCGACTGAGACATAGGAATTTAGGGACCCCTATGATCTGATGTAAGGACCTTTATGTTTAAAATGGCTAATAAACAAGGTGATACTAGTTTCAGGGTAGAGACCTAAGAAAGGATCATGCATCATTCTTCTTTGTGCCTTTGTTTGAATGGGTAGACCATTGGAAAGGTTAACCAAAAATCAATAAAATAAAAAAAATTAGTTAATTAATGTTGAATCTTACATATTCTAGGTTTAGGAGATATAACAGTTTGTTATTTTATAGGTATGGATCCCGGTCAACGTCCTCATTAGGTTTGCGCAGAAAATGTCAAGCAGGCTGTTCCAGCAGGTCGCCGCAGTGTAGAGGTTGACGACGATGACACTTGGAGGAAGACACTCCGATAGTTTCAGTGCCATAGTCTGCAGAAGTACGAGGGATCCGTTTCAGATGTAGTCCTAGAAGATTAGTTGGAGGAGTTCGAGGTAGGCTTCAGTTTGATCCGGGCTCGGAAGGAGCACTGTGTGTCCTTAGCTGTAACAATTCTACGTGGAACAGTGAGGAATTGGTAGTTCTTGTTCCTCGGTGATCATGAGGAGTTAGCGATCTCATGGGAGGAGTCCCGAGATAGGTTTAGAGTCAAGTTTATTTCGTCGACTGCGAATAAATCTAGTCGTCAGGAGCTTCTAACCCTTCGACAGGGAGCTCCAATTTTCGAGAGTTTGGAATCTGTTTCAAAAACCCTTTACGATATGCTTCGGACCTACTACCAGATGAGGAGGCCAGGGTGAGGCATTTCAAGGAGTATTTGCATCTAGAGATCCAGCGCCTGGTCACCCCATTTATGCTAAAGACATATCTTGAGGTGCTAGTGAGGGAAAAGGTTGTCGAGAGGACTTTGGCTAAAACCAGATCATCATGAGAGGTAAACCGGCATGATTCCTCATGAAGCAAAGCTGTGGACTAGGGTTCTTGGTGTTCCAGGCAGAAGAGTTTCTGCTCAAATGGGGGTAGGTCCCAGCCCTTCACATCTCGTTCCTCCAGAGGAAGCAACTCTCAGGACTATGCCAAGGGATCAGGCGCTTGTTTTTCTTATGGTGGTCTTGGTTATCAGAAGCAGGAGTGTCCGACCTTTCAGAGAAGTCATCGTGCGCTAGGTGCTACGCTCTAGGTTCCTCATTTGAGGTAGTTCCAGCTGAGGAAGTAGAAACCAGTTTCCCAGCTTTAGATCACCAGTGGGTAGATGGGGTAGGCAGAGGACAGACCCATGACGCTCCCCGTCCTTAGAGAGAAGAGTACGACCATGGTGGGTGTCATCATTAGGGTTAGAGAGGCCGTGAAGGAGGTCATGGTCAGCTTCATGCTCTAGATTTTCCAGCTCTAGACGATCCAGATGTCGTTCGTGGTACCCTTTGCTTGTTTTCTACCTTTGTGTATGCCTTGTTTGATTCAGGAGCGTCACACTCCTTCATATCACCTACCCTTGTCCATGCTTTGGGACTTGAGGTAGAGAGGCTTCCAGTGCCCTTGGCGTTGACTACGCCAGTTGGAGGTTGGGCTGACTTGTTTGAAGTATGTTGAGACTGTGATCTAGTGTTGGGGTAACACCACTCTTGGGAATATTTCCTATGTTTACTAATACAACCATATGATTTCATCCTCAGCATGGATTGGTTGTATTCAGTTCAAGAAATCGTGGATTGCTTCACGAAGAAGGTTGTTTTCATTGGTGCGGATGGAGATCCAGTGGTTTTTGTTGGTGAGTGAGATCATTGGATGGGTCATACGCGCATTCCATCCATATCATCCATGATGGCTGAGATGATGCTGAGTTCTTCAAAGGTTCAGCAGTTGGTGTTCCCTAGGGTGGTAGAAGAGTACCCTGATGTCTTCCCAGAAGAGGTTGTAGAATTACCCCCTTGACAAGAGATTGAGTTCGGGATCAAGCTACAACCAAGAGTGTCTCCTATATCTATGTATCCATGTAGTATGGCCCCTTATGAGTTACGAGAACTTAATATACAGTTTGATGGTCTGTTAAAGTACAATTTTGTTCGGCCAAGTGTGTCACCGTGGGGTGCACCTGTTTGGTTTATGAAGAAGGCTGATGACAGTTTGCAGTTGTGTTTCGATTATCGTCACTTAAACAAAGTGAAAATAAAGAATCTCTGTCCTCTTCCGTGGATTGATGACTTATTTGATCCACTTAAGGGTGCAAGTTGGTTCTCAAATATCGAATTACGGTTATGATATCATCAGATTCCTGTAAATGATGAGGATATCCCAAAGACTGCTTTCCATTGTCATCATGGGCATTTTGAGTTCATTTTAATGTTGTTCGGCATGACGAATGCTTCAAATATGTTCATGGGATTGATGAATGCTGTGTCTTGTGAGTTCATGGACAAGTTTGTGGTGGTTTTCATCGACGACATCCTTGTGTACTTCATGTCTGAAGAGAAGCATGCATAGCATCTACAAGCCATTTTTTGGAGTTCTTCGCCAACATCAACTATACGGAAAGTTGTCGAAGTGTGATTTTTGGGATCGAGAAGTCCATTTCTTGGGGCATGTTGTGTCGCAACAGGGAGTAGCTATAGATCCATCGATGATAGAAGCAGTAGTGTCTTGGGTAGCCCCCAAGATAGTGTCAGAGGTGTGAAGTTTACTTGGTCTCACGACCTACTATAGGAGGTTCTTCGCCAATTTTTCATGATTTACTACTCCATTGACATATTTGACTAGGAATTATTAGGCATTAATATGAACTAATCAGTGTCATGCTGCTTTCGAGTATCTAAAGGAGAAGTTAGTAAGTGCTCCAGTCCTTTGTCTTCCAGCTGAGGAGGTTCAGTTTGATGTTTTCTGCGATGCTTCCCATCTGGGGTTAGGCTGTGTTATCATGCAGCAGAGGTCAGTTGTTTCTTATGGATCTTGGTAGTTATGTCCCCATGAATGAAACAATTCCACCCCTGATCTTGACTTTGCGGCTGTGGTGTTTTCTCTGAAGTTGTGCAGATATTACCTCATTGGTGAGTGCTTTGTGGTTTACACTGATCATTTGAGTTTGAAGTATGTTTTCTCCCAGTGTGACTTGAACTTGTGAAAACATCAGGGGATGGAGTTCTTGCAGGAATACGACTTCAAAATATAATATAAACCTGGAAATGGGAATGTTGTAGCTGATGCGCTGAGCCGAATGTCACGTAGTGATGCTGTGTGTGAATCTGATGATTCATGGAGATTAATGGAAGAACTTTCAGCATTACATCTTGATATGGGAGAAGTTGGGGGTATATTATGTCTTTTTCAGATGATGGTATAGTCATCCCTGATGCAGAATGTGGAAGAGTCCCAGTTGGGAGATCTAGAGGTGGAATTCTGGAGAGACCGAGTTGTTTGTGGTGAGGCCCCTAATGGTTGGACTGAAGATGAACAACACCGAGTGTTGTATCATGAAAGGATTTTTGTTCCTTTAATGATGCAAGATATAGTCCTCAGATAGTTCCATAGTTCACCTTTAGCAGTATATCCTGGCTTGACAAAGATTTACTGATCCTTGAGGAGTCAGTTTTTGTGGCCTGGGCTGAAACGTGCGGTTGCAGAGTGTGTGTCTTGATGTTTAGTCTGTCAGAAGGTGAAGTCCAAACACCGTGTTCCTGGTGGTCTTCTCCAGCCATTAGAGATTCCTCAGTGGAAGTGGGAGGAAATCCCAATGGGATTTGTTACTGGTTTATCTCAAGCTCCGGGAGTACTTGATGCTATTTGGGTGGTAGTGGATCATTTAACAAAATCGTCCCACTTCATAGCGATCAAGGAGTCATGCTCAGAGGGCGTTTTGTCAAGGTAGTATCTAGAGGATGTAGTGAGACTTCATGGAGTCCCTAGGATGATCATTTGTGATAGAGATCATCATTTTACCTCCAGGGTGTGGAGAGGTCTCCAACATGATTTCGGTTCTCAACTATGACATAACACTGCTTTTCATCCTCAAACGGATGGTCAGATAGAGCAAACCATCCTGACTCTTGAAGACCTGTTACGCTCTTGTGTTCTTGATTTTGTAGGTTCATGGATGAGGCACTTACACTTGCTGGAGTTCGCTTACAATAATAGTTTTCACTCCACCATCGGTATGGCACCATTTGAAGCCTTGTATGGCCGACCTTTCAATTCTCCGTTGTGCTGGACTGGGGTTGGAGAGTCAGCAATTATCAAACCGAAACTAGTGCAGAATACAACAGAGATGGTCTAGGTGATTTGTGAGAGGATGAAGATAGTGTAGGATCAATAGAAATCATATGCTGATCAAAGGTGGTTACCCTTGGAGTTAAATGTTGGGGATCATGTGTTTCTGAAGGTGACTCCCCGTCATGGGCAACGAAGGTTTGGTCATGGGAGTAAGATTTCTCCCCAGATTGTTGGGCCTTCTAAGGTGTTATCTTGTGTTGGAGTTGTGGCGTATCGAGTTGAACTTCGCCCACAGATGAGTCAGATACATGATGTTTTCCATGCATCACAGCTCCATCATTATCTTCATGATGACTCTCACATCATCGATTGGGGATATATCAATGTGGATGATGATGTGACTTTTGAGGAGGGACCTGTGGAGATCCAAGACCACAAGGAGAAGGTGTTGTGTGAGCTTTCTATTCCTTTAGTTCTTGTCTTGTGGTGACACGGTGACTTGGAGGATAGTACTTGGGAACGTGATCCATAGATACGTTCTCAGTACCCAGAGTTATTTTATGTTTAACACTTTTCTTGTATCACTGTTACTTATATGGTTATGAAACTTTCATGTCTATGAGATGGATCCCTTTGTTCCATTTATGGCCTGCTCTCTTTTGAGAGGTATCTCGATGGGTGGTTGTTCCAACCCTATTTTGTTTTCACTTTATGGGGGTTTTGGATTCTCAAGGAATAGAATGTTTTGAGAGGTATCTGATGTAATGGTCCAGACCTCTCTAGTCCATTACATTATGAAAATGTGGTGTTAGAGGCGTTCTGGGAGGTCAAGGTAACTTATCCCCAATGATTTTCCAAAATATTCCTTTCCGGTGAACCATTTTAACAGTAGACAGTTCTGAACTGTAACGTCACGTTACATCTTCAGGTACTTTTGATGTTTCTAACTACCACTGTTTTGGAGTAGTGGCATGGGGGGTGCATTTGGGTGAATATTTAAGGAAAACTAAAGGGCAGTAGCTTTCGCACGGGCTGTGCACAGTTTGTCTAAACCGTGAGGCCATACCGTGCGTAGTTAATGTTGGAGGCAGTGGCTAATGCATGGTTAGCACACGATTTGCCTAACTGTGCCGCCTAACCATTCGAGGAGTGTGGATGAGCCAGTAGCGACTGCACGGTTCGCGCATGGTTTTTCTAGCCGTGCGAGCAAACCGTGCATGCACCTAAATTAGATCCTAAAATTGTGGATCTCAACCGTTTCGCCTCTAACTTGATTGTTTAGGCCCCTAAGTGGACATAACTTGGGATTACCCTCCCTTGATGGTAATAGAACCTCTCCCAAGAGTTTTGGAGGCGATCTGAAGGCTTCTCTAGGAGAATAGAAGCTGGTTTCTTGAGTTATGTGATCGTTCATGTTTGGTTTCTTATATCTACTTAGATATACATCTCCTCTTCTCTCGGTTTCCTATATCTACACCTGTTATGGTTATTTCTAAGTGTGTGGATGAAAAATATGATGAGATTTGGTCTTGGTTGTGTGAGGAGAAGAGATCTAATGTAGATTCTTGGAGAATAAACCTGGCTTTCTTGTGTGTTCTTCGTTTTTGGGTTTTCGTCAAAAACCTTTGAGGTAGGGGATTCATTGCTTCTCTTTATTTTATGTGAAGCTATATTGTTAGCATGTTTAATCCCACTGGATGAAAATGGAATTGACATAATAAATATTTTGAATAGGATAAAGAAATTTTATCGATCTTATGTTATTGCCTCTTGTTTTGCTAGATTGTGTGTTATCTATGCTTGCTTTTCTTAGCTGTTGTTCTTGATGGAAATCGGTAAAGAACGTAAACTAGGATTAATTGATAATTGTTTGGCTAAATATAAAGAGGAATGAAAAATAATATTGTTCTTGTTGTAATTTGATTATAATTAAATTGGTGTAGTAAGCATGTTTAATCATTCATGATAGCTTACTGGTTAGGTTTATCGATGTTAGAACCAACAGACTATAAATATTTTAATTCAAGATGAATTAATGAATTTTATTGTTTGATAATTCCTTGAGGGGTTCTGAGTTTCCCTCTTGTTTGTTAAAGGGCCATAACCCAATTGATGTGATGGTTGTTTTTCCTACTGCTTGTGTTGAGACGTGACCCTCAGAGGGGTGTTGTGATATGTGGGGGCATAGAGGCCTTTTGGTTGTGGAAGTGGATGATGCCTAGAGTGGTGAGATGCATCATTTTATGCATGTGGGTGTCAGGGAGGACACCATGGATGATGGAGTGGGTTGGATGTGACTGTTGGATGCTTGCTGGTTCTGTGGTTGTTTTTCTGCTTCACTTTTCCCCACTGCTCAAGGAAGTTGGTCTTTCATACCTTTCTTTCTAAAGAGGTGAAGGCACGCGGGGTATGCCATGTGTTTTCCATGTTTAGCTTCTCAAGGGAGAATGGGTCTACACTCTTGATATAGGTGGCAAAGACTCGATGGGTAGTACATCTACTCATCGTGTTGAGGCCCTTTGTGTTAGTAGCATAGAATCCTTTTCTAGAATGCCTGGGAATATGGGAAAGTGATTCTGTAATGAAAATTTGAATAAATAGTGTTAACCCATGGGGTCGGAGTTCGCTGTAACATAATGATGAGGTTGTAATTTTTAAAGGAATAATGGATTTTGGGTGTGATGATAATGAAATTTAATGTGGAAATGTTCATGGTTAATTAATGTTTAAAGAATTAATTAACAAACAATGGAACTGATAAAAAGGTAATGAAGTAATCTAATAAATCTCTTCAAATGGTTGTGTGCTAATAGGATACCTAGTATTAGAAGTAACATCCTAGAGTCTAAGAGACGTTAGCTGCAGTCGTGTCTAAGAATAGGTAATGCCCTTTGTGTGGTTGGGAGTTATAGAATATTTTGTTCTTTTTGTGTTTCCATATGCTACTCCACCCTGTCAGTAAGGGCAACTAACACCCCGAGGATTCTGAGCCCCCAGGGGGGGGGGGTGTTTCCCCAATCATTCCGATGGGAGGGTGAATGGCTGACTACCCTTTTTGGCCCCGCTCTCTTCTCTTGGTAGATACTTGTTCTGGTAGGCACAATGGTTAGTTTTCCCCATATATGAGTGTAGAGGGATGTAATGGCTTGTGGTTAGTCACACACATATATTCTGGATATAGTATCATATGGACTACTATAGGTGTAACGTGTATAGGCTGTGATGGCTTGAGGATCCCTGTAATGACTTGAGGTATAATACCCGATGTATGATACATGTTGTGCGAGCAGTGGTGGCTCCCGGAAACTACCTGGTTACTTTTGGTTGTGAGGATGGTGTGGTGCTTCACCCAGGTGTCTGCGGGCAAGCCTTTGTGTTGCATGAGGTGCAAATTGTGGTGCATCGCCCAGGTGTATACGGGAAAGCCATTTTGGAGAGAGATGCTTAGGATGTCCGACATTGGGGAAAAGCAGCAAACTAGTGGGGAAGTAGTAGCGGGGTACCCTTGATATTCTTTATTATATGATATATTCTTGTATGCGATACTTGGTGAGAGTAGCCATGGTGAGGTTGGGAACTTAGTATACCTGTTTAGGTGAGAAGTTAGTTTCACTTGTTGTTCACTGTGTGTTAGCATGATTTCTTTACTTTTTCATGAGAGGCTTTGGGGAGGATCCTACTGAGTATACTGTTATACTCACCCTATGTATATATAAACTGTTTTTTAGGTCACTTAGAGAAGGTTAGATATCTAGCTAGTTTCTACTAGCTTGGGGTTGTTGGAGCTGTTCGGGCTTGTGGTTGCTGCTGTTTTAACTTTCCTTTGGGTACTTGCAGTTTTTACCCTTTCAGTTGTAGTACATTTTCATGGCACTACATATGTACATTTGGGTTTCTTTTATATTTCAATTCTGAGTTGGAGTTGGTTGGTGTATATCTTATCTCTCTCTTCCGCATGTGTTCTCTTAGAGGGTAATGCATCCCATTTGTGTGTTTATTATACCCTTGCTGCTAGTCGCCATCCCGGGGCCTACTGGAGGCAGAACTTGGGGGTCATCATCTCCCTTTTCACATTACCAACACAGGAGGGGTACACTTTATGGGGAAGGGGTCGTGACAAAAACATTTAAAAGTCACACTATTTATCAAAGAAGTCATTTAAAAGATATTTTTTAATCAAAGTGTCCCATACCAATTTAAAACTTTTAAAAGGAATATTAATTTGAAAACATTCATGTTCATATAAATAAATCCATGAAACCATTTTTAAAACATGTACATTAATGAGAAAAATTTAAAAGAATAATATTTTAAAACATTTAAAATGATATTTTAGTAAAAGTGTTCCTAACTAAATGAAAGACTCTTAAATAAAAAAAATTGAGGAAGAAAACTAATAAAAAATATATAATATCATGATAATAATGATATTCATGATATAATATATCAAAGGATAGTATATACACCAGATAAATTTAAATTGATGCATAACAACCAAGATGTCTCAATGGAATGTAAATTGAGACGAAATCCGTTATAAAGGTTGTATCCTTACATTAAGGACAAATTAATGACGTAATTATTTGTAATAAATATAAATAAACTCAATATGAATGTATATTTAGTGTAAATAAATCATAGTACATTCACAGATATTCTGGTAAAAAAACCAATGACTTGGATGTTTAACTCAATGAATGGAAATTGAGTTAAGATTACCCTTATCAATTTCATATCAATTACTTGAGAAATTATCAATGGAGTGAATGTGGGTAACATAAGTATATCCAAACAAAGGGGAGTTTAAAATACTACATAAATAAATAATTAGTGATTTCGTAGATAAGCTTGGAGTAAAATAATCAATAAAGTGTACATAAAACCTAATGAGTAGAAATTGAAGTCATAAATTTCCTTACTGATTTGGTAACTTTTGAAACATACACCAAATGAAAGAAATATCATACAATTATTATGTAAATAACAATAAAATAAAGTTTATTACACAAATAATATAATCATTAGTAGTACATACACCACAAAAAAGGAAATTGTGGCAAATATAGCATGAATATCACGAGAATAAAAGTTAAATGAAAACCACTTACCTTGTACTTTTCCTTAGTCAAGGGTAGTTTAAACTCCTTTATAATGGTGAAATCATTGTTACTAAATTATAAAATAACCACATACATAAATATGATATCATATATGATCTTCTAATGTTTCCTTGTTAATGATATTTCTGTAGTATCATTGTTTTGGGTGTAAACTGATTCATTTTTCTTTATATGTTTTGTTATGTAAGTCAAGTTTTTTAGATAGGATGTATTTGATTAATATACATAATGATATTAAGTTCTCAAAAATTATTTTTAATCATCAAATGAAAATTATTCTTGAATGGTTATGATAGGGAATAAAATCACATCGCATCATCGAGACGGTAAGCCGTATATAGGCACGAGTGACAATATCATTCTATTAGTGGTGAAATCATATGTAATTGGATGGTGTATTATATATAAAGAATAATTAACATGTTATAATTATTATTTACATAAATTATACTCAGTATAATACCCATCCAAATAATAAAGTGTTGAATAACAAACTACACTATAACGTGGAGACGGTGTGCCATACATACGCACGTATGGTGACTTTGTCATTCATAGGATGGATAGAATAATGAATATGGTTGTACCATATTTATAATAGCATTTAAGTATCTATAATATAATATAGTTTTTATTTTTTTAAGGAAACAACAAATAAATAGTAAGTGGAATAAGAAAAGGACTTTGAAAGAGGCGATGAAGTAATTACCTCCTCTTCGGGTTCTTCCTTTTTATTTGAACAAAATGGATCCTTAGGTTGGATTCATGATAAAATTAAGGCCTATAGGTTGAGGTGAGGGTAGTTGGGAGGATATTTGATCAGGGTTTGGCCGATCCCAAAGGTTTTGGAGGTGTGAAATTAAGAGAAGGGGAAGTACCCTTTTATAAGAGAGGTGAGGTTATCTTTAGGGAAAGCATGAAATATTATTTTATTATAAACTAATTTTCGGTTTATAATGTATCAAAATGGATTTATTTTGAGGATAAGGTGGGGATGGGTCTAAAACCACTCAACCAATAGGTTTTAGAAAAGTTTAGGTCACCATATTAACTTTATCTTTTAGATTTAACTCTTAGTTAAATAGTTTAACACTTAACATGTCTTCTTGTATTTTTATATAATATGGTTAATAAACTTAATATAAAATTTAAAGACAACCTAAAGTGGTTATTTAATGACATATATATCATTATATAAGTCCTTTATATGATCATTACATTTTTAGGGAAATTATATAATTTAATAAAATACTATTTATTTTAAAAACTGATTTATGTCAATTTTGACACTATTTAGTATTTGGTTTTTGTGAAAGTCATAACAACAATTTTAATTCCAAAAAAATACATTTAATCAACCCTAACATATCATATTAAACTATAAGTTTATTTTTTGTAATAAAATGTTTCATTTTAATTTTTTTTAATATGTATAACATCAATTATTTTAATCTTTCATTAATAAGGTAATTACTGCATTATCATTATCTCATAAATAAATTTAATTATTTAATGTCTAAAAATTATAAATAAACTACCATGACTTAAGAAATATTTTTAAATTTATATTGAATATTTATAGTCGAATTTATATTATGTATAAACCTATATTAAAAATGATTTAGTTATTAACATTTGAATTTAACACTTTTAGAATCTTCTTTAAATAACATATAATAAATGTCATAATATAATCCAAGTGGATCAAAAAGAACAATATTTCTATAATAAGATTGATTTTGGTCAAAATAAACTTATCCAATTGAATTAGCACATGTGTTAGGGTGATTATAATATCCTTTTTACCTTTAATTACCCTATTTACTTTTAACCATGGTAAATAGAATTCAAAAGTTACTAGTCACCAAAAATTATATTCATCTTGTTGAAACACATTTTACTTAGTGATTTCAACCACGTCTTTTGGTTTTTTTAAATTTAATTCACAGAAGCGGTAAAATTATGTTTTTTTCAAATTTGAAAATGTGCCTAGAAAGTGAGTAATAGACGGTAAAAAGATCAATAAAATTCTATACGTCTAATATTATTATAAAATGACTAAAATGAATTAAATATGACTAATATAGGTATTATGTATCTATTTTTACTTTAAAATAAATTTAAATTAAAAACATTTTTTTAAAAAAAAATTCGACTCTAAATAATAACGCATTGTTTTTCACCATTCATAAAAAATTGAATGTTTTTAGAAAGATACCAAAAATTTACCGAAAGATAATTTTGAGATTCCAAATTCAAAAATGTAGTCTATTTTACAAAATTCAAAAAATATATGTTGTATTAATTAATTTAAAAAAAATTCCCGTTGTCAAAACCAAAAAGTAGGTTTTTGAGAAGTAAAAACTATCAAAAGATTGATACGTGTTTATGCAGAAATTAAATGTAAAATTACTTCCAATGAAAAAAATTGCATTAAATGATAAAAATATAATCTAATTATACTTAAAAACCATTCAAATGTATAATTTAACACTATAAATTATTTTGATTAAAAAAGTTGTTTTTAATTAAAATATAGTTTTTTCACTACTCATCAAAATGTGAAAGTTATCATAAAAGAACTAAAAAATTATCCAAACTAAATTTTTTATGTCTTGATTCTAAATAAGAAGTTTATTTTGTCAAATTTAATATATAAAACTGTCAAATATTGTATTTAAAAAGGGTTCACCATTAAAAGGTGGTAAAATAACGTTTTTTGAGAAAACCATATTTTATCTGAAAAATTGAATTTGTTCTTATATTATGTCTAAGAAACACATAAAATAGATGTTAAAATTATATGGAGTATATAAAATTCAAAATTCAGTTAATACTATTCATAGATGATTTTTGAATGGCTAGTTTGGTAAGTCATGGTGCGCTCGATCTCAGTGTTTCATGTAGTGCAAGCTATTGAATTACTTTTATGAAAATAACTTACTATGAAATATTGGGGTGTTACACCACCCATGTTAATAATTTTAAATGTAGGTTTTAAAATTCAAGACAATTACGGGGGAGGTGGTTTATGGGATTAATTATTTTTTATGGAATTTTATTTTTTGAAGGATGATATGGTGGTTTTTTTTATTTTTAAGTGGATATAAATTCACAATATTTCTGGAAATTTAGTTTTTAACTTTTTTCACTAAAAAAAAGTAATGAAAAAATTATATTAAAAAATTAAAATGGAGATGGGATTAAATTTTTTATACCTTTTTGAATGATTCATGAACCTAATCGCAATAAGTAAAGACATGAATTATCATATTTACACTATATATAATTTTCATTCCCATTATCCTAAAAATAATAAAAATCTAGACTAGAGGATGATTCAATAATTTTGATTATTTATGATTTGTGAATGATCATTTAAATTTTATGAATATGTTGTGTTTCATGGTACATTTTAGGTGGAAAGATAAGGATTGGTTTCTATCATCTTTTCTTATATTCCATGAATTTATATTTATGTGATTAAAAACCCTCTTTGAATCCTTAGTTTTGAAAAATCAAATAAATAACCATTATCCCCAACACCACCCATGAAAAATTTATTTCGATTAAAAACCAACCTTCCCTTTGAGTTGATATTTGGTCACATTAAAATCATATGGAATGTATTTATGCTCTCAAATAAATGAAAATATTCCACAAATATATTTCTTGAGAATGAGATATAAATTTACAGGTGAGGAATGCATACATGTGTATAGGTGAATTTATGGACTTGACTAAAATTTCTTAAAATTATAAAGGGGATTTAAAATCATAAAATAGGATCAGGGTGGAAAATTGAATCTCACTACCATGTTTTTATTTAATTGGTTTGATATTAAATTAAGTATATATATTTCCAATAAGTGTAATGTATTAAGTGTGGGGGAGTGATAAATTGAAAAAATTAATGAATAATGATTTTTTTTATTTTATATATCCCCCATATTTTCACTAAATTTTGGAAATTATCATGTTATTATAGTTAATAAATAATTTAAAATTAATTATAAAATGAACATAAAATTATTTTATAATGTATTTCATCAATATTTTATTTAAATAAATAATTTGAAAAATTGATTTTTCTATGTTTTTTGTATAGAAAAAAAATAACAATGTATGATCAAAATTTTATTTTACAAGGCCCCAGATGATTGAAGTGACTTCTGACTAACATTTGTATGATTATGAAGAAAATCCAGTCATTACAATGAATTAATCAACCCTATTTTAGGAGCTACATGAAATTAAATCTTGATCATGTCACAAATACTGGAACCTGTAGAGGATGAACTCCCATGGAAACACTTTTATATGATATTAACCCTAATGGTAACTACTAACATGTGATTAATTATCCATGACTGCCAAATTGATAAGTGAAAAGTTATTCCCATGAAAAATTGATATATAAAATTTTCAACCATGGGTGAGTGATACTATGTACCTCCATGACAAACTATCATGTAAGATTAAATAAAATGTCACTAAAATTCACTGGTAAAACATAGAATCATGCATAAGTTTAAAATAATTTATAATTTGATACTTAAGGCTTTTTTCCAAGTTATATAATATTTATTCAATATGATACAAATAAAACATATCACCAATAAAGACTACACCACAATAGTTATTAATCCCTTAATTCACTCCAATACATATCCATACCACATTCAGACCACAATACTCTGTTTTGAGGGGTGATTAATAATATCCATACACATATCTCCTTATGTAAAAGATAATCATCAAGATCATAAATGAAGGTTCATTGAAATTTGAGTACACCTATAAAATCTTTAGAAAGATAAATGTGGATTGTGGTATCAATATAAATTCTATTTTCCCAACATGAATGAAACCCTCAAAAAAGAGATTATCCTCAAACTATTTTCCTAACCAAACCAGGGAAGGGATCAATGAATTTACCACATGGAAAACATTTGGGAAGACAAATATTCTACCTTTTAGGAAATAATTTCCATGTCTTTTTTGATAATGGAATAAAATATGTAATGTTATGTTTATAAAGTGTAAGTTCTAACACCCCAATATTTTAAAATAACACAATGTTCGATAGTGTATAAAAAACGCAACACCGAGCCTAAATGAACCAAAAAATATTATTATTTTATGACTGTTATAACATAACCATTGAATTGGAAGATATGAATAGTAGTAAAAAGATTATGATATATATAATTCAAAAAATAATTATTTTATAAATTCTTTGGAAATAAGACCTCAATTGTATTAAATTCATTTTATTATTCATAATACATTTTCATAAAAAATGGTTTTTATTTCTTTTTGTGAGTGAATATTATAATTAATTTTTGGAACCTTTAGAAATTTTATTTTATAAAAATAATATTATTTTTGAAATAATCAGATCATAATTATCTTCTAGTGAATTTTTGGGATTTTTTTAAAAGATAAATTTTATAATGGAGAGTGAAAATACATATTTTTATTAAAAAATATATTTTAATTTTAAGAAATTAAAATTTTGATTTTTTTTAAAATTACGTTAAAGTAAAAAATGGATCTTTTATTTTTTAAAAAATATAATTAATTTCATTGAAATCAATTTTATGAGATGATTTGGTATAAATATATTTTTATACTTAAAAAATACATTTTTTTCAGAAAAAAATTCATTGCATTTTTCATTTTTATCTGAAATTAATTTCTACCACTTATAGAAATTGAATCTTGATATTTTTATTAAATATTTAGAATGATGGTATTGAAATTTTGTAAAAATTTCCTTTTTATTTTTGGTCAATATGAATTGTAACCATGGTAAATTATGTCACCTTGGTAAGAGTAAAACTGGTAAAACATAGCCAAACACTATTACAAATACACCTTTTATCAGCGCTAAAAATGGCTTTTAATAGCGCTAGAAAAGCACTGTTAAAGTCAGCAAAGATAAAGGGGGTCCCCTTTATCAGCGCTCTAAAAAGTGCTGATAAAGACCCCTTTAACAGCGCTAAAAGAAGCGCTGATAAAAGGGGTCTTTTATCAGTGCTAAAAAGAAGCGCCAATAAAAGGGTCCTTTATCAGCGCATTCTTTTTAGCGCTGATAAAAGACCCCTTTTATCGGCGCTTGTTTTTAGGGCTGGTAAAAGTTAAAAAAAATTAATAAAAATTAAAAAAAATTAAAAAAATCCTACCAATCGGGGGGCTTTTATAGTGCTTGAGCCCCCCTTTCAACAGTGCTTTCCAACCCTCCAGTGCCCGCATGCACCCCCCTCCACCCTATATCAGCGCTACACCCTCCCCCTTTATCAGCGCTAGCCCCCCAAATCCACCCCCATGTGCGCGCCCTTGCCTCCACCAAGATTTGATCTCGAGACCTCCCCCTTACACGCCTAAAGCCTTTACGACCCTGCCATATTGATTTGTTCTCCAGTTAATGAAATATATATTTATATATATATATATATATTTAGATAAATTTATTCATATAGTAATATATAGTTATATTAATATATTTATAGTTATATAAATATATATATGTAGTTATATTAATATATATATATATATATAGTTAGATTAATATATAAGTATATAAATATTTATATACTGGTATTTTAAATAAAGTGGATATTATTTATTATTTAGATAATGAAAATATATTTTATATGTAAATATATTTTATTATTTATATTTATAATTAAATTTTTATATGTGAATATATAAAAAATATGTATATATTGTTATATATTTGATTATAAATAGCAGTGAATTATAAAAATGATAAAATTTCAAACAAATAATATCAATATGAATGTAATACCTTGGAATAAATTCAGTCCCCACCAAAAAATCAAACAATCCCTCCTTAAACGAGGTTAAAAATCCACAAAATGTTAAAAAATCAGAGTATCCTGACTAAAAACTCAGTTTTAGAGGACTTATGGGCCTTTTTTGGCCTTGAAAAAACCTTAACTGCATCCCCCCAATCATGCAGGTGTATATCTTGTCTAGGCTCTGATTTGATATGTGGTAGAGCATAAACAGACACCCGGATCAAAAGTTTTGGCCATTTGAAGTTCGAGTTGCGTTTTCAACATAATTTGGATCATTTTATAATTTATTTTTTATTTTTTAGTCATCAAATTGTTATTTAATGACTTTTACTCCCTATTAATTAGAAAATTAATAATTAAAAATATTTTGTTAATTTTTTTATAATCCATTTTCACTAAATATCTTATATATTAAGTGTAACTGTATATTTATACTTATCTAAAATATATTTAAAGTTATATTTGAAAAATAGAAATTATATTTATATCAATATAACTATATCTATAAATTTAAATATTAATATTTTTTTATTGATTTTTTTTGGAAGTAGACCCTTTATCATCACTTTTAAAAAAAGCACTGATAAAGACCCCCCCTTTATCAGCGCTACTAAAAAAAGCGCTGATAAAGGGGTACACTTTAACAGCGCTAAAAAAAGCATTGTTAAAGGGGGTACCTTAATCAGTTCGAAAAAGTGCTGATAAAGGGGTACTTTTATCAGATCTTTTTTTTAGCGCTGATAAAGGTACCCTTTATCAGCATTTTTTAGCACTATTAAAGGTACCCCCTTTATCAGTGCTTTTTTGTTCGAGATGATAAAGGGTGGCACTGGCCTTGCCCTGTTTTGTGGTAGTGAATGTAACAGCCCGAGATTTTATAAAAAAATATTCTTTTTAATTTCACTAATGTCTTGTGTTATATGATACACCAAAAGGAGCTTGATCAACACGCATCCTTGACTTTCCTTCCATTACACGCAATCGCGACCTTCCTCGATAGCGTGTGTAGTACGCAATACTGTGTTTCACTAAACAACGATATGCTAATAAAATATTATTAAAACTAGCCGTTATGAATAGTAATAACCACTTTTTGAAATTTTATAAATTTTATTCTTCAAAATGGACTTCATTTTTGGATTCGTAATATTGAAATTAGCCTAGGGTGAAATTTTGGTATTTTTCTGAAAACATTCAATTTTTGATGAATAGTGAAACCACTAAGTGGTAGTTAAAAAAACTGAATTTTTCATAAAACTTAATTTTACCACTTCTGTGAGTGGAATTTAGAAAATCCGAGAGACACGGTTAATATAAAGGACTAAAATGTGGTTCAATGAGATGAAAATAATTTTTGGTGAATAGTAACTTTTTTACTTTTTTTACCACGGGTAAAAGTAAATAGGGTAATTAAGGGTAAAAATGATATTATTATTACCCTAACACATGTCCTAATTCTATTGGAAAAGTGTAATTCGACCAAAAACAACCTTAGGAATAAAATATGACCATTTAGGCCCACTTGAATTAGATTAGGACATTTATTATTAATTTATTTAAAGAAGGGTTAAAATAGTTAAAATCAAAGTTTAATAAGTAAATAAATTTTAATATGGGGTTATACATAAGATAAATTCGACTATAAATATTCATTAGAAATCTAAAATGATTTCATACATAATGGTATTTTATTTTTAATTTTTAGACTTTAAATAATTTAATTTATTTATGACACAATGATGATGCAGTAATTACCATAATAGTAAAAAATTAGAATAATTGATATTATAAATACTTAAATAAGTACAATTTGAGACTTTTTATGAATTAAACTAATTTTATAGATTAATATGACATGTTAGGATTAATTTAATTAACTTTGGTTGAACTAATCATTCTGTTATGAGTTTCAAAAAAATCAACTATTGAATAGTGTCAAAATTGACATAAAATAGTTTTTAAAACAAATATTATATTATTAAGTGTTATTTTATTCCTAAAAATCTAAGGTTCAGCCAAATGACTTAGATAAAGTTATATATATTAATAAAATACAACTTGGGGGGTCTCTTGCATGTATATGGTAAGTTTATTAACTATATAATATAAAAATACAAAGTGACATGGTAAATGTCAATCTAATTAACTAAGAGTTAAAACTAAAAGATAAGGTTAATATAATGACCTAAACTTGTATAAATTCTATTTGATGAGAGTATTTCGACCCATACTTACCTTATCTTAGAAATAACTCAATGTGGAGCTATTTAAAACCGAACTTGACTTTATAATAAAATAATATTTTTAGTTTTTCCAAAGGTGCCCCTCTCCTCCCTTATAAAAGGGCACCTCCTCCCTCTCTTACTCACACCACTTTGAGCCTTCAAGCTCGGCCAAACCCTGCCAATTTCTTCTCTCCACTTCCCTAGAAACATCCTAGAGGTTCTGGTCTTCTTCAAAGACCTATTTTAGTGCCCTAAAAGGAGGTCTCAAAGAAGTACTTCAAAGAAGAGGTAATGTCCGTTACCAATTCTTTCATCTTTATTTCTTCTTCTACTTCTTCTTCTTAGGTTGTTTCATTATGAAGTAATAAAATAAGTATCACTTATATATTGATATGTTATTATAATTATGAAACAACCTTATTTCACCATCTATCCATCCTACGGAAAACAAAATCACCGCGCGTGCGTACTTACAGAATACCGTCTCCACACCGTGGTGTAATCTATTTTCCAGTACCACCTTACTTGGATGGGTATAATGGTGTAAATAATAACTATATATGATTATTGTAAAGTGATATTTATTATTAAATAGTATACATACACTACAATACAATTCAACGATCATGAGAACGATATCATCGCTCGTGCGTACGTACGGACTACCATCTCCACGACGCGATGAGATTCATTATCCACGTTAACCATTCATGAATGATTATAAAGTATATATAATAAGTAGTCATGATATATATGAAATAATAACACTACTGGATTTATGTATATATATATTTATGTCATCTACTTAATTCCACTCAATTCAATAAGGAAACGAAAACAGCGTTCATGCATACGTACGGCCTACCGTCTCCATGAACGGTGTATTTCTTTCCATTTATTGATCCATTATATATATGTATATTCTGAATATATATTATATATAAATCATGTTTTATATTCTGGAATTAAGTAATCATGATCTAAGTAATCATATGAATAATTACATGTTAAAACACGAACGACAAATGAGACGATTTTACCCAAAACGCTACTTTAACATGAATTTACAAAATAACGGGTAATATAAAGTCATAAGTAAACCATATATGATATAATAACAAAGAATATGATTCTGTAATAAGTAAATGACATTATTTAAATCATTATACATGAGGTTCGGACACTTACGAAGCAAATCGGACCTAAGGTAAGAGAAATATCACAATCTCATTTTTATCCGAGATTGTTTATACTTTGGCATTTACTGGGGTGTATTTTATCATCCACATCCATGTTTCCTCAATATGTAATATTTATATCCTTCTAAAATATTTTATATCAAATTTTACCCTTCGGTGAGTTTTTAGTAAAGGATATGAAAGGAATCTTTTGTCGTTTTTTGTACGAGGTACTTTTTGACTTTTCCGACAAAAGTACGAAGAATGTTTTTTTTAACTTATACGGCATGAATGGATTTTTAAAAAATTATTTCCAAGAAGCTTCCTTTAAAAATTTTCAAGTTTATTTTTAATAAACTTCTTTTATTTTAGAATTGTATGACATGTTAAGAAAGGAAAAGTGTTTTTGTAGTAGAAAAGATATTTTCCTCAAGAATGGAGTTCAAGTGTTTTATCAAAATTATTTTCCATCTATGATAATATAGGGTTCTATTTCTATCCCTGTTATTACATTTATTTGATTATTTTGTGATGGAAATATTTTTATGAATTAATTTATCTTATATGAATTGTTTTATGATGTCATGATGTTTAAGATTCCCATTTTTATTACATGGGTTATGCTATGATGTATGGTTTATGATTTTGTGGCACACATAAGAATGGTATCATTATGAGATGTGTGGGTCCTATATCTCCCTCCAATGCATTGGGTAAAGATTTTATATCTCATGAGATAGACATGGTTGGAACGGTAGGTTATACCGGTTCAGTGAAACAGGACTGAAATGAGGGTGACTCGGTTCAGAAATGGACTTTGTCCACTAAGATAGTCTTGGCAATGAGTCTTGACTAATAATATATGATTCTCTATGATTATATGTGTATTCCACAAAGTTACATGTTTTAAGTTATGATTATTGGGATTTTATTTCACTACTATGATTTATCCCATGTTATGAAATTATGCTCTCTTTTGCAGGTTAAGATTTCCAAAATGTTATGTTCTTATGAAAATGATGTGATTGATATTTCTTTTGTTTACCCTTACTGAGCATTTGAGCTCACCCTTTTATGTTTTCATTTCCCCAGGATATAAAGAAAGGTTTTAGGTAAAAAAAGGGAAGATCTTTATGGGAGATGTTGAAGATCTTTCACCACGATTAGAAGATTATATTCTGAGTTTCCAAAGACACTAAACTATTACGATCCTTGTGTATGTGTTTTTGTTATGTACTAAGTATTCCGTAAAAGTAATGTAATGTCCATGTACGTCAAGCTTCGGGTCTCTACAGTGAAACATTATTATATGGCCTTAAAATATATCTAAAACATGAATTAATCCTTTTGGATGAGTTTATTTTTATATGTACATCTATTTTTAAAAAAATATGAAAACTTTTTTCCATTTTACATTGATTTTTTCTGTTATAATATTTAAGTAAATGATAATTTCACTTATGTACCTTTCTTGATTTTAATATCAATACTATTTTTTGATAGGGATAAAAAATTATATTTGTTTATATAATTTTACCGAAAATATAATTTTTTTATCATGGTAGTTTATATTTAATTTTTAGTGGATGAACAATTACATTAAATTGTTATATAACACTAATAAATTATTTATTAAATTAATATAAAATTATAATAAAAGATTTTAAAAATAATAAAAGTAATAAAATTTGGGTGAATTATTATGTTCTATGAATTTTATAGACAATATAACATATTAGGGGTGTGTAAGAGGATTATATATGAATTCTAGTGATTTTATGTTATTATCAAAGTCAAATTATGCGTATATTGTCAATGATCACATAAATGATATTAAATTATTTAAAAATATTAAAAATATATAGATAGAAAAAATAGTATTAAAAATAGTCTATAATTTCATTTCTTTCTCATTTATGATCTTATTTAGAAATTATAAGTAAAATTATAACCCATTTATATTGGAAAACCATTACCAAGTTTAAGGATAAAAGTGATTAACCAAGGGGTTAACTATGAAATAAGTTTTAAAATAAAAACTAAAAATATTTAAATTTGATTTTATGAAAATACTAAGATCATATATTCCTTATATTTGAATTCATCCTATTTTAGATCCATTTTAAATGAGTCAGAAAATTATTATATTATAATATTTCATGTATTTCCAAAAAACCAACATTAATGAATTTTTATAATAAAAAATATTTTTTAAAATTATTTAAAATTAATAACACCCTATATTATTCCAATAGGATTTAATATGGTTTTAAATACCCACCATCATCTATTTATGGGTCAATTTTACTTTTATAGTAAAATTCATGACCCTTAAAGAGTAGAAAACTTTCATTATGTGGTAGTTTTCAAATGGTTTAATGAGGGGATACAATAAAGAGATAAGGGTGAAAAAATTATAAAAAATTATAAATATTTTATTTCATGAGATTTTTTATATTCATATTATTCATATATTTAAAATAAATAAATTCTTATCCACTGTAAAATGAAAATTAATTTTTATTAATTTAATACATTAAGAAATTATAGGAATATCATTCCTTCACTTATAAAAGGGCACATGATATCCTCTTATCTCCAAATATAAAGATCCATTTGGTTCCTCCAATCCCTAGAATAATACCTACCTAGAACCCTTACCCACATTATAGAGTTTCTAGTCTTTCTTAAAGACAATCCCTTCAAGGGTTAAGGTTAATCCCTAAACAATTGTCAATAAAGTGGTATAAATCTTAATAGAGAATTTTCAATTATATTTCTTCATATACCTACTATAAATCTATAGTATACATTATAAAATGATTAATTAATTATATTATAAATAATTAATTTTTATTATAAGGATGTGAAAACAATCATCCACCTTATATCCAATTAATAAAAAGAGAAAACATTTCTTGTGCATACATACAACTTACCATCTCCATGTAGCGGAGTAATTCATTTTCCACAACCGCTTTACTTCGATGATTATAATGATGTATTTAATAAATATATATGTTATTTATGATATAATTATAAACATGTAGTTATAATATCTCATATACCTTATTTACTTTCTCATCCATTGGAATTCAATAACATCGCTCGTGCGTACGCATGGACTACCACCTCCATGAAGATATGTGATTTGTTTTACATTTTCTTCCATACATTGATAGTAAAAGGGAAATATTTCAGGAATAAATATGAAATATATTATTCAATAATTTTCAAATAAAAGTTAAATATTAATTAAATTTATTTTTTCCATCATTCCAAAAGTGAAAACTATATTCATTCGTACGTATGGTCTACCGTCTCCAGGATTGATATAATATATATATATATATATATATAAATTTTATGGGTGACTAAAAATATTTATTTAATGAATATATATGATACTGATATAATTAATAATATTATGGATATTATGTAACCAAGATCAAAATACAAGAAATGGAACTACCAAACCGAAATTGACATGAAAATATAAAATAGTTAATGTCAAGAAAAAATATTTTAAAAAGGAATCATTAATAAATGGTTTTTGATATTATATAAGTGGATAATATATGATATTATATGTATATAAATTATTATATTATAGAATTATAATAAATATACATTTATTAGACTTGAGGTTATATTTCTTTTGAAGCAAGTCAAAAATGAGGTAAGGGTTTATCTTTTCAAATTGTATTCTTTGGGATATATGTTATGTTATGCACCCATCAAATTTTATGAATGTATATACATAACCTTTCACATGTTACATATTTAATAAAATTATTTTAATTATATTTTTATTCATTTAAATTAATTATTTCATGGGGCTTGTGATTCAAAAGTTACGAAAGGGATAATGGGATTGCCCGTATCACTTTCAATTCAGTGGGATATATTCCATATTCACCACTTCTTTCATTTATGTTAAGTATATAATACACATTAATGTATTTTAATTTTTTTCCAATAAAATTTTGAATATTCTCAAATCCATATAATTATCTATCTTATATTTGGTTTTAATTCATAGATTATTGAATTTATAAGGGATTTATGTTGCAGTCTCATCTTTTATCGGGATTATTTACGATCATGTTTCCAATGATGGAATTTTATGACTGATAACTCAAGAATCACCTTATTGTTTCTCTCCTCTTGTTATTTTTAAATATTATATGTTTTTCTTTAATTTTTATCTCTTTAAAAACTCAAGAGACTGAATGCATATTTTGTTTAAATAAAACCAATTTTTTTCTCTTTGGTAAAAAATCATTTTTCTTTTTTGTCTATGTTTTTTAAAAATGTTTTCAATAATTTTTTTACTATTATAAAATTATTTCTTAAATTAATTTTCACCCATATTTTATTTTTTAAAATGTGGTTTAAAATTAATCTTCTTGTAATTTTCTAAATGAATAAATTTTGACTTTTTACAAAAAATATGAAAGCAATTTTTTTAAACCTGTACAATATGAACAAAATATATTACTATAATGACCACTTAATGAATTCAATATTACATTAAAATTATCCATTGGTCTTTTCAAATAAAATTTTACCATAATTGTTTTTATTTTTTTATTTAAAAGAAGTATTTTTATTAAGAAATATTCCAAGTGATATCATCAAGGACTTTTCATCTATGATTAAATCCTTTGATGTTAATTATGATATAAAAGGGATATGCTTCAATGATACCATAATTATTCTTTATATGGATGTTTTATTATTATTTTGATGAGTTATTCAGAAAACCCATTTATTTTCCATGGGTAATTTTATAATAAAATGTTTAAATGTTTATGAAACAAATTTTATTTCTACAATATATGATATATAATGAATGATTTATGATCTTGTGAAAGATATAATAATATATTTTGATTATGTAATGGAAGGTATCATAATTATATAACCCTCCAATGAATTGGGTAATGATTTATATCTTATGAGATAATCATGACAAGAATGGAGAGTGAACCCAGTTCAACAAGGGAATCTGTCCACAATTGTAGTCCTGTGAGTGAACCTTGACCAAAAGGATAGAATTGGGAGAGAATCCAATACACTATAAAATTATTATAAGTGAGCCTTGGCTACTATGAAAATGATTTTTGATGATTACGTGTATAGAAAAAAAACATATGTATTAATCCAATGTTATACTCTTTTGGATCATTTTTTTGATTTCCTTATAATTCATGTCTTATGAGTTTCCAAGAATTATTCCATGACTCATGGTTATGATCTAAGATATACTTTGTATGGTTTAAAAATGTTAATATCATGTTTAAATATGATGTACTAATAATTTTTTACCAACAAATCTTGTATACGTTAGGATTTAATGATCTCAAATACCCTTCATAATTTTCTGATGTTTTTTATTTTTAAGTTTGATCATAAGGTTTTATCTTATTTCTATGTGTTTCCGATATTAATTTAATTAAGTATGGAATTTTGGATGTTTTTTCTAAAATTTTCTTATGTCTATAATAATATTTTATGTAAGGATTTTGACTATGTGGAGAAACTAGTGTGTGATAAGATATCTATGTAGGCCACCTATGTGAAGGATTCACCTATATATAATTTTCATGGTTTAGAATATCCTACATTGATAAGATATCCTATGTAAGAAATCACCTACATAGATCAATAAGCTATGTAAAATTATTACATGATGTAATTAGCTACATAAATCAGTTACAAGAGTAAAACTCCTACATGGTTCATTTGGGCTACTAAATTCAAATTGACTATGTGGAATCAAAAGTAATTATAAAATTCAAGTTAAATTACAATTTCATATGTCATGCTGCATTTTTTATTTATTTTCATTGAAACACTTGTGTGAGTTTTGAATACAGTCGTACAATATTTCAATGACGTATTATGTATTTATAGTTAAATTTATTATAATAAGATCTAATTAATGAGATAGGTGAAAAGGACAAAGATAATTTATTTTTATTTTCTATTTTCAAGGCATTTTAAAGAAAAGGACTTGTCTTAAATCCTAGATTTATTGGATCATGTGATGTAAAAATTAAAGATAATTTTAGCAGGCATTTTGTTGGGTACTATGTCCTCTAGAATAGAAAAGTGATCTTATGTGAAAAAATAAGAGATATAAAAAGAGGAATAGAAGAACATGTATTCTGCTGCAAGATCCTTTATTTCCCTAGGTATGTCACTCTTGTATTTTTACATTAAAAATATTTCATTGATTTTTCATTTGCCTTTAAACCTTGCTGGATGTTTCCTATTTAGAGATGGAGAACCCTTATTTGGGAATATAACCCAATGTTCAGGGTTTTATATTAGTTTTAATTAATTTAGTTTTGGTCTAAACATGTAAAATGGGCTTACAAGGGTTTTCTATGAGTTTGGAAGGATTTGGAGGTGGTTTGAGATCTTTTATAGAAGCTAGGCTAGAAAATGTCTGTAGGAAATTTACACATCATGTACATGTTAACTACATGTAACATTTCCCAAGAACAATCCCTGAACCAGGTCTACGAAATGAAGTGAATACACTTTTTTAATCCATTAAATGATGTGTGATGTTTAGGCCAGGTTAAAATTAACTCAATGTGATGTATTTTTCAGCATAACCAATTATGAAGAAATACATGTTGTGTAAATGGATTACACTATGGGTAATTCTTTATAGAAGTGGTTTTAAGTAGATTCTTATGCTTATTTCCTCCTACCACCATTTTTTACCCATACTCTTTATCCCTAGGAGACTCCCAATGATTCTGAAGTGATTTCATCACCTCCAAACATCGCAGTTTGGTGTTTGATCCTTGATAGGTCTCTTTACTTTGGTATTTTTCTACTTTATTATTTATTCCATTGTTGTATTATTTCCTTTTTATCTCCATTATGAAATTGTGTTGATCTTGTTAATTGCGATCTGGGTTCCTTCTTTCGATCTTTATCACCTTATTTATTATCAGTGGTTCCTTTTGGAAGCATTGCTAAATCATTGAATAAAGGTAGGGGTCTAAAACGTAATCCTATGGTATGTTTAATTGTGAAGTATATGGAATACTATGATTACATTAACTTAATGTGAAATCGAATAAACTGAATGATTAATGACGGTAAAACATAAATTGTATTATTTTTTGGGTCCCTTTAATTTAATTGGTGTTGCAACCTGACTTATGATAACCCACGGGATGAGAGAACCCATGGGATGAGCGAAACCATTGATTAATAATGAATTGGATAATGGATTAAAGTGCATTTATCATGACATGTGTTTTAGGTGATTATTTGATATAGATCCAAATTGGTAATAGTTTATAGAATATTAACATGACTGATGATAAATTGATATATATATATATATATATATATATAAATGAAAGGGTAATTGAAAGAAAAATAGAAATTTTTATAATAAACCATTGAGGATTATGATGTGATATTGTGATATACTTCCTATTATGAGTTTTTGTGTTTGATTTTTGTAAGGATTATTTATAAGTCTATGCTCTATGATTCTGAAATGATTTTATAGTGGGCTATACCTAGTGATTCATATTGAAATGCATATATAATGGGATATTCCTAATGATTCATGTTGAAATATTTATATAACAGGCTATGCCGAGTGATTTATGTTGAAATGATTACATAGTGGTATATGCCTAGTGATGCATGTAGAAATGATTATATAGTGGTATATGCCTAGTTATACCTAATGAAATGATTATAAAGTGGGCTTGGTCCCATTGATGCGGAAATGCTTATATATAGGGATCTTCCAAGATACTGAAATGATTATACAGAGGGATCTTCCTAGTTGTTTAATAATTCCATTGTTTATGGTTATGGTTGGAATGATAGTGCTACATGCTCAAAGACATTTCGATATTGTGTCGAAGTAGATTAGTTTATGTAACGTATTAAATGATTAATTAATACACTATTTATTTCTTTACTGTATGAACTTATTATCTGAATGATTTTGTTTAGACATAGTGATGTTGAACTTCTGGTTTTTACTCACAACCTATTTGGGACTCTATTTGGTACCTGATTAGATTACATAGATGTAGGTTTGGAACAGGGTATTAGATCTTGTTGGTGATTGTTGATTTATGGATGGGCTATAGTTTGGAGATGAGGCCCATATGGGGTTCAGGACTGGGGTCTTTTGATTTTTTTGGTGTTAGATGGTACTTTTATTAGTACTTTTTTATGTTTCAAATTTAGATACATTTAATATTATTATTACATGACTCATTATTATTTGTTAATTGGTTCATCATTTTATTATCTATTTTATGATATACTATTTCTGTTATTTCTGTTACTATGATATTTATTGATACATATTTGTTTTAACTATATAGTACTCTATACCATGTGGTATAGTCTCCCCAATATACATATAATGCCCCCACTACTATTTGGATGTCTATGTAATATGGGGAGTCATGCTTGAGGTCCCATATACAACCTATTTTTTCTACCTGAGAGATTTTCAGATTAGGGGACGTTAAAAAGTTGTATCAGAGAATCATGCTTTTCGTTTCTGTTACTTTAATTTGGGTGAAAGTTATAATGAATACTAGGATTTATTAGGACCTAATAATGAGCTTGTTCATGGAAGTAGCTTACCCATGCATGGGGGAAAATCTATGTTCCCAGGGATGGGATTTCTATTTATGATGTTCGTTGTTACAGTTTGATGTTATTTTTCTAAAAATTATTCACATGTTGTGTCATGTTATTGTTTCTTGAGATTTATACTCATGGAGCAGTATGGTGTGAGATGAGTATGAATTAATCATCACAGGAACAATGGTATATATATTTACATGCTTTGTTTTGGATAGGGACACATTTATTTCATGACATATATATAATTGCCCCTATGAATTATGAAATGAGATAACTATTATATATTATAGATGAAGTAAATGAACCTTTATGTCATGATAAAACACTTGTAATCCATTTTTAGAGAGTACATGAATAGTGGTTCTCTATTATTGTCACATGTTGTGGTCGAACTTGTTAAATATATAGTGTTCTAAGAAGTGTATTTGTCTTATAGAGAAAATGACTCCTCATCAACATTGTATTATGTGTCGGGTGATTGGAAATAAGCATTCTCCCAACTTAACTAATATAAATATTCCTATAGGACCTAGGGATTAGATGGATATCTAGTATCATGATAGATTCTTGAGGGTCATAAAATATATATAATGTGATACTGATCACACCATGCCTTCAATGTTTGAAAGGATAAGGGGTTTTTTTCAATAACATCCACATGTGTTCATTGGAGAGGGAGGCCCCTAGGAATCCGATTTCTGGATCAAGTCTGTCCAAAAAATATTCAAGCATCCTAATACACCCATAGATAAGAGGGTGAAGGTTGATGCACATATTTTTTTGGGACCGTATAAGCATTGGGGAGATATTCCAAAGTAGGATGTGTAGAAAGATTAGTTATTTTGGAAGGACTTCAAGGTGATGTTCTTGAGCCACTTTAATCTAGAGATTTTGAGGGATGAGAAGGCTCATGAGTTCATGAATATGAAACAAGAGTACTTGTTAGTGATGAACTATTCCAAACCCTTCACTAACCGACATCATTTTGTGATAACTTTAGTAGTCTATGATATCTATAGGGAAATATATTTTCAAGATGGATTTTCTATGAGATCAAGTCACAGGTGAATGTCTTTCACTTGAGTATCTTTTCTGATGTGATGAACCAAACCCTCATCATGGAGGGTAATATGAGAGAGGCCCTGAGAAATGTCCATTCAATTTCAGTAGGGATAATAGGCTCTCATATTCTAGGGGAAAGAAGCACCGCTATAACAGTTTTCACCAAGGAAATAATGGGAATGGCATCCATGGTAGTAGGAATCCAACTAAGGACAGTGTTCCATTGTAGTGATGTTAGTGTAGAATGTTGGGTCACAAGTTGACTTAGTGTCTATAACATGATTTGGAGTTTCATATATGCAATCATCTAAGTCACATTTAGTTGTTTTGTAGGAACATCATATAAGAGAGTAATGGATGAGGGTTAGGATAGGTATGCGAGTCTGCAAAGGACACAACAACCCCTCATGAGATAGGTAGTTAGAGTTCCACTAGACATTCTAGGCATGTAAAGGGATGTGGTTCCCCAGTGCATGAGAATCTGTGCTAGGCAAGGGGAATTTCCCATGGGAGTAAGAATGGAGTTCAGTGAAGAGGTTTAAGTTAGCTTCATATTATATAGTATACTCTGAATATTGTGGATGCACAACCTTCTAATATTAGAGGTACAATTCATTTATCATCTTCCATTGCTTGTGTGTTGTTTTATATAGGATCATCACATTCAATTTCATATTTTCTTTTTTAAAATGGGTTGGGATTGGATATGGAAATATTGGATGGTTCTCTGACAATTGATACATCATTAGGAGTGTAGTCAAATAATATAAAACATTGAAAGATGCATTCTCTAGAGATTGGTGGTTACCATTTACCATGGGAACTGTTATCAGTGAAAATTAATGGTTTTGATTTGATTCTTGGTATGGAGTGTCTAGTTATATACAAGGATCATATTGAATGTTATCAGAGGACATTTAATTTTCTATATATAGAAGGAGGCAGCTATTTTCACCAGGTTGTGTAGTATATTCAGGCTTCTTATGCATGACCAATTCAATACATATTTGATTGTCTGACTGATCAGATCTCAATACTTTTTATGGATGACTGTAAAATATTGATGAGTACTTTTCCTCTAGTGGTATACTATTTTTATGATGTATTTCCAATTTATTTCTATGGATTACCACTTGATTTGGAGATAAATTTTTGAATTGAGTTGGTGACGAGAGAAGATCCAGTTTGTATCTCTCCATATCAAATGACATGATAAGAGTTTTAGGAACTGAAATTTTAGTTGGATGATCTAGAAGCTAAAGGTTTCATAGAACCTATTACATTTTTTTGGGGTTCTGTAATTATTTTTTCCATGATGTTAGATGAGACTTCATGATTTTGTGTGGATTATCTAAAATTAAACTAGATTATGGTCAATAACTATTATTACCTTTTGTGCATCGATGATCTATTCAAATAGTTAAGAGGTCCTAAGATATTCTATAAGATCGATTTGAGATCAGGATACCACTAGTTTAGGATGAGAACATATGATATACCTTTGAATTCTTTTAATAGTAGGTACAAATTTTATGAGTTTATAGTGATGTAATTTAGTTTATCAAATGCACTAATGGTATTCAAGTCATTGATGAATCATATCTTTCATCCTTTTCTGGATCAGTTTGTGGTGGTTTTTATTGATGAAATATTTGTGTAATATGAGTTTGAAGATGATCATTCCCAATATCTTGATATCATATTGAGTACATTGAGGTAGAATAATATTTACAACAAGCTAACCAAATGAAGTTTTTAGATTGATAAAGTGCACTTCTTTGGTCATGTCATCTTAGATGCAGGAGTGTCAGTGGACCCCTAGAAAGTTACAGTCATTGTATATAGGAATTAACCCAAGAATTTCTTTGAGATTATGAGTTTTTTAGGTTTTTAGCTAATTATCATTTCTTTATCCAAGAAATTTACTATATTGAAACACCAATGTATATGATGACCAAGAATGGGGTGAAGTTTATTTTGGTAAAATTATTATGATAGATATTTTCAAAGGTTGATGAGAAGGTTGACCTCAGAACCAATCCTCACATTACCTACGATGGGTAGAGCATATTCCATGAACTCTGATGCATTAGAAGTAGGAATTGGAGTTATTTTGATGCAAGATGATCTATTGATTTCTTATGGATCTAGAAAACTTATATCGCATTAGAGGAATTACCCTACTCAGGATCTGGAGTTGGAAGTAGTGGTATATTCCTTGAGATACTTGAGATATTGTCTTATGGGTGATAGGTTTATAGTTTATAGGGAATACAAGAGCCTTAGGTACATATTTTCACAGTGGGACTTGATCTTTTGAACTGGGAGGTGGGTAAAGTATCTAAAGTATTTATATTTCAATTTGTCTTATACACTTGGAAAGGGAAATTAGGTTTCTACTTCCTTAATCCAGAATACACCAAAAATGGAAATTTGGGGGTCTTACGATGAGTGGCAGATAATATAACTCTTTGAAAAAATGTTTCTATATGTTCAAGAGTCTCATGGATGAGTAGCTCTAACTTCGATATGTATTATACCTATAATTTTAGACCAGATCAAGGAATAGTAGTTTTATAATCCATAGGGCTTAGTTATGAGGGATAAATCCTATTTTGGGGAGACCCCATTAGTATGATATCATGGTAGCTTCAATTCTCTTCATTTATAATTTTTTGTATGGGTTTCTATGGGATATCATGATTAGATGGTGAGAGAATTTTGGGCTTCTAAATGAGCGGCATATGCTAGTTTGAAAAATATTTATCTTGAACTCCATAGATTGTAACGATGGTTAGGAAAGAAGAAGGGTGTAGAGGGATTTCTGCCAAGATGTTTTACCTTTCATTAAGTGAAAGCCGAGCATCAGAGTCTAGCTAGGTTGTTATAGCCTCATCGTATTACAAAGTGGAAAAGGGATGACGTCACTATGTATTTTGTGACATGATTTTTGAGAATCCCCATATGAATGATGTAGTATGGGTGATCATGGATTGACAGATGAATGTATCCCACTTCATGCATATTAGAGATACCTTCATTATTGTTGATTTGGGTATTCTGCACATAGGTGAGATAGTTTTATTTCATGGTGTTTTGGGGAGTATTTTGTATGATAGAAAACCTAATATCACATCTTATTTCTTTAAAGTCCTTCAGAAGACTTTGGGATCGAAGGTTCCCTTGAGCACAACCTATCAGCCTCAGATTGAAAATCAATCTAAGTGGAAAATTCAAGCATTGGAGAATCTTTTATGTGTCTGTGTTTTGGATTTTAGTGGTTCATGGGAGAAACATAAGACACTCATGAAATTTTCATATTATAAAAGCTTCTATGAATCGATATAAATACAATATTTTGTGGATTTTTATGAAACGTGGTGTCTTTCACCTCTTTAGTGGTTATTGGAAGGTGAGTTAGTGCTTGTTGGACCTAGTCTCATGCATGAGGCTTCTGAGTAGGTTATGTTGATTGGGATATGGTTGGTGATAACATAGTGAAAAAAACTGTACACTAACCATTGGAGATAAAATTTAGAGTTTGATGTTGGTCATCATGTTTTCCATCAGTTGTTTCCTAGGATGGGGAACACCAATTCAGGAAATAAGGAAAGTTGGTGCCTAGTTTTTTTGGGATGTTTGAGATAGGTGATAAGGTCAGTCCAGTGGCATCCCAATTATTCCTTCTACACTGATTAATCTCCATAAATGATTTTTCTCACATGTCAAATCTTTGAAGATATTATCTTGACCCTTATCATGTGGTTTATGTTGATTACATTGAGAATTTTTTTGATGTGTACTTTTAGTATCAGATGATACAGATTATGGACCCTAGTGATTAGTATCTCTAGGGTAAGACTATAACTCTAGTTTGAGTGTAGTGGTAGTATGGGCATGTCCAAGAGGAGACATGAGAGATAGAGTCTGATATCTGAGATTAGTGGTTAGTCATATTTATCATGACCCCACAGTGATTATTAGAGTATCTTGGGTACGAGTTATTATATGGTGTGGAGGTGGTAAGATCCTATCTTTTTTAGGTAAATCCCTCTTTTTCTTTTTCATTAAAATTATTTCATTGGGTTTTCCATTATCTTTAAATCATGGTGGCTGAGTCATGGTAGGGAAAATGACCAAATGTTATGGGATTTTTATTATTTTTTAATTAACGGTGTCCATGAATAAATATGTTAAATGTGATTATGATGGGTTTCTATGATTTTGGAAGGCTTCCTAGGAAGTTTAAGATCTTTTGTGGAATCTGGACTTGAAATTATCTGCAGGAAATTAACACACAATGTGCATGTTACATGATGTAAAACTATTGCTAGGAACAAGTTGTGAACAAGGTTTATGATGTGAAGTGAATACATGCCCTAAATCCAATACATGATATTACTATTTGATTTGGGTTAAACATAACCCAAGTTGATCGGGTTTTCATCATAACACATTTTAAGAAATAAATGACATGTAAATGGATTACATGTTGCGTAATTATCATGAGCATTGGTTTTAAGTAGTGTTGCACACTTTTTTTCATTTCAACATTTTTGAAACACCACCTCTCAATCCTTAGGTGACTCCTAGTGATTATAGACTGATTTAATCAACTATAGACAATGTAGTTTGGTGTTTGATCCCCGTTAGGTCTCTATGATTTGGTATTCTACTCCATTACATTTTTTTGAGTAGTATTTCTTGTATATCATCATTTTGGAATCATGTTGATCTTGTTACATGTGATCTATATTACTTCTTTTGATATCCTTCACCTCAATTCATATTGGCAGTTCATGTTGGAAGCAATGCTAAATCATCAGATAAAGCCATGGGTTCTAAAACCCAACCTTATGGTCTATTTAATTTTGAATTATATACAATACTTCAATTTCAAAAATGTAATATATGATCTAATCAATTGATTAATTAATTATTTTAAAACATAAATTGTATTATTGAATGGGTCCCTTGGATTCAATTGATGTTGTAACCTACATCATGGTTACCCATGTGGTGAGTGACCGTTTGATTAATAATGAATTGGATAATAGATTTAAGTGTGTTTAGTATGACATGAGTTTCAGGATATTTCATGATATAGAGTAAAATTGGTAATAGTTTATGGGATTTTTATATAACTGATGATAAATTGATATATATATATATATATATGTATATATATATATATATAAATGAAATGGAAATTGAAAGACAAATAGTAATTTACATAATTAACCATTGAGGATTATGATGTGATATTGTGATATCCTTACTGTTATGACTTGTTCTGTTTAATGTTATAATTATTATATATAGGGAAATTCTTGGAGATTCCTAAATGTTATTATAGCAGGATATGCCAAGTGATTCATACTGAAATGATTATATAGAAAGTTATTCCCATCGATTCATGCCGAAATAATTATATAGCAGGTTATTCTAAGTGATTCAAATTAAAATGATTATATAGAGGGCTATTCCCAGTCACATTTTGAAATTCTTATATAGTAGGATATTCATAGTGATACCTTCTGAAATGCTTATATAGTGGATTTGGACTAGTTAATAATGAAATCATTATATATTGGTACCTACTCAATGGTTGAAATGCTTATAAAGAGGTATATTCCTAGTTGTTTAATTATATCATGGTTTATAGTTATGGTTGACTTGGTTATGCTACATGCTCAAAGACATTTCAGCATGGTGTTGAATAAGGTTAATTTATGTAATTTATTAGTTGATTAATTAATGAATATGTTTATCTATTTATTACATGCATTTATTATTAGATAGATTTAATTTATAAATGGTGCTGTAAACCTATTGAGTTTTACTCACACCCTATTATGGTTGTCATTTGGTACCCGAGAAGATTACATGGATGCAAGTTTTGATAACGGAAAGTGACCTTGTTTAGGATTGTTGATTTATGGATGGGTTGAAGTTTAGAGACGAGAAAAACATGGGTTTTGAGAGCAGGGTCTTTTGAGTTTCTTTATGTCTTAGACAATACTTTAATTTTAATTTCTTTTAGTTTTTCATTTAGATAAATTTAATCCTGTCATTACATGATTCATTATTATTAGTTTATTGGTTCCTTCTTTTATTCTCTGTTATACGGTATACCCTTTCTACTATTTTTCATTACTATAATATTTATTTTTTCTAAATTTTACTATATACCAAGAGGTATAGTCTTCCAACTATACATATCACAACCTCACTGCTAGTCGGAAGCCTCTAACGTATGGTGAGGTTCACTTTATGTCCCTTAAACATCCAAATTAGTCTATGTGAGAGAGTTTGAGATTATGGGAAATTGAAAATGTCTATTTTTCATGAAAAATAATGACACACTTCCTTTTCTATAGTTGTGAAACAACTTCCATCCACAATGTCATTTAAAAGAATCTCCCCAAGATTCATTGTTTTCTTATAATCTCACCCGGAGATTTCCTCTTTCTATCATTTTTATCATACAACATTATGTTACATGTACTATGTTATATTATATTTAGTTGTCAAGGTTCCTCGTTAAAGAACATGAAGGATTTTTTTTATAAATCCTTGTTGTATCTTGGTTGAAAAATCATATGCATTTGTAACAAGTTTCAAATGATTTTAATCAATCCTATAGTACCTAAAAAAGGACTAAAATTCAATAAAAAAGGGCTTGTCCAGTGAAAAACACCAAAATCATGGAAAAAGGGTTAGTGGAGTGGACTAGGGGACTTCTATTCCCTGAAAAACTATAAACATCTATGTATTTTTATCTTAATTATGCTTTTATTTTCCACTTCCTCTGGTGATAAGGAAAGAACATAAATTTATTCATTTCTAAAGAGGGTAGTTTTCTATGTAAATATATTTTAAGAATATAATTCACCCCCCTCTTGAGTATTTTTCAAGCCTTAACAACAAATAATTGGTATCATAGGGTTTTAATCATAAGTTATCATCTATTAAAGGTTATAGTCTTAATATATTTTTATAAAGGATACAATGACTGAGAACATATAAAGTATGTCTATGGTAAGATCACTTTATTTCAATGATGAAAATTGTGGCCACTGGAAGGTACATATGATCATTTATCTAAATAACCTTTGTAAAAGGGTTTATCATAATGATTTGAACACATATGAAATTTTAAAAACTCAACCAAATACTCAGGATGCAGATACTGAAGCTATTTTTGTTTTAAATTCTAAAGAAATGAATCCTATAATATGGGGACTAGATCCAGATTTTTAGCAGATTATATCAATGACAAATAGACCATAAAATGTAGACTAAAATTTCAATTTCTTATGAACGGATAGATAATGTAATTGATCTTAGATATGATACTTACAAAATAATATTTATACATTTACATTTATTAGAGGTGATATTATTACCCAATTAAATGAAAGGATTACAAAGATTGTAAAAAATATCACTTCTCAAGGAACACTAATTACTAAGCCAATGAAATAATTGAAAGTGGAGTGAAAGTTATGCTAATATTGTAAAACCTATAGAGGAAAATACATTTAAAATATAATATCTAACTAGAACTCTTATGATGTATACAGTAGAGATGGATGTAGAAGTTGGAGATAACAGGTTTGTTAAAAAGAATAATACTTCTTTTAAAATTATTAATTTCAAAATATGATAAGAAATAAAAAGAAAATAAAATATTTTAATAAAATGACGAATTGAATTAAAAAAGTTATAATATAGATAGTGAGTTTTCTATCTTTTCGAGGAAATTCATAATGTTTTACAACAAAAGAAGATATCTCACGAAACCCATTATTAAGTATAAGAAGTATGACTGAAATTAAAAATAAGTGAGATGTTATGAATGAATGAAACTTGGAAAAATTAAACTAGGTTTTCTATATCTATAAGGCAAAAAGATGTTAGAGAAAAAGAATTTCAAAAAGCTTAGTTACAATGTAAAATCTAAGAAATTACCGAAAGAATCATCAAGTGCTTCTACGTATTATATTGATGTTTCATGTTTATAATTAGAAGAGGATCACAATAATTAGAAGGCCAACATGTTTTTTATGTAACACTCTAATGAGGTACATTTAAATTATTCTTCTTTACAGGAAGGTGAATCTGAAAATGAAAATTTCTCTTAGGAAAAATTAGATAAGTATTTTATAATGATGGAACCAAATTATGTGTCTTTGAAAAAGATAAATAAATATTTTAAAATGTAAAATATTGACTTGGATAATAAAAATAAGACTTAAATAAAAAAAGTTGAATTAATGATCATCCTAGAAAATTATTCTTCATCAAGAGTTAATCATGGTAATAAGATTGAATAACTAAAAAAATAAGTTCAATACTTTAAAGATATTTCAAGTGTTTTTCCTAAAAGGGAATATTATTTAAACTAAATAATTATAAATAATATGGATAATAAAAATCAATTTGGAATAAAAATCCAAGGTTATAAGCCAAAATATTATAAAAATTAATTTTTCCATAGTTCTAAAAATATGAACCCTTAAAAAATTATTATTTTTTTATTACAGAGAGCTATACAATTATGCTAACAATTTTAAATTTTAAAACACTCAATTATATGTAATTTAAAATTATTTTCTTTCAAATAACTTCTTATTTTTCAGTGCTTTAATTTCTAAAATTCATAACAAGATTTGGGTTCCCAAATCTTTAGTTCCTAACATTGTTTGGACCAAATAAATATGGCTACCAAAACAATTCATATTTTATTAGAAAAATTTCAAAGAACATAAATTATAAATTTTATATGTAATGTGGATGTTCAAGACATACGAATAGGGATTTATCAAATTTAAACTCCTTTTCAAAATTTTATGGTGGTTATGTCACTTTTTGTGACAATGTTAAAGACAAAATTATGGGAGTTGGATTTGTTGGTAATCTGTGGACAGTTCTCATCACCAAATTCTTTATGTGTAAGGATTAAATAATAAATTGATAAGTATATCTAAAACTTATGATAAATGATTTTTTTTATTTTTCAAACAATTCATGTTAAGTTTTTAATGAAAATATTCTTAAATTTATGCCACCTAGAATAGAAAATGTCTTTACTCTAGATTTTAATTCATTGAGTAGACAAAACGTGAACTATTTAAATACTAAAATCAATGAATCATGGATATTTCCTAGAAGAATGGGACATTGTAATTTTTATTAATTAAAAAATTATATAAAAATACTTTATTTTTAAATTTACCACAACTTAAATTGAATAAAAAGAAGCTATGTGATGCGTGTGATGTGGGAAAACAACACAAGTCATCCACCAAACTAATTAAAGAGGTCACTGCTTCTAGACCCCAGTAATTAATTCATATGGATTTCTTGGGCCATCTAGAGTTATAATCCTAGGATGAGAATCCTGTTTCTATTTTAGAAAATTATTTTTCAAGATTTACTTGGGTTTTATTTGTTAGAGTTAAAAGTGATGCTTGCTCTGCTTTTATAAGTTTTTTTATAACCAGTTCAAAATGAGAATGATTAAAAAATTATTTATTTAAGAAGTTACCATAGAGGATTATTTGAAAACCATGAGTTCAATGCCTATTATTTAAAACATTATATCAAGAATAATTTTCTTCCCTTGGTACACCTCAACAAAATTGTGTTGTTTAGAGGATAAGTTGGGAATTGTAAGAAATTGTATGAAAAACATCGTGTGAATATTACATGACTATTAATTTTTGGGATGAAGGAGTGAATACAACATGTTATGTCATAAGAAAAAAAATAATTAGACCTATTTTAAAGAAAAAATTTTAATAGATATGGAATAATAAAAATTAAAAAGTTGGATACTTTTATGATATTTGATTCATGGTTTATATTCTAAACACTAAATAGAATTATGTAAAGACCTGGATTTTCTATGTAATTTTTTAATTATATGGAATTATTAAGAGTCTGCAAAAATTGACAGTGCATGATTCCGAGGCCCAGTGTGCCCAGAATGAATTTCTGAAATTTTTTTAAGATATGTTCAGTAAAAGCACGGGCAACATTTTCTATCTATTAAAACCAAGATTGGATTAAAAATCCGAAGGCACCATTGAATCCACAACAACAAAATTCACTTAAGGGGGGCTTCACTTTGACCGCAATAATTCTGGGGAAAAAGGTAGGTTTTGGACATTTTAAAAAGAATAATAAAAAAACATTGTTATTTTATTTATTTGTTTCTTTTCCTCCAATGGACAAGAGACGGTGGAGGAACCAATGAAGTTTCAAGGAATTAAATAGCTTGACTCCTCAATTCCTTTGTAACAACACCATTGGAATTAGGAAGGTTCTTATTAAATGAACCCACATCAATTTCACAGGCATTACTCACCCTTCCCTCCCCTATTTATATGGAGCTTGGGGAGAGGTATTAACACTGCTTTACCAAGCGATGATGTTGGGATAAAGTTCCACAATGCCAAACCCTTAGAGGTTGGGACTGGTTCTAGAGAGGGGTGAGGAGCGACACTAAATCATGAACCGAATAATGACGATTGAGAGTCATTGTTGGAGGCTTATTGCGAGGATGATGAACACCGACTCTTCCTCAATCACAGGGTGTTCTCCATCAGTCTTGAGTTAGGGATTTATCATGTTTTAATTTAAAGAGTTTTTTGAACCATATTCTACCCTCTTTCTATCAAGCTAACTTCGAGGGAGTGTGCCAATCTAACAAGGCCCCGACCCTCCACTACCCTGTCTACTATTGCGTTCTCTATTGAAGACCACTGACGCAGCGACACTGGTTGGCCATGATGGAGGTGACATGCTATCGTGCACCGTAGGAGGAGGATGTGGCACGATTCCGTGGAGGTTAACAGAGCGGTCAACACCAACCGGCTACAGAGGTGGTGCGGTGCACCATTGCGCGCCGTCGATTGGGAACGCCGCAGCCGAAGCCGCAATGAGTGAAGTTGGCGGTCAGATTGAGGCGGTTGTGGAAGGTGGAGGTGGAGCAGTGCACCGTCGCTTGTGGTTGGAGGTGGACATGGCACGAATCCGCAACAGTGGAGGAGGGATCCTCCACTGTGGGTCCCGTGGTGATCAGGTGGAGACCAGGTGGTGCCACGTGGCGCCTCCACTCAATTACCCGATAGGCCAAGCCGTTCGGGAGTAAGGGGAGGGGGGAGCGCTAATTCCCCCTTGTGCCATCCAGCCTGATCCCCAATAGGCCAGTCCAGACTGTGGTCTAGTAGGCTAAGCCCTCCGCGGCCCAGCCCACCTAGGTCGAACCCGAACGGGTTCGGTCGGATTGGGTCGGACCTGACCCTGATCCTTCCAGGTCCAGTTTCGCTAAAAGGACCATAACATGAAATCCAGAAATCTGTTTGATGAACCAGCTACGGTGATGGGAACCTTGGAGTAATACAACCCTTTTAGTATAATCCAATTGAGTTTGGGAGAATGTTGTAGTATGGACAGTTGGATCGAACCAAAATCCAACCGGGCCCTCAGAATTAAAACGCTTATAAGTCACAGATCGGACGTCTGATTGATGCGTCATCTGTCACGTTGGAACCCTTATGACATGCAAGTCCATTGGGATACTTATTTTTTAAAATTCATGGTGGATGAGGTCTGAATGATGAATTGAGGAGCAGTCCTCCCAAACGTGATATGAGCATGAATCCAGTGGCTGGCAGTGAGGTAGAGGTTGGAGATATATCATACAAAGGTTAGTACCAAGCGATCTTGTGTGGGTCAGCACCGATCCTGTGTGGGTAATATCCAATATGGGTTAGTGCTCTGCAATTTTGTGTGGGTCATATCCATTATGGGTCATCACTCTGTGATCCTGTGTGGGTCAGTGCATACCGATCTTGTGTGGGTCAGATCTTGAGTGGGTCACTGTAGGGGTTAGTTCTTATCGACTCTGGGCGGGTCAGATCCTTTGTGGGTCATTGTGGGGGTTAGTTCCTATCAATCCTATGGGGGTCAAACTCTGTATGGTTAGCAACAGTTCCTCTTGACCGAATAAGAAGATCTATCTTTCTGATTAATCATTTGTACTTCAATACTTCACTAATACCTGGTGTGTGCTAAGTATTTTATCTTCGTGGTGCTATCTTTATGGTACCTTCACCTTCGTGGTTTTATCTTTGTGGTGTTATCTACGTGGTACCTTCAACTTTGTGGTGTTATCTTCATGGTGTTACTTGTGTGGTACTTTTACCTTCATAGTGTTATCATCGTGGTGTCACCTGTGTGGTACTTTTACCTTCATGGTGTTATCTTCATGGTGTTACCTTTGTGGTACTTTTACCTTCATGGTGTTACCTTTGTGTTATTCCTTCCTCATGTATGAGATGGGTATATCTTGATAACTTAGGTATAGTTATGGGCATATATATAAGTAGAGTTGATTTCTACTTCGTGCTTTCTGACTAAGGTCTTTCTTTGTGGTCTTTCCTTTATAGAACTCTGGGAGAAATTTAGGGGTCTCAGGGTCCTTTGTGAGTATTGTTATAACCACCCCTTCACGGGATTATCCCACAACTTATTGTGCCTTTTGTAGATGATGAACAATGTTGATCGAGGTTGAGGGAGACATGACTGGATGATGCTTAGAGGTGGACCATTTGACGTGATGTGATGCAAGACTACTAACCGTGAGATGTACTTACCTTTCAGGTAGGATACTCGAAGGACATTCTAGGAGATGTATTTCCTTTTTCAGTTGTACTTCTACTTTCCTGTTGGGATTGTATTCCAGCCCCTTTTTCTTTCAGCACACTTTTTACTAGAGTAGTTTACTTCGTGGTTGCTTCTTGTTGTGTTTTTGGATTTTGTGTTTGTACAGGTTTAAAGGCAATGACTTCCTATTAAGGGATATGCCTTTTCAGTGCTAGTAACTAGCCCCTGGCCTATGGAAGACGGTCTTGGGGTAGTCACAGCACGGGCCCTAGGGGACGGGTCATGAGAAAGTGGTATCAGAGGAGTCGGTTCTATTGAAGAACTAAGACTATGATCTTTTCTACGTGGAAATAGTGTTATGTTTTATGAGTGTGGTTTTCAGTTTGGGGAATATAGTGTTGGTGCAGCGCCCAACATATCCAAACACCAGGACCCTGAATTCTAATTTCTGACTCAGTGCACAAATGCACTGGTTGCGCGTGTTTTGAAAAGTTTCTCTTTTGATATCTTGAGTCTGCTGACCAGCAATAAAGTTTGACCATGGTGAACCTGTTTTCTTTCATGATGTTGCCATGTATATAGTTAGAAAATATTCTTTAGAGAGTATAAGATGATGTCCCACTGATCATTGAGGCTTTAGTGTAGGTCCCTCTTACAGTGTTAGCACCTACGGGCGGTGTACCAGCAGCTCTACCACCAGTTGGGTAGAATATGCCACCGACCCCACCAGTAGAGAGTGCATGCTGACTTAGCTCATTACATGAGTTTTAATGGAAGAGTCCTCCTAGTTTCGGAGGAAAGATGGATCCCTAGGTGGTTGAGGACTAGATGGAGGATGTGGCCAGAGTTTTTCTCTTAGTTGGGACACTGACTGATCTGATGGTGATCCTAACTGCCAGTCTCTTCTAAGGAGTTTCTAGGAGATGGTGGAGTCTGACACTCTAGTTACGTGATGAGGTGACCCTCACTTGGGAATACTTTGAGGGCCTTTTTAGGGATGAGTTTTTCCTAATGACTCTATGGTCATTGCATATACAGGAGCTGCTGAACATACAGTAGGACATCATAACAGTGGCCCAATACTCAGTGAGGTTCATTGGTCTCTCTTGTTACTCCACCAACATGGAACAAGACCCTTTCATCGGGGCCCAGACCCTTGAGCATGGTCTTCAATAGGAGATCAGAACATCAATGATATCACTCAGAATTTCAATGCAGGTTAGGGTTCTAGAGCGAGCGCTTTTGGTGGAGAGCTTCCTAGTAGAGCAGGCACCAACATCGAGAGCCACCATCAGATGTCAGGTAGCAGGGTCATCCGCAGAAGGTAGTATACAAATAATGAAGGGGCCCAAGTGGGTCAGACATTCTGGTGGACAACCTTAGGATACATGGTTGGTGGTGAGGGGCTCATGGGACAGAGGATGAAAGTTGAGGATTAGGCAGTGCTAGTCGTGCGGCGGGCAGGGTCACACGGCTCGCGACAGCCCGACCTACCGTACGGACGACCAACTGATGGTCGAGGGACCATCGAGGATGAGGAAGAGGTTTGAGTGGGGGGGGGGGGGTCTATAGGGTGGAGAGTGGGGTAGAGGAGCTGGCTATGTAGCAGGCAGTGGGCGGCGATTCGAGGTTCTACCACCGCCACCTCCAGGTGGTCCACCCCGACCATAGAGAGGAGGAGGACATTGACAAGCTTAGCTCCAGGAAGCTGAGGCCTATGACCACAGTTCTCTAGAGATTATTAGTGGTACAATCTATTTCTATTTCGCCTTATATGCATTACATATAGACATAGGTTCTCGTCATTGTTTTATTTCCATGACCCTTGTTCGGAGCCCAGAGATTCCGATGGAGCCACTGGCTCGATCCTTAAGGCTAGATACTCTTATGGGAGGGGATTCGATGATTATAAATCGGTGATGGCGGTGTGAGGTTACTCTAGGAGGTGAGAGATTCGGTGAGATCTTATAGTAGGGACGTCGAGGCCTTACGACGCCATCTTGGGTATGGATTGGTTATCTACTATCCATGCTCTGATTGACTGTATTAGGTGCAAAGTGCGGTGTGTCCGTGAGGATGGGACCAGGTTTTCCTTCACTGGTGAAAATGGAACCTTTGTAAAAAAGGATAGACTTTCCCAGAGGAGGGTGAAACCAATCACACATTAGTTGGCTAGCCTTACCCTCAGGGCAGCTGATGTTGAGAATCCGAGCTATCCTATAGTTGTGGACCTGTATGTCGATGTATTTACTGATGATGTTCTGGGACTACCTCCATGTAGAGAGGTAGACTTTTACATCGACTTGTACCTCGGTAAAACACCGATATCTGCACCAGCATATCAGATGGATCCCATAAAGCTTCTTGAGTTACAGTTACAACTAGAGGACTTGAAGAGGAAGGGGTTCATAATGCCTAGTGTTTCTCCATGGGAACCCCTGATTTTGTTCGCCAAGAAGGAAAATGGGAATTTGAGACTCTATGAAGATTATCAGCACCTGAACCAGGTGGCTGTGAAGAACAAGTAATCACTCCCAAGGATTGTTGATATCTTTGATCAGTTGAATAGAGATCGATGGTTTTTCAAAGATAGACCTCATCCCAGGCTATCATCAGCATAGGGTACAAGATGGGGATGTCCAGAAGACGACCTGTAGATGTTGGTATGGACACTATGAGTTCTCGGTTATGCCTTCTGGCATGACCAACACCACTATAGTGTTCATGGGACTCTTGAACAGAATCATCTAGCCATAACTCGATTGCTTTGTGGTTGTATTCATCGATGACATCTTGGTATACTCAGCGATGATGGAGGAGCATGGCTATCATCTATTGATAGTTCCGGATACACTATAAGAGCACCATATTTATGGTATGCTCTCAAAGTTCTAGTTTTGGATATGAGAGGTTCAATTTCTAGGACATGTTTTCTTAGAGGTTGGAGTTTCAGTAGATCCGGTGAAGAAAGAGGTTGTGCTAGCTTGGGAGCCATCCAAGAGTGTGACTGAGGTGCGGAGTTTACTGGGGTTGGCTAGGTACTACCGAAGATTCGTACCTGATTTTCCCGAGTTACGACACCCTTGTTACCGTTGATGAAGAAGGGACATACCTTTGTGTGAACAGAGTGAAGCCAACAGAGTTTTTAGGAGCAGAGGTAGAGACTGATGAGTGCCCCCATCTTGAGGCAACCAGAAGAGGGCTTTGGGTATGTAGTCTACATCAACACATTACGGGATAGAATTGGATTTTTCCGGATGCAGGAGTGAGCAGTGATCATGTGTGGATCTCGATAGATGAGAAAACATTAGACGAACTACACTACCCATGACCTGGAGTTAGAAATAGTGGTCATCATCTTGAAGATGTGGAGACAATACTTGATGGGTGAAAGTTTTACAGTCTACTCTGATCACAAGAGTCTCAGTTATATCTTCTCACAGAAGGACCTGAACCTGAGACTGTGATGATGGCTAGAGTTCTTCTAGGACCATGACTTTGAGATAGTCTATACTCCTGGGAGGGGAATGTAGTGGTAGACGTACTCAGTAGGAGGTCTATTATAAAGTTGCTGAGTGAGGAGACAAAGCAGCTGGCTGCATTGCAGATATCCTCTATGGATAGAGATGGAGCACCTTACCTCCAGTCTATGACTGTCACTCCCCCACTTCTTCACCGAGTTCAGGAGGCAAATCTTGGGGATATTGTCTGCGAGACATGACATGATCATATATCCACAGGATAGGCACTTGATAGATTTTATGAAGGTGGGGAGCATGTCATCCTATTTAGAGGACGCACCATGGTACCAATGGTGCTACAGGAGGAGGTGTTGAGGGAGTTCCATACGTCCCCTCTAGCGGTACACCCTAGTTTGGAAAAGATGTACTAGGACCTCCAGTATTAGAACTGGTGGCCAGGGATAAAGAAGGCGGTGGCAGAGTTTGTTTCATGATGCCTCAGTTGTCAGCATGTGAAGGCTGAGCATTAGGTTCCAACAGGCTTAGCATAACCACTAGAGGTACCAGAGTGGAAGTGGGATGGTATCTCTAGAGACTTTGTTATAGGGATTCTATAGATTTCTAGGGGACATGATTCCATCTAGGTGATTTTTGAATGACTCACAAAGTCGTCCCACTTACTACCCATCCAAGAGAAGGGGTCAGTAAAGGGTTTGGGATGCCTCTACATATATTAGTTAATGCAACTTCAAGGGGTTCCATCGATGATAGTCTCTGACCGTGATACACGTTTTACATCCTAGTTTTTGAAGGGATTACCGGAGGCATTCAAAAATAAGCTGCATTTGAGAACCACCTTTCATCCTTAGATGGATGGTTAGATGGAGCGGACCATAAAAACACTCGGGGACATGCTTAATACTTGCATCCTAGATTTTAGCCATAGTTGGGAGGATAAAGTTTCCTTGGTGGAGTTTGCGTACAACAACAGATATCACTCTACCATCGTTATGGAACCATTCGAGGACTTATACGGTCGAACTTTTAGATCACCTCTATGTTGGACAGACATAGGGGAGTTAGCACTTACGGGTCCAGAGATGGTACATGCTACTACTGAGAAGGTGCAGATCATCTAGGAGTAGATGAAGACTGCACAGAGCAGATAGAATTCTTATGCTGATTAGAGACGAAGAACTTTGGAGTTTGAGGAGGGAGACCATGTCTTCTTACGGGTCTCACCTCGTCTAAGTTTGTAGAGATTTGGTCGAGGCGGAAAACTCTCACCGAGGTTAATCGGACCATTTTTGATACTTCAGAGGATTGGAGAGGTAGAATACCTCTTCGAACTGCTAATGCAATTGGAGAGGTTGCATTATGTCTTCCACGTATCCCAGTTGAGGAAATATGTACTTGACCTATCACACATCATAAACCATGGAGAGATAGACTTTGATGATGGGGTGATGTTTACGGAGGTTCCTGTGTATATTGGGGATCGATAGGAGGGGGTCCTTCATGGACTTTTGATACCTTTATAGATCATTCATTGGCAGGACGAGAACCTCTAGGAGAGCACATGGGAGCGGGAGGCTCAAATTCGTGCTTAGTACCACCATCTATTTCATTAGTCTATGTTGTGGCTTTTAGGGACGAAAAGCCATAAGGTGGGGAGAATGTAATGACCCCGATTTTCTAGGTAATTTTTTAATTATATGGATTTATTACGAGTCTGCGAAAATTGATGGCATGTGATTCCGAGGCTCGGTGTGCCCAGAATGAATTTCTGAACATTTTTTAAGGTACGTTCAGTAAACGCATGAGCAACGTTTTCTATATTTTTAACTAGTGAACTAATTAAAAATAAAAGGGCACCATTTAATCTATAGCTCCATGATTCTCTTAAGTGAGGAATCACTTAGACCACAGTAAGTCTAGATAAAAATTTAGATTTTGGACTTTTTAAAAAGAATAATAAAATAACATTGTTATTTCATTTATTTCATTATTTTCCTCCAATGGAAAAGCAGAAGTGGTGGGACCAATGAGGTGTCAAGACATTAAATGTCTTGAATCCTCAAATACTTTGTAACAACACCTTCTGAATTAAGAAGGTTCCTATTAAATGGACCCCCATTAATTCTATTGGTGTTACTCACCCCCCATCAATTTATAGGGTGTTTGTGGAGAGGTATTGACACAACTTCACTGAGAAACAAAGTTATGATAAAGTTCCATGAAGGAAACTTCTTAGAGGATGGGACCGGTTTCAGATAATAGTGACGAGTGACACTGAATCCTAAACTTAAGAATGATGATTGAGTGGCATCATTAAAAGCTTGTTACGGGGATGATGAATAATGACTCTTCCTCAATCGCAGGCGTTCTCCATCAGTCTTGGTGTAAGGATTTATCTTGTTTTAATTTCAAGAGTTTAGTGAACCCTATTATTCCCTATTACTATCAAGCTAGCATAGAGGGCGTGTTACAGACAAACAAAGCTCGAACCCTCTGCTACCTTGTTTACCCTTCCATTCTCTGTGGAAGATCGTTGGCAAAAAGACAGTAGACGACCACGATTGAGGAGGCGCACTATCACACACCATAGGAGGAGGCTACAAAAACTATGCTTTGACGGTTAGAAAATCGATTGGCTATGAAGGTGCTGCAGCACGTTGTCGCACAATGCCGGTGGGGAAGGTCGTGATGGAAGCCACAAGAAGTGAAGTCAGCAGCCGACACGAGCCGACCGTGGAAGTCAGAGGCAGAGCAGTGAACTGTCACACTCCACATGAGGTGGTCATGGCACGAATCCATGGAGGTGGAAAAAGGACCTACCCATGCAGGTACCAGGGTGACCATGTGGTGATCGGGTGGCACCACGTGGCGCCGCCACTCAATTACCCAAATGACAAAGCCGTTCAGGAGTAAAGGGGGGCAGGGGAATTATCGTCCCTCATGCCAGCCAGTGAAAGGCCCTGTGGGTCATACCATTGTGGGTTGGGCCAGGCCATGCCCCCTGCAGTTCGGCCCGGACTGCGGCCTAGCGAGCTGAGCCCGCCGTGGCCTAGCCCAGTCGGGTCGGACCCGGATCCTTCCAGGTCCAGTTTCTCTAAAAGGACCATAACATGAAATCCGTGTGTCTGTTTAACGAACCGTCTATGGAGATGGGACCCTTGGAGCAATACAATCCTTCTGATATACTCCACATGAGTTTTGGAGAATGTTGGTGTATGACCGGGTTTGATCAAACCCGAATCCAACTAGGCCCTCAGAACTAAAACACTTATAAGTCACAGACTGAGAATCTGACTAACCCTCCATTTATCATGTTTGAACCCTTACGACATTATGGTCCTTTGGGATAGTTCTTTATGGAACTTCATGTTGGATGAGGTACGATCGATGGCTTGAGTAGCGCTTCTCCCAAACGTGCTATGATCAAGAATCCCGAGGCTGGAAGTGAGGCAGAGGTTGGAGACAGATCATTCAGAGGTTAGTACTGAGTGATTCTATATGGGTCAGCACTGATCCTATGTGGGTCAGATCCTATGTGGGTCAGTACTTAGATATCCGGTGTGGGTCAGTGCATACTGATCCTATGTGGGTCAGATCATGAGTGGGTAATTGCAGGGGTTCATACCTATCGACTCCTAGAGGGTAGAATCATGTGAGGGTCATTGTGGGGGTTAGTACCTATCGATCCTATGTGGGTCATACTTTATATGGTCAACAACAATGCCTCTTGATATAATAATATAATCTAGCTTAGTGACTAATCATTTGTACTTCGATACTTCACTAATACCTAGTGTGAGTTGAGTCTTTTATCTTCATGGAGTTACCTATGTGGTACCTTCACCATCGTGGTGTTATCTTCATGATGTTTCCTATGTGGTACCTTCACCTTCATGGTGTTATCTTCATGGTGTTACTTGTGTCGTACTTTTACCTTTGTGGTGTTATCTTCGTGGTGTTACCTGTGTGGTACTTTTACCTTCGTGGTTTTATCTTCATGGTGTTACTTGTGTGGTACTTTTACCTTCATGGTTTCACCTTTGTGGTATTCTTTTCTCATGTATAAGATGTTTATATCTTGATAAATTAGCTATATGTTTGGTCATATACCTAAGTAGAGTTTATGATTACATCATGCTTTGTGACTGAGGTCTTTCTTTGTGGTCTTTCCTTTTTGGAACTCTAGGAGACCTTCGAGGATCTCGGGGTCCCTACTGAGTATTGTTATACTCCCCCTGCACGGGCTTCGCCTGCACCTTGTTGTGTCTTGTGCAGACGATGGGAAATGTTGATCGAGGCTGAGGGATCTAGGACTGGATGGTGCTCAGAGGTGGACCATTCGATGTGACGTGACGTAAGACTACTTATCATGAGTTGTACCAAGCCTTCAGGTAGGATCCTCAGTGGACGTTCTAAGAGATTCTTTTACTTTTCAAGCTACAATTTTACTTTCTAGTTGGGCTTGTATTCCATCCCCTTTTTTTCATCACACTTTTTACTACAATAGTTTAATTCATGTTTGCTTCTTATTGTGTTCTTGGATTGTGTGTTTGTACTTGTTTAAAGGCAATGCCTTCCCATTAATGGATACACCATTCTAGTGCTAGTCTTCATCCCATGGCCTATGGAAGGCGGGCTTGGGGTAGTCATGACACAGGCCTTGGGGGACATGTCATGACAAATCATGGTAATTTTGAATGAAATACTGATGAATTAATCATTTGTGAATATTCCACTCCTTCCAAGGAATATAGAGTATTTAATAACAGGTAAAATATTGGTAAAGATTAAAATCAAGTGAAATTTGATTAAAGTTATACATTTGACAACAAAATGACTCAAATTGATGAACTAACTAATTATTTTGAAAAAATGATACCTGAAACTCTCTATGAAAGTAAAAAAGGATGACGAATATAACATGATTTTCCAAAAACAATTCATAAGTGGATGGATACTAGTGATCCTGAATGTGTGATTCCTAGACAACATGAATCCCTTAAAAACCATCCCTTAGTAAAAATTATAGGTGGTTTAGATGAAGAAATTATTACTAGGAGTATAAGAAATCTTTTGGATTTTTTGGCTTTTTATCTCAGTTAGAACCTAAGTCTCTAGAATATGAATTATTATATGAGATTTAGGTTGTAATAATGAAAGATTAATTAAACCAAATCAAGAGGAAAAGGATTGGGAAATAGTTGATAGACCCTATAACTAACCTTTTAAAAAAAATAGGTTTTTAGGAATAAACATGATGAACATCATGTGATAACCATTAATAAGGCCAGACTAGTCTCAATAGGTTACAATCAAGAAGAAGTTATATATTAGGATGAGACTTTTGAACCTATAGCTAGATTGGAATACATTACTTATCTCTTATCCCTTGCATCAAATATGAATTTCATGTTATATAATACGGATTTTAAATCTTCTATTATGAATTTTTTCTTATAGAGGATGTCTATGTTGAAAAACTTCTTGGTTTTGAAAATCCACATTTTCAAAATTCACTTTCTAAACATACCAAAAATTTTCATGGACATAAACAATCACCCAGATCTTGGTATTAATTTTTGATTTCTTTTCTTTTTTCAAATGTATTTTTATTATGTAAGGAAGATCCAACTTTATTTACGGAAAAAACTATCTTTAGATATTTTTTTGTACATATATATTTTGATGATCTAATATTTGTTACTATAAATAATAAACTATGTAATGAATTTTCAAAACTAATACAAAAAATAATTTTAAATGAGCATGATGGAATAGTTATATTATTTTCTAGATTTTCATATTTATCAATAAGACATTATGAATTTTTTAAATTAAATAAAATACATACTATACTTACTTAAAAGAATTGGAATTGAAAGTGGTAAAGAACATACATCTCTTATGAGTTATAATGAAAAAATTTACATGGATAATGTAAGAAAATCGGTTAAAAACAAACTTTATTGTGGAAAAATTGAAGGTTTATTGTTTTTAACTTCTATTATACTAGAAATTATGTTTACAGTTTGTATTTGTGCTATATTTTGGTAAAAACCTATAGAATATTATTTAAATGATTCAAAAATAATTTAAAGGTATTTTAAAGGAACACTTTTTCCCTTACTTTTTCCCAAAACATATTATTTCAATTTAACTTCTTATTTGGATAATTAATTTTGTGGTTGTAGACTAGATAGGAATATTACCCCAGGAACCTTCCATTTTCTTGGGAAATTTCTAGCATCCTGGTCTAGTAATAAATAATACTCTATTTCATTTTCTACTACTAATGAAGAATATATTTCTATTGGTAGTTGTTATAAATAGGTATTGTGGATGAAACAAACCATTATGGATTTTGAATTCATTTATAATCAATTTTAAATTAAATGTGATAACACTAGTGCAATAAAAATTTCAAAAAATATGATAAATATTTTGAGAACCAATCATATAGATTTAAGGCATAATTTCTTGAGAGAACACACCAAAAAGGGTGATATTATTCTAGAGTTTAACTCAACTGAAAATCTATTAGTATATATTTGTATTAAACCCCATACATGTGATAATTTTATTTCCTTAAAAAAGAATTGAGTTTGTTTTGATTTAAATTATTTTAAATTATTTTATATAATTAATATTAATTTTCTCTTTTTCTGCTAATCTGATTATGTTTTGTTGATTTAGGAAATAAAATTTCTTTCATTTAAATTTTATTCAATTTTATTTATTTATTAGTTGTAATCGACCAAAAATCGATTCATGTTCATTAAAATTTTAGGATTTAGGTATGTTACCCAAAAAACATCACCTGACCCATTCTCTATCTGCATACATATCTTATTATTGAAACCAAACCATCTCTGTGAATATTTAACCTTCAAGATCAATTCTTGACCTACAAATCACCCTGTTAGCTATGGTAATGTCAAAGTGTGTGGACAAAAGAAGTTTTAGTTCTTCTAAGAAATCTAAATGTGGTTCACAACAAAGAATACTTACTAGGAAATCCATTTTTATGGAATGGATGATTTTATCTGAGATATTGATAAAAGAATTTCTTCGGTTTCAAGGTTGGGGGTTTGGGTTTGATGAGAATAAGTCTGGTTTTCTATTTGAGGAAGAAGATCATGTGTTTATAAGGAATTCATAGTTTTATTACAACCGATTAAGGGATTATGTTTCATCAAATGTTAATGTAAATATGGTGATGGATTAGTCTGCCAAATAGAGGACTTGTTTTATTGTCCCGTTTAGGGGGAGTTTAGTTTCACTCAAACGCTTGTTGGAATAAGCTAAGTTAGTCCATCATAAGTGTTATGTTTATTTTCTGCACCAATTCTTTTGAGAAGAAGCCAGTGAAATATTTTATAAAATAATGGAAGTAGTTGTGTATGTTTGTGTAGAATAGAATAACCCATTGGGCTAGAGAAATGAAGAATGTTATTTTTAGAATATTTACTTATTTTACTTTCTTATAAATAACTTGGAAATGCATTTTCTAAGGTACATGATGTATTTTATGTATCATTGTTGTAAAATAATGGGTAAGATAAATTACTACCCATATGGAAGGTTGATATAATTTTTTTGAAGATAAGAGTTGTGGATCTCAAAGAAGGATATGCTATAAAGTGTCACAAGAGTAACACTTTATCTTCTATCGTGTTAGAGGAAATTGATTTTTTATAGGTTTTTGATTCACGTTCCTTAATGTTAGTAGGTTAATAATGAATTGATTTGGGGGTGACATATTAGACCTTGCTACTATGTATGTATCACCTGCTGATATGGTGAGTTATGGGGGAATGGGGAAGATAAATTTCATTACCTATTGTAAGTCATGTGATTGAGCATGATCATAATTAATAAGAGGATTTACAGATTCAATAATATGATGTTTCAGAATCTACTAAAGGAATTCAGCATGTTGGTGAATCAGTTGATGAGACAACAATTTTATTTCCTCAGAAAAGGCCAATGGAGTCTATATCTAGTGGTCAATATACTAAAGATAGATTTTATTCTAATATAGAAGATCATAAAGTGGATCTGGTTCTTATCATATCACTTTTTTTTTGAAAAATAAGTGATTATGTGGTTATGGGATCTGCTAAATTTTCTCATACAAGTACTTCACCATCGCCATATCTAGTGGATCATGAGGATGTTCCCTCAGATAGCTAGAGCTCCGATAGCTCAGGAAGACCATATTTATCTTCTGTTGTAATAAATAATTTTGATAATATTAGATCATTTTATTATGTTCTATGGTAAATATTTTATCTTACAAATATGAGAACATAAAAATAAATGACTCCCCTATTAGTAAGTTTTATTTTAATAGGCTGGTTGGGATGTTGGATGCTATAATAGAAATGATTAAAAGTATTTAGTATAACCCTCATATTCAGGCTACTACTAATTTTGAGATTAGTTATAAGGAACTAGAATACATGAAATAATTTGTGACAGTATTGAAATATTGTTATCATACCATAGTTGAATTTAATGAGATTAGTTTTATGATTTCATCTAAAAGAGATATTTGTCAAAATCTTACATTGGTATATCTAGGTTAATCTCAAGGAGTTCTTATTGAATTGAACTCTTTTAGGCTATAAAACGAATGATAATTTAAACACTTCACGAAGTGCGGTGCTATTATATTTCTAATTTAAAATAAAGCTTTGACCTTCTACTACTGATTTCTATCCCTCAGAACCTTCAGATTCTCTAGCTTCTTTGAGTGGAATTGATCAAGTATTGTCAGAATTGAATTTTTATTATTCTTAGTTTCAATGTCTCCAAGTAAATATTCTTTCTCCTGAAGTTTTTCAAGAGTTAAAAAGGATCTTATGGGACAATTCCATGATACTCAAGAAGAATTATAGAAACATAATATTGGGATCTAAATGTTCATGAATGACCATGTTGGTCATCTTGAAAAGACTTTTGGTGATATGGTAGAAGAAAATTTGGGTTTTTTTTAGAAAACACAAGATACAATTTCATAATACATTGAACCAATTAATAAAAACACTAATTTTTTTTGAGTGTCTAAAGAAAATATATTCCATGGTTGAGGATATGTGTTATGATAAATAATAAAGATAAAAATTATATTAATCATTTTATGCATCACTTCATATTATTGGAAGGGATTTATTTGTTTAAAAAACTCCAAGAATAATTCCTTTTGTGGAATTGTTTTCTCTTATTTCGGAGGTATCGGTTTGAGTAAAACTTGAGTATGCTATTGTAAGTACCACATTTTTGAATATACGATTAGTCCTATCAAATATGTTTTCCAGATTTTGATAGAGCAAGTTAATACCATAGATATAAAGTTTCAATTAGTGAATGACATAATGATTGACATGAAATGTTTAGTAGGCTCAGTTTTGAATAAAAGTTTAATTGACAAGACATACACTCTCACTATTGAAGAAATTGCTTCTTTTATTAGACCTCTAGATGTCATTTATCCTTCTAGATTCACATCAGGTAAGTTTTATTCTTTTAATGGTATTCTCAAGAGTGGTTTTTATTTAGTGTCTCATATGCAGAAGAAAACCAATTTCATTATACTAAAATACAGAAAGACAAATATTATTCCTAGAATTGACATGTGTGTTGAAGATTTGTTTAAAATGAGAAGAAAGAAACCTATTGGTCCTAATACTTACGAATCTCATCTCAATTCTAGATAAATAATTGAAGTGATTTGTGATCCATAATTTTACTATCATAAATAACAAGCAATGTATGATTATTATTTAGTTGTTGATCATTCTCAAGGAGAAACCACTTCTTATAAGCCTTTATACAATGCTTATTTTTAGGCAGTTGAAACCTATGAAACTAGTCTAGGTCAATGTAATTTAAAAATATTCATAAAGATCATGTTTAGTATTCACATGTAAAATCCTCTATCGGATCATAAAGTCATGAAATTTCGGTAACTGAGAAGGAAACAATGATGTTAGAAATTCTTACTTCATCCACCCTAGAATAGAATCTATATCGAAACTACCTCTATCCAAACCACAATATATTTTTAAACCCATTCATAAACATGGATATTCTGAAAAATATTTTTTAATAGTCCTGGGTGAACATAATTTTTATAATCATTTCAAAATCAATGAAATATTTATTTCATAAGTGTTTCTTATTGATTGTTTTCATTCTATGTTATTCATTTATTTTCCTTGATTTATAATTGTTTTTATTTGATGTTTAATTTCATTATTGTTTTTACTTAATTTAATTCTTAACATACTTCAATATTCAATTTTATTTTAATACAAAAATGGTTCATTACTCTAAAGTGCTATATTACATGTGTTTCTTCTCTCTCTACCATTTATTTTTATCAACACAAAAGTGGGAGAAGTTACATATTCTTTACCCTATAGGGGGATAGTTTTTTCTATAATATGGGAGAAGTTTAATTTTAAGGGGGAGAAATAAAGGATAAACACTAAATTTGAAAATTAAATATATTACATATATCATTTTGTTCAATATTATTATTAAAACTTCTAATATTTAATGTTTAATTTTAAATGGGCCTTTTGATCATCAAAATGGGGATATTATTGGGATACAATGGTTGTGATAATATATTCCATGTACTTTAGGTTTGGATGATATCAATACCCTTCATACTTTACTAATGTTTTTGTTTTTGAGTGTGTTAATCAGATTTTATCGTACTTTATGTTATTTTAGACATTAATTTCATTAATATTGAAATTCTTAATGTTTTGTTGAAATTTTCCTAATTCTGGAAAAATATATTATGTAAGGATTTTGGATATATATAGAAATGGTTATATGATCATTCAGATATATAGATTACCTATGTGAAGGATCTACCTATGTAAATTGGATACATTGTAATATCATCTATATATAAATTTCCTACACGGATAAGATCCCCAATGTATGAAATTGGACACCTAGATCAAAATGGTACATAAAATGGTTACAAAAAGTTATCAGCAACATAAATTTGGTACTTGAGTAAAAATACGTAATGGATCATTTTGTCTATATAGTTTGAATTGTCTACATGGATTAAAATGTAATAATCATCTTCATGTTGATCTATAGTTGCCTATTTAATTTTGAAATTTTTATTTATTATTATTGAAGAACATGAGTGATATTTTAATACGAATGTCTGATATTTAAATTCTAGATTACCTATTTATAGTTAAATCAATTATAATAAGATCCAACTACCCATATAATAGAGAAATACAAGGATAATTTATTTTACTTTACAACTACAAAGGTATTTTAAAGAAAAGAACATGTCTCAGATCCTAGATATTGTGGATCACGAGATATAAAAATAAAAGATATGTTTTTCAGGGATTTGGGTGGGTGGTGTATTCTATATAATTAAAAAAGAAGTATCATGTGAAAAATAAGAGATATAAAGAGAATAATAGATGCAAATGTACACAAATCTATTTTTCATTAAAAATAAGAAGAAGCTTAATTTTATACAATTGTGAAATTAAAATCAAATATTTTGTCGTTTATAAGACTCCCCTCATGATATATTCTATTATTATCATCTCTCATGGAGATTAGTTCCCTATATTAGTTGTATCATACAATTGTGTGTTGAACCTTCTCTTTTCTATTATCTTTAGTTGTAAAGGTTCATGTTAAAATAACCCAAAGGTGGGTTTTTATGATGCCTTTCTAGAGCCTAGTTTAAAGTTCATGTGAATTTTTAACAAGTATTGAATTCTTGAACACAGTCATGCAGTCCTTGGAAAAAGGATAGATAATCATCAACAAAAGGAATATTCTAGTGAAAATCACCAAACCCATGGAGAAGAGGGATGGTGTAGTGGACTAGGGGACTTCTATTCCCTAAAACACTGAAAATATATATTCCTTTTTATTGCCCTTCTTATTTTATTTTCCACTACCTCTAGTGATAAGGAAAAAACTAAAAGTTATTCATTACTAAAGTTGGTGGTTTTCTTAGAAATTATTTCTTTAAGAACCCAATTGACCCCTCTCTCGAGTCTTTTAAAATCTTTACTAACCAACAAAAATACCCAACGCTCATATTATATTTATGTTTTCATTAATATCTCACTTGTTTACACTTATGGGGAATATAAGCTCATTTTTCTTATATTCCCCCCCATGATATAATAAAAAAATTTAAGTATGATATGTATAATAAGGGAGAACATTGCAAAGAATTAAGTGGCAGATTATGTAGAAATTTTATGAAAAGGTTATTTATACATAAATATTTACAATTATTCTAAACCTTTTCGATTTTGATATGGACCATAATTTTATTTATTCATCTAATAATATGTAATATGTATATATGCAATGTTTTGATATCTATATATCATTTTGTAGAAGGGTTTAGTTAATATTTTGAGATTACGATGATAAAACTTTAGTGAGAACCATAGGGTTATGTGAATGTATAGGATAAATTCCTAAATTTTTTGTAAGATAGAGATTATGTGGTTTTTTGAGCAATACATCCCTGTCTAGATACTAAAAATGGACATGGTTTTGGAATAGATGTTTATAGGATTAATAAACCTGAAATATGTTTGCTGAGTATATATCATCTATCATTCTAATGCACATTGATTGTTCCCTTACTGTACACCTTGTGGGACACTCTCAAGTGATTTTCTTTGGTTAAAACACATTTTCATTATGAAATATCATGAAGGATTTGAATAGATGATAACTAAGGATAACCTATGTTAAAAATACTGTGTCATGGATTGAAAAAAAGGTGTCATGATTTATACATCCTAAAAAATGCTTTTATGATTATATGATTCCCTACTATGAATATTGTTTATAACACTATAGATTTTTGTTTTATTAAATGGATAGAACTAGGAGATTCATGTTAACATAGAATATGGTGGATAATGGAATGATTATCCTCACGAGAAACCAAATAAAATGGGATCTGGATGGAGAAACCTTGTGATTATGCCTAATCATCTATCTCATTATATAATTTTCAACCTAAACATAGGTGAGTTTCTTGACACACCAAATAAAATAAATACAATGTTTCATTTAGATTATTGAGGAAGGAAGATTCATCTTCCTACATGTTGATAATGTGGGAAGAAGTACTCAAGGAGATTTCTCAAAGGAATGAGAAAATATTTTTTGTATATAAAATATGAGTATAGGGTAAGGAATTGATAAATAAAAATAGATAATTTGATGGAGGGATATTAATTTCCTCATAAGGAAGTATTTATAGTTTAATGTCTTGTTAGTGAGAAATATTGGAATTATCTATGTCACCGACCTAATATACAAGTAAACTGCTAGACCATGGAAGGACTTATGATTTTACAATCATTGAAGTGAAAGGATTTAAGTGGTTGTGGAAATTGATAATTATTTTTTATAAAAGTTATGATAATGATAATGTTTATATAAGAATAATGAAACATATAAGTATTGTTCCACAATAGCGTTTCTTTAAGGATTTGAATACATATGTTGAATGGTACTGATAACCAAGAAATGTGATTTAAGGGCAAGGTAAAAACATTTAATTGGGGTAAATTGATCATTGAAATTTATGAAGTAAAGGGATTATTTAGTGACTTGATATTAAAATGATTTAAGTCATATTTGATGAAGTTTATTTCAATTTTTAATTTATGTATTGTATTCAATAGTTTGTGAAGTTATTTGACAAATAAGGATTGTGTTAATTTTTATAAGAATATATCTTGTCACTCATTGTTAAATTAAGAGCTATGGATATCATCATGGGTTTATTATTTTATGTTTAATCATTACTTTAAAGGAATATAGACCAATTTTAAGGTTTTAGGTGATGGGATTTTGTGTTGATTTTAAATTTTCAAAGTGTTTTAGGAAGAATAATCTATTGAGGTTAAAATAACCCATTGGGATAGTATATGATTTTATTTTGAGTTATTTATGGTCTATTGGATAGTGGGATAAATATAATATCGATTGTTTAAATTGATTATTGACAAATAGATATTTTTAGAGATATTTATAGTTAAGCTAGGTTTTACCTTTTAGGTTAGTATATAAATTTTATTCATGATGTGTTTAAAGTTCACAAAATTACAAGAATATATAGTGATTTATCATTGTTATGAATGATATTTTGGTAGATTATTAATTAGGTTGAGTTATATGTAACCTTTAGGTTTAACATATGGTTTATCGTTAAATATTATCAGTGAAGAATTAAATTAAATTTTTAGGATATAAGATAAAAGGTATGAGATCAAATTCAATGTTAAAAAATTCATTAATGTTTAGGATATTGTGGTAAATTTGGATGTACGGTTATTTATTTTGGGGAATAAAATATTTTTATCCTTTGGTATTATTGTGAAAATTTTGTAGTAAAATGTATTATTTCTTCATATTAAGGTTTATACATATTGGATATTATCTAACCTTTTGGTACCCATTTCAGATTCAGATAATATTTAAATAGAGGAGGAATAGCTTATTATCCTTTTATATATCATTTTATTTGTTAAAACATGATTTTATAACTTTAGGCATAAAAAATATCATCTTGAATACTCATTATTTGGAATAAACTACGAGATAAAAGTGGAAACTAAATGAAATAGACAACCAAAAGAAGAAATTATGTTTATAGATTTGATAAAATATATTTAGTATATTTTCCATGGGTTATTAGTTTATATGGGGAATTAATTCCTTAAATACAGTAAAATAATTTTGAAATAATAATTTTTATCCAATTTCTGTTATTTTAAATGAATTAATAATCTTTTTCACACCTTATTGATTTATGGTTTTGTGGTCCTTAACTTTCTCACGATCATTCACTTTCTTATGACCAAGGATCTCTATAACTATACATCATTATTTGGGAATTATATTTCCTTAATTTCCATATTTTCACTCCCTATAAATGTTCTCTTATTTGGAAACATAATTATTTGTTATTCCAAACTACCTACGAATTTTCCTTTTCCTCTATTTAAGAGGAAGTTTTTTAACCATTTTTATGATGTGAGTTTTCAAAAAAGATATTATCAAATTTTATATCATTTCTTTGTTAGAACACATTCAAATAATGAGAATGTGACTTATTAAAAGGGGGATAATGAAACACCATGATTTTTTAAAAGAACAATATGTTTGATAGTGTATAAAACAAGCACTCAATTCTTGTAAAGTCATTTTATTCTTCAAAATCCATTTTTTGAAAATGGGTTTTATTTATTTTTTGTGAGAAAATAAAAATATTAACTTATGGAACTTTTTGAAATTTTCTTTTATAAAAATATATCATTTTTTAAATAATAAAATTAAAATTAGATTATGTTGAATTCTTGGGATTTTTTTGAAATGGTTGATTTACTGGAGAGTAGTTAAAAATACTGATTTTAAATGAAAACTCTAATTTTATTTCAAGAATTTAAAAAGTATCATTTAAAAAAATATATAATGTAAAATTAGATATCTTAATTGTTGAATAATACAATTATGTTAACTGGAAACAATTTTATGGTTAAATTTTGTATAAAATTATTTTTATACTTAAAAAATACAGCTTTCTGAAAAATTGTTTTTTATTTTCCTTTTCATTTTTATCTTAAATTTATTTCATCCACTTCTAAAGATTTATTATTGAAAAATGGATTACATATTTTGAATTAGAATTTCCAGATATCAAAAATATTTCCATTTTATTTTTGGTTTATCTAAAGAGTAATAACAATAAATATTTCCACCTCAATATGGGTACAACAGGTAAAATGGGTTTAAAACATTGGAATAAGGCTTTAAAATTTCTCTAAAACATTTTTTTATCTCATTGGATGAGTGGATTTCAGAAATTTACCTCACAATTTATAAAATATAGAAACATTTTCTTATTTTTCTTTGATTTTGACCTTTATTATATTTAAGTGATAGATAAAGTAAAAAATATTTCTTTCTTACATTTATTATCTATTATATTTTTTGATAGAGTCAAAAATAAATTATTATATGTGATAATAAGTTAGTTGAATTATAATTTTTTATTTTTTATCATGGTATTTTTTAAATTTTTTTTTGATTGAATAATTACCTTAATTTCATAATCAGCTTTGTCACAATATTTATTGAATTAATAGAAAAATAAAATAAATGATATCAAATATATTAAAATTAAAAACAATTGGGTGAATTATTATCTTTCAAAAATTATATATACATATAAAACATGTTATTTGTGTCTGTAATGATTATATTTGAATAAAATTACTTTCATGTTGTTTTATAATTCCAATTATGTATGTAGTATCAAAAATGACATAAATGATATTTTATGTACAAAAATATTTTATTATATTGTTTAAAAATAGTAATTTTTTTTGAAAGAGGATAATTAGGATTATAAAATGTCTATAATTTCATCCATTGATAATTTTTAATCAAATTTCCACATTTTATGTAAATTTATAACCCTTTTATATTGAATATATCATTATCACAATTAAAGTTAAAATTTTCAAAACAAGGGGTGAAACCAAATGAAGAATTTTAAAATTCTATCAAACCAATCAAAATTTAATTTTTAGGTTATATGAAGATATTATATTACATAAATTATTCAGAATGTAATTTTCTAATCATATTACCTAATCTATACACATATTATATTATAATATTTTATTTATTTCCAAAAATGAAAATAATGATATTTTATAATAAACAATATTTTAGTAAATGATTAAAAATTAATAAAAATACTATATTAATAAAATATAATTTTATATGTATTTAAATATCATCCATGTTACATTTATTGGTCAATTATCCTTTTATGTTAATATTATTGGAACTTAAAGAGTAGAAAACTTTTATTTTATAATAATTTGCAAAGTGGTTAACGAGGTTTAAAACAAAGAGATAAGGGTAAAACATATAAAAAATGTTTAAATTTAATTAGATGATATTATTTCGACTCATAATCACCATATATTAAAAATATGTAAATTTTTATCAATATGAACATGATAATTATTTTATGTCAATTTAATACTTTTTAAATTCCAAGAATTCCCTTCCCTCAATTATAAAAGGGAATCCCCTCTCCTCTTATCTACACACCATAAAAGACATTAGATTTGTCTATAAAATACTATAATGTCTTCCATGATTCTTTCCAAACATTATATAGTTTCTATTATTTCCAAAATTCAATACTTTCATGGATTAAGTTGTAAGACAAAAGAGGTTTCTCAATGAAGAGTTATAACTCTTAATTGAGCATTTTTAATTTTATTTCTTATTATACCTATTATAAATATATGGTATACATTGTAAAATGAATAATTCAGTATATTAAATATAATTAATTTTAATTATATTTAATTATGAACCATTATCTACCTTCCTTTTATCCAATGGTATGCAAAAACATCGCTCGTGTGTATACCTGACTTATCATTTCCACATAACCGTGTAATTATTTTTCCGTCAATACATTACTAAGATGGTTATAATGATGTATTTAATAAATATATATGTTATTTATGATATAATAATTCTTATGGATTTATAATATCATTTCTACCTTCTTACCTTCCCATCCGTTGGAAAATGATAACGTCACTCGTACGTGCATGTGAAATACCACCTCCATGAAGTGATGCTATTTGTTTTTCATTTAGGATATAATGAATGGTAAAAAGGATATACATAATGAATATATATTATATATATTATATAATTATAATTATATAAATTTGAATTATTATTTACCTCTATTTTGTTCCATCCTTTGAAGAGTGAAAAAGGTGTTCATGTGTACGTACGACCCACCATCTCAACGAACCATGTAATTCATTTTTATCTCTATATTATATGGATGAAAAAAAATGTTTATATAATTAATATATATCATGTTTATATATTGTTTAAAATTATTTATATTACATATCCATGATAAAATCGTAAGTATTGAAGCACATGAATCAAAATTCTCATGAAAAAATGAAAAATTTAACACCAAAAAATATGATTTTATTAAAGAATTTTTAATAAATGGGTGTTGAAATGTTATAGGTGTATAACATATGATATTATAGGTATTTAAATTATTATGGTATAGAATTATAATAAATTTAAATTTATCATATTGTTGGACATATCACTTTTTAAGCAATTCAAAACCAAGGTAAGGGTTTGTCATCTCCAATTTTCTTCTTCGAGACATATGTTTTGTTATGCACCCATCTTATTTTATGAAGTGTATATATATAAAGTTTGAAATGTTACATAATAAATATCATTATTTTATGATATTTAATTTCCCATTTGAATAAAATCATTCATGAGACATATAATTCAAATTTTACTAATGCGGTTAGGGGATTTCTCGTCTAACTTTTATTTCAATGGGATATATGTCATATTCCCCACTTATTTCCATATTGGGGTGTATATACGGCCCATGAATATATTTTACGATTCTTTTCATGGAAATTATATTTATTTTATAGTACATATAATGTTATATATTTTATGAGGTTTTTACATAGATATTACAGATGTTGTTTGGGATTTATGTACAATCTCATTGTTTATCTGGATTGTTTATGATAAAGTTTCTGATGATGAAATTTTATGAGTTATCTATCAATAATCCCAATAATTATCTTCTCATATTATTATTTCTTCATATTTTATGTTCTCCTTTCATTTTAATATATTTAAAAACTCTGGATACTGAAATAATATTTTTTACGTAAAACCGATTTAATTTCTATCTGCAGTAAAAAATCATTTTTCTTTCGTGTCCATGTTTTCTAAAAATGTTTTACATATTTTTTTTAATATTAACTAATGATTTTTCAAATTCATTTTCATATATTATTGAATTTTTAAAAAATTGTTCAAAAATAAACTTCTCATCATTTTCTAAATGTTATACTATTTAATTTTTATCGAAAATGTAAAAGGAACCTTTATTTTAACTTATATGACATGAATATAATTTCCCACCATCATGGCCAATTATTAATTTCATGACTAATTTAAAAGATACCAGGGTTATTTTAAAATATATATTTTTCTATAATATTTTATAAATTTTTATATTTTAAAGAATTTTTTTCCTTAAGAAATATTCCAAGTGATATTTCAAAGAATTTTTCATTTCAAATACAATGATTTAATGATACTTATTATTTAATGGGGATATGATCAAAGGATATGATACTTATTATTTATATATATGGTTCATGACAATGTTTATGAGATGTTTATGAAACATGATTATTTTCTATAGGTTATGTTATGGGGAAATGATGAAATTTTTTTGAAACCTATTTCCTATTGCACATTTTATTATATATGAAAGAAAATAGATGATTTTTTTTGGAAAAAATAAGAATAGGTTATGATTATGTTATGGGTGGGCCCATAATTATATATCCCTATATTGAATTGAGTAAATATGGATATCTCACGAGATAATTAGGACTAGAATGACGAGTGAACAGAACTCATTAAGGAACTATATCCACTATAATATACTTAATAGAGATCCTTGAAAAATATGATGTAATGGAGAGTGAACCAAATACACTATGATATTATTAGAAGTGGTCCTTGTTTACTAATTCCTTTATTTTCTATTATTATTTATATTACAAAAACTTATTTATTAATTCAATTCCATGCTCTCATAGGTAATGTTATTTAATTTACATTTGATTCATATCTGATGAACAAATAATATTTATTCCATGACTCAATAATATGACCTATGATATATTTGGTATGGGTTAAAAATGTTAATATCATGTTCACATACAATTATTCTCATGTTATGTTCACATTTTCATCAATATATTCTATATTTACCCTTATTATGCATCTAATCTCACCCATTATTATGTTTACCTTCCCCCGAATATGAAGAAATGTATTATGAATGATATGTATAAGAAGGGTGAAAGTTATAAAGAACTAAGTGAGATATGATGTATAAATTTTATGAACTATTTATTAATGTGACCAAGTTTACAATGATAATAAACATTAAAATTTTTTGTGTGGATTCTAAAGTTAAGCAATGAATATTAATATAATAATATGCAATATTAATGTATGAAATTTTTGGGTAGGTATATAAGGTGATGCCACTAGGTAAAGGGTTACCCTATACGAGATTATTTTAAGATGCTTTTGTACTTTTTTTTTCTTCTATTTACTATTAATATTAGTTCTCTTCATTTATTTTCTTTATTCATGCTTCCATCCATCTCTCTTTACTATGTGATCTCTATACTCAATTGTTATAGGGAACTAAAATGAGTGTTAGTCAATTGGGGAGATCAAATGGTATTATGAATCACTTATTTTCATTTCTATAATGTTTTTTATCATTATTAATGTGATTTTGAGTGAGTGGATAATGGGATAGACTATTATCATTATATTTTCATCCCATTTTCAATTGTGTTGTTCTTTATATCAGATATATAATCCCTCCAATATCATAGTCTACGATTTATATGGTTTTTTTTTGTGGAATGAGGGATAAAATAAATATAATGGATTTAGTTGTTGGGATAATAGATTGCATAGTTGAGTGTGTTCACCACCTATTCACTATAAAGGAGATGGGGATAAATATACATATCAATTTTTTATATATCTGTTTAGTCTTAAAATATATATAATGTCACAAACCTACATGATATTTAAATGCCTAAAACACCTAAACTAGCCCACAATAAACTTGCAGGGTGTCCTTAAACCAGTTGGGCTAACGACAAGAATCATAGGAATCAAATAAAATAATTGCGGATAATTTTCTCCATAAGATAAATTTACTTACAGCAAAAAAATGAGCATGAACACTTTATATATCGGAGGTCCTTATGCCTAAAAGTAAGAACCCATATAGAGAATAAACAATTTAATACAATTTAATCCCATTACTCACCTCCAACCCTGATGTATAGAACAACCACCATTTTCAATACCCCAAAATCCACATATATAGAGATCCACTGATTAAATAAGGAAATGAAACATGAGTGTTTGAGAGATAAACCTAAGACCTAAATATGGAGTATAACAATAGGTGTAGGCCCAAACATGTTTAGTAGGTCCCCACTTTCCTTTCCATATTCTAAACCTTTAATCAAGGATCCATTTTATGCTAGTTTGAAACAAAATAGAAAAATAGGGGTTTTCATAAATTTATACATATGGAGAAATTAATACCACATTCTATAAAATTTTATAAACCTCCATTTTATTTTTTTATTAAATGAAAATAATCACCAAAAAATTTTCATTTCAAATTATAGACATACTATAAAATAGTTACTTATTTCAATATAAATTATTCATTAAAAAACCCATTCAAAAAATTATTTAAAAATCAAACAAATGATTCATAAATAGAAAGATTAATTAATTGAACCATATCACTAAATGAAATAATAACATGAAAAAATGGAATTAACCAAGGGTTCCACATAAGTAAATCAATGAAGGGCTACAACATGAATTTAAATAAATACCCTATAACAAAACACCATTAAAGAATGGGTTTCATGGGATCAAACCTATGATTACTTAGCTATGTTACCTAGAGATACATCACTAACTATGGTCATACCCTCAATAAGTGGAATGTGTCTAGTATTAGATTTAATAAAAAGAATCAGTATATAGTAAAAATATTATCAATAATAACAAAAAAATCATACTCTTCTCATAATACCTCCTAATATTCTACACCTATGATCTATTTCAGTCTCAATTTTAAAAAAAATATCATAAATTAAAAGGAAACAATCATAGTGGCTCAAAGAGGCTTCCACAAATCCACATATTTTTGAAACCATTAAAATGTTCTAAATGACCATTCATGAAAACCAACTTTGGATTCCAAGTCCTTTATTTATAAATTATGAAATAATGAATAAAATATTTATTAAAAAATTTCATTTAAAATACTATAGAGATCCATTTATGAATTTATCCTCCGTTTATAAAATCCCATAAAATCTTGAAACATCATTTCTTAATTTCTGAAAAGACACAAATAGGGTCAATTTTTTTAATCGTCACACTTTATTCAAAAAAACATTTAAATAATTTAATTACATATGGAATTCAATATATAACTTGAAATTATAGGTAAAAACACTTAAAAATCAATTTAGAAACTGAATTTTACTTAAAAATATTAATATAGATTTTAAAAATCAATTTGTCAAATACAAAAAAAAAACTAGTGTGCATAGATAAATGAAATTAGATTCAAAAATTAAATTAAAATAGGAAAACTCTTAACTTATTTTAAACCATAGTGGGATATAATTTTCTTCTTAAAATACAATAAAAGAATGAATAATATCATTTAAAAATTAAAATAGGAATTTATAACCCTAGAAATCAATCGTTTTAAAATTAAAAGTTATGGAATACGGAAAACCTACCTCAAATCAAATGAAAATGGTTTGAAACATTAAATATGTGATTAATGGAGCTATAATAAGACACCACATTACCTAGAAACAATGGAATAAAAAACATGTCAAATTGATAGCTTATGGTTTCAGCAAGAGGGGGAGAAATGTTGGGAGAAGAATAAAGTTTGATAAGAGGAGTAATAGAGGGAAGATGAGTCCCTAAATAGGACCTCTATTATCAAAGTAGTAAGAAACCACCATGAAACACAATAGAATAAGAGGGATCCAAATAGGTGAGTCACAAGAGCAAGGATTCATGGATGGGGGTGTTGCATGATCTAAGGGGGAGGAAATAATGGATTTCAATATTTTAATTTAGGAAGGGTGGAAGCATAAATTCACAAAAAAATTGAAATTCGGTGATCCAAATTTTTTTACAAACTACACTCCAACCATGTAGAGGCTATTGGAACAACTAAATTAGCTCTCACAGTTTAACCTAGGACCCCATATGGTTTTACAATCCATATACTACCAATGAAAAAAGGTAGTCTCAATCTATAGAACAAAACACATGGTTTACACATGGTTATTATTAACCATGTAAGATAATATTATGACACCTAAAAAGTTCCCAAAAAATTAAATTCAAATCCAAAAAATTACAAAAACATAAAATAACACAAGATACTAAAGAATAATAAAAAATAAAATACCAAAATCACATGTGGGTGTGACATATATATGGGAGCAATCAATTATTGGTTATGAATTGATTATTTTATTAGTTTGGAACATCTTTTGGATAATAAAGTACCCATGTAATTTAACATTGGTCTATATCATTTCTATTTGACATTTGTGCTATTTTATTTGTTTTTGGTTTTCAATTTCAAAGTCTTTTCATGCTTTATATTCCTTACATTATCATAAAACCCAAAAAATATTTATAGAAGTGAAGGTTTGTGTCTGTTTGTGTTTATATATCCTCTATAAAAATATATGGTTAGATCCCAATTTGTATTCATATGGTATTTTAAAATTTATTTTTGATAGCCCAACTATAATGATTCTATCAATGTACACCACACACATATAATTATTTGGAATATATAACCATTAGGATTATATGGCCATCATGAACATAAAATTGTTGGGTATTTGGAAAACTATTTTTTAAAAGTAATAAATGGGATACCTTATTTCAATATAAAGTAAGATAAAAGAGTATTTTATAGTAAATTAATGAAATCATGAGATGTGACTATTATAATAAAACTATTGATATGGTGGGAATATATATAAATAATCACATTATGAAATTTATATAGAAAGGAAGAATTAATGACATAAATTTGTAAAAACTTTTCTAATGAGGCTCACTTATCGAAAATTATAAAGGATATAACATCACTATGGTTTTACCTTGACTAAGCTAAAGTCAATCTTCAAAAATTACATCTTGATCAAAATCATTTGTTAGATAAGTTCATGCTTATGAAATTCTCTATGAGATGTATTTATGTTTAATGATCACATGTGACTACCACCACCACCTATCTCACCCTTGTGAATTATTTGGAGGTCTTGAGGTTTTTTAATTAAAATATTAGATTTTATCAATATGTAAATATTAATGTTATAAATGAAATTTTATAAATAAAATAAAGGTATTTTTTGTATTATTATGTATTTTTTATATATAATTTAATTTCATTAAATATATCACATTTTAAAAATGATTAAAATGAAATTAATTATTTTTATATAAATATATATATTAATATTATTTGAATGATTTACAATTTTAAATAAATAAGAATAAATTAATTTAATGTTTAAAAAAACATATTTATGAAATACATATTATGCATTATGGGATTTTATTTTAATGTTAATTTTAGTTAACTTTAGAAATTGAATTTAATAAAATTAACATAATATGTGGAATCATTCTGTTAAATTTCTATAATATATTTAATTTCAGTTTTTTTTAAAATTTATTAAGGCAAAGAGTGAGTTACGACAATGATAGTTTAAATAAAGGAAATATTTAATATAATGGGTAAATTTATAAAATTTCACTAAAAATATCACCAATAATACGTTTAAAAGAGAATTCATGACTTATAATCATCTTTTATTTTCATTTTGAGCCACCTTCCTTATAAAATTAGATTCTTAACACATTAAGAAATGAGTATATGAAAATAATCCACTTAAAATTATCTATAAATGAAATACTACTCCACCCATTTAAAAATTCACCACTAATTCAGTATTATCTAAAATATTTTCTCAAATTACCTTTATAATAAGATTCAATCATTTGGAAGAACCCAGTCTAATGAAGGATCCCTAAATCCATCAAAACTAAAGAGGGTTTCCAAATGAGGTCAACTTTATACATAATAGGTAACAAAACCATATATTTATATTATTATTATAATCTTATGATCCTCATTATTTTAAAATATAATTTACCACTCATATATCATATAACTAATTTCATTATAATTCAATTATAAATATATTATAAATAACTAAGTTAATACTTATCCATTAAATTACAGTGTGTTCTTATTTAGGCCGATTTAACAATCTACACGAATGAAGCTACAAAATTTTCATTATATATTATTTTGATAACATAAATTATATTAATATATGGTATGGTTAAAATTATTTAATTCTAACATATAATTATATTTATTAATCTAATTAATTCATTTTATTGCTTAAACAAACAGAAATGGAGAAATTTCTAATAGTTTTTTACAAAAAATTATAACATACATGAAACTATCATGGGACACTAGAACACCCTCAAACTTATATATATCATTTCATTAAAAATTCTTGAGGTGATGAACATATGAATAGTGATCAAAGTCTAAAATCAATATACTGAAGAAAGTAAAGAATAAATAGAATAATTAACACCTTATGTTTAATATTGACTATGAATGAATATTATATAAGTAAAAAATATAAATAAATTTGTTCTTATATATATTAATAATAAACATAATTTTATTATAAAGGGAATAATAGAATTTTTAAGAAATTGGGAATGCATGGTAAGGGATTTCTTGACTAAAATTCTTTTTATTGAGTCACAATCGTTATTATTTGGTCATACTCTTCTATGTTGGTTATATACTTATATTATATTTTATTATATTGTAATTATTATTTTTTATTGGGTGATTATATTTCCTAATCACAATACCTTTTCTTTTTGATCCATATCTCATAAAAATATGAAGTTGTACGATATGATTTTCATCTTCTATTTTGTGTAATTATCTTCTATATATTTGTTCTTTATTTCAAAAAAGTTTTTTTAATTAAAGTTTAAAGTTATATATGCATTATTTTGTATACCTATAAAATTAAACTTTAAATTTTTTTCATTAAAATTAAATATTATATCCCTTTCATTGATATGGGTTAGTTTAAACTGTTATGAAAATATTGAAATGTATTTCATTAATCTTTCATACCACTTCTTACCTTTCTCTCTATAATTCTTATAAGTTAAATTTATTTCTTTTCTAAGACCAATTACATAGATGTTTTATTATTAATATAAATATTTAAATGAAATTGTGTTAATTTTTGAAAATTATTTGAAAGTGACATATATTTTCAAGTCAATAATACCAAAATGTTAAGAAAACTCATTTTATGATTTCTATTTGATTCTAATTTCTAGCTTTAAAATGTCCATTATCTATAACTATTTTATATCAATAATTTATCACACATTAAATGATATTATGATATGTTTATTCTTGGTTATTTAATTTTAGGTATCCTCATATCCAAATTTCAAAAAATTCTTTTGTGAAACCCTATAAAAATGTTATGTAACCGAATTTATTTCCATAGTTTAATCATGTTATGATTTAAAATGTATTATTTTTTTAATGTTTCACATAGATATATGATACATGGATTGTTATACTAGTCTCTTTATGTTATGAATGGATATTATTCCATTATATTTTATCATTATATTATGATGGTGTCGTAAGAGAACCTTGAAAAATATTATGATTTTCTATGCTTATGCATGTGCCACATTCATAAGTCATGTCCCAATGGTTCCTGATTACTGAGTTTACATTCTTATTCTATGGTATTTGTTATGATTTATTATTGTTCCTTATATGGTTCTATATTTATATTCTATGTTCTTTGATTATGAAATCATCCCCAAATCGTATTATTTCATGATCTATATGTTATGATTTATTAATGTTTGTTATATGGTTCTATATTTTTATTCTATGTTCTATGATTATGAAATCATCCACACATCTTATTATTTCATGATCTTATTATAATAATTATTTCATTTATCCTATTTTCATGTCTTCTCATATGTTTATGATATAATGATAAGACCTAAATGAATCATTGAATTGTTTTTCCCCTTATTAAGTGATAGAGATAATATTTTCGTTATTTTTCATCTATGTTTTATTGATTTAACCCCTTAAAATTAATCAATTTGAGGTGATATGAATCATTTTAGTGTTTTTGGTGAATTATGGGCTTAATTGTGAAAATTGGTTAATTCTGGAAAATTGATAGTTTTTTAGATATTCTTTATTTTGGGCATATCATTTAATATTTTGATAAAAATTTAGTGATTCCTTATTTATGTTTTTCTTGCTTGTGGGATTCAAATTATTCTTCTAGGCCAAGGAAAATTTGATTAAAAAATGTCCCATAAAATTTAATCAAGCGGAAAAAGTTTTCTAGATGACAGAATGGATCCTACCACAGTGATTAAAGCATACCTCATCTTATATAACTCAAAATGAAGTGATTATAGCTGAAATAAAAGTATTACTCCACAATAAATTTCAAAATTAAATTTCATAAAGAAATTATACCATTATGGATTCCTTTTAAGGATTCCAAAATGAGTAATTTGAAGAGTCACCTCAGGTAAAAAGTATCTTCATTAGTATTTAGAGTATAAATTTTGGGACACTTGTCCAAATCCACTAATATTTTGAGGGAAAATGAAAAAGAGATAGTGGGAAAACATTAATGAAGACAACTACCAAAGATCCAGCCATTTATTATGAAAAAGTATCGGTAGAATAAATCTATAGGGAAATTTTCTACTCCATAAGCCTATAAATAAGAGTGTTCACTTCCATTCAAGGGGGTAGAAGAATGTAAAGACCCAGAAGTCCCATGGATTGTTTTTAAATACATGGGAATTTTACGAGTCCGCAGTTTCTGACGGTGCTTGATTCCGAGGCGTGTGTGCCCGGAATCAATTTCTGATGTTTTGTTTAGGTATGTTTAGTAAACGTACGAGCGGGATTTGATATCTTTTGAACTGATGCTCGGAATTGAAATTTGAGGACACCATTGAAATCGTAGCGCCGATATTCACTAAAGGAGACCTTTACTGTAGTTGCGTTTTATCAAGAGCGGAAGTTAATTTTGGGGGTTTTCTAAATAAATTAAATAAAATTATGTGCAATATATTTTTTATTTTGTGGTGGTTAAATCCTCCAAGGGAAGGTTGGAGGTGGGGCCCACCCGCGCATAACCTCCCATGGTAGGATATTATGTGGTGGGGCCCACACGAGCTCAAACCTCCCTTAACCCCCCTTTAACCCTTGGAACTCCCAATTTATTGTGGGGCCTTTCCACCTTCCCTCATAATGGTGCTGACACACATAAGAATTAATTAAGGCCAATTAATTAATTTGAAGTGATTTGAATACTTTGGAATTCTTTTTGATTGCATGGAAATAATAAAATAATAGTGGAGCTATTATTTTATTTTAGCATTGGCGATTCTCTTTGGGAGAGCTTTGGGAGAATTTTTGGAGAGAGAATTCTTCCCACAAAGAACATGAATAATGTCTCTTCCGCCACTGAAGCACGGCGACGCCATATTCTTCCTTCTTTATCATTCTTCAACCGAAGTAAGGAAAGGGAAGCGACGCCCATGACATCTCCAAAGACCTTTATCCGCATCAAAGGAGAAGACATCACCCACAAAGAACTTCTCCAAAGACGAGTACCCTTCTTCTTTTCCGACACATGAGTGTGAGAATTGGGTGTGCCTGACGAAGGCGACAATTGACGAATCGACATCCGCCCTTTTTCCGAGATCATCAACAAACGACAAATATGAGGTAGGGGGATTTAATTATTTTAATGTATGAATTATACCCTCGTTCCTCGTTGTATTTTTTGGTTCAGTGATGTAATTTTGTTATCGCCTAATACAGAGGGTGCGGGATGAACAAACACGGCCTGATGTCCCTCTGTTAATTTTTGTTTGGTTGAAGTCGGGGGAGAATCCGAAAGGGCATGGTTACCTCGCACCGCGCCGGAGAAGAACCGTGGCCGGGAGGGCCACGACGGATCAAAAAGGCATGGCGTCGTCGTGCCACGCCGCGCCGAAGGTACAGATCCGCAACCAGGGCGGGCCGTGGCAAAGGGGTACGGCGCTATCGCACCCCACCATTGAGGATCCGCGGCCAGGAGGGCTATGAAAGATAGAGAAGCGCGACACCATCGCACCACGTGGTGTAGCCAAAGGCCGTGTCTAGGTAGGGCCGCGGCAGTGGTGGCATGGTGCCGTCGGGCCCCGCGGAGGGCAAGAGGACCTCGACGCCGTCTTGCCGCGGGGGTGGCCGGCCAGGCCGACTGCCGTGGAGCCGGACCAATGGGACCACCCGGGTCACACAGCTCCCAAAACGGTGCAACGTTTAAGTTCTGTTCGACAAAACAGGGGTGAACCCCCTCCCGCGCATGGCCGGCGGGGCCGCCACGGCCGGGCCACCCTTCGGTTAGCCTGCCACGACCAGGGCGCCCCTTCGGTCAGGCCACCCATGGCGGGGCCGCCCTCAGGCTTGGTCGCGCCTTTGGGTTGAGCCGCACCTTAGGGTCGGGCCGCCCCTTAGGGTCGGGCCGCTCCTTTGGTTCGAGCCATCCACTCAGGCTGGGCCGACCACTCGTGTCAGGCCGCACCAGCAGACTGGGTCATACCTTGGTTCGGATTGGGTCAGGCTGCGTCGGTCCGACTGGGTCGGACCGGAATCGGACCCAATATGGCAATTTACACCTTTTTGCCCGCATCTTGGGCTACGGGTGTCCAATCAAAGAACTGTCTATGGTGATGAAATTCTTGGAGAGAGACGATTATTTTGGCATATCCTATTTGATGTTTGGAGACATTTGGGATATGGTTGGGTTGGTTTGAGCCTAAAAACCAATCGGGACCCTTAAACAGAAATGGCAATAACTCACAGACCGGGCGTCCAATTGATGTGCCATCTATCATGTTGGGTTCCTTTGATGAGACGGAACTACATGATACATCAACTCAAGACTTCGTGGTAGTTGATGTATCGACACTTGGATCGAGGAGAGGACTCTTCCGGAATTGAATGTGATGTGTGGGGGAACCCTAGGGCTGGCTGCGACTGAGATGACAGGATACTCTGTGGGTTCGACAATGATGATACTATACCAAGATCCTACGTGGGTTCGACAGTGATGACTACTATACCAGGATCCTACGTGGGTTTGACAGTGATTACTACTGTACCAGGATCCTACTTGGGTTTGACAATGATGACTTCCGTACCTGGATCCTATGTGGGTTTGACAATGATGACTATTGTACCAGGATCCTATGTGGGTTCGATAGTGATGACTACTGTACCAACATCCTACATGGGTTCGACAATGATGACTACTTTACCAGGATCCTATGTGGGTTCAACAGTGATGACTACTATTCCAGGATCATACGTGGGTTCAATAGTGATTTCTACTGTACCAAGAACCTGTATGGGTTCAATAGTGATGACATCTATACCGGGATCCTCAGTGGGTTCGACAGTAGTGACTTCTGTACCGGGATCCTACGTGGGTTCGACAGTGATGACTTTTGTACGAGGATCCTATATGGGTTCGACAACGCTGACACTGTTCCAAGATCCTACATGGGTTCGACAGAGGAGATGATTCAGAGGATACATCTAATCATCTCTACCCCTCTTAATGTGTTGTATACCTGTGAGAGTTGAGTCTTAACTTTTAATCGGTATCATCGAGGTGATTGAATTTACTTCTATTGTGGACTAGGTTGTGCTTCAGCTCGAGAGTTGGAGGAAGACTGTGTTTGGAAACTTAGATATATGAATGGTAAAATACCTAAGTAAGGTTGGTTGATACATCGTGATTGTATATTACTATTGTGTTTTATCCTTAGTGGATTCTGGGAGACCTTCAGGGGTCTCGGGGTCCCCTATTGTGTATTGTTATATTCACCCCTGCATGGGCTTCGCCCGCACCTTGTTGTGTTCTGTGCAGATGATGGTCAATAGTGATTGAGGCTGAGGGTGATGGGCGGGAGTCTGCTCGGAGCTAGACTAGACGGGATGTACCTCAGGGATGAGTTGTTCAAGTTCTGTACCTACCCTTCATGTAGGGTTCCCCGGTGGATGATCCAGGATCTGTTTTCTCTTTTTACATGTACTTTTTCTTGTTGTTCAGTTGAGTTTGTATACTGGCCCATTTACTTTCATCGCTACCTTTGTATTTAGTATTACATAGTATTTTACATCCAGTTGTGTACTCTGATTGTGTGTGATTTTCTTTTTATAAAGGAAATTCCTTCCCAGCTTAGGGATTTAGGCCTTTGGTGCTAGTTGCCAGCCCCTGGCCTATGGAATGCAGACTTGGGGTAGTCACGACATGGGTCCCGAGGACGGGTCGTGACAAATTAGTATCAAAGGAGTCGGTTCTACCGCAGAACTTAGGACTATGATCTGTCTTACTGTGAAGAAATAGTGTTAAGAGTATTGAGTGTGGTTTTCAGTTCAAGGAGTCCAGTGTTGGTGTGGTGGCCGACGTATCCATACACCAGGACCCTGAATTCTGATTTCCGACAAAATGCATGAAAACACTGATTGCGAGTGGGTTTTCAAGAGTCTTCTTTGTGAACTCTTTGAGTCAGCTGACCAGGTATAACTTATTGACTGTGGCGCATCTGTTCCATATCAGGATGCCACTGCATAGACAACCAGCTAGGGTTTTCGAGAGAGTACACGATGACGGCCCACTGAGCGATGAGGCTCCGGTTTAGGGACCTCTTTCTATGTTGGCACCTTCAGGTGGTGTACCAGAAGCACAACCACCCGTTGAGAAGCAGATGCCACCAGCCACATTGGAGGTGATTATTGGAGTTTTTCGCCTAGTTGAGACACTAGTAGAGAAGATATTGATCTTAGCTACTAATATTTTCCATTGAGTGGCCATGAGGATGGTCTGTATAGTGATGAGGTTTAGGTACTTGGACCGTTTTCCGAGATGGTACCTTCGAGTAGTGGGCCAACTATATCACTGTCTGTTAGTCAGAAGACTCTACCTGCAGTACCAGTAGAGGAAACTTGTAGGCTTAATGCCTTACATGTTTTTCATCACTAGATATCCCTGAAGTTCCAAGGTGTTCCCAACCCATAGGCAGCTGTGTACTGGCTTGAGGAGGTGGTTGAGAGTTTTCTAGAGCTTATACAGTTTCGACCGGACGACGTATTTGTAGATGAGTAATCATTGAGGCATATCGATCTTTCCTGGTACTTGATGAATATGATACGATCAGTGATTTAGAGCTCAGACCTCTGAAGGAGGTGTGTTTAAGGATATCTGATCCAACAATTTTTCCTCTATGCATTCTTACTTATGTTAGGGTGATAGATAGAACTTTTGTGGTTGAAATTTCATTGGCAGAGCGGATACAAACATTGAATGTTAGCTGTTGGAAAGAATGAAACTGGTGCCAGTATCAGATACTTGAGCGTGTAAAATGTTTCAAGAAGAGGACGTGTTAAGGATAGGTGAATCTGTAGGGCAGCAGACGTGGAACAAGATCTAGGAGAGTACCATGAGGTGGGGAAGATTTTGACATATTTTAACCACTGGCATTTGTAGCCCTCTCTAGGCTCATGGATCTAGAGGGCTGGGGAAGAGAGTAGCTACATGAAGTCAAGGAGTGTGACCCAAGGGCTCTAAGAATGATTTGAGGTATGGTCTGTGTCTACTACTAGCTTCCGTATCAATAGACACTGGTACCAATCATTCCTTCCTTCCACGAATCTTGTCCCAGACCTAGAGTTTCCAGTTAAACTGTTTACTTGACCCTCATGTTTGGAGATACCTTTGGGATGAGACTCAATAATCACACATACCCCGACAGTGTGATCTGATTCTTGAGGCGAGTGTTTCGGTCGGAACCTCTTGGTGGTAGCATCGAGGCCTTACGATGTTAGTTTGGGTATGGACTGGGCAACTACAGTTCATACACAAATTGGTAGTATTATGAAAAAGGTTTTGGTTTATCTACAACATTGGGATGGGGTTTTCCTTGGTTGGAGAAAAGGAAAACCCATGCAGCACAGGATGAAATCATGCATAAGAGGGTGCAGTCGATCACTCGTGAGTCTTCCAGACCTACCTTTGTGCCAGACTTCTCTAGAGTTGCAACACCATTTTCATCATTGAGGAAGACGGGGAAACCCTTCTTGTGGTTAGAGAGATGCCAGCAGATCATTCAGAAGCTGAAGTAGAGGTTGAATAGTGCACCCATCTTGAGGTTACCAGAGGAGGGCTTTGGGTACGTAGTTTACTGCGATGCATCAGGGACCAGACTCAGGTGTGTCCTCAGGCAGGAGTGATCAGTGATTGCGTATGGTTCTCGGCAGTTGAGACAGCACGAGCAGAACTATGCTACTCATGACCTGGAGTTAGCAGTATTGGTCTTTTCCTTGAAGATGTGGTGCCACTATCTTATGGTCGAATGCTTTACAGTCTACTCTGACCACCAGAGTCTCAGGTATATCTTCTCACAGAAGGACCTGAACCTGAGACAACGATGATTGCTCGAGTTCCTCCAGGAATATGACATTGAGGTAGTCTATACTCTTAGGAAGGGGAATGATGTAGCAGATTCTCTCTGTAAGAGATCAGTCATTCAGCGGCTAGGAGAGGAGACATAGCAGTTGGTTGCGTTGCAGATATCCTTTGTGGATAGAGTTGGACTGGCCTTTCTATAGTCTCTCACAGTCACTTCTCCACTTCTTCAGCAAGTTAAGGAGGCACAACATGGGGATGTTGAATGTAAGGCGCGACATGCTCAGATATGCATATGGAATACACCTGATGGATTTTCTAAAGGTGGAGAGAACATCATTCTCTTCAGAGGATGTACCATGGTACCAGTTTCACTTTAGAATGAAGTGTTGAGGGAGTTCCACACATCTCATTTAGCGGTACATCCTGGAGTGGCGAAGATGTATCAGGACCTCCGACGATAGCACTGGTGGCCAGGTATGAATAAGGCAGTATCAGAGTTTGTCTCACGATTCCTCACTTGTAAGGAAGTGAAGGTGGAGCACCAGGCTCCAACAGGCTTGGTTTAGCCCTTAGAGGTCCCATAGTGGAAGTGGGACGAGATATCCATGGATTCCGTGATGGGACTTCCACGTACATCTAGAGGACACGACTCTATCTGGGTGATTGTCGACCGACTCACCAAGTCATCCCACTTCCTACTGACCAGAGAGCTAGGCACAATAAAGATCTTGATACATCTCTATGTGTAGAAGATCGTACAACTTCATGGTGTTCCATCGACAATCGTCTCTGATCGAGATGAATGTTTCACTTCCCGGCTATGGAAGGGGTTGCAGGAGGCTTTTAGGACACAACTTCTCTTGAGCACCACCTTCCATAATCAGATAGATTGTCAGACTAAGATGACCATTCAGACTCTCAAGGACATGCTCCATGCATATGTCCTCAACTTCGGTCGTAGCTGGGAGGATCACTTACCCTTGATAGAGTTTGCACATAACAACAGTTACCACTCCACCATCGGGATAGCGCCTTTCGAGGCACTTTACGTCCGACCTTGCAGACCGCCTATGTGCTAGTCTGACCTAGGGGATTCAGTACTTGTAGGACCAGAGATGGTGTAGTCTATGACGGAGAAGGTGCAGATCATCCAGGAGCGGATGAAGACTGCACAGAGCACATAGAAGTCCTATGTTGATAGGAGACGAGGACCACTGGAGTTCAAGGATGATGATCAACTCTTTCTACGGGTCTCACCTCAACGAGGTCTACGAAGATTTTCCCGAGGAGAAAAGTTATCTCCACGGTTAATTGGACCTTTCTAGGTCCTCAGCAGGGTAGGCAAGGTGGCGTACCTCTTGGCCGTTTCACTTTAGTTGCACCGGGTTCACGACGTCTTCCACGTATCTCAGCTGAGGAGATACGTGCATGACCCGTCCCACATCATCAATCATAGGGATCTGGATATCGATGACGGGGCAACATTCACGGAGGTTCCGGTGGAGATTGAGGATTGACATGATTGGGTCCTATGTGGATGGTTGATTCCTCTAGTGCGCATTCGCGGGCAGCAGGGGAACCTCCAGGAGAGCACATGGGAGCAGGAAGCTCAGGTGCATGATCATTACCTCCATTTGTTTCCCTAGTGTGTGTTGTAGCTTATGGGGACTTAATGCCCTGAGTTTGGGAGAATATAGAGACTCAGAAATACCATGGATTTTTTTTAAAATACATGGGAAATTTACAAGTCCGCAGTTTCTGATGGCGCTTGATTCTGACTCGCGGTGTGACCGAAATCAATTTTTGATGTTTTGTTCGGGTATGTTCAGTAAATGTATGAGTGGGATTTTATATCTTTTGAACCGGTTCTCAGAATTGAAATACAAGGACACTATTGAACTCGCAGCGCCGGTATTCACTTAAGGAGGCCTTTACCGAAATTGTTTTTTATCGAGAGCGGAAGTTAATTTTCAGGGTTTTCTAAATAAATTAAATAAAAGTATGTGCACCATATTTTTTATTCTATGGCGGTTAAATCCTCCAAGGGAAGGTGGGAGGTGGGGCCCACACGCGCATAATCTCCCTTGGGAGGATATTATGTGGTGGGGCCCACACGAGCTCAAACCCCCTTAACACCCCTTTAACCCGTGGAACTCTCAATTTTTTATGGATCCTTTCCACCTTCCCTCATAATGGTGCCAACACACCTAATAATGAATTAATTCCAATTAATTAATTTGAAGTGATTCGAAATATTTTGAATTTTTTTTGATGTCATGGAAATAATAAAATAATATTGGAGATATTATTTTATTTTGGCATTGGAGATTCTCTTTAGGAGAGCTTTGGGAGAATTCTTGGAGATAGCATTCTTCCCACGAAGAACACGAAGAACGCCTCTTTCGCCACCAAAGCATGATGACGTCATCTTCTTCCTTCTTCATTATTCTTCAACCGAAGAAAAGAAAGGGAAGCGACGCCCACGACATCTCCAATGACCTTCATCCGCATCAAAGGAGAAGACGTCGCCCGCAAAGAACGTCTCCAATGACGAGTACCCTTCTTCCTTTCCAATGCGTGAGCGTGAGAATTGGGAGTGCATGATGAACACGAAAATTGACGAATTGGCATCCGCCCTTTTTCCGATATCGTCAATGAATGACAAATACATGGTAGGGGGATTTGATTATTTTAATGTATAAATTATACCCTCGTTCCTCATCGTCCATTTTGGTTCGATGATGGCCTTTTGTTATGACCTAATGTGGAGGGTGTGGGCTGAACAAACGCGGCCCAATGTCCCTTCATTGATTCTTGTTTGGTTAATGTCAGAGGCAGAGCCGGAAGGGCGTGGTTCCATCACACCGTGCCGGAGAAGAACCGCGGCCGGGAGGGCCGTGGTGGATGAAAGAGGGGCGGCGCTTCATGTCGTGCCACGTGGAAGGTATGGAACCACGACCAGGGCGGGCTGTGGCAAAGGGGTGTGACACTGTCGCACTGCACCGGTGAGGATCCGCGGCCTGGAGGGCCACGATAGATGGAGAAGCACATTGTCGTCACGCTGCGCGGTGGAGCTGATGGCCACAGCTAGGTCGGGCCGTGGTGATGGGGACGTGGCTCCATCGCACCACACAGAGGGCAGGAGCACCGCGGCGCCGTTGCGCCGTGGTGGCAGCCGGCCGGGCTGGCTACCGTGGAGCCAGACAAGCGGGACCACCCGAGTCCTGCAGCTCCTGAACCAGTGCAATGCGCCAGTTCTATTCAACGAACTGGGGGGGGCACCCCCCTCCTGTGCATGGTCGGCCGGGCTGCCCCTCATGTGGGCCGACATCGGCCGGGCCGCCATGGCCGGGCCGCCCCTTTAGCTGAGCCGCCATGGGCTGGGTCGCCCTCAGGCCAGGCCACACCTTGGGGCTAGGCCACGCCTTCGGGTCGGGCCACCCCTTAGGGCCGGGCCGCTCCTTTGGTTCTGGCCATCCACTCGGGCCGGGCTGACCACTTAGGTCAGACCACACTCGTGGACCGGGTCAGACATCGGTTCAGACTGGGACGGGCCGGGTCAGTCCGACTAGGTCGGACCAGACTCGGACCTGCTATGGCCTTTTACACCTTTTTGGAAACATCTTGGTCTATGGGTGTCCGATCAACAAACCGTCTGCGGCGATGGAATTCATGGAGTGAGAAGATTATTTGGGCATATCTTACTTGATGTTTGGACACATTTGGGATATGGTTGGGTTGGTTTGAGCCTAAAAACCAATCGGGCCCCTGGAATAGAAATTCCAATAACTCACAGACCGGGCGTCCGATTGACGCGCCGTATGTCATGTTGGGTTCCTTTTGATGAGATGGAACTACGAGATTTATCAACTCAAGACTTAGTGGTAGTTGATGTATCGACACTTGGATCGAGGAGCGGACCCTCCCGAAATCGAGCGTACTGTGTGCGGGAACCCTAGGGCTGACTGTGACTGAGATGAGAGGATCCTCCGTGGGTTCGACAACGATGATACTTTACAAGGATCCTATGTGGGTTCGAAAGTGATGACTATTGTACCAGGATCCTATGTGGGTTTGACAGTGATAACTAAAGTACTAGGATCCTACGTGGGTTCAACAGTGATGACTACAGTACCAGGATCATATGTGGGTTTGACCGTGATGACTACTGTACCAGGATCCTATGTGTGTCCGACAATGATGAATACTATACCAGGATCCTACGTGGGTTCGACAGTGATGACTACTGTACTAGGATCCTAAATGGGTTTGACAGTGATGACTACTGTACCAGGATCCTATGTGGGTTCCACATTGATGACTACTCTACGAGAATCCTACCTAGGTTCGACAAAGATGACTTCTGTACTGGGATCCTCTATGGGTTCAACAATAGTGACTTTTGTACCGGGATCCTACGTGGGTATGATAGTGATGACTTCTATACCAGGTTCCCACATGGGTTCAACAATGCTGATACTATTCCAGGATCCTACATGAGTTCGATAGAGGAGATGATTCAGAGGCTACATATAATCATCTATACCCCTCTTCATGTGTTGTATACCTGTGTGAGATGAGTCTTGACTTTCAATCATTATCATCGAGGTGATTGAAATTACTTACTTTGTGAAATGGGTTGTACTTGGGCTTGAGATTTGGAGCCAGACTGTGTTTGGTAACTTAGGCATATGTATGGGAATATACTTATGTAAAGTTGGTTAATAATTCGTAATTGTATCTCACTACTGTGGTTTATCCTTAGTGGATTCTGGGAGACCTTTGGGGGTCTTGGGGTCCCCTACTGAGTATTTTTATACTCACCCCTGCACGGGCTTCATCCGCACCTTGTTGTGTTCTGTGCATACGACGGTCAGTAGTGATCGTGGCTGAGGGTGATAGATGGGAGGCTGCTCAGAGGTGGACTAGACGGGAAGTACCTCAGGGATGAGTTGTTCAAGTTATGTAGCTACCCTTTAAATAGGATTCCCCGGTGGACAATCTCAGAGTTGTTTTCCCTTCTTACGTGTTCTTGTTCTTTTTGTTCAGTTGGGTTTGTATACAAGACCATTTACTTTCCGCACTAGCTTTGTATTCAGTTTTACTTAGTATTTTTATTCCAGTTGATTACTCTTATTGTGTGTGATTTTATTTTTTTAAAGTCAATGCCTTCCCAGCTTAGGGATTTATGCCTTTGTTGCTAGTCTCCAGCCCCTGGCCTATAGAAGGTGGGCATGGGGTAGTCACGGAATGGGTCCTGAGGAGGTGTCATGACAAAGAAGGTAAAAGAGGGGATATTCTAGAGGATTGGAACATTGATGTGCTTTTATTTTTCCATTCCCTTTTTTCTTGGTTCCATTATTCTCCCTTCTTCCCCTTTCAACTCTATTACCCTTCACATGGAGGGATAAATCCTTTGAGTGATTGAGGAAGGGGGAGTTTCAGTTTTTTAATGTATGAGTTTTGTGACTAATTGTAAAACCCTATTTTTCTTTAAAATTATTTATATTTTATCTTTTTTACAAATTCAATTAATGAGATCATTCTTTTGGGTTTTCATGTATTCATCTTTTATAACTTTGGTTGAAGATTTTTTATCTCCCTCTGCCTAGTGAAATTTTCCTTGAACGAGTAGATTGTGTTAAGTGGTTAGAATCCAGATATTGTTGTCATGTGTGTGGAACTAGTGAACTTATTATATATTTATAAGATGAAAAAAGTCCCGATCAAGACATTCCTTATTTTTTTTTTGAATTTTTTATGAACTTCCATTCATATAGAAGTGATTGATAACTTGATTGAGGAATATTTCATTTTCTATTCAACAGAAAGAGAGGGAACATGATATTTATGACTATGATAACATTGAAAAGGGTGATAATACCCCAACCCCATCACTATGTTCATCCATTAGTGTTAAAAAATTCTTTTTAATTACTTTCTTTAAACATTTTTTACAATTTTTTTTAAAACAACCTCTTCTTCTTTCTTAAATATAAGTGACAAGCATAATTTTTAAGAACTCATCTCTGGAGACAACCTAGTTTACCAAAATTATTACATTATAACTTAGTTGATATTTTTTTATGTCAGACCCCATGATAAGAACGTGTCAAAACATGGCGTTGTTGTCGAGGAGATTTTTCCAACAATCTAATTGTAAATATTTGACTCTTTTCAAATTAAAGAAACCATAAAAAATATTTTACCTTATTGTACTCAAATGATTATTTCTTTAATTCAAGGAACAGTTACCCACAAGTGAAATAACCAATTATTAACTCACCTTAGTCTAAAAAGTATAGCGTTTCTTTCATTGCTAAATAAATTAGGGGAGCTCGAATCAAAATCATCAAGGAGGGAAAATTCAAGGATATCATTCAAGACCTTAAAGGAAACCTTGAATACCCAATTTTGGAGGGATTGAATAGAGAATTAATTGAACTCCAATTGTATTTTATATATTTTTATCAAGAAATGATTATGGTGCAACAATAATAAGAAACTAAAACAAAATATCTGTTTCAAGGAATTAAAGAAGAAATACAAGATCTAGAGATAAAAATTGAATGACTAATTAAATATGTTCACACATATCAAGAGAGACCCAATCCTAAACATGATCCAGTGGTGGAAGTGGATTCTGTGGTCATCCTTGATGTTGAAGAACCTGGGGAGACTTTGATGGAATTAAATAGAGATCTATTTGGTCCTAATCAATCATTGATGGAGCAGATTGATGAAGAATATTTTCATTATGAAGTATGTATGAAAGATCAACATGATCTGGAGGACTTCAGGAATGAGTGTGAGGAATTACTTCATCTCCCTATTCCTTACAAAGTAGAAGATCAAAAAACATTAAAGGAACAAACCACAAACATGGTGGAATTTGAAGAGAATATTGAAGATCCAGACTACTCGCCTCCATCTACTACCACTCTACTACAAGAGGAAATTCCCACTAAAGAATCAATTGAAGCTTATCCAATTATGGGAGATGATTTTTTATTGAACTCATTATCTTCTAATTTTATTGAATCTTAATTTAGTATCACCACCCCTTCCTTTAAATTTTCTGAATCTTTTAACACTTGTTTTTACATATAATAATTTGGTGAATGGGATGATGCAACCTATTAGGAACCTATCGAACTCCTCAAACATGTTGATCATTTATTGGGTGAATTTTAAGAGGATACCATAATGTATTTTCCAGAGGAAAAAGAGATATAGGATGTGTACTTTGAAAGGGAATAACATGATTTTGAAACTTCATGATTTAATTTTATTCAAATTGAATTACACTATGAATTTCTATTTGATTTTTACAATGATGAAAAATACCTTTATCAACTACTATAGAATAAAGATGAAGTTGTGAATGTGGAAAAAAAGAAATAGGAGGACCCATTATTTGTCATACCCCCACTAATTATATTTAATATTATTTTCCAAGTGGTGGATTTGGGGTACTATACCCATGGTGTCCTCAACAAAAATAATTATGCACATGATGTAATGAATATGTTTTTTAGTTCATCACAATGAAACTCAACCCACCATTAGATTTGGGATAACCAACTGGAACTTCCCATTTGGAGGTAGTAAAAACCTAGGGGCCACTTGGAGGATTAAACCAAGATCTATCCTTCCCTTCTCATCATATTTTCATATTATTTTATTTCAATAAATTTATTATTCATTCTTTTATTCTTTTTCTTGTATATTATTAGTGTGCAGCACTAAGGAGCTTTACTCAATGTTGCAATACCAATATGTCAGGTCGGGCTACTTCATTACACTTTATTTCTTATAGTGATTCAATTTAAAACATTTATACATGTTAATTACATTTTAATTCATTGAGTACATTGCACCATTTATGTGTGAGAGGGAATTTGGTAGTTTAAGATATTTATTTCTTGTTTATTTTTTTAAATGCGTGTTTTTCAAATTTTTGCGTGTTTATATTTTATTTTGTGGTTTTTTTTTGAAACTTATGAGATGAAAATATTATCATTGCAATTTTTAAAATCCATGTCAATGAGTGAATCAGTTTATTACTTGAAATTGAGCTTAAATTAATGATGAAAATGAATTTTTTTCACGTTTAAGTATTTGGGAATTTCATGAAATGTAAATTGATTTTTAAATCCCACGCCACATATTATAGACTTTATATTTTAAATCACCTTCTAGTGAGGCCTCAACACCATTTTTTTCATATTATTTTCATTCACCTCACTTCTGGAGAAAACAATACCATGCCTATTTTAATCAAAATTGGATTTATTTATTTAAATATTTAAGGGTTTAGAGTATTTGTGTTTTAAATGATTGAGGTACTTATTTGTCCTTAAGCCCCATTTTCAATAGAATACATTTAATTCTAGAAAACCTTTTAAATTTAATCCTTGTATCCCTTAGAATCCATGAACATCCTGTTAGGTTATCCGCATTAGAATCCAATTTTCCTTATCCAACCTGTTCTCGAAGTGAAATTACAAAATCTAGTGGAACTTAACTATGCGGGGAAACTATCTTGTGTTGTGATACCTCATTTGGTGAATCTTTGGCTGGAGAATAGAATGTTAAAAAGATGTTTTTTTGTGGGAAAAATTATTTTATTGAAATTTGTACCTTTTCTGGAGCTTTCATGATAAGAGAGTTAGTACCTTTTCCAGGGCTTCAAATGGAGGAAGAAAGATATGCCTATCTTGATATTTTAAGAAAAATCATGTTTGATTTGATTGAATTTTGTTTTTACAAAAATGACCAATTGTGTGAACATTAGAAGATTTTTCAAGATGATGGAGCTGAATTTCATCTATGAGGAGGATACCATACTTGAGTGAAAATTAGAAATGTGCAATTTTGTTTCAAAAATAGATAAGAACTCATCATTTGACATTCGAATTCATAACATATATATCATACCAACCAGAATCCACAGAACAACCCTGAAAAGTTATTACGATAAATACATATAAAAGAGTCACGTCCGGTGGAGAAGTAGGAATTTTTTCAAACCTATGGTGACCCTTGCGTTGGTTTGGATGAGAATAACTTTCTTGAAAATTGATGTTTGTGAGATGAGAGAAAATTCATGTGAGGTATATGTGTTGTGTGAATGGGTGGAGAAATGAAGAGGAAATAAATTGTATTATATTATTTGGAAACACGGAATAATGGTTTTTTATGAGTCATGATATCCTTTGGTTTCTTGGTATGTGATTGGTTGATGTCATGATCATGTGGTTCGAATTTTCTTTGATTTGATTTTGATGATGGCTTGTCGAGGAGTCCAAGTGATAAGTGTGGGGGAATTTATAGATATAATATTTTCATTATTTTTCATGTTTGTTTTAATGATTTATCCCCTTAAAATTAATCAATTTGATCCAATTTGTATCATTTTCGGGTTTTTGGTGAATTGTGGTCTTAATTGTTAATATTGGCTAATTTTGGAAATTTGGTAGTTTTTTGGATCTTATACATTTTGGGCATATATTTTACTATTTTGATCCAAATAGAGCGATTCCTTTTTAGGGTTTCTTTTCTCGTGGCCTTCAAATTTTTATTCTAGACCAAGATTCAATTTGACACAAAATGTCCCAAAAAACTAATCAAGTGGAAAAAGTTTTGCTGGCTAACAGAATGGAACCCACCTCAGTGATTGAAGAATATCTCAGCTTACATAACTCCAAATGAAGTTTTTATTTTTGTAATGGAATTAGGAATTTGTTTCACATTTCCAAACTAAATTTCATAAATAAATTAGGTATTTAAGGATTTATTTTAATGTGTCTAAAATGATAAAGTTAAAGAGTCACCTCAGGCAGAAAATAGCTTAATTAGTAATTCAAGTACCACGTTTAGGAAACATGTCGTAATATGATGAGATTTTTGGGGCGCATAAAAAATAGATACTGTAAAAAAATTTAAGAATACAACTTCCCAATATCCATCCATTTAATATGCAAACATACTCAAACATTCAGTAGAATAATTCCGGAGGGAAATTTTCTACTCCACAAGCCTATAAATAAGAGTGTTCATTTCCATTCAATGGGGTTGAAAAAGGTGAAAGAGGGGCTATGTAGGAGGATTAGAATATTGATTTGAATTTTATTTCCCCTTTTCCTTTTTTCTTAGTTCCATTATTCTCAGTTATTCCCCTTTTAACCCTATTTCCCTTTACATGGATTGGTAAAGGCATTGAGTGATCAAGGAAGGGGGAGTTTCACTTTTATAATGTCAGATTTTTGTACATAATTGTAAAACCCTCTTTTTTTCAATGATTTATAATTTCACTTTTAATAATTATATTAATGATATCATTCTTTGGGTTTTTAGTATATTCATTATATATAGATTTGGTTAAAGTCTTTTCATCTCCCTACGCCTAGTGTAATTTTCATCGATCAAGTAGATTGAGTTAGGTGGTGAGTGTCCAGCGATCTTTGGCATGTGTGTGAAACTTATGAAAATTTTCTACATTTATATGGAGAAATAGTTCCCTATCAAAACATGTATTATTTTTTGGGAATTTTTTATGAGATTCCATACACATATGAGTGAGTTTCATTTCGTTCTTCAACCAAGGGTGATTGATAACTCGATCGAGGTGTCTTTCATTTTTCATTAAATATGAATAGAAGAAAGTTGATCTTTATGAATATGATGAAATTTAAAAGGCTGATCCTACCCCAAACCCATCACTCTCTTCATCCAATAGTGTTCCTATATTCTTTTTAATTTCTTTCTTTAATATTTTTTCAACTCAATCATTCTAAAAAACAACATCATCTTATTTCTTAAATTTAAGTGACAAGCATAATTGTTGAACACTCCTATGTGGAGAAAACCATGGTTACCCATAATAAATACATTTTAACTTAGGTAATATATTTTTTCCACACCCCACAATAGGAACATGTCAAAACATGGCGCTATTTTCGGGGAGGTTGTTCCAATAATCCAATTGTAAATATTTGAATCTTTTCAAATTAAAAAAACCATAAAAAATCTTTTACCATGTTGTTCTCAAATGATTATTTCTTTAATTAATGGAACAATTACCAATAAGGAAAAGATCCAATTATTGACTCACCTTTTTCCATATAGGATAATTTTTCTTTATTTGATAAAAAGATCAGGGGATCCGGAATCCAAATAATCAAGTGGGATGAATTTAAGGATCTCATTCAAGTACTTAAATGAATCCTCGAATACCCAATTTTGAATGGATTGACTAGATAATTAATTTATCTCCAGGAGTATTTTACTGAATTTTGTCACGAAATGATTGAGGTGAAACAAGAATAATGAAATAAAACACAATATCAGTTGTAAGGACTTCCAGAAGAAATACAGGATCAGGAGAGAAAAATTGAATGACTACATGAATATGTTCACATATCTCAAGAGAAACCTGAACCTAAATATGAGCCAGTGGTGGAGGTGGATTCCTCGGTCGTCCTTGATGTTAAAGAACCTAGGGATAATTTGTTGAAAAGAAATGGAAATATATTTGGTCATTATTAGTCATTAATGTAGGATGTTGATGAAGTAGATTTTTTAAGAAGTATGTACGGAAGATCAACATGATCTGGTTGAATTTTTAAATGATAGTGAGGAACTAATTGACCCTCCTAATCATTAAAAAGTAGATGATCCCAAAACATTAATGGAATACACGACCAACGTGGTGTAATTTTAATAGAATATTGAGGAACCTGACTAATCACCTTCATCTACTACCACTCGACACCAATATTCACTTCCCACTAAAGAAGTAATTGAAGCTGATCCAATTATGGGATATAATTTTTATTGATCCCATTATCTTCTGATTTTATTTAATCTAAATTGAGTATCACCGTGCCTTAATTTAAAATTTTAGAATCTTGTAACTCTTGTTTTATATGGAGTAATATTGTGAACGGGATGATGCACCCGATGAGGAACATATAGATCTCCCAAAACATGTTGATCATTTATTAGAGGTAGTTCAAGAGGAGAGAAAAGTGGATTTTCCTAAGGAAAAAGAGACACAAAATGTGTAATTTGAAAGGGAAGAATTTGATATTGACACTTCCTGATTTAATTTTATTCCAATTGAATTACACTATGACTTTCCCTTTAATTTTTTCAATGATTCAACATACCTTTAACAACAACTAGAGAATAACGAAGAAGTTTTGAAAGTGGGAAAAAATAGGAGGACTCATTATTTGTCCTACCCCCACAAATAAGGTTTTACATTATTATACTTGTGGTGGATTTGGTGTACTATACCCATGGTTTCCTCAACAAAAATAATTAAGTGAACGATTTAAAGAATAGGTTTTGTTGGTTAATTATAACGACCCATACTTTACATACATTTTTAGTACTTCAAAATTGAAGCACACTTATTACAACATATAACAAAACCAGGAAAAGACCGTATAGGTATAGAGTCTTTAGAAACTGGGAAATATAAACAACTGGTTCATAAAGCATCTACTTTGGCTCCCATTTATTTCATCATATCTAGAGTCCCTTTTTGGAATATCCTACTTAATAATCTTCTTCCTGACCTGGGGAAATAAAACATACAAAAGGGCGAGCTCAAATTCTCAGTGAGGGTAAACAAATGAAATATCAATCACATCATATACAAAAGAACATAACTTTTGGAAATCTTAACCTGCAAAAGAGATCATAATTTCATAACATGGGATAAATCATAGTAGTGAAATGTAATCCCAATAATCATAACTTAAAACATGAAACTTTGTGGCATACACACATAACTATAGAGAATCATTTCTTATTAGTCAAGACTCATTGCCAAGACTATCTTATTGGACAAAGTCCATTTCTGAACCGAGTTCACTCCTCGTTTCAGTCCTCTTTCACTGAACTGGTTTAACCCACCGTTCCAGCTATGTCTATCTCATGAGATATAAAATCTTTACCCAATTCATTGGAGGGAGATATAGGTCCCACCCATATCATAATGATACCATTCTTATGTGTGCTACAAAATCATAAACCATACATCATAGCATAACCCATATAATAAAAACGGGAATCTTAAACATCATGACTTCATAAAACAATTCATATAACATAAAAGAATTAATAAAAATAATTCTATCACAACATAGTCAAATCAATGTAATAATAGGGATAGAAACAAACCCCTTTATTATCTTAGATGGAAAATAATTTCAATAAAACTCTTGAACTCCATTCTTGAGGAAAATATCATTTCTACATCAAAAACACTTTTTCATTCTTAACATGTCAAACAATTATAAACTAAAAGAAGTTGATTAAAAATAAACTTGAAACCTTGTAAAGGAATATTCTTGGAAATAATGTTTTAAAAATCCATTCCTGCCGTATAAGTTAAAAAAACATTCTTCGTACTTTTGTCGGGAAAGTCAAAAAGTACCTCGTATAAAAAACAACAAAAGATTCATTTCATATATTTTACTAAAAACTCACCGAAGGGTAAAATTGGATTAAAACAATTGTAGATGGATGGAAATAACATTACGTATTGAGGAAACATGGATGTGGATGATAAAATACACCCCAGTAAATTCCAAAGTATAAACAATCTCGGATAAAAATGAGATTGTGATATTTTCCCTTACCTTAGGTCATATTTGCTTCGTAAGTGTCCGAACCTCCTGTATAATGATTTAAATAATGTTATTGACTTATTGCAGAATCATAATTATTGTTATGATATCATATATGGTCATATTCTTAGCTTCTTATTAGTAATATTTCATTACTACTTGTTATTCAGGTGTTTATTACTTTTTGTTCTTATGCGTGTTTTGTTGAATAAATTCTTATTCTTCTCTTTAGGTTATAGATACCTCATTTACAGAATGTTATTAGTGTAATATATATCATATTAATTCATTAAATTTATTTATATAATCATTATTCAATGAAGATCATCTAGAATGAGTCGCATCACATCGTGGAGATGGTATTCCGTACGTACGCACGAGCGAAGATATTGTTCCCATGATCGTGGAATTGTATTGGAGTTTATGTATACTATTTCAGAATCAATATCAATTTACAATAATCATATATAGTTATTATTTACACTATTATACCCATCCAAGTAAGGTGGTGGGGGAAAATAGATTACACCACAGCGTGGAGATGGTATTCCGTACGTACCCACGCGCGGTGATTTCTTTTTCTGTAGGATGGATAGATGGTGAAGTAGGCCTGTTTCATACATATAATAACATATCAGTATATGAGTGATATTTCTGTTATTACTTCATAATGATACAACTAAATAATAAGAAGTGGAAGAAGAAATAAAGATGAAAGAATCGGTAACAGACATTACCTCTTCTTTAAAGTGCTTCTTTGAGACTTCCTTTTAAGGAACTAAAATTGGTCTTTTAATAAGACCAGAACTTCTAGGATATCTCTATGGAAGTGGAGAGAAGAAATTTTCTGGGGTTGGCCATGCTTGAAGGCTAAAAGTGGTGTGAGGAAGAGAGGGATGAGGTGCCCTTTTATAAGGGAGGAGAGGGGCACCTTTGGAATAACTAAAAATATTATTTTAGTATAAAGCCAAATTCGTTTTTAAATAGCTCCAAATTGAATTATTTCGAAGCTAAGGTGGGGATGGGTCGAAATCCTCTCATCCAATAGAATTTATACAATTTTAGGTCATTATACTAACCTTATCTTTTAGTTTTAACTCTTAGTTAATTAGATTGAAATTTACCATGTCACTTTGTATTTTTATATTATATAGTTAATAAACGTACCATATACATCCAAGAGACCTCCAAGTGTTCCATTAATGACACACCTATCTTTATATATGTATCTTGGCCGAACCTTATATTTTTAGGAATAAAATAACAATCAATAATATAATATTTGTTTTAAAAACTATTTTATGTCAATTTTGACACTATTTAGTAATTGATTTTTGTGAAAATCATAACAGAATGATTAGTTCAAAAAAAGTTAATTAAATCAATACTAAAATGCCATGTTAACCTAGGAAATTAGTGTAATTAATAAAAAGTCTTAAATTACATTTATTTGGTTATTTACAACATCAATTATTCTAATTTTTCACTATTATGGTAATTACTGCATCATCATTGTGTCATAAATAAATTAACTTATTTAATGGCTAAAAATTATAAATAAAATACCATTATGTTGGAAATCTTTTTTTATTTCTAATGAATATTTATAGTCGAATTATTTTATGTATAACCCCATATTAAAAATTATTTACTTATTAAACTTTGATTTTTAACTATTTTAACCCTTCTTTAAGTAAATTGATAATAAATGTCCTAATCTAATCCAAGTGGGCCTAAATGGTCATATTTTATTCCTAAGGTTGTTTTTGGTAGAATTACACTTATCCAATAGAATTAGGACATGTGTTAGGGTAATAATAATATCATTTTTACCCTTAATTACCCTATTTACTTTTAACTGTGGTAAATTAAAGTAAAAAGTTACTATTCACCAAAAAATTATTTTCATCTCATTGAACCACATTTTCCTTACTGACATCAACCGCGTCTCTCGGATTTTCGAAATTCCACTCACAGAAGCGGTAAAATTATGTTTTATGAAAAATTCAGTTTTTTTAACTACCACTTAGTGGTTTCACTATTCATCAAAAATTGAAAGTTTTCAGAAAAATACCAAAATTTCACCCTAGGCTAATTTCGATATTCCGAATCCAAAAATGAAGTCCATTTTGAAAAATAAATTTTATAAAATTTCAAAAAGTGGTTATTACTATTCATAACGGCTAGTTTTAATAATATTATAATGATTTATCGTTGTTTAGTGGAACTCGGTATTGCGTACTACACACACTATCGAGGAAGGTCGCGATTGCGTGTAGCGAAAGATTCTTTGATGATTTATATATAACATAAAAACAAAATATTTCTCATAAAAGTATCAGGTGTTACATTCTACCCCCCTTAAAATGAATTTCGCCCTCGAAATTCTTCACTTTGTATCAAACAGATGAGGATACCTCTCCCTCATCATATCCTCAAGCTCCCATGTAGCTTATTCTAATTGGTGGTTCCTCCATAAAACATTCACCAAGCGAGTGGTCTAGTTTCGTATGCATTTTTCGCTATGATCAAGAATCTCTATCGGTTGTTCTTCATAAGAAAGATCTTGCTCCAGCGGTACAACTTTTGAGCTGAGTACATGTGAAGGATCAGGTATGTACTTTCTCAGGAGATATACATGGAACACATCGTGAACTTGAGAGAGATTCGGTGGAAGCGCCAATCGGTAAGCTACCTTCCCAACACAATCCAGTATTTCGAAAGGACCGATATATCTAGGGCTCAAATTCCCCTTCTTTCCAAATCTCATGACCCTCTTCGAGGGAGATATTCGTAAGAACACTTTATCACCCACTTCAAACTCTAGGTCTTTTCTTTGGTTGTCGGCATAACTTTTCTGTCGACTCTGAGCTGCTCTTATGTGTTGTTGAATAAATCGGACCTTTTCTACCATCTCATCAACAAGATCAGGTCCTAATAGCTTTCTTTCCCGAACTTCATCCCAGCAAGTTGGAGTCCAACATTTCTTTCCATAGAGATCTTCATAAGGAGCCATCTGAATACTGGAGTGAAAGATATTATTATAAGAAAATTACACCAAAGGTAGGTGTTGATCCCAACCACCTTTGAAATCCATAGAGCAAGCTCTCAACATATCTTCTAGAGTTTGAATTGTTCTCTCAGACTGACCGTCTGTCTGAGGATGATAAGCAGTGCTGAAACTCAACTCTGTATGCAGAGTATGCTGTAGACTTCTCCAAAACGTTTAGGTAAACCTCAGATCCCGATTAGATATAATAGAAAGTGGTACTCCATGCAATCTTACCACTTCCTTTACATATATCCTGGCAAGATGATCTAGAGAGAAATCCTCTTTAATAGCGATGAAGTGTGCAGACTTTGTAAGACGATCAACTATGACCTAGATAGCATTATTGCCTTTGGATGTTTTAGGAAGTCCTGTGACAAAGTCCATAGTGATGTTTTCCCATTTCCATTCGGGTATGGGTAATGGTTGTAACATCCCCTTAGACTTATGTCTCTCAACTTTAACTTGCTGATAAACCAAGAATCGAGAGACATATTCAGCAACATCTCTTTTCATGCCATCCCACTATAAGTACTCTTTCAGGTCCCTATACATCTTCGTGCTTCCAGGATGAATAGAGAATGAAGAACTATGAGCCTCATCCAGCAGCTCCTTCTTTAATTCAGGGATGGGAGGAACACAAACCTGATTCCTGAACTTTATTATCTCATCACAATCAAGGTTTAATTCAGGATCATTTATCACCTTCTTTTGTAACTCGACGTATTCTTTCTGTGCCTCTTTAATCTTCACATGTATAGATGGTTGAACATTCATTTGAGAAAGATAATATTTTTCCCCTTCCATTATAATTCCAAGATCCATCCTTTTTAAATCCATAAATATTGGATCTTTTGTGATCCTCATCATGGATAAACTGGCATGGTCTTGTCGACTTATTGCATCTGCCACCTTGTTTTCTTTCCCAGGGTGGTAATGAATTGAGCAGTCGTAATCCTTAATCAGCTCCAACCATCTTCTTTGGCGCATATTCATCTCCTTTTGTGTAAAAATATACTTTAAACTTTTATGATTAGTATAAATATCACACCTTTAACCATAAAGATAATGCCTCCAAATCTTTAATGCAAAGATTACCGTAGCTAACTCCAAATCATGAGTTGGGTAATTTTGCTCATGGATTTTCAACGGTCGTGAGGCATAAGCTATCACCATATCATTTTGCATAAGAACACACCCCAATCCCTTCTTGGATGCATCACTGTAGATCACAATCCTTTCTCCACTACAAGGAAGTGTGAGTACAGGTGCACTAGATAACCTTCTTTTCAACTCCTTGAAATTCTCTTCACATTCCTCTGTCCACACGAACTTAACTCCTTTTCAAGTCAACCTGGTGAGTGGATTAGATAATCATGAAAAATATTTCACAAAACGTCGATAATATCCAGCCAAACTAAGAAAAATTCGGATCTCAGTTACTGTTGTTGGTCTCGACCATCTTTCGATAACCTCTATTTTTGCTGGATCCACAGATATCCCCTCTTTTGAGATTATGTGACCCAAAAATGAAACTCTTTGAAGCCAAAATTCACACTTGGTAAATTTGGCATAAAGCTTCTCCTTTCTCAGGGTCTTAAATATAATTCTCAAGTGATCTTCATGTTCTTCCTTACTCTTTGAATATACAAGAATATCGTTTATAAAGACTACCACAAACTGATCAAGATAGTCTCTAAAGACTCTATTCATCAGATCCATGAAGATAACAGGGGCATTAGTAAGAAAAAATGGCATCACTATAAATCCATAGTGTCCATACCTTTTACGGAAAGCCGTCTTTGGTATATCCTCCCTTTTGACCCTTAATTGGTGATACCCTGAACGAAGATCAATCTTGGAAAATTATTGAGCTCCTTGTAGTTGGTCAAATAAGTAATCAATGTGTGGGAGAGGATATTTGTTCTTGATAGTGATCTTGTTAAGTTCTCGATAATCAATGTAGAGTCTCATTGATCCATCTTTATTCTTAACAAACAGAACAGGTGCTCCCCAAGGTGATGCACTAGGGCGTATGAATCCTTTATCAAGATTCTCTTGGAGTTGCTTCTTCAATTCCTGCAACTCAGTTGGGGCCATTCTATAAGGTGTCTTTGAAATAGGCAAAGCACCCAATACGAGTTCTATTGAAAACTCAACTTCACGATTTGGTGGAAGACTCGACAATTCCTCCAGAAAGACATCATCAAACTCCCGTACAATGGGCATATTCTTAATTGTGAGTTTCTCACCAACCATTTGAGATAAATAACCTTCATTAAGTGGATTCAAGACCTATAAGATGGAAGAAATTTCCACTAGAAGGTTATGTTCATCCTTGCATCGATAGGCGATCATATATTGATCTGGAATATGAAATGTGACTTCCCTTCTTTGGCAATTGATATGAGCTCCATATAAAGAAAGCCAATACATGCCAAGAATCACATCAAATTCTACTATAGGAAGGATCACAAGATTTGCAGGAAGCACTTTCCCACAAACTTCAATCGGAGAAGAATTATAAACTTTTGATGCGACTGTTGTACCATTAGGGGTTGTCATAGCTTACTCAACATCTAATGGTTGACATAATACGGTGATACCCTTAGAAAATTCTTTAAAAATAAAGGAGTGGGTGGATCTAGAATCAAATAAAACATTTGCTACTTTAGAGTGGATGGTAAGTGTACCTTTCACCACATCGTTATCGTACTCCACATCACTGATAGAAATTGCATGTGACATTCCTTTGTCTTTAGCCTTAATATTTTATTGACGTTGACCATCATCATAAACCCTTGGATTTGGGCATTGATTGGCATAATGCCCCATCTCCTTGCACTTGAAACATTGAAGTGTAGTAGGTTCATTCTGTGTTTCCCTTCCTTTGTTTGCTTCATTAGACATCTTCTTCCCATCATTACAGCATTAAAATGCCCGATGACCTTCCTTTCCACATTTGAAACATTTACTTGTCCCTTTAAGACAACTCCCTCCATGTTTCTTTCCACACATTGAGCATAAGGGAAAGCTCATCATCTTTTCAGTGTGTTCTTTATATTTCCCTTTGAATTCCATTTTCCTCTTCTTATCAAACCCATATGACTGATGGGTTACTCCAATCTCCATATCGACTTTGAGAGCACATCGAACGATTTCCTCGTAGCTATTGAATTCCCTTATGTCTAACGCCCTTCAAAGACTTGGTTTTTAGCCACTAAAGAATCGATCGATATTACTCTCAGGTTGGATAATAATACCAGAAGCGTACCTTGCAAGTCTTGTAAAATTTGCTTCATAGGTACCAACAGATTCATCATCCTTTTGCTTTAGTTCAAGAAACTCTTTCTCCATCTTTGTTCGGAGAATACAAGGGAATTACTTATTGAAAAATAAGTTCTTGAACTCGTCCCATTCCATGGACTCAATTTCATCTCTTTGCCTCATATTCTTGATAAGATTCCACCATTGATTAGCATCACCTGCCAAAGGATACACTACTAAGATGACTTTATCATGTTCAGAACATTGAAGAACTAAAAATATCTTTCCAGTAGTACTAATCCATTGTTCAACAATTAATGGATCAGTAGACCCGCTGAATGAAGGTGGACACTGCCTCATGAAGGATTCAACAGAATGTTGCTCCTTCCATTGATCTTTTGGAAATTATACATGATTCATAGCTTGAGAAAGTTGTGTGAGAATGGCTACAAGATTTTGCATTCCAGCTACCATAACGTTTGGTTGCTCAGGGGGACAATCTTGGCATTGCCCGTCGCATTCTGCATTAACACGGTTCCTTCAGGTTCCAGCCATTGACTAAAACTGAGAAGGATAGTGTGAGAAACACTAATTATAATAGGAAAACCACATAATCAAGAATAAAATTTCACACTTAAGGTCTTATACTAGGTTGTTCATGGTCATTTCTAAAACACTAAGATTGTGTTCTATGCTTAGACTTATCCTTAGGATTCTTACTAGGTCTTTCACATCATAGTTTCCAAAGGTTGACTATACCTTTCCTCTGATACCAACTATAACGACCCATACTTTACATAAATTGTTAGTACTTCAAAATTGAAGAACACTTTTTACAACATATAACAAAACCGGGAAAGGTCCGTATATGTAAAGAGTCTTTAGAAACTGGTAAATATAAACAACTGGTTCATAAAGCATCTACTATTCCTCCTATTTATTTCATCATATCTAGAGTCCCTTTTTGGAATATCCTACTTAATAATATTCTTCCTGACCTGGGGAAATAAAAAATAAAAAAGGGTGAGCTCAAATGCTCAGTAAGGGTAAACAAAAAAAATATCAATCACATCATATACAAAAGAACATAACTTTTTGAAATCTTAACCTGCAAAAGAGATCATAATTTCATAACATGGGATAAATCATAGTAGTAAAATGTAATCCTAATAATCATAAATTAAAACATGAAACTTTGTGTCAAACACACATAATCATAGAGAATCATTTCTTATTAGTCAAGACTCATTTCTAAGACTATGTTATTGGACAAAGTCCATTTCTGAACCGAGTTCACTCCTCGTTTCAGTCCTGTTTCACTGAACCGGTTTAACCTACTGTTCCAGCCATGTCTATCTCATGAGATATAAAATCTTTACCCAATGCATTGGAGGGAGATATAGGTCCCACCCATCTCATAATGATACCATTATTATGTGTGCCACATAATCATAAACCCTACATCATAGCATAACCCATGTAATAAAAATGGGAATCTTAAACATCATGGCTTCATAAAACAATTCATATAAGATAAAGGAATTCATAAAAATAATTATATCACGACATAGTCAAATAAATGTAATAATAAGGATAGAAACAGAACCCTTTATTATCTTAGATGGAAAATAATATCAATAAAACACTTAAACTCGATTCTTGAGGAAAATATCATTTCTACTTCAAAAACACTTTTCCATTCTTAACATGTCATGCAATTATAAACTAAAAGAAGTTGATTAAAAATAAACTTGAAACCTTGTAAGGATTATTCTTGGAAATAATGTTTTAAAAATCCATTCATGGCATATAAGTTAAAAAAACATTCTTCGTACTTTTGTCAGAAAAGTCAAAAAGTACCTCGTATGAAAAACGACAAAAGATTCCTTTCATATCTTTTACTAAAAACTCACCAAAGGGTAAAATTGGACTTAAATTTTTTTAGATGGATGGAAATAACATTACATAATGAGGAAACATGGATGTTGATGATAAAATACACCCCAGTAATTTCCAAAGTATAAACAATCTCAGATAAAAATGAGATTGTGATATTTTCCCTTACCTTAGGTCCGATTTGCTTCGTAAGTGTCTGAACCTCTTGTATAATGATTTAAATAATGTTATTGACTTATTCCAGAATCATAATTATTTTTATGATATCATATATGTTCATATTCTTAGCTTCTTATTAGTAATATTTCATTACTACTTGTTGTTCGGGTGTTTATTACTTTTTGTTCTTATGCGTGTTTTTTCGAATAAATTCTTATTCTTCTCTTTAGGTTATAGATACCACATTTCCAGAATGGTATTAGTGTAATATATATCATATTAATTCATTCAATTTATTTATATAATCATTATGCAATGAAGATCATGTAGAACGAGTCGTATCACATCATGGAGACGGTATTCCGTACGTACGCACGAGCGAAGATATCATTCCCATGATCGTGGAATTGTATTGGAGTGTATGTATACTATTTCAGAATCAATATCACTTTAAAATAATCATATATAGTAATTATTTAAACCATTATACCCATCCAAGTAAGGTGGTGCGGGGAAATAGATTACACCACGGCGTGGAGATGATATTCCGTACATACGCACGCGCGGTGATTTCTTTTTCCGTAGGATGGATAGATAGTGAAATAGGGTTGATTCATACTTATAATAACATATCATTATATGAGTGATACTGCTGTTATTACTTCATAATGATACAACTAAAGAAGAAGAAGTGGAAGAAGAAATAAATATGAAAGAATCGGTAACGGACATTTCCTCTTCTTTGAAGTGATTCTTTGAGACTTCCTTTTAGGGCACTAAAATTGGTCTTTGAAGAAGAACAGGACTTCTAGGATGTCTCTAGGGAAGTGGAGAGAAGAAATTGGCAGGGTTTTGCCGAGCTTGAAGGCTCAAAGTGGTGTGGGGAAGAGAGGGAGGAGGTGCCCTTTTATAAGGGAGGAGAGGGGCACCTTTGGAATAACAAAAAATATTATTTTATTATAAAGCCAAATTCGGTTTTAAATAGCTCCAAATTGATTTATTTATAAGCTAAGGTGGGGATGGGTCTAAATACTCTCATCCAATAGAATTTAGACAAGTTTAGTTCATTATACTAACCTTATCTATTAGTTTTAACTCTTAGTTAATTAGATTGACATTTACCATGTCACTTTGTATTTTTATATTATATAGTTAATAAACATACCATATACATCCAAGATACCCCCAAGTGGTCCATTAATGATACACCTATCTTGATATAAGTATCTTGGCCTAACCTTAGATTTTTAGGAATAAAATAACAATCAATAATATAATATTTGTTTTAAAAACTATTTTATGTCAATTTTTGACACTATTTTGTAAATGATTTTTGTGAAAATCATAACAGAATTATTAGTTCGAAATAAGTTACTTAAATCAATAATAACATGTCATATTAACCTAGAAAATTAGTGTAATTAATAAAAAGTCTTAAATTACATTTATTTGGGTATTTATAACATCAATTATTCTAATTTTTCACTATTATGGTAATTACTGCATCATCAATGTGTCATAGATAAATTAAATTATTTAATGTCTAATGTAACACCCCGACCCTAGTTACCCAGAGTCGGTGAATTATTACATAACATTGGCATGACCACAAGAAAGATCAAATCTCGAAAGACCGATTGGTTTAGTAGCCTTGGAAACACTAGATATATTCATAAGTCTTACATTACATCATAAAATGAAAAACTACTACAACAACATATTGTCTCCATAAACCACACTCATATCCCCACATAATATCCTTGCAGGTCATTCATAATTTACTTCTTCACTTCCTGGAAAAAATAAAACATAGAAAAGGGGTGAGCTCAAATGCCCAGTAAGGATAACAATATAGCGGAACATTCAAAATAATCATAAACATTTAAGGCAATGCATTACTAAAACAAAAGACTTTTAAACTTGAACTTCAACATAGTATGGAAAAAGTAAAATGAAATAATGCCATTTACTTGTTCACATGGATATTCTACTAATCTAATAATCACATGAAATATCAATAACCACATTCATAATGTTGGAATGCATAATGCCAGACTATCATAACCACATAGCCAAGGCCTCATGCCAAGACTAGAAATAATATTTTGTCAAGGCCTTGTGACAAGACACTAGTTTGTCTCATGAGACCTACAGATGCATCGAGGAGCTATAGCGGGCTCCACCCGTCACATATTAAGTCCAATGCATTCCCATATGAGAAGGTTTAAACATAACATAAATATTCGTATTAAAACTAGCATACGAAATGTCAATACTTTCACCATAAACCATGAATGGTATAAAAATAGCACATCCATAGTCAAACATATCACAAAACCTTTAATACAACATAGAAGTTTTGTATCATAATAAATAAACTTCACATAAGCGTAAAATCTAACAAAGGATGTTGACATAGATGAAATCAAAACTCTTTTTAGAGAAATATCTATTTTATTTTGAAATCATTTAAGATCCATATAAAATAAAACATTTTCTTTGAAAATATTCTTATAAGCATGTAAGGGAAGCTTCGACGATTTTATAACGGCGGAAAATAGCCACACCCGCCGTATAAGTTAAAAAAAACATTCTTACCTTAATTTTGTCGAAAAGGTTAAAAAGCACCTTGTTTGGAAAACGACGGAAAGATTCCTTTATAAACCTCTTATAAAAAGTCAAACAAGGGTATAAATGACTTTAACCCATATTCTTGTGAATAGTAAAAAAATTTTGAAATACATTTTTAAGAAAACATGGATGTGGATGGTAAAGAGATCCCAGTAGATTATTACATATAAACAACCTCGGATAATGAAGAGATTGTGAAATAACCCTTACCTTGTACTTTTCCTTGGTTGGGGTAGGTTAACCTCCTGTATAATGGTGAAATAATTGTTATTAAATTATACAAGAATCATATACAATAATATGATATCATATATGATCTTTTAATATTGATTTGATAACAATATCTTAGTATTATCGTTGTTTCGGGTGTTAACTTACTTGTTTTCTTTTATATGTTTTGTTACGTAAGACATGTTTGTAAAGGATAGGTTGTATATTATTCATATCCAGAATGATATCAAGTCCTTAAACATAATTTTTTTAATCATCAAATGATAATTACACTTGAATGGATACGATGGAGAATTAATCTCATCGCGTTCGTGGAGACCCTAGTCCGTACGTACGCACGAGCGACAATATCATTCTTTTGATATTAAACTAATATATAAATGGATGGTAGATCATATATACAGAATCATTAACATGTTATATTTATTATTTACATGAGTTACACATCATTATTATACCCATCCAAATAATAATATATTGAATAACAATTACACCACGACGTGGAGACGGTAAGCCGTACGTACACACGTATGGTGACATGTTATTCAAAGGGTGGATAGAATAATGAATATGGTTGTACCATATTTATAATAACATCACAGTATATATATGATACTGGAGTTATTATTTTACAATGGTAACAACAAAGGAAGAAGAAGTGGAAGAAGAAAGGAACATGAAAAAGGGTGGTGAAATCATTACCTCTTCTTCAGTTTCTTCCTTTTGATTTGATCAAAAGGGCTCCTTAGGTTGGCTTTATGATCAAACTAAGGCCTCTAGGTTGTAGTGAGGGAAGTTGGGAGAGTATTTGGGCAGAGTTTGTCCGAACAAAAAGGCTTTGATTGTGTTAATAAATGAGAAGGAGGAGTTGCCTTTTATAAGAGGGGTGAGGGGCACCTTTGGAAAAGCTAGAAATATTAATTTATAATAAATTCATATTCGGTTTCTAATGGCTCAAAAGTTGATTATTTAAATTTTAAGGTGGGTATAGGTCGAAAACAACTCAATCAATAGAATTTAGACAGGTTTTGGTACTTATATTAACCTTATCTTTAAGTATTAACTTTAAGTTAATTAGTTTCACTTTTACAATGTCTCTTTGTATTTTTATATAATATGGTTAATAAACTTACTATATACATCCAAGCGACTCCCAAGTGGTCCATTAATGATGAACCTATCATGATATAAGTATTTTGGCCGAACCTTAGATTTTTAGGAATTTAATATCAATTAATAATATAATATTTGTTTTAATTACTCTTTTATGTCAATTTTGACACTATTCAATAGTTGATTTTTGTGAAACTTATAACAGATTTATTACTTCAAACAAAGTCAATTAAATCAATCCTAATATATAATATTATCCAATAAAATTAGTTTAATTCATTAAAAGTTTCATATTATATTTATTTTGGTATTTATAATATCAATTATTTTAATTTTTCACTATTATAGTAATTAATTTATCATCATTGTGTCATAAATAAATTAAATTATTTAATGTATAAAAATTATAAATAAAATATCATTATGTAGTAAATATTTTTATCTTTCTAATGATAATTTATAATCTAAAATCCAACATATATAACCCTATATAAAAATTATTTTTCTAAAAGATATATGCTTGTGTCATTTTTGTATTCATTTTAACTTAATTAAAAAAAAAGTGTCCCTATCACCTAGAAGTGGCACCATGGGGTCCCAAAATCGACCCAAAGATTCCTATGGTCTAAATTGTATCAACCAATAAGTCTAGGACACGTTTTAGGGTAATTTAGTATTATTATAATATTATTTTTTTAACCATTATTTACCAGATTTACCCTTAACCATGGTAAATAAAATATTTACCGCAGTCATTATTCAAAATATCTAAAAATAAAAGTTACCTATTTACCCAATTTGGAAATCCTGATTCCAAATATGGAATCCATTTTTCTAAATTCAAAACACAGAAGTGGCAGAAATTAATTTAAAATTAATTCCCGCTGTCAAAACAAAAAGCGTGTTTTTAAGAGATAATAACTATCAAAAGATTGACACTTGTTTATGTTCGGTTTAATTGTAAAATTGTGTCCAATGACCAACATTATATTAAATGGTAAAAATATATTCTAAATATACTTTAAAACCACTCAAATTCAAAATTTATCACTATTAATTATTTTGATTAAAAAAGTTGTTTTTAATTAAAATTTAGTAATTTTCACTATTCATCAAAATATTAAAGTTATCCAAAAAGTACCAAAATTTAACCTTAGGCTAAATTCGATATTTCTAATCCAAAAATGAAGTCCATTTTGAAATATAAAGTATATATAATTTCAAAAATTAGGTATTACTATTCATAATGGCTAGTTTGATTGGTTATGGTGTGTTAGAACTCGGTGTTGCGTACAACACACACTATCACATTATTCAAAGAGAAGCGTACCGTAGAAGCTTGGGGTGTTACATTCTCCCCTCCTTCAAATAATTTCGTCCTCTAAATTTATAGAATACTTATCACATGAAAAGAATCGGGTGGTTCTTCATCATAATTTCCTCGGGTTCCCACGTTGCCTCTTCCATCTTATGGTTTCTCCACAAAACTTTTACCAGACGCGTCATCCGGTTTCTCAGTACTTGTTCTCTTGTATCAAGAATCCTGACGGGCTCTTCGCAATAAGACAGATCGGGTTCTAGTTCTAATTCCTCATAGGTGAGTACATGCGTTGGGTCAGGCATGTATTTCCTCAACAGAGATACGTTGAACACATCGTGAACTTTGGAGAGACTTGGCGGCATTGCCAATCGGTAAGCCACAACCCCAATTCGTTCTAGAATTTCGAAAGGTCCGATGTACCTGGGACTAAATTTACCTTTCTTACCAAAACGTATGACTCCCTTCCATGGAGATACCTTCAGGAAAACATGATCACCGAATTGAAATTCCAAATCATTCCTTCGATTATCGGCATAGCTCTTCTGCCTACTTTGAGCTGCTTTGATGTGATTTTGGATTACCTTCACCTTTTCCATCGTTTCCTCCACCAGTTCTGGGCCTACATGTTTTCTTTCACCAACGTCATCCCAACAGGTTGGTGTACGACATCGCTTTCCGTATAACGCTTCATATGGTGCCATCTGAATACTCGAATGGAAGCTATTGTTATAGGAAAATTCTACCAGAGGTAAATATTGATCCCACATACCCTGAAAGTCAAGTGAGCAAGATCTTAACATGTCTTCCAAGGTTTGAATAGTCCGTTCTGATTGTCCGTCTATCTGAGGGTGGTAAGCAATGCTCAAATGTAGTTCAGTATCCAGGGATTTCTGAAGACTTTTCCAAAATCTTGAAGTAAAATGGGGATCACGATCAGAAACAATCGATAGGGGTACTCCATGAAGTCTCACAACTTCATTAATATATAGTCTTGCTAGACGTTCCAGGGGTAGATCTTCTCTTATAGCAAGAAAATGTGCCGACTTGGTAAGACGATCAACAATAACCCATATTGCATCGTTCCTTCTAAGAGTCTTTGGTAGCCCCATGACAAAGTCCATCGTAATATTGTCCCATTTCCACTCCGGTATGGGAAGAGGTTGCATGACTCCTCCAGGATGTTGCCTTCCAGCTTTCACTTGCTGACAAACCATACATCTTGACACAAAATCAGCAATCTCCCTCTTCATGTTGTCCCACCAAAAATGTTCCTTCAAATCTCTATTCATTTTGGTGCTCCCAGGGTGTATAAAGAAATTGGAACTATGAGCATCATCCAGCAATTCCCTTTTTAGATCAGGTAAATCGGGAACACAAAGTCTCTTACCGAATTTCAAAATTCCATCTTCATACACAAAGTCTCTCAATCTCCCATCATTCACAGCTTTAATCTTCTTTTGAAATTCTTCATCATTGGTCTGAGAACTCTTAATCCTTTATAGTATAGATGGTTTGGCAACCATTTGAAAAAGCATTGATGTTTCACCTTCCCTGGTTATTCCGATGTCCATCTTCACTAGATCCATGAAAATTGGATCCCTTTCAATTCTCATATTGTTCAAAACTCCATGGTCTTTTCTACTCAAAGCATCTGCCACCTTGTTTGCTTTCACCGGGTGGTAGTGTATCGTACAATCATAATCCTTGAGTAATTCAATCCATCTCCTTTTCCTCATGTTGAGTTCTTTTTGTGAGAAAATATACTTCAAACTCTTGTGATCAGTATAAATCTCACATTTTTCACCATAGAGGTAGTGCCTCCATATCTTCAAAGAAAAGATCACAGCTTGTAACTCGAGATCATGAGTAGGATTGTTTTGTTCATGAATTTTCAACTGTCGTGATGCATAGGCAATAACTCTATCATTCTGCATAAGGACACAACCAAGTCCTTTCTTTGATGCATCACTATAAATAACGAACCTATCATTCCCCGATGGTAGAGTCAATATAGGAGCATTGAATAATCTTCTCTTCAGTTCTTTGAAACATTCTTCACACTCTTTTGTCCAAACAAATTTAACCCCTTTACATGTGAGCTTCGTTAATGGGTTAGCCAATCGGGCAAAATTCTGGACGAAACGTCGATAATAACCTACCAAACCAATAAAACTACATACCTCCGTTATACTCATAGGTGCTGGCCATTCTTGGATTTCCTTGGTCTTAGAAGGATCAACAGAGATTCCATCTTTAGAGACAATATGGCCAAGAAAAGAAATCTCCTGAAGCCAGAATTCACACTTGCTAAACTTCCCATATAATTCATGCCTCCTCAGAGTCTTCAAGATAATGCACAAGTGATTTTCATGATCTTCGTAGGTTTTTGAGTATACCAAGATATCATAAATAAATACCACCACAAATTCATCGAGATACTCCTTGAAAACTCTATTCATCAGATCCATGAATACAGAGGGTGCATTAGTCAATCCAAACGGCATTACAGTAAACTCGTAATGCCCGTACCTAGTTCGAAATGCTGTCTTCGGAATGTCTTCCTTCTTCACACAAAACTGATGGTATCCAGATCGAAGGTCAATCTTTGAAAAGTATTGAGCTCCATGTAGTTGGTCAAATAAATCATCAATGCATGGTAGGGGATACTTGTTCTTTATCGTTATAGCATTGATCTCCCTGTAGTCGATACATAACCTCATAGATACATCTTTCTTTTTAACAAAAATAACAGGGGCTCCCCATGGAGAAACACTAGGGAGAATAAATCCCTTATTACTCAATTCCTCTAGTTGTTTCTTTAGTTCAACTAATTCTACAGTTGCCATTCTATAAGGGGTCTTCGATATAGACCTTGATCCAGGAATCAAATCAATGGAAAACTCAACTTCTCGTTCTAAAGGATGTCTAGGTAAATCTTCCGGAAATACATCTACAAATTCTTTCACAATAGGTACATCCTCTATTTGAACATTCCTTTCCTCACCGATAGTTATTTAATTCTCTTCCTCCCCAATAATTGAATTAAGTTGAGCTACTGGGGGTGGATCTAAATAAGAATTAGGTGGTGACGATTCTGCTCTAAAGATAAGGTGTTCCATATCATTATCATCAAGAATCGTAACCTCTTTCTTCTTACAATAAATCTTCACATCATAGTCCGAAAGCCAATCCATATCGAGGATTATATCAAACTCAATCATAGGTATGATGATGAGATCAGCAGATAAAGAACATTTATCTGCTCTAATGGGGACAGATTCAAAAAACTTTGTTGCAATGATACTTCCCTTAGGAGTTTTAACTGACAACTCCCTTGTTAAATAAAATTGGAAATATCTAATTTTCTTAGCAAACTGAGAAGATATGAAACAATGCGATGATCCAGAATCAAATAATTCATTTGCTAAACTTGAGGAAACCATTAAATTACCTGCCACCACATCTTTCGGAGCTTCTACCTCAGCAGTAGTGATAGCATAAGCCTGGCCTTGATCCCTTGATCTTTTCTGAGGTAAGTTCTCCTGACGCTTAGGACATGCATTTTCATAATGCCCCATCTCCCTGCAATTATAGCACTGAACGTTGGTAGCTTCCTTCTTCCCCTTGTAATCACGAGCTTGGTGGCCTTTTTCACCACACTTGTAACAGACTCCCATTCCCTTCAAGCAAGTACCAGGGTGTTTCTTCCCGCATTTACCACAGGATGGATATTCAACCTTTCCCTTCTTCCCCTTATTTCCATTCCCAGATTGATCAGTAGGTCTCTTCTTTTCTTGCTTTTCTTTAAAGTCATATGACTTAGAGAATTCCTTTTCGGTCTTGATAGCACATGAGACAATGTCTTCGTACGACGAAAAGGATTGTGAGACTAATGCTCGACGAAGAATTGGTTTTAACCCATCAAAGAAATGATCAATCTTACTTATTGGGTTACGTATATAATCTCCAGCATACCTTGCTAACCTTGTAAAGTTAGCCTCAAACTTTGTGACATTCTCATCCTCCTTTTGTCTCAGACTCAGAAATTGAATTTCTATTTCTGCTCGATGGTCGTGAGGAAAGTATTTTTCTAAAAACAGATCTTTGAACTCCCTCCATTCCATATTTTATACTTCATCATCTTCCTTCATGTTTTGAATCAATGACCACCATTGATCAGCATCTCCAGTGAGGCGGTAAACTGCCATGATAACTTTTTCCCTTTCACTGCTCCCCAAAGCCTGAAATATTTTCTCTAGAGAATTTATCCATTGCTCAGCTACTAAGGGATTTGTACTCCCATTGAACGTTGGTGGTTGTTTCCTCATGAATCGATCTAACATTGATCCTCCACGCTGTGGATCAGGGTGCTCCATACGGGTAAGATTATTATTCATAACCTGAGTAAGTTGTCCCAGTATGGTGATTAGCTGATCGGCACCAGTTGCATCACCAGCCCCACTATAATTATCTTGAGCAGGAGGGCAATCCCTACATGGAGTGCATGCATTTATACGGTTTCCATTTCTTCCACTATGCGCCATTTCTAAACAATGGCATAAACTAGATCAGTTTATGAATCAAAATACATAATCCCATACTTATAAAACACTTAACATAAATTGAACTATTTATGGATATAATCCATAATCATAAAAATGATTTCTTTGAGGAAGTATATACTAATAAACCCTTCATAATGATTTGTAAAGAAAATGAAAGTTATCCTAAGCATATCCCCCAGGAGTGTCGTAACCAAGAGTGCAGCAAGGCCCGTTGTCGTGCACCAGTTCCCGTTCGAGTCTAGCTCAAAGCGGTGTTTTCGGGTTTTACCCCTAGGTACATCTGTGCCAGAGCCTCCTCTACCTGCTCGTATCCAGACAAGGATGTATTGCTCAGAAAAATTACAAAATCTCTACAATACCAAAATTCTAGGAAGTTCTTCTATACTAATCCTCAAAGTTCATCTTAGGTCTACGTGCTCTAATCAGAGTTTATCTAAATCTAGATTCCATGGTTTGTACTAAACTTCCTCTGATACCAACTGTAACGCCCCGACCCTAGTTACCCAGAGTCGGTGCATTATTACATAACATTGGCATGATCACAAGAAAGATCAAATCTCGAAAGACCAATTGGTTTAGTAGCCTTGGAAACACAAGATATATTCATAAGTCTTACATTACATCATAAAATAAAAAACTACTACAACAACATATTGTCTCCATAAACCACACTCATATCCCCACATAATATCCCTACAGCTCATTCATAATTTACTTCTTCACTTCCTGGGAAAAATAAAACATAGAAAAGGGGTGAGCTCAAATGCCCAGTAAGGATAACAATATAGCGGAACATTAAAAATAAGCATAAACATTTAAGGCATTGCATTACTAAAACAAAAGCCTTTTAAACTTGAACTTCAACATAGTATGGAAAAAGTAAAATGAAATAATTCCATTTACTTATTCACATGGATATTATACTAATCGAATAATCACATGCAATATCAATAACCACTTTCATAATGTTGGAATGCATAATGCCAGACTATCATAACCACATAGCCAAGGCCTCGTGCCAAGACTACAAATAAGATTTTGTCAAGGCCTTGTGCCAAGACACTAGTTTGTCTCATGAGACCTACCGATGCATCGAGGAGCTATAGCGGGCTCCACCCGTCACATATTAAGTCCAATGCATTCCCATATGAAAAGGTTTAAACATAACATAAACATTCGTATTAAAACTAGCATACAAAATGTCAATACTTTCACCATAAACCATGAATGGTAAAAAAATAGCACATCCATAGTCAAACATATCACAAAACCTTTAATACAACATAGAAGTTTTGTATCATAATAAATAAACTTCACATAAGCGTAAAAACCAACAAAGGATGTTGACATAGATGAAATCAAAACTCTTATTAGAGAAATATCTCTTTTATTTTGAAATAATTTAAGATCCATATAAAATAAAACATTTTCTTTGAAAATATTCTTATAATCTTGTAAGGGAAGTTTCGACGATTTTATAACGGTGGAAAATAGCCGCACCCGCCGTATAAGTTAAAAAAACATTCTTACCTTAATTTTGTCGAAAAGGTTAGAAAGAACCTTGTTTGGAAAACGACGGAAAGATTCCTTTATAAACCTCTTTTAAAAAGTCAAACAAGGGTATAAATGACTTTAACCCATATTCTTGTGAATAGTAAAAATGTTTTGAAATACATTTTTAATAAAACATGGACGTGGATGGTAAAGAGATCCCAGTATATTATTACATATAAACAACCTCGGATAATGAAGAGATTGTGAAATAACACTTACCTTGTACTTTTACTTGGTTGGGGTAGGTTAACCTCCTGTATAATGGTGAAATAATTGTTATTAAATTATACAATAATCATATACATTAATATGATATCATATATGATCTTTTAATATTGATTTGATAATAATATCTTAGTATTATCGTTGTTTCGGGTGTTAACTTACTTGTTTTCTTTTATATGTTTTGTTACGTATGAAATGTTTGTAAGGGATAGGTTGTATATTATTCATATCCAGAATGATATCAAATCCTTAAACATTATTTTTTTAAATCATCAAATGATAATTATACTTGAATGGATACAATGGAGAATGAATCTCATCGCCTTCGTGGAGACGGTAGTCCGTACGTACGCACGAGCGACAATATCATTTTTTTTGATATTAAAATAATATATAAATGGATGGTATATCATATATACAGAATCATTAACATGTTATATTTATTATTTACATGAGTTACACATCATTATTATACCCATCCAAATAATAATATATTGAATAACAATTACACCACGACGTGGAGACTGTAAGCCGTACGTACGCACGTATTGTGACATGTTATTCAAAGGGTGGATAGAATACTGAATATGGTTGTACCATATTTATAATAACATCACAGTATATATATGATACTGGAGTTATTATTTTATAATGGTAACAACAAAGGAAGAATAAGTGGAAGAAGAAAGGAACATGAAAAAGGGTAGTGAAATCATTACCTCTTCTTCGGTTTCTTCCATTTGATTTGATCAAAAGGGCTCCTTAGGTTGGCTTTCTGATCAAACTAAGGACTCTAGGTTGTAGTGATGGAAGTTGGGAGAGTATTTGGGTAGAGTTTGTCCGAACCAAAAGGATTTGAAGGTGTTAAGAAATGAGAAGGAGGAGTGCCCTTTTATAAGAGGGGTGAGGGGCACCTTTGGAAAAGCTAGAAATATTAATTTATAATAAATTTATATTCGGTTTCTAATGGCTCCAAAGTTGATTATTTAAATTTTAAGGTGGTGATAGGTCGAAAACAACTCAACCAATAGAATTTAGACAGGTTTGTGTACTTATATTAACCTTATCTTTTAGTATTAACTTTAAGTTAATTAGTTTCACTTTTACAATGTCTCTTTGTATTTTTATATAATATGGTTAATAAACATACTATATACATCCAAGAGACCCCCAAGTGGCCAATTAATGATGAACCTATCATGATATAAGTCTTTTGGCCGAACCTTAGATTTTTAGGAATTTAATATCAATTAATAAAATAATATTTGTTTTAAGAACTCTTTTATGTCAATTTTGACAATATTCAATAGTTGATTTTTGTGAAACTCATAACAGATAGATTACTTCAAAAAAGTCAATTAAATCAATCCTAATATATCATATTATCCTATAAAAGTATTTTAATTCATTAAAAGTTTCATATTATATTTATTTTGGTATTTATAATATCAATTATTTTAATTTTTTACTATTATAGTAATTAATTCATCATCATTGTGTCATAAATAAATTAAATTATTTAATGTCTAAAAATTATAAATAAACTGTCATTATGTAGGAAATCGTTTTATCTTTCTAATGAATATTTATAATCTAAAATCCAACATATATAACCCTATGTAATAATTGTTTTTCTAAAAGATATATGCTTGTGTAATTTTTGTATTCATTTTAACTTAATTAAAAAAAAGTGTCCCTATCACCTACAAGTGGCACCATGGGGTCCCAAAATAGACCCAAAGATGCCTATAGTCGAACTTGTATTAACCAATAAGGCTAGGACACGTTTTAGGGTAATTTAGTATTATTATAATATTATTTTTTTAACCCTTATTTACCAGATTTACCCTTAACCATGGTAAATAAAATATTTACCGCAGTAATTATTCAAAATGTCTAAAAATAAAAGTTACCTATTTAAAAAATTTGGACATCCTGATTCCAAATATGGAATACATTTTTCTAAATTCAAAACACAGAAGTGGCAGAAATTAATTTAAAATTAATTCCCGCTGTCAAAACAAAAAGCGTGTTTTTAAGAGATAATAACTATCAAAAGATTGACACTTGTTTATGTTTGGTTTAATTGTAAAATTGTGTCCAATGACCAACATTATATTAAATGGTAAAAATATATTCTAAATATACTTTAAAACCATTAAAATTCATAATTTATCACAATTAATTATTTTTATTAAAAAAGTTGTTTTTAATTAAAATTTAGTAATTTTCACTATTCATCAAAATATTAAAGTTATCCGAAAAGTACCAAAATTTCACCTTAGGATAAATTCGATATTCCGAATCCAAAAATGAAGTCCATTTTGAAATATAAAATATATATAATTTCAAAAATTAGGTATTACTATTCATAACGGCTAGTTTGATTGGTTATGGTGTGTTAGAATTCGGTGTTGCGTACAACACACGCTATCACATTATTCAAAGAGAAGCGTACCGTAGAAGCTTGGGGTGTTACATATAAAAACAATAAATAAAATACCATTATGTTGGAAATATTTTTAGATTTATAATAAATATTTATAGTCGATTTTATCTTATTTATAACCCCATATTAAAAATTATTTACTTATTAAACATGGATTTTTAACTATTTTAACCCTTCTTTAAGTAAATTGATAATAAATGTCCTAATCTAATCCAGGTGGGCCTAAATGGTCATATTTTATTCCTAAGGTTGTTTTTGGTTGAATTACACTTATCCAATAGAATTAGGACACGTGTTAGGGTAATAATAATATCATTTTTACCCTTAATTACCCTATTTACTTTTAACCGTGGTAAATAAAAGTAAAAAGTTAATATTCACCAAAAGATTATTTTCATCTCATTGAACCACATTTTACTTACTGACATCAATCGTGTCTCTCGGATTTTCGAAATTCCACTCACAGAAGCGGTAAAATTACGTTTTATGAAAAATTCAGTTTTTTAACTACCACTTAGTGGTTTCACTATTCATCAAAAATTGAAAGTTTTCAGAAAAATACCAAAATTTCACCCTAGGATAATTTCGATATTCTGAATCCAAAAATGAAGTCCATTTTGAAAAATAAAATTTATAAAATTTCAAAAAGTGGTTATTACTATTCATAACGGCTAGTTTTAATAATATTATAATAATTTATCGTTGTTTAGTGGAACTCGGTATTGCGTACTACACACGCTATCGAGGGAGGTCACGATTGCGTGTAGCAAAAGATTCCTTTGATGATTTATATATAACATAAAAACAAAATATTTCTCATAAAAGTCTCGGGTGTTACATTAATCACAATGAAACTCAACCCACCATTAGATTGGGGATAACCAACTGGAACTACCCATTTGGAGGAATTCAAGACCCAGGGTCCACTTATGGTATTAATCCAAGATCTATCCTTATATTCGCATCCTATTTATATTGTATTTTCTTTTAATAAACTTATTATTCTTTATTTTCTTGTTTTTCACTTATATTTATTGTGTGCAACACTAAGGATCTTAACTCAATGTTTCACTACCAATAAGCCTGGTGGTGCCAATACTTTACACTTTTTATCTTATTGTGATTCAATTTAAAAATTTCACACATGTTAATTCCATTTGAATTCATTGAGGAAACCACACCATTTAAGTGTGGGAGGAAACCATTTTAGTTTAATATTTTCATTTATTTTTTATTTTTTAAAAAAATGTGTGTTTTTCAAATTTGTGTGTGTTTATTTTTCATTTTTTTGGTTTTTTGATACTTATGAGTTGAAAAGATTATCATTGAAATTTTTAAAATCAATGTAAATTATTTAACCAATTTATTACATGTAATTGAGATTAAATTAATGCTGAAAATGACTTAGTTTCATGTTCAATTATTTAAGAATTTCATGAAAAGTACTTTGATTTTTTACTTGCACATCAAATATCATTGTATTTGTATTTGAAATCACCTTCCAGTGAGGCTTATTAACCCTTTTTTCATATTATTTTCATTCACCTCAATTATTTAAAGTACCAAACCATGATTGTTTTAACCAGAATTTGATTTATTCTTTTCAAAACATAAGGGTTTAGGGTTATTTTGTTTTAAATGATTGATGAATTTCTTTATTTTTAAACCCCCTTTTAAAGAGAATATCTTTCATTCTATCCGACCTTATACATTTGTTCTATGTTTCCCTTATAATCCATGAACATCCTATCTAGTTAGCCACATTACAAGCCAATTTTTCTAATCAAACCTGCTCTAGAAGTGAAATTGAATTATCTAGTTAAACTTAAGTGTGAGGGGAAGCTATCTTATGTGGTGATACCTCATTTTGTGAAACATTATGTGGAAAATTAAATTATGAGAAGATGAGTTTTTGTGGAGAAAAATTATTCTATTAAAGTTGTACCTTTTCTGGAGCTTTCCTGACAAGAGAAGTTGTGACTATCTGGAGCATCTAATGGAGGATGAAAGTTGTCCCTATCTTGAGCTTTCAAGAAAAATCATGTTTGATATGATTAAAAAAATTTCATCATAAATTCTTAATTGTGTGAACATTACTAGAATTTTTAGGATGATGGAGATGAATTTATACTACAGTGAGTGAGGAGGATACAGTACTTGAGTGAAAATTAAAAATGTGCAATTTTTCTTCCAAAAAAGCCAATACCTCCTCATTCTGCCTCAGAATTTTTATCATTTATATCTTACCAACCAGAATCCACAGAACAACCTTGAAAAGTCCTCATGATAAACACATATCCATGACTCATGTCTGTTGGATAAGTATGAATTTGTAAAACCTATGGTGACCCTTCCATTAGTTTGGATGAGAAAAACATTTTTGAAAAAATATATTTGTGAGATGAGAGAAAATTCATGTGAGGTAGGGGTCTTGTGTGAATGGGAGGAGAAATGAAGATGAAATATTTTGAATCATCATATTTTGGAAATTTTGAATAATGGTTGTTAATGATTCAATATATCATTTGGATCATTGGTATGGAATTGGTGGATCTCATGAGCATGTATTATGAATTTTCTTTGATTTAATTTTGATGTTGACTTGTCTAGGATTCCAGGTGATAAGTGTGGGAAAATTTATAAAGTTAATATTTTAATTATTTTAAATTTTTGTTTCAATGATTTAACCCCTTAAAAATAATCAAATTGAGCTTATTTGTATCATTTTAGTTTTTTTGGTGAATTATGGTCTTAATTGAGAAAATTGGTTAATTCTGGATATTGGTAGCTTTTTGGATCTTCTATATTTCAGAAATATCTTTTAATATTTTTATCCTCATAAAGTGATTCATTTTTTTAGGATTTCAGGCATTGTGGTCTTCAAATTATTATTTTGGACCAATATCCGATTTGATAAAAAATGTACAAGAAAACATAATCAAGTGGAAAAAGTTTGCTGGCCAATAGAATGGACCCCACCTCAGTGATTGAAGAATATATAAGCCTACATAACTCCAAAAGAATTTATTTACGTTATAATAAATTTGGACTATATTCCACATTTCTAAACAAAATTTCATGAGTAAATTCAGTAATTAAGGATTATTTTTAATACATCCAAAATGATGAAGTTGAAGAGTCACCTATGGCAGAAAATTTCTTAATTAGTAATTCAAATATCACTTTTGGGACACTTGTTGAAATCCGATGATATTTTGAGGGTGCCTGCAAAAATAGATATTTAAACAAAATTAATGATTAAAACATCCCATGACCCTACCATTTAATATGAGAAATAGACTCAAACGTCTAGTAGAATAATTATGGAGGGAAATTTTCTACTCTACAAGCTTATAAATAAGAGGGTTCACTTCCATTCAAGGGGGTTGATGAAGGTGAAAGAGGGGTGGTGCTGGAGTATTGGAATATTGATGTGCATTTTATTTTAACATTTCTTTTTTTCTTAGTTCCATTATTCTCTCTTCTTCCCCTTTCAACCCTATTACCCTTCACATGGAGGGGCAATGCCTTAGAGTGATCAAGGAAGGGGGAGTTCCAAATTTTTAACATTAGAGCTTTGTGATTAAACGTAAAACCCTCTTTTTATTTTGAATGATTTTAATTTTAGTGTTTTCTAATTATCTTAATGCAATATTTTTTTTGGGTTTTGGTGTATTCATTGTTTATAGATTTGGATAAAGACTTTTGATCTCCCTCTTCCTAGTGTAATTTGTCTCAATTGAGAAGATTGTGCTAGGCAATGAGTGTCCAATACTTGTTGGCACATGTGTTGAATTAATTAAATTTTTATAGATTTCTATGGAGAAAAAATTCCCGATCGGTACTTTCCTTTTTTTATGAATTTTTTATGAACATCCATAAAAATAGGAGTGAGACCCATTTTTTTTCAACCAAGGGTGATTGAGAACTCAATTAAGGGGTATTTCATTTTTCATTCAATAGGAAGAGAGGGAAGATGGTATTTATAACTATTATGATATTGAAAAGGGTGATACTACCCTGAAACCATCACTCTCTTCATCTATTAGTGTCGAACCATTATTTTTAATTGGTTGCTTTAGTCTTGTTTTAACTCAAAAAATTTGCCAAACAACCTCTTATTATTTCTTAAATATAAGTGATAAGCGTAATTGTTGAGAACTCCTCAATAGAGACAACCTAGGTTACTCAAATTAATACATTTTATCTTCGGTAATATTTGTTTTTTGTAACCCCCCATGATAGGAATGTGTCAAAACATGGAGCCGTGGCCGGGGATGTTGTGCCAACAATCTAATTATAAATATTTGACTCTTTTAAAATTAAAAAAACAATAAAAAATATTTTACCATGATGTTCTCAAATGATTATTTCTTTAATTCATGGAACAGTTACCCACAATTGAATCAACCAATTATTGAATCACCTTGGACTAGAGAGGATAATGTTTCCTTCTATTCTAAACAGATCATGGGAACTCAAATCCAAATCATCAAGGAGGATGAATTCAAGGATCTCATTGAAGACTATAAAGGAAAACGTGAATACCCAGTTTTAGAGGGATTTTCTTGAGAGTTAATTAAACTCCATGAGTATTTTTTCATAATTTTATCAAGAAATGAAGAAGTGTCGACAATAATTAGAAACTAAAATAAAATATCAGATGCAATGAATTTGGGAAGAAATATAAGATCTAGAGAGAAAAATTGAATGACTACATGAATATTTTCACACATATTAGGAGAAACATGAACATAAACATGAGGAAGTGGATTTCCTGATCATCTATGATGCTAAAGAACCTGGGGGGATTTAGATAGAATTAAATGGAGATCTATTTGGTCCTGCTCAATCATTGTTGAAGGAAATTGAAGAAAAATAATTTCTTTATAAAGTATGTATGGAAGATCAACAATATCTCGATGACTTCTGGAATGAGTGCGAGTAACTACTTTATCCACGTATTCCATAGAATGTAGAATATCCAAAAACATTAAAAGAAGATATCACCTACATGGTTGAATTTGTAGATAAAATTGAGGATCCTGACTACTTGCCTCCATTTGCTACCACTCTACTCCAAGATGCACTTCCCACTGAAGAAGAAATTGAAGCTGATCCAATTATGGGACATTATTTTTTATTAAACTCATTATCTTCTAATTTTATTGAATCTAAATTAAGTATCACCTCCCTAAATTTATGTTTTCAGAATGTTCTAACTCATTTTTTTCCAATGAATAATATGGTGAATGGGATGATGCACCGGATGAGGGACATATAGATCTCCCTGAATATGTTTATCATTTATTAGATGGATTTCAAGATGAGACCAAAGTGGCTTTTTGTGAGGATAAAGAGATGAAAGATGTGTACATTTAAAGGGAATAATTTGATATTAAAACTTCATGATTTAATTTTATTCAAATTTAATTACACTATGACTTTCCCTTTCATTTTTATAATGATGGAACATACATTTAGAAACCACTATAGAATAAAGAAGAAGTTGTGAAAGTGGAATTAAAGAAGGAGGAGGACTCATTATTTTTCATAAACCCACTAATATGATTTTATATTATTGTTATGTAGGTGGATTTGATGTACTATAACCATGGTTTCTTCCAAAAAAGAATTAAGTTCATGATTTAAATAAGTTGTTTTGTTGGTCAATCACAAAGAAACTCAACCCACCATTAGATTGGGGATAACCAACTATAACTGCCCATTTGGAGGTAGTCAAAAACCAGGGCCCACTTGGGTGATTAAACCAAAATCTATCATTATTTTATCATCCTGTTTCTATTTTCTTTTCCTTAAATAAATTTATTATTATTTATTTTCTTATTTTTCATGTACATTTTTAGCGTGTAGCACTTTGGATCTTAACTCAATGTTTCACTACCAATAAGTCAGGTTGTGTCTCTCATTTAAAAACTCTTGATTCTTATGACTCAATTTAAAATTATCATACTTGTTAATTACATTTTAATTCATTTAGGAAACTGCACCACTTAATTTTAAGACGAAATGTTTGTAGTTAAATATTTTCATTTATTGTTTATTTTTTTAAAAAATCTTTGTTTTTGTGTGTGTGTTTATTTTTCATTTTTTGGTTTGTTTTTGAAAATTTTGAGTTAAAAAGATTACCATTTCAATTTTTAAAATCTATTTCAATGAGTGAACAACTTTATTCCATGAAATTTAGCTTAAATTAACACTGAAAATGACTTTGTTTCAAGCTCAATTATTTAGGAATTTCATGAAAGGTACTTTTATTTTTATATCCCACACTACATTTAATTTTCTTTATATTTTAAATCTTCTTCCAGTGAGGCTTATAAACACTTCTTTTCATTTTATTTTCATTCACCTCACTTCCTGAGAGAACTATACCATGCTTAATTTAACCATAATTTTATTAATTTCTATCAAAACATGAGGGTTTTGGGTACTTTTTTTAAATGATTGATCCATTTCATTAGTTTTTAAGCCCCATTTTTAAGATAATCCATTTCATTCTGGATAACCTTTTATATTTAATCCTTGTATACCTTATAATCCAAGAACAACCTATTAGCTTAGCCACATTAGAAGCCAATTTTCCTTATCTAACATCCTCTGGAAGTGAAACTGCTTCATCTAGTTGAACTTAAGTTTGGGGGAGATTGTCTTGTGTTGTGATAACTCATTTGGTGCAACATTGGGTGGAAAATAAAAGTTTGAACATTTTTTTGGGGAAAAATTATTCTTTTCAAAACAGCACCTTTTCTGGAGCTTTCATGACAACAAAAGTTGTGCCTTTTCTAGAGGTTTTAATGGAGGAGAATGTTATGCCTATCTCGAGCTTTCAAGAAAAATAACGTTTGATACGATTAAAACTTTTTCTACATAAATGATTAACTGTGTGAACATTACCAGAGTTTTCCTGAAGATGGAGCTAAATTTATACTATGGTGAGTGAGGACGATACCATGCTTGAGTGAAAATTAGAAATGTGCAATTTCTCTTCAGAAAGAGCCCAGAACTCCTCATTCGGCCTCAAAATTTTTAACATCTATATCCTACAAAATGGAATCCATAGAACAACCCTACAATGTCCTCATGATAATAACATATCCATTACACACGTTAGGTGGAGAAGTTTGAATTGTTTAGACCTATGGTGTCCATTTCAGTGGTTTTGATGAAAAAATGTTTTGAAATTTGGTATTTGTGAGACGAGAGAAAATTCTTGTGAGGAAGGTGTCATGTGGGAATGGGAGGAGAAATGAATAGGAAATATATTGAATGATCTTATTTGGGAACATGTAATAATAGTTTTTTATGGGTCATGATATCCTTTGGTTTCTTGGTATGGAAGTGGTGGATCTCATGAGAATGTGTTTTGAATTTTATTTGATATGTTTTTGATGTTGACTTGTCTAGGAGTCCAAGTGCTTAGTGTGGGAGAATTGATAGAGATAAAATTTTCATTATTTTTTAGGTTTGTTTCAATTATTTAACACCATAAAACTAATCAATTTGATCTGATTTGTATAATTTTAGTTTTTGGGTGAATTATGGTCTTAATTGTGAAAATTGGTTAATTCTAGAAAATTGGTAGTTTTCTGGATCTTCTATATTTCGAAAATATCTTTTACTATTTTGATCCAAAATGAGTGATTCATTTTTTAGGATTTCCTTGACCGTGGTCTTAAACTTTGTATTCTGGAACAAATCCAATTCGACACAAAATGTCCCAAAAAAATTAATCAAGTGTAAAAAGCTTGATGGCCAATAGAATGGACCCCACCTCAGTGATTGAAGAATATCTCAGCCTATATAACTCCAAATGATGTTATTATAGCTGTAATAGAAATTGGACTTTGTGCCACATTTCCAAACAAAATTTCATGAAGAAATTAGGTCACTATGGCTTCATTTTAATGCATCCAGAATGAGGAAGTTGAAGAGTATCCTTGGTAAGAAATTTTCTTAATTAGCAATTCATGTATTACTTTTGGGAATCTTGTCGAAATATGATGAGATTTTGATGGAACATGAAAAATATGTAGTTTAAAAACATATATGAAGACAACTTCCCCTGATCAGGCCATTTAATATGAGAAATAGACTCAAAAGTTTAGTATAAGAATTCTGGAGAGAAATTTTCTACACCACAAGCCTATGAATAAGAGTGTTCACTTCCATTCAAGGGGGTTAAAGAAGGTGCCAGAGGGGATGTGCTGGAATATTGGAATAATGATGTTCTATTTTACATTCCCTTTTCTTTTTTTCTTAGTTCCATTATTCTCTCTTCTTCCCCTTTCAATCCTATTACCCTTCACATGGATGGGTAAAGCCTTTGAGGGATCGAGGAAGGGATAGTTTCACTTTTGTAATGTTGGAGTTTTGTGCTTAAATGTAAAACCCTCTTTTTTTGAATTATTTTTATTTTTAGTGCTTCCTAATTATCATAATGTGATCATGTATTGTGTTTTGGTGTATTCATTAATTATATATTTGGGTAAAGACTTTTGATCTCCCCCAACATAGTGTAATTTGTCTCGATCGAGCAGACTGTGTTAGGTGGTGAGTTTCCAATGATCGTTGGAACATGTGTTGAACTAGTGAAATTTCCTTATATTTATAAAGAGAAACAATTCTGGATCAGGAATTGCCTTATTTGTTTTGTAATTTTTTGTGATCTTCCATGAAAATAAGAGTGAGTTCCATTTTTTTAAACAAATGGTGATTGAAAACTCGATCAAGGAGTCTTTCATTTTTCATTCAATAGGAAGAGAGTAAGATGATATTTATGACTATGATGACACTGAATATGGTGATACTACCCTGAAATCATCACTGTATTCATCCATTAGTGTTAAAACATTCTTTTTAATTGATTTATTTAAGCTTTTTTCAACTAAATCAATTTCAAAGACAACCTATTATTCCTTCTTAAATTTATGTAACAAGCTTAATTATTGAGAACTCCTCTCTGGATACAACTTAGGTTACCAAAATTAATTCATTTTAACATAGTTAATATTTTTTTGTCATACCCCATGATAGGAACATATCCAAAAAAGGATCCATTTTCAGGGTGGATGTGCCAACAATATAATTGTAAATATTTGACACTTTTCAAATTAAAAATAAACCATAAAAAATATTTTACCATGTTGTTATAAAATGATTATTTCTTTAATTCATGGAATAATAACCCACAATTTCATGAACCTATTATTGACTAACCTTGGTCTATAGAGGATAATGATTCTTTCTTTTCTAAATAGATTAAGGGGTCTCAAATCTAATTCATCAAGGAGGAAGAATTCAAGGATCTCATTCAAGACTTTAAAGGAATCCTCAAGACCCTATTTTGGAGGGATTGGATATAGAATTAATTAAACTATAGGAGCATTTTCCTGTATTTTATCAAGAAATTACCGAGGTGCAATAGGAATAAGAAACTAAAACAAAATACCATTTGCAAGGATGTTAGGATGAAATACAGGATCTGAAGAGAAAAATGGAATGAATACTTTAATATATTCACAAAGATTAAGAGAAACCTGAACCTAAACATGATCTAGTGGTGAAAGTGGATTTCCTGATCATCCTTGACGTTAAAGAAAATGGAGAGACATTTATGGAAATAAATAGAGATCTATTTGGTCATCATCAATCACTGATAAAGGATATTGATGAAGAATATTTTCTTTATGAAGTATGTATAGAATATCAACAGGATATGGATGAATTCATGAATGAGTGTGAGGAACTAATAGATCCCATTATTGATTAAAAAGTATAATATCCAAAAACATTAAAGGAAGACACCACCAACTTGGTGGAATTTGAATAGAATATTGAGTAGCCAGACTACTCGCCTCCATCTACTACCTCTCTACTCCAAGAGGGACTTCCCACTGAAGAAGAAATTGAAGCTGATCCAATTATGGGAGATGATTTTTTATTGAACTCATTATCTTCGGATTTTACTGAATATGAATTGAGTATCACATATCCTTTATTTAAATTTTTATAATCTTCTAACTCTTGTTTTTTCATGGAATAATATGGTGAAAGGGATGATGCACCCGATGAGGAACAAATAGTGCTCCCCAAATATGTTGATCATTTATTGGAGGGATTTCAATTGGAGACCAAAGTGGATTTTCTTGAGGAAAAAGAGACACAAGATGTGTACTTTGAAAGGAAAATAATTTTATATTGACACTTCATGATTTAATTTTATTCAAATTGAATTACACTATCACTTCCCCATTGATTTTTCTAATGATGCAATATACCTTTATCACCCACTAGAGAATAAAGAAGAAGTTGTGAAAGTGAAAAACAAGAAAGAAGAAGACTCATTATTTGTCCTACCCCCACTAATAAGATTTTATATTATTATCCTAGGGGTGGATTTGGGGTAATATACCCATGGTGTCCACAACAAAAATAATTATGTGCATGACATAAAGAAGTTGTTTAGTTTGTTCATCTCTAAGAAACTCAACCCACCAATATATTGGGGATAACCAACTCGAACTGCCCATTTGGAGGCAGTCAAAACCAAGAGCCCACTTGGGAAATTAACCCAAAATATATCCTTATTTTCTCATCTTATTTCTATTTTCTTTTCTTTCAATAATTTTATTATTCTTTCTTTTCTTCTTCCTCTGGTATATTTTTAGTGTGCAACACTTAGGAGTTTAACTCAATGTTGCACTACCAATAAGCCAAGTTGTGCCTCTCTTTTGAACTTTCATTGTTGTAGTGATTCAATTTATAATTTTCATACATGTTAAGTCAATTTGAATTCATTGAGGACACTACACCATTTAAGTGTGGGAGTTAACCTTTATAGTTTAAGATTTTCATTTATTGTTATTTTTTTTAAAATGTGTGTTTTTTAAATTTTTGTGTGTTTTTTTTTCATTTTTCTTGTTTGTTTTGAAAATTATGAGCTGAAATGAATATCATTGAAAATTTTAAACTACATATCAATTAGTGAACTAGTTTATTACATGAAATTGAGCTTAACTTAATGATGAAAATGAATTTGTTTAATGTTCAAATCTTTTCGAATTTCATGAAAAGTACATTGATTTTTAAATCCTACACCACAGATAATTGTATTAATATTTGAAATCACCATCTAGTGAGGCTTTTGAACCCTTTTTTCACATTATTTTCATTCAACTCACTTCATGAGAGAACCATACGATGCTTTTTTAACCCGATGTTTATTTATTACTTTTAAAACCTGAGGGTTTGGGGTACTTGTGTTTTAAATGATTGAGGATTTTTTTTTGTTTTTAGTCCCCCTTTTCAAGAGAATCCCTTTCATTCTAGCCAAACCTATACATTTAATCCTTGTATCCATGAGAATCCATGAATATCCTGTTAGGTTATCCACATTATAGACCAATTTTCCTTATCTAACTTACTATTCAAGTGAAATTGCATTATCTAGTTGAACATAAGTGTGGGTGGAAGCTATCTTGTGTTGTGATACATTATTTTGAGAAATACTGGGTTAAAAATAGAATGATGAAAAGATGTTTTTTGTGGAAAAAAATATTCTTTTGAAAGTTGTACCCTTTATGGAGCTTTCATGATAAGATAAGTTGTGCCTTTTTTGGATATTATAATGGAGGAAGAAATCTATGCATATCTTGAGCTTTCAAGATCAATCATGTTTTATATGAGTGAAATTTATTCTACAAAAATGTTTAATTGTGTGAAAATTACTAGATTTTTTAGGATGATGGTGCTGAATTTATAATATGGTGAGTGACGAGGATACCATACTTGAGTGAAAATTTGAAATGTGCAATTTTTCTTAAAAAAGATCCAAGACCTCCTCATTCGGCCTCAGAATTTTTATCTTCAATATCCTACCAACCAAAATCCACATAACAACCTTGAAAAGTCCTTAGGATAAACACATATCCATGACTCATGTCGGGAATATAAGTATGACTTTTTCAAACATATGGTGACCCTTTCATTTATTTCGTTTTGAAACAATTGTTCAAAATTGATATTTGTGATATGAGAGAAAATTCACATGAGGTAGGTGTCTTGTGTGAATGGGAGGAGAAATGAAGAGGAAATATGTTGAATTATCTTATTTGGGACCATGGAATAATGGTTTTTTATGATTCATGATATCATTTGGTTTCTTAGTATGGAATTGTTGGATCTCATGAGCATGTTTTTTGAATTTTCATTTATCTGATTTTGATGTTGACTTGTGTAGGAGTCCATGTGATATGTGTGGGGTAATTGATAGAGATAATATTTCCATAATTTTTCATTTTTTTTTCAATGATTTAACCCCTAAAAACTAATCAATTTGTTCCAATTTGTATCATTCTAGTGTTTTTGGTAAATTATGGTCTTAATTTTGAAAATTGGTTAATTCAGGAAAATTGGTAGTTTTTGGATCTTCTATAATTCGGGCACATCTTTTATTATTTTTATCCAAATCGATTGATTCCTTTTTTATGACTTCCTTGATTGTGGTCTTCATCTTTTTATTCTATACCTAGATCCAATTAGACTCAAAATTTCCTATATAAATTAATCAAATCGAAAATTTTTGATGGCCAATAGAATGGACCCCACCTTAGTGATTGAAGAATATCTCGGCCTACATAATACCAAATGAAGTTATTATATATGTAATAGAATTAGGAATTTGTACCACATTTCAAAACTAAATTTTAGGAATAAATTCGATAATTAATTCTTTCTTTTAATGCATCCAAAATGCTGAAGTGGAAGAGTCACATTAGGAATAAAATGTCTCAATTAGTAATTCAAGTATCACTTTTGGGAAACTTGTCAAAATTCGATGAGATTTTGTTGGTGCATGAAAAATAGATAGTGTAACAACATTTAGGAATAATAATTCCAAAGATTCGACCATTTAATATGAGAAACATAATCAAATGTTCGGTATAATAATTCTTGAGGGAAATTTTCTACTCCACAAGCCTATAAATAATAGTGTTCACTTCTATTCAAGGGGGTTGAAGAAGGTGCAATAGGGGTTAAGCTGGAGGATTGGAATATTTATGTGATTTTTATTTTCCATTTTTTCATAGTTCCATTATTCTCTATTCTTCCCCTTTCAACCCAATTACCCTTCACATAGAGGGGTAAATCCTTTGAGTGATCGAGGAAGGTGGAGTTTAACTTTTTTAATGTTATAGTTTTGTGCTTAAATGTAAAACCATCTTTTCTTTTGAATGATTTTTATGTTTAGTGTCTCCTAATTCTCTTAATGTGATCATGTTTTGGGTTTTGGTGTAATCATTGTTTATAGATTTGGTTAAAGACTTTTGATCTCCCTCTACCTAGTGTAATTTTTCTCGATCGAGCAGATTGTATTAGGTGGTGAGTGTCCAATGATCATTGGCTCATGTGTGGAACTAGTGAAATGTTTCTATATTTATAAGGAGAAAAAATTCCCAATTGGGAAATATATTATTTTTTAGTATTGGTTTATGAACTTCCATGCACATAAGAGTGAGTTCCATTTATTTCTTCAAACATGGGTGGTTGATAACTTGATCGAGGAGCCTTTCATTTTTCATTAAATCGGAATAGAGGAAATATGATCTTTTTGACTTTGATGACATTGAAAAGGGTGATACTACCCTGAACCCATCACTCTCTTCATACATTAGTGTTCAACCTTTAATTTTAATTGCTTTCCTTAATTTTTTTAACTAAAAAATTTTCATAAACAACCTCTTATTCTTTCTTAAATTTAAGTGATAAGCATAATTGTTGAACACTCCACTTTGGAGACAACCTAGTTAAATTACATTAATAGATTTTAACTTAGGAAATATTTTTTTTGGTCACACCCCATAATAAGAATGTGTCATTAGGAATTTGGTATTTCATTTTTATTACTTTCTAAAATTTCCTAGGTAATAAACAAAAATATTATGTAAGATATATTTAAAAGGGAATCATGTGAGAGGAAATTTTATAGAAGAAATGTAATAAGATGAATAGATAGATAATATTCAAAGACACTAAACCATTTTAGTTCTAAAAGTTCATTTTATTTATAAGCTATAATGGATAATATTAAAAATCATTTAATATATATATATATATATATTATGCTTGATTCATATCATTATATACATTTAATATTATGTTACATAATATGAAACTGATAATCAAATTATTCCCAAATTTTTTTTGATAAAACTACTAACTATTTTGGACAAGCTATTATATAAAATTTTCTAACTTTGAATGAAAATTTTATCTCAAAACAAATTATAATTCACATAACCTTTTGGGTGACCATGAGGGAGTTATAACATTGATAAAGATTATACATTATCAATTCATAATGACATAAAATGGTCGACCTTCAACAAAACATCAATACCACTCTAGCTAGAAAAGGATCTAAGAGGATCTCCATTAAACACATACATCTTCATTTAAATTTATATTATATTTATCTTTATACATCATTAATATTTATATATTCAATTATTTAAAGATATTTAGTATATAAATGATTCATGGAACATGTTAATATTATAAAAGTTAATAAATCCATTTTCAATTCTCTATGTTAACAATGAATAACATAAATAAATACACTATATTTTATTCATCTAGGTTTTTGAACACATCACATGTCACTAGACTAGGTATGATAGTAAAATTTCCTATAATTACTCGATCAAGAGATTAATTTTCATAATTATCATTCAAAAGAAAAAATATCACGTTGTTTAAATAAAAAATACTCTATAATTAAAAACATACCAAACCACCACTTGAATTTCTCATTCTTATGGTTCATGTAATAAAGGTATAAAAGTGTAAATGATTATTAGAAGTATACCCGGTTAACCTCAGTTAATGGGGATTAACATGAAATATGGACCCCAAATATATTATTGACATCAAGTATTAAATTCCATGTGATATAATTTATTGAGTTAAAACCATATACATAACCTGTATTATTATCCTATCTTAGTATGTAAATACTTAAATGACCCTAAATTTATGCAATATTTGTTGTTTTTATTAAGATGTTAAATAAACAAGAGAAAATACTATATCAAGAAGAAAAAAATTAAAAAAAACATTCTATCTACCTTGTAACTATAATTTTTAATAAGATAAAATATTAAAGAATACATTTTGTGGAGGATATGATTTTTTTAAATTTTTTTTACATTTTTTAATATATCCAGAAAAAATTCTTCCTAACACATAATTTTAGAATGTACTTAGCATCTATTTATTGAAATAATAAATATTAAAAAAAATTCAATTATTTTGTTTGGATTTTAAAATTTTATATTAAATATAATCATATTTTTGGAACCAACCATCCTAGAAAGAAGCATCATTATAACTCTTATATATTTATTTTATTTATTAATATATTTTTAATTCTTCATAATTTATTAAGATAAATTATGAAATTACACCATAAATTTCACTTTAATAAAACTCATATAAAAAAATAAACCATTCATTAAAATTTTACTATTTTGGTCTTGAACTTCACTAAATTTAATTATACTCTAACTGATCTCTCAGAAAATATATTTTTCAAAAAATATTATTCTTTAATACAAGCACCCCTTGAACCCACAAAATATAACTATTGTTTTCTTTATGATGAAAAATAAATAAATTCATGATCATAACATTATCTTAGATGTACTTGTATATGTATATTAATTAGAATATTAAAAAAATATTTTATTGATTATAATATGAATAATATTTTCATATTTTATAAAAAACATAGATAAAGTATTTTTATTCCAAAATTCTTAATAATTTTATCCTTATATTGCATTACATATAATTTTATTTATTGGATTACTAGATGAAATCATTAAATATGTTCATAAAGACACATTTATTCTATAAATTTAAAGAAACAACATTTTTTCCCTTTTAATCACATCACATGTATTAAATTTCCAATCAAGAGAGACAGAAATATATTAATTCAACACATCCATTTATAAAAATGTAATCCATCGAGATAAAGTAGGTTACAAATTACCTTTCTCTAAAGTAATAACTATTAATACTCTTTATAAAATGTTTACCTCTTTCCACCTCTATCAATTTCCATTTATTTTTGAGTCTCTGTATGTTCGTTCAATAGTATAATATAAAAAAAGTAAAATATACTTTTATTTTGGAAATAAAATAATTTATTTATATAATATAAATATATAAATTTTAAAATCCATGTTTTTTTTTGTAATTTCTTAATATATTCAAGAAAATAAAATATCTGACTTCTAACCTTTCAAAAATGGAATCATTACCCCTCCTTGGTGACACATTCTTTTAGTTGAAAAGAAATATACATGTATTTTTAATATATAAAAAATTTATTCTACTTCATCTAAATGAAGTTTTTACCATTATTCATTTTTACTATAATTATGAATGAAGATCTATAAACTCCATGATGCTCCCAAATTAGTTAATGTACCACTAAAGGGGGGGGGGTGAATTTGTGGCACTTTATTTTTACATTTTTTCCCTTTTTGAATTAAACCCCCATGAATAGTTAAATTCATAATCCACTGTTAATAAAAATTCGTCATATGAATACAAAAATAATTTGAGAAACCAGAATGGAAGAATTTTTACAAGGTTCGTCCATAATGAGAGAGCCTAATCCATTCCATGTACGAGTTATGTTTCAAAACCTACCATATACATTGATATAACAATTTAGATTACCAAACACATGAAACAAAAAATTTTATTAGAAGTGAAAGAAAAAAATTCAATGGAAATAAGGTATATAATACATAGAAAAACCCAGTAAAGAGCAGTCGGTATAGAACAGTTCCAACATAAAAAAACAACACAATAGTGTTTAGCCATATTATAGTGATGTGACCACAACACATTCAGAAATATCATCATTAAGAAACAGTCTAATCCAAGTTATATGAAAGAATCCCAACCATATACATCAATAATCAATACAAAAAACTATAATCAGGTTCACCATACTCCTCATTAAAGGTAGCTTCCTAGATCATCCACACATCAATAGTGACCATAAAGTAACATTAGTAAAAATACGTTCCTAGTCACAAATTGAGAACTATACCATTTAGAATAAAATTATTATCTAATGGGTAAATAAATAAAACATTACAATATAGAAATATCTAGGAATCAAACATAAACATAGACAGAGTTATCTCAAAGGTTCCCTTACCTACTAGAAGAATAAATAATCTCAAATAAGGGAATTGGAATAAAAATTTGGATTGGATTTTACCTCTTAATCATTTTTACAGATCATATAATCCCATATTTGACGATAAGTACCGAATCTGATGAAATAGTCTTCCTATTTTTTAAAGTTGGATAGGTGATTTACCTCAATTTATTAAAGAAAATCCTCATAAAGGTCAGCCTACAACTTAATGAAACGCTTCATTTTCTCTTTTACCTCTTCATTAGATAACATTGAAAATTATATTTCCCTAGTAATAGAGGATCTAGTAACCATTATCTATTAATATTTTAATAATCCTTGAAAGGTTTATATTTCATAGATTTCAAATAGTAATATCCTCTCACATTTGGGATTTGATTCATCCCATTGGTGGAACTGAAGTGATAATGCTTCCCCTACTTCTGATTAAAATTAAAATGATTTACTTTATCTAACATATCATCATTGTTATCATGTCTATCTATGTAGTCTAATTGAGCCATATATTTTTGATTTTCATCAATAAATTTATCTTTTAAAGTAGTATAAATATCTTTTGGTTGAGTCTTCATTGTATCCCCTTCACCTTGGATAAGTGTGTCCTTTTTTCTAATCCTCTAGATGAATCCTTGAAATCCCTAATCTAGAAATAGGGGCCAATACATTTCCCTTCTAATACTAAACCTGAAATTAATTGGAAGCCTATATATGTGAATCCCAAACATTGGAGGGCCCAACATCAAGTCCCCCTATCAATTCATTCTCCATCCGTAATTAAATATTGACTATTGGAATCATCTATTTTAAGAAAATTCTTTTATTTATTTATTTGAAGTTGAATTTTATTCTTTTATTTAACTTCCACATGGCCACAAAAATTAAAAAAAGAGCACATTATGCTTATAATTTCTAAAAAATATAAATATAATTCCCAATAGTTTTTCAATCATCATAGAAAGTAGTAATTTTATCATGATACACATCAAATTAAGGTTATCAGCAACAATAGATAAAATAACTTGATGCACCATGGTTGTTGATAAGTTATCCTAAAGTATAATTTGTTCATAGTTCTAGAATATAGTTTTAACAATAACCCTATCTATTTGTATTGAGGTTTCAATCGATGAATCAATATCCATTAGGATCAGAAAAGGATAGAAAAACCAACTAAGTCCCAAAATTTTAACCCAAACCTAGGTAAATAGATTATGAGATTTAATGGGTTTGAAGGATTCATCACAATATTGAATGATAAGTAAACCTAGTTTGATCAGAACTGAGCCAAATCACTACTATATACTTTTTAGGTATTCTGATGGAAAGATGATATGAAATAAACTGTATCATATCATGATCATTTTTTAATTATAGGACCACCAAAACATAGTGATTTTAATTGATAACTACTCAAATGTAAAAGGATCCAAACCCTTTAGTATGACATACCATGAAATAACTGAGTTCTTAAAAGCCTCTATCCTTTGTGCAGTAGTAACCTCGTGTGAAACGATATGTGATACATTCCTTTTCATGAAAATATTTTGAGTTGGAAAATCATTCCTTGATGTAAAAAACATATCTTCATTCATCCCGATTTCTCCTAGGGGGGATTCTAAAATTTTAAAAAAATGAGAACATTTCATGGTTTCCAATTATCTCACTACCCTCTTCCCCTATGAGATTATGAGAGTAAGTGTTTGAGTCGCGTGCACAATCTCCATCCAGAGGAACCCTCACAATCTCACCCACTATGTATCAAGACATGTTTTATCACTATTATAACAGTAATTATAAGATATATGCTGTGTATATACTTGAATCTTGATGAGTTTTCTAATGGATGGTATAAAGTAAGGATAGGTGATATCTGTGAACTTATAAGACACGAACAAATGAATGATGTTGTTTACATTGGTACCACTTTCATTTGAAAATTTCCTCCTCGCTCTTGGATGAATAATACATTTCAAGAGATTCAAAATAATTTTACATAAAATGTTAGACATTCTTCTAAATGTTTCTTGACTATCTAAAGAAAATAAAAAAAAGTAAATTCACGCCGGTCTCTTCACACATTATTTGGAATAATTTATTTATGCATAAGATCAACAGTGAATGAAAAAAATCTTTATCCTTCTCAATGATATGTTCTTGGATCAGTGGTAACATAATTATATTTCCTCAAACTAATTAGACTATACAAATAATGTGCATGTTTTGTTATTCTATATATTATATATAGAATATTATCAAGGGTTATCCCTTAATTCATAATTATTTTTTAAATTCAATCATATTATAATCCAAAAATATGTGTAAATATTATTTACAAAAAAATTAAATGAAAAATCTACAAAATTATTTTCTACTTTTAATTATTGAGTCAAAACACTTATTAAAAATTAGTATCAATGTGATCTTTACTAAGATCATGATAAATGATTTTAAATATTTAAATTTAAAATCTGAAAATAACCAACCTATTATGCTATCATTAATTATCTATTAAAATACTATTTTAACTTTCTTTAATTGAAAATTCAACCATAGATATTTTTTGAGACTATGATATTTTAGAATTGAGTATAAAAACAATCATTGTCTGATTATATTATATTCTTCCTAATTTTTCAAAAAGTAATTTATTATTATGAAATAGTAGATGACTTATATGAAACCTATAATGACCCATAAAATGTTTATAAATGACTCATATATAGATACCATTGAATCCTAAATAGGTTAAATTATTCAAATGAATATCCTAAAATACCTCGTGCACACCCTATAAGGACTCATACACAATCTAGGTCATTTTCATTTTCTACAGTTCTGTATTTCACTCAATATTCAGATATTCTTCTATTTAATTTCACCAATTTCCTTAAAAAATCCAAAAAAATTATCAAACATTCTCTTCAGCTGCTCACAAATTACTGAAAACAAATATAATTACTTCCACGACTCTAAGGCCACTTAACTCCCATTTCATTATATATAACTCTCTATATATTGATAAGATTATTTATAATATTGTTAAATTTATTTATTTTATAATTAAATATGAATTAATGAAATTTATGTATAAATTATTATATGATAAATTATATGGAAGGGTTTAACATGACTGGTGACCCTAATTTTTATTTTTTAGTGGAGTATCATGTTTTACGTGTATTTCATAAGGACATTATATTGAATATAATCGAACTAAAATAACGATCCCATTCTTAATTGAATATATTAATGGTATAAGAACTATAATTTACTAATTTTCATGTTATCTTTGACTATTATCTAATCACATAACTATTTAGATAGAAAATAATATAAATTATACCATATATAACTATTACATAGTTTATAAGAGAACATATTATCTAAATTCATCTATGAATTATTTATACTCCATTCCTTATGTCCCATAAATGTTATAAACACCCAACCAAATATATCCTAAAGTGAACATATGACATAAATACCTTATATTTAGGACCAACCATATTATATACATCTTACACATGTTAATCCAAGGAAACATAAGGGTTAAGGTCACCCATACTAAATGATTAATGTATGAACAAGTGTTCACATTGGATAGAATTTAACACCTTGGTATTTTGAAGAGTTTTTAAATAAAATATATATATAATTTCTATATAAATCTTATGTATAAGTAAATTTATGCATTCACTATCTGTGTGCATGATTTTAATGATTTAATTTTCTCATCTCACGCATTCAATCAAATTAACTCTTTCTAGTCATGTCATTATATAACTTTACACCATCAACGAATCATGTTATACAACATTATTTTATTATTTATAATATCCAATACATACCTATATGAATCACATGAAATTGATATTTGAAACTATTTTTATGCATTGAATTAAAATTACATGAGACAAAAAATTTATTCTATAGCATGTATAATGGGATAAGTAGCTAGACCATACCTTTCTATAATAGATCCTACTCTCCTAGGATGATATGATTTTTTAATAAAAGCCTATATATTCATAGATAATTTATCAAGATTTATTTAAAGTTTCAACATGAATTGAACTCCAAATACATAAAAATTATTAAAAAATAATTTGAAATTATATGAAAGAAACTAATAATTTTTATTAAAGTATATTGAAAATATATTATATTTTTTAAGAAACTACATGAATTATTGATATGAAATAAAAATAAACAATTTTAAAGGTTTAATAAAATATATAAATATTCTTATATGAATGATTTTGTGTAATAATATTATCAAATAATCATTAGTTAATAAATAAATGACCGATTACTGAATGTAAAAAAAAGATTCATGAATATTTCATAATTTAAATAAATAACATATGAAAAATTTATAAAATTATTGTCACTTTATAATTAAAAATTATATAGGCCTTTAAAGAAATATGAATATTTCATATTTATATTATAAAAATGAATATTACATGTCTTATGTATGAACTGTAAAATATTTATTAAAATAGGTTATGCACTAAGAAACATACTTTTCTTATATTTCATTCCATATGAACATGTGGTATCATATAATTTAAATAATTAATATAAAATATATTTTAATAATTAATCCATTTAAACACCTTTAGATTTTGATCCCATCTTTTAAAATAAAACATAAATTTTAAGGATATAAATTTGGAATTAAATAATTTTAAATTCATAAATAAAATTATATTTATGAAAACTTTATAAAATTTAATGTAAAAATTTAAAAAAATTCTTTATTTTTTTAAATTATACCCAATTTTAAAAATATTAATTCATTTCAAAAAAATTCTAAATTCAATATCATAACCAATTATATGCCTTATATCATTATCTGTGATGTATATGATAGTAACTATATCCCATATCACTATTTCATAACATAGATATTTATAATGTATAACAAGACATATGATATACCTAATCAATTTTAACACATCATAATAATCGAATAACGCATGCCATGTTTCAATCAGTGGTGGAGATATATCTATATTGAATCCATAGATATCACAATACATAATGTTTTTTAATATAGATTTCACTAGATTATAATCATAATGGCATAGACTTGTGATGCTCTATTTTAGAACACGTGATCTAGATATATCACAAACTACAATATATAATATATTTATTCATGATATGAAAATCAATGTCCTAAATTTATCCATTTCATAGACAACCCTATATATTCCTATATCCTTGTCTATGATATCGAGTTACACTATATCATAAACAATGATACCTTTATATCACTTCCTATAATATCAAATATTCTTCATATTTTATAATTTTCTCAAGCATTTGTATGTATTCGAAAATTTATTAGATTTTAATATGATACTATTTATGAGTATTAATAACTTCTAAAAAGTTTAAATTTAGTATAAAAAATAAAATAAAATCTTAGGATATTTCTATTAGAAGTTTACAAAAAAATGCATACTTTTTTATTGATCAAATATTCTTTTTCTAAGTTTTTAATAAAATTACTTCAGTAGTAACATAATGAATCACCACATAGAATAAAATATACCTGATATATGAATCATATTTAAAACTAATAAGATCACATTTATCTTTATTTCATGATACCAACATTAATTTAAATAAAAAAGAGACAACAAGAGAGATTTATTAAAGGATTAAATAACTTTAATAAAAACATCTTGTGTTTGAAACCCTTTATATATATATATATATCCAATATCAAATGAATGACTCTCCAATGGTTTAGCATTGATTGTCCATTTCACAGATTCTTCCTCTTTTAAAACAATATGTTACAATGACATGTAACATAACCCATTTGTATAATGAAATCTTTTATTCATTATTTAGCATTTAAATAATTAATATAGAATTTTATAAATATCTTTACATTATAACATTATTCATTTTTTAATAATTCATATCTTAAAAGGAATTGGAAGTATATAATATGAAGTGGTACATGATAACTAATATCTCCTGATTTTATATCACTAATTACATTCTTTAACTACCCACAATGCAAAAAGTTTTATGGTCTATATCATTTCATGTGATATGAGATTTATTACACATATAACTTTCATTTTTAACTATTCTCAAAGTATAGTTGAATAAATCATGATGTTCTAAATATTCCCAAATATAATGAAGACTCTAAAAAACATTAATTTATAATAAAGGATCAATGACATTTGAAAATGATAGTTTCTTAAAAATAAAATTTATATAAAATATATTATAAAGCCTAAAAGTTTATTTTAAAAGATATTTTGTTTATTGTATTCTTGAACCAAAATTTAATGATTGCTATAAACTATGTGGTGTTTTAAATAAATAAATATTAATGAAAAATAAATTCATAATAATAATTTAAAATAATTGATGTTTTATAAGTTATGTAGAAAATATATATGATTATTTATTTTAAATTTACAGCACATGACATTAATTATATTCAGTGGAAGAGAATAAAATATATTGTAGAATTGAATACTTAGACAATTTTTATAATATATCACGAGTAAGATAATATGGTAATAGGTTATAAGAAAAATTTATAAACACCAAAGAAAAAGTGATATCATTTTTGAGATGTGTTCAAATAAAAATAAGACATAATCAATCTACCTGATAGTGTAAATTTAATTCAAGGGGATACTAAAATTAATTTATTTAAATATTTGTGGTCTAATGAGACATCATTCAAAAAAAATTAGTCTTTATTTTATTATATTTATGAACAATATTACCATAATTATAAATATTTACTTTTATAAATGATAAATCATATATCATTGATGGTTCACATGTTTCAGAAGTGATATGAAAAATAATTTGGTTTTTTCATCAATAATTTGTCAAAATATGATTTAAAATAATTTGTATCAAATTATTTAGAAAGTTATACTCCAAAATATAAAAGAAAAAATTATTAACATACTCCCTATACTTCTCAATATAAAAAAGTAGTTGAGTGGAAAAATAAAATACTTTTTTAAACTGGGATGATCATTTTTAATTGAAAACGATGAATTAAAATATCTTTTGGAGTGAGGTTATAATAAAATCAATTTATATTCTAAAAAAAATATAATTTATCAAAACACTATTATCATAGATTTTGAAATTTTACCGAAAATAATTCATTATTTAAATATTTTAGACATTTTGAAAGCTATTGTTTTCATAAAAAGTGAAACAATTTAGAAATATTTTATACAAATGAATAAATATTTAGGGTGTATTTGTTATATAAAATAGTATGTAAGTTATATGAAAAAATATAATATGTTTAGTTTTTATAAATATAAAATAAATAAAAAAATCCCATAATTAGTGTATAATATGTTGAGGATAAATAATGTTTTTATAGATTTATATAATTATTTACTATAATATTTCTTGGTAAAATTATTAATATGGGTAATTTTTCAACACGGTTGAGTTAATATTAAATAATGTACAAAATGGTGAATATGAGAGATAAAAAAGAAGATATAAAATATTTAATAAGTATGTGAAGGATTGAAATATTTTTATTAATAAAAATCCTCTAATTTAGACCATATAAAGGCTAAAATAAATAACGCACGCTACCCTTTTTCATAATTGAAAATAATTAAATTAATTAAACTCTTGAATACATGAAATGAGTGATTTTATGATATAAGAGTTTAAATAGATTTTTAAAAATTTCTTATGATATCTTGCAACGCCCCATGATTTTGTGAAATAATTTTTTTCAAATTATTTTAATATTATCAATAATTTGTATTTCACACATTACTAAATATAGATTTTGTTATACAAAAAACACTATGTTTGGATTGGTTTATACACAACACCAAGTCAAAGTTGATCTAAAAAAACTTATAGTACTTTTGGTACACACAACACTATTCTTGGTTTTTTATACACATTGTCGAGATCCTTCGATGGCTTACATTACACGTAGGACCGAGTTTTACCAAACAATAATATATTATTAAAATATTAGTATTTAATCTAGTAAGATTTAAAATAGATGATAAATTATTGGTTATGAATATAATTAACTAACTTATGAATATATAAGTTTTATAATATAAATTAATTTCTTACCAATTCATTACAAATGAAAATATATACCTATTGACTATAGTTTTTTTTATTTTTATGTTTCAAATGTGTTTTGTCTTAATAAATTGAATTAATTACAGTTATTGAATGATTTTAATGAAATATATTTGTTATATATTCAATAAAAGAGTTTTTATTTTCATAAAATAGAATTTATGGGCGTAATATAAGAACTAACCAAATTTTACAAATAAAACTATATATTTTTCAAAAGGCTAAATTTATCTTCTTTTAATGGTGAACCCATTATAAATATAAATTTTGAAAATTTTATAATTTTTATATAAAAAATAAAATTATTATTTGAAATAGAGATATAAAAATTAAATTTTGATTTATTTTTGGTATTTTTCTGAGAAATATCATTTTTGGATGAATAGTGAAAAATACTTCATTTTAGTTCAAAATAACATTTTTATCTACTTTATTTGTATAGATAAATTATATTTTAAATTATATTTAAAGTATAATTAGCTAAATTATACATAATTAAAACTAATTTAGGTAATTTTGATAAATTTCACATAGAAATTAGTTATAAAAACATTTTAAACTTTTGAACGTTTCACTTTAAAAAATTGCTTTCCCATATTGTCTGCAGGATTAATTTTAAATGTATATTTTCAAATTATATGATTTTTATTAGGTAAAATGGATTAATTTTTTGGAATAAAATTGTCCATATTAGGTTTAAGGTCAATTTAATTTCTAGGATTAAAAAAGTTACTAGGCTGGAAAAATTATTTACAGCGGTATAGGTAAAAAATATAACATGTTAAAGTTTGAAGGGTAAAGGCATAAAAACCTAAAAACTACAACAAATAAAGTTTTTTAGGTGTGTTATGAGTATATAAATCCTAAAAAATAATAATTTCTTGACAAATTAAATTAATTTAATTCCACATCAAAATGGTTGGCTTTGAATATAAATTATTCATTATTTAATCACTTAAACCCACATCTCCTCAAGTATAAATACCACCCCTCACCACCCCATTTCGACCAAAAATTCCTTTTATAACCTAAAATATATACCCAAAACTCTACTTATCACTATCCCCATGTAAAATTGCTTTTGGTATCACAAAAATATGAAATCCAAGGTCCTCAAGGGTCTCTCATGGAGGTGATATTCAACAAGTAGTTTTCCTAAAGTACCACTGTTATTTTATTTTATTTTTCTAATTTATTGTCTCCTACTTCATAAATAAATGTGTGATAACTCTAGAATAATTTATATTATTTTTTTATGTTTCTAATTGAATATTATACTACACTTTTATCTCTAATCTTCTCTTATTAAAAGAAAACAAAATCGTTGTCTAAGTTACACTGGTTAATCACCTTTGTGAATAATGTTTTTGTTATTTTTAATTAGCGACTTCATGGATGGTACTAAAACTATTTTTAAGGTTAAATATTATTTTTAATATTTATATTATAATATATTTCATATTATGAAACTATTATATACTTATAATAGTAAAAAAATGAAATGGGTTCATAGTGTTCTGAAAAAACCCTCCAAAATAAACTAAACATTTGTCATTAACATTTTATCTAATGAATAATACACTTGTAAAAAAATAAAAAATGATATATGAGACCATTTATAATTATTTAATTAAGTTAATATTATTTTATCCCACTTATTTATTTTTAATCTCAATTTATAATAACATCCATAATTTTACACAAATGAACCGATCATAAAACTATGAAACAAATGCACTCAGAATAATAAAAATAATAAAATATTATAAATGAATAGGTTGTAAGATGTTATAAATGGATAATATAATATATTATAAATGTGAATATAGTAATGTAAAAATTCAATAAAAATATTTAAACCATTTTTCTAGAGGTTACAGAATTATATACGAAAGGGAAGCGTGAAGTAAGGGGTTTCTAAACTCAATTTCCACTCATTGGGTTTTACACATAATTCATTGATTATATTATTAGATAATTATGTGTGGGATAACTATTTATTTACGTTTTAATTTAAAATACATTTTTTTGTATATACTATTTCTAAACATAATAACCCCATTGATAAATTCTTACATCATTGATATGAACATTGTACGGGAATTTCACCTCACTTTTTATTTCTGTGAGATACATGCCTTATTCAGAACTCATTTCTTTTGTGTGGTATAAATAATGAAAAATAATGTATTATTTTAATTTTATAATTTAATTTATGGTTATTTAAATATCCAATTTATGGTATCTTTTCTATGGGGTTTTACAGTTCAAAAGTTACCAAATGAGTAAGGTAGTTTTGTCTCAATTTTCCTTTTTTGAGACACATGTTTTGTTATGCACCTATGTTATTTTATGAGGTTTATATACTTCCATTTGACATTTTATGATAGTAAGATCATTATTTTAATGATATTTTAAGATTTTTTAATGGTAAAATTTCATTTGTATTATGATTGAAATGTTTCGAAGTGGTATATGGCATATTAGATTTTTTGAATATTATTCTCCCCAAGAAATGTTTTTAAAAGATATGTTAAGATAATTTTCAAGGAAAAGAATTTTAAAGAAATCTTTTATGTTTTAATTTTATTTCTTTCCCAGAATACCTTATATGTTTTAAATGTTATTTTTTTAAGGTTAAAATGATTTAAAAATGTTTTCATGATTCTTTCATATGTTTTCAAAGAAAAAAAGTCTTAAAAACATTTTCAATCATTATTTACATGTTTTCATGTTTATTTTAAAAGAAATGGGTTTTTAAAAGGTTTTATGTTTCAAAAATAAGTTTTCAAAGAAGAAAGGATATTTTCCTCAAGATATTTTTTAAATTATTTTTCATGATTCCTTTATATGTGTTCAGTGTGGTTTCAAGTAATAGGGTTTTAAAAATGTTTTATCTTTTAAAAAGAGTTTTTTATAGAAATTTCATGTTCCAAATTATTTCTCAAAATACTTCCACATCTAAGATGACATTATTTTTTTATAATTTAAGAATACCATTCGTATCCTTTCACTGAATGGTTTATGTTTTGATGGAATGATGTTAATGAAATATTCTTCTTTTAATTGGTTGTGATCTTGATGAAATGATTATGAAACCTGTATATTTTCCACAGGTTATGATATGATTACATTTTTACTACTCCAATTCCATTTCATTAGTTATGATATGATTGTTTATAATCTGGTAAAAATGTATGCTTTATTTCATTGTTATATGTGTGTGACCTATATCTCCCTCAAATGAGTTAAGTAAAGATATATATATCATGAGATAGACATAAAAGACCTCATCCATGAAGATGGTAATGAGAGTAAAACATGACTACCAAGATGGTTATGGGTGTCATCCACGACTACTAAGATGATTATAGGAGTGAACCATGACTACCAAGATGGTTACGGTAGTGAACCATAACTACCATGATGGAATGAGAGTGAACCCACACTTCTAAGATTGACTTGGAAACGATGCCTTGACTATTATGGAAATAATTTTCATATTCTTATGTGATCTCCAAAATTCTATGTCTTATTCCTTTATTATGATTTCATGTATTATGTTATTTATTTTCATATTATTCATGTCTTTTGAAATTCAAATCATTATTCTATGACTCATGAATACGATCTTTTGATATGCAGGGTATAATATTAAAATGTTATGTTTAGGTTTTCATACCCTTATGTTCTTATTATTCTTACATATCTTCTATGAATACCCTTACTGATAATCTGGGCTCACCCTTTTCTTTAATTTCCTTTTACCAGATTATTAGGATTTTTTTTAAATATTATTACAAAAGGGAATGATCTTGGTGAGAAACATTTTGGATCTTCCACAAGACTATACATTTGTGTTCCAAGCTTCCAAAGGCACTAAACTAATATGGTCTTTGGGAGTGTGTTTGTGTACAGTTTTATGTATTTTAGAAAAGTGATATATTTTACATGTATGAAAAGAATAGTCCATTATAGTTAGTATGAGAGTGTATTTTTTTAAACATTTGTAATCTATGATGAAAAAACATACTGAAATATCTTGTGACATTTCCAAGGATATTTCATTGGATTTATCCAAAGAATATCCTATGGTTTGGTATATTTGAAATTAGGTATCTTGATTTAGACATCTTATAAGTTATTTTTCATGATTATGTGGTTTTTAATATGATAATTGTTTCTTACTTTATTCTTTCTGGTTTTAGTCAATAGTTGAAACTAGAAGAAACTTGGTTAATGTAGAATATGACATACAATTTTATGAAGAGTAGTCAAATGAGAGGGTTACTGTAGTGAAGGATATTTGGATCATGCTTATTCAGTTTTCATAGAATATTATTAATAATGTGTACCCTAATCAACTATTGGACTCACCAAAGAAGAGAAGGAAGGAGTTCACTGAGAAATCAGGTAATAGAGACCATAGAAGAAAATAGATTCTGTTTCCTTTCGGCTAAGAGTATGGTAATATTCACCTAAGTGAAGGTCTTAGAGGAACTAGAATATGTTTTCATTATGAAAAAATGGACACAAAGAACGTAACTTTATAGGAAAAATGAATTTATTTGTTAATTAAATGGATGTTAATATTGGAATCCCTAAGGTAAAATCAATTTATGACTACTTCAAATGTGTAAATAATGGGTGTTATGAAAATCTATGTCAAATGTGGAAAGATCGAGAAGATAATTAGCAGGGTTGTACATGTAATGGTTATATTACTACTCATGACGAGACGATAGGTGAAATGAGTAAGGAAAAAATTATTAAGTAATAGGATGAGGTATCCTTTTTAATTGATTAAGGATGAAGTGAAGCAATCTATGTTTTTATGTATTTGGATTGAATAAATAAGTTATATTAATGGTGAAGTATATAAGGATTGTTCATTTTTTTAACATTCACCCTAGATTTACAAGAAAATATTGAATGATTATAATAGAATGGAAAAGTGATTTAACGGTAATGTGACCTTTTTACTAAGGAAAGATAACCCTTAATATGTCCCTTATGTTATGATAATTTAGTTTTGATAATGATATGTTGGATATGAATAAATAAATTAAATGATACTAATTTCATTGGGACTGATGAAGGATTTGTTTAAAAGTGGGTTATGTTATCATATAAAAATTTTACAACTCTTTGGGACTTATGAAATATATCTAATAAACTTTGGAATAAGGAAAAATTCATGTTTTCAATAATTTTGTATGGTAATTCCGGTTATTACCATGGGTCAATAGAATACATGATAAAGGTATTCACATGTTTGGAATGTGCCAACCAAGATATACCCTATGATATATGGGAGATAAATGTTAAAATGATTTATAGAAGTATTGGTTTTTTAGATTTTGGAAGGATTATAAGTCTAACCATTTATGGAATGGTTTACATAAAAAATTGGATGAGGTTTTGGAGATTAAATTATCATCTCTCCATTTGACGATTTATACATATTTTATAAATTGTGATATCCTTTTTTTGTGATCAAGAGAGATGGAATGGCCTATCATTATATTTATAGATCTCATGATCCACTAATTCATCAAGAATGATATATTCAATTTAATTTATTAGACTAAGAGATAAAGTGGAAATTTTTCAAGGCATAACAAAGGATGTGGTTTTCTTGAAACCAAGTATATCTTGTTAAGAAAATTATTAAACCTTAAGAAAAGGGGTATTTATTTAAAAGGTTGTCTTGTTCTCATCATTTTTGATGATATAAATGACCTCTTTCATGCTTCTTTAGTTTATAGTTTTGTTATTATTAATTTTCTATAGATTCACCACTTTTTTGTGACGAGTGATCAATATCGATCTATATGATTATTGACTCATTTTGTTAATGAACAAATATTCAAACATGTTCTCCTATGTAGAAACCTAGTTATAATTTACTTTGGGTAACCATTATTTTTCAAATTTTCCTTTTTAAAAATGATGTTTTTATATTCATTTTTATGATGTAGGTTTATAAGAAAGAAACTTTTAACTATTAAACATTTGATAAACTACTGAATTTTGAGGTTCAAATTCATTTTAAGGTTATTAGAATGTACCCCCTCGATATTTTGTGGAATATTGTTTTTCAAATTAATTCAATATTTTCAAAAAAATTCATTTCACACAAAACTGAATAATAATTTTGTTATATGAAATACCTAATGTTTGTCTTATATTACATGCAACTCCAAGTCAAAGTTACTATATAAAAAACACTTAGATTTTCATACAATATATGAAACACTATGCTCGACTTGTGTTATACACACAGTTGAATTCTTTCAATAGCATGCATAATATGCATGACTGAGTTTTACTGAACATTAGTATATTATCAAAATATTATAATTTAATATAGTAAGATAGAACCTAGATGTTAAATTAGAAATTTGGACTATATTAGCTAACTTATTAATATATAAGGTTTATAATATAAATTAATTGGTTACCGATTCATTTAAAATGAAAATATATACAAATTGATTTTAAAGGGAATATTTTTATATTTTTCTCCTATAGGTGTTTTGTGTTAATAAATTGAATTATTTATAATTATTGATTGAAATATATATGTTATATATTAAATAACATAATTTTTATATTCTTCTGATATATTTTATTGGTATAATATAAGAACAAACCCAATTTTTGGCATAAAACACTATATTTTTCCACATGGTAATTTTACCGTCTTTTAATCGAGAACCCATTTTAAATATAAGTTTTTAAAATTTTAGAACTATTATATTAAAAAATAATTTTATAATTTTTAATTGGGTTTTAAAAAATTTACAGTGAATTTTTTTTCTATTTTCTGAGAAACTTCATTTTTAGATGAATAGTAAAAATATTGTATTTTAGTTCAAAAAGCAGCATTTTTGTCTACATTATTTACATTGTTAACTTATAATTTAAATTATTTTTAAATTATAATTAGTTAAATTATGAATCACTAAAAATATTAGGCCATTTTATTTAATTTCACCTTGAAATTATATATATAAACATTTTAAACATTTAAACATTTCACTTTAAAAACCCACTTTTTTTGTTTTGTTTGTGGGATTAATTTCAAATCTAATTTTTCTAATTATATAAATTGAATTAGATAAATTTGATTAATTTTTTTCTAATAAAATGTTAAATATTAGGTTATTTGGTCAATTTTTTTTTCGATATAAAAAATCTTCCGTGGAAAAAAATTATTTTTCGCGGTATAGGTTAAAAAATAAACCATGTTAAAGTTAAATGGGTAAACGATTAAAATAAATAAAAAATTACAACATTTAAAAAAATTTGAAGTTTTTATAGACCATATAAAGACTCCAAAATAATAGTTTATAGGAAAATTCATTGAATTTATTTCCACCTCAAAATGGTTGGATTTAAATATAAAATATTCACTATTTAATCACTTAAACCCATATACCCTCAATTACAAATACCACCCCTCACAACCCCATTTTGACCCAAATATATTTTTAGCTCATAAAATATCTACCAAACTTATTATAATCACACTATCCATTTCAAATTGCTTCTTCTCTCACCATAATACCTAATCCAGGGTCCTCAATGGTCTCTCAAGGTGGTGACATTCAACAGGTAATTTTCACAAAGTACATCTCTTATTTTATTTTCATTTTCAACTTTATCATCAAATAATTCATTAATAAATTAATGTTAACTCTATAATCATTTATATAATTGTGTTTTAAATTTATAATGGAATATATAATATCCATATCATTTCTCATATCCTCTTATTCAAAGAAACTAACTTATTGTCCAAGTTATGTCGGTTAATCTCCTCCGTGAATAATGTTTTTCTTCTTTATAATTACCACATTAATTGATTTTATTAAAACTATTTTTATGGTTAAATAATATTTTTAAATTTATATTATAATCTACATCATATTCTATAAATAATATATACTCATAAATGTAAATAAAATTTAACTATTTTATGGTGTTTGGAAAACCCCCACAAAAATAAACTAAACGTTTATCATTGTCCTTTTATCTAATAAATCATCCTCCTGTAATAAATAAAATTGGTATATGGAAAAATTTATAATTATTTATGAATATTAATATGATTTCATTCCACTTTTGTAGTTTTAATCTCATTTTACAATAAAATCCATAATTTAACACAAATGAATTGATCATAAAACCATGTAACGAACACACCCGAAACAATTAAAATAATGAAATATTATTAATGAATGGGATGTAATATGTTATAAAAGTACCATATAAGGTATTATAAATATAAAAATATTTCTTTAATAAGTCCATAAAATGCTTTCAAACATTATATAGAAGGTTAAATATTGCTACACTAAAGGGAAGTGTAATATAATGGGTTTCTTAACTCAATTTCCATTCATTAGGTTTTACACAAAATTTGTTGATTTTATTATGACAAGATTATGTGGGGAATAACTATTTTTTTATTTTGTAATTTTTACATTAATCTTTTGTCAATATACTATTTCTACACATAATCACCCCATTGATTAATTCTTACATCATTGATACAATCTTTGTAAGGGGATTTCACCTCACTTTTTATTTTCATGAGATACCTTATTCACAACTCATTTTTTGTGTCATGTAGATACTACACAATAATGTATTCTATGAAATTTATAATTTAATTTATGGGTATTTGCATATCCATTTTTAATCACTATTTCATGGTGTTTTGTGGTTCAAAAGTAACCATATGAGTAAGGTAATTTTTTCTAAATTTTCATTATTTGAGATAGATATTTTTATGCACATATGTTATTTTAATAGGTGAATATATTACCATTTTAATTGTTATATCATGAATATAATTATTTTCATGATATTTTAAACTTATATTAATATTTTTTATTTTATTTGTAATATGATTAAAATGTATCAAAATGGTATTGGAAACTTTTAAATGTATTATGATTATTCTCCTCAAGAAATGAAATTAAAATATCTCTTAAGATCATTTTCATGGAATGTCTTTTAAAGAATTGTTTTATGATTTTATTTTTTTCTTTTAAGGGTAAATTTATAGGTTTGAAAATATTTTTTAAGGAAAAAATAATTTAATTTTTTTTTCAATATTACTTCATATGTTTTCATGGAAAAAGGTCATCCAATTTTTTTCTATTTTTATTTACAAGTTTTCATGTTTAATTTCAAAGAAAAGTATTTTAAAACAGTTTTTATGTTTCAAAAAGAATTTTTAAAACAATAAATAGTATTTTACTCAAGAAATGTTTTCAATATTTTTTCATGATTCATTTATATGTTTTTAATGTAACACCCTGAGATTTTATGAAAAATATTCTTTTTAATTTCACTAATGTATTGTGTTGTACGCTGCACCAAAAGGAGCTTGCACAACACGCATCCTTGACTTGCCTTGCATTACACGCAATCACGACCTTCCTTGATAGCGTGTGTAGTATATAATACTGAGTTTTACTAAACAACGATATGCTATTAAAATATTATTAAAACTAGCCGTTATGAATAGTAATAACCACCTTTTAAAATTTTAGAGATTTTAGCTCTCAAAATGGACTTTATTTTTGGATTCGGAGTATCGAATTTAGCCTATGGTGAAATTTTGGTGATTTTCGGATAACTTTCATATTTTGATGAATAGTGAAAATTACTAAATTATAATTAAAAACAACTTTTTTAATCGAAATAATTAATAGTGATAAATTATTAATTTGAGTGGTTTTAAAGTATATTTAGAATATATTTTTACAATTTAATACAATTTTGTTCATTGAATGTAATTTCACATTTAAACCAGACATAATCAAGTGTCAATCTTTTGATAGATATTGTTTCTTAAAAACACGCTATTTATTTTAACAGCGGGATTTAATTATAAAATTAATTAATTCAACTTCTATGTTATGAATTTGGTAAAATAGACTTCATTTTTGAATTTGGAATATGAAATATAGCTTAGGATGAAATTTTGGCATTTTTCTGAAAAACATCAATTTTTGATGAATAGTGAAACTACTAAGTGGTAGTTAAAAAAAACTGAATTTTTCATAAAACATAATTTTACCGCTTCTGTGAATGGAATTTCAAAAATCCGAGAGACACGGTTGATGTCAGTAAGTAAAATGTGGTTCAATGAGATGAAAATAATTTTTGGTGAATAGTAACTTTTTACTTTTATTTACCACGGTTAAAAGTAAATAGGGTAATTAAGGGTAAGAATGATATTAATATTATCCTAACACATGTCCTAATTCTATTGGACAAGTGTATCTCGACCAAAAACAACCTTAAGTGTAAAATATTATCATTTAGGCCCACTTGGATTAGATTAGGACATTTATTATTATTTAATTCAAAGAAGAGTTAAAAGAGTTAAAATCAAAGTATATTTACTAAAACATTTTTAATATAGGGTTGTACATAAGATAAATTCTATTTTAAATATTCATTAGAAATCTCAAAAGATTTCCTACATGATGGTATTTTATTTGTAATTTTTAGACATCAAATAATTTAATTTATTTATGACACAAATATGATGCAGTAATTATCTTATTAATGAAATATTGACATAATTGATATTATAAATACCAAAATAAAAGTAATTTGAGACTTTTTATGAATTCCACTAATTTTTTAGGTTACTATGATATATTAGTGTTGATTTAATCAACTTGGTTCGAACATATAATTCTGTTATGACTTTCACAAAAATCATGTATCAAATAGTGTCAAAATTGACACAAAATAGTTTTTAAATAAAATATTATATTATTAATTGTTATTTTATTCATAAAAATATAAGGTTCGGCCAAATGACTTAGATAAGGATATATTTATTAATAATATACAATTTGGGGTTCGTTTGGTATGTTATGGTAAGTGTATTAACCATATAGTGAAAGAAAACAAAAAGACACGGTAAAAGATAAATTATTTAACTTAGAGTTAAATCTAATTGATAAGGTTAAAATAATACCCTAAACTTGTCTAAATAATATTGGATGATAGGATTTAGACCCATCCCCACTTTAGCTTCGAAATAAGACCCTTTGGAACCATTATAAACCGATTTTGACTTTAATATAAAATAATATTTTGAGATATTCCTAAGGTGCCCCTCTCCTCCCTTATAAAAGGACACCTCCTCTCCCTCCTCCTCACACCAATTTGAGCACTCAAGCTCGGAAAAACCCTGCCAAAATCTCTTCTCCACTTTCCTAGAAACATCCTAGAGGTTCTGGTCTTCCTAAAAGACCAATTTTAGTGCCCTAAGAGGAGGTCTCAAAGAGGCGCTTCAAAGAAGAGGTAATTACCGTTACCAATTCATTCATCTTTATTTCTTCTTCCACTTCTTCTTATTAGGTTGTTTCATTATTAAGTAATAACATAAGTATCACTCATATACTGATATGTTATTATAATTATGAAACAACACTATTTCACCATCTATCCATCCTACGGGAAAAGAAATCACCGCGCGTTTGTACGTACGGAATACCGTCTCCACGCCGTGGTGTAATCTATTTTCCACCACCACCTTACATGGATGGGTATAATGGTGTAAAGAATAACTATAAATAGTTATTAAAACATAATATTGATTCTGATATATTGTATAATCCACTCCAATTCAATTCAATATTTATGGAAATGATATCATCGCTCGTGCGTACGTACGGACTACCGTCTCCACGACGCGATGAGATTCATTCTCCATGTTAACCATTTAAGAATGATTATAAAGTATATATAAGAAATAATAATGAAATATATGAAATTATAAAGCTACTGGATTTATGTATATATATATATGTATGTCATCTACTTACTTCCATTCAATACAATAAGGAAAGGAAAACAGCGTTCATGCGTACGTACGGACTACCGTCTCCATGAACGGTGTTTTTCATTTCATTTATCTATCTATTATATATATATATATACTTAATATATATGATATATAAATAATATTTTATATTCTGGAAGTAAGTAAATCATGATATAAGTAATAATAATGTCAAGAACAACAAGTCAAAACACCTACGATAAATGAAACGATTTTACCCAAAACGCTTCTTTAACATGGAATTTACAAAAGAATGGGTAATATAATGTCATAAGTGAACCATATATGATATCATAATAATGATTATGATTCTGTAATAAGTCAATGACATTATTTAAATCATTATACAGGAGGTTCAGACACATACGAAGCAAATCGGACCTAAGGTAAGGGAAATATCACAATCTCACTTTTATCTGAGATTGTTTTTACTTTGGTAATTACTGGGGTGTATTTTATCATCCACATCCATGTTTCCTCAATATGTAATATTATTTCCATCCAACTACAATTTTTTAAATCCAATTTTACCCTTCGGTGAGTTTTTTGTAAAAAATATGAAAGGAATCTTTTGACGTTTTTCATATGAGGTGCTTTTTGACTTTTCCAACAAAAGTACGAAGAATGTTTTTTTTAACTTATACGGCATGAATGGATTTCAAAAAAATTATTTCCAAGAAGCTTCATTTACAAGTATTCAAGTTTATTTTTAATAAACTTCTTTTAGTTTAGAATTGTATGACATGTTAATAAAGGAAAAGTGTTTTTGAAGTAGAAATGATATTTTCCTCAAGAATGAAGTTCAAGTATTTTATCAAAATTATTTTCCATGTAAGATAATAAAAGTGTTCTGTTTTTATCCCTATTATTACATGGATTTGATTATGTTGTGATGGAAACATTTTTATGAATTACTTTATCTTATATGAATTGTTTTATGATGTCATGTTGTTTAAGAATCCCATTTTTATTACATGGGTTATGCGATGATGTATGATTTATGATTATGTGGCACACATAAGAAAGGATTCATTATAATATGGGTGGGACCTATATCTCCCTCCAATGAATTGGGTAAAGATTTTATATCTCATGAGATAGACAGGGCTGGAATGGTAGGTTATACCGGTTCAGTGAAACAGGACTGAAACGAGGGTTACTCGATTCAGAAAGGGACTTTGTCCACTAAGATAGTCTTGGAAATGAGTCTTGACTAACAAGAAATGATTCTCTATGATTATGTGTGAATGCCACAAAGTTTCATGTTTTAGGTTATGATTATTGTGATTACATTTCACTGCCATGATTTACCCCATGTTATGAAATTATGATCTCTTTTTCAGGTTAAGATTTCCAAAAGTTATGTGCTTATGTATATGATGTGATTGATATTTATTTTGTTTACCCTTACTGAGCATTTGAGCTCACCCTTTTATGTTTTCTTTTCCCCAGGATATAAAGAAAGGTTTTAGGTAAAAAAAAGGAAGATCTTTATGGGAGATTTTGAAGATCTTTCACCACGATTAGAAGATTATATTCCGAGTTTCCAAAGACACTAAACTATTACGATCCTTGTGTGTGTGTGTTTTGTTATGTACTAAGTATTCCGCAAATATAATGTAATGTCCATGTACGTTAAGCTTCGGGTCTCTACAGTTGGTATCATAGGAAAGGTTTAGTCAACCTTTGGAAACTAGGATGCGAAAACGTTAGTGAGATCCCTAGAGATATTTCTACGGTATGTCTAGGGATGTCCCTAAGGTTAAGTATACATATAAGTTATAGTACTAGAACTACGCTAACGATCATAGAATTAAACCTAAGATGTTAGATATTGAAGGTACTCCCCCTTTATTATGTTGTTTTCCCTAGCATGATTTTTGCCTCTCACACTATTCTTTTTGGGTTTTAGACGATGGATGGAACCCGAAGGAACCGTGTTGATCAATGCAATGGACAATGCAATGATTGTCCTCCTGAACAAACAAATGTTATGGGAGATGGAGTGCAAAATCTTATTGCTATACTTACACAAGCTATGAATCATTCTGGACTTCCAAATGAGCAGATAAGGGAACAATATTCTATTGAGTCCTTCATGAGGCAACGTCCACCTTCTTTCAGTGGGTCTTCTGATCCACTTGTTGCTGAACAATGGATCAGTACCACTGAAAAGATATTTTCAGTTCTTCAATGTTCTAAACATGATAAAGTCATCTTAGCAGTATATCGTTTGGAAGGTGAAGCTGATCAATGGTGGAATCTTATCAAGAATACAAGGCAAAGAGATGAAATTGAGTCCATGGAATGGGACGAGTTCAAGAACTTATTTTTCAATAAGTACTTCCCTCGTATTCTTCGAACGAAGATGGAAAATGAGTTTCTTGAGCTAAAACAGAAGGATGATGAATCTGTTGGTATATACGAAGCGAATTTTACAAGACTTGCAAGGTATGCATCTGGCATTATCATCCAACCTGAAAGTAAAGTTGATCGATTTTTCAGTGGCTTAAAACCAAGTCTTCGAAGAGAATTATCTATACGAGACATCAGTAGCTATGAAGAAATTGTGCGTTGTGCTATGAAGGTAGAAATGGAAGTTGGTGTTACATATCCATCTCATGGTTTTGAAAAGAAACGAAAGATGGAGTTCAAGGAGAAATCTCAGAATAATGGTGAAAAGAAGATGAATGTTTCCTTATGCTCAAAGTGTGGAAAGAAGCATGGTGGATATTGTCTTAAAGGGACTAGAAAATGTTTTAAGTGTGGAAAAGAAGGTCATCGAGTAGCTGAGTGTCGAAGTAATGGAAAAAGGGTTTCTAATGATGTGAACAAAGCAAACACTGCAGAGAATGCACCACCAACACTTCAATGTTTCAAGTGCGAGGAGATGGGACATTATGCCAATAAATGCCCTAATCCAAGGGTTAGTGATGATCAACATGAGCAACCACTTAAGGCAAAGGACAAAGTGAAGTCACATGCGATCACTATTGGCGATGTTGAATATGACAACGATGTGGTGGAATGATTAAGTGTTTATGTAATGGGATTCCAAAATAGTGTTGTATATAGTATCGTGGAATATTGGAATATTTATGTATTGGTCTATTGTGGTTTTCAATAATTTTATGGTACCAGTAACCATGGAATGTGATTGAGATATTTTTGGAAAAAGAATGATATGCGCATAATGAAGGGAAAATGAGAAAATTAAATATTTGACAGTATTCATGAGCTCATGATTGATATAAGGACTAAGTGATATCATGGTTTGATTATAAAGAATTTTGAGGATTTTGGTATGTGGAAAGTGTTAACGTTTAACTGCATTCATGTTTTCACTAAGGTTCAATGGGTATTCAAGAGAATACATGATTAAGGACTTTGAATGTTTAGAATGTGACCAAAAAGACATATCTTATGATATATGGGGATCAACGATGGTATTAAATCTCTGGTAATTGTTTTCACTATATTATGAGAGTGGACTGTAGTATTATGGGTAAGCCTAAAGATTGGAATGGATTATGTTGGACATAAGTTAGTATTGTTTAAGTATAGAAGTTTTTTTTAGAAAAAGGACAACCTGCAGGACGGGCGACAACCCATCGCGTCGGACAAGGCTGTGGGAATCGAACCCACAACCGAAATGCGACTGGCCTTTATCGCCTACCACTGGCCTACAGGAAGTCCCTGTTCAGTAGAAACTAGTTTTATTATAATAATTTGTATGACATATGATGTACAAGTCCATTTTAGAAACCATATATGATTAATCTCACTATAGATCGACTTATGTATATAATTTTTTGCTAACCTTTTGTTTGAGAAAGATGGAATGACCCGTCATTCTATCACATGATCTTCTAACACTTCACGAATAACAAATTCAACTTCATTTATTTATGAGATGAAGTGGAAATTGTTAAAGGCACAAACAACAGTGAGGTTGTACCAAAATAAAGTAAGTATTTATTCTAATTCAAATTCTTTAACTTTAGGGAAACGATCTTGAAAACCAAAAATGTTGTCCTAGTGATCTTATATCTGATGAATCAGATGGTACCTTAGATCGTCACAAATTTATGGCTTTGTGATTGCTGGCTTTTCCATAGCAATGTTCTCGACCACTCTCCATCAGAACATGATGGTTAGATTTCTCTTCCATATCCATATTTTCACCTATGTGGAAACCCAGTGATTAGTTTATTTGGGTAACCGTTACGTTTCATAATTTTGTTTTTAAAGATTGGTTTTGATATTCCTTTTTACGATGTGGGTTTCTATTAAATAAACTTTCGAATAGTAAACCATTTATAACCCCGACGAATTTTGAGGGCGAAATTCATTTCAAGGGGGGTAGAATGTAACACCCCAAGATTTTATGAAAAATATTCTTTTTAATTTCACTAATGTCTTGTGTTGTACGCTGCACCAAAAGGAGCTTGCACAACACGCATCCTTGACTTGCCTTGCATTACACACAATCGCGACCTTCCTCGATAGCGTGTGTAGTATGTAATACTGAGGTTTACTAAACAACGATATGTTATTAAAATATTATTAAAACTAGCCGTTATGAATAGTAATAACCACCTTTTAAAATTTTAGAAATTTTAGCTCTCAAAATGGACTTTATTTTTGGATTCGGAGTATCGAATTTAGCCTAAGGTGAAATTTTGGTGATTTTCGGATAACTTTCATATTTTGATGAATAGTGAAAATTACTAAATTATAATTAAAAACAACTTTTTTAATCGAAATAATTAATAGTGATAAATTATTAATTTGAGTGGTTTTAAAGTATATTTAGAATATATTTTTACAATTTAATACAATGTTGTTCATTGAATGTAATTTCACATTTAAACCAGACATAATCAAGTGTCAATCTTTTGGTAGATATTGTTTCTTAAAAACACGCTATTTGTTTTAACAGCGGAGTTTTAATTATAAAATTAATTAATGCAACTTCTATGTTATGAATTTGGTAAAATAGACTTCATTTTTGAATTCGGAATATGAAATATAGCTTAGGATGAAATTTTGGCATTTTTCTGAAAACATCAATTTTTGATGAATAGTGAAACTACTAAGTGGTAGTTAAAAAAAACTGAATTTTTCATAAAACTTAATTTTACCGCTTCTGTGAATGGAATTTAAAAAATTCGAGAGACACGGTTGATGTCAGTAAGTAAAATGTGGTTCAATGAGATGAAAATAATTTTTGGTGAATAGTAACTTTTTACTTTTATTTACCACGGTTAAAAGTAAATAGGGTAATTAAGGGTAAGAATGATATTAATATTACCCTAACACATGTCCTAATTCTATTGGACAAGTGTATCTCGACCAAAAACAACCTTAAGTGTAAAATATTATCATTTAGGCCCACTTGGATTAGATTAGGACATTTATTATTATTTAATTCAAAGAAGAGTTAAAAGAGTTAAAATCAAAGAATATTTACTAAAACATTTTTAATATAGGGTTGTACATAAGATAAATTCGATTTTAAATTTTCATTAGAAAGCTCAAAATATTTACTACATGATGGTATTTTATTTGTAATTTTTAGACATCAAATAATTTAATTTATTTATGACACAAATATGATGCAGTAATTATCTTATTAATGAAATATTGACATAATTGATATTATAAATACCAAAATAAAAGTAATTTGAGACATTTTATGAATTCCACTAATTTTTTAGGTTACTATGATATATTAGTGTTGATTTAATCAACTTGGTTCGAACATATAATTCTTTTATGACTTTCACAAAAATCATGTATCAAATAGTGTCAAAATTGACACAAAATAGTTTTTAAATGAAATATTATATTATTAATTGTTATTTTATTCATAAAAATATAAGGTTCGGAAAAATGACTTAGATAAGGATATATGTATTAATAATATACAATTTGGGGTTCGTTTGGCATGTTATGGTAAGTGTATTAACCATATAGTGAAAGAAAACAAAAAGACACGGTAAAAGATAAATTATTTAACTTAGAGTTAAATCTAATTGATAAGGTTAAAATAATACCCTAAACTTGTCTAAATCCTTTTGGATGATAGTATTTCGACCCATACCCACTTTAGCTTAGAAATAAGACCCTTTGGAACCATTATAAACCGATTTTGACTTTAATATAAAATAATATTTTGAGATATTCCTAAGGTGCCCCTCTCCTCCCTTATAAAAGGACACCTCCTCCCCCTCCTCCTCACACCAATTTGAGCACTCAATCTCGGCCAAACCCTGCCAAAATCTCTTCTCCACTTCCCTAGAAACATCCTAGAGGTTCTGGTCTTCCTCAAAGACCAATTTTAGTACCCTAAGAGGAGGTCTCAAAGAGGCGCTTCAAAGAAGAGGTAATTACCGTTACCAATTCTTTCATCTTTATTTCTTCTTCCACTTATTCTTATTAGGTTGTTTCATTATGAAGTAATAACATCAGTATCACTAATATACTGATATGTTATTATAAGTATTAAAAAACCCTATTTCACCATCTATCCATCCTACGGGAAAGAAATCACCGCGCGTGCGTACGTACGGAATACCGTCTCCACGCCGTGGTGTAATCTATTTTCCACCACCATCTTACATGGATGGGTATAATGGTGTAAATAATAACTATACATAGTTATTACAACATCATATTGATTCTGATATATTGTATAATCCACTCCAATTCAATTCAATATTTATGGAAATGATATCATCGCTCGTGCGTACGTACGGACTACCGTCTCCACGACACGATGAGATTCATTCTCCATGTTAACCATTTAAGAATGATTATAATGTATATATAAGAAATAATAATGAAATATATGACATTATAAAGCTACTGGATTTATGTATATATATATATATATATGTATGTCACCTACTTACTTCCATTCAAGACAATAAGGAAAGGAAAACAGCGTTCATGCGTACGTACGGACTACCGTCTCCATGAACGGTGTTTTTCATTTCATTTATCTATCTATTATATATATATATATATATACTGAATATATATGATATATAAATCATATTTTATATTCTGGAAGTAAGTAAATCATGATATAAGTAATAATAATGTCAAGAACAACAAGTCAAAACACCTACGATAAATGAAACGATTTTACCCAAAACGCTTCTTTAACATGGAATTTACAAAAGAACAGGTAATATAATGTCATAAGTGAACCATATATGATATCATAACAATTAATATGATTCTGTAATAAGTCAATGACATTATTTAAATCATTATACAGGAGGTTCGGACACATATGAAGCAAATCGGACATAAGGTAAGGGAAATATCACAATCTCACTTTTATCTGAGATTGTTTTTACTTTGGTAATTACTGGGGTGTATTTTATCATCCAAATCCATGTTTCCTCAATATGTAATATTATTTCCATCCAACTACAATTTTTTAAATCCAATTTTACCCTTCTGTGAGTTTTTAGTAAAAAATATGAAAGGAATCTTTTGACGTTTTTCATACGAGGTGCTTTTTGACTTTTCCAACAAAAGTACGAAGAATGTTTTTTTTAAACTTATACGGCATGAATGGATTTCAAAAATATTATTTCAAAGAAGCTTGCTTTACAAGTATTCAAGTTTATTTTTAATCAACTTCTTTTAGTTTAAAATTGTATGACATGTTCAGAAAGGAAAAGTGTTTTTGAAGTAGAAAGGATATTTTCCTCAAGAATGAAGTTCAAGTATTTTATCAAAATTATTTTCCATCTAAGATAATAAAAGGGTTCTGTTTTTATCCCTATAATTACTTGGATTTGATTATGTTGTGATGTAAACATTTTTATGAATTCCTTTATCTTGTATAAATTGTTTTATGATGTCATGTTGTTTAAGAATCCCATTTTTATTAAATGGGTTATGCGATGATGTATGATTTATGATTATGTGGCACACATAAGAAAGTATTAATTATAAGATGGGTGGGACCTATATCTCCCTCCAATGCATTGGGTAAAGATTTTATATCTCATGAGATAGACAGGGCTGGAACGGTAGGTTATACAGGTTCAGTGAAACAGGACTGAAACGAGGGTTACTCGATTCAGAAAGGGACTTTGTCCACTAAGATAGTCTTGGCAATGAGTCTTGACTAACAAGAAATGATTCTCTATGATTATGTGTGAATGCCACAAAGTTTCATGTTTTAGGTTATGATTATTGTGATTACATTTCACTGCCATGATTTACCCCATGTTATGAAATTATGATCTCTTTTGCAGGTTAAGATTTCCAAAAGTTATGTGCTTATGTATATGATGTGATTGATATTTCTTTTGTTTACCCTTACTAAGCATTTGAGCTCACCCTTTTATGTTTTCTTTTCCACAGGATATAAAGAAAGGTTTTAGGTAAAAAAAAGGAAGATCTTTATGGGAGATTTTGAAGATCTTTCACAACGATTAGAAGATTATATTCCGAGTTTCCAAAGACACTAAACTATTACGATCCTTGTGTGTGTGTTTTTTGTTATGTACTAAGTATTCCGCAAATGTAATGTAATGTCCATGTACGTTAAGCTTCGGGTCTCTACATTTAATGTGGTTTCAAAGAAAGGGTTTGGAAATTTTTTGTGTTTTAAAAAGTGATTTTTATGGAAAATATATGTTCCAAATGATATTTCTTAATCCTTAACCCTCTACAATGGAATATTTTTTTATTGTTCAAGAATACCATTAATATCATTTATCCAAATGGTTTCTGTTTTTATGGAATGATGTTTAAGAAACCCACTTATTTTATTGGGTTATTCTTTTGATGAAAGTATTATGAAACATTTATCTTTTTTTGAGGTTATGATATGATTACATTTTTATGAAACCCATTCCATTTCATTAGATATGATATTATTGTAAATTATCTTATGGAATATTTATGTATGATTTCATTATGAGATGGTTGAGACCTATATCTCCCTCCAATGCATTGGGTAAAGATTTACATCATGTGAGACAGATACAAAGGACCTTGTCCTCCAATATGGTTATGAGATTAAACCATGACTACCATGATGGTTATAGAAGTAAACCATGACTACCTAGATGGTTATGGGAGTGAACCGTGAAAACCAATATGGTTATGAGAGTTAACAATGACTAGTATGATGGTATGGGAGAGAACCAATACTACTAATAATCCCTTGGAAAAGATGCCTAGACTACTATGGAAATAATTTTTATATTCTTATGTGTTTTCCAAAATTTCATGTATTATTCTTTTGTTATGATTTCATGAATTGTGTTCTTTATTTACTTATGATTCACCTATTTTGAACTACCATTATTTGTTACATGAATCATGAATATGATATTTTGATACATGGTGAGTGATCCTTAAATGATATTCTCATGTTTTCATACCCTTATGTACTTATTATGCTTACATATCTTCCTTGATTAACCTTACTGAGCATCTGATCTCACCTTTTTCTTATTTTTCCTTTCCCAAGGTTATATGGAATGGTTTTTAAGTAATATTTCTAAAGGTAATGATATTGGTGGGAAACATTGAAGATATTCCACTAGAATAGTCGTTTTTGTTTCATGTTTCCAATGGAACTAAACTAATATAGTCTTTGGGCATGTGTTTGTGTAATGATTTAAGTATTCCTCAAAATTGATGTAATGTGCATGTATGGAAATCATGGGTCATTATATATCTTTTCCATAAACTAAAATAGTAAATAATTATTTAAATCAAATTGGTATTAAATAATAAATTGAATAATATATTAAATATATATGAAATAAATACTGATTGGTAAGTAAAAACCACTCCTTAGTGGAAAAAATTGATTTTTATAATACATTTTCTTATATTTAAAAATATAATGCCATAATAATTTTCCTGATATTGATATCTTAAAGATATTATAGTGTTTAAAAAATATATACATTAATATTTTTAAATGAATAGATATAAAGAAGATTATATTAGAGTAATATGAATATCTTATCATTGATAGAGATGAAAAAATGTTTAAAAACATTTTAAGTCTCAATATAACTAAAAAATAAAAACCAAGATTATAATATTAAACTCTATAAAGGTATTTAAGAGATCATATTTTTTAGTGAATCAATGAAAGAAAGAAATATATATGTGAAATAGATGATAAAATGTACTAAAAGTGTAATTTTTTATATAGATGACATAATTTTTATAGTTTACATGTAGTAAATATCTAATTAATTTTTGGATAAATTGTTTTTTTAAACAATTTTATACATGGTTAGATAAAATATCTTAGTACACTATATATAAAAGTATAACCTTTAACTATTTTATATTAAAAAATATAATCCAATAAAATGATAATTTTTTTTAATCGAGAATCCTAGAGAAGTGTCTATACTAATGGTAATTTTTGTGAAGCTAAAAAATTATTTTAATGAAAAAAGAAGAAAGAAAATAGAAAAACACTAATTATGAGTTTTTAAAATTTAATAATATCAAAAATAGATATTTTAAATGTTGTTATATTTTGTGTAAGAAAGAGTGAATCAAAATAGTCACACCTAATGGATTTAAAGAGAATTATTAGAATTATCAAACAAATGATAAGTTATGGGCCATGATATAAAAGTTGAGAAATGTATGTGTCAAATAAAATGACCCATGATTATTGGGTTATTTATTCTCTTTTATTTTTTCCTTTTAATGTTTAAATATGTGTATTTATATAGAAAAATGCGTTAGATGAACTCAATAGAGGGAAAATTTAAAAAATGATGAAAAAAAAGTTTGATGGGAGAAGTGAAAATCCTATTATAACTATTGTTAGAGGGTACTATAAGTTTTAAAGTAACGAATGAAAATTTTAGTGGATTAGAAAAGTTTTGATAATGTTTCCACGATTGTGGTGGTATCCTAGACCCATATTTTTAAATAGGTTCACTTTAGGGATTTCAGTGTTAAAAATTTTATATATTTTTATCTAGGTTATCCTTTAATTAGTAGTGTGTATTTGAGGGTCTATACTCATTATTTCACGATTATTATCCTCTTCTTGTAGCATAAATCTCATTTAATGAAAAAATCATGATCTATTTATGGTAGTGTGTTTTTGATTATGTGGTTAATGTACTGCTACCTATCTATGTTTATTTATATCACTATTTGGAATAGAAATGTATAAAATTATATTTATATTTTTTATCTAATTTTTCAAATTTCAGAGGCTTTAGAATTTTTTTTCTTAGGAGAATAATTTATTGTGACTGAAGTAGGTAATCATTCACATGTGGAAGGATGATTTATGAGTGCTTATTTGATTTAGACACATAAGGATCTATTTGATGAAGGATAATAAATATATGAGTTTAATTATTGAGATCACATATAGTTGATGAAAAATAAGTTATAAGGATCCATATTTGTGGATTAATGAGGTTGTATTCTAATTTTTATCTATTTATTAATTGACATGATATATGAATTAATGTTGTCTAATGTTGGTAGGGTTGGGTGTTATGGTGAATTGGTAAGCACATGATGACATGAATTGTTTGGTTTACTTTTTTCATAAACTATATCACAATATCACATGGATATAATGTATATTATAAGATGTCCTAGTGGTATACTAGAGTCATTATATAATGTCATTATACCCTCACCTTTCACACACACTTTAATTGTAATAAACATACCTGGGGTATCAAACCTTAATACCTGAGAAAGTCTGTCACAATGCCCAATGCATGTCCAAGATAACTATAAGCTAGAAAATATTTCTATGGGAACCAATATTAATCATTTTGAATGTAAAAACTGTACCCCATAGAAACCACAGTTTTCCCATAGATATTTTTTTTTTACCTTCTATACAACCCAACCACTTGACTAAGCATTTCATAAGAATAATTTATATTCCCATGGGCAAACACGTGTTATTTTTATGTTCTTTTTTACTCTCTCTCACACACACAGACTAGAAAAATACTATAGAGGTCACCCATCATAATCACTACTCCCAGAAAAAACTATTTATCTTTGGTATTATAACCATGTTTTCACATGAAAAGAAATGTGAATCTTAATAACATGGGTAGTAACATCTATCCAATTAACCCTTCATCTTCTAGGGTGTCACATTCACCCCACCTTTAGAGCACAATGTCCTAATTGTGGGACCTACCTCTCAACTCGGGCAGTGCCACCACATTTCTAGTTGGGTTCCTCCTTTGATAGCAATATAACAAATGGGTATTATAGGATCCCCATTTATCCAAAAACACCCACTATAACCTCCATGGGGGCAACCCACATGTTCAGATGGGTCATTAGACTAATGAATTTATCCACATTCCAATACATATTTTTTTCAATGTGTTTTATCCTCAATAATAAACACCATGGGAATCATCCTCATAGGTTACACATCCTGAATAGTATTCCAGGACAAACCTATTTAACATTCAATTTCTAATCAGAAGGGATCTTGAAAATAAAGTTTCACCTTTCTGACATGGGTAGTAACATTTATCATTTTAACCCATTAAAATTAAGAGGTATTATAATTTACCTCAAAATAAAAGGAACAAGATAAATTAGTGAGAAAAAATAATAAAAAAGAATATATCCAATAACCAAAGATGCATAGTATAGAATAAATCAAAAATATGGAGTCTAATTTTACATGAAAAATACAGGATTCACTAAGCTAGATAAATATATAAGGAAAAATTTTCAACTCTTTATGATACATGAAAAACCTCATATTCCCTATCCTCTATTGATCTACGATAGATACTATGGTCTAATCCTAAAAATTTAAAACTCATTCCATTAACTATAAGACCGTCCACAAAAATATGATGCTGCATACACACAACTGTCTATATATAATTTTCAATGTAAATAATTTCATATTAGTTTGAAATATATATATCATAAATACTTTTTCAATCCTTTATGAAAATTGGTAATATTGGTTAGAATTTATATTCCATAAAAAGAGTGAATAAACATGTGAAATGAAACACCTTCTATGAAATTAAACATGGAAGAAGGAGAGACATTCATATTAGAGTCCCAAAACATATATCATGGGAATGAACCTAAGGATCTAAGGTAGATAATTTTATTCCCCCATTAGATAATAATTTCCATGGGGTGAATTATAATAAGAATAACCTATACATAAGTTTAAATAAATAAAGGAGTTCCAAATGTAAATTTTCATATTTATAAGCTAATTTTATTTACTTATAGTAGGGTTTATAAGGTAGAACCATGCCCCATTAAGGTCAGAACATTTAGTATAAAACTTATTCTAGGAACAACTAAAATGTTACCAATCATTATCATGTTTCTTTACCTAATTCAGGATATCAAACACATCAAAACTATGAATATGAAACATCCCCCTTTATAAAATTAATTATTATCTAAAATAAACATATTTTCCATATTAAATTTACAAGAAAAAATGATAAAGTTAAAAATGTGCATCCCATATATAAGAAATTTAACCAAACCATGCATCAATTTATCTATGAATAACTATCATAAAAAATTATAAATCATTATAAATAATTCCAATTTTTTTTTACCATTTTAATGAAAAAACTTTTTTAAATTTTTTCAAGACCTCACATACAAAATTTATACAAGTGTATAATTCTATACTCTTTATCAAACATTCCATCATTGAATGTAAGATATCGACACTAAGATAAGTTACATCCCATATTTTATTTTTGGTTCATGGAATGTTTCTTTGAAGTAGGAAAGTTCTCAGGGGTATATCCAGTGTTCGGGGTATGGAAAAGTATGAAATATGCCTATCTGTGTGGAGATCATGGTCGGCACATGGTTATTAGTAACTATGCACCATAACTGTGCAGCCTATAGATGGGGTGTTCATGGTTAGAGAGATTATGTCGAGGGGGAAAGAGACCATTCAGATTGATCTCCCCTTAGGTAGTGGTGAATTCATGTCGACTTAATGGTTCTTCAAACCATGTGGGTGTCCAGCAAAACCATATAGCTTGGTTTCCTCTTGGAAAGAGGGAATCACACAGTTGGTGCACATTTTGGAAATCCTTACAGCTAAACTATCTTTCTCATTAAAAGAGGGGGTTTTACAATTTTTCCTACAAACCTTAAATGTTTCTCCCTTGAGTTTCTCCCCCATTCTGCCCCATCTAGCTAGGGCGATGAATCACAATCCTCATTCTCTTATATGGGTGTTTCCCCTTCATATTATAGGTGTTTGGAGTGTTGTTTAGTGTGAATCAAATCCCCCAGTAAGTATTTAACTATGTTTCCTTATATTTTATAAAAGATGATTTTTTGTTTGTTTCCTTTCCTTCCAATCCTCTAAACACTTATCTTTACGGTATATACTTCATCTTTGTGTTTGAGGGCAGTTTAGTTTGAATCATGGGTTGATTTTGGGAAATTAATTGTATACTAACTCAAGTTATGTGGTCTTTATAATTTTCATATATTCATAAAATCTTAATAAGTTTATATGGTTGTTCTAAGTTTCTTCCTTTCGATATTTTCATTTCTTTATCTATGGAATGTAATTCAGTAATTAATTTGGAGTGATATACCCTTCATAAACCCCATTGTTTTCCATTGATAATTTAAAACTGAACCCAGCGAAACACATGGGTTATTACAAAAACATGATAGTAGTGAAATTAATTGGTAAAAGTTGAGATAGGGAAATTATGAAAGTGAATGGGGTGTAATTTTTATTTTTTATATGGGTATGGTTAAAGGGATAATTAAAAATTTATGTGTTAGATTTTGTGAAATGATTAATATGTTTTAAAAATGGTTTAAATGATTCAATTTTCATTATTTATATGTTTTTTTTCAATTAAGTAAATTGTTTTTTGAAATTGGGTAATGTTTTATAAAGGAGGTTTTGACCTCAAGTAAATAAAAAAGGTGGTTTTTATTTTATTTTAATTGATGTTTTGAATTATGGGGGTGGTTTTTGAAAACTTCTTGGTGACTTATTTAATGAAATGAATGTAATGGGTGGCCTTTGGAATTATTTTGATGTTTTAAGAGAAAGACTCTGATTGAAGGTTATTTTTGAAATGTTTATTGAAGTGTGAGATTCTGTTAATCTTCGTAGAAACATTTCAAGTGGTGTTTTGTAAAGTTATGAAAAAGGTTTTGGTTTTTATTGTGATGTCTTGGTTTAAAATACCATTGGTACCATGGTAAATTCTGAATTGATAATTATATTGAAATTTGAAAAATGATGTGATAAATATGGAAAACAATGATAATTTAATCGTTGGGTATGGTCAGAAAAGAAATTCCAGATCCCTATAGGATTCATGGACTTATGATCCATGTTTTTTAACCTATGAATTATGGTTTGGGATGATGGAATAATGCTTCAATCCCCAATTATTGGAAACACTTATTTATACTTTAGGTTACATGGTGTAACATTTTTTTGGGGATGGACTGACACACCATAACCTAAGAAGCTGGACATGCAATTCCCTATCAAGGATGGGATGGTCAAACCTAGAATTCTGAGTCCCAATTTGATTCATAGACCAACGATACATGTTTTATTACTTGTGAACTATAGTGTGGGATGATCAGACATGGAATTTTGAGTCCCAGTTGGATGTATGGACTGATGCTCCTTTGTTTTTTGGACCTTTGACTTAGTGGTTGTAAAGACTAGACTCGACATATTGAATCTCGGTTGGATTCTTTGACATATAATCCTTGATTGTTGACCTAAGAACCCTTTTATATATGGTATGGGTACCCAAAATGATTCTCTTAGGTACAATAAAATAAATTAATGGATAATTGAATAGCTATATGAAATAAAAATGTATATTTTCTCATAGTGAGGACATGACTAAACATAAAGATGTAAATGGATAATTAAAAAATGTTGAAGTGTAAAACATGTTCCCTTGAAGCTTATTTATTTACCACAACTTTTTTAATCTACATAAACTATTGTACAAAATGGCTATTTCTTTAGACACCATTGGTAGTGGCCTACTGAGTTTTACTCACACTCAGCTCCATACACCTTGATACTTTGGTACCTGAGGAGATGCTACTTGCTTTTTTCACCAGTTCCGGATAGGGACCTTGTGGTAGGTTTATGTATGGGATGAGGATTTTGAGAATGTTATGTTAGGATCAGTTGGGACTTAGGTCTAATTTCAGGATATTTTTTAGTAGTTTTGGTTTTGATTATTTTATTTTTATTAATACCTAACACGTAGTACTTTCATCATATCGATATAGCGTGTGTTACGAGGTTACTTGTGGATTTAAATCTTTTGTTTTATATTTATTTTTCTTGATGGTTATTACATATGTTGGTATTATTTCTTCTTTTTATTTACTTTAACAATCAGATATAGTCATCCCAATGCATCTTAATTGACCCACATTGCTAGTCAGCAACCTCTGGCGTGGGAGGATGCGTGCTTGAGGTCATGTGGAGACCCAGATCAATGCATTGATTTAAGTGTACACTAGTTTGTGATGTTACAAAGTGGTATTATAGGGGTTTTATTTTATTTTACTATTTGGGAATTGTATATAGGATACTAGGATATTGTCATGGCTTGGTAAAGAGATCATACTTAGGTGTTTGCATCCCCACGTATGAAGGAAAACCCAAGTTGTAGTGGGTGTGAATTCATGTTCTATTTTTTTCTTTTATAGTTGATTAATATTTATAAATTTTGTGGTGCACTTAGATGTGATTTTATTATTTTAAGAGAATTTTACTATTGGACTGATATAGTAAGAGAGGCTATGTGGGTTCATGAATCATGCTTGGCACATAAGATTATTAGGTCATCCATATGTTTTCTATTATTTAATTATAAATACAGTGATATTTCACCAAATGGGCATGAAAAGTGAAATTGAATAAAGAGATGAATTCTTAAATATGGGTTAAAAATGGTTTGGAACTTGTGAATCTATGTTTTTTTGAAATGAAATGTTTTGAAACATGAATTATTATGGTTTTAAAATGAAAAGGTTAATTAAATAATATAATGTAATGATGAAACATTAGATGTATTGGTAGTGATTATCCATTGTGTCATATGTTATCCCTGTGTAGGTTTCATTTGGGTAGTGAGGGTACGTGATTACTAAGCCTTAGTCATGCTTCATGAGGTTTTGGTGAGTTGATGTGTGGTCAAAGGGGTGTGCTTGTTGTGACTTTGGTTTGGTGGTGACCTTGGGGCTGTGAAATGTCATTTGTTAGCATTGATGTGGTGATCATTGTGGTTTGATAACTTAATAGTTGGGTTTAGACCACAGGAAGAGTGTTTGGACTATGGTGTGGATGTGTGTGGGTGCATATCTTGGTGTGGGACCAACGATAAATGGTCACTTGGTGCGTTAGGTGAAATGTGTTTTAGAATGGTAGAAGGACCGCCTCCAGTGGGTAGCAACATATTATGGTTCGTTGTGTATGTATTAGAGGGAGAGAAAGATACCTATCGAGGGAAGAGATAAATATTTAGTGTGGGTATATCCTCGAGGGATAAGTTGGAAAGTTAATGGTTTGGGGAATTTTACTTATTTAGTGTTCATGAGCTAGTGGTTTATGAAAATTGAATGTAACCTGGAGGGAGGTTAACCCAATGATTCAAGTGCCTTAGAGTGTGAAGCATGGTTGGGTTCTTTAGAGAAGGAAACTATGTATGGTTGGTGATATCAAATTTTGGAATAGTACAAGGTTATGGTTTGGATTCATTATCAGGAAAGTTCCTGATTGATTACTATTGGTTATAAGGTTGGTTTTGGAAGGGAATAACTATTTGAGTGTCTAATCCGGTTATTTTGGAAACATTCATTGAGGGAATCAATGTAAACTCTATATGGATGTTTGATATGAAAGTGACACTAGGGGAAGGGAGGTCATGTGGTTGGGATTGTTTGTGCATAAGTTGGGATGTTGGATGAGAACAACATGAATGCATTGATTCTGATGAGGTTTAAGGATCATGAGGTAGGTTTGATCGATAGAGTGAGAATTAATACTATCACTGGTAATGTTATGACTCATGGGGTTTTTGATTCGGGTTCAGTGAATGATTTTAAGAAGGTGTATTACCTCAAGGGTTCTGATAAGGTCTAGGTGTGGGTATATTCGAGGAAGTCACAATTCAATTTTGGAAATGGGAATTGGTGGTTTGGGAATAAGAACCTGTCATTTTTATGAGAACAATGTGGGTAACACTGGTTATGTGAGAGGCCATTTGGTTATGAATTGGTTGCGGTGGAGTTAATCAATGAAATCTTGGTGTACTTATAGACTCAAGACAATCATTCCCAACATCTTGAAATCATCATGTGTACATTGAGAGAGAATTGTATAAACACCAAACTACCTGAATGTTTTCTTTTGGCCGAAAGAAGAACCTCTTAGAGGTTGATTTTGTGGAGCAGTTTGACAGGAGCAGCATTGTTGGTGGGGTACCATCACTAGTTGGTTAGCTGGGTCCTGGTGATGTATTGGGGGTTGGATAATTCCTTGTATTCCATTCACTGAATGTGGGGGTTGATATTTTGTTTTGAATCCTGAGTGAGTGAAGCATGTCCACAACCACTTCTTCCGCCCTTCTATGGTGGGACCATGAGCCATGATTGTTGGATTTTCATAAGGAAGGTGGGTACAATTACACTCCTAATCTAAGGAGAAATATTTCCATCATATATGTGTGGAGAGGAAAATGGTTAGATGTTTTGGTAATGATATTCCAAATAGAAAACTATAAGGTATATGTTTGGGATCCTTGGGGGAGGCTAGGTGGCCTCAGATGTGGTGTTGGATTGAGCCAGGTGTTGCCTTGGGCTCGGGGTGGTTCCAAATAAATTTTTGATCTGAGGTGATCAAGTCGGAGGTTTTGATGGTATAATGAGACATAATGGTTAATGGGAAATAGATATTTGGTTTTGGGACCTCATGAAGAGTCGGTAATGAACTCTAGTAGGTGTTTTTGGATGAACTTGGAATTTTATTAGGGATGAAAGCATCTTGACTGAGTGAACTGGGGACATTCCAATAGTAAAATTTTGGTTTCTTTGGGATGAGTTGTAGGAGGATGGATCATGTTTTCTGAGTAAATGGAATGTATGTGGTGTGTTGTGAGCCACCTTGGATGAGTGTTTTTAAATGATAAGTGCATTATGGGAATGGAAATGAGTTTGAGGAGAAACCCTATTTCCTTTAGTGGATTTATGGATGGAAGGCTTGAGTTAATTATGGGTGGTTTCTATGGAAAGTCTAGACACCAATATGGTATGGTTTCCTCATGGATTTTTGGGCACGTTTATTTGGGAAATGCAAAAGGGGTTTTGTAGAAGGTTGAGTTGGGGTTTTAGGGATCCTTTTCTAGTGATGGAGGTGTGAAACACTAGAAGGTGTTGGTTGTGAGATAAAGAATATGTTTTTAGTAACATAGTAGATAATTGGTTGGTAGATGAGGTGAATAATGTTTCTGGATGTATGATCTTGGTAAAAATACATTTTGTTGTTCAGTTTTGGAAACGAGTGTAGGATAGGGTTTTTACCATTTGAGTGATTGGGATAAAGGTGGTTATTTGGATTTGTTTTGGGAGTTCGGATGTGGGATGAGGTCATTGGGCCTTGAGTTATGAACTGATGTAGGTCAGGGATGTGGTTGGGATATTGTATGTTCCTTGATTTATGCCAGATGTTTTGGGATGTTTGAGAGTGGGGGGGGGGGGTCAGATTAAGGGTGTACTGATTGGCTCTCCATGGGTAGTTTTGTGCTCTTAGGATATTTTCTTGTTCCAAAATTTCAATGGTGTTTCCTAGGTTCTATCAAACAGTTCATATGAATGGTGTCTGTAATATTGAGCTGAAGATTATGCATCTTTTGGGGTGCATCAGATTCGTGTTCTGGATCTCATCTAGAATATTATCTAGGGGTAATACTGTTTATTTTTTTGAAGTGTTATGTTATAATGGCCATTTTTTTGAGGAAACATGGGAGATAAAAGTGATAATTTATCTTAGTGGTGTGTTCATTTTTCCTGGAGGCTTGATGATATTGGGGAATAAAAATCAAGGAGGAGATGTTATATGGTGGGAGATTGTAAGATCCATAGCTTGAGAAAAGGTATGTCCGATGTATAATTTTTTGTTTATAGAATGTTTCCCAGGAGTTGGAAAGGTCTTGGGGCTACTTTGGGGGTTCAAGTCATGAAAAAGTAGGAAATAAGACAATATATTCTTAGAGCACAGTTATCACATGTTTAGTAGTAAACATGTTCCATAATCATGTGAAATGTATACGGGGTGTGCATGGTTAGGGAAACAATTCATGGTGGACCATGATACCATGAGGCTTGAACTCCCCCCGGATAGTGGGGAACACATAGCCATCGCAAGGTTCATTAAAATGTGGGGGTGGCTAAGAAAACCATATGGCTTAGTTTCCTCTTTGATAGAGGGAACCACATGGTTGAAACACATTTGGGAAAACTATAAAATCAAATGATGCACCTCATTAAAAGAGGGTTCTTTTTCCATTTTCCTACCCAACCTTAAATGTATCTCCGCCAGACTTCTCCCATATTCAACCCCCTCCCACTAGGGTGACAAACCAACTTTCTAATCCTCCATTTGTGTTTCCCCTTAGATTGTTATGTCACTTCTGAAATTTCAATTCCATGAATTGTTTCAAATCCCCTTTTGGTTCTCAGCCTTCTCTCAGTTTCCGGGTGTTCCAGATTTAAATTTTTAGTGTTTCTTGTTTTCACGAAAAATGAATTTAGTCTTGGGGGTATTTTATGAAACTTGTCCTCCTCTTTTATCAAAATTATGGTATGTGTTTTACGTAGTTTGGAGTTGGATTTGTGACTCCCCTGGAGGCACCACTTGTGGTGTAAGTTGTTGGGGTGGATTATACCCATGAGATGGATGATTCTTGGGGTGGAAATGTACTTTTATTTTGGGTATTATTTCCCCCTATCATTGGCCTATATTTACCCCTTGTCTTTATCATTGGATCCCCTTGAATTTTGAGGAGTTTTAACACTTTTTGAGTGGACATAAGGGGGCTTAAGATTTGCATGCACAGTTTGCTAAACTATGCAAGAAAACCATGCGGCCCTATCCAGGTCATTAAAAATGTTTTGAAATTATGAGTTTTCCCTCCCAGGATTTATCCAAACTCACCTCTTTCTTCCCCCATTCGACCATTTCATCCATGGGAGGTCTCCTAGCTTCCCAAACCTCACTTGGATCTCGTTTTTGGATGGTATTTTGATGGGGGAAACATTAGGTTCTCTTCCTGTAAGTGATTATACCTTTGATTTCTCTCCTTTATTTAGTGTTTCATTCCCTATCCTTGAAGTTTCTTATGTAAAGAATGTAGGTTTTTGAACCTGGGTTTTGATCATTGTCTTTTTGGTCCAATATTCTGGTTTTAGGCTTGTTCTACCTTCCTTGATGTGCGGCGGTGGCACGGTTGGATTTTTGCAAAATGATTCAAGAGTTTTCATTGTTTTGGTAGGTGATTTCATGGTTAATCAATTCTAGGTATATTAAAATTGCTGAATTTCTATCTTTATTAAACTTCTTATTTATTATTCTTTTTTAGAAATCTAGTTTTGGTGATGTTTGATTAGTAAATGAATTTGGGTACCAATTTTGCGCTAAATTGGCTATTTTACATGCTAATTTTACGTTTTTTCAATTGGGTTTATTTATTAAATCATGTACTGTGTTTATGTAAATACATGGGGTGCTGCAAATTCTGTATTAATGAGTATGGGTATTCCATGGTGTTCAAAATTAGATTTTAAAAGGGATTATGGTAAATTGGGTACCAATTTTGTGTTGAATTTGGTGTTTTACAAGTTTATTTTATGTTATGCCAATGTGGTTGTTTCATAAATCATGCAATGGGTTTAAATATTATAATTAGATGCTTCACGTTTTTTTGATTAATATGGGTATTCTCATATTGTTTAAAGATGGAGTTTTAGGGAGTTTTTGTACGAAACATTGTTATGTTTTGTGAAGCTATTTTATTTAAATTATAAAGGTTTTATTGAGTCATGTAAGTGGTTAAAAACATGTGTAGCTACTATTTTGGGTTGATTATGTCCATAAATGATGTTCTTATGTTATAATGGTATTTTGTATCATGAGATAATGGTTTGAGCACAATGGGGGAAGCCTGGGTACCTAGGAGGGCGGATATGTACTAGTACGCTAGTGATCTGGATAGGTTGTGTCCCTGTTTCACTAAGCAAATGGATAATGACAACAATAAAAAAACTACTTGGATGATGATTGGGGACCACAAGGTTATGGGTATGTTCCATACTAGTGGATCATTAACAAGAACAAATTTTCCTAAGGTTACTTTACACGAGGTATGAGGTACCTGGGGCCCGAGACTACCAATTGCCTAGGGGTGTTCCTGAGATAGGTGCTCATTGAATATTTTGTATTTATATTTGGAATATGGTGGTTCTTTCTGGAAAATACGGTATCTTTCATTTTTTTGATATGTTCTCTTCCATGGAAAATTTTCTTTGAAAACTATTTACATTTAAAAGTTTCATTCTTTAGATATTATTTCCACCACTTCTTAGTTTTCAAAAATGGAATTCTTTTTATCATGTATTGCTGACCCTATGGAATCTCATGGTGGTATAATATTGGGAATAGTATCAAAACCTACTTACACCCCTTGGTTGTATGTAGACTTGGTCTTGTTAGACACAGGTAAAGGAAAGGCTTTAGGTGATGGCAGTTTGGGGAGTTAGTTCCCATCTTTGGTGCGGAGTTCGGGAGATGACTTGTAGGTGATGACCTCTTGTAATGTGGAGTACTTTAGGCTGTTTTTATGATGTTTCATTGTGTATTTGGACCTCTTATATTGTGTTTTAACTTATTTATTCAGTTCTGGATTTTGTATAAACTTTTTTTGTATTAATTTTCATATTCAGTTTATCAAATGTTTTTTATGTTTTATGTATCCATATTCGGGTAAATCGTTACCAAACCAAAATAAATGATACCCATGCACTTTTACCAGATCGTGGGGATAGGTAACTACATTCATGACTTTTCATGGTCTGGGTTTGGCACCAGTTTTGATGGAGATAAAATTTGGTTCATGAAAAAATGGTCTGAGAGGAGGTTCACTCATTGGGTAATGTTATTTGGGGAGTAGCCGAGATAAACAAAAGTTAGTATTATCAAGACATGACATTCTAGTTATGGGTAGTGTGTCTGGGAAGCACACCTCATGAATGTATTCAAGTCTCCAGGGTATGTCTGGATTTATCTGAGTCCTATTGTTTTCTTGGTTTGGTGATGACTTTGTGAAATGAAAGGAGAGTTGGGCTAATGGTCTCAGTGAGATCGCAGGTCCTGGAAATCCATGTGGAGCAGGGTATGTTTCCCTATAAGACTCTTTGTGATGGTGATGTGATTGGCGTATGGACACAACCCATATTTCCAAGTCACCCAATGAAACTAGTTTCCCCTCACATTATCTTGTTTCTCTTTGTTTTGGAATCATGGAAACATGGTTTTTAAAGCAAAAGAAGACTTGATTTTAAGGAGTGTCAAATTTTTTTGCAGTGATTTTCTAATAAAGTGAAAATGGTTTAATTTCTGAAAGTATAGAAACAATGTTATAGAACTATTTTTGAAATGGTAAATTATGTGTTTACACCTCTTTTGAAAGTATGAATTATGTTAAAGGGGGTTTTAAAAATGTGATTCCATTAGAATTTTCAAAACCGTTGAAGAGTGTTTTAAATTGAATTAAGAATTCTAGAATTTATTTTCGAGGTTTGAAGATGGATTTTTATTTGGTAAATACTGATCATTTAAAAAGTTTTATGAAGTTTTAGAACCTATCTTTGAAATGAGAAGATTTAAGTTCTTAATTAAATAGAGATCTATGAATTGGTGTTTTTCATGAAATTAGAAGTGTTTTGTAATGGGTTGAATTTTTTTGAAATGGTTGTGTAAGGCATGAAAGTGAGTTTTCATTGAATTATGAGTGATTTTCTAATTTGGTTTGTAAGATTTAAATTGGGTTTTGATTTAATGGTTAGTTGCTTTGAGAACGGGAAATTGTGATTAAAAAGGTTTTGATATTGAAAAGCAGAAAGGTTTGGTTTTGGTATTTGGTGTTCTGAAGGGTGGCCATGGGATTATATTGGAATATGGATGGATATGAGGTGGTTTCCCAGTGTGTCATGTAAAAATTCTTGTGTGAGGCTCATGAGATACCATCAATAAATGCGTAATCCACCAACACTGTTTTTTATGAATGCTTTTGAAGGAAAGTGTTGTGTTTGGAAAATATGTGGTTGGGAGGTGTGACCTTTGTGTTTTTAAGATTTTAATTGTGGTTTGTTTAGATTTCAATAAATCCTCTTGTTTAAATGATATTTTGTTTTAGTGTTTCTTTGATAATCTGGAATGAAGCGTTGTTCAGTGGTCTCTTTTTAGAAAAAGTTCTGGAGGCCAATGTGGTAGCTCCCCTCATGTGTTCAGTCCAGGTTTGTGTTATGTTGTGAAAAAAATGACCATATGGGTTGGGTCCTAGGGTGTCTTGTTGGCTAGGGTATGCCCCCATAAATAGTTAATGCATGATTCACGTGTGACCCATTGTGATTCACCATTGGATGATGCTCCAATTTATCAACTTAAGGACCTTCATCTAAATATTTGGGGATTTAGATTACCTATCATATTTTTCAATTATGTGGGTCCCCTTGTAGAGTAATAGTGGTTATGGGAGGTTGAAATAGACCTTGGTTTCTAATGTTTCGTAGGTCATTGGATATGAGTGTCATTCGAGGTTGTTGGTGTAGGATGATGTCTTAAAAGGCCTTTGGGTCTTTTGCCAGTCTCTTTGAAGCAAGATTTCATGTTAGGCCACCAGTGTGGAATGTATGGACAAGATTAGATGTTATGGACACTTCCTGGAATCTTGTGCTATTTGGGCTCGAAATAAGGTCCCTCTCTAAGTGTTTTTATTATTTGCCTCAATGGTCATGTTAGGTGACAACTTGCGATGTCATGTGTTAGTTTTACTGTAAGGGTCAAGGTTTTGAAATATTATGAGAGTATCTATTTTGTTGGATACTTGTCTCCCTTCTAGGAATTATGAAGTCTTATGTTCTAGAGGAATGTGTTTCTATGTTTCCTTTCATTCTGTAGTTTCCCATATGAAGAAACAAGGGGGGACGTGTTTGTATCCTCTAAGATGTTGTTTTGATGAAATGGTGGGTTGGGGTAAAGTGGGTTTTAAGTGTTTCATGCCTCATTGAGACCATATGAGATCACCATGTAGTAGTTTGGGGCACTGGGAGAAGGACTTTCATTCATGGGTTTCCAAATCCTAACTATGAGGCCGAAGATTCTTCAATAATTTGAGCTCCAGTCATAGGTCCCAGATTGAAGTTGGCTCATAGTCAGGGTAAATCCCAAAGTCGTTCAAACCTTTGGTCAGAGTCTGATCCTCAGTATGAATGATGGGAATATTTTAAACCTCTAGTGTCATCGTCTTGTTCTAGTTTTTCATGTTTGGTGGAAACAGGTCAGAGTACCTTGGTCCCATGTTATAGCCCGAGTTAATGATTTTCCCGTTTGGGTTCCCTTTGTGTTTTTAGGAAAGTCTAAAATTTGGGCTAGATAGGTTAAAGTGCATGGTTTGCACATGGTTAGAAGTAACCATGTGAAAACCCAAGGGACTGTGTGATAAGGGATAATAACTATAGAATGGTCTTTGCAAGGATTTTCACCTTGGACTATTAAACTGTGAAAAGTCTCCTCTTTGGATAGAATGGTCCACAAAGTTCGGTCACAGTTACCCAAACTGTGTGAACCAACCATGCGATCGTGCCATATCTTTAAAATTTTGTTTTTTTTCATATCATCCCTTAACAGTTAGTTAATATGGTTGGTTTTTGTAGTGGGAAGACCCACTATGGGTCTCATGTAAGTTTCATTGGAAAAATTCTGATGTTATTCTACCCCTTACACCGGGGAGTCCATTCGGGCCTCCCCTGCCAGTGTCTCGATTCTGTCTTCCAAAAACTATGTTTTTTTCTTATGGTGGGGAGAACTATCATGAGTCTCACATAATTTCTCTTGAAAAAATCTAATATTAGTCACCCATTATTCTAGAGAGACTATCCGGGCCTCCCCCAATTGGTTTCCTCGTTTTGTCTCAGAAATTATGTTGTCCCTAGTAGTGGGAAGTCTTTATTGTGTCACCCAGTATTAGGGAAACAATTTTCTCCTTGGTGTTTTCTTTGTAGGAGGTAGTATCATTCAAGGATATCTATCCACCAATATTTTACTTGAGTTAACATGCGATTAGATCATGCCCAATGGTTTGGTTTATGTAAAGTTGTGGTAGCATTATTCGGGTTTGTTGATCATTTTTGGTGGATTGCTTGAACGTCATTAGGTAGTGTTTGTGGTGTTTTGTTTTAGGATTAAGTTTGAATATGTTTTATAATTTCAAGTAAGTGGAATTATTTTGGTTGGAGAGAGTATTTTCTCCCTTGTATGATCAACTGGATATGTTTGACCTTCTGGAGGCAGGTGAAAACGTGGAAAGGGGGTTCATATTTGACTATCATTTGGGCTTTGTTTTTAAATCTGGTGTTGTTGTGGATTTTCAGTGGTGGAAAGATTTATGGTGTTGAGAATTTCCATACCTAAAATTTCAATTCCATGATTTGTTTCAAATGATCTTTCAGTTCTTAGCCTTCTCTCGGTTTCTGGGTGTTCCAGGTTTAAATTTTGGTTGTCTCATGTGTTCCTGAGCTATGAATTTAGTCTTGGGGGTATTGTATTATACATGGAATCCTCATTTTTGAAAACTATGGTATGAGGTTTTGGTAGTTTGGGGTTGGATTTGTGACTCACCTAGTGGAATCACTTGTGGTGTAAGTTGTTGGTGTGTTTTATACCCTTGATTTGGATGAGTCTTGGGATGGAAAGGTTGTTTTATTTTGGGTATTATTTCCCTTATCCATGTCCTATCTTTCCCCCTTGGTTTCCCCATTGTACCCCCCTGAATTTTAAGGATTTTGAACACCTTTTCAGTGGACATAAGGGGGATCACGGTTTGGGCACACTGTTTTCTGAACCGACCAAGAAAACCATGTGGCCTTGTCCATTTCATTAAAAATGTTTTTAAATTACAAGTTTTTCTTCCAAGAATTTATCTAAAATCACCCCTTTCTTCTCCCATTCGACTATTTCAGCCATGGGAGGTCACCAAGCACTCAAAACCTCACTTGGATCTCAATTGGGAAGGTATTTTGATGGGGAAACATCATGTTCTCTTCATGTAAGTGATTGAACATTTGATTTCTATCATTTCATTAGAGTTTCTTCCCCTATCCTTGAGGTTCATTTTGTACAGCAGGTAGGGTTTCAAACCTAGGGTTTGATCCTTATTTTTTGGACCAATATTCTTGTTTCAGGCTTGTTCTACCATCCTTGATGTGCACCGGTGGTGCGGTCTGATTTTCGCACAAATATTAAAGGGCCTTAACTATTTTGGTAGGTGATTACATGTGTAATCAAATATAGATAAGTTAGAATTTCTTAATTTCTATTTTTATCAAACTTCTTATTTATTATCCTTTTAGAGAAATCTATTTTTGTTGATGTTTGATAACTAATTAAATTTTGGTACTTATTTTGTGGTAAATTGGGTGTTTTGCATGTTTATTTAATGTCGTGCCAATTGGGTTAGTTTTTCTAAATCATGTAATTGGTTTACGGAAATGCTTTGGGTGCTCAAAATTATTTTTAAATGAGTATGAGTACTCCATGGTGTTCAAAATGTGATTTTAAAATTGGATTATGGTATAATGGGTACAAATTTTGTGTTGAATTTGGTGTTTTAAAAGTTAAATTTATGTTATGCCAATGGGGTTATTTCATAAATCATGCAATGGGTTTAAATAAATGCTTTTGGTGCTGAAAGTTCTATTTTAATGAATATGGGTATGCTTATGGTGTTTAAAGTGGGATTTTTAATGGAGTTTGTGTATGAAACATTTTTTTTGTTTTTTGAAGCTATTTTATTGAAATTTTAAAGGTTTTATTGAGTGGTGTAAGTGGTGAAAAACATGTGTAGCTATTATTTTGGGTTGATTATGACCATAACTGATGTGATTTTTTATTATAGCTGTTGGTATCATGAGATAATGGTTTTAGCACAATGGGGGGATCACGAGTACCTATGAGGGCATATATGTACTAGTATGCTAGTGATCTGGATGGGTTGTGTCCCTATTTCACCGAGCAAGTTGATAATGACAGAACTAAAAAAACTACGTGGGTGATAATTGGGGACCACTAGGATATGGGTATGTTCCCTACTAGTGGATCATTAACAAGAGCAGATTTTTCTATGGTTAATTTACACTGAGGTACGAGGTACATGGGGCCCGAGACTACCTAGTGCCCAGGGGTGTTCTTGAGATTTTTTCTCATTGTATCCTGTGTATTTATATTTTGAATACGGTAGTTTTTTCTGGAAAATATAGTAGCTTTCATTTTTTATTGATATGTTCTCTTTCATTGAAAATTCTCTTTGGAAACTGTTTATATTTAAAAGTTTCATTCATTAGAAATTATTTCCACCGCTTCATTGTTTTCAAAAATGGCATGCTTTTTATTGTGTATTGATTACCATATGTAATATCTTTGTGGTATCCTATTGGTCTTAGGCTCACACCCTACTTACACTGATTTAGTGTAAGTAGACTTGTTCTTGTTGGAAACAGTTAAAGGAAAGTCTTTGGCTGATGGTGTTTTGGGGTGTCAGTTCCCATCCTTGGTGCAGAGTTCTAGAGATGACTTGTGGGTGATGACCAATTGCCATGTGGAGTCCTTGGGGATATTATTTGGATGTTTATTTGTCTCTTCAGACCTCTTGTATTGTGTTTGAACTTATGTATTTAGTTTTGGATTTATTATAAACCTTATTTGGTATGAATTTTTCAGATTCGTTTTATCAAATGTTTTTGATGTTTTATGTTTCCATATTTGGGTAAATCGTTCCCAAACAAAAATAAATGATAACCGAGAACTTGTGCCAGTCCGTGTGGATAGGTAACACCTTTTAAGACCTTTCACTGGTCGGGTTTGGCCCTATTTTTATAGAGACCATATTTGGTTCATAACAATTAGGAATTAGGAGTTCTATTTAGTATGAATCGAATATCTGGGTAATTGTTTGACACATTTTCCATATATTTTCTAAATGATACCTCATTGATTGTTTCCTCATTTTTTGAAGTTATAACCCTTTTCTTTTGTGGGTGTTCTTTGTCTGGGTTTTTTAGGCTAGTTTAGTTTGGATCAAGGATTGTTTTTTGGTAAGTGATCATCTACTAACATGAGGTATGTGGTATTTAATATATTTCCCGTAGTCATGATGTCTTAATATATGTATGTGGTTGTTCTAAGTAGCTTCCTTGATGCATTCTATGTATTTGGAAAGGAAATTTAATTCAATCATTAATGTGAGGTAAAAGATCCTTCACAGACCCCATTGGGTCTATTTATTATTTGACACTGGACCTAGGTCTAACCATGGGTTATGAAAAAAACATGATATTGGTGAAATAAATTGGTAAATCTTGAGATAGGGTAACAATTAAAGTGAATGAGGTGTAATTTTTATTTTGTATATGGTCATGGTTAAATGGAAAATTAAAAAGTTATATGTTAACTTTTGTGAAATTATAAGGAGTTTTTGAAGTGGTTTAAATGATGACATTTGGATTGTTGATCCATTTTGGTTTTTAATGAAATAAATTGTGTTTTAAAATTGGTTAATGTTTTAGAAAAGAGGTGTCAACATCAAGGTAAATTAAAAGGGTGTTCTTGTTAGATTCTAATTGATGTTTTGAAATATGGGTGTGGTTTATGAAAATATCATCGATATTTAATCAATGTAATGAAGGTAATGGGAAGCCTTAGTCAATGTTTTGATTTTTTAGGAGAAAGAACCTTGTTGAAGTGCAGTTTTAAAATTTTTAATGAAGTGGAAGGTTTTTTAATCCTCACAAAAATGCTTCAAGTGGTGTTTTTTGAAATTATGAAAAAGGGCTTAGTTCTTATTGTGATGTGTTTGGATTTAAAGGAGTATTATGACCAAGGTAAATGATGAATGATTAATGATATTAAAATTTGGAAAATTATGTGATAAATATAGAAATGAAGGATAATGGAATGGTTGGGGATGGTCAGATGAGATATGTGGAATCCCAGTTGGATCCATGGACCTATGCTCCATGTCATCTAACATGTGACAAATATTTTGGGATGTGAGACTGACACTCCACTCCCCATTTTGTGTAGGCCAAACTGATTCTCCAAGAACCCCGAAGAGATGTAGTTTTTCAAGGTAATGACTGATGCACATGAACCAAAGGGTATGGACATGGCCTTCAATATTAGGGGTGGGATGGCTAGACATGGCGTTCTATGTCCCGGTAAGATTAATGGGCTGATGCTCCATGTTTTCCAACTTGTGACATAAATGATAGGGTTGTTGGACATGGAATTACATGACATTCAGTTGTATTCATGGGTAGATGATCCATGATTTATGACATGTGACCTAGTGGTTGGGATGGTCAGACATGACATAGCAAATCCTAGTTAGTTTCTTAGACTCAGGATCACGGATTTTAGACTTTTAACCCCTGTGATATATGATATGAGTACCTAGACAAATTCTATGAGGTACACTTAATTAAATTAATGGATAAATGAATGTCCATGTGAAATAAAATGGTATATTTTTTCATGGTGATGACATGTAAAAACATAAATATATAAATAACTAATTAATAAATGTTTAAGTTTAAAACATGTTCCTTTTATTCTTATTTATTTACCACACCTTTTTTATATGAATTCCCTATTTTAAACACTGGATATTTCTTTAGAAACTAGGTGGTGTCCAACTTAGTTGTACACACACTCTGCTTGGGGTGCCATGACACTTAGATACCGATGCATATGATACTTGTTTTCTATCATAGATTTAGGATAAGGAGTTGTTGTTTGTTTTATGGATAAGATGTGGGGTTGGATCATGGGATGTTAGTTCTGGTTTGGGACTCAAGTCTCTGTTTATGTTATTTTTTAGTATTTTTTTTAGTTACTTTATTTTTATTACTGCCTAACATTTATCAATTTTTTCATATTTTTATAGCATGTGATACTTGGTTACTTGTTGGTTTTTTTCTCATTACATCTATTTTTTTAATTTTAACTACATGTTTTTGTACAATTTATTCTATGGATTTACTCTTATAAGTCGGTATAGTCTCCCCAATGGTTCTAAATAGACTCATGATGCTACTCACTAGCCTATAGTGTTTTGGGAGGCATGCCTGAGGTCATGTGGCGACCCATCCCAAGGCACTAGTTTTAGTGGCCACTGGGTAGGGAAATTAAATTTGATGTGTTTAAATAAAAAGAAGTGATCATGTAATTACCAAATTTATTTCATAAATATCACATATATATTTTTTGAAATTAAGAACATGAATTTTAATAAGTAAAAAATCATAGTTTAAAAAATAAATGCAAGAACAAAAATATGCCTACATTATTTGTCCACTTGAGAAATTTCAATGGGTATTAATCCTAAAATACCCTCCTTTTAGACCTAAATAATCATTATTAACAAATTATAGACACTAATAAATAATAATTAGACAATATTTTGAATCCATGGATGTAAAAAATTTTATCGATAAGTCATAGGTTAGATGTGGAATATCAAATTTGGTGAGGAAGACACGTATAGGGATTATCTCACCCTCAGAATGAAAATACCTATGAGTTTTTGGTGTTTTATTTGATATGGATAAACTCGTAGAATCAAAAAACCCCAAATGTTAAGATATTGGTTTCCCCTTTCCTTTTCTCAGGTTTCTATCCCATTTCGTCTAGATTTTATTTTAATTCTCAAGGATGAGAATTGTTTGAGATGTATTTGATTTAATTTCCCAATATTCTAAATCCCTTACGTTATCATTTTTCCAGTGTAAAGGGTTCAAGGAAGTCTATAACTTATTATTGTAATCATTGTATTAAATATTTTACGTATTTTATTTTCATTTTGTATAAAAACCATACATTGGTAAAAAAGAATATATTTCAAATCAAATATATTTTTATAGTTTTAGTTTAATTAAATATTAGGTCATAATTTTATAAGATAATTTGGAATTAATTATTTGTTTTAAAATTATTATGAGAATAATTTTTTCAGTGTTCAATGTCTCTTTAGATATTGGGATATTACTATTTAATGTGTATATTTATTTAATAAATTTATTAGATGGTCAAATTTGTTTCTTTCATTTTATTTTTCAAAATTATATTATTTTTGAAAGTACTAATATTTTGACCATATAATTTATTAATATGGAAATTCTGAAAATTAGAAATGGATTATGGAATTTATGATTTTGAAAATATATGGGAGCTAACATTAACATATAAAATAAAATATATAAACCAAATTAAAAATTAAATGTTAATAATCTAGAATTTTCCTCTTCAATATTGGAAATTTATTTTTTTCAAAATTAAATATAATTAAATATTAAAAGGGGGTGTGTTTCATTTGAGTATTCAAAATCATGTAAAAAATATGAATAAGTAGGGGAAGGGTAGGTGAGAAGGTTCAAAATATATATAAAAGGAAAACATAAAATATTGAAAATAGATGAGTGATAAAATGGGTGAAAAGAATGAAAATAAAATAAATATAAACACATTATAAGTGAGAATTGAAATAAATTTATTTTTATTGAAATCATAAAATTTTATAATTATTAATAAAATCATTTCATGTTTTTTATTTTTTTTCTAATTTTTGAAATTTTATTGTCATATAATTATTACCCTTAATTTTTTTATAATAAATTATTTAGTGTAAAATTAGAAGTGGGTATTGATTATCATGTAATATATATATATATATATTTTAAAACTAGTAATATGTGGAAGTGTATATTTTAACTTAATATACACATCTAAATTTAAAAACATAAAAAACTAAAAAAACATACAAGAAATTTAAGAAGTGAAATTTTTTTAATACATTCAATAAAAGAAAAAAATGAATTTAATGGATGGAATTTTAACTATTTTCTTCAATTATTATCCCTTCGATATTAAAAATAGGTGTCATAATTATTTATCTTTCTTAGATCCTTACTACTATTTTCTATAAGTCATGATTCCTTGTACAACATCAACCTTTGATATTCTACATACTCATAATATGCCTTTAGACACGGTAAACCCTTACTCTATCCTTAGGATCAATGGTGATGGTTAGGCTTGATGAGAGGGGATGATATTTATTTGAAATATTTTACTACTATAATCTTTTATTAAGAATTATTTGGTCTAGGGGAGGGGCTAATATTTATTTTAATCATCTTACTACTATGCACTTCTCTAAATCCCTTATTTGGTCTGGGGGAAGGGGTTATTTTATATTTCTTATTTTATTTAATTCCTTCTTGTTTATTTTTAAAAATTTATTTATTGTTATAGTTCATTCCTCAATGTATTCAATTTAAACTTGTAAATAATAAATTTATTATATCTTATAATTGATTTTATCTTATGATGATTATAACGTACTAAAGCCATCCTATGCGAGGGGTAAAATTTTCTAGGTAGAAATGAGGAAGGGAATCTGGAATGAGAATAGAGAATGTAGAATGATTAATATAGGTTTTTGTTAATTTTTTTATGATATCATTCATTATTATGCGTTAATGTATGTTATTTAATTATAAAACATTTGTTTCAATTTATAATATACTAAATAATATTTTGTATGTATGTGTTTATACATCAAAAAGATAATGCTATACTAAATTATATAGTTAAATGGAATAATCAATATTCACATTTAATTTAGAATTAATATTACATTAGAAAAACCTCTGGAAGGATATAAATAATAAATGGTAAATGAATAATAATATGACATTCTTAGTAATATTTAGTAGAGATGTATTGGATGTGGAATATTATTATGAATTTTCAATTTTTTAGTTATTGTGTCATGATTCATCCTAACTAAAACACCAATTGTGCCATCAAAGGATACAAGTGTGACCTTCTAAACCCACCTCCAATAAGCCATAAGATGAAGACTATCTCCAATGGTGTCTTTCTCACATATGGAAGACATTACCCTATTAAATTATAAATTAAAAGAAAAACAAAACAAAACAAAAATCAACTCCTTAAATATATTAGAAAAATAATTAAAATTAACAATAAAAAAATTAATACATGTAAATAAATGAAACCCGTCCAAAAATAATGAAAAGATGAGATCGTAAGGCCTACTCTATCTTTTATTCCCCCCTGTATATCCAATCATCAACATTCCCATTATATCATGATCTATCCTCTAAAAGAACTCAAGAAACACTATAGAGGGGTGGACACATAGGATTAATCAATAGTTTTATATTTCAAATAAAATAATATCCAAGTGAAAAAAATGTTCCATGACCGATATGTATAGAATAACTTTTTCAATAAAAATATAGAGACAAGAATAAGGATTATCAAGTATATCTGATAAATAAACATCCACAACCATGAGAACCATTATTGAGTAATAAACATGTCATTATAGATTAGCTTGAATAATGTCACAATAGGGGGAGTGAATTCTGTTCTAAAATTTTACACCCTATTTTTGAGAACTTCCTTTCAGGTTTTAACAAATATTATGAATAGGAATAAAAGTAAATAGAAGAATGAAACATAATATTTACATCACCATTTCTTATAGAAACATCTTTCTTTCCAATCGAACCTGAACAAGATTAACATCACCATTTCTTCCCCATTATTTAATAAGGCTTATATCACAAGTTATCCAAACAACTTATGATATTTGTGAAATAAAAATTATAAAATCATCATTTTACATTCAAGATTGCACAAAGTGAATTTTATATCTTTTTTGAAAAAAGCCTATACTCTTGAAAACTACCCCTTATTTCTTACAAAAACATCTCCCGCCAACATGGTCCCATCATTAACCATGAATCCTTATTATTGGGACATATTATCATGATATTATGGGTTCATTACTCCTAAAATGTTAAGTTTAAACAAAAAATGTCATATTAATGGGAACAAGTATGATTTCATAATATTATAAGAAATCATGACTTAAACCTATCATAGATAAACTAAAATGAAACATAATAAAATCATAATATATATGTCATAGAATCAAAAATTAACATAAGAAAACAATTAAAGCATAATCATAAACCAGACATTCTATCTTAGAATATAATATATGATAATGATACATGATCCCCACCTAAATTTCTACACTATAATGTTTGTGTCATCCCTTAAACAAGTTTACTAAGTTAACAAGGTCTATGCATTGGATCACAGGGGGACCTAAATACCAATATCCAAGTTGGTATAATTCATCTACTTTACCTATTAGATTAAAATTAAACCAATTCCCTACAAGACACATGAAATCCTCACTTAGTCCGAACTTCAAACTCCTTTATTTATCTCAACATTTATTTAATAAATCTTTTTTACAACATACCCCCACTAGAACCCCACGTAGTTTAGCAGAGGAGACATGTGTGACACCAGAATCCCACCTATAATAGGCCACATTTTTGTGACTAGAATCAAGATTATCTTTCAAACATATGGATAGAATTAACCTTTTATATTCATAGAATAAAATAAAAACCCACCAATGGAACTAGTGAATAAATAATTGGAATAATTGACATTACTAATCTCCAAATATTACCATAAAAAACTCAATGTAGCAAAATAAAAACTTATGAAAAAGAAATCACCTAAGATCAAATGTAGATCCTATGAACCCCCTATGTTAATTGAACAATATCATTATTTTTCTCTCTTGGTCAATCCTTTAAAAAAATTATCAATAAACACTATAGAGAGGTGAGGACCCAAGAGTACATGATAGGATCATATTTCAAAGAAAAAATATCCAAATGAAATCAATTAGTTGGGATAGTAGTTTTTGAATAAACTATATAAGAAAATTCTAGAGATAAGAACTAGTCTTACCAAGTATTTCAAATGGATGAACACCCAAAACCAAGAACACCATTATCTGGTTACCACTTATTCCACCATTCACCACATTTCTAACAACTATCATGTTTTCAAAACAACATTTCCATGAACTATAATGGTAAATAATAATTATGAAAATAATTATAAATAATATAATCTCATTTACTCTTACTGATCTACTAGTTACCTTACAAAAAATAGACCACAAAATGGTACAATATCACCTCAAAAATTGATAAATATTCCAAGGAATAATACTATCATCATGTAACCTAAAATTAACAACACACCTATTATGGTATAGTTAGAACTATCTACTAATTCAAGTTGAGACAAAGATGATGATTTTGAACCCAGGATGATGAATGTTCATAAGATTAATGATGATTTGGGGGATGAGTTAAACTATTAAATAGGTATATAATAAATAATTGTGTATAATAAATATATTGATGGAGAAATATCTATGTATGATTAACATAAAATTATCTAAAATATGTTCATAAAGATGAATAAAATGTTTTTAACAAAACCTTAATTTTAATTTTATGTACATTCCATGGAAATGATTTCATTTATGTTCCTTTTATCATTTAGAGTTTACATCTTCAATGTTATTCATTAGAAGTTGTATAAAGGTTAAAGGAATTTTTTTTAGGTTTTGTGGTGGTTAGGTCTAGATTTTATATTATTTGATCACATAAGGGTAGCTTTGATACATATGAAGTCTACATAAGGGTACTAGTAAGTATAATGGATTCTTGGAGGCTAAAAAATCTAATGAGAACCTTGAAAAGGGTAACATTGGCAATATAGAATCTATTTAAAGTTACATTGAATCGTGTATAAGGGTGAATAGGTCACATGGAGGGTAGATAAAGGTACATGATATCATGTGTAAGGGTAACTTGGCTATTTGGAGGATATGTTAAGGTACCTCTATTTATATATAAGATTAATTTGGCTACATGGGGTTTATGTGAAGGTACTAGGATCCATTAATAAATGTATCTTGTCTCTAATGACTATATTTAAGGGTGATTTGAATCATTATTAAAGCATCCTTGGTCATATGGAGGCCATGCAAAAGTAACAGGAATCTTACGTATGGGTAACCGAGAATCAATGATGTTATGTAAAGGTAATATGAATCATATGTAAGGGTATCCTGGATATATGGTGGAAACATAAGGGTAAACATTTCATTTATAAATGTAAATTTTCTATATTAAGGATATGTAAATGTGGATTATTCCATGTGTAAGGGTATGTTCACAAAATATAGGCTCTGTAAAGGTATATGTTATTATGTGTAAGGGTAACTTGGCTACGTGGAGGCTACATAAAGACATAGTGTTTCATCTGTATGGGTATCTTGGCTACTTGGAGGCTGTGTAAATGTAAAATGTCTTATATGTAAGTGTATCTTGGTTATATGGAGGTCACATAAAGATACAATGTTTCATCTGTAATGTAAATTTGGACACATAGAGGATTCATAAAGGTGCAATGATTCATGCATATTAGTAACCTAGATATATGGATGATATAGAAAGAGATAGTGAGGTATGTTATTTGGATATTATTGGATATGGGAAATTAGTTAGTATCTTAATGAAGATATATTAACTCATTTATTGATTTATTTATATTTTTCTATATAGTATATTTTTTCCCTTCTTATGTGTATCCTTCAAACTATGAGTTAGTGAAAGTGCATTGCACCTCATAATCTCACTTTTAAATTTTCGTTTTTATTTAATAATTTTTGGTGTGTGGGTTGGGTAACCAACTAACACTTGATACTTTTCATAGAAAAATAAATATCATATTTCAAACCATACAACCATCACAATTACTTTATTCCCTACAAATCATGAAACCATCATATCATATCATCCCTGCACCCCATGTGGCCATCACCACATCTTACTCCCATCATATCTCATTCTAGATATCACTATGATATTTTTAGAACAACATATATATACAACACATTATAGAATAATTTAATTTATTCATAAGAATCATTCAATGTCAAAGATTAAATATGGGAAATGATCACAAAACATTAATAGATATCAATATTGTAGAAATATTGTCATCTATAGGGGAAATTATTATTTTAACCATTAAATTTTTTACCCATTAAATATTCCCTTTATTACATTATATATTCATTATTGATAATCCACAAATTTATTCTTATTCAATTGAGGTTTCTTTAAGAATATCGTATAGATTATTTTGTAATAGTATAATTCATTAGATAATATAACCGTTCAACCATTAACTTTGTCATTCATTACATTCATATTTTAATTCCATAACTCATTTATCTTTACATACATTCCACTCTTTAAAAATGTTTCACTCATATTCAATGTTCCCTTAATTTATTAATTTAGGGATTAATATATGGTGAGGATTTCAATTTGGTTATTAATTAAGTGACATGAAACCCATTATAAGTATGTATATATTCAACTTAGCAAATTAGCTAATCTTCTATTACTCTTTTTATTTTCAATAATTTAATTAGAATCTACCAACACCCACATACAACTCTAGATCATAATATAACTATGAAACTCATTAAGCCCACTCAACCTTCCAAATATAAGGGGACACTTTACAGAAGTCATACCACCATCCAACCCATCCAAAAACAACAATCTTACACTATAATAGCTAGCTCCACTACCCTAAATTGGAACCACCCTCAAAAAGGAAACCAAAAACCAACTCTACCAAATGACTTATAAAAAAACTACACAATCCAAGGTTCAAGAAATCATTCTATAGGATCAGAATACTATTCAGTTAATAACTACACTAAGGGATATTAGTATAACTAGTCCCCATCATAACTTCTGGTTATGAATAACGCTAGTAAACTATCAGGAAAAAAGATGAATATCAAACCTCAATTCCTTAACCACCCATGAATATAAAAGAGATGAGTATCCATAAACTTCAGGAACATTCTATCTCTATAGGCTCTAAATAGTAACACTTTAATCATAGTAAATAATAATTTTTGGTTACCCATTTATCATTTTATTCCCCTCGATTCATTTGAGCTTTTTTATCTCATGTGTCTAATTTTTGATTTCATGTTCATTATCATGACCATATTTCACATTTATTTAAGATTCATGTGTTATTACCCTTTATAAATTACCATAAACATCATATCCTAACTATCAATGAAAATAAAAAAACATTAACAAAAATAATTCAATAATCACAACCTATGAAAAAAAGAGGGTTTACCAACTTAATTATATTTAAATTTCTTGTCCATAAACAATATTATGTTAACTACCAATAAGATTTCATATAAGACATATATATCACAACATAATTAAGTAAACTAAAGTACCAAATAAAAAAAAATAATTGAGGAACCATAATAAGGGATTCATATTAAATCATCATAAAGTTAAAGAATACAACATCAACTTCCCTAAAAGTAAATGGATTTTATATGGGATTTATAAGAGAGTGATTGAAGGAATTTGATAATAATAGACTCTATACTTGGAATATATCTTTATAACACTAAGGTTAATGGGATAGTTCTGAAATACAATGCATAAGGTCAGTGAAACACTTCTATATACCATATCTCTTAATTAGCAAGATTGGGGAATGAGTTATACATACCATATCTGAAGTTAATTTGTGTATGGATGGATAAATAATGGTTCAAGCTATGTTGAGAATTGCATTATATAATTAAAAGTGAGAGTAATGAAGTATAAGATTCTAATAACTAATCATTCAAGAGAAGTGGATATAGTTGAAGACAAATGATGATCGTTTTGGAAATTAAATTTACAGGACTATCAAATGAGGGCTTTTATTTTCAACTAGGTAAGTTATATAGATCCAAACAATATAAATAATAATAATTTGAGAAGTTGAATTTAATCTCAACCCCCCCACTTAAAATAAGCTAATAAGCTCCACATCATTGGAGTCTAATGAAAACACTAATATTTCCCAATGGCTTCAATTAACCAGCAGTATCAATTATTAGACCAAAACATAAACCATATTGCATCATAGCTGAATATCAATTCCACTACCACCATTTTTTATTATTTAATCCTTTACTTTCTTAATTTAAAGATCTCCCATCAACTAATCAATTTATATAATTCTTGTAAATATAATAATTTTTTGAAACCAGAGACCTATCAAGTTTCACAAACAAAGAGAGAGGAATAGGGTGATAACAACATAGAACCCATTTGGATGGAGTTCAGGTGTTTTTAAAAGACTTATAGAATAAGAATAATAAATATTTTATCATATTTTCTTATGGGGAAATAAATAAACTTGAATGAGGGAGAATATATTGTTTTTAAAGTAGTATATACATTATTTCCATATTCTCCTAGTTTTAAAAGAAGTCAAAACCTTCCTATTAAATCCAAATAAACTCAATTTATCATAACAACCCATTTAAATCATCTTAATATTTAGAAATATATTTAACATAGTAAAAGATATATTATATTATTTAATTTTCATTTTTTGTTCCATTGGTTTTTCAAAAACATTCCAAAGAATGATTATTGACGTAAATATTAATTTTTTGCATAAAATTGATTATCGATACAAATAAAGGTTTATTTTCATAATGGAGATAGAGTATAACTTCACATGAGTATTTTTATATTTATATAGAAAAAATATTTCAAATTACATTTTCATTGGATGAGGATTATCTTTACGTGATAGAGTATAAACATTATGTGAAGACCTTTATATGAGATATACACTTACATGGGATTATAAGTACCCTGAAACGATGTAGAATTAACCTTGAAATGAGATTGAAATGTCCTTTATGTCACCATGTGCCCATTACAAACACATAGTGTCATGAACCAACTCGGGTCAACCCAGAACCAGTCACCCGAGCCGGTCCACAACATGGCCCGAGGGGCGTTCCCGATCCCCCCGAGCTAGAAAATAATGCCGAGAATCAATATTTAATCGTTGGGAATGATTTGGACCATAAATAAAAATAAACTAAAAATTATAAAGAAATAGAACATCACAAAATAAATAAATGACAAGAAAGGTAAAGGACGTTCAACAACATTACTAACTTGTCAATGTCTAAAACTCCACGTAACACCACGTGATACTATCTGGTACTGAACCAAATGTCACTCAAAGCGATCCAAACCAGAACTGGGGATTATAGGTGAAACTAAAAACAAGCAAACACTATATGTGTGAGTATTAAAACTTAGTAGGTAGGCCCAACTAATTCAATTCCCAATGCACATACAATTAAAAAAATAAGTCAATAATTTAAAGTTTGTGCTACATTTTTAATAAATAGGTTTTCATAAATATTTTACTTGAAAAAAACTATGAACCATTTCCCTTATTTACTTTCAAAACTATGTTATTTTCATAGTGCTAACATAATTTTAAAAAGGGAATGTGATTTTTACATTTTCAGATTTATACAAATAGAAAAAACACTTTTATTTGAGAACTATTTTTAGAGAACTACTCAAAACCAGTTCACTATTTTCCAAGAAAACAGAACACAAAAATGTAAAATGATAAGTACACAACAAGGTCCATATAGATACACAAACAAGTACAACATTCATCACTACTAGAAAAAGAGATCCAAAAAGACTTGGGTCGAACCTAGGAGCTCGTGAACAATCCATGATGTACTATACATGTGACTCATCCTGAAGGCATGCCTACTCTCAATGACTTCATAATTCCCTAACACTTAGTGTTTTTCTACCTGGCCTAACTAAGGGGTTCAATCCCCTAGCAAAGTAAAGTTCGTACTAAGGGCTACTCACCAGTGCATAATCTAAACTAGTGTAGAAATCATTCACAGAAGATTCAATTAATATGCCAGGTTCCCATGTCAACACGTGTAATAACAGGGGATGAGTTAACAATTTCAATCATGTAAGTAATCACAATGCCTGACCACCACACACAACAACTCACACAATCCAGTTACATAGTAGGAACCCCCCTGAATCACCCCAAAGAGAGTTTTCAAAATTTTTCCTTTCATTAATGCTCCAAATGGTCCTTAACCAACCACTCAACACCAACCTATTTTCAGAAGAACCAACACATGCCAACTCACTTTCAAAGAATCAAATAAACACCACTTTCAATCTCTAAACCATTTGAAACCCCATTTAAGAAATCCATTTTAGAAACCCAAACCACCATTTTGAAACTAAGACATAAGTACAAAGGCCAATGGGGAATTTTATCAATAAGTGTTATGTACATTAAAAAAATATTTCCAAACAATTCAAGAACAAGAAGACATTACTATCTTTCACAACAAACGTTACTTCTAAGAAAAATTACATAATATTATTTACTCTTGATCTAAAATTAATGAAACAAAAAGTAATTAATAAATTTTAAATATAATTTCTAGTGTAGTTGGGACCTACCTCGATTCGTAGCTCGAATAAGACAACGTGACACGCCTCGCAAAGGTGCAAAATAACGCACAAGTCGTTGACTACAGAAGCACGGAATTACCTAACCAATGCGCTGTGACAAAAGAAAAACAATCTAAAACCCCATAGCCACTGACTTAAAACAACCCAAACAAACAAACGATGAAAAAAAACCTCTAAATGTTTTCAAAACATACTTCGCACCATCCAAACTATATACTAAACCACATTAAAATTTATAAAACAATTTCCAAAGAGTAACTCATGGCTTACACACCCAATAACCCCTTAAAACCCCACTTTTAAGATCAACCGCACATCCTCAACATTCTAGAGAAGAATACGCACCACTCGCACCATTAAATAAACTAATTTAATAAGATAATAAAAACTCACCACACGTCAAAAAACCCATTTTGAAACCATTAACACACCTATTTAAAAATCATAAACCAAAAGTCTACATTTGAAATCAAGCACACCTAAAAAATATTTGTAAAAAATAATCCGCACCATATATAATATTTAATAAACCAGTTAAAAGTTTATAAAACAAGTTTAATAACATATCAAGACACCAATTAATTATCACAAAAAATCTCAATACATGAAACAAGTGAATATTAAATCAAGAAGATTTGTTCAAGGGAAACCCTACCTCAACTGATGAAAATCATCCCAAAAAAGGTGAGAAACTCTGTTTTCACCTCAACTGCACCAACAAGGAACCAAATCAACCCTAAACATCAACATAGTACCATTAAAAACTTAGTGACAAGGATCAACGCACACCCAACTAAATTATTAAGAAACCATAAACACATTACCACCCTTAGATAAAGGTGGGACATGAAGAAGAGGGATTAGAACCTTACTTGAAACATTAGAGACACAGAGATACAAGATCATCTGCCTCGCCCTTGGCTGCAGATTCTAGAAAATGGACCAAAAAGGCCCGATACATTGATCGCATACTCTAGACATGGTGAAAAAAAATCACAAAATACAAACTGAAAGGTCAAAGTTTGATTAAATTGAAAAATCACAAAAATTGTAATAAAAATATACTAGAAGAGAGGAGTCTACACTGGGAGGAGCGGTGCAGGGGGTCTGGACTTCCAGAAACCAGACACACAAGGGGTTAAGGATGTTAGAAATAAGGCTTTCTAGGGGTTCGAGTTTTCCATTGAAGGTTGTCGGATCAAAGGTGTGTGGAGAGGAGGTCATGTCGAGCACGAAAAGGCTGAAGCGGTAGGGCGAGGATAGTCGAGACTAGTCATGTAGATAAAGTGTGCTGGAGAGGATAGAGCTTCAGCAAGGAGGTGGCTGGCCGAAGGAGTGTTTGGCTGGAGTCATAGCAATGGTCCACATGAGGCTGGAGGGCGAGTAGGAGGAAGGGAAAACGGGGGAGGTTGGGATGACTGTGCGGAGGCTGGGGCGCAAGCGGGTGGTCGGCTGGGGTACTCTTAGGGGGTGCCCACCGAGGGTAGTGTGGTGGGAGGCTGGTGGCAGATACAGTGCGACCACCTGAGCGGAGAAGGTTGGGGGGCTTCACGCAACGCGATCGGGGAAGGGGGGGTGGTGCGGCACGCGGCAGAGAACATGGAAATGGGGGGGGGGGAGATTAAGGTTTGGGTAATATTTTTTTCCATTATATAATAATAATAATAATAATAATAATAAAACACAAAATAAAATAAATAAAAATAATAATGATAAAGATAATAATAATAATAATTAACAACAATAATAATTATTATTATTTCAATAATAACAAAAACAAAAATTATGATTAGAATATTATTATATTACCTTTAATACAATAATAATAATTTTAATCATTTTTCTAAAAAAACTATAACAATTATAGTAATAAAATAATGAGTAATAGCCCGACACCTGGGCTAGCTATGTGGCTATCTCCAACTATGTGGTGACCGCACACGGGTCCAAAACCAACAAAAAATATTAAATGTCAACAATTTTTGACCATCGCTCAACCCGTACCTCAATGAGGTCAACCAAACCATGAAATTACAAAATAAAAATAAATTAAAACGTCAGGGTGTGAAAAATCTCCCCACCACAGAAACTTTCTGCCCTCATAAAGTCACAAAGTCGTACATTGATCATGAATTGAGTCAATGCCCAAACAGAACCAGAAGAACGGAAGAAAACTAAGAATCTCAGGATGACCTTAATCTACACAGGCACACCCAATCGATTCAAGAGAAAAATAAAGCCCTAGGTTGAGGTGAGAACAAGAAGGGGTTCTCCCCACCATAAGAACTCAACCGGGAAAGAAATTTAACTCCCAAACATACCACCCTGAGAAGGGGGGTGACACGGGAACTCCCAACTGATCCAAACTAACTTTTCTACCATGAGTGAAACAACACTTACATTGAAACTTATAACTCTTGACCCAAACCAAGAACCCCCCAACACTATAAGAAAACCTCTAAAAGAACTTACCTCAAGCAGTGAACCTGAGCGTAACCACAAACATCAACTCTTACATAGGTACTTACATCCCCAAACGAACACAGGTAAACCATAATCAACCTAGACAAGGGCCAAACACACTTTCAAGAAAAAAACACGATTCAAAAAACCATAATCAAACAAAAAAATTGTATGATTACAATAGATCATCTCTATTATAACTCCACCATGAAACAATTAACTTACAATGACGTCCAAACTTTAACAGAAGAAAAATCAAGGACAAGAAGGCATTAAATTTTTCACTTCCAACACGGAACACAAACATGAACTGAGGCCTCACATCCCCAGTAACTCCAGACTACGGGCAAGCTTTCACCTCAAGACATGTGTCTAGGGATCTAATGGATGAAACATATCCTTCCTCACAGTCAGACATTGGAATCCTTTAGTCACAACATCATCTTCAGCCGACTCTTCCTACAATACTTCTTTAGATGAACCAGACTCCCACAATGACGACATGTCTTTGGACGGATGCGACATGATGAATTCACGTGCCCAAACTAGCCACACTGGTGGAACACCATTGAATGGTCCGATGAATTTGAAGCCCGAACCATTACAAATGAATCTTTAGAAACAAGTTCCTCTGGAACACCCTGCTCGCCCGATGGGGATCTTTTGAAAGCAAACAGATACCCTGGATTTCCAACCATATCCACTCCAGAGACCAACTCAGCTAAAATTGACTCATCCACCAACTTCTCAAAATGATAGTCCCTAGAAAAGAGGACCACCCCTTAATCAGTAGATGAATACCCCTGATGAATAGATAAGTCTTCATCAAATTCTATGACACTGCCTCTGGAGAAAAGGACACAAGTTCCTTGAAATGGTCAACATATAACTTCACTGTCCATTGGCCTTGTTGAATACGAATGAGATCTTCCCTTTTCATTTTCCTCAACTCTTCATGTATGAACCATCAGACAAATATTGATTTAAAGACTTCCCACGTCATCCCAACTTTCATTGACAGTTGGGAAACCATCTCCCATTCACCCCGAGCTAGACCTTCAAACAAATAAAAAATGACATGCACTTTGACAGCTTTGGGAGTTCCTAATACCCTGAAGGTGCGCTTGACCTCTTCAATCCACTCTAAAATCTCTAACGGACCCTAATCACTTTGATGTATAGGCAATGCCCGAGAAGGACCAAAAACTGGGCATGGATTATTGGAAACCTTGGCGAGATTCCTCGACGACATTTTCTGATCAACATATAAAACATAGAGCCAAAACTGATATCAAGCCGAACCAACATTAAAGAAAGAGCCTTTATAAAAAAACAAATAACTCAAAAGAAATAAGAAAATACAAACACAGCTCAAAAATTCCTCTTCCAAAATCCCCTTTCCATTTTAGATCTCAAAACTGCCTTCCTTCAAGGCCACTTTCCAAATTCCAAACCACTTTTCAAAACCAATACAATTTTCCAAAAATCATTTTCCATTTTCATTTTCAAAACACACTTACATCAATCCAAACCAAAACAAAACCCAACTTGCAACAAACCATCAGGATAAGAAACTAGCAGTTACACTTAACATGGAGACATGGTAGTGAGCCACGCCCTAAGAATGTGTAAACATCTATGAGAAGATCAACCGTGCAATCAGAATCCACCTTGATCAGTACTCCATGTGAGGTCACAACATAACATCGACTTTCCTCTGTTGTCATACCTTAATCCAAAAAAATAAAATTGAGACATGGACTCAATTCCCAGACTACCCCTGGCAACTTGAGGTTTGGAAAGGGGGATGGTTTATGATGTCCTTCTTGTACCTACCTCTTGAGTCCCTGACGGTCCTAATATCTCTCTACAAGACACCCTAATTAATAAGGCACCCTCTTATACCATTTTATCATGAAACAACTTTGGTAGACCCTGAACCGGTCACCCGAGCCAGTCCGGGACATGGCCCGACATGCGTTCTTGATCCCCAGGGGCTGGCAACTAGTGTCGTGCATCAAAATTTAATCATTGGGAACAATTTGAACCAAAAAGACAAATAAAATAAACAATAGATACTAATATAACATCTCAAAATAAATAAATGACAAGAAAAGTAAAGGACGATCAACAGAATGACTAACCTGCTAGCGTCAAAAACTCCATGTGACCCCATGGGTTACTCTCTAGTAATGAACCGAACATCACTCAGAGCAATCCAAACTAGAACTGGAGCTTGGAGGATTGACTAAAAACAATAAAACACTATAGGCGTGAGTGTTAAAACTCAGTAGGTAGGCCCAACTAATTCTATTCCCAATGCACAAACCATTAAATAAAGAAGTCACTAATTTCAAGTTTGAGATAAAATTTATAAAAATAGGTTTTCATAAATATTTTTCATAAAAACAAACCATGAACCATTTCCTTTATTTTCTTTCAAAACTAAGTTCTTTTCATAGTTCTAAGAGAATTTTAAAAAGAGAAAGTGATTTTTAATTTTTCAAATTTTTAAAAGAGAACAAAACACTTTCATTTGAAAACTATTTTTAAAGAACTATTCAAAAACAGCTCACCATTTTCCAAGAAAACATCACAGAAAAATGAAAAATGATAAGTACATAACAAGGGAAATATAGGTACAAAAACAAGTACAACATTCATCACTGCTAGCAAGAGAGATCTAAAAAGGCATGGGTCAAACCTAGGAGCTTGTGAACAATCCAGGATGTACTATACATGTGACTCATCCCAAATGCATGCCTACTCTCAATGACGTCATAACGCCCTAATGCTCGATGTTGCCAAACCTTGCCTAACTGAGGGGCCAAATCCCCTAGCAGAGAAAAGTCCGTACTAAGGGCCACAAGCCAGTGTGTAATCTATACTACTACAACAATCGTTCACAGAAGATTTACTTACTATGACAGGTTCCCATGTCAACACATGCAATAAAAAGGGACGAGTCAACAATTTCAATCCAGTAACATATCACAATGCCCGACCACCACACAAAATAACTCACACAATCCACGGAGACAGTAGGATGACCCCAAAGTCACCCCAAAGAGAGTTTTCAAAATATTTCATTTCATTAATGTGCCAAATGGGACTTAACCAACCAATCAACACCAGCCTATTTTCAAAAGAACCAACACATGCAAATCACTTCTAAAGAATCAAAGAAACACCACTTTCAATCTCAAAAACATTTGAAACCCCATTTAACAAATCTATTTTAGAAACCCAAACCATGATTTTGAAACTAAGACATAAGTATAATGGCCAAAGGGGGATTTTATCAAAACATATTATGCACATACAAAAAATTCCAGATAATTCAAGCACAAGTGGAAATTACTATTTTCACAACAAACATTACTTCTAAGACTAATTACTTATTATTATTTACCATTAATATAGAATTAATGAAATAATAAGAAATTAATAAATTCTAAATATAATGACAAGTGCAGTGGGGACCTACCTCGATTAGCAACCTGAATAAGATAGCATGACTCCCCTCACAAAGGCACACAAGCATGCACAAGCCATTGACTGTAGAATCGCGAAATTACCTCGCCAATACACTGTGACAAAAGTAAATCAATCTAAAAACCCATAAGCACTGACTTAATACAAACCAAACGAACAAACGGTGCAAAAACTGCCTCAACATGTTTTTAAAACATACTTTGAACCAATTACACAATTAACTAAACCACTTTAAAATTTATAAAACAATTTCTACAGAGTAACCCATGGCTTACAGACCCAATAACCCCTTCCAAAACCTCTTTTAAGATCAAAGTCACATCCTCAACATTCTAGAGAAGAATATTCCCCCTTTGCACCATTAAATAAAATAATTGCATAACATAATGAAAACACACCACATGTCCAAAACCCATTTTGAAACCATCCCACACCTCTTTAAAAACTGTAAACCAAAAATCTTCCTTTGAAATCAAGCGCACCTCAAAAATTATCCCAAAACATAATTCACACCACATATAATATTTAATAAACTAGTTAAAAGTTTATAAATTTTTTTAATAACACCAGAAGCAACAAATTAATTATCAGAAAAAAATTCACAATACATGAAACAAGTTAATATTAAATCATGAAGATTTGTGTAAGGGATACTCCACCTCAACTGATGAAAAACATCCCAAAAAAGGTGTGAAACACCGTTTGCAACTCAACTGCACCAGAGATGAACTGTAACACCCTGAGATTTTATGAAAAATGTTATTTTTAATTTCATTGATTTCTTGTGTTATATGCTACACAAAGATTATCTTTCACTATATGCAACACCATATTATCTTGCAGTATACGCAACACTATTCTTGGATTGTGTTACACACAATTTCATGTTCGTCTGATAATAGTCATTCTACGCAACATTGAGTGTATATATATATATTCAATGTATAAATTAAATATGGTTGGATTATGTTATAAAAAACAACAAATGAGTCTTGCACTACACACAACCTTGATTTGGCTTGCATTACACGCAATCGCGACCATCCTCGATAGCGTGCGTTGTACGCAATATCAGGTTTCACTAAACAACGATATATGGTTATAATATTATTATAAACTAGCTGTTATGAATAGTATTAACTACATTTGGAAATTTATAACATTATTATTCATCTTACACATTTTCTAGAATATAGTATGAGAACAAAATAAATTTTTTCGTGTAAAATATGTATTTTTAAAAAATTGCAGTTTTCCCGCCTTTTGATGGCGCACCCACTTTAAATATTGTTTTGACATGTCTATAAGTTCAATCTGACAAAATAAAATTCTTTTTTGAAATCAATATATAAAAATTTACTTTGGATGAAAATTTCAAATTATTCTGATAACTTTCATATTTCAATGAATAGTAAAAACACGCTATATTTTAATTAAAAAAAACTTTTTTCATTGTAATAATTTATATGGTTAGATTATATTTTTAATTGGTTTTAAAGTGTAATTAGAATATATTTTTACCAGTTAATCCAATTTTGGTCATTGGAATTAATTTCACTTTGAAATTGGATATAAACAAGTATCTATCTTTTGATAGTTATTGTTTCTTAAAAACACGCTGTTTGTTTTGATAACGGGAATTAATTTTAAAATTAATTAATGCCACTTCTATGTTTTGAATTTGGTAAAATAGAAATCAATTTTGAATTCGGAATATCAAATAATTCTTAGGCTGAATTTTTGGTATTTTTCTGGAAAACATCATTTTTCGATGAATAGTGAAACCACTTAGTGGTAGTTAAAAAACCGACTTTTTCATTTAAATGAAATTTTACCACTTCTGTGAGTGGAATTTAGAAAATCCTGGAGACACGGTTAATATCAAGGACTAAAATGTGGTTCAATGAGATGAACATAATTTTTGGTGAATAGTAACTTTTTTACTTTTATTTACCACAGTTAAAAGTAAATAGGGTAATTAAGGGTAAAAATGAAATTATTATTACCCTAACACATGTCCTAATTCTATTGGGTAAGTGTAATTCGACAAAACAAACCTTATGAATAAAATATGACCATTTAGGTCTAGTTGGATCAGATTAGGACATTTATTATTAATTTATTTAAAGAAGGGTTTAAATAGTTAAAATCAAAGTTTAATAACACAACCATTTTTCATATAGGGTTATACATAAGATAAATTCGACTATAAATATTCATTAGAAAGATAAAAAGATTTACTACCTAATGATAGTTTATTTATAATATTTAGACATTAAATAATTTATGTTATTTATGACACAATGGTGATACTGTAATTACCTAAATAATGAAATATTAAAATAATTGATGTTATAAATACCCAAATAAATGTTATTTGAGACTTTCTATGAATTCCAATAATTTTCTAGGTTAATATGACATGATAGTATTGAATTAATTAACATTTTTTGAACTAATAAAGATGTTATGATTTTCACAAAAAACCATTACCAAATAGTGTCAAAATTGACATAAAATAGTTTTTAAACAAATAATATATTATTAATTGTTATTATATTCCTAAAAATCTATGGTTCGGCCAAGATACTTATATCATGATAGGTTTATCATTAATGGACCACTTGGGGATCTCTTGGATGTATATGGTATGTTTATTAACTATATAATATAAAAATACAAAGTGACATGGTAAATGTCAATCTAATTAACTAAGAGTTAAAACTAAAAGATAAAATAAATATATTGACCCAAACCTGTCTAAAATCTATTGGTTGAGAGGATTTCTAACCATCCCCACCTTAGCTTAGAAATAAATCAATTTGGAGCTATTAAAAACCAAATATGACTTTATTATAAAATAGTATTTCAAGTTTATCCAAAGGTGTCCCTCTCCTCCCTTATAAAAATGGCACCCCTTCCCTCTTCCCTTCACACACTTTTGAGCCTTAAAGCTCGGCCAACCCCTGCCCATTTCTCTTCTGGTCTTCTCAAAAGACCAACTCTAGTTCTTTAAGAGAAAGGTTAAAAGAGGTGCGTCAAAGAAGAGGAGGTTCGGATATGTACGAAGCACATCGGACCTAAGGTAAGGGATAATGTTGCAATCTCAATTGTTTTGAATCTGAGATTGCTTATACGTAATTATTTACTGGGGTTATATTTATCAACCATGTACATGTTTCATAAAAATGTTTTCATGTATGTTTAGAGTCCTTTTTCCCCTTTTTTGACTTTTACTACATGGGATGTAAGGAATCTTTTTTTTTGTTTACCATATGAGATACTTTTTGACTCTTCTGGAAAAAGTATGAGAATAATTTTTTTATCTTATACGGCATGAACAGATTTTTATGGTTTTATAATGCCTTATTTTCATGAAGATTCCTCCAAAAGATTTCGTGACCATTTTCAACAAAATCCTTTTCTTTTAAAATTGCATAAAATTTTATGAATAGAAAATGATTTTGAAGAAGAATGGATATTTTCCTCAAGAATTTATTTCAAGTGTTTTGTCAAAACTATTTTCCATCTAAGATGACATTATTTTGTATGATTATGTTTGAAGTATAATGTCCCTATGATTTACATGATTTCACTTTCCTTATGATGAAATGATATCCATTTGTTTTATATGGATTATGTTATGATGGGATGATGTTTAGGAAACCCATTTTATTCTTTGGGTTATGATGAATGATTTATGTTTATGTTGTGGAACACGTAAGAATGATTTCAATATGAGATGGGTGGGACCTATATCTCCCTCTAATGCATTGGGTAAAGATTTATATCTCATGAGATATACATGGCTACAATGGAAAGTAAATTCAGTTCAGTAATACAGGGCTAGAACGGCAAGTAAACCCAGTTCAGTAAGGGACTTTGTCCACTAAGATGGTCTTGGCAGTAATGCCTTGGCTACTACGGAAATCATATCATGTTCTTAATGGTTGCCACAATCACATGTTTTATTCTCATGAAATTTTATCATGATTAATGTTTCTTTATGATCTATGCCTTATGTACTGCCATGTTTTATGTCATTGCCCAAGAGTTTGATGTTTAGATGTTATGCTCATGTTTTTGTTACATTCAAATGTCTAAGGATTGTTTTATGTTCTCTATGCTTACCCTTACTGAGTATTTGAGCTCACCCTTTATATGTTTTCTTTTCCCCAGGATTTAAATAATGGTTTTAGGTAAGAAAACAAAAGGGGAAGATCATTAATGGAGATTTTTAAGATCTTTAACCATGATTAGAAGATTATATTCCGAGTTTGCAAAGACACTAAACAATTACGATCCTTGTGTGTATGTTTTTGTTATGTATTAATTATTCTGCAAAATTAATGTAATGTCCATGTACGTCAAGATTTGGCCCATTTCATTGATTTATTGTGTTATACGCTACACAAAGATTATCTTGCGCTATACGCAACACCGTATTAGCTTGCAGTATACGCAACACTATTTTTGGATTGTGTTACACACAATGTCAAGTTCGTCTGATAATAGTCATTCTACGGAACATTGAGTGTATATATATATATATATATTCAATGTATAAATGAAATATGGTTGTATTCTGTTATACAAAACATCATAGGTGTCTTGCACTACATGAAACCCTGACTTGGTTTGCATTACACGCAATCACAACCTTCCTCGATAGTGTGTGTTGTACGTAATATCAGGTTTCACTAAACAATTATATATGGTTATAATATTATTATAAACTATCTGTTGTGAATAGGATTAACTACATTTTAAATTTTATAACATTATTATTCATCTGACACATTTTCTAGAATATGGTATGAGAACAAAATAAATTTTTCGTGTAGAATATGTATTTTTCAAAAATTGCAGTTTTCCCACGTTTTGATGGAACACCCACTTTAAATATTGTTTTTGACATGTCTATAAGTTCAATTTGACAAAATAAAATTCTTCTTTGGAATCAGGATATAAAAATTTACTTTGGATAAATTTTTCATATTATTCTGATAACTTTCATATTTTAATGAATAGTAAAAACACACTATATTTTAAATAAAAATAAGTTTTTAATCGCAATAATTTATATGGTTAGATTACCTTTTTAATTGGTTTTAAAGTTTAATTAGAATATATTTTTACCATCTAATCCAATGTTGGTCATTGGAGTAAATTTCACTTTGAAATTGGATATAAACATGTATCAATCTTTTGATAGTTATTATTTCTTAAAAACACGCTATTTATTTTGAAAACGGGAATTAATTTTAAAATTAATTAATTACACTGCTATGTTTTGAATTTGGAAAAATATACATCAATTTTGAATTTGGAATATCAAATAATGCTTAGGCTCAATTTTTGGTTTTTTTCTGAAAAACATTAATTTTTGGTGAATAGTGAAACCACTTAGTGGTAGTTAAAAAACCGACATTATCATTTAAATGAACTTTTACCACTTCTATTAGTGGAATTTCTAAAATTCAAGAGACATGGTTAATATCAAGGACTAAAATACGGTTCAATGAGATGAAAATAATTTTTGGCGAAGAGTAACTTTTTACTTTTATTTACCACGATTAAAAGTAAATAGGGTAATTATGGGTAAAAATGAAATTATTATTACCCTAACACAAGTCCTAATTCTATTGTATAAGTTTAATTCGACCAAAAACAACCTTAGGAATAAAATATGACCATTTATGTCCACTTTGATTAGATTAGGATAGTTCTTATTAATTTTTTAAAAAAAGGGTTTAAATAGTTAAAATCAAAGTTTAATAACTAAACCATTTTTAATATAGGATTTTACATAATATAAATTCAACTATAAATATTCATTAGAAATATAAAAAGAGTTACTACCTAATTGTATTTTATTTATAATTTTTAGACATTAAATAATTAATATTATTTATGACACAATGGTGATGCAGTAATTACCTAAATAATAAAATATTAAAATAATTGATGTTATAAATACCCAAATAAATGTAATTTGAGACTTTTTATGAATTAAACTAATTTTATAGGTTAATATGACATGTTTTTATTGAATTAATTAACTTTTTTTGAACTAATCATGCTGTTATGATTTTCACAAAAATCCATTACCAAATAGTGTCAAAATTGACATAAAATAGTTTATAAAACAAATATTATATTATTAATGGTTATTATATTCCTAAAAATCTAAGGTTCGGCCAAGATACTTATATCATCATAGTTGTATCATTAATGGACCACTTTGGAGTATTTTGGATGTATATGGTATGTTTATTAACTATATAATATAAAAATACAAAGTGACATAGTAAATGCCAATCTAATTAACTAAGAGTTTAAACTAAAAGATAAGGTTAATATAATGACCCAAACATGTCTAAAATCTATTGGTTGAGAGGATTTAGACCCATCCCACCTTTTATTAGAAATAAATCAATTTGGAGCTATTAAAAACAGAATATGAATTTATTATAAAATAATATTTTAAGTTTTCTCAAAGGTGTCCCTCTCCTCCCTTATAAAAAGGGCACCCCTTCCCTCTTCTCTTCACACACTTTTGAGCCTTGAAGCTCGGCCAACCCCTACCCATTTCTCTTCTCTACTTCCCTAGAAGCATTCTGGAGGTTATGGTCTTCTCAAAAGACCAACTCTAGTGCCTTAAGAGAAATTTTAAAAGAGGTGCGTCAAAGAAGAGGAGGTTTGGATATGTATGAAGCATATCAGACCTAAGGTAATGGATAATGTTGCAATCTCAATTGTTTTCTATCTGAGATTGTTTATACGTAAGTATTTACTGAGGTTATATTATTCATCCATGTCCAAGTTTAATAAAAATGTTTTCATGTATGTTTATAGTCCTTTTTACCCATTTTTGACTTTTACTACATGGTATGAAAGGAATATTTTTTTTGTTTACCATACGAGGTACTTTTTGACTCTTCCGGAAAAAGTACGAGAAGAATATTTTTTTAACTTATATAGAATAAACGGATTTTTACAGTTTCATAACACTTTATTTTCATGAAGCTTCCTCCAAAATATTTCATGACTATTTTCAACCAAATCATTTTATTTTAAAATTGCATGACATTTTATGAAAAGATAATGATTTTGAAGAAGAAAGGATATTTTCCACAAGAATTCATTTCAAGTGTTTTGTCAAAACTATTTTCCTTCTAAGATGAAATTGTTTTGTATGATTATGTTTCAAGTATAATGTCTCTATGATTTAAATGATTTCACATTCCTTATGATGAAATGATATCCATTTGTTTTATATGGACTATGTTATGATGGGATGATGTTTATGAAACCCATTTTATTCTTTGGGTTATGATGAATGATTTATGTTTATGTTGTGGCACACATAAGAATGATTTCAATACAAGATGGGTGGGACCTATATCTCCCTCTAATGAATTGGGTAAAGATTTATATCTCATGAGATATACACGGCTAGAATGACAAGTAAGTTCGGTTCAGTAATACAGGGATGGAACGGAAAGTAAACCGAGTTCAGTAAGGGATTTTGTCCACTAAGATGGTCTTGGCAGCAATGCCTTGGAATCTGTGGAAATCATATCATGTGCTTAATGGTTTCCACAATCACATGTTTTATTCTCAAGCTTTTTTATCATGATTAATGTTTCTTTATGATCTATGCCTTATATACTGCCATGTTTTATGTCATTGACCAAGATTTTGATGTTTAAACATTATGTTCATGTTTTTATGTTCAAATGTATATGGTTTGTTTTGTTTTCTCCATTCTTACCCCTACTGAGCATTTGAGCTCACCCTTTTTATGTTTTATTTTCCCCAGGATTAAAATAAAGTTTTTAGGTAAGGAAACAAAAATGGGAAGATTGTTATGGGAGATGTTGAAGATCTTTCAACATGATTAGAAGTTTATATTCCAAGTTTCCAAAGACACTAAACTATTACGATCCATGAGTGTTTGATTTTGTTATAAGAATTCTGCAAAGGTATTATAATGTCTATGTACGTCAAGATTTGGGTCATTACAGTTGGTATCATAGGAAAGGTTTAGTTAACCTTTGGAAACTAGGATGTGAAAACTTTAGTGAGATCCCTAGATATATTTCTAAGGTATGTATAGGGATGACCCTAAGGTTAAGTATAAGTATAGGTTATAGTCCTAGAATTACGGTAATGATATTATAATTAAACCTAGATGTTAGATATTGAAGTTACTCTCCCTTGATTATGATTTTTTCCTCTCACACTAATCTTTTTGGGTTTTAGAAAATGGATAGAAATAGGAATATTCACGAGAATGGAGGATATGATGGACAATGGCATGATATTCTTTATGAGAAACCAAATGAAATTGGATCTGGAGGTCCACATATTTTTATTATGCCTAATCAGCACTCTCATAATATGATCAATAATATCAACTTTGGTAAGCTTCCTGACTCAGCATATAAGAGAAAGATGGAGTTTCATGATGATCATAGAGGAAAAGAAAGTTCAATTTCCCTCATGTAAATCTTGTGGGAAGAGGCATCAAGGGGAATGTTTCAAAGGAACTGGAAGATGATTTGGGTGTGGAAAAGAAGGACACAAAGCTATTAATTGTAATGGAAAAGGTTCAGTTAACACCATGGAAAAGGATAATGGTATTGCTACGACATCAACAATGATTAGATGTTTTAAATGTGGAATATACGGGCATTATGCAAACCAATTCCCTAAGGGAAAATCTCATAAAGAGAATCAACATGGTCATATGGGTAGTATTTATGTGGATGATGATGAAGAGACTACAAATGATATATGAGATGAAAGAAATGATGAAGATCAGTTAGTGGTTTAAAAAGGTAGTGGAATGATTGTATGTTTATCAAGAATAATGTATGGTACTATAGAATAAAGAAAAATCTAAGGATTGTTACACTGTTATCTTTCCTCGAGTTTTTGAAAGTATATGGTTAATAGTACGGGTAACCATTAAAGGTTATACAAATATGTTTGGAAGGTAGAGGATATGTGCATAATGAAAAGATAAGGAGATGATGAGATGTTTGATAGTATAAATGAGATCAGGATTGGTATAAGGACAAAGTGATATCATGGTTTGAGTATATAGAAATTTTGGGATTTTGGTATGTGGAAAGAGTTACATTTTGACAGCACTCATGTTTTCACTAAGGTTCTATGGTAATTAATGTTTCACAAGAATAAATTATTAAGGTATTCACATGTTTTTAATTCGACCAACAAGATAAATCGTATGATATATGGGGGATAAATGATGGTATTCACATGCTTCTTATGTGACCTTTTTAGTAATCGTTCTCTTTATACTATGAGTTTAGAAAGAAGTATTTTTGATAATCTAAAAGATTCAAATGGAATATGTTGAACATAAGTTATTATTGTTTAAGGATAGAATTTTTTTCGATATTATTTATAGAATGTTATAATAGAATAGTTTTAGAAAAAGGACAACCTGTAGGACGGGCGACAACCCGTCGCGTCAGACAAGGATGCGAGAATCAAACCCACAACCAAAGTGTGAAATGCCTTTATCGCCTACCATTAGCCTACATGAAGTCCCTGGTTAGTAGAAACTAGTTTTATTTTATTAAGTGCTATGATAGATGAAGTATAAGTCCATTTTAGCAACCATATACTATTAATCTCAGCATAAATGGTCTTCTTTATATTTAATAAGTTATGCTAAACTTTTTGCATTAGAAATAGATGGAATGACCTATCATTCTATCGCATAATCTTCTAACACATCATAGAAGACAAATTCAACTTCATTTATTTAAGAGATAAAGTAAAAATTGTTCGAGGCACGAGCAACGGTGAGATGATACTGAAATAAAGTAAGTATTTCTTCTAATTCAAATTCTTCAAATTTAAGGAAATGATCTTGAAAACAAAATAAATGTTGTCCTAGTTCCTTCATGTCTGAGGAATCAGATGGTACCTTAGATCATCAAAAATTTATGGCCTTTTGATTTTTGGATTTTTCATAGCCATGTCCTCTACCACTCTTCATCAGATGTTGATGGTTATATTTCTCTTCCATTTCAATATTTTCACCTATGTTCTCCTATGTGGAAACCCAAGTGATGGGTTTCTTTGGGTATCCATTTTGTTTCTAATGTTCATTTTTAAAATTGAGTTTTAGCATTCCTTTTTACGATGTGGGTTTTTATGAATGAAACTTTCAAGTAGTATACAATTTATAACCCTGATAAATTTTGAGGGTGAAATTCATTTTAAGGGGGGTAGAATGTAACACCCAGAGATTGTATGAAAAATATATTTTTTAATTTCATTGATGTCTTGTGTTATACACTACACAAAGATTATCTTGTGCTATACACAACACCGTATTAGCTTGCAGTATATGCAACACTATTCTTGGATTGTGTTACACACAATTTCAAGTTCGTCTGATAATAGTCATTCAACGCAAAATTAAGTGTATATATATATATATATTTAATGTATAAATGAAATATGGTTGGATTATGTTATACAAAACAACAAAGGAGTCTTTAACTACACACAACCCTGACTTGGCTTGCATTACACACAATAGCGACCTTCCTCAATAGTGTGTGTTGTACGCAATATCAGCTTTCACTAAACAATGATATATAGTTATAATATTATTATAAACTAGCTGTTATGAATAGTATTAACTACATTTTGAATTTTATAACATTATTATTCATCTTACACATTTTTTCTAGAATATGGTATGAGAACAAAATAAATTTTTCGTGTAAAATATATATTTTTAAAAAATTACAGTTTTCCCGCCTTTTGATGGTGCACCCACATTAAATATTGTTTTTGACATTTCTATAAGTTCAATTTGAAAATATAAAATTCTTCTTTGGAATCATGATATAAAAATTTACTTTGGATAAATTTTTCATATTATTCTGATAACTTTTATATTTTAATGAATAGTAAAAACACGCTATATTTTAAATAAAAACAACTTTTTTCATCGCAATAATTTATATGGTTAGATTATCTTTTTAATTGGTTTTAAAGTGTAATTTGAATATATTTTTACCATTTAATCCAATGTTGGTCATTGGAATTAATTTCACTTTGAAATTGGATATAAACTAGTAACAATCTTTTGATAGTTATTGTTTCTTAAAAACACGCTATTTGTTTTCATAATGGGAATTAATTTTAAAATTATTTAATGCCACTTCTATTTTTTAAATTTAGAAAAATATACATCAATATTGAATTTGAAATATCAAATAATTCTTAGGCTGAATTTTTGGTATTTTTTTGAAAAACTTCAATTTTCGATGAATAGTGAATCCACTTGGTGGTAGTTAAAAAACTGACTTTTTCATTTAAATGAAATTTTACCAATTCTGTGAGTGGAACTTCGAAAATCCGAGAGACATGGTTTATATCAAGGACTAAAATATGGTTCAATGAGATGAAAATAATTTTTGGTGAATAGTAATTTTTTACATTTATTTACCACGGTTAAAAGTAAATATGGTAATTAAGGGTAAAAATGAAATTATTATTACCCTAACACATATCCTAATTCTATTGGATAAGTTTAATTCGACCAAAAACAACATTAGGAATAAAATATGACCATTTAGGTCCACTTGGATTAGATTAAGACATTTATTATTAATTTATTTAAAGAAGGGTTTAAATAGGTAAAATCAAAGGTTAACAACTAAATCATTTTCAATACAGGGTTATACATAATATAAATTCGACTATAAGTATTAATTATAAAGATAAAAAGAGTTCCTACCTAATGGTATTTTATTTATAATTTTTATACATTAAATAATCTATGTTATTTATGACAAAATGGTAATGCAGTAATTACCTAAATAATGAAATATTAAAATAATCGATGTTATAAATACCCAAATAAATGTAATTTGAGTCTTTTTATGAATTAAACTAAATTTATAGGTTAATATGACATGTTAGTATTGAATTAATTAACTTTTTTTTAACTAATAATGCTGTTATGATTTTCACAAAAATCCATTACCAAATAGTGTCAAAATTGACATAAAATAGTTTTTAAAACAAATATTATATTATTAATTGTTATTATATTCCAAAAAATCTACGGTTCGGCCAAGATACTTATATCATGAAAGGTGTATCATTAATGGACCACTTGGGGGTCTCTTGGATGTATATGGAAAGTTTATTAACTACATAATATAAAAATACAAAGTGACATGGTTAATGTCAATCTAATTAACTAAGAGTTAAAACTAAAAGATAAGGTTAATATAATGACCCAAAACTATCTAAAATCTTTTGGTTGAGAGGATTTTGAGCCATAACCACCTTATATTCGAAATAAATCAATTTTGACCAATTAAAAACCGAATATGACTTTATTATAAAATAATATTTTAGGTTTTTCCAAAGGTGTCCCTCTTCTCCCTTATAAAAAAGGAACCCCTTCCATCTTCTCTTCACACCCTTTTGAGCCTTGAAGCTCATCAAAAGCCTACCTATTTCTCTTCTCCACTTCCCTAGGAACATTCATGAGGTTCTTTTCTTCTCAAAATACCAACTCTAGTGCCTTAAGAGAAAGGTTAAAAGAGGTGCGTCAAAGAGGAGGAGGTTTAGATGCGTACAAAGCATATCAGACCTAAGGTAAGGGATAATGTTGCAGTATCAATTGTTTTCTATCCAATATTTCTTATACGTAAGTATTTACTGGGGTTATATTTATCATCCATGTCCAAGTTTCATAAAAATGTCTTCATGTATGTTTAGAGTCCTTTTTACCCATTTTTGACTTTTACTACATGGTATGTATGGAATATTTTTTTTGTTTACCATACGAGGTAATTTTTGACTCTTCCGGAAAAAGTACGAGAATAATTTTTTTTAATATATATGTCATGAACAGGTTTTTACAGTTTCATAACACCTTATTTTCATGAAGCTTCCTCTAAAATATTTCAGGACTATTTTTAACAAAATCCATTTCTTTTAAAATTGCATGACATTTTATGAAAAGAAAATGATTTTAAAGAAGAAAGGATATTTTCCTCAAGATTTAATTTCAACTGTTTTTTCAAAACTATTTTCCATCTAAGATGACATTATTTTGTATGATTATGTTTCAAGTATAATGTCTCTATGATTTACATGATTTTAGTTTTCTTATAATGAAATGATATCCATTTGTTTTATATGGATTATGTTATGATGGGATGATGTTTATGAAACCCATTTTATTCTTTGGGTTATGATGAATGATTCATGTTTTTGTTGTGGCACACGTAAGAATGATTTCAATATGATATGGGTGGGACCTATATCTCCCTCTAATGAATTGGGTAAATATTTATATCTCATGAGATAGACATGACTGGAACATCAAGTAAATATGATTCTGTAATACAGGGCTGGAACGGCAAGTAAACCCAGTTCAGTAAGGGACTTTGTCCACTAAGATGGTCTTGAAAGCCATGACTTGGATAATATGGAAATCATATCATGTGCTTAATGGTTTCCACAATCACATGTTTTATTCTCATGCTATTTTATCATGATTAATGTTTCTTTATGATCTATTCCTTATGTACTGCCATGTTTTATGTCATTGCCCAAGATTTTGATGTTTAAACATTATGTTCATGTTTTTATGTTTGAATGTATATGTTTTATTTTATTTTCTCCATGCTTACCCTTAATGAGCATTTGGGATCACCCTTTTTATGTTTTATTTTCTCCAGGATTAAAAGAAAGGTTTTAGGTAAGGAAACAAAAATGGGAAAATCGTTATGGGAGATGTTGAAGATCTTTCAACATGATTAGAAGTTTATATTCCAAGATTCCAAAGACAATAAACTATTATGATCCTTGAGTGTTTTTTTTGTTATAAGAATTCAGAAAACGTATTGTAATGTCCATGTACGTCATGCTTTGGGTCTCTACCGGAACCAAATAAACCATAAACATCAACATCAAACCATTAAAAACTCAGCGACAAGGATCAATGCACTCCCAAAAAAATTATTAAGAACAATAAACACTTTACCAACCTTAAATAATGGTGAGACACCAAAAAGAAGGTTTATAACGATACCTAAAACATTGGAGGCCAAGCGAGACAAGCCCTTCCACCACTCCCTGGCTTCATATGCCAGAACGTGGACCAAAGGGTCCCAATACATCAACCGCATGCTCTAGACATGGTGAAAAAATTTCGAAACACAAACCCAAACATCAAAGTTTGATTAAATTAGAGAAAACACCAAAATTGTAATAAAAATATACTGGAGGATAAGATTCTGCACCAGGAGGGGTGGTGTAGGGGGTCTAGGCTTCCAAAAACAATGCGCGCAAAGGGTTAAGGCCGTTGGAAACAAGGCGTGCAAGGGGTTTGGGTTTTCCGCTACTGGTCTCCAGAGCAAAGGGGTGCAGTGAGGAGGTCGTGACGACTGCGAATAGGATGGAGCATCAAGGAAAGGTCCGCTGGGATCAGGCTTGTAGATTAGGTGTGTCATAGAGGATAGATCTCTATCAAGGAGGTGGCTAGCGGGAGAGGTGTTTCACCGGAGTCGGAGGAATGGTCCACGGGTGGCCGGAGGGGGAGCTGGAGGAGGGGGAAACGGTGGAGGCGGGGACGACTATGCGGTGGTCGGGGCATGAGAGGGTGGTTTTTTGGGTTTCAATTAGGTGGCATAGGCGAAGGGCGGTGCAGAGGTAGATCGACAACGGATCTGGTGAGGCTCAATGAGGGGAAAAGATAGGAGGGGGGGGGGGGGGGCTTCACGCAGTGCAACCGAGGAAGGGGTGAGGCCTGTGATGCGGAACAGGGAAGGGGGGTAGATTAGGGTTTTTGTATTTTCTCATTTTATAATAATAATAATAATAATATTAATAATAAATCCCAGAATAAAGTTAATAAAAATAACAATGATAAAGATAATAATAATAATAATTAACAACAAAAAAATTGTAATTGTTTCAATAATAATACAAATAACAATGATGATAAGAAAATAATTATAATACCTTCAATAAAATAATAATAATTTTAATAATAATTTTAATCATTTTTCTTAAACAAACTATAAAATTAATAGTAATAAAACAATGATCAATTGCATGACACCTGGGCCATCTGTGTGGCTACCTCCAACTATTCAGTGACTACGCACGGGTCTAAAACCCAAAAAAAAAACATTAAACTTCAACAATTTTTGACATACAGTCAACCCGTACCTTAACAAGGTTAACCAAATCCCTAAAATAACAAAATTAAAATAAATTAAAACATCGGAGTGTGACACATCGATTCAAATTTAACTTGTTGTTCAAGTTGAGATTTTCTTTATGTGATAGTTAAAAACACAATCTTATCCTTACAGGAGATAGATATTTGATTTATGTAAAACTTAAATGATATTGGATGAGCCATTTGTGAATATGAGAATGTACATTAACATATCAAGCATACATGGCTTACAAATATACTAAAAATATAAATATTTCTTCTAAAAAATCATATTATTCATAAAATAATAAATTTACTTTTCAAAATTTTTTGAATCATTTTAAAATCATCTAATGAATTTGGAATTCTCTAAAATCACTTTTAAAACATATAATATTATTTTATAATTGTCAAAAAAAATTGAAATAAAATCTAAAATAAAGAAACTGTATTGATCCTTTGAAATCACTAGGTAAAACACTTGGACACTGTAACATCCAAATTTGGCTCAACAAAAATTATATTCCTTTACATATTGCATCATTATTATTTCTTATTATGTGTTATGGTGTTGTGTATTACTTTATTGCATGTTCTTGTTTTTATGTGATTATTTTTTTTATTTTTTTATGATTGTTTGTTTTTTTATTGTATGATTGTTTATGTATATATTTTCTTGTTTGTGTTTTTTATACTATTTATACACAAGTTTTAATGGGCAATGATTATAACATGTGTAACTATTCATGGATTATAATGTATTTAGGTATAAAATGTGCACATTTTTCTAAAAATAATGGATTGATGCTATTTCATGTTTTTTGATTAAATTGATTTAGGTTATAATATGAGATAATGAGATGATGATGTGATGATATGGTGGAATGGATGACATAGGTTGAGAGGTGGACTTTCTTGATGATGTTGGGATGATTGATATAGGTTGAGATCTGAGAATATATATTAAAGTTGTGATGGTTTGAGTAGTTTAAGAGATGAGATTTACTATTTAAAAAATTCTTAACATAATGGTAATAAATGATTGTTTACTTAATTTTTAAGGTGGTGGTTCATAATGGTATTATATTTATTTTTGGCTTGGTTGTTTTATTAAATCCTATTATAATTTTACCTTTTCTTAAGTTTATTTCCTGAATGTCTATCATGAAAATTTTATTTCACTTGGTTATAGATCTTCTTAAAAATATTATTCTAATGAGAAATCCCAAGTGATCACAACTGTATAACATTTCTTATGTTTTTTAGGGGATCTTGATGGATAATGAAGATGCTACAGTTTGAGTAGATGTGGAGGAGCTTTAAGAATTCATCCCTTCATTTTCTATGGATGTATTGTTAGATTTCATGTTGTTATATTTATTATGGGATCATGTTAAAATTTTCATATATATATATATAAATAGTTTATTGGTTGATTGGTTATACTTTTCTAGGAATTAAGAGGGTAATTCCTCTCATACTTTTGATAGATACAATCAGTTGTAGTTAAAAACCTAGGAACTGTTAGTGGAAGGATACCTGGGTAACCCTATTCTCTAATAGAGACTAGGAGGTTTTCTAATAGGTAAAGATCATGAAAAAGGGGTATCAGTGCTCTTGGATGATATATTGGAAGGTTTTGGGAGTTATACATAAGTAATTCTTGCATGAGTTTGTTAGGTCCACATTGTCATTTAACATAACCAGTGAAAAAGTCATGGATTTTTTAGGAAAAAAATATATTTATGGATCCTTATGAATTACTATAAAACCATAATGTCATTATGACCAGGTAGGATATAGGTATTGTGGTCCCCTGAAATATGATGTAGGGACTTTAATAGCCAACTAGGAAGGTTTAGGTGAAACAATGAATTGATTATCTAGTATAAAATTTAGGAATAGTGTATCCATCATTGTCATATGTTTCATTTCAAATTAAAATTTTATTTGTGATTTGGTTTAATGTGTTTATATATGATAATATATATATTGAAATACAATATCCTTTATAATTATATTTCATTGTTCCTAAATTATTTCATGATAGTTAAAACATGTAGTTCTTACAACTTTTGAGAAGATTTAAATTCTATTTCATTACATGGTATACTATGTTAGTTTTATAAAATTAAAATTTACAATAAATTTTAATTAAAAATCATGTAAATAATATTAGAAAATTAAAATTTTTGTTATAAATTAATTTGAATACTATTTTAATATGTCTTCAATCATGGTGAAGCATATTTAAAATATTTTATTTACAATGGATATTTTATCAGGATGCTTCTCAATTAACCATAACCATGATGATTAATTATTTATCAAGTCAAATATTTTTAAATAAATTTTTTAATAAGAATTATTTTGATTTTAACATTTCATAACATTAAATATAACCTTGTTTGTTAAGTTGAACTGGTTATTTGAGAATTTGTTGGAAATAAATGGATGTTGTATGTATGAGTACACTAAATTCAAAAGCATGCTAAAATTAGAAAAATTCTTGATTACTTTTCATATTTTACTAAATTAAATGTTTTGATTCATGTATAATATTTTACATGATGAAAAGTTGTTAATACTTCATGATTTTAATTTTGAATTAATGTGATGTATATGAATTAATTATTATAAGCAGCATGTTTGAATTTGTTAAATTCCATAAAACAATTTCTATGAAAGTATGAAAAATTTTGTGACATGTTAAATGCTCTTTATTCTATTTTGATCATGATTAATTACAATTTTTAAAATGATTTATATTTTACACATGATTTATATAGTCATTTTTTAATTAAATATATTTCAAACCAAGATGTCAAAAAATAAATTAATATGGTGCAAGTATTATGAAATAAATATTAAAAATTATAAAACCATGCATATGAATATATCTTCAACACCTTCAATGAAATAATATTTCAAATGATAGTTAAAGATCATATATTGAGTTATTATCTTAGTGATAAATATCTTCCTTACTTATTGAGGATATGAATTCTTTAAGCATTGATAAGGTTGATTTACTATTTCAAATTCAGTTTAATAGAAATAAATCATTATAAATTATTATAGATATCAATAGAAGTATTTGATATGACATTATTTGTTTGATTGTGAAATGGAATGATTGATGTTGAAATAGGTTGAGAATGAAAGATATAATTAACTAAAAGACACTATTTATTTATTTTATTTCTAAAACGTGGTTATTTTTTAGATATTGTTTATTTATCTTCTAGACACTTTTTAATATTTTCTATCTAATATTTAGTTATTTGGTAATAATTTATTTCTTAATTGACATTATTTTCTATTATAAATTTATTAATATGACAACGCAACACATCATGAATATTTATTGGTGATTAATTGTTGATATGATAAAATATTTCATTGATTTTTAAAAATGTAGTCATATGTAATTAAATGAATTAAACCATTAATGAAATAATAAAGATTTTAAAATTGTTAGTGGTGGTCAGTTATGACAAATACTTATTTAACTAAATGGTTCATGAACTACTTGAGGGAGTATTGAATGATTCTTGATGTTTTTTGTTGAACATTTCATATATTTTGATATATATATATATATATACTATTTACTGTCATTTAAATCTATGGATGAAATTTGGGTATGTTGAATAATTATGAAGTTATATTAAAATATTCATAAAATTTTATTTTAATAATTGAGGTTTTATATTAATTTCTATAAGCATGGATAATGTTTTCCTATCTAAAATTATTAATAAATTTATTTAAAATTTTTTAAAAGGATTTGTATTTATGAAATTTATGGATTTTAAAATGTTAATAAATGTTTATGTTTTTTAGAAACAATATTACTTAATGTGTTTTCCTTTATAGGTAGGTTTCTATCTCTGAGGAATTTTCCAATAACCATTAAGATTTATGGTCTTTAATTATATTTTATTTTCTATTATATTGGAATTGAATTATTAAGGGTGAAAACCAATTAAGAGGTGTTTTATTTGATGTATTGATTTCCTTATTTCCCTTTCTTAGGTTTGTCTCTATTTTCCTCTAGAATTTATTTTAATTTTCGAGGGTTATAATTGTTTGAGAGATATCTAATATAAAGACTCAAATTTTCTTCAGACCTAATTATATCATTTATTGAGTGTTGAAGGTTCAATAATCCTATTATTTATTACTGAAATAATTATATTAAATATATTACATATATATTTTAATTATTTATAAAAAAATAAATTTGTAATAAAATATATATTGAGGGATAATTATATTTTCATAGTTTAAATTTAATTAATTATATGTAGGTTATTGTTTAATATAATTTAGAATTAATTATTGGATTTATAATTATTATGAGAATAATGTTTTGTGGTGTTCAACGATTATGTAAATGTGGAAATATGTTTTTAAAGTGATTATTAATTTAAAAAATTTATTAGATGGTAAAAGGTGTATGTTGAATTTTATTTCTTGGATATTAGATTAATTTTTTAAATTAATAATATTTTTGACCTTATAATTTATTAATGTAGAATTTTTTATAATTATAATTAGATTTTGAAATTAATGACTTTTTCATTTATAGGAGTTTATATTAATGTATAATTGAAAATATATAAAACAAAATCTAAATTAAAATATATTAATGGGGATTATGCCACATTATCATTTGAAATAAAATTTATAACAATGTTGTATAAAAACAATTATTAAAGGGGGTTGAGTATTTGATTTATTATACTCAGGTAAAAAAATATGAGGATGTGGGGGAAGGCTAAGAAATTAGGTTTAAAAATGGAAAATGTAAAGTAATGACAATGTATAGGTGACAAAAGGGGTGAAAATAATGTAAATAGTATGAATATATATAAATGGGAATTGAAATAAATTTGGTGTTAATGAAATTATAAAAAATTTTATGTATAAAAATAAATTCAGGATTTTTATAGAATTATTATTTTTTTAATTTGTTGAATTCAATTGACATATAAACATTACTTTTTTTTCTTATAATAAATATTTTAGTGTAAAATGAGATCCAAGTATTGATATATTATGTAATATATACATATAAAATAGTTCATTTCACAAGTTTATTTTAATACTTAATATGCACATTTGGATTTAAAAAACATAAAATGATAAATGAATGTGCAAGAAATGTATGAGGGAAAAAAAATTCAACACATTAAAAATTTTAAAAAAATCATGAGATATAAAATGATAATACTTTTCAAAAAATAAAATAGAAGTATACAATATAAATCCTCTAATAAATAAAGTATTTTAGTTTATTTTTCAAAAAAGTATAATATCTAGTAATATGCAGAATTTATATAGGGGTTATTCAATATAATTTAAACATGGAATTTAATCACAATATTAATGGAATAATAAATTTTTTGATACCAATGTTTAAGTAAAATTTAATTCATGGGTGTTATAAATATATTATAAATAGTGTCCTTGGTGGATATGTTTCTTTTCACTTTAAAGATATACGTATATATCCCATTGTCTAATAATTTTCTCAACTTGGTTTTTTAGAGATATGTATGAAAAATATTGTGAGACCCTTCATCTATTATATCCTTGAACAACAATTTGGAAATTCAAGAAAGTTTCACTAATGATATGCATGGTGATGTTGATAACATTCAACAGGATGACATGCAACACGATGTAGGTTCATTAGTGTGCAATTCAACATGAAACAACTTAACATCATGGGTTTGAGGATTTTAAACACTTTATTTTATCTTTTGTTATATTATTTTAGTGAAATATTATGAATCCTAGAAGCTATTATTATTGATAATTAAACCATTCATTTTTATCCCCTTTAATTCAATGGTTGTAATTATTTCCATTATCTTCAGTTGGGATACATTTTAAATGAATGATATGAGTCATAAATATTAATCATTCTTGAAACCCCTATACCAATCACAATAATACATGATTACTTTTGGAACTTGAACCATTGATAATTTACCACCTCCCAATATTACATAAGACATAGTAAGTCTATACTCTCTCCTAAAGCCCAGTGGTGATAGTTTGGTTCATTAGGAGAGGTTGATATTTATTTTAAAAATTATACTATTTTACTCTTCTCTACGGACCTTTTTTGTTCTAGGGGTATCAGTTGATATTTATTTAAATAATCTTTGAACAATACTCTTCTCTTAATCCCTTTTTCGGTCTAGGGGAATGGGTTATTTTATGTTTCTTAGTTTCTTTAATTATAAATTGTTTATGTTTTTACATTTCTAAATTGTAATAGTTCATTATTTAATGTCCTAAATTTCAGATTATGGACAACATTATTATCATATCATGTAGTTTATATTATTTGAATATATTTATAACATGCTAATAAAACAATATGTGATATGAGAAATATTTCGGATGTAGAAATTAGGCAGGGAATGTTGAATGATAGTGGGGAATGTGGAAAGATAAATATATTTAGTTTTTATTTTCATTATTAAACTATGATTTATTATTAATAATTAATTCGTACTACTAAATTATACTACTGAAATTTCAGTAGATATTATTATGAATAATATGTTTTTATATATGTAATGCTATAGTAAAAAGATAATGATATTCTAATTTATATGATTAAATAAAGAGAAAATATTTACATGTACTAAATAATTAATATTAAAGTAATAAAAATAACCTTAGGAATGATATAAATAATTAATATTAAATGAATATTAACATAAACTTTATAGTAATATTTAATAAAAATGAATTAGATATTGAATATTATTATGAATTGTAAATTTTTTATCCATTTCATTATTATTTCATCTTAATTTGTGTTGTCATGTTGTGACAACCTCTATTTTATATGGTTTTTTAAATGTGTTTATTTTATTATTTGTTTGATTATATGATTGGGTATTTTTTTTCTTAATTTGTTTTCATATATGATAATTTTTTATCTTATTTCTTTTTTCTATAGAAACTACAAATACATGGTCTGAAATTGACCATGGTTATAACACATCTAATTATTATTGGGTTGTATTGGATTAAGGTATAAGATGTTCACATTTCCATAAATTATCATGGTTTAGAGGTATGCCATGTTTTAGTAAATGATGTCTTGAGGTTATAGATTTATTCAATGAGCTGATAAGGTGGTGATATAGTGGATGTTGGGATGATTGACATAGGTTGAGAGTTGGGCTTTCTAGATAACGTTGTAATGGATGACAAAGGTTGAGGGTTGGGCTATCATGATAATGTTGGGATGTTTTATGGAGGTTGAGAGCATGAATTTCTTGTTTATTTAAATTTTAAGGTAATGGTAAATAGTGTATGATAGCATTATTTTTAAGGTTATGGTAAAAAAGGTATTATATTTACTTTTGACATAGTTACTTAGTTAAACCCTTTCATCATTCTAATTTTTCTTTGTTTTATTTCATGCATGTCTATCCTAGAACATTTGTTTCAAATAGATATAGATTTTTTTTCAAAATATTATTCTACTGAGTACTACCATGTTCTCACCACTCTATAATGTTAAATGTTTTGTAGGTTTAATCAAAGGAGAACATGGATATTACTATTTGGGTAGCCATAATGGAGCTTTAAAGGCCCATTCATGCAATTTCTCTTGATGTATTGTTATGTTTAATGTAGTTATTGCCGGGATTGGGTAATTATAACTATTTCCATTTATATATTTACTTGTGTGGTCGATTTTTTATATTGTTTTGAAATCAAGAGAGTAATGCGTTACATACTTGTGATAGATGAAATAGGTGATTTTTTTAAACCCATGTCATAATAGAGGTAGGATTTTTAGGCCACTATTATCTCTACTATAGACATAGATGGGTTTCAATGAGGTAATGTCATGAAAACGTGGTATCAAATATTTTGGATGAGATATTGGAGTGGTTTTGGAGATTGGTATAGGAGAGGTTTGAATGAATTTAGTAGGGAAACATTTTTATTTATCCTAACTAGGAATGTAAGCGGTGGACTGATAGGAACACTGATAATTTGAGCCCCTTAAAAACTGTGTCAGAACTTTAATATCATTATTACTAATTAGGATTAAGGTATAATTGTCTCCTATGATCTGACATAGTGACCTTCACAACAAACTAACCTAGTTTAGGTGAATAAATTAATTGAATATATAGTAGTAAATTTTGGAAGGGTGCATGAATCATTGTCATATGTTTCATTTTAAATAAAAATTTTAATTTTGATTAGGTTTGGTGTGTCTTATTATGCTCATATATATATATTTCTATAGTGTAGTGTTGATAATTATATTCACTTTTTAATAAATTATTTCACACTAGTTAAAATATTTCTTTCTTCAAAATTTGGACAAGATATAATGTTTTTTCTACCTATCTCGATATACAATTTTAGATTTATAAAATAAGTGACTTAATGTGTGTTTAAAAAAACATATAATGTTTTTTAGAAAACTAATTTTTCTATTTCAAAATAATATGAGTATTATATTAATGTGTTTTCATATATGATGAAGCATGTCTATAAGATTTTATTAACCATCACTAATTTTTTTCATGAAGATTCATGATTATGCATAATACTAAAAATTAGTTATTGATTAAGTTAATTTTTTTTAAATAATTTTTTTAAGTATCTTCTTTTAGATTTTAATATTTCTAAATATGAAATATTGCCACAGTTTTTATAACGAACTAGTAATTTGAGAATTTTTACGGAATAAATTGATTTTGTAAGTATGAGTACACTTAATTCGAAAGTATGATAGAATTATTAATTCTAGATTTATTTTAATGTATGACTAAATTAAATGTTTTGATTCATGAATAATATATAGTGAACCAAGATAAGAAGACATAAAAAATACATTGATTTCATTGTATAATTAAAACATTCCACCAATAGTTGTACAAACAAAGGACCAAAAAATTTAGTGTATTGGAGAATAAATACATAAACGTCTTATTTTACAACACTTTGAAATTCTATCCATAACCATCACCACTATACCCTATTATAGACATCTAATATGATAGAATCATCTTCATAACATGGGGAATGGAAACAAAAGAAAGGATAAGAACTAATGCGTAGTAAGGGAGACATATCAACTATTAATAATAGTTATATCTTAAATACGAGGGAAAACATTAGTAAGGGAGTAATATCATATAAAAATATCCTGAGATCATAGTAGAAAAAAAATTAAATGATAAATAAGGGTCATGAAATAGAAACATAATACCAAATAAATTTCAAAAAAACATGGCTTAAAAACAAATAACAAACATGAAATTAATATACAAGAAACATGAATATGTTTTAAACATGGAATAACAAAGTCATTTTTCATAGTTTGAAAATAAGGAATGTTTTAGAAAATTATTGGAAAAAAAATACGAGTAGAAAAACATCATGAAAAAAATCAAAGTATATCTACCCTTTACTTTTGTGAACAAATCAAAGTAAGTCTGACCTTTATGTTTTTGAAATAATCCTAGTATATTCAAGAATTATTATCTCATGGGATATAAAAACATAACTAATTCATTTGAGGGTGATATATGGACCCACCCATCAACATCCATACACATGATTTCCACTTAAAACTGAATCCTTCATCTTATCATAAATAACCCTTGGGAAGAAAAATGAATTTAAAATTTTTTCCAAATGGTATCATATAAAGAAAAAAAATTATTACAGAAAACATGGTCACCCCAAAATATCATTTACATGGTGATTTATGAACCATTCCTTTATTGTAAAATAATCCTTTTAAAATGAAATATAAATCACAAATATTATTTTTCATAAAAAAATTTATATAATATCATCTTAAAAAGATGTGATCTTTGTGTCACATTCCAAAAACCATTTTGTTTTTGAAAAATAAGGTGAAAAATCATAAAGCATTAATTTGAATTTTTTAAAAAAATATACCTAGAGAATATATAAATTATATGTCACAATGTGATATAGAAGAGAATAATACTTTATCATTGAATGGAAAAGCGTTTGAAATATTTGAAAAACCCTTTTATTGTAAATCCCACGTATTTAAATTGTTATAGAAACATTGGTTTTAAAATTAAGGGTAATATAATATTCATTAGAGATAACAAGTTTTAATTTCCACTCAGGAAAGGAGAAAATTGTTGGGAAGTAAAAAGATGGACATGGAGGAAAAATCAATTGAGAGAGAGGAGACTTATTCATAACAAAATTTCATTTCCATAAAATATGAATTCATCAAGGAAGAATAAACTAGTGTGAAAAAATATTTATCTATAAAAATGTGGAAATATAATATAATATTATCATTTGTTAGATATTATCATACATGAAAAAAAATTAGACAATTAGAATATATTTTTATCAAAGGGAAGGATTAGAGTCACGGAAACCCCTTACATTTACTCAAGCTTAGTCAAATGTTCTATAACCACCTAAATAACAAAAAATATATCTTAATAACCAATTTATGAATTTTTTTAATTTATCTAACATTTTATAAAATTAATTTATAAATATTCAATACTTATTTATTACTTATTTATCATCTATTTTCAAAATGTGGTGAAATAAATCTTGATTGTTTTGATATAGTTTTCTAATGGTGGTATTGTTCTTTATTCTACTTCTAAATTTCATCACTACAAACTAAGAATAGATAATAAAATATATATTATAAAATAATTTATATTTTTATAATTACATTTCTTATATTTTTTGTTAATATTTTTGTGTATAATAAATCAGAAAAATCTTATTTTAACGAGTTTAACGAATAAAATGATATATATTAATAAAATAATTATATGATTATATTATGAATTGAGAATCATTTTTGCATAATAAATAAATTATTATTACATTTTTTACAAGAATATAAAATTCCTAAATCATCAATGATATAAATAATACAACATCACACATGTAGGTAGTATAAATGTCTTAAACAAGAGTGTCCTGTAATGATTGAATGTGTAAGATAAAAATATCAAATTATTTTAATATAAAAAAATCTTAAACATGTCATATGTATTATATATATTCATAAAAATCATTCTTAGAACTATCTAATATGGATGGTTATGAAAAATAAAATTCATGTTTCATGGAGACGGTAGTCTGTACATACGCATGATTAATAATCCCATTTCAAAAATAATGGAAGTAATTATGGTATATGAAAAATGATTATTTAGAATTTGTATTTGTGACATTTAAAACCAATTTATTCATCAATCATTTCCCTGATACCATCGATTATTATTGGTGATTAAAAAAACCACATCACATCGTTGTGGTGGAAGTCTGAACATTTGTATAATCGATGTTATTATAGAGCCCTGAACCGTTTTCCACCTAAATAGTGCTCAGGGCCGGTTAAACATTTGGAATTAGGTCCTCCTCCCAATATGAAAATGTTTTCTGACCTGTAGTGAGGTGTAAAGACCCGTAAAATTCAAGAGAATTTTTTGTCTTAATTTTCTTTGGAATTTTACAAGAACGTGGTTTCTGACGGCACCTGATTCTGAGGCCCGGAGTGCCCGGAATCATTTTCCGAAGTTTGGCTCGGGTACGTTCAGTGAACGAACGAACGGGAATCCGACGAAGAACGCCGCTCCTCTCTTCTTCGTAGCCGGTTGTTTCCGAAGATTGAAGACGCCTTTCGTGTCAACTAAAGGGAACGCCGCTTCCTCCTCGGACTTCCTTCGTCGGCTTACGAAGATTCACCAACGACGTACCTCTTCGGACGTACCTCTTCGTCAACAGAATTGACGAACGTTTACCGCGACGCCCGACCTCCGCGACGTTGTCTTCCGCGGGTCTTTGACGATCATCGATCTTGAAACCGAGGTAGGGGTTTAATTATTGCTTTTGTTCATGATTTATACCCGAGAATATTTCTTCGTGAAATTTATCCAATTGTTAGCAATTAACGCGAGGGGGTCAGACCATACGAACACGGCCGACCCTCCTCCTTTTTGTTTTGATTTTGTTGTGGTTTGAGACGGGTGAGGCGCGGTGCCGTCGCACCGCGCAGGATCATATGACAAGAAATGTGCGGCGCCGTCGCGCCGTGTTGTAAAATAATGCAAGGACGCGACGCCGTCGCGCCGTGTCGAAGAGAGTTGAAGGCGCTGCGGCCGGAGCAGGGCCACGGCGGAGGGGCGCGATGCCATCACACCGCGCCAGACGACGAACAACGCGGCCGGTTCCGGGCCACGGCGAAACGGGAAGACCGGCGGCTAGCTGGGCCGCCGGTGTCGGAAGCCGGAAGGGGGACCGGCCTTGCCGGTCCCGTTGAGGAAGGACCGGCTGGCCATGTCGGGCCGGCAGGAAGAGAGGTGTCGGGGGAATTAATTCCCCCGGCTGGCCACAAGAAGGCCCCCCACGTGAGGGGGGGACCGGTTACACCAAAGGGGGCAGCGCCCCCCCCCCCCGTTTTTCCTCAAACCAGGCCCCCCACGTGAGGGGGGGCCGGTTTCACAAAGGGGGGGCAGCGCCCCCCCCCCCCCCCCCGTTTTCTCTAAGCAGGCCCCCACGTGGGGGGGCCGGTTATCTCCAAAGGCGCGGCTTCAGCCGCGCCGCCAGCATGGAGAGGCGGGGGCTCAGCCCCCCGCGCGTGGCGCCCGAGCGGCGCCAGGCCGCGCCGCCGCCGGCCGGGCCGCGCCGCCGTGACGGACCGCGCCGCCCCGCCTCCGGCCGGGCCGGGTTGGACCCGGGTCGGGTCTACCCGGTTCGGGCCGACCCAGGGGGGGGTCGGGCCGGGTCGACCCGGACCCGGACCCCCCGTTTTCGAAACGACTTCGGTCCTTTGGCCATAACATGAGCCACGGACCTCCGATTGACGAACCTTTAGCGGCGATGCGATCCTTGGATCGAGACGGTCGATTCGGTATATCTTACTCAGAGTTTCGGAATACTTTTGAGTTCGGTCAGGTTGGTTCGAACACGAAACCAACTGGGCCCTCGGAGCGGAAACGCTCATATCTTGAGCTACGGACGTCCGATTGACATGACGTCAGCTTTGTTGTGTTCCTCTTAGTGAGACGGATCTTTTGGCATACTCCGCCCGAGGTTTGGACGCAGGTGGAGTACGGTCGGGTTGGTTTTGCCTTAAAAACCAACCGGGCCCCTGGGACGAAAAAGCCAATAACTCTCAGACCGGGCGTCTGATCGACGCGCCGTCTGTTGCGTTGAGTTCCTGTTGACGATATGGAACTTTTGGATAGATCAAATCTGGACTTTGTGACAGTTGATGTATCAGCCTCTCGGCTCGTGGAGCGGACCCTCCTGAACGAGCTTGCTGTGTGTGGGAACCCCAGTGCTGGCTGCGACTGTGACTGCTACTGCTACTGCTACTGCTACTGTGACTACGACGACGACAGTACAGAGATCCTATGTGGATTCGACGACGACTACAACACTCAGAGATCCTACGTGGATCAGTGCTACAGGTCCTGTGTGGGCCCGATCCTGGGTGGGTCCGATCCTGTGTGGGTCTTTGCGCTCAGCGGTCCTGTGTGAACCAGCGCCTACAGGTCCTGTGTAGGCCCAATCCTGTGTGGGTCTTTGCGGGGGTTAGTTACCTATTGATCCTTCGTGGTTCCGACGACTTAGATGGATCAGAGATCATCTTTATCGTCTTTCGAAGAAGTATACCTGTGTGAGCTGAATCCTATTGCTTTCCTGTGTGGATTGAGTTGTGCTATCCTGTGTGGATTTCGTTTTGCTTTCCTGTGTGGAATACGTTTACTTTCCTGTGTGGACTGAGTTGTACTTGGGCTCGGAGGTTGGAGCGTATTGGAATTGATGACTTAGGTATATGTATGGGCATATACCTAAGCAGTATTGGATGTTACTTTGTGTTTGTATCTTCCTTGTGGTTAATCCTTTGTGGATTTTGGGAGACCTTCAGGGGTCTCGGGGTCCCTACTGAGTAGCTTATACTCACCCCTGCACGGGCTATGCCCGCACTACGTTGTGTTGGTTGCAGACGACGTACAACGTTGATCTTGGCTGAGGCTTGCAGAGCAGGATGGTACCTGGAGTTGGACCACTGGGCGGGACGTGTTCGGAGCGGACGATGGGACCCGAGGAGCAGTGGAGCTATCTGTACCCACCCTTCAGGTGGGATTTCCAGTGGATAGCTCGGAGTAGCGGCTTTTACTTTACAGTTGCTGTTTTCCCTTTCGAGTTGTACTTTACTTTCAGTTTGGGTTTGTTTACTGGCCTATTTACTTTTCTGCACTTTCAGTTGTACTCTGTTTTTACTTAGTGTGTACTTTTCCGCTTGCTTACTCTGTGGTGTTTGTTTACTTTACAAAGGAAATGCCTTCCCTTTTTACCGGGATTTACGCCTTGGTGCTAGTCGCCAGCCCCTGGCCTGTGGAAGGCGGGCTTGGGGTAGTCACGACACGGACCCCGAGGGCGGGTCGTGACAAATTGGTATCAAAGGAGTTCGGTTCTACCGCGAACTCTTATCTTTTCTATGAGAAGCAATAATGTTTAGCGTATTTAGTGTGGTTATCAGTCCAGGGAGTCCAGTGTTGGTGCGGCGGCTGACGTATCCGTACACCAGGACCCTGACTTCTGATTTCCGACTTAATGCACGAAAACATTGATTGCGTGTGTGTTTCAAAGTTTTCTTTGTGATTACTTATATCAGCTCACCAGGTATACAGTTCTGACCATGGCGCACATGTTTCCTTTTCAGGATGGCCCCACGACGGCAGCCAGCTAGGGTTCCGAGAGTCAAGTGTGACGATAGCCCACCGAGCGACGAGGCCTCGGTGCAGGGCCCTTTGTCAGTAGTGGCACCGGCGGTAGCTCTACCCGCCGAGCCACCGATGCTTCCAGCACCAGCCGCTGATGATGCACGTCGCCTCAGCGCACTGCATGAGTTTCAGTGCCAGCGACCACCCAGGTTTCACGGGGAGACGGATCCCCAGGCAGCCGAGGACTGTCTGGAGGCAGTGGTACGAGTTTTTAGGCTAGTGAGGACACTTGCAGACCTCATGGTGATCCTCGCTGCGAGCCTACTGCACGCAGCAGCGGGCCGATGGTGGAGCTTGATACTCCAGGTGCACGATGAGGCATCTCTACTTTGGACGGACTTTGAGAGCATCTTCCGCTCGGAGTTTGTCCCAGCCACCCTTCGTGCGGTGCGTATCCAGGAGCTTCTTCGGCTGTGGTAGGGCAGCATGATGGTCACTCAGTACTCGGCGAGATTTACTGATCTCTCATGCTACTCGACCGACATGGTACGGGACCTATTCTTCCGGGCCCGGACCTTCGAGTAGGGTTTGAGACATGAGATCAGGGAATCGCTGATCTCCCTCAGCTTACCGACTCATACAGGAGTACTGGAGAGGGCCCTTTTGGTCGAGAGCTTCCTTGCTGAGTCTACACCAGCGCCAAGACCCACCGCAGGGCGGCACGTGGCAGAGTCATCTGTAGTAGGCAGTCGACGGATGACTCAGGGGTTCAGGAAGACCAGACCTTCAGGAAGATGACCTCAGGACACTGGCTCAGCAGTGCAGGGCACACAACGAGGAGCCTGTCTTTCGAGAGGCAGGCAGTGCTACTCGTGCGGCGGGCAGGGCCACATGGCTCGTGATTGCCCGACCCGCCGTGCCGAGGAGAAGCAGACGGTTGAGGGACCACCGAGGTAGAGGCAGAGGGTCGACCGTGGCAGTCCGTAAGGAGGAGGCGGACGAGGCATAGGAGCTGGCCGAGCAGCAGGTGGTGGGCGACGCTTTGAGGCTCTGCCACCACCACCACTAGGAGGTCCACCCCGACCACAGGGAGAAGGCGGGAAGAGATAGGTACATCTCCAGGAAGCAGAGGCCTATGACCACGGCGCACCCGAGATGATTCGAGGTACTATCTGTGTCTATTCCACCCTTGCTGCAGTACTTATAGACACAGGAGCGAGTCACTCTTTCGTAGCCGCTGCCCTTGTTCGGAGCTCGGAGATTCCGACAGAGCCGTTGGCTCGATCCTTATGGCTAGACACTCCTACGGGAGTAGACTCGACGCTTACGCACTGGTGCCGGCAGTGCGAGCTTACTCTAGGAGGCGAGAGCTTCGGCTGGGATCTTCTTATAGCCGCGTCGAGGCCTTACGACGTCATCTTGGGCATGGATTGGCTAGCTACGGTCCATGCACAGATTGACTGTTTTAGGCGCAAGGTGCGATGTGTACGCACCGACGGGAGCAGGTTCACCTTCACTGGCGAGAAGGGAGCCTTTGCAGCACAGGATGGACTTCTGCGGAGGAGAGGACAACCCATCACTCATCAGTTGCCTAGCCTCATCCTTGGAGCAGTTGACGTGCGGAGTCCTGGTTTTCCTGCAGTGGTGGATCAGTTTGCGGACGTTTTTCCCAATGACATTCCAGGGCTACCTCCTCGCAGAGAGGTAGACTTTTATATTGACTTGTACCCGGGACAGCCCCAATATCCACTCCAGCATATCGGATGGCCCCCGCCGAGCTTCGAGAGCTACGGGTACAGTTGGAGGACTTGCAGGGCAAGGGGTTCATCCGACCCAGTGTTTCACCCTGGGCTTCCCTGATATTGTTCGCCAAGAAGGCGGACGGGAGCTTGCGACTTTGTGTTGACTATCGTCGCCTGAACCAGGTGACAGTGAGGAACAAATATCCGCTACTGAGGATTGATGACCTCTTTGATCAGCTCAAGGGAGCACGGTGGTTCTCGAAGATAGACCTCAGGTCAGGCTATCATCAGCTCAGAGTCAGAGACGAGGACGTGTAGAAGACGGACTTCAGATGTCGGTATGGCCACTATGAGTTCTTGGTTATGCCCTTCGGCGTAACCAATGCTCCATCAGTGTTCATGGCTCTCATGAACAGGATCGTTCAGCCATACCTTGATCGGTTTGTCGTGGTCTTCATCGACGACATTCGGATTTACTCTACGACTGAGGAGGATCACGCCTATCACTTGCGAGTTATACTAGACACACTCCGAGAGCACCAGATTTATGGTAAGCTCTCGAAGTTCCAGTTCTGGTTACAGGAGGTCCACTTCTTGGGACACGTTATCTCTGAGGTGGGAGTTGCAGTGGATCCTGCGAAAATCGAGGCTGTAACAGCCCAAGATTTTATAAAAAATATTCTTTTTAATTTTATTAATGTCTTGTGTTGTACGCTACACCAAAAGGAGCTTGCACAACACACATCCTTGACTTGCCTTGCATTACACGCAATCACGACCTTCCTCGATAGCGTGTGTAATACGCAATACTGGGTTTCATTAAACAACGATATGCTATTAAAATATTATTAAAACTAGCCGTTATGAATATTAATAACCACTTTTTAAAATTCTATAAATCTTTTTTTTCAAAATGAACTTCATTTTTGGACTCAGAATATCGAAATTAGCCTAGGGTGAAATTTTGGTATTTTTCTGAAAACTTTCAATTTTTGATGAATAGTGAAACCACTAAGTGGTAGGTGAAAAAACTGAATTTTGCATAAAACTTAATTTTACCGCTTCTGTGAATGGAATTTCGAAAATCCGAGAGACACGGTTAATATCAAGGACTAAAATGTGGTTCAATGAGATGAAAATAATTTTTTGGTGAATAGTAACTTTTTACTTTTTTTACCACGGTTAATAGTAAATAGGGTAACTAAGGGTAAATATGATATTAATATTACCCTACCACATGTCCTAATTCTATTGGACAAGTGTAATTCGACCAAAAACAAACTTAGGAATAAAATATGACCATTTAGGCCCACTTGGATTAGATTAGGACATTTATTATTAATTTATTTAAAGAAGGGTTAAAATATTTAAAATCAAAGTTTAATAAGTAAATCATTTTTAATATGAAGTTATACATAAGATAAATTCGACTATAAATATTCATTAGAAAGCTAAAAATATTTCCTACATGATTGTATTTTATTTGTAATTTGTAGACATCAAATAATATAATTTATTTATGACACAAAGATGATGCAGTAATTATCTTATTAATGAAATATTGAAATAATTAATAATATAAATACCAAAATAAATGTAATTTAAGACTTTTTATGAATTCCACTAATTTTCTAGGTTACTATGATATATTAGTGTTGATTTAATCAACTTGGTTCGAACATATAATTCTGTTATGACTTTCACAAAAATCATATATCAAATAGTGTCAAAATTGACACAAAATAGTTTTTAAATAAAATATTATATTATTAATTGTTATTTTATTCCTAAAAATCTAAGGTTCGGCCAAATGACTTAGATAAGGATATATATATTAATAATAAACAATTTGGGGTTCGTTTGGCATGTTATAGTAAGTGTATTAACCTTATAGTGAAAGAAAACAAAAAGACACGGTAAAAGTTAAATTATTTAACTTAGAGTTAAATCTAATTGATAAGGTTAAAATAATACCCTAAACTTGTCTAAATCTTATTGGTTGATAGGATTTCGACCCTTACCCACTTTAGCTTCGAAATAAGACCCTTTGGAACCATTATAAACCGATTTTGATATTAATATAAAATAATATTTTGAGGTATTCCTAAGGTGCCCCTCTCCTCCCCTATAAAAGGACACCTCCTCCCCCTCCTCCTCACACCAATTTGAGCACTCAAGCTCGGCCAACCCCTGCCAATTTCTCCTCTCCACTTCCCTAGCAACATCCTAGAGGTTCTGGTCTTCCTCAAAGACCAATTTTAGTGCCCTAAGAGGAGGTCTCAAAGAGGCGCTTCAAAGAAGAGGTAATTACCGTTACCAATTCTTTCATCTTTATTTCTTCTTCCACTTCTTCTTCTTAGGTTGTTTCATTATGAAGTAATAACATCAGTATCACTCATATACTGATATGTTATTATAAGTATGAAAAAACCCTATTTCACCATCTATCCATCCTACGGAAAAAGAAATCACCGCGCGTGCGTACGTACGGAATACCGTCTCCACGCCGTGGTGTAATCTATTTTCCACCACCACCTTACATGGATGGGTATGATGGTGTAAAGAATAACTATACATAGTTATTACAACATCATATTGATTCTGATATATTGTATAATCCACTCCAATTCAATTCAATATTTATAGAAATGATATCATCGCTCGTGCGTACGTACGGAATACCGTCTCCACGACGCGATGAGATTCATTCTCCATGTTAACCATTTAAGAATGATTATAATGTATATATAAGAAATAATAATGAAATATATGACATTATAAAGCTACTGGATTTATGTATATATATACATATGTATGTCATCTACTTACTTCCATTTCAAGACAATAAGGAAAGGAAAACAGCGTTCATGCGTACGTACGGACTACCGTCTACATGAACGGTGTTTTTCATTTTATTTATCTACCTATTATATATATATATACTGAATATATATGATATATAAATCATATTTTATATTCTGGAAGTAAGTAAATCATGATATAAGTAATAATGATGTCAAGAACAACAAGTCAAAACACCTACGATAAATGAAACGATTTTACCCAAAACGCTTCTTTAACATGGAATTTACAAAAGAACGGGTAATATAATGTCATAAGTGAACCATATATGATATCATAACAATGAATATTATTATGTAATAAGTCAATAACATGATTTAAATCATTATACAGGAGGTTCGGACACTTACAAAGCAAGTCGGACCTAAGGTAAGGGAAATATCACAATCTCATTTTTATCCGAGATTGTTTATTCGTAAGTATTTACTGGGGTGTATTTTATCATCCACATCCATGTTCCCTCAATATGTAATATTATTTCCATCCACCTACAATTGTTTAAATCCAATTTTACCCTTCTAAGAGTTTTTAGTAAAGGATATGAAAGGAATCTTTTTTCGTTTTTCGTACGAGGTACTTTTTGACTTTTCCGACAAAAGTACGAAGAATGTTTTTTTTAACTTATACGGCACGAACAGATTTATACTGTTTTATAAAGCCTTATTTTCATGAAGATTCCTCTAAAATATTTCATGACTATTTTCAATAAAATCTCTTTCTTTTAAAATTGCATGATGTTTTGTGAAAAGAAATTGATTTTGAAGAAGAAAGGATATTTTCCTCAAGAATTCAATTCAAGTGTTTTATCAAAATTATTTTCCATATAAGATAATAAAGGGTTCTGTTTCTATCCATATTTTTATATTGATTTGACTATGTTGTTATGGAATTATGTTTATGAATTCCTTTATCTTATATGAATGGTTTTATGATGTCATGTTGTTTAAGAATCCCATTTTTATTACATGGGTTATGCAATGATGTATGATTTATGATTTTGTGGCACACATAAGAAAGGATTCATTAAGAGATGGGTGGGACCTATATCTCCCTCCAATGCATTGGGTAAAGATTTTATATCTCATGAGATAGACATGGCTGGAATGGTAGGTTATACCGGTTCAGTGAAACAGGACTGAAACGAGGATTACTCGATTCAGAAAGGGACTTTGTCCACTAAGATAGTCTTGGAAATGAGTCTTGACTAACAAGAAATGATTCTCTATGATTATGTGTGAATGCCACAAAGTTTCATGTTTTAAGTTATGATTATTGTGATTACATTTCACTACTATGATTTATCCCATGTTATGAAATTATGCTCTCTTTTGCAGGTTAAGATTTCCAAAATGTTATGTTCTTTTGAATATGATGTGATTGATATTTCTGTTGTTTACCCTTACTGAGCATTTGAGCTCACCCTTTTATGTTTTCTTTTCCCCAGGATATAAAGAAAGGTTTTAGGTATAAAAAAATAAGATCTTTATGGGAGATGTTGAAGATCTTTCACCAGGATTAGAAGATTATATTCCGAGTTTCCAAAGACACTAAACTATTACGATCCTTGTGTGTGTGTTTTT